>JAUIMM010000007.1:21152500-22415000 GCA_031769625.1 Taudactylus pleione | reverse complement strand
ATTGTGTGCGCAGTAGCCGCACGTGCATCAACAAAGTAGTGCCAAGCGTGCGCCTGTGTCATAAGTAAAGGGCCGGCTGGCTTGACCATTAAAGGGTGCTGTAACCCCCGAAAGTACACTCCAGTCCAAACCAAAAAAAAATTATTTTCTGTGTTTGTGAATTGTGTGCGCAGTAGCCGCACGTGCATCAACAAAGTAGTGCCAAGCGTGCGCCTGTGTCATAAGTAAAGGGCCGGCTGGCTTGACCGTTAAAGGGTGCTGTAACCCCCGAAAGTACACTCCAGTCCAAACCAAAAAAAAATTATTTTCTGTGTTTGTGAATTGTGTGCGCAGTAGCCGCACGTGCATCAACAAAGTAGTGCCAAGCGTGCGCCTGTGTCATAAGTAAAGGGCCGGCTGGCTTGACCGTTAAGGGTGCTGTAACCCCCGAAAGTACACTCCAGTCCAAACCAAAAAAAAAATTATTTTCTGTGTTTGTGAATTGTGTGCGCAGTAGCCGCACGTGCATCAACAAAGTAGTGCCAAGCGTGCGCCTGTGTCATAAGTAAAGGGCCGGCTGGCTTGACCGTTAAGGGTGCTGTAACCCCCGAAAGTACACTCCAGTCCAAACCAAAAAAAAAATTATTTTCTGTGTTTGTGAATTGTGTGCGCAGTAGCCGCACGTGCATCAACAAAGTAGTGCCAAGCGTGCGCCTGTGTCATAAGTAAAGGGCCGGCTGGCTTGACCGTTAAAGGGTGCTGTAACCCCCAAAGTACACTCCAGTCCAAACCAAAAAAAAAATATATATTTTCTGTGTTTGTGAATTGTGTGCGCAGTAGCCGCACGTGCATCAACAAAGTAGTGCCAAGCGTGCGCCTGTGTCATAAGTAAAGGGCCGGCTGTCTTGACCGTTAAAGGGTGCTGTAACCCCCGAAAGTACACTCCAGTCCAAACCAAAAAAAAATTATTTTCTGTGTTTGTGAATTGTGTGCGCAGTAGCCGCACGTGCATCAACAAAGTAGTGCCAAGCGTGCGCCTGTGTCATAAGTAAAGGGCCGGCTGTCTTGACCGTTAAAGGGTGCTGTAACCCCCGAAAGTACACTCCAGTCCAAACCAAAAAAAAATTATTTTCTGTGTTTGTGAATTGTGTGCGCAGTAGCCGCACGTGCATCAACAAAGTAGTGCCAAGCGTGCACCTGTGTCATAAGTAAAGGGCCGGCTGGCTTGACCGTTAAGGGTGCTGTAACCCCCGAAAGTACACTCCAGTCCAAACCAAAAAAAAAATTATTTTCTGTGTTTGTGAATTGTGTGCGCAGTAGCCGCACGTGCATCAACAAAGTAGTGCCAAGCGTGCGCCTGTGTCATAAGTAAAGGGCCGGCTGGCTTGACCGTTAAAGGGTGCTGTAACCCCCGAAAGTACACTCCAGTCCAAACCAAAAAAAAATTATTTTCTGTGTTTGTGAATTGTGTGCGCAGTAGCCGCACGTGCATCAACAAAGTAGTGCCAAGCGTGCGCCTGTGTCATAAGTAAAGGGCTGGCTGGCTTGACCGTTAAAGGGTGCTGTAACCCCCGAAAGTACACTCCAGTCCAAACCAAAAAAAAATTATTTTCTGTGTTTGTGAATTGTGTGCGCAGTAGCCGCACGTGCATCAACAAAGTAGTGCCAAGCGTGCGCCTGTGTCATAAGTAAAGGGCCGGCTGGCTTGACCGTTAAAGGGTGCTGTAACCCACAAAGTACACTCCAGTCCAAACCAAAAAAAAAATTATTTTCTGTGTTTAGCCGCACGTATATATCAAATCGATATAACATAAATGGAGGACCAAACTTTCTCCGATAAAAATAAAATAGAGAAAGATCAAGAACCACTTCCTCCTAGTGCTGAAGCTGCTGCCACTAGTCATGACATAGACGATAACATGCCATCAACGTCGTCTGCCAAGGCCGATGCCCAATGTCATAGTAGAGGGCACATACAATCCCAAATGGCAAAGTTCAGGAAAATGACCTTGAAAAAGACATTTAAATCAGCTGAAGAGAAACGTAAACTTGCCAATATGCCATTTACGACACGGAGTGGCAAGGAACGGCTAAGGTCGATCCCTAGTATGTTCATGACTAGTGGTTCAGCTTCACATGACGATGGAAGCCCTCCTCCCACTAAAAAAATCAAAAGAGTTAAGCTGGCAAAAGCACAGCGAAGAACTGTGCTTTCTAAGAAGATATCACAAATCCCCAAGGAGAGTCCAAGTGTGGTGGTGGTTGCGATGCCTGACCTTCCCAGCACTGGACGGGAAGAGGTGGCTCTTTCCACCATTTGCACGCCCCCTGCAAGTGCTGAAAGGAGCACCCACAGTCCACTTGCTGATATGCAAATTGAAGATGTCACTGTTGAAGTACAACAGGATGAGGATACTGGTGTAGCTGGCGCTGAGGAGGAAGTTGGCGAGGAGGATTCTGATGGTGATGTGGTTTGTTTAAATCAGGCTCCGGGGGAGACAGTTGTTGTCCGTGGGATGAAAAAGCCCATCACGGTCATGCCTGGGCAGAAGACCAAACATTCCACCTCTTTGGTCTGGCAATATTTCTATCCAAATCCGGACAACAACTGTCTTGCCATATGTACCATATGTAAAGGTGAAATAAGTAGGGGTAGGGACATCAACCACCTAGGAACATCCTCCCTTATACGGCACCTGCAGCGCGTTCATAAAAAGTTACTGTCAAGTTCAGAAACTTTGGCTAAGACCGTAAGCAGTCCAGGGACACCTAAATCCCGTTGTCCTGTTGTATCCAAGTGCCTGCAAACCACACCGTCAACTCCCTCCTCGTCAATTTCCTCCTTAGTCAGGATCGGAAGTAGTCCTGCAGGCCATGTCACTGGCATGACTGACTCTCCTATCCGGGATTCCTCTGGAGGATCCTGCATTGCTACGCCTACTGCTGCCGCTGCTGCTGTTGCTGCTGCTGGGAGTCGTTCATCATCCCAGAGAGGAAGTAGGAACACCACTACTTTTACTAAACAATTGACCCTCCAACAGTCCTTAGCGAGGAGGATGAAGTACGACAGCAGTCATCCTGAAGCAAAACGTATAACTGAGGCCTTGACTGCTATGTTGGTGTTAGACGTGCGTCCGGTATCCGCCATTAGTGCAGTGGGATTTAGACAATTGATGGAGGTAGTGTGTCCCCGGTTCCAAATCCCGTCTAGATTCCACTTCACTAGGCAGGCGATACCGAGACTGTACAGAAACGTCAGAAAAAGTGTCCTCAGTGTCCTGAAAAATGCCGTTGTACACAATGTCCACTTAACCACGGACATGTGGACAAGTGGAACAGGGCAGACTAAGGACTATATGACTGTGACAGCCCACTGGGTAGATGTATCACCTTACGCAGCAACAGCAGCAGCGTCACCAGTAGCAGCATCTCAGAAATGCCAGCTCGTTACAAGGCAGGCTACGCTGTGTATCACCGGTTTCAGTAAGAGGCACACCGCCGACAACCTCTTAGAGAAACTGAGGGAAATCATCGCCCAGTGGCTTACCCCACTTAGACTCTCCTGGGGATTTGTGATATCTGACAACGCCACCAATATTGTGCGGGCATTACATCTGGGCAAATTCCAGCACGTCCCATGTTTTGCTCACACAATAAACTTGGTGGTGCAGAATTTTCTGAAAAGCGACAGGGGCGTGCAGGAGACGCTTTGGGTGGCCCGAAAAATTTCTGCCCACTTTCGCCATTCAGCGACTGCGTGCCGAAGACTGGAGCGCCAGCAAACACTCTTGAACCTGCCCCGCCATCACCTGAAGCAAGAGGTTGTGACGCGGTGGAACTCAACCCTCTATATGCTTCAGAGGATGGAGGAGCAGCAAAAGGCCATACAAGCCTATACATCCACCTATGACATAGGCAAAGGAGGGGGTATGCACCTGACTCAAGCACAGTGGAGAATGATTTCTGTGTTGTGCAAGGTTCTCCAGCCCTTCGAACTTGCCACACGTGAAGTCAGTTCAGACACTGCCAGCTTGAGTCAGGTCATTCCCCTCATCAGGCTTTTGCAGAAGCAGCTGGAGAAAGTGAAGGAGGAGCTAAGACTGAGCGATTCCGCTCGGCATGTGGGACTTGTGGATGAAGCCCTTCATTCGCTTTGCCAGGATTCCAGGGTGGTCAATCTGTTGAAATCAGACCACTACGTTTTGGCCACCGTGCTCGATCCTAGGTTTAAAGCCTATGTGGTGTCTCTCTTTCCGGCCGACACAAGCCTGCAGAGGTGCAAAGACCTGCTGGTGAACACACTGTCAGCTGAAGCGGAACGTGACACGTCAACGGCTCCTTCTTCATTTTCTCCTGCAACTGGGGCTGCCAGGAAAAAACTTAGGTATCCTAAGCAACCCGCTGGCGGTGATGCAGGGCAGGCAGGACCAAGTTTGGACATCTGGTCCGGACTGAAGGACCTGGCAACAATTTCTGACATGTCTACTGTCACTGCATATGATACTGTCACCATTGACAGAATGGTGGAGGATTACATCGGTGACAGCATCCAAGTAGGCATGGCAGACAGTCCATACCTGTACTGGCAGGAAAAAGAGGCAATTTGGAGGCCCCTGTACAAACTGGCTCTATTTTACCTGAGTTGCCCCCCCTCCAGTGTGTACTCCGAAAGAGTGTTTAGTGCAGCCGGGAACCTTGTCAGCGAAAGGCGTAGGAGGTTGCTTCCACAGAATGTGGAGAAGATGATGTTCATCAAAATGAATTATCAGCTCTTCCAGGGAGACCAGCCTCCAGAAGGTACAGAGGGACCTGTGGTGGTGGATTCAAGTGGGGACGAGTTAATACTTTGTGAGGATGAGGATGTACACACTGAAGAGGGTGAGGAATCGGTGGATGAGGAGGATGAGGATGACATCTTGCCTCCATAGAGCCAGTTTGTGCAGGGACACATTAATTGCCAGCTTGTTTTGTGGGGGCCCAAACGAACCAATCATTTCAGCCACAGTTGTGTGGCAGACCCTGGCGCTGAAATGATTGGTTTGTTAAAGTGTGCATGTCCTGTTTATACAACATAAGGGTGGGTGGGAGGGCCCAAGGACAATTCCATCTTGCACCTCTTTTTTTTCTTTGCATTATGTACAGTTTGGGGCCTAGTTTTTCAAACTGCCATCCTGTCTGCCACTGCAGTTTCACGCCTAGATGGGTCACGTGTTTGTGCCGCCCACTCGTGTCGCTTAGCATAGTCATCCAGCTACCTCGGTGCAACGTTTTGGACATAAAAACACTATTGTGAGGTGTGAGGTGTTCAGAATAGACTGGAAATGAGTGGAAATTAAGGTTATTGAGGTTAATAATAGCATAGGAGCAGAAAAGCCTACAAATTCTGTGATTTTAGCTGTTTTTATGCTTTTTTTAAAAAAAATACAGATCCAAAACACAAAACCCAGAACCCAAAACACGGAAGGGTGGTTTTGGCAAAACCAATCCAGATCCAAAACACGAAGAAAGATCCAGATCCAAAACCAAAACACAAAACACGAAAAGTGGCCGGTGCACACCCCTAGTATATATATATATATATATATATATATATATATGTACACACACACATAAATATATACACACACACACACATATAAATATATATATATTTATATGTGTGTGTGTACATATATATATATATATACACACACATAAATATATATATATATATTTATATGTGTGTGTGTGTGTATATATATTTATATGTGTGTGTGTACATATATATATATATACACATATATGTGTGTGTATATATATATATATGTGTGTGTGTATATATTTATATGTGTGTGTACATATATATATATATATATATATATACACACACACATATATATATATATATATATATATATATACACACACACACATATATATATATATATATTATATATATATATATACACACACACATATATGTGTGTGTGTGTATATATATATATGTACACACACATATAAATATATATATATATATATATGTGTGTGTGTATATATATATATATATATATGTGTGTGTGTGTGTGTGTGTGTGTGTGTATATATATTTATATGTGTGTACTGTACATATATATATACATACACACACGCACATTATATATGTATATATATATATACACACATATATATATATATATACTGTATATATATTAAATATATTCATATATATATCTAAAATGCATTTGATGGACAGGACAGTCACACTCACAGTGACTCTGAGACTGACACTCACACAGGCTCACACCACAGATACTCAGTGGCGGCAACGGCGCTCAGGCTCTTCCTTCAGTACAGCTGAGCCAGCCTTGCAGACTCACACGGAGTCACTGACTCACTGCAGTCACAGTGACTCACAGAGAGACACCAGAGCAGGCAGTCACCTGTCCCTCTACCTTGTCAGCGGCCTCCGTGCAGGCTGCACCCACACAAACATGGATGCCCAGCCCAGCCCCGGCTGCACCGCGCCCCACGCTCACCTCTTCCTTCCTGCTGCGTACTCCTTCCCCACAGCCAGGCCCCGCCCGCCGCTGCTGCACGGAGCCGCTGTCACACTGTCTGTGTACAACGCACACAGACAGTGTGCGCTATGATGCATCAACCCGACCACGCCATGCCCCGGGTCCGGGTAATCTGTACCCGCTCCCCCCCCCTCTCGGCGCCCCTGCCAACATCACTGCCGGAATAGCGTCACAGAATGCCGTGCAAACGACATTCTGCAGCCAGTGCACAGGGACAAAAGTGCAAGCATGTGCACAGTGTCATATTCGGAAGCTGGAAGGAGGCTACGAGGGAGGAATTGTAAGATCCCCTTCCTGCAAATGCACCTCCATAGGCAAAAATGGTTTACATCTTAGATGGCTTAAATAAAAGCTTCATTTTTCAGAGCTTGGTACATAGGGATCAGACTGCAGTCCCCAATGACATTAATGGAGACTGTGGTCTGTAGCCATACTTAGCCCTCTATAGGAGATTTCTTTGAAAATCTCCTGCATTAGGCTGTTAGTACATAGTTGGGATACAATCAGGGGTTAAAGTGGGCAGGAACGGGGTGGAACTGAGTTCCGTCAACTCTAATGGTACAGAACTAGTTCCACCTCCACCAAGTCCCTGCACAGAAGTCTCACAGATAGAGAGTAGGCAGCGGGAGAGATGAGTTCCACCACCTCTACAGGACCACTGCAAGCCCTGGATACAATTATGCAGAGATTGCAGTTTCTCCAAAATTTTGTGAAAACCAGCTTGATAAATCAGCCCCTTAGACTCATCTTATGAATCTCTTATGAACAAAGGGCTCAGCAATGATGTTTTAGAGAAATCCTCCTCCTTTCTCAAGCTAACTATACATATGTGTCTATCTATCTATCTATCTATCTATCTATCTATCTATCTATCTATCTATCTATCTATCTATCTATGGGCCTGATCCACTTGATTGCTATTGTGATCGCAGCTGCGATTATGCACTCAGGTCTGCTGCGAACATATACTAATGACTGCAATCGCAAAGCTAGTATAGTGACACCCATTACAGCTTTCGTACATCCGTAAACCTGTACATTGGTAACATCGGCCCTCACGCAGGGCCAGATTAACAATGGGGCCGGTGGAGCTGTAGTTCCAGGCCACCCATTGAAAATAGGCCCACAGGATCCCCTGTAGTGCAGTAGTGTTGACAGGAAAAAAATGTTTTCTTGTTACCACCGACAGCTTTCTGAAGCCCAGCACTTTAACCATTTGGCCAACATCAGCATCGCCTATTTACTCCACTTTTCCCACCCGCCAACCCTTGCAACCCCTGGGGCCACCCGAAGCTCCACCCCATGGCTGTTTGAAGCTCCGCCCCTGGGCCACCCGAAGCTCTGCCCTCGGGCCATCCGAAACTTCGCCCCTATGCACCTACATTGAGCCAACAGGAGGTATGCACCTGATTAAACGATTCTGCAGCAGGATTTTGCACTAGTTATAGAATCACAGGAGATTGCTATTTAGGATACCACATTGTTATCATATCCATTAGTGCCACTGTTAGCATCGTGATGTTTATCAGCAATTGTGCCCTATCAGGAACTGTAACCTGGAGTTTCATATAGACACTTATTTGTCTGTACTGTGAATTATCTCCAGTTTCCCCACCTTTCATCAATGGGAGCCCAATCCATCGCAGAACCTGTTTTAACTACACAAGGCTATGTTAGCTTCTTATTCTCATTAGCCTTGTTTTAACTACAGTATTCCTGCTCAGGCTTTACCATCCCCAGACTTATATTATCCACCATTTTCGGCAAGTATACAGTCACTGTCATCTCTACCACTTTTGAGATCCCATTATGTAGAGCAGGGGTGAGGAACCTTTCTTCTGCCCAGGGCCATTTTGATATATATAACATTATTTGCAGGCCTGGTGCTGGCCATGCCCCCTCCGTGTGAGCTCACATGGGGACAGGGCCACAAGGTGCTGGTTATGCCCCCTCCGTGTGATGTCACACAGGGACGGGGCTACAATTGCCTGTGATTACAAAAATGCCCGGAGCATCCTGAGGATGCTCGGGGCAGCTGTAAGGGCAGCGGTGTGACTGTGTGAAGCATCCTAAGGATGCTCCAGGTGGCACTGCTGCATAGATTGTGGCTGCAGGGTGCCATCCTAAGCACCCTTGAAGTCAGGTGAGGCTAACAGAAAAAGCTCAGAGGGCCAGACCAAAAGATTTCAAGGGTCTTATACAGCCCCTGGGCCTGAGGTTCTCCATCCCTGATGTAGAGCAACCATCCACTTTTAAAAAAAATTTTTTAGCTCATTAATTCAGTTATTTATATTTCATTCTGGATCATTGCTATTGTATTTGTAAATGTGTATTTTTTAGCTCTAGTAAAACCAATCATTTAATTCCAATTGACCCTATTTTTTCTCTAAGCGCCACCTTATATATTATATTCTGTTTGTTGGGAGAGGAGTGGCAATTCTCTCACTCAGGTTGGCAACTGAGATCCTATAGAGCTTTTAATGTGTTTGGGCTCATATGTCACCTATTTGTTTTATTATTCCCTTTTGTTAACGTAAACCTAAACCTAGAAATAAACACTCCGACACATATATGGAATTAAAAGAGGTCACAGTCAGAATTTATTGATCTAATTGAAATTTTAGAATAGGTGTCAGGAAGAAAGCAGTGATCCGAGGCCACAGCCCAATGAATACTAATACTAAATATTAGGGGCGGATCCCCGCCCTGTGCAGACCGACCTGATGCAGTACTATCCCTCCTTAATTGGCACAGTCTTGCCCCTCCCTTGGAATGGAGACCAGGTCCCCCCTTTAGGCAGTGACCAACTTGCCACTCTCAAAGGAAAGATGCTACCCCAGGCACTCCTGCGCCAATAATAGGCCACCCAAGAGCGCTGCTTCCCGCCAAGCTGCACCTCTATCTGTTGGGAGAAACAACAGAGAAATGCACAATCCAACAAAAATAATAAATTATACAAACCAGCTCAATTGGGTGGGTAAGGTTGAATAAACTGGAAAGAGAGAGATGGTTTCTCTCACCAGGCCCGCCAGCAAACTCTGACCCTCATGAACATTAAAGTAAACCGCAGAGGTCACTGATGAATAGCTGTAGCCCCACGCCCGTGAGGTGTACCCCATCAGGCCTATAAAAGCTCTCCTCCTCGTAACGCAAACATGGGTTCCATATAACACATCTGCCAACAATACTAACAAAATGTGCAATTGCCATATTGGCCTTCCGACGGACTTGATCTAATGCCGTGCCACCCTGGGATCCTTTCCAAAACCACCATGGTACAATGTCCGACCATGCAACCCCAACATCAGGCCAATGATTGACGAGCATGTGCAAGTAATCCCTAATAGTATGTATTAGCTCAGTGCCCTTGCACATGCTCAAGTCATTGCCTCCCAAGTATATGACTATCCAGTCAGAGGCCCCAAACTTCTCTTCTGCTGCCCATAAGGCATTTAGCAGGCACTTCCATGAACTACACCCGACAGCACTCCTGGACAACCCTGTATGAAATTTCACCTAGTCAGTAATTGGTACTTACAGAACAACAAACTAGGCCAAGGATAGGGAAACAATAGTTGGGTGACTCAGATTAAGGTGAAAAACATAAAAGCTCTTTGAGGACAAAACTAAAAATCCCTTCAACCTCCAAAGCGGCAGTAGGCATAAGGCCCCTGGGTTTCCCAACAAACTCGCAAGGAGCACATCTAATTGTGCAATTTATCCTCTCTTAAATAGGTTTTATAAACTGATGATTTCCACCGACCTAACTATTTCAATGTGTCGACGGAAGTAACTGCAACCGCTGCGCAACTTCTGCCCCTATCCTAAATGAATGAGTCCCGAAATGCTCCGCAGGCAATCCCAAAGCAATAAGCCAATTGAAAATCACCCTCGTAAACTGAAACCTGGACAAAGGGGTCAGATTAGCTTGGATTAACCACTGCGCGCCTCCAGGTGGGCAAACATTATTACAGCACCCTGCAAGAGCAACTGGGCAAATCACGGGATCTGCATGCACTGGAATAGAGATCCATCGCTCCCTGGCCAGCTGATCCATCTTAGACCTATGTATTTTGCATAAAATTTATGCCAGCTTAACTACTACATTATTCAACATTAAACCTATCAGCATGGAAGTCTTATTAGCCGCAACTAGCTCATCAATTCTAAAAGCCCAAAAGTAAGCTAATGAAAAGGCTAAACTAAAAAGTGCTTACCCAAAGCAACCCCCATTACCTCCCCCATTCTTGGAAGCCAAGAAACCTTGCCAATCGTCCCAGGCCTCCATGTAGGTCTTTAAGGCACTAGGACCCAGTGACTTAAACTTGATGCCTTTGATGCCGGCACGATGATCCGTCAGACACGGGAGGGACAGATTAAACCATGTAAACTAGCGAAAAGCGCAAGTGATCAAAACCTGTCCCACTGAAAACGAGATAAGGTGTCCGCTATTTCATTTGCAACACCCGGAACATGCCGCACATTAAACTCAATATTCCTTTGCAAGCAAAGAAGTGTCAAATGCCTCAATAACCACAAGGCCGGGGCTGGTTCCACCCTTTGATTATTGACAGCCAGCACCATGCCTAAGTTATCACACCAAAACAGGATTCACCTATTGCAAAGCTTGTCAGCCCACAGCTCAACTGCCACTACAATCGGGAAAAGCTCCAGAAGCAGGATGGTCTTGGTTAGGCCCAGAACCCTCCAAGAATTCGGTCAAGGCTTAGCATCGGAACCGGATGCATCCGTAAACAATTGAAGTTCGGAATTGGGTTCCGGTGCCGGGAGCCATATCCGGACACCCTTGAATTTGCTCAGAAACACCATCCAAATGCGCAGATCCTCTCTCAGATCCTACAATATGTGGATGAGGTGGTGAGGCTTCCTAACCCCTGCTGTGGCTCTCTCCAGACATCTACAGAAAACCCAACCTATAGGTATGACTCTAGAGGTGAAATTGAGGAGACCCAAAAATGACTGCAACTGTTTCAGTGAGACCTTTTTCACTAAAAAGAATGCTTCTAGCAACTCCCCCAAACGCTGCACCTTCTCCATAGGCAAGCGGCATAATATGCAAGCTAGCAAGGTATTGATTTCTATACCTAACTAAGACAGGTATAACTGGACCCTCTGTCTTGTCGCGAGCAACCTGGACGCCCATAATGGCGAACAAGACCTGCAAGGAAAAAAGTATATCCTTGCAAACCCAGGTATCTGCTGGCCCCACTAACAGAAAATCATCCAGGTAGTGGAACACACCAGTATGTCCTGTACCCGCCTGGACGCACCACTGCAAAAAGGAACTAAAACACTCGAAGAAAGAAAAAGAAATGGAACAGCATCAACATAATAGAGCCCCGCTACTTTAAACCCCATATATTTAAATGACTCTGTGTGAAGGGGCAACAGCAGAAAGGTATATTAATATCCACCTTAGCTAGTAAAGCCCTCCTTCCGAAACCTTGTACTATTTCCAGGGCCTGTTTAAAAGATTGGTAAGCCTGATATTGGCTGGAGTTATCTTGTCATAGAACACATAACTATATGATGACACCAATAATCTCTAATCCATTAAATAAGGAATCTCCCAATAATGATTAGTGCCCGCATAGACAGTAATCATAGAGGAGATCTATAATGAATAAGGTTGGACTAGTGAAGTTCATTAAGGATATATATTTCCAAGATGTAATTAAGGTGAGTTTTAGTGGATGATAGCTATATTCCCTATGTAATTAATGCTGGCAGTTTCTCATTTCATTATGCCAGAATATGCAATATAAATAATTGTATACATCAAATGTCTATGATGTAATCACTTACATATAATGTATGTGCACTTTATCACTAGCGCTGTTAATCCCTCATTTTATTCCATCAAATTAGATGATACATACAGCTTATTACAGTTGTAATCGTTATATTTATCGGAGGTACAGCAATTTAAAGTGTGTCTATTTATTTAGAGCTGATAATCATGGATCACAACAATGTAACATTTATTACACGGTCATCTAATGAGATTGCCGTTACAAAGTGTCGACGCTTCACTGCTTGTTACCTATCAGAGATGTAACAATTTAGAATATTTCTATTTATTTAGAGCTGGTATTCACGGATTACAGCAATGTAACATTTATTAAATGGTCATCCAATGAATTTGCCGTTACAAAGTGTTGACGCTTCACTGCTTGTTACCTAGGTGGTTCATACAGCCTAATATAGTGATAATTGCAACAGGGGGGTATTCAATGCTATTGCACCCTCACCTAGCATATATAATAACGCAACTTATTTACATTAGTTGTGCGCTAATAATCATCACATTTGAAGAAATCACATTAATGTGATATTTCTTTATTCATCCTTTTAAGGAGGCTTCCGTATCAAGTTATAAATGTAACATTAATTGCTTTATCAGTCACTGACACATATAGTGATGTTGGTAGTAGAAAGGCTATAAGGCGTAAATCATTTTTGTTTGGTTATATCATTCACCACTCAAGCCGTCTACTGTAAGTACTAGTCTCATATTCACAGGCAGTTTCTATAATCATTTCAATTGAGGACATTTGTAGTGGACCCGCTGAAATGCCAACGCGCGCGTTTCACTGCATGAACAGCTTTGTCAAGGCTAAATCCGATTGTCTTACCCGGCAAGATATTTAACAGGACAGAGACCTCCAATCGCGTTCTTAGTCACGTGATACGGCCATCCAATGAGAGCCTTTGTTTATCTCCTATTATGTCAGAGATCATGTGATCCATCCTTTAGTGCAATCATCATACATCATACACTGAATTTCGGTGGTATGTTTAAATGTTTTCTTATGGACTGAATAATACTTACTTGCCCCTATCTCTAGATAGTTTACTCATCATAATAAATACATAAAATATTATCTATATAATAAACGAAGCTCTGATCATTTGATTGGGACTTACTTCATAACGTTGTATCAATAGTATACACCGTGGGACAGATCACCGGACTTATGACAGAGTATAGATAAACAAAAGATCTTATTGGATGGCCGCGCCACGTGACAACAAGTAATAATATGATTGGAGGTTCAGTCCTGCTAAATATATTGCTGGATCGCACTAAAGGATGGATCACTGCGAGTGTAAGGGGGAAAGGAAGGGTAAGAGGGGGTTGAAGCATGTGAGGGGTTTGAGAATATGCAGCTGTGGGGCTGGGTGGCCGGGGAAGAGACAGCTGATATGACTGGTAGTAAGCCACCATCCCTTGTAATTATGGGCTGAACTGGGGTATGCAGCGGCCGTGACGTATTGCACAGGAGTGGGGAATGGTGGCTCATGGTACAGAGGGGGGGGGGGGGCAAAAGTTAAGGGGCAGAAAATTGCAATGGGAGTGTGTGCGGTGGCCCGGTGGCAGGGAAATAAGAAGACCAGCCAGGCTGATGTGATACAATTGGATTAAGCAGGGCAGGATTAATCAGCTGCATGCAAATACCCCCAAAGACAAGGTGGTATAACCCCCACTCATAGTTGCGGGGGAAATATTGGGGAGAAAGTTGGGGGTGGTGCACTTGGGGCCCCAGTGATGTGGGACCCCTCAGGGGACAATACACTAAGGAGGGAGTCACTGGGACTAAAAAGCAGTGGGGGAGAACTGTAGTACAGGAAGGGGCCCCCTTGCTCTTAAAGCAGTGGGGGCAGGGGAGGGGCCGGCGGGACTGCGCTGGCCACCATGAGACGATTGAGGGCTGTCCAAAATGTCCTCCACGTCCCTGTGGGCAGGACCATCCGCGTGTGCATGGTGCAGGTTGGTCTGGTACGGTGGAAGCGGTGCCGGTGAGTGGAGACCACCTGGGCTTTCGCGGCACTGCTGGAGAGCCAGGTGGCCAAAACAGAAGGGGAAGCCGTGGGAGTGACCGACACTCTGGAGCCAGTGGCGGGGGTGCAAGCAGGTGCAGCATAGCGGCCTGCATCGGCCCGCGGGCCGCATCTGACTGGTAATGGAACCGCGGAAGTGAAAGGCCTAGCAGCCTTTATCAAGCACAGTGGGGAGCAGAATGGCAGGGCCGAGCTATGTTGAGGACGCTGGTGATAGCACTGACAGGGGAGAATGGGAAAAAAGGAGCCGAATGCTGAAGGAGGTAAGGGGTGGGGGGCAATCAGGAGAACAAGGAAGGTAGGAAAGGAGAAAGAAAAGGGGAAAGAGAGGGTGGAATTACAAGGGAAAGCGATAATGAAGTGTGAAATTGGAATAAAAAACAAGGGAACACAGACAGCTACAGAACAATGTTTTAAGACACTTAAGGTGCACACCACTGGACCATTGCTCCCTATACTTTATTGTTAAGCAATTTTCCCTTTAAATTTCCCTCTACATATGATTTAGTCTGTGCGATTTGCAAATGATTTGTAAACAATTAAACAATATCGTATCATTCAAAGTGAGTGACAGGTTTCAGATGGGGGTATATACTGGCAGATATGTTTCTTGAGAGGTTGGTGGGGCTTTCATGAGAGAATAAATAGGTGGCGGCCATTATATTCTTTGCATTTATGTTCTGTGGCTAGCATGGTTTGTTTTAAATCTGCTGAACGCTATTGCATTGCTAATTTGCTGTGGTTTGTTTTTGGCTTGACTTTAAACAAACTGTGCTTATTTCTCATCATGGATCCTTCTTATCACTATCGTGTCATGACAGCATATGCTGGAGTCGTGCACTTGGCTGATAGGGAGAGGTCTGAGAAGCTGAGAAGGGTGCACTCATGCTGGACCAAGGAGTGGCTGCTGTAGAGGGATACTCTCACATGCCACTACTTATGGGACTTCTTGAGGACAACCCTGATGACTTCTGCAACTATCTGTGTATGGATGACGTCACCTTCCAGGACTTATTGAGTCTGGTGTTGCCCTACATCCAAAGGCAGGATACGAAGATGCAGAGGGCCATACCAACTGAGGAGAGGCTGATCGCTACCCTGCGGTTCCTGGCAATGGCAGATACCTTGCTGACCTGAAGTTTGGCACCTTGATCTCTGCGCAAACTTTGGGTCAGATCATCTCCGAGACCTGCAGAGAAATATTTACAGTCCTGAAGGCTCAGTATTTCAAGGTAATCATAATTTATATTGTCTCTATTTATCATCTGCTGCCGGTCCCTACTGTAATCCCCCTAAATGTGAATCATGTGCTATCCACATACTATATGCTTGCAGGTCCCCACTGTGTGCTCTAATATGTTATAGATCATGTGCTGGCCCTCTACTATATGCTGCTGGCCCTCACCGTAACCCCCCTAAATTTGAATCATGTGCTGTCCATGTACTAAATGCTTGTAGGTCCCCTCTGTGTGCCCTTATATGTTATAGATCATGTGCTGGCCCTCTACTATATGCTGCTGGCCCCCACTGTAACCCCCCTAAATGTGAATCATGTGCTGTCCACATACTATATGCTTGTAGGTCCCCACTGTCTGCACTAATATGTTATAGATCATGTGCTAGCCTTATACTATTTGCTTCTGGCCCCCACTGTAACCCCCCTAAATTTGAATCATGTGCTGTCCACATACTATATGCTTGCAGGTCCCCACTGTATGCCCTAATATGTTATAGATCATGTGCTGGTCCTCTACTATATGCTTCTGGCCCCCACTGTAACCCCCCCTAAATGTGAATCATGTGCTGTCCACATACTATATGCTTGCAGGTCCCCGCTGTATGCCCTAATATGTTATAGATCATGTGCTGGCCCTCTGCTATATGTTTCTGGCCCCCACTGTAACCCCCCCTAAATGTGAATCATGTGCTGTCCACATACCATATGCTTGTAGGTCCCCGCTGTCTGACCTAATATGTTATAGATCATGTGCTGGCCCTCTTCTATATGCTTCTGGCCCCCACTGTAACCCTACTAAATGTGAATCATGTGCTGTCCACATACTATATGCTTGTAGGTCCCCGCTGTCTGACCTAATATGTTACAGATCATGTGCTGGTGCCCTCTACTATATGCTGCTGGCCCCCACTGTAACCCCCCCTAAATGTGGATTATGTGCTGTCCACATACTATATGTTGCTACCAAACTACTTTTGTCTAACAAATAATATTTGGAAATGCTGGTATGGTACTGTATATGTTCTACTGCAATGTTTTTTTGTTTTGGTATTTATTTATTTTTGTTTTTCTAGTTTCCATCTTCCAGTGACTATTGGTGAATAGTGGCCCAAGATTTTGATGACAAGTGGAATTTCCCAAATTAAGTAACCAGAAAGAAAAAGAATTGTCGTTAAATGATGCACTTAAAATAAAACATAACCTTTATTGTCTGCATCTTAAAATATATCAGTATTCAATGTTAAAACAGAGAAATATAAAAAATAGAATTGTGTTAATAGAAAGGAAAATTGTGTAAATAAAAATATTTATTCTGACCACTTAGAGTTCCTCTTATGACCTAAATTACTGTTTGTTTATTAGTAGTATATTGTCCATAATGTTCCACATTAATGAATAAACACATATGTTTTATCAAATGATCACGTGTGAGTGTTTCTTTTCTCAAAGGGTAATTACTCTGATTGTAATACAGACATTGTTGCTATATGTCTAAATTCATATTCTAAAGAATAAATACAAATTCCTCAGAGATACCATGTGTATAATAAACAAAGTATACAGTGTATAACAAGTTTACACTTTTGTGTCCCTTGTTATGGATTGTCAGAGGGGCATAGTATCAGATCATCCATCAAATGGTTGGCTAATATAAGAACACTAGTAGATGAAATATAGTGTACTTCTTTTCATTCTGTGAAAAACTATAAGTGGAACTTGATGGAATATCAAATTATTTCCAGCCAGGTTCTAATTCATATTTCAAATGACTGCACATTCACCTACTATAAATATATAGGTGCTTTTCTGTAATTTTACTAGTTCATATTCATATACACCTCATTAGTGACTATATAAATCAATATCTTATGTTGTAGGGCAATATATATTGTCGCTTCTCTCTATGGTGGTAGAATTACATTCCCTTTATTTTCATGTGATCATAGGAATATACTAATAACAAGGCTTCATATCCAGGACGGACATCCTGATATACTGATTCGTATTATAGCAATAAGAAGAAGGATCACAGTTTATATAGGGTAGAGAATATTCTTCCTCTGTAGTACAGCTATATTAAATACTAGCTGTGCTACTAAATACCCTTTAAGTACAAAATGGTATACTACCGATTTTACTGTAATGAGAGGGATAGCATTGACTGTACTTATATAGCCCTCTTATATAGCAGCCACGCCCCACCCCAGTGCTCACTGGCTCAGCCAGCTTCACAAGTACCGCCGAGCAGCAGCAGCCAGCAGCACATCGGGGCAACTTGAAATTTACCTTTCCAGTGGCAGCCGGTGTTGTTCTGCACCATCGTGGCCACCAGTGGGGGAGGGGTTACTTTGAGCTGCAGGGTTAGGCAGAGAGGCAGAGCAGTACAACAAGAGGGATAGGGAGCACAGTGCTGGCTATAGCTAGAGGAAGGGGCACTGTGTTGGATGTAAATAGGGGAAAAGGGCACTGTGTTTGATGTTAATAGGGGAAGGGGAACTGTGTGGGATGTGAATAGGGTAAGGGGCATGGTGTATGATGTGATTAGGGGAAGGGGAACTGTGTGGAATGTGAATAGGGGAAGGAGCACTGTGTTTGATGTGAATAGGGGAATGGGCACTGGGGGTCATTCAGACCCGTTCGCGAGCAAAGGACGCTCGCAAACGGGTCGATGTTGCCCCACTGTGCATGCGCACGACGGAGGGAGCTCCATCGTGCGCATGCGCGAGACCCGGACTGCGACAGCCAAGCTGTCGCTCCGGGTCTCGCACCAAAGGGGGCGTGCTGTCGATGTTGATTGACAGCATGCCCCCTTTGGTAGGCGTGCCGGGGGCGTGGCGGACAGACGGAGGCGTTCCCATGGGAACGCCTACCGTCTGAAGCCAGCCCCACTGACATCACTAGTGATGTCAGTGGGAGTGATTTTGGCTCTGATAGAGCCAAAATCACTCCAGGGCTTGCGGCAGCGAGACCCTACCGCAGGGTCTCCGTCGCAAGCCCGATGGTCGCGATGGTCTTGACCATCACGACCATCATCATGGACGCTCGCTATAGCTGTGGGTGGTCACTCACAGCTATACGAGCATCCAGGAGGACGCTCCATTTTCATGGAGGAGGGCCCTGATTCAGAGCGAGCGCTCTGGTCAGAGCGTCCGGCTCTGAATCAAGCCCACTGTGTGGGATGTGAATAGGGGAAGGGGGCACTGTGATGTGAAGAGGGGAAGGGGCACTGTGTGAGATATGAATAGAGGAATGGGCACTGTGTATGATGTGAATAGGGGAGGGGTCACTGTGTATGATGTGAATAGGAGAAGGGGAACTGTGTTAGATGTGAATAGGGGAAGGGGCACTGTGTGGGATGTGAATGGGGGAAGGAGCACTGTGTGGGATGTGAATAGGGGAAGGGGCAGTGTGTGGGATGTAAATAGGGGAAGCGGCACTGTGTGGGATATGAATAGGGGAAGGGACACTGCATGACTTGACTAGAAGGGGGCACTGTGTATGATGTGAATAGGGGAAGGGGCACTGTGTATGATGTGAATAGGGGAAGGGGGCAATGTGCATGATGTGAATAGGGGAATAGGTACTGTGCGGATGTGAATAGGGTAATGGGCACTGTGTGGGATATGAATAGGGGAAGGAACACTGCATGATGTGACTAGAAGGGGGCACTGTGTGGGATGTGATTAGGGGAAGGGGCACTGTGTATGATGTGAATAGGCGAAGGGGACTATTGTGCCCAGAACAATAGTTGCACTGTGTGACCAGAACAATAGTTGCCATTGAAATATATTTAACTAAGATGGACAGGACTGGGAACCGATCAGGTGGAGGGCAGTTGGAACTTAATATTAATTGAGGGAGAAGGGTGTGTGTGGGGGGGGGTTGTCAGGTATGGGGGGCATGGTTGTTATTCAGGGAGAAGGGGGGTTGTCAGGTATAGGGGCTATAGGGGGGTTGTTAGGTATAGGGCAGTTCTGGGACATGATTTTAATTAAGGTAAAGAGGGGTTGCCAGTTTTAGGGGGTCATTCTGGAACATGATTTTAATTGAGGGAGTATGAGGGGTTGTCAGATTTATTGGGACTGTTCTGGGATACAATTTTAATTTAAGGATTTGTCACTTCTAAGACTGATTACAGTAACTTCAAAAGGAGGGTTCATGGTAGCTGAGGTAAAGGAGTGACACAGGGGGCATGATGGGTGAGGTAATGTCTGAGGTAGGTGTCTTGAGCCACCAGTATTTATTAAAACCTCCATAGACCACCAGATTGTGGGGCACTAGACCTGTAGGGATAATCAGGCCTTAGGGCTTTCGGCACTGATAGGCGGGCATTAGGTCCAGGTCATATAAATTTGCATAATCTGTATAAGGGGAACTATTGTGTGGCATAATGTATATAAGGGGCTCTACTACTGTGAGGCATAATCTTTACAAGAAGCACTACTACTATGGGGCATAATCTATATAAGGGTATCTACTACTGAGGGGCATAATCTGTATATGGGGCACTACTACTGTAGGACATAATCTGTATAGGGGCACTTCTACCATGCGGAATAACATGAATAAGACACACTACTGTGTGGTGAAATGTGAATGGGGGCATTTTTGTGTGCCATATGGAGTTTGGGCACTGTGAATTGGGGTTATTATATTACAGTACAGGCACATATAATATAACATGGATCTGGTTTTAATAATGTCACATGGATTTGGGTTTTTCAATGTATTTTATGTGGAACAGGGTTTTTCAAAGTATTTTAGTGGATCTGTCTTTTTCAATGTATTTTATTTGGATATGGCTTTTTCAGTGTATTCTAAGTGGATCATGGGGTTCACTAACCAAACATACGTATCCTTTTAATAAAACCTAAGTGAACTTTACCACATATATGTATATAGCAAATTGTAATCAGGATGTATTGGAGGAGGAGGACCCCAGGCTGGTATCTTGCCCAGGACCCCATGGTGTCTTAATTCCTCTCTGTCTTGCTCTTGGCCATGTTAAAGAAAACGGTGGGCCTGCACTTGTGACAGTCTTAAGGTGCCTACACACATAGTGATGTGCTCACGATCCGACATCGTGCACAATTTCCCTTGAAAACTCTCCTCGGCAGCTCTGCACACGATTTGGTGTTTGCAGTGTCCAATCTTCAAACGATCTATTGTGCATCCAGAGTTTCTCCAGTGCATTGGGTCCCAGATTGGCAGATCTGCCCTACAGCATGGCAGATCTGATGATGCGATGTACGACCTGTGGGGACGCGCATCCCATCGTGATCGTGAGTGGAGACTCACGATTTGGGCATATTTTACACGATCTGTCGTTCGAATTAGGGGTGTGCACCGGCCACTTTTCGTGTTTTGTGTTTTGGTTTTGGATCTGGATCTTTCTTCGTGTTTTGGATCTGGATTGGTTTTGCCAAAACCACCCTTCCGTGTTTTGGGTTCTGGGTTTTGTGTTTTGGATCTGTATTTTTTTGAAAAAAAGCATAAAGACAGCTAAAATCACAGAATTTGTAGGTTTTTCTGCTCCTATGCTATTATTAACCTCAATAACCTTAATTTCCACTCATTTCCAGTCTATTCTGAACACCTCACACCTCACAATAGTGTTTTTATGTCCAAAACGTTGCACCAAGGTAGCTGGATGACTATGCTAAGCGACACGAGTGGGCGGCACAAACACGTGACCCATCTAGGCGTGATACTGCAGTGGCAGACAGGATGGCAGTTTGAAAAACTAGGCCCCAAACTGTACATAATGCAAAGAAAAAAAAGAGGTGCAAGATGGAATTGTCCTTGGGCCCTCCCACCCACCCTTATGTTGTATAAACAGGACATGCACACTTTAAGAAACCAATCATTTCAGCGCCAGGGTCTGCCACACAACTGTGGCTGAAATGATTGGTTCGTTTGGGCCCCACAAAACAAGCTGGCAATTAATGTGTCCCTGCACAAACTGGCTCTACGGAGGCAAGATGTCATCCTCATCCTCCTCATCCACCGATTCCTCACCCTCTTCAGTGTGTACATCCTCATCCTCACCGATGTAATCCTCCACCATTCTGTCAATGGTGACAGTATCATATGCAGTGACAGTAGACATGTCAGAAATTGTTGCCAGGTCCTTCAGTCCGGACCAGATGTCCAAACTTGGTCCTGCCTGCCCTGCATCACCGTCAGTGGGTTGCTTAGGATACCTAAGTTTTTTCCTGGCAGCCCCAGTTGCGGGAGAAAATGAAGAAGGAGCTGTTGACATGTCACGTTCCGCTTCAGCTGACAGTGTGTTCACCAGCAGGTCTTTGCACCTCTGCAGGCTTGTGTCGGCCGGAAAGAGAGACACCACATAGGCTTTAAACCTAGGATCGAGCACGGTGGCCAAAATGTAGTGGTCTGATTTCAACAGATTGACCACCCTGGAATCCTGGCAAAGCGAATGAAGGGCTTCATCCACAAGTCCCACATGCCGAGCGGAATCGCTCAGTCTTAGCTCCTCCTTCACTTTCACCAGCTGCTTCTGCAAAAGCCTGATGAGGGGAATGACCTGACTCAAGCTGGCAGTGTCTGAACTGACTTCACGTGTGGCAAGTTCGAAGGGCTGGAGAACCTTGCACAA
Source organism: Taudactylus pleione (assembly GCA_031769625.1). Classification (NCBI taxonomy): domain Eukaryota; kingdom Metazoa; phylum Chordata; class Amphibia; order Anura; family Myobatrachidae; genus Taudactylus; species Taudactylus pleione. The sequence continues at coordinate 22,392,745 of JAUIMM010000007.1, read as the reverse complement.
CACGGAAATCATTCTCCACTGCGCTTGAGTCAGGTGCATACCCCCTCCTTTGCCTATGTCATAGGTGGATGTATAGGCTTGAATGGCCTTTTGCTGCTCCTCCATCCTCTGAAGCATATAGAGGGTTGAGTTCCACCGCGTCACAACCTCTTGCTTCAGGTGATGGCGGGGAAGGTTCAAGAGTGTTTGCTGGCGCTCCAGTCTTCGGCACGCAGTCGCTGAATGGCGAAAGTGGCCTGAAATTTTTCGGCCCACCCAAAGCGTCTCCTGCACGCCCCTGTCGCTTTTCAGAAAATTCTGCACCACCAAGTTTATTGTGTGAGCAAAACATGGGACGTGCTGGAATTTGCCCAGATGTAATGCCCGCACAATATTGGTGGCGTTGTCAGATATCACAAATCCCCAGGAGAGTCTAAGTGGGGTAAGCCACTGGGCGATGATTTCCCTAAGTTTCTCTAAGAGGTTGTCGGCGGTGTGCCTCTTACTGAAACCGGTGATACACAGCGTAGCCTGCCTTGGAACGAGCTGGCGTTTCTGAGATGCTGCGACTGGTGACGCTGCTGCTGTTGCTGCGTAAGGTGATACATCTACCCAGTGAGCTGTCACAGTCATATAGTCCTTAGTCTGCCCTGTTCCACTTGTCCACATGTCCGTGGTTAAGTGGACATTGGGTACAATGGCATTTTTCAGGACACTGAGGACACTTTTTCTGACGTTTCTGTACAGTCTCGGTATCGCCTGCCTAGTGAAGTGGAATCTAGATGGGATTTGGAACCGGGGACACACTACCTCCAGCAATTGTCTAAATCCCACTGCACTAATGGCGGATACCGGACGCACGTCTAACACCAACATAGCAGTCAAGGCCTCAGTTATACGTTTTGCTTCAGGATGACTGCTGTCGTACTTCATCCTCCTCGCTAAGGACTGTTGGAGGGTCAATTGTTTAGTAAAAGTAGTGGTGTTCCTACTTCCTCTCTGGGATGATGAACGACTCCCAGCAGCAGCAACAGCAGCAGCGGCAGCAGGAGGCGTAGCAATGCAGGATCCTCCGGAGGAATCCGGGATAGGAGAGTCAGTCATGCCAGTGACATGGCCTGCAGGACTACTTCCGATCCTGACTAAGGAGGAAATTGACGAGGAGGGAGTTGACGGTGTGGTTTGCAGGCGCTTGGATACAACAGGACAACGGGATTTAGGTGTCCCTGGACTGCTTACGGTCTTAGCCAAAGTTTCTGAACTTGACAGTAACTTATTATGAACGCGCTGCAGGTGCCGTATAAGGGAGGATGTTCCTAGGTGGTTAACGTCCCTACCCCTACTTATTCCACCTTTACATAAGGTACATATGGCAAGACAGTTGTTGTCCGGATTTGGATAGAAATATTGCCAGATCAAAGAGGTGGAATGTTTGGTCTTCTGCCCAGGCATGACCGTGATGGGCTTTTTCATCCCACGGACAACAACTGTCTCCCCCGGAGCCTGATTTAAACAAACCACATCACCATCAGAATCCTCCTCGCCAACTTCCTCCTCAGCGCCAGCTACACCAGTATCCTCATCCTGTTGTACTTCAACAGTGACATCTTCAATTTGCATATCAGCAAGTGGACTGTGGGTGCTCCTTTCAGCACTTGCAGGGGGCGTGCAAATGGTGGAAAGAGCCACCTCTTCCCGTCCAGTGCTGGGAAGGTCAGGCATCGCAACCACCACCACACTTGGACTCTCCTTGGGGATTTGTGATATCTTCTTAGAAAGCACAGTTCTTCGCTGTGCTTTTGCCAGCTTAACTCTTTTGATTTTTTTAGTGGGAGGAGGGCTTCCATCGTCATGTGAAGCTGAACCACTAGTCATGAACATACTAGGGATCGACCTTAGCCATTCCTTGCCACTCCGTGTCGTAAATGGCATATTGGCAAGTTTACGTTTCTCTTCAGCTGATTTAAATGTTTTTTTCAAGGTCATTTTCCTGAACTTTGTCATTTGGGATTGTATGTGCCCTCTATTATGACATTGGGCATCGGCCTTGGCAGACGACGTTGATGGCATGTTATCGTCTATGTCATGACTAGTGGCAGCAGCTTCAGCACTAGGAGGAAGTGGTTCTTGATCTTTCTCTATTTTATTTTTATCGGAGAAAGTTTGGTCCTCCATTTATGTTATATCGATTTGATATATACGTGCGGCTAAACACAGAAAATATTTCTTTATTTTTGCTGGAGAGTAGTGCACTTTGTGGGTTACACCAGCCTTTAAGAAATGAGCCAGCCGGCTCTTTACTTATGGGACACAGGCGCACGCTTGGCGCTGCTCCTTTGTTGATGCACGTGCGGCTACTGTGCACACAATTCACAAACACAGAAAATAATTTTTTTTTTGGTTTGGACTGGAGTGTACTTTGGGGGTTACAGCACCCTTTAACGGTCAAGCCAGCCGGCCCTTTACTTATGACACAGGCGCACGCTTGGCACTACTTTGTTGATGCACGTGCGGCTACTGCGCACACCATTCACAAACACAGAAAATATTTTTTTTTTTGGTTTGGACTGGAGTGTACTTTGGGGGTTACAGCACCCTTTATCGGTCAAGCCAGCCGGCCCTTTACTTATGACACAGGCGCACGCTTGGCACTACTTTGTTGATGCACGTGCGGCTACTGCGCACACAATTCACAAACACAGAAAATAATTTTTTTTTTGGTTTGGACTGGAGTGTACTTTGGGGGTTACAGCACCCTTTAACGGTCAAGCCAGCCGGCCCTTTACTTATGACACAGGCGCACGCCTGGCACTACTTTGTTGATGCACGTGCGGTTACTGCGCACACAATTCACAAACACAGAAAATATATATTTTTTTGGTTTGGACTGGAGTGTACTTTGGGGGTTACAGCACCCTTTAACGGTCAAGCCAGCCGGCCCTTTACTTATGACACAGGCGCACGCTTGGCACTACTTTGTTGATGCACGTGCGGCTACTGCGCACACAATTCACAAACACAGAAAATATATATTTTTTTGGTTTGGACTGGAGTGTACTTTGGGGGTTACAGCACCCTTTAACGGTCAAGCCAGCCGGCCCTTTACTTATGACACAGGCGCACGCTTGGCACTACTTTGTTGATGCACGTGCGGCTACTGCGCACACAATTCACAAACACAGAAAATATATTATTTTTTTAGCACTTGGGGGGAGCACCCCTGATGGACAGAGCACCCCCTGGACAACACTACAGCACCCCTTTAGGACTGGGACACTGCACAGGACTTTGGAGTGGACACAGCCCCTATGGAGAACTGACTGCACAACACAGTCCAGCCAGCCCCTATGGACTTTGAAGTAGTGGACACAGCCCCTATTAACAACAGCAGCATAGCACAACACAGCCAGCCCCTATGGACTTTGAAGTAGTGGACAACAGCAGCACAGCGCAGCACAGCACAGCACAACACTACTCTGCACTACACTATACTACACTACACAGCCCAGCCAGCCCTAACTCCCACCCTCCCTCTTCACTGTCCACAGCCGAGTGAGAAAATGGCGCCGACGCGGGTACCTTATATAGGATCCAAAACCCGCGAGACTTGGAAGGCGGGATGATGACGTTTTGCCTCGATTTCAGATCCGAGTCAGGCGGGAAAAGTCGAGCCTGACTCAGATCTGCCTCGAATCGGGGAGGCTCGGGGGGGTTCGGATTTCAGAAATCCGAACCCGCTCACCCCTAGTTCGAATGCATCGGAATCGTCCTGATTGTGTAAAATATCACTGTGTGTAGGCACCTATAGACTGGTCAGCTCACGGCAGGAATCCTTAGGGAACCACTATGTTATGCAGCAGTTCAAAACCTGACCCTTAGCACTGTATATCCAGTGTGTCTATTCCTGTATCAGAAAAAAACATTGATGGTCATTCGATTTTCATTTCTTTTCTAAAGTATGGTTTCTCTGTGGTTGCCCATCGGTTTGAGCTTTATTAGATATACAGAAACGGAAAACTGACACTTAGTAAATATACCTCTAACATACTGTATCTACTACATTTTTATGTTTGAGCTGTTCCTGCTTTAGTGAAAACCACTTTTAAATAAATGTAAGTTGTATGGATTGTGTACTCCTAGTATTTTCAAAAGAAGCATTATTGTGGATTGAATCAAGCAATTGTGCTAGTCTGCTTATTGGAATGAATAGATGATGCAAGTGAATACTGATCTTGGGTACTTGAGTAGAATCTAAAAATACTATTTGCATTTTGCAAGAAAAGAAACAGTTATTTTTAATAATGGTTATTGAAATATAACATTTTTTAGAAAAAAAAACCCCTAGAGTACAGTGATATATCCCCGTACTGTATGAGCACCAAAGCAGCAATTACAGTGCATCCGGAAAATATTCACAGCGCTTCACTTTTTCCACATTTTGTTATGTTACAACCTTATTCCCAAATGGAATAAATTAATTTTTGTCCTCAAAATTCTACACACAATACCCCATAATGACAATGTGTAAAAGTCTTTTTGAGATTTTTGCAAATTTTATTAAAAAAAAACTAAGAAATCACATGTACATAAGTATTCACAGCCTTTGCCATAAAGCTCAAAATTGAGCTCAGGTGTATCCTGTTTCCACTGATCATCCTTGAGATGTTCCTACAGCTTAATTGGAGTCCACCTGTGGTAAATTCAGTTGATTGGACATGATTTTGAAAGGCATACACCTATCTATATAAGGTCCCACACTTGACAGTGCATGTCAGAGCACAAACCAAGCATGAAGTCCAATGAATTGTCTGTAGACCTCCGAGACAGGATTGTCTCGAGGCACAAATCTGAGGAAGGGTACAGAAAAATATCTGCTGCTTTGAAGGTCCTAATGAGCACAGTGGCCTCCATCATCTGTAAATGGAAGAAGTTCGTAACCACCAGGACTCTTCCTAGAGTTGGCCGGCCGTCTAAACTGAGCAATCGGAGAAGGGCCCTAGACAGGGAGGTGACCAAGAACCCGATGGTCACTCTATCAGGGCTACGGCATTCCTCTGTGGAGAGAGGAGAACCTTCCAGAAGGACAACCACCTCTGCAGCAATGTACCAATCAGGCCTGTATGGTAGAGTGGCCAGACGGAAGCCACTCTTTAGTAAAAAGCACATGGCAGCCCGTCTGGAGTTTGTCAAAATGCACCTGAAGGACTCTCAGACCATGAGAAACAAAATTCTCTGGTCTGATGAGACAAAGATTGTACTCTTTGGTGTGAAGGCCAGGTGTTACGTTTGGAGGAAACCAGGCACCGCTCATCACCAGACCAATACCATCCCTGCAGTAAAGCATGGTTGTGGCAGCATCATGCTTGGCGGATGTTTTTTTTTTAGCGGCAGGAACTGGGAGACTAGTCAAGATAGAGGGAAAGATTAATGCAGCAATGTACAGAGATATCCTGGATGAAAACCTGCTCCAGAGCGCTCTTGACCTCAGACTGGGACGACGGTTTATCTTTCAGCAGGACAACAACCCTAAGCACACAGCCAAGATATCAAAGGAATGGCTTCAGGACAACTCTGTGAATGTCCTTGAGTGTCCCAGCCAGAGCCCAGACTTGAATCCGATTGAACATCTCTGGAGAGATCTGAAAATGGCTGTGCACTGATGCTTCCTATCCAACCTGATGGAGCTTGAGAGTTGCTGCAAAGAGGAATGGGCAAAACTGCCCAAAGATAGGTGTGCCAAGCTTGTGGCATCATATTCCAAAAGACTTGAGGCTGTAATTGCTGCCAAAGGTGCATCAACAAAGTATTGAGCAAAGGCTGTGAATACTTATGTACTGATTTCTTAGTTTTTTTAATTGTTTGCAAAAATCTCAAAAAACTTTTTACACGTTATCATTATGGGGTATTGTGTGTAGAATTTTGAGGACAAAAATTAATTTATTCCATTTTGGAATAAGGCTGTAACATAACAAAATGTGGAAAAAGTGAAGCGCTGTGAATACTTTCCGGATGCACTGTATATTGAGTAACATGCAGGGTCAGCATTTACTGTGCACTTTTCCTAAATTATTTTAAACTCCATTTAAGCTGCTGTTGCCTTAAAATGACTACTGAGATAAAATTGTACAGGTTTTTGAAAACTATTGCATTTGTTTGCATATCGGAATACTATATTATTGTTGCTAATTTACAAACTTAGGACCTGATTCAGAGATGGACATAATTACGGAGCCACATACAAGCGGCTCTGCAATTGCGTCCATCTAAAATGCAAATGCAGCAGAACATGTCTGTGGGAAACGGACACCTCCTTTCTGCATCTGCGATCCCAGAGACTGAGGCCCTCATTCAGAGCCGTTCGGTATTTGCGTTAGTTCGTTCAAAAACAAGGGGTGGCTATTCAAATGATCCGTTCGCACATTGCAGTCTGTTCACACCTCTAAGTCTGAACGAGCGAGCAAAACATACGCTCGTTTATTTGTTAAAAACGCCCCCTGGCCGCTCGCACCATACGTCATGTCCGCTATTTATTAGATTAATCGAGTACATCGAACAGGATATGAACTTCTCGCTATTCTTGTGGTTGGTTTTTTCAACCGCTATTTTGCGAGCAGTTCTGAGTTAAAAAAAACCAAGTGACGTGGTCAATGACGCTGCTGTATTAATTATGCACACCCATAAAATGCCCATTTTGACCTTTAAGCACGCCTGCGTTCTGATCTCCACTCCCCGTTTTCAAGCACCTTCCCCTGTTACCACCCACATACGCCTCATTCTGTCACTCAAAATAGCAGGCACGCGCTATATTGCGTACAAACGATTTTCGCCCGCACTGACTGGTTCGCACATGCGTACTAAAAACCGTACGCATGCGCAGATGTGCGAACATCGCTCGGAATGAGCGTACTGCCGCTAGCGAGTGGCTCTGAATGAGGGCCTGAGGTTGCAGTCTGAGATTACCATCGCAACCAATTGCGACCATCGGTTGTGATGGTTGCTCCTTTTACCAGGCTGCGGTAGCTGAAGCTTACCTTCCTGACCGGGTCCTAGCAGCTTGCGAGGCCAGAAAATCTACGTCCACCACCGCAGACCTTGGCTTCGTCCCACCCGGAAAACGGGGATGACACATTCCCATTTCCGGGAACGCTGCCCAGGAACACCCCAACTCCGCCTCCCAAACTCTGTAGCCTGTCAATCAAACTGGAGCTGGGAGTCACTGTGAACGGAATCACAGTTGGAGGGCTGCACATAGCAATACACATCTTGCGCAGTCCTCTAACAATCAGAGATGTGTGCTAACCATCGGGTTACATCTCTGAATAAGGCACATTTGTGCTATTAGCCTTAAGAACCAATCCGATATCAGCCTTGATTTTCTAATCTCTGCCTAAAAAATGGCAGCCATTATCTGATAGGTTGCTACTGTTTAGAGCAGGGGTTCCCAACCACGGTCCTCAAGGCACACTAACAGTCCAGGTTTTAGGGATAGTCATACTTGAGCACAAGTGACTTAATTAATGTCTCAGTTATTTTAATTTAACCATCTGTGCACAAACATGGATATCACTAAAACCAGGACTGTTAGTGTGCCTTGAGGACCGAGGTTGGGAATCACTGGTTTAGAGCTATATGTTATTAAATAAGTCACCATAAAGCCTTTTTTTAGCCTTGCTGAGGAGATTAATTGCTTCACTTTTCTAATTTAATTGATTTATGTTTTTTTTTTTTTAGCTTTAAAAAAAAAGGTTGTTATTGGATAACTCTGATGCCCTACCATAAGGATGACAACATCCAGATTGGCCGAAAGGTGAAAATATCCTGCCAAGTGGAAGCTGATCCATCAGAAGAGCTTTCATTGAGTTGGTTTAAAAATGGGAGGTCATTACTCAGACAGACCCTGATGTCTCTCAGGCACCACAAACTTGGATATAATTGACTTAAAATTTATGGACTTTGGGACATACACTTGTGTCGCTTCTTTTAAAGGGGGAGGCATACCAGACATCAGCAATGATGTCAATATATCCAGTAGCACAGGTAAGCAGTTTCATTTTTTATTTAATTTATTCAAATGTATCTAATTCCAACTATTGTAATTAAAAATGATTATGATTATTTATATTTTTCTGATAAAATTTAAATATGCCCAATCACCAGAAACCTCCCTTTAGATGTTATAATTATTGGTAGATGCCTACAAGTTGGTAGGTGCATAGTGGATGTGAGCAAAATTAGTCCACAAATTGATTCCAATCCAGAGTAGGTTTTATTAAAGATAACTGGATAAAGGTGATAGAAGATAGACAGCAGTCAATATTATAAGGTATCAATCTATTTTGGGCTAAGTACTGTACAGCTGTATAGCACTGTGACATTCCAATAACATAGTGACAGGTTTGGGCACATGCAGACCCTTTTATAAAGCCAAGTAAACAAGTCTTGCTTCTGCAGTCTAAACGGCCTGACCTATAAGTTTGGTGACTCAAAGCTCAAACATGTGATGTTATTGAGACTGATGAGTCATGTACAGTCAATAACACATAGTTAAAAGACAGCTTGTAGTGTTTAACCAGTTCAATAATGGTTCAATAATGGTCAACCATGTCAATAATAATTACCTCCTTAGAGGCTATAATGTGCTACTTATCCTCTAAAAGGATCCTTTACAGATGGTAAGTGACTCCAAGCACAATAAACAGGTATAACAAAGGTGTCCCGGCCACTCCCAAGTTGATGGTTGACGGTGTTAGAAAATTCTATCTCTGGCATTACGGTATGCTCTGTTGGTGTGACGTTGGGCACTGGTCAATGTATCATTTTAACAAGAAGAGCGAAATCGTCAAGGAATCTTTATGAACCTACTGTAGATGTACAGTAAAAACTTCTTCATTCCTTGGGGCTTGCAGTACCTTGTGTTTTTGTGTGCTAACTGATTACCAGTTGTATCTGTTTTAACAGAATATGGGATAGATGTACTAAGCATTGGAGAGAGCTATAGTGGAGAGAGATAAAGTACCAACCAATCAGCTCCTAATTGTCAGTTTACAGGCTGTGTTTGACAAATAACAGAAGCGGATGGGTTGGTACTTTATCTCCCTCCAAGGCTTAGTACACCTCCCCCTATATTTATTTTTCTTATAATAGTACGCTAGATGGTGCTATTTTTCACCTTTTGCAGTAACTTATTTTTCAAGACCGGAACAATAGTCCATAAGGGGAAAATTAGCTGCCGCATTGGGAGTGTCTGTCTTCTAGGACATTGAAAATTGTTTAGATTAGAAAAAAAATGACAATTCACAATCTTTCTAGGTGTAGCACTGTAGTGCTAATCAATACCCTATTCCTAACATCTATATAATAAGTTGATGTTTTAGGATGACACATATTGCCATGTTTTGAAATATAACTATATTCATTTTATAAGTCCTCTGAGTGCCTCGTGCATTACATTATACCGGATTGAATATTTGTTATAATAGCGGAGGCACCGAGGTGGATGGACATCTATTTAAGAGACCCATTTATCAATGAGTGCTATCATACATAACAAGTTTTAAAACTCATTGTATATGATAAGTGGTGCTCCAGCCAATCAGCTACAACTCTCATGTTTGAAAAATGACAGTTGGGAGCTGATTGGCTGAAGCATCATTTATCATATGCAAAGAATTTTATCACTAGTTAAGATAAATCTCGTTGATAAATGGGCCCCTAAGTTTGGTGGCAGATTCTTTGTGTGACTATATATATATATATATATATATATATATATACAGTCCCAAAATTACCCGCACTCAGCACTGTCCCAAAGCAAATGGCCCTGGTGCTAGTGTATGTTGTAATCCATGCCATCCAAAAGAACACAGCACTCGAAGGGCTCCAGAAAAATGTCACATACCAGTGTCTTTAATGTCTACATTTCAGGGCATCCGCCCTTTCATCAGGGCATACTTGCATAGGTATGTAAGTGTGTCCTGATGAAAGGACGGATGCCCTGAAACATAGACCTTAAAGACACTGGTATATGACATTTTTCTGGAGCCCTTCGAATGCTGTGTTCTTTTGGATGGTGTATATATATATATATATATATATATATAGAAAGAAGAACAACAGCAGCACTCGAGGGACTTCCAAAATGAGACTCAATACACAGTAGTGTTGTGAATTCAACGTTTCAGTCAATGAAAACTTTGATCAAGAACCATTCTTGATAAAAGTCTTCATTGACTGAAACGTTGAATCCACAACACTACTGTGTATTGAGTCTCATTTTGGAAGTCCCTCGAGTGCTGCTGTTGTTCTTCTTTCTGCATGCAAGGTTACCTACACTTGAGATGGTACCAGGGCAAGTATCAAGTTTACATGTGGACTTATATATATATATACACATACATACAAAGATACATACATACATACATACACAAGTTTTTCTGTTTGTTTAACTTATAGTCGAGGTCTCACCGCCCTTTAAAGCGTATCTACTGAAACATGTGGTGCATACACACTGGGCAATAAGGAAAAACAGTACGACTACGACATCATAATCGTGCAGTCTTTCCTGATCCTCAGTCGTTCAGTGTAGGTACCCTCCATCATTCCTGAACATGGCCAATCTGTTGTTATCGGCAGATTGGCCTGCATGTTCAGGCGATGGACAATGTCAGGAACGACCAGCGGGAGCACACTGGTTGTTTCCGACATTATAGTGCACAATTTGTGCATGATTACTACGCTCAGTAAAATCGCCCAGTGTATACGCACCATAATGGTGTGTATCCTCTAGGCCAGTGATTTTCAACCCTTTTCAACTTGAGGCACACAGCACAAGATTTTAAAATTGCCAAGGCACACCATCCGGCGAGGCGGCGTTCGCGACCGATGAAAAAACATACACATTGGCTCCCACATAAAAAAACACACTACATTGGGCTCCACAGGAATAAAACACACACATTGGCCCCAGGAATTAAAACACACATTCATTGGCCCCCACAGAAATAAAACACATACATTGCCCCCCACAGAAAAATATATCATTGGCTGGCCCCCTCAGAAAAAAAAAAAAAAAAACATTTCTCCCACAGGAAAAATAATTATATTGGCTGGCCACGCAGAATAATTATTAACCACATTGCTCCCCACACAAAAAAAACACTGGCTGACCCCTACAGAAATAACCCACATTGCTCCCCACACAGAGCTGTCAGCACAGCAGACTGCGGGCCGGCGGGTGGAGAGAGCGGGATGACTGGCTGGCTGAGCGGGCAGGCCAGCGGACGGAGCGGGCGGGATGACTGGCTGGCTGAGCAGGCAAGCCGTCGGGCGGAGCGGGCAGGATGACTGGCTGGCTGAGCGGACAGGCCGTCGGGTGGAGCGGGTGGGATGACTGGCTGGCTGAGCGGGCAGGCGTGACCTGTGATGTCACGCCGCCGCGCCTACAGAGGTTACGGCCCGGGTGCGCCTCAGCTTAGCTTCCCAGAAGAGCTCAGCGGCAGCGCTACCAGGGCCGCACTGATTGCACTGAAGAAGTCTGATTGGCGGCGGCACACTAAACAATCGCTGGTGGCACACTGGTGTGCCACGGCTCTAGGCGATTAAACAGGCTGATTGAACGATAGCAACATCGTTATCGTTCAATTGCTTGCTAATTGTCCACAATTTGGCCATGTAAATGTCAAAAACGACCAGCGATGTGCATGCCCGCTGGTCGCTTTTGACATCTATCATCGCCCGTACATGCTGGTCAACCTGACGATCACGTCAGGTTCAGCATGTACGGGATGATGGATGTGCCTACAGGGAACGACTGAACGTTCAGTGTAGGCATATGACAGACTGTGAAACGACAGTATGATTACACTGTTGTAATCGTGTTCTCGTTTCACAGTCGGGAAGTGGATACGCACCATTAGAAGATAAAAATTTGCCTTCTTATTTATTTTCTTTTCCTCTGGATGTGGAAGATATTACTTCAACATTATTTTGACACGAGAACCGCTTCTTGAATATTCTTAATTGGGTTTTCATTAAAGATCGCATTGCTAAAGGGATATTTATACAGGTTTTTCAGTAATTGTGAAACAGAGTTCTGTCAGTAGTGTCATATTAAATACACATCCCATCAGAGCCGGCGATTGCTTCTCTCAGTTAAAAAGTGATTTTTGCATTCTGGCTTCCTACCATTAATATTCTATACACGTTGTTAATAATGTTAGCCATTAGATGCTGGAAAGGAAATATAACAGGTTGAGCTATAAATCAATATATGATCCATTGACTTAAGGTGGCCATACATGGTGAGATTCAAAAGTTGGTAAGATCAGTTGTACGATTTCCCTTGAAATTATTCCCTTAAGATCCTGGACAATTTGTTTTGAAAATGCAACGATTTCACATAAGACTTCACATAAGACGTCACATAAGACTTCAAATCATACACGATAGGTTGAGGTCTCACTGCAAAACCATCTGATCTGCTATCCAACTAGACAACGGTGGGGACGCGCATCGGTGTCGCAGAAGACCCAAAATACAACTATTTTCATAAGATCGGTCAGTCCAACCTGTAAAAATAGCCCAAATCGTATGATCAATCGTCCCGTGTATGGCCAGCATTACTTTGTTTGGTATGCAACAAATGTCTCACTATTTCATTGTATATTACTCTGAGCTCCCAATTTTAATACCACAAGTACCAGCTCACACATGGCGTTGGTTTAGGTTGAAGCTCCTTAAGGGGAGATTTTTCTAGTTTAGCTCACAAGTAAGTTGATTTTGATGATCCTCATACATAAGCTCATTGTGACTTATTTTATTACATTTTCACACTGAATGTTGTTGGACAGGTGTTTTGGCTGAGCACAATAGACGGTCATTGTCTTGTTCTACAATAGGTCACCTTTGCTAGAGATGTTTATCTGCAGCTTTAGATCTCCTCCTTGGCCTTGGAAGAGGTCTGAATAACAGGCATTGCCTATAAAGGGTAGCTTTCCACCTTCTCACCTTCTGATTACTTGTATTATTGGTTTGTACGTGGCTTCTTGCAACTTTTGTCATAAGTTATTTTTTTATTTCTCGCACCCAGCTGTGATTTTCAGACCTGTCTTTATAACAATAGACAGAATTGTTTAATATTATTGCCATGGAATACAACGCAAGGCTATATTCCATGAAGAGAGCAGCAGAGTAACATTGTAACCTGTGGTACCGAAAATGTAGTTGATTTGTTTTAAGAGATGGCTGGAGAATCATACAATGAAACATCATCTGCGCCATGCTAATTTCACTGTCACTATGTATTTTACGTCACAGCCCTGCCTTATTTCCCTCTGTCCTTATCTCCTCCTGCAACTGACTATTCCTGGGATAAACCCCATGTCACTGCCCCTCAGTCTGTTCCTCATTATAAATCCCATTCATACACCCAGAAATTCCCTTATGTTCTTGCAACCCGATCAAACCATGAGCCACATCTCTACATCCTTGTATCCAGACTTATATCCCAGCACTCCCAAGTTACTCACCATGAACCCCATATCTTCATCCCTAAATACCCCTTTATGTCCCTGCATCCCCAATTTACTCAACATGAACACAAACCCTGTTCCTACACTCCCTTCCTATTCACCGTATCTCCCATCTCTATGCTCTTGTACCTCCTCTTACATCCCTGCTCCCGTCTTACTTACTATGACCCTATCTCAACGCATCTTTAACCCCCTATGTCTCTGCTCTGCATTTTAGTCACACATACCCTAACTCTATATCCCTGATTCCCCCATTTTATGTCACGTCCCCCAGCTTACTCAGTGTTCACCCTATAATTTCATGCACCCCAGTCTCACAGAAGATGAATCCCATCTCCACACCGCTGAATTCTCCCCATTTGTCCTTGTACCCTCATCTATCTCTCCATGTACCCAATACCCACAATCCTGAATCCCCCTTATTTGTCTTATTTACTATGTACCCCATCTCTACATGCCTCAATCACTTGTTAATTCCATGCACCTCCATCTCACAGAACATGAACAACATTTATATTTCCCTGTCCCCACAGCATACAACACCTAATCACACGTACAGATGGTGACCACCAGGATGAGAGGCGATAGGTGATGTCTCTTACTAGGGCCTGCAAAAGGTTTGACAAGTTCAAATGGTGGACACAAAAATGGTTTACACATTTTTTTGGTAATTTAAACCTAATCCTAACCCTACCCCTGGTGCCTTACCCTAAGCCTCTCTCCTTTTGCCTGACCATGACCCATCCTCAAGTGCCTAACCCTCTCCCTAGTGCCTAACCCTAACCGTCCCCTCTGGCAGCCTAACCTCTAACCTTCCCTCAAGTGCCATCCCTAACTCTTACCTAAACCTGTCGACCTTTTACATTGTTGACGATTACTTCAAAAATACAGTATGCTGCCAATTACAAATTTGCAAACATATGCAGATGGCCAGCAGGACAGCCCAACTGGCAGAACTTAAATGCAATAATATGCAGTTTGGGCCCCCTTGACCCAAGGGCCCATGTGCATCCATTATAGATATGTCACAGCAGTATGTGTAGGTTTAATTGGTTATATTGAGGGATAGGGGGTGTTTGTCCAAGGCATAAACATTCCTAGTTAAGCCCTTGACAGTATCCAATCAGCCATTAGCTTTCTACCAACATGTTAAAGAGCAAAATCAACTCCTCTCACATTCTGATCCAACCACCATAATGTGAGGCCCAGATTGACTCCCACAAAAATCTTTTTATTTTTCCAGGTATGTTTTATCCATCCAGTAGATAGAAGCAAAATGTTAGAAACTGTTCTGTGAAATACGAGCCTTGTCCTGCTCTTAGCTGTAGATTATCACATTTCTTTGTGTAATTTGACTTATAGTGATCCCAGTCCTACCCTAAAGACATCATATACTGTAGCACAGCTCTTCTCAACCCCAGTCCTCAGGGACCCTTTAATTTGGCATGGGCTAGTCCCCTGGAGAAGGGCCAGAAACCAGACCAATGTTGGGGGCCAGCCACTAATAAGCCATGGCTGGCCTTGATTACCTTGAAAAACTAAATGTTTGTATTTAAAAATATATCTGTTAAGGAGACCCAAACTTATTTAACCACTTAACTGATAAAAAAAAATTCTAAAAAGCTCAGAAATTGTGATTTTTTTTTCTGAGCGAATTAGGTGAAGAACATGTATTTTAACTTTACCAAAACGATTTCATATAAAAATGTATAAAAATGCAACATTTGTAAAAAATAGTTCTTTCAAACATTGGAACATTGGATCGCCATCATCGGAACATCGCAACCATTGCAACTTTCCTTTTCCCAGTTGCAGCCACCAGATACACAGTAGGGGGCTGAGGGTAGCTAATTTACTTTTCCCAGTGGCTGCTAATCTCTGCAGCTGCTGGGTGGGGGGTCTTGTTGTGCTGACTGATCAGCAGTATTCAACAGCATGCCAAACACTGGGGAAGGGTGCAGGGAAGCTGTTGCTGCAGCCCCCCACTCCGTGTATCTGACTGGTTGCATTGTTTGCAACAAGATCACATAAAAGACAGCCTGGTGTGGTTGCATACAATGCGACCATGCCAGGCATGTGATTAATAGGGGCAACCGGCCCACTGGGAAAACTCCCGGTGGGGTCTATGGCCTATTTGCCCCTGCAGCCTATACTAGGATTACAGCCTATACCTCACACTACAAAGCAATAGTACATTCCTTACCTGAAGCAGTTTCTAAAAGTAATCCTAGCATTAGCTAAATATAGACAGCACATGTGAGCACAGTAACAGTAACTGGTGCAGAGATGTGGGTGATGAGAGGATGAATCCTTTAGAATGTAAGCTCTTACGAACAGGGCCCTCTACCCTCTTGTGCTTCTCCTTACTTTACTTTCATCCACTTCTTACCCCCCACCAGGGCACCTAACACTTGGTTGCTTATGCTCTGTTGCATATCTAGGTGTTATGGTCACTAATGTAGCACTGTATATTATCAATGTCCTCGTCCTATATTGTACTGTAAGTCACATGTCTAATTATTTGTTTATGTACTTTGTAAGGCGCTGCGGAACAATTGTGTAGCCATATAAATAAAGGATAATGATAATAATAATTATACATTTATCCGACCCAAGTGCTTGATGTAGAAGTATAACAAGAAGTCCTGTGTGTCCTTCACTCCATCTATGCACTTGTAACAAACCCTTAATTACGACAACAACACATGAAACCACAAGTTATAGAAAAAAATCTACAGATGTTTTATTATATTCTTTATGTATGGCAAATCTTTGCTGGGGACATAGGTTCGCAGAGAGTTCTCAAAATCCGGGTGGGATTTAAGGTGGTTCAACATCTTTCTGCCATAGAACTTGCAACATAAAAACATGTGTAAATATGCAATAAGCCATTCTGAGACCAGGGATGTAACCTGACATACAGTAAGCATATGAAGGCTCAGGTCTGGACCATCACCTACAGATAATAAATCATTTGTGATGATTTCCTTTACATTTGCTGTGCTCAATGTTCTCTACATTAGCCCATCAGGATGAGCGTGTAACATGAATGAGCATGCCAGAATGAATGGGTCTATTAGTACAACAAAGATCCTGAAAACATGGGTTCCTGTGTTACCGAGTGGAGATGTAGTGGGAGAAAGAGTGAGAGAGATACGGGGGAGAGAGCACGGGACAGCATACAGCTGAAACCAAAGCCTCCAAGGTGAAATATGAGGGCGCGGAATCTCTCTTGTTGAACCTTGTGAGAATGATTTGTAGAACTGATCACATCACCACAGAGCATGGGCTGCATAATATCAGTTATTTCTCTTTCCGGGAGTAGAGCCGACTACTCACCTGGTGTCCTGAGAGCCATCCTGAGCACACCTAGCTACTGCAGGTACAGCTCTCTCCGTGATGGTCTTTGGTCCGGATAAGATGCGCTTTTGTCCCAGTCTCTCCACCAGATGACAGAAGTGTTTGGCTGCACAGCTCCGGATGGCAGTGTTCAAATGGCTACAGATAGAACATGAACAGGTATCAGCACCAACATGACGAATGACCAAGTACTAAACATAGAAAAAGAAATTAGTAATTCTACATAAGACTATAAAGTGACTATAAAGTGATAATCACAACGTGTAACATTACCCAAGTCCTCCATTTATGAGGGCTGTGAGAGACCTGACAGATGTTACATTGTCCACCATGGCCTGTAGTGCACGGTCCACCTCCTACCATATAAACAAGTTGGAGTCTCCCGCCCTGGAGAGCAGGACACGTGCACAATGCTCCACCTCTCTATCCATGGCCTTCCCCAGCTGTATGAGCAGGTCAGCTACACAGCCAATGGCAGCCCGGGACACTTGGGAGCACAGGTTCTTCACCTACAATGTATAAAATAGAAGGTGTTACTACAGAACGTACACACGGAATATATGCTCCGCAAACACATTTACATTCAGCTCTGCATAAGCCCCCAAATATCAAATGAGAATTTTATATTTTCATATAATACACCAAACACTGCTGCTGTAATAGAGAAATGAATATAATATATATATATATATATATATATATATATATACTGTATATGTATATAAAACACAAGAAGAAAAATTGCTACTAACAATTTACATAATGCATTCGGACACTCAAGCACTGATTGGGATGAAACTAGAGATGAGCGGAGAACCGGACCCACCCGGATTTCAGGAATCCGAGACACATATTAGCTGTTTTCCACAGTGAGACTGCGTGCCTAATCACAGCTACGATCGCAATAGCGATCCGTAATGAATCAAGCCCAATGTAGGAGGCCTGTCCCCGCACCCATCACCATCCTCCAGTGCTGCTGCATCTCAGGCTCCCAAAGGGTAAGTGTGAGTATGTGTTCTTATATGTAGTATATGATGCTCTGACATACACCCACACGTCCTCTCTCTTACATTACAGCTTAGGATACATTATTATCATTATGGAGACAGGATTCCTACCATGTACAGTACATAGCTAGTGATTATATATACTGTATAAACATAGAATTATGGGGCATGCTTGTGAATTATATGGAAATAAACAAATCTTTACTTGTTATTGTTATAAAAACACCTACATCAAAGTTAAAATGAATCAGCATATCACCAAGACAGGAATACAGGGTAACTGCTTATAAACCAGAAGCACTTATCCGGTTCATAACACCCAGTTTTCCTGCATAAATTAGTATTCACAATTATCAGAATCCCTCAGTGACGAATAAAGTTTAGCGCAATATGGACTATAACAAAAGATGTTTGAAATAAAACATAAAAAAATCAATTGTGCCATGAAGTGAATTAATGAAGAGGTTTATTACCGATTGTGAAATTATTTAGTCATTTACCATGCAAATAAATGTGGACCAGTATATAAGGAAGTCCCTCAAACAGTAACACACCCCCTGACGAAGTCCAAAGGAGTGACGAAACACATTGGGTGTGGCCAATTACTTATGCCGCATCAACGGAATGGGATTGTTATACCGGCGGCTGTTTAGCCGCTGGTTCAAAGCCTGCACATCCCTAGTTCAAACCCTGTCAAGGCTTGCCCGGCAGGACAGAATCCCGACAGCAGAGGTAAGTAACCCTAACCCTCCCTTAGGGGTGCCTAACACTAACCTCCCCCGTAGTGCCTAACCCTAACCTCCCCCCATTAGTGCCTAAACCTAAACCCCCCTCCCCGCTCCTTAAGCCTAACCCTCCCAGGGGGGGTGCCTAACCCTAACCTTCCCCCCTAGTGCCTAAACCTAACCCCCCGTTCCCCTAGCATAACCCTAACCTTCCCCGGGGGGAGTGCCTAACCCTAAATCCCCCCGGGGTGCCCTAAACCTAATCCCCTTATCCCCGGGCTAATTGAAGAGTTGCCCTGTCCGCGATGATCTGGATGGTGCGGGTCGGAGTTCCGGTGTCAGGAATCTCAATGCCTGTCATGAATCCCTAGCCGGCATTCTGCCATCAGGATTGTGTCACGTAACTACATCCTGCATCGACGTCACTGAGGGATTCTGGCACTTGTGAATACAAGTTTTAGCAGTATGCTGACTGTTATGAACTGAATAAGTGCTTACCCTGTATTCCTCTTTTGACGATATGCTGATTCATTTTAACTTTGTACGTGTTTTTATTACAAGTAAAAATGTGTTATTTCCCTATAATTCACAAGTGTGCGCCCTTATTTTATGTTTGCCCTCTGGGGAAGGTATCTGGATGGTGCTGCACTACATCAGAAGGATTGCATTTGTGAATTTTGCACATACCGACTTTAATATGCATATGTTATAGATGTAGAGATGTAGTTCATATCCCGGCTGTTGGGATGGTGGTGCGATTAGAATGCCAGCACCGGAATCCAACTCCAGTCAGCATCCCGATGGTAAGTATTGGGGTTAGGGGGAGGGTTAGGCACTTGGGAGAGGGTTAGGGTTTGACTGCGGGGGAGGGGAGAGTTAGGTTTAGGCTGCTGGGGGGATAGTTAGGTTTAGGGGTAGGGTTAAAATACTTACCTGCATGTGTCGGTATTCTAACCGTCGGGGTGCCGGCATTGGGATTCTGACTGCCAGAATCCTGAGCACCAGCATTCCATACCCAACCCTATGTATATATGTATGTGTGTATATATATATATATATATATTAGGGATGTGCAGGCTCGGATAGGTTCGAGTTTGCACGTGGAGTTCGGATTTTTCCCTCCAAAAAAACGGAACTCAGAACGAGGCAAAACGTCATCTTACATGGACGAACATCATCATTCCTGGACAAAAGACCAGGAATGATGATGTTCGTCCTTGTAAGATGACGTTTTGCCTCGTTCTGAGTTCCGTTTTTTTGGAGGGAAAAATCCGAACTCCACGTGCAAACTCGAACCTATCCGAGCCTGCACATCCCTAATATATATATATATAATGCACTCCCCCTACAAATCCAGCAATCCGGTTGATTTCCAATGTCGGATCTTTCAATTGGAAAGTGGACAGCCGGTTATGTAGCTACTGATTTTGAGCAATACGGGATTACTTAAAATGGCAAAGCATTTATTTAATCAACAGTAAATAATCAATGCTGCTTTGTGTCTGCAACTTGTCTACCCATTCGTAAACGCATCCATACCTACCCAACATATAACAAATGAGTGCAGAGAGGGGGCTGAGGTCAGCGTATCTTAGCTGGGTGGAGGAACAATAACATCCTTGTCACATTAGGTTCAATATATGTTATTCCGACTGGAGCATGGCCACACCCCCAGTAATGGCTATGCCCCCTAATAAAAAAGGGGTGTGCTGATGTCTTGGCAGCCCTGCTTGTAACCTTCCCCTCCCACACTCAGACCTTGTAAACTGGGGATTTAAACTGGAGAACAAAAATGGTTCTATTTTGTCTTATTTTAAACGGGATGTAGTCGGCGTGTCAACAGTCACAATCCCGACGTTCACTATCGGCTGCAGGATCCCGATGGGACAAAATGCAGACAACTTCAAATGGTAAGTATTAGGGTTAGACAGCAGGAAGGGAGGGTTAGGCTGCGACAGGGCAGGATTAGGGTTACGAAGGGGAGGGTTTGGTTTAGGCTGCGGGGGGAGTGGCTGTTAAGGCTAGGCTGTGGGAGGGGTGGGTTAGGATTGGGGTTAGGTTTAGCCTTAGAATACTTACTGAAAATTGCCGGCATTTTCACAGTTGGGATTCTACTGCCGGCATACTGACCATCGGTATTCTTACTGTCAGGATGCCATACCAAACCCTTTTATACTGTTTATCATGCAACTTTATGACAATTCTTATGGTATCAGGATATATCACAATACGCATCGTGGTTTTGCCTGTTACGATACTGATGAGCAGTCTGACTATAAGCTAAATTTTATTCATGGAGTAGATCTAGGAGAGCGGTGGACAATGAGACCCAGAAGGATGTAATGTACTTGTGTTACAAATACTGTAGCAAACACTAAGGACCATACACAACTGTCAGCCCTAGAGATATATATGTAAAATATATTTGCCTCTTTTGTCAGCACAACGCTGATGGCGTGAAGTCTCTCCAGGACAACTGTGGGATGGGACTTGGACAGTGACCTCACCAGATTGATGCCCTTAATCTTTTTCTCCCTGAAAACAATTAAACAGCAGATCCTGAGAAGTCCTGGTCACAGGTCATTGTGCAGTGTTATGGTATTTCTCATGTTACCACCAGGCAGCATAGTACAGTTACAGCCCCTGACAAAGGCACCTGCGGAGCACCTACAGTATACGGCCCTTGTGTTATTGGGCCTGATTCAGATATGGGAACAGAGCAAGATATAGCAAGTAACTGTGCATCTTGGCAAAACCATGCTACACTGCAGGTCGGCCAGATGTAAATTGTGCCAAGAGATTGAGATTTGGGAGGGGTCTGTCCAAACTGAAATGTATATAGCAGTGTAAAAATAAATCTGTCCAGCAAATTGTGGTCTACATGCAGAAGCAGCCAGTATTTACCCGCAAAAAAAAATATATATTTGCACCCCTTGCATTGCTACATGGTTTGTCCAGGTAAACAGCTACTTGCTATATCTTATAGTACATACACATAGGACGATCGATAACGATATCGTTGTTCGATCTCCCGGGTGTGCTGGATGATTGATATCGATCATCCAGCACACCATGTACCCACCAACGACTATAACGATTGCGGGTCCCTATAGTATGTGTGGTTGATATCGACCATGCGTGCCCATGCATCGCAGATTGTTGGTGGGCGAAAAATTCATGATATGAACATGACGATATGATCAATATCGTTACCATTCATATCGTCAATTTTAATCATACCGTGTGTAGTGTTCATTCTAACTCGAGCTAGAGAGGGCAGCCTTCTGCGCGCCCGAAAAGGGGGCGTGGTCATGAAAAGGAGGCATGTCTATAAGACGCGTCCCCTTTTCATCATACTTTGGGGCGTGCCTGGCGCTTACGGACATGCCGGGCAGCCCCCAAGCGCTGCAGAAAGGGAGAATAGATGCCGGGCACATGCGCCCGGCGACTATTCTCCGGCGGTGACCGGGACACGGCATGTTTCTCCACCCGCGGGCACTGCGTCCCGCCGGTGAGAATGGCAGCCGCAGGCTGTGAGGGCAGGGCGCTTTTTGCCCTCCTCCTGGAGGGCAGGGTGCTTTTTGCCCTCCAGGAGGAGGGCAGGGCGCCGCGCCCCGCTAAAACAGCCTAGCGGGAACGCTACGTGTGTACATACCATTACTCTACTCCCAAATCTGAATCGGGCTCATTGCTTAGTGACAGACAAATTATTATTAAATGTAAACAAATATTAAAATAAAATAATAAGAGCTAAATTTTGGCATCCAGTTGGAAAGCCATCTACATACAGCTTTCTCACATACAGTACATAACTCCACCAACAGGTCGTGTTTTAAGGATTTTCTTCACCATGCGCATGTGAATTAGTGGATTATTACAACTGGACCTGAAAACCTCAGTCTTGGGTGGAATTATATAATCCAGGCTTGCCTACCCTCCCAATTTGGCCGGGAGCCTCCCGATTTTCGGGTGCCGCTCCCGGCCCCCCAGAAAGGCAGGCAAGCCTCCCGGATGACTCACACCCTCCCCACCTCCCCCCTGAAAAAAACAGAAATCCCCGCAGCGGGGGGCCCGGTGACGCAATTCGCGCAGAATCGCGTCATCATGGCCCCGCCCCCTGCTTCACAATGCCTAAAATCACGGCATTGTGAAGAGGGGGCGGAGTCACGATGACGCGATCGTGCGGCTCCGCCCCCAGTGTGACCCAATATGGCCGCTCCGCCCCCAATGGCCGGCCCCGCCCCCCTCTATTAGCCGACAATCAGCTCCCTCCCGGAAGGCTGGAGCTGATTGTCGGCAAGTATGATATAATCATACTTAACTACTCTCCTGGAAGGAGTGGGAGACTCACAATTTTTCAGGTAGTCCCGCAGAACCCTACAAGTGTGGGTGGGGAGATAATTTGAGGTCTTTAGGAAGGGGCGGGGCTAAAACTATGTGAATCAACAAGCCCCGTCCCCAAAGTGGTCAGCTGCATCTCGTCTTTGGGCCTTTCAGAGAGGAGAATGCAAAACTATTCAAGTGTGTACTGTATATAATAGATGACAAAATTAGAAAATGAAAAACCTGCACTCCTTCCCACTCATAGGGCAGTGGTCTTACCAACAACCCTAACATAAGCTTGCCGACATTCTAGCTGCCCTCTTTGGGAAGGAGCAGCCAGGTTGGCATAGCAGGGGGGCGTGGCCAGCATAGGCGGGCATGGGCATTTGCAGACGGAGCGGGGGGCATGGTTGAGATTACTAGCATTGTGAATCAGAATGCAAGTCATGATGACGCGATTCAGAGTGAATCGCGGCATCAGCCATTGGAGGAGTTGAAGGCCGCCAGGAGGCTTGCCTACTTTTCCGGGGGGCCGGGAGCGGCACCCGGTTTTCGGGAGGCTCCCAACCGAATCGGGAGGGTAGGCAAGTATGCCCTAACAGTTCCACTGAGAAACACAGGATCTCCTGGTTGGACTGTAGAGGCATCGCTGTGTCTGAAGAGAGCACAAAAAGTAACACTTCCTTAGTTTCACTTTCTTTATTTGGGGGGGGGGGGGAATTCTCCTTTAATCCATTCGCCTGCTCCCACTGGGAGAAATTCTCAGAATATTACCTAAGGGGACCGGAAATGAGAATCCCTGTTCTAGATGACTATGAGGCCTATTTATCAAATAATATTAGTGGATATACCAGCATATATTAAGTATCCCCTGAATGTATGTACAGGGGAACGCAGCAGACATCAGAGTCCTCTGTCTCAGATCAGAAAAGCAGCCTCCATAGGTTTTCTATAGGGTGCTTAATTGCTGAATTTACCAGCAGACCGCAAATGCGCAGTAGCGCTGCCGGCCCCAGAAACTGATAGTAAAGTGATTGCTAATGCGATAATTTCTTATTGCCATTATAAGCAGTGATATGAGATAATTATCAGGACTAAAACTCACTAATTAATAAATGGGCCCCCATGTATGTATTTATTTAATTACTGTTCATTGCAAAGGATTCTTGTATACTATTTAATTACAACTCTGCTTTTTTATATTTATTTTTAATTACCTGTATTTCATTTATGATAAATTTTTCTATACATTGTATAAATAGTTCAGAGTTCCCAGAAATACAGTCACAGTAGAGGTGTCTGTACAGAAATATTGTGCTGTCTGACACTAAAGCCGGGTACACACAGAGGATCGGACGACATATTGGGCACATCGGCCTGTGGTCCTGATTCACACCTGCTCACGAGCGCTGATCGCTCGCAAGCGGGTCAATGTTGCCCTAGTGCGCATGCGCACGACGGAGGGAGCTCCATCGTGCGCATGCATGAGACCCGAATAGCGATGGCCAAGCCGTCGCTATGGGTCTCGCACCAAAGGGGGCGTGCTGTCGATGGTGAGTGACAGCATGCCCCCTTTGGTGGGCCTGCCGGGGGCGTTGCTGCCCAGATGGAGGCATTCCCATGGGAACGCCTACCTGGGTCCGGCCCCACTGACATCACTAGTGATGTCAGTGGGAGTGCTTTCGGCTCTGATAGAGCCAAAAGCACTCCTGGGCTTGCGGCAGCGAGACCCTACTGCAGGGTCTCGTCGCAAGTCTGATGGTCGCGATGGTCTTGACCATCGCGACCATCTTTTTGGCCACTCGCATAAGCTGTGGGTGGTCACCCACAGCTATACGAGCGGCCAGGAGGCAGCTCCAATAATAGGTAGGATGGCCCTGATTCAGAGCGAGCGCTCTTGTCAGAGCATCCGGCTCTGAATCAGGCCCTGTGTGTACCGGCTATGTCGCTGATGATGCACACTCCCACGCGCCGTCAACTACACCCATCAGTCCTGCATTGTCAGCGGGGGCCATGCTGCCGAGTGCAGCAAAGCTCCTGCTGTCGCTCCGTCACTGCCAACATCGGTGCTGGGTACACATCGCTAAGTGTGTACCCAGCATAATTTATCATCACAGAATTGGAATGACACTAAGTAATAGTATAGCCTAAAATAAAGAAAGCAACAAGCAGCAACACTGACTCTTCCCCTGTTCCTCACTTACCAGTCGTTGCTGGAAAGCAGATTAAATGCATCATTGAGTGATGGGTCCGGTCTGGGCAGCTCTCTGGACACAGATGGGCGAGTGACCTCTGTGCAATGATGAGTAGACAATTGGACTTTGTTGGAGCTTTTTGGTGCTAAGAACATAAAACAGGTCAGACAATGCAGGGCCAGTGCTCACATGCAGCAGTTACATGTACATGTACAGTTATCTTATTAGAAAACCATGTAATACGAGTTTCAATTGCAGGAGATGTCAGCTCACAAAGCTTTCAGTTACTCACTGACATCATGTTTGCAGGCATGTAAGTAGGTAAAGTTGCTGTACTTAGATGTGTGATAAATATTATTATATACAACAATCACAGCAGGGAGGGTGTGTCATCATGGCCCCCGTCCCACCCACATCACTGGGGAAGGGGGCCTGCTCTTCTCTCCCCCAGCCATGTGAACCTCCCTATTGGTTAGAATTACACGGGGACTCATATTGTTATACTGTGCCTGGATGTTCTCACAAAAGAAGTCAGAATATAATTATTGCAAATTCACTGTTCCTGTTCTGCAGTTTTTACCTGAGGAGTCTTTAGACTTCAAACCCTATTTAGGGGTGGTGGTCTAATATCTAGTATCTAATATGTAGTCTCACAGCAAAAGGGCCATACAGAGCAACCAGTTATGCCACCCAGGGAGTACAGGGGCAATGGGGCACTAGTACTGCCCAGTGGCACTTTGTAGTCTGGCAAGGAACTTGGCAGCACAGCCTTAAGATGTGACCAGCTACCTGCTCCCGACCCAACCATCTCTTCATGAGGTCATGATGATGTCACATGTAAGAGGGTTGGGGTAAGACAAAATATGCATATACTCAACTAAAACCATTTGCCCACTGACCGTATTATTATTATTAGGGGTGTGCACCGGCCACTTTTCGTGTTTTGTGTTTTGGTTTTGGATCTGGATCTTTCTTCGTGTTTTGGATCTGGATTGGTTTTGCCAAAACCACCCTTGCGTGTTTTGGGTTCTGGGTTTTGTGTTTTGGATCTGTATTTTTTTGAAAAAAAGCATAAAAACAGCTAAAATCACAGAATTTGTAGGTTTTTCTGCTCCTATGCTATTATTAACCTCAATAACCTTAATTTCCACTCATTTCCAGTCTATTCTGAATACCTCACACCTCACAATAGTGTTTTTATGTCCAAAAGGTTGCACCGAGGTAGCTGGATGACTATGCTAAGCGACACAAGTGGGCGGCACAAACACGTGACCCATCTAGGCGTGAAACTGCAGTGGCAGACAGGATGGCATTGAAAAACTAGGCCCCAAACTGTACATAATGCAAAGAAAAAAAAGAGGTGCAAGATGGAATTGTCCTTGGGCCCTCCCACCCACCCTTATGTTGTATAAACAGGACATGCACACTTTAACAAACCAATCATTTCAGCGCCAGGGTCTGCCACACAACTGTGGCTGAAATGATTGGTTCGTTTGGGCCCCCACAAAACAAGCTGGCAATTTATCTGTCCCTGCACAAACTGGCTCTACGGAGGCAAGATGTCATCCTCATCCTCCTCATCCACCGATTCCTCACCCTCTTCAGTGTGTACATCCTCATCCTCACAGAGTATTAATTCGTCCCTGCTGGAACCACAGGTCCCTCTGTACGTTCTGGAGGCTGGTCTCCCTGGAAGAGTTGATAATTCATTTTATGAACATCATCTTCTCCACATTTTGTGGAAGCAACCTCCTACGCCTTTCGCTGACAAGGTTCCCGGCTGCACTAAACACTCTTTCGGAGTACACACTGGAGGGGGGGCAACTCAGGTAAAATAGAGCCAGTTTGTACAGGGACCTCCAAATTGCTTCTTTTTCCTGCCAGTACAGGTACGGACTGTCTGACATGCCTACTTGGATGCTGTCACCGATGTAATCCTTTAACAGACAGACGCACGCTTGTCGCTGCTGCTTTGAGGATTCAAGTGCGGCTACAGCCCACACAATTCACAAAGACAGAAAAAAAAAAGAATATTTTTATTGTTTGTGGAGCACACTTTGAGGGTTACACCACCCTTTAACAGACAGACGCACGCTTGTCGCTGCTGCTTTGAGGATGCAAGTGCGGCTACAGCCCACACAATTCACAAAGACAGAAAAAAGAAGAATATTTTAATTGTTTGTGTAGAACACTTTGAGGTGTCACCACCCTTTAACAGACAGACGCACGCTTGTCGCTGCTGCTTTAAGGATGCAGGTGCGGCTACAGCCCACACATTTCACAAAGACCAAAAAAAAAAGAACAATATTTTAATTGTTTGTGTAGAACACTTTGAGGTGTCACCACCGTTTAACAGACAGACGCACGCTTGTCGCTGCTGCTTTAAGGATGCAGGTGCGGCTACAGCCCACACAATTCACATAGACAGAAAAAAAAAGAACAATATTTTAATTGTTTGTGTAGCACACTTTGAGGGTGTCACCACCCTTTAACAGACAGACGCATGCTTGTCGCTACTGCTTTGAGGATGCAAGTGTGGCTACATCGCACACAAGTCACAAACACATTAAAAAAATAGTTTTTTATTTTTTGGAACACTTTGAGAGTTACACCACCCTTTAACAGACAGACGCACGCTTGTTGCTGCTGCTTTAAGGATGCAGGTGCGGCTACAGCCCACACAATTCACAAAGACCGAAAAAAAAAGAACAATATTTTAATTGTTTGTGTAGAACACTTTGAGGGTGTCACCACCCTTTAACAGACAGACGCACGCTTGTCGCTGCTGCTTTAAGGATGCAGGTGCGGCTACACCCCACACAATTCACATAGACAGAAAAAAGAAGAATATTTTTATTGTTTGTGTAGCACACTTTGAGGGTGTCACCACCCTTTAACAGACAGACGCACGCTTGTCGCTGCTGCTTTAAGGATGCAGGTGCGGCTACATCGCACACAAGTCACAAACACATTAAAAAAATAGTTTTTTATTTTTTGGAGCACTTTGAGAGTTACACCACCCTTTAACAGACAGACGCACGCTTGTCGCTGCTGCTTTAAGGATGCAGGTGCGGCTACAGCCCACACATTTCACAAAGACCGAAAAAAAAAGAACAATATTTTAATTGTTTGTGTAGAACACTTTGAGGGTGTCACCACCCTTTAACAGACAGACGCACGCTTGTCGCTGCTGCTTTAAGGATGCAGGTGCGGCTACAGCCCACACATTTCACAAAGACCGAAAAAAAAAGAACAATATTTTAATTGTTTGTGTAGAACACTTTGAGGGTGTCACCACCCTTTAACAGACAGACGCACGCTTGTCGCTGCTGCTTTAAGGATGCAGGTGCGGCTACAGCCCACACATTTCACAAAGACCAAAAAAAAAAGAACAATATTTTAATTGTTTGTGTAGCACACTTTGAGGGTGTCACCACCCTTTAACAGACAGACGCATGCTTGTCGCTGCTGCTTTAAGGATGCAGGTGCGGCTACAGCCCACACATTTCACAAAGACCAAAAAAAAAAGAACAATATTTTAATTGTTTGTGTAGCACACTTTGAGGGTGTCACCACCCTTTAACAGACAGACGCACGCTTGTCGCTGCTGCTTTAAGGATGCAGGTGCGGCTACAGCCCACACAATTCACAAAGACAGAAAAAAAAAGAACAATATTTTAATTGTTTGTGTAGCACACTTTGAGGGTGTCACCACCCTTTAACAGACAGATGCACGCTTGTCGCTGCTGCTTTAAGGATGCAGGTGCGGCTACAGCCCACACATTTCACAAAGACCAAAAAAAAAGAACAATATTTTAATTGTTTGTGTAGCACACTTTGAGGGTGTCACCACCCTTTAACAGACAGACGCACGCTTGTCGCTGCTGCTTTGAGGATGCAGGTGGAATCTAGACGGGATTTGGAACCGAGGACACACTACCTCCATCAATTGTCTAAATCCCACTGCACTAATGTCGGATACCGGACGCACGTCTAACACCAACATAGCAGTCAAGGCCTCAGTTATACGTTTTGCTTCAGGATGACTGCTGTCGTACTTCATCCTCATCGCTAGGGACTGTTAGAGGGTCAATTGTTTAGTAAAAGTAGTGATGTTCCTACTTCCTCTCTGGGATGATGAACAACTCCCAGCAGCAGCAACAGCACTAGGAGGAAGTGGTTCTTGATCTTTCCCTATTTTATTTTTATCGGAGAAAGTTTGGTCCTCCATTTATGTTATATTGATATATATACGTGCGGCTAAAGCGCACACAAACACAGAAAATATTATTTTATTTTTGCTGGAGAGTAGTGCACTTTGTGGGTTACACCACCCTTTAAGAAATGAGCCAGCCGGCTCTTTACTTATGGGACACAGGCGCACGCTTGGCGCTGCTCCTTTGTTGATGCACGTGCAGCCACAGTGCACACAATTCACAAACACAGAAAATAATTTTTTTTTGGGTTTGGACTGGAGTGTACTTTCGGGGGTTACAGCACCCTTAACGGTCAAGCCAGCCGGCCCTTTACTTATGACACAGGCGCACGCTTGGCACTACTTTGTTGATGCACGTGCGGCTACTGCGCACACAATTCACAAACACAGAAAATAATTTTTTTTTTGGTTTGGACTGGAGTGTACTTTCGGGGGTTACAGCACCCTTAACGGTCAAGCCAGCCGGCCCTTTACTTATGACACAGGCGCACGCTTGGCACTACTTTGTTGATGCACGTGCGGCTACTGCGCACACAATTCACAAACACAGAAAATAATTTTTTTTTTGGTTTGGACTGGAGTGTACTTTCGGGGGTTACAGCACCCTTAACGGTCAAGCCAGCCGGCCCTTTACTTATGACACAGGCGCACGCTTGGCACTACTTTGTTGATGCACGTGCGGCTACTGCGCACACAATTCACAAACACAGAAAATTATTTTTTTTTTGGTTTGGACTGGAGTGTACTTTCGGGGGTTACAGCACCCTTAACGGTCAAGCCAGCCGGCCCTTTACTTATGACACAGGCGCACGCTTGGCACTACTTTGTTGATGCACGTGCGGCTACTGCGCACACAATTCACAAACACAGAAAATAATTTTTTTTTTGGTTTGGACTGGAGTGTACTTTCGGGGGTTACAGCACCCTTAATGGTCAAGCCAGCCGGCCCTTTACTTATGACACAGGCGCACGCTTGGCACTACTTTGTTGATGCACGTGCGGCTACTGCGCACACAATTCACAAACACAGAAAATAATTTTTTTTTTGGTTTGGACTGGAGTGTACTTTCGGGGGTTACAGCACCCTTAACGGTCAAGCCAGCCGGCCCTTTACTTATGACACAGGCGCACGCTTGGCACTACTTTGTTGATGCACGTGCGGCTACTGCGCACACAATTCACAAACACAGAAAATAATTTTTTTTTTGGTTTGGACTGGAGTGTACTTTCGGGGGTTACAGCACCCTTAACGGTCAAGCCAGCCGGCCCTTTACTTATGACACAGGCGCACGCTTGGCACTACTTTGTTGATGCACGTGCGGCTACTGCGCACACAATTCACAAACACAGAAAATAATTTTTTTTTTGGTTTGGATTGGAGTGTACTTTCGGGGGTTACAGCACCCTTAACGGTCAAGCCAGCCGGCCCTTTACTTATGACACAGGCGCACGCTTGGCACTACTTTGTTGATGCACGTGCGGCTACTGCGCACACAATTCACAAACACAGAAAATAATTTTTTTTTTGGTTTGGACTGGAGTGTACTTTCGGGGGTTACAGCACCCTTAACGGTCAAGCCAGCCGGCCCTTTACTTATGACACAGGCGCACGCTTGGCACTACTTTGTTGATGCACGTGCGGCTACTGCGCACACAATTCACAAACACAGAAAATATTTTTTTTTTTGGTTTGGACTGGAGTGTACTTTCGGGGGTTACAGCACCCTTAACGGTCAAGCCAGCCGGCCCTTTACTTATGACACAGGCGCACGCTTGGCACTACTTTGTTGATGCACGTGCGGCTACTGCGCACACAATTCACAAACACAGAAAATAATTTTTTTTTTGGTTTGGACTGGAGTGTACTTTCGGGGGTTACAGCACCCTTAACGGTCAAGCCAGCCGGCCCTTTACTTATGACACAGGCGCACGCTTGGCACTACTTTGTTGATGCACGTGCGGCTACTGCGCACACAATTCACAAACACAGAAAATAATTTTTTTTTTGATTTGGACTGGAGTGTACTTTCGGGGGTTACAGCACCCTTAACGGTCAAGCCAGCCGGCCCTTTACTTATGACACAGGCGCACACTTGGCACTACTTTGTTGATGCACGTGCGGCTACTGCGCACACAATTCACAAACACAGAAAATAATTTTTTTTTTGGTTTGGACTGGAGTGTACTTTCGGGGGTTACAGCACCCTTAACGGTCAAGCCAGCCGGCCCTTTACTTATGACACAGGCGCACGCTTGGCACTACTTTGTTGATGCACGTGCGGCTACTGCGCACACAATTCACAAACACAGAAAATAATTTTTTTTTTGGTTTGGACTGGAGTGTACTTTCGGGGGTTACAGCACCCTTAACGGTCAAGCCAGCCGGCCCTTTACTTATGACACAGGCGCACGCTTGGCACTACTTTGTTGATGCACGTGCGGCTACTGCGCACACAATTCACAAACACAGAAAATAATTTTTTTTTTGGTTTGGACTGGAGTGTACTTTCGGGGGTTACAGCACCCTTAACGGTCAAGCCAGCCGGCCCTTTACTTATGACACAGGCGCACGCTTGGCACTACTTTGTTGATGCACGTGCGGCTACTGCGCACACAATTCACAAACACAGAAAATAATTTTTTTTTTGGTTTGGACTGGAGTGTACTTTCGGGGGTTACAGCACCCTTAACGGTCAAGCCAGCCGGCCCTTTACTTATGACACAGGCGCACGCTTGGCACTACTTTGTTGATGCACGTGCGGCTACTGCGCACACAATTCACAAACACAGAAAATATATTATTTTTTTAGCACTTGGGGGGAGCACCCCTGATGGACAGAGCACCCCCTGGACAACACTGCAGCACTCCTTTAGGACTGGGACACTGCACAGGACTTTGGAGTGGACACAGCCCCTATGGAGAACTGACTGCACAACACAGTCCAGCCAGCCCCTATGGACTTTGAAGTAGTGGACACAGCCCCTATTAACAACAGCAGCACAGCACAACACAGCCAGCCCCTATGGACTTTGAAGTAGTGGACAACAGCAGCACTACACTACACAGCCCTAACTCCCACCCTCCCTCTTCACTGTCCACAGCCGAGTGAGAAAATGGCGCCGACGTGGGTACCTTATATAGGATCCAAAACCCGCGAGACTCGGAAGGCGGGATGATGACGTTTTGCCTCGATTTCAGATCCGAGTCAGGCGGGAAAAGTCGAGCCTGATTCGGATCGGACTCGGATCGGGGGGGCTCGGGGGGGTTCGGATTTCAGAAATCCGAACCCGCTCACCCCTAATTATTATTATAGAATATGTACTCCACACTATGTGCAAGTGGTAACACTGTACATCATAGATCTTTAAATGTTCATAAAACAATAAAACCAGCATTGGGCATTCCGCGGGAGGATATGCTTGGGGAAAATAATATTTGGTGCCCATAGCTCTGTTATGGTGAGGCTCACTGACATTTTGCTAGGCCATTTAATTCAGAGTAGACCAGAGTTTCCCAAACTCTACCATTACAGTCCTGGCTTTAGGGATATCCCTGCTTGAGTCCAGATGGTTAAATCAAATTGACTCATCTGTGCTCAAGCAAGACTGTAATGGCGGAGATTGGGAAACTCTGGTGTAGACAATAAAAACAAATATCTTACTGGCTAGTACAGCAATTAGGTAATAAATGAATGGGGGGGGGGGGAGCGGAGTGTAGTGAATTACCCCTGGAATAAATCTCAACACAAAATATAAGATTTTTTTTTTGTTTTGTTTTCAAAGGGCAGAAGTTGAAAATGTTTAAAAAACTTACGGTCTTTGGTCATCTTAGCCTTTGGAGGTGCAGGTTTGGACCACTTAATTTCTGTCTGTCCTGATGGTCTTAGTCGTACTGGGTTATATATCTCTGCAGATGTAATACATACAGGGAATTGACAAAAGCTCATGTGTTAAATATATAATAAATGAAAAATAAATACATAAAAAAGTGGAAAAAGTAAAAGTAAATAAACATAGATTGTAAGGAAACCCCACTATTGTTGGTATATGGAGTGTGCTACTGCTCCTCCGCCATGATGCTCCACTCCATGAAGCATCTGATCCTTTACCAAGATGGCCACCATTCTTTAGTCTACGCATGCGCAACTCCATCTTAACTCACTGCGTTTGAGCACTACAGTAGATCACAGTCATTTACTGCTTAGCTCTGTGGGGGACCCTGCTAAATCCTGTGCTCTGCTCCATCACTGCTGCCTGTATACATAACTGTGAGTACGGCTGTACTGAAACTGTGCACTACAATAATTACAAGCTCCTGGTTAACTCTGTCTGGCTGGACTGCCTATCAAACCGCTGGAGTCTACTATTTAATAACCGTGTACAGCACAAAATAGCGTACACATTTCAACAATTATGACCTAGATCTTTGGGCGAATGTTTGGGTACCAAAGTCCCTGCAGCTTCTGAGTACATATAAAAGGCTGGTGGAATATACAACATTCTGGGATCTACATAAGCTTAGGGCAGATCAGGGCTGTGCAACTGGCAGATGCTGCCTTCCACACCTCTGCAGACCAACATTCTCTGACAGCCTCCATAAACTCTTTTGTATGTGTTTATCTTATTAAACATTATTTGATCTGTGAGCACACACATGAGACCCACTACCCAGGCAGCACTGGGCTATATAAATGGTGCCCGGAAACGGAAGAAAAAAAACTATTTACCAGACAATGTAGGCAAAGTCTCCAGTTGGATGTTATAATAGGCAGGATTCATGTCCTCAACATCTGGGATTCTTCCAGTACTTTTACGGGGAACATTAGGAATTGCGGGCAGCTGCAATCAGTAACATACAGGACCCAGCATAATAAGGAACATACAATATAATAATAACAACACATACAGTATTATAACAGAGATGATGAAGTGAAGAGCAGCTCAATAGGACAGCAGAAGATAATATGTAATAATATACACACTCATATCAGAAACTAGCTGAACTATATATACTAGCTGTAGTATCCAGCATCACCCAGGTTTAAATCTTCAAGTTATTAAGTTATATTATGTGATATTGTCCAAATCCATCTACTGGAATGCCCAGAACAGACTCCGTGGGTCAAAGTTCCACCCAGCCTCCCCGGGTCAAAGTTCTGCCCAGCGTACACCAACAGGAGGTCTGACTGGGAATTCAACCACCTTGTATGTCTTCTGTGGGGGTTGGTATGGGATCCTGGCTGCCAAAATACTAACAGCAGCATCCCGACAGTAAGAGTCACGATACTTTAGGTAAGTATCCTTCCACAAACTTACCCCTACCCCTAACTCTCCCTCCCGGTGCCTGAACCTAACCTCCCCCCTAGTGTCTAAACCTAAACTCCCCATCCTCGCACCCTAAACTTAACCCTCCCTCCTTAGTGCCTAACCCTAACCCTCCCCCCTAATGAATAACCTTAAACCTAACCCTCCCCCTAACCCATGATATTTACCTTCAGGATGCCGGCGGTCGAGATTCTGGAGCCGGGATCCCGACATTGTTGGGATTGCGGCGCCAGTATTTTTACGGTCGGCATCCCGCATGCCGGGATGCTGACTACATCCCCTTATGGGATCCAATGTTACCACTCTATGAAGTTTCCATCCAAATCCATCCAGTGGAAGACTCAGAACAGACTCCTGGGTAAAAGTTCTGCCCATCGTACACCAAGCATCACC
The DNA here is from genome assembly GCA_031769625.1 of Taudactylus pleione. NCBI lineage: Eukaryota > Metazoa > Chordata > Amphibia > Anura > Myobatrachidae > Taudactylus > Taudactylus pleione. The sequence continues at coordinate 22,357,693 of JAUIMM010000007.1, read as the reverse complement.
CAGGTTTACAAGGGAGGTCCGACCAGGACACTAAACCCCTAAAACCTGGCAAACTCATAAATTTCAACTAAATGTATTGTCATTTCATAATTACTACTGTAAGTCATTTACATACATTGTAAAGTGTCATGTGCAATGTTTGACTATTTTATACTACAGAACTTAAATTCTTATTAGCGTTTGATTACAGACAGACAGGTAGGTAGATAGACAGACAGACAGACATAGATATATAGATAGATAGATAGATAGATAGATAGAGAGAGAGAGAGATAGATAGATAGATAGATAGATAGATAGATAGATAGATTTTACTTTCTAACTAACAGATATATATTTAGTGATTTTCTAATGTTACCAGAATTCTGACCCGTGGAATAACAGTTGGGCATTTTTTTTATATGTTTTTGATGCAACAAAAAAAGTAAAATATAGTAAAAACATGGCTCACAAATGTTGTATATGAACTTTTTGCTGTTGAACAGTCTGACTTGTAAATAAGTTTTGTGGTCAGCACCCCATAAACATATCAATGCATACTTGGTTACCCTCCCGGTACCTGCGGGAGGCTCCCGATATCTCAGGTATCTCCCGGGAAAGCAGGCACTTCTCCCACATTTTGGGGAGAATGGGGAAAGTTGTTAAATAAAAGTTAAACAAATGGTTTTTATCCCATGGCGGATATAATAGAGATAACTACAAATATAAAATTTTCTAAATGAATTGACAATAGCACAAAATCCAGTAGAGGCTGAGGAAAACATGAAATCATCACGACTCACCTGGTCACAGGTCTGAGTGCCTGGAAAGCTGAGCTTAGCCTTTGGAGGCTCAGGTTTGGACCACTTCATTTCTGTCTGTCCTGATTGTCGTACTGGGTTATATATCTCTGCAGATGTAATATATACAGGGAATTGACAAACACACATGTATTTTACATATAAATGAAAAATAAATACATAAAAAAAGTTGAAAAGTAAATAAACACAGATTGTAAGAAAACCACACTATTGTTGGCAGTGACGTGCAGTGAGGTAAATGGCTGGGGAGGCACTGGCTAGTATCAGCGTAGATTTACAGATACATATATGAACCCAAGGGTTCATGTGGGCATTACACATAGGTGCAGTAGTATATAGTGCTGGAAATTTGGTGTGTTTTGATCAGGGATGTGCGGAAAAAGTAGACAGGGGAGGTTATTTAATAACCGTGTACAGCACAAAAAATAGTATACACATATCAACAATTATGACATAGATCTTTGGGCGAATGTTTGGGTACCAAAGTCCCTGTTGCTTCTGAATATATACAAAAGGCTGGCGGAACATACAGCATTCTGGGAACCAATGGCGGAATATACAACATTCTGGGAGCCAATCAATATTATAATAACATATACAGTATAACAGAGATGATGAAGTGAGGAGAAGCCCAATAGGACAACAGAAGACACAGTAATATGTAATAATATAATATAGGGATTACCACTCATATCAGAAAAGGCGCACATTAACATATAAAGCATATATATATATATATATATATATATAGATATATATGTGAATTCCAAAAGGGCGGCACTCCCATTACCACAATAACAGCCTTGGTTCCCTCCGTAGGTGCCCCTATTCAGGAGACCAAACATACAGAATTCAATTGCGGCGGCACTCAGGTATATAATAATCAGCACAGGAGAAGGCTAACCTGCTCCTGTGCTGATTATTCTATACCTGAGTGTGGCCGCAATTGAATTCTGTGTATATATATATATATATATATATATATAAATCAATAGAAGAAAACAGCGCCAAATTTGTCCACTCTGTTTAACGTGAAATACCTTTCACAAGTGTGTGTTTTTTGTTTTTTTATATTGGTAAATCTAATAGAAATATAATAGAAATATTATACATACATATATATATATATATATATATATACATATACTATTTGTATATGTAGCACTCCCTTGATAAGTATAAGGTGTCTGCTTGGTCAACAAAAAATGGTGGCCATGGCTAGGCCACCTTGGTACAGGAAACAATATGACAATATAGCTGACCACAAGCGCCTCCTAGTGCATATACAGTGAACCAATTAAACCTGTGCAAATCTCGCAACCTGTGCAAAAACAATTTTTTGTGTTTATATCCTTGTCCTTATCCAGGACCGTGACATACAAGTGACTTTGTGCAATAACTACAACCGTGTAATATATATGAATAAATATATTTAAAACTGCATAAATAATGTGCATAAAATTTTTTAATTAAATAAAACAATTCATAGACAACACACAATGACATAAATACACAGAAATAATGGATAAAAAGCTAGTACTAAAAGATATTAAATAGCGATTTTTAGTGAAAAATAAATATATATTTTCTAAAATAAATCGGATTTATAGCTTATCTTTTCCAGCAGTATTTTGGGAAGAGTTCATAAAGTGCAAGGTCAGGGTGTCAACGCGTTTCATCCTCTGGACTTCATCAAGGGGAAGTGTATGCATAGAGACAGAGCAGGGTTTATATACCTTAAGTACAGGAAGCACATGTCCTCATTTCGTGACATCATTTCCTGTTACCTATTTCAGGTCAAAAAGCCATATAATGTCCAGATTTTAACAATAAAATTTGTATTATGGCACTCATTATAAACAATATAAAACATAGAAAGCAAATAAATTATGTGAGTCAATGTTTTTCTGCTTCATGATTATAGTTCTGTCCAAGTGGAACGCATGTGAGGCGCACCCCGTCATTTCCGGTCATGTGGTCCGCGGGCTGGTATTGGTTTAACATAATGCCAGTCTAGGTGGAACGCAGGGAGAACACAGGATGAGCGCACCGCGTCACTTCCTGTTCCATGTAGTATTGGTTAAGTGACTACCAGTCCCCATATTACATCACCACTAAATAGCTATTAAGATGTTATTTTTCCATCTCCAGGTCCCCACCGGAGGATGTGTCGCTCGCTTGTAATTGTATTAGTAGACCATGAGGTCGTTTTAGATGAAGGCGGCAGCCATTTTTGTAGTTTTTTTACATTAAAGCGGCGGCCATTTTTGTAGTTCTTTTACATGAAGTCGGCGGCCATTTTTGTAGTTCTTTTACCACTTGTAGCAGTCGTCTTTATGGTTTTGAGTGCTATGTCAAACACTAATTGGGGTCAATCGGAAAACAGAGGTTTGCCATTCTTAACATAAGATGTTCAATGTTTTTCCTTGACTGTTTGTATTCCATCACTGTTCTTCCAATATTTATGGATCGTTATAATACTTCGGATAGGGACGGCGGCCATCTTGGTAGTTCTTTCATAACCTGTGGCAGCCATCTTTGTAGTTCCTAGATGCTATGACCAGTGCCATTCAATAAAGAACTGGGAGGAATTAGCATTCTTATTCTGGGATGCTAAACGTCTTTATTGACCATTAACACGTATCCTGAAAAAGAGGAGAAAATTAAGGCAGACACAAATATGATGAGCTATTTAATCAGAGACTCCATTCCCTGATTGTCAATGCAGAAAGTGAACTATACAAAAAGACAATAGTCTATGGATACCAACTAAATAATAGGTTTATATTCATAAAAATTACATATATCGTTAAACCCCATGGGAAATAAAGTGTTTAATTCGAAGATCCAGAACATTTCACGTTGGGCAAGAAACTTGCTCAACGTGAAATGTTCTGGATCTTCGAATTAAACACTTTATTTCCCATGGGGTTTAACGATAACTATGAAATAGCTCCTTTTATATGACTTAAGACACAATGATAGCGGTATAATATACGTTATCATGTACCAAGGCGATTAAAGACAACTTTATAGATAAAAAAAGGAAGCAAAAGTTTGGACTACAGTATTATTATTAAAACATGTTCTTATTTATGATATGGAGGGTGATGAAGCTGAAATGCGATTGATTACAGGTCCTCGTGGAGCAAAGTCCATAAATCTATGCATAAGTGAACACATACCTACAACCATACCAACATGTCAATGCCCAATCTCGTCTGATCTTGGAAGCGAAGCATGATTGGGCCTGGTCAGTACTTTGATGGGGGACTCCTAGGAAGACCAGGTGTTGTAGTAAAATTGTGAATGGGAATAAAATGGCATATAGAATATGATATGGCTCCGAGTCTTGTTTTACAATTTTGCACCTGCATCAGTCACCTTTCCATCTAACATGTAATTTTTATGAATATAAACCTATTATTTAGTTGGTATCCATAGACTATTGTCTTTTTGTATAGTTCACTTTCTGCATTGACAATCAGGGAATGGAGTCTCTGATTAAATAGCTCATCATATTTGTGTCTGCCTTAATTTTCTCCTCTTTTTCAGGATACGTGTTAATGGTCAATAAAGACGTTTAGCATCCCAGAATAAGAATGCTAATTCCTCCCAGTTCTTTATTGAATGGCACTGGTCATAGCATCTAGGAACTACAAAGATGGCTGCCACAGGTTATGAAAGAACTACCAAGATGGCCGCCGTCCCTATCCGAAGTATTATAACGATCCATAAATATTGGAAGAACAGTGATGGAATACAAACAGTCAAGGAAAAACATTGAACATCTTATGTTAAGAATGGCAAACCTCTGTTTTCCGATTGACCCCGATTAGTGTTTGACATAGCACTCAAAACCATAAAGACGACTGCTACAAGTGGTAAAAGAACTACAAAAATGGCCGCCGGCTTCATGTAAAAGAACTACAAAAATGGCCGCCGCTTTAATGTAAAAAAACTACAAAAATGGCTGCCGCCTTCATCTAAAACGACCTCATGGTCTACTAATACAATTACAAGCGAGCGACACATCCTCCGGTGGGGACCTGGAGATGGAAAAATAACATCTTAATAGCTATTTAGTGGTGATGTAATATGGGGACTGGTAGTCACTTAACCAATACTACATGGAACAGGAAGTGACGCGGTGCGCTCATCCTGTGTTCTCCCTGCGTTCCACCTAGACTGGCATTATGTTAAACCAATACCAGCCCGCGGACCACATGACCGGAAATGACGGGGTGCGCCTCACATGCGTTCCACTTGGACAGAACTATAATCATGAAGCAGAAAAACATTGACTCACATAATTTATTTGCTTTCTATGTTTTATATTGTTTATAATGAGTGCCATAATACAAATTTTATTGTTAAAATCTGGACATTATATGGCTTTTTGACCTGAAATAGGTAACAGGAAATGATGTCACGAAATGAGGACATGTGCTTCCTGTACTTAAGGTATATAAACCCTGCTCTGTCTCTATGCATACACTTCCCCTTGATGAAGTCCAGAGGATGAAACGCGTTGACACCCTGACCTTGCACTTTATGAACTCTTCCCAAAATACTGCTGGAAAAGATAAGCTATAAATCCGATTTATTTTAGAAAATATATATTTATTTTTCACTAAAAATCGCTATTTAATATCTTTTAGTACTAGCTTTTTATCCATTATTTCTGTGTATTTATGTCATTGTGTGTTGTCTATGAATTGTTTTATTTAATTAAAAATTTTTATGCACATTATTTATGCAGTTTTAAATATATTTATTCATATATATTACACGGTTGTATTTATTGCACAAAGTCACTTGTATGTCACGGTCCTGGATAAGGACAAGGATATAAACACAAAAAATTGTTTTTGCACAGGTTGCGAGATTTGCACAGGTTTAATTGGTTCACTGTATATGCACTAGGAGGCGCTTGTGGTCAGCTATATTGTCATATATATATATATATAAATTATATATATATATAATATATATAATGTATTATATATACTAGCTGAAGTACCTGGCATTGCCCGAGTTTAAGTTATTAAGTTATATTATGTGATGTTGTCCAAATCCATCCAGTGGAAGGCCCAGAACAGGCTCCCTGGGTCAAAGTTCTACCCAGTGTGCACCAACAGTAGGTCTGAACGGGAATTCAACCATCTAGTATATCTTCTGGGGGATTGGGTATGGGATCCCGGCGGCCGGGATGCCACCGGTCAGAATACCAACAGCGGCATCCCAACAGTCAGAATCCCGATACCATTAGGTAAGTATCCAGTACTAACCCTTACCCCTACCCCTAACCCTCCCTCCTGTGCCTGAACCTAATCTCCCCACTAGTGCCTAAACCTAACCTCCCCCTGCCCGCATCCTAAACCTAACCTTCCCCCCTTAGTGCCTAACCCTAAACCTAACCCTCACCATAACCCCTGATACTTACAGTTGAGATGCTGGCAGTCGAGATTCTGGAGCCAGGATCCCGATTCTGTGGGGATTCCGATGCCGGTAGTTTGACCGTCAGCAGCCCGCATGCTGGGATGCTGACTACATCCCCTTCTGGGAACCATTGGAGTATTGCCACTCTATACAGTTTTTGTCCAAATCCATCCAGTGGAAAGCTTATAACACGCTCCCCGGGTAAAAGTTCTGCCCAACGTACACCAAGGGAGGTCCGACCAGGACTCTAACCCCTAGAACCTGGCAGGATCCAACTGGACCACTTGGTTTCATCCCAATCGGTGCAGGAGTGTCCGAATGCTGAGTAGGACAAACAAGCAAACAAACAGACCAATATTTATAAGCAAACTCATCAATTTCAACTAAATGTATTTTCATTTCATAATTACTACTGTAAAGTGTCATGTGCAATGTTTGACTGTTTTACACTACATAACTTAAATTCTTATTATTGTTTGATTTTATATTTGCTAAAGGTGACTCTCTCTCCCTCTCTCTAGATAGATAGATAGATAGATAGATAGATAGATAGATAGATAGATAGATAGATAGATAGATAGATAGATAGATATTTTACTTTCTAACTAACTGATATCTTTTTAGTGATTTTCTAATGTTACCAAAATTCTGACTCCTGGAATAACAAATGGGCATTTTTTTTGTTTGTTTTTGATGCAGCGTAAAATGTAAAATATTGTAAAAACAACATGACTCACAAATGATGTGTTTGTACTTTTTGCTGTGATTTCTGAACAGTCTGACTTGTAAATAAGTGTTGTAGTCAGCACCCCATATACACAGGGGTGCCAAAAGGGGGGGTACTAATTAAACCGGCCCGGGCTTGCTGGAGGAGCCCATCTTACACCACAGCAGCCCAGCATGCGTGAAAACTATTTTGACTCACTACATTTGAGCACCACAGTAGTACACAGTCGTTTACTACTTAGCTCTGTGGGAGACCCTGCTAAATCCTGTGCTCCTGCCTACATATGCTCTGTATGCTCTGCTCCATCACCGCTGCCTGTATACATAACTGTGAGTACGGCTGTACTGACACTGTGCACTACAATAATTACAAGCTCCTGGTTAAGTCTGTCCAGCTGGAGTGTCTACCAAACCGCTGGTGTCAACAATTTAATAACCGTGTACAGCACAAAGAAGTATACACATATCGACAATTATGACCTAGATCTTTGGGTGAATGTTTGGGTACCAGAGTCCCTGTAGATTCTGACTATATACAAAAGGCTGGTGGAACATACAACATTCTGGGATCTACACAAGCTTAGGGTAGATCAGGGCTCTACAACTGGCAAATGCGGACCAATGTTCTCTGACCGCCTCCATAAACTCTATTGTATGGTTTTGTCTTATTAAATAGTATTTGGCCTGCGAGCACACACACAAATCTCACTAACCAGATAGCACTGGTCTATATAATTGGTGCCCAGAGACATTAGAATAAAAATTTATTTACCAGACAGTTTAGGCAAAGTCATAAGATGGATGTTATAATAATAGGCAGAATTGTGGCCTCCAGCGTCTGGGCTTTTTCCAGTACATTTACGTGGAACATCAGGAATTGGGGGCAGCTGTAAGCAAAGAAACATGCAGGACCCAGCATAATAAGTGATAAGAAGATAATAATTATTATAATAACAACATATACAGTATAGCAGAGATAATAAAGTGAGGAGAAGTTCAATACGACAACAAAAGATAATATGTAATAATATAATACAGGGATTAACACACTCATATCAGAAAATGTGCATATTAACCTATAAAGCATACATATATATATATCTATATATCTATCTATCTATATATATATATATATGTATATATATATATATATAAACACACCGTATACTAGCTGAAGTGCCTGGCATTGCCCGTGTTTAAATCTTTAAGTTATTAAGTTTTATTATGTGATGTTGTCCAAATCCATCCAGTGGTCCAGAATAGGCTCCCCAATTGAAAGTTCTGTCCAGCGTACAGTACACCAACGGGAGGTCTGACCGGGACCTCAACCCCCTACTATGTCTTCTGGGATCCAATATTACAACTCTGTGAAGTTTTCATCCAAATTATATGATATCATCCAAATCCATCCAGTGGAAGACCCAGAACAGACTCCCTAGGTCAAAGTTCTGCCGGCGCACTCCGCTGGGAGGTCCGACCAGGACCCAAACCCTCCTAAAACAAATTAATCAATTTCAACTAAATGTATTGTAATTTTACAATTACTTTTGTAAGTCACTTACACACATTGTAAAGTGTCATGTGCAATGTTTGACTATTTTATACTACAGAACATAAATTCTTATTTGCGTTAGATTTTTTTATTCGCTATAGGTAACTCTGTATGTATGTATAATATATATATATATATATATAGATAGATAGATAGATAGATATATCTTTTACTTTCTAACAGAGGTGTATTAAGAGAGGAGGGGGCCGTCCGGGGCCCCCTCCTCTCTCCTGGGTGGCCAGCAGCAGGCTGACGGCTGAACGCAGCAGCAGTAGACTCTGGGCACTAGTCTGTGCCCAGGGTTTACTGTGCATGCAATTTCCTCACTGCACATGCACAATAATGCCGGGTAAATGGCCGCGCCAGCCATTTTCCGGCATCTTGTGCATATATTGTAAAAACATGGCTCACAAATGATGTGTTTGGGCTTTTTGCTGTGATTTCTGAACAGTCTAAAGAAGTATTGTAGTTAGCACCCCATGAAATACCAATGTGATCATAAGCTGAATACCACTTTCAGCCAGCAGGGAGGCTGCTCTGGTAGAAGAATGGTTTCAGGCTGACATATACATTGTGTTGTCACTGTCAGCTAGGCCCAGGACAGAAATTTGTTGAATAAAAGTTAAACAAATAGTTTTTATCTCATGGTTAATATAATAGAGATAATTGCAAATTTAAACTTTTCTAAATTAATTGACAATAGCACAAACTCCAGTAGAGCTGAGAGTATGATGTTAATCAGCCATTTACCCATTTATATATTTATGTAGAATTGTTATTCTCTGTCTCGTCGTTTAGTTGCAGCACAAAAGATTTCAGAATTAAGGCTGTATTCTGATGTGTAGTATAGCAAGTTGGCAAAACAAAAGACACGCCTACAGTAATCGGTATGCAGTCGGGAAGCCGGCGGACCTAATCCCGACAGCCGACTTCCCGACTGCTTAATCCCAGCGAGGGTTAAATGACAGGTATCTAAATCTAGACGCCTGTCATTTTACCGATGCCAGGAAACCGGCATCCCGATTGAAAAGATGCCGGGCACCGAGTGCGGACAGCCGCTGGGGGGAGGGTTAAGTTTAGGGCTCCAGGGGGGACTTGGGGTTAGGCACCCCCCTGGAGGTTAGGGTTAGGCTAGGGGGAGGGAGGGTTAGGGTTAGGCACCCCTGGGGGGACTTAGGTTTAGGCGGCGGGGAAGGGGGGGTTAGGTTTAGGCACTTAGAGGGGGGATTAGGGTTAGGCACTGGGGCGGTAGGTTAGGATTAGGCACCCCTAAGGGAGGGTTAGGGTTAAGGGGTAGAATTAGGTTAGTGAATACTTACCTAGGAACGATCAGGATTTTCATCCTTATCGGACTGCCGCTGTCGGGATTTGAACCGCCAGCCAGGGGTCCGGCGGTAAATCATACTGATTCCCAGTAATCTGATCCTCAGTTACTGTATTAACAATTGAACCACAAATGTAGTCTTATGCCACTTGTGTACCTGTAATGTTATCACTCATTAAAACCACAATATTGATAAATAATGATATCCCTTTTTACTGATTAAAGCTTAGGGCAGTGTGACCTGGCACTGTTTTACTAAGTGACTACTGCATTCATAGATGCTCATATACCTGTGAAATGACATGCAAGTGATACTGGCCACATCCCCTCCAGTGGCTCGGGGGCTACCAATAGGCCCTGCATATTTCCCAGCTCCAGGCCCCTGTGGCCCTTATCTAGCCCAGCCCTGAAAGGAGAATGTTCTCTGTTTTATCCTCAATCTCTATGGACAGCATGAAACTGAAAATGATGAACCATGGGTGCATAAGTAGTGCTTGCGTTTATGGGCCCTTAGGGTCAGGTCCATGGGCGCTGTACAGTATATTGTATTAAGTGAACAGAAGAGAAATAGACCCTAACAAACACTGAGCATCCACAATATAAATCCTATGTACATACTGGCAGATCTGTGAATTCCAGGTAACCTGACAGTATATAGGAACTTTATCCTGCAATAATGCTGTAATGGTGCATTGCTATAGTGCCATCAGCCCATGCTCCACAGTCATTACAGTCACTATTTATCATATCTCTATGGGGTGAGATCCTGCCCAGGTCACAGAAATATTGTTGTGAGGAATAAATAAAACCAACAGGGGAAAAATATGAAATTATCATGACTCACCTGGTCACAGGTCTGAGCGCCTGCAAAGACATCAGCTGCCTGTCCTGGACGTCCCCAGGGAAATGCATATTTCCCCTTCACAGCGCTCAACATTCTGTGAGCATTCGGCTTAATTTGAGGGAACATCCCTCAAGCACAGTCGCACTCTCCTTACTCCTCAACTCGACGACTAGCACTGACCTATGCTTTGGTAGTTGGTCAGCTGATTCTGTGACATCACCAGACATTGTATTCCCTGACTGCATGAGACACATTATACAGCCACCTATTTAGCACTACGTAACACATAGGGACAGATTGGGAACTTAATGTAGCCTAGAAAATATTTTAAAAGTGGCCTCATGTTCTAGGCAACAAAGGCTGCAATAACTTACTATTAGTAATCCCCCTTATCTCTCACCATCAACAAGGTTATAGCCAAGATCCAATACAAAATGGTAACCATAGGTGTCTTATACTCTACCTCAGCCTCTTCTCCTAATATCATATGGTACAAATGGGACATATTAGTAATGCAGTGGGAAGACTATGGTAAATCCATCATATAATAGCCCTGACCCATCACTCATTACTCAAATTGCATTTTAATATGATTAAACATGTATCATGGATTTTAAGCTTTGGCTCCAAGTACAGTACAGCATTATATTGTGTGTAAACATCTCACAGGCCTGTTCCTCCCCTGTATCCACCTTTTTCTCTTATTTTGGTTTTGCAAAACCATCCTCAAGTGTAAAAAAAATGATAAATAGTTTTTAAAAACAGCTAAAATCATGTAATTTTTGCAATCAAAAACTGAAAATTCGGATTTAAAATCCGAATGGTGAACCATAGAAAGATCAGAACTGCGACTCGGATTATTCCTGATTCTCGAAATTCTGGTGGTTTCGGACTTCTGGAGATTGAACCGCACATGTCTAATTATATCTTTATATATCTTTTTTTCTATTGAATAAATCTATTTAATTCTATTTATTAAACTATACTACCATATGTTAAATTTGCACCCAAATCTGAACTCTGATTTGGAAGCTGTCTGTTCAGCGGGTAGGTATTTATGTCACTTATCATAGCAAGCTCAAGCCTTCATGTGCTTTAGGAGTTCTTACAGTAACGCGGATATTTAAGCAGAGTGAATGTTATTTTCCTGTTCTCTATGCTGATCAGTGACAAATGCTTCTTATTTATCTTCTCTAATATCGCGTGCAATTTATAAATATATAGTCACATTTTCAGAATAGAAAAATCATATAGAATAGGGGTGACCTGACCTTTGTGACCTGGGATCTACTTTTTGTTCCTGCGAGATCCTCTAACTGTACAATGGCAATCGCAGTTGCTTATGGGATCGCTGGCATTAGAGATGGTGACTGCATCATTTTGCAGATGTAAATGTATAAGAAATGGCAGCTTTGCATAGACAGAGTCCACCTCTGATCAGGCTCATAGGCACTATGCTGCACACAGGTGCACTGATTTTATTCCCAATAGCTCTCACATACATAAAATACAGTATTATTATACAACAGCTCTCACATACAGTATATAAAATACAGTATTATACAACAGCTCTCACAAACATAAAATACAGTATTATTATACAACAGCTCTCACATACATAAAATACAGTAGTATTATACAACAGCTCTAACACATAAAATACAGTATTATTATACAACAGTTCTCACATACATAAAATACAGTATTATTATATAAAAGCTCTCACATACATAAAATACAGTGTTATTATAGAAAAGCTTTCACATACATAAAATAAAGTAGTATTATACAACAGTTCTCACATACATAAAATACAGTATTATTATACAACAGCTCTCACATACATAAAATACAGTATTATTATTATATAAAAGCTCTCACATACATAAAATACAGTATTATTATACAACTACTCTCACATACATAAAATACAGTATTATTATACAACAGCTCTCACATACATAAAATACATTATTATTATTATACAACAGCTCTCACATACATAAAATACAGTATTATTATACAACAGCTCTCACATACATAAAATACAGTAGTATTATACAACAGCTCTCACATACATAAAATACAGTATTATACAACAGCTCTCACATACATAAAATACAGTATTATTATACAACTGCTCTCACATACATAAAATACAGTATTATTTTTATATAAAAGCTCTCACATACATAAAATACAGTATTATTATACAACAGCTCTCACATACATAAAATACAGTAGTATTATACAACAGCTCTCACATACATAAAATACAGTATTATACAACAGCTCTCACATACATAAAATACAGTATTATTATACAACAGCTCTCACATATATAAAATACAGTATTATACAACAGCTCTCACATACATAAAATACAGTATTATTATACAACAACTCTCACATACATAAAATACAGTATTATTAAACAAAAATGACAAGCACAAAAAATAAAACATAACAGAAAATACATCCAGTCATTTTGAGGTGTACAGAGGTGCCACAAACTGCAATCTCCTACATTCCCCCCATACCATAAACTTGTAATGAACTCTAATTATCTCCACTGCTTAATAATATAAGGGGTTGTTTTATTTACAAAATAAATAAATCAGTTACTCAGTGTCTGTGTGTGCGGCGGGGAGCCGGTGCTTGCGGTGGCATGGTACCACAGCAGGAGGAGGCAGTGCCCTGGCAGCGTCAATATAACACAAACACTCCCCACACACTACCTCCGGGAGTGGATTTGGCACTTGCAGCAAGTTTGCTGCTATCAGTCCGGAGACGTGCTTGGAGTTGTGAGGAGCCTATGTGCTAGTGGAATAGCAGTTCCACATGACGCTCAGCACGCTCTGTGGAGCCAGGCAGGCGGACAGCAGCAACTGTGAGCTCCATGTGAGGATGTCATGATGTCACCCGCTTGCTGCACTACTGGGAGCTGGGCTTCTAAGGCACCATAAGCTGATTCAGGTTTATTTTGCTTCAGTTGATCGCAACCTACTGGCAGATGCCCAGTGAGCTACCAGTAGATTGTGATCTACTTTTTGGCCAGGTCTGATATAGAATAATGGAATATTAAGTATACAATTCCAGAGAAAAGTGATTTTGTTTTCTCCTCCCCACTGTATGGATAGCATGAATCTGAACACGATGGACCATGGGTGCATAACTAGCACCTGTGTGAATGCGCCCTTAGGGTTAGGACCATGCGCGCTGTATATTGATTTAAGTGAACAAAAGAGAACAAGACCCTAAGAAACACTGAGCATCCACCATAAAAATGTTATGTACATGCTGGAAGATCTGTGAATTCCAGGTAACCTGACGCTTTATACAGATGTGTCCACATACATCTAGCCTCCTTGTGCATTAAACAGCCCTTCTAGTCGCACCATGCTGTGGCGTGACTCGGTAGCACAGAGCGCCTATTCGTGCAACTTTTTACCTTAAAAATGCATCTCATTGACACCAATGTGAATAGAACACACAAGATGCTCCTGCTGATTAAAATGATATGTGACATGCCTCTAGTCTGTGTGCGACTGCGGGTGTATCTGCATGCGAAACTCTACATTACAGTGCCACAGCCTCTACGTTACAGTGCCACAGTCGCAGACGCACACAGAATATAGGCATGACGCATATCATTTTAATCAGCAGAAGCTGCTTGTGTGTTCTGCTTGCATCACTGTACGAATAAGACGCAACTGAAGCTGAGAAGTTGCACAAAAAGATGTCCGGCACTGCCAAGTCACATAGGGCTCACACATAATGTGTAGTGCAACTTGTAGCGCATGGAGGATAGATGTATGTGGACATAACTGTAGGTACTTTATGTTGCAATAATGCTGTAATGGTGCATTACTATAGTGCCATCAGCCAATGCTCCACACTCATTACAGCCACTATTTATCATCTATCTATGGTATGGGGTGAGATCCTGCCCAGGTCGCAGAAATATTATTGTGAGAAATAAATAAAACCAACAGGGGAAAAATATGAAATCATCATGACTCACCTGGTTACAGGTCTGAGCGCCTGGAAATACATCAGCTGCCTGTCCTGGATGTCCCCAGGGAAATGCATATTTCCCCTTCACAGCGCTCAACATTCTGTGAGCATTCGGCTTAATTTGAGGGAACATCCCTCAAGCACAGTCACACTCTCCTTACTCCTCAACTCGACGACTAGCACTGACCTATGCTTTGGTAGTTGGTCAGCTGATTCCCTGTCTGCATGAAACACACTAGGCAGCCACCTACTTAGCACCACGTAACACATAGGGGCAGATTGGGAACTTAATGTAGCCTTTGAAAATAATGATATAATGTTGCAGGCAAAAAAGTCTGCAATAGCTTATTAGAAATCCCCCTTACCTTCCACCATCAATAAGGTTATAGCCAAGATTCAATACAAAATGGAAACCATAGGTGTCCCATACTGTACCTCAGCCTCTTCTTCTAATATCAAATGGTACAAATTTGGCAAATTAGTAATGCAGTGGGAAGACTATGGTAAATCCACTATATAACAGCCCTGACCCATCACTCATTACTAAAATTGCATTTTAATATGATTAAACAGGTATCATGGATTGTAGGCTTTGGTTCCAAGTACAGCATTGTATTCAGTATAAACATATGATAATTTGGCACAATTATACTTTGGGCCTGTTCCTCCCATGTAATGTATTCACCTTATCTTCATGTGTTGGTTTTGCAAAACCACTGTCAAGTGTTTTGGATCAGGGTCTTTTTTAAAAAAAAAAAATGGATAGTTTTTAAAAACAGCTAAAATCATGTAATTTTTCCATTCCAAAACTCAAAATTAGGATTTAAAATCCGAATTCTGAACAGTGGGAAGATCAGAACCACGGCTCGGATCTGTCCTGATTCTCCAAAATTTGGGTGGATTCGGATTTCTGGAGAACCGATTCGCACATGTCTAATCATATATATTTATATATTTTTTTCTACTGTATAATCTATTTATTCTATTTATTACACTATACTACTGTTAAAGTTTCACCCTGACCAAATCTGAAATTTGGAAGATGTCTGTTCGGTGGGCAGGTATCCTACAGTAACGCGGCTGTATAAGCAGAGTGAATGATTCTTTTCCTGTTCTGTATGCCGATCAGTGGCTAGTGCTTCTAATTTATCTCTTCTAAAATCATGTGCAATTTATAAACATATAGTCGCATTTTCAGAATATGAAAATCATATAGAATAATGGAATATTAAGTTTATATTTCCAGGGAGAAGTATTTTTTTTCTCCTCCCCTCTATATATATAGATTACTGCTAAGTATCATTGTGTAGGATTTACTTTAACACGCTAATTTTTATTTCATGGGCACTGAGATCCAATCCATCACGTGAGATTAAAAATGTCACAAAAGGGCATAACTGGTTGGCACTGGGTAGCAATGGGGCATTTGCTCGTAAGAAAAGCATCCAGTGGTCATTTCATGGGTTTGTAGAGCTGTGCATATGGATTGTGAATGCCATTTTCAGTTCCATCTTCTACACACAGCGTGGCATTGGCAATCCAAAAACATTGGCCAGTTCTCCACTTGGACAAAGACCTATCCCAGATATTAGATAAGAAAGTAGCTATGGGATGGCGTCGATCTGGAAATCTTCGAGATAATTTTGTTCAAGGTCATTTCATCAAGTTCCCCAAGAAAGAGAATAAAACATATGGGTCATTTGCATGTGGTACATGCAAGGCATGTCAATACATGATCAGATGCAACACTGTTATTGATAAATAAGGACATGAGAATAAGATAAAAGACTTTATAAATTGTAATACCAAGGGTGTCATATATTGCTTAACGTGCAGTTGCAATAAGAGGTACGTAGGAATGACCTCGAGAAATTTGAAACTACGCATTTTGGAACATGTTGGGTCCATTAGAAATGCCTCTTCGGATGTGGCCAAATTTAAGAAATTAACATCAGTGGCACGACACTTCTATCAGACCCTCCAACATGACCCATTCCATTAGGTACAAAATGCTCTGCTCCTGGACTTCCTTCTTAATTTATGATTGCAACCACCTGAGGTGAAACACCTGTCTCATCAATTACCTAGTTCAACACAGGTGGCTGCAATCAATAGTTAGGTGGTAAATCCAGGAGCAGAGCATTTTGTACCTGATGGAACGGGTCATGTTGGAGGGTAGGTTCTATACATACCACATTGGGAACTATAAAGAACTTCAGGAGTTTGGTTTGGAGAAAGTTAATATAGGAATTTGAGGTGGAGACATTATGCAAAAACTGATGAAACGAGAGAGTCTGTGGACATTCAAACTAAACTAGGTGCCCTTACTCCAGAAGGGATGAATGAGTTTATTATGATACATCAAACATTAGCATGATTCCCTCTCATAAGTGTTGAATTTGTAAATAAACCTTTTAATACATTCCTGCCTATAAACCTCTAAGATTCACCTGCCTAGAACCTCTAAGACAAAACCTGCCTATAAACCTCTAAACACAACGCTAATTGCGTACGCAGTATGACCGCAAATAAAGACAGGAGTGGAATCTGTGGTTCCAACGCACAAGTATTATTCAGGTAAAAGTACAGTCAGTTACACGCAATCTATACATACACAAGTTAGGCGTAAAAGGAAATAATACAGACCCAAGTACGGTTATACATACGCTGTGCCTCTGGACCCAGAGATAGACTTCTGACTAGATATCCTCAGTTCACCCAAAATTCAGCATGAACTGCCAAACCAGTGTTTGGACACATGTATTTATTCCCCCCCAGACTGAAACAGGACAAAGGGGGAACTTCCTGCTGATCTCATTGGTTCCCAGAGGAGAAGCATATGTAACGACACATTTAACAGGTTGTTTCAAATAGACTTTCCCTGCCTCTAACAGCCGGAGTCTTTCTGGTAACGCCTCCTGTAACATTCCATCAACTAAACATTTTGTTGCTTGTAAGTTCTGCGATCCGTAACTTGAGTTTGCATGATGCGATCTCTCCACCGATAACACCGGGATTCTGTAAAAAGCGTACGCATCAGAACGAAACCAAACACACCTTGCTTATCATGTATAATACCTTAGATATCAAAAACCTCTATTTCTTAGCATTTAAACTAACTTAACCAACTTGACTCATACAATTTGATGCTAATGGAACCTTGTGTGCGAATATGTAGTGTGTGAGTATTCGGAGTTTGATATAAGGACGCTAGTTATTAATGGGTGAGATTTAAGTGCATAATTTCTCATACACGAAGTGAACATCCAGCAGTGTGGATGGCTGAGGGTTGTAGTTCTACATGCCCTTTGTCAGCAGGCCCCCACCAGTTGTGTGTTCAAAGGAAAACAAAACCTCTTTTGTTCTCACAGACTCTTGTGTGAAGTGCAAATGTATTATCACCTCAAACTGTGGAATTTGGGGCCATTCTGTCTAGGATTCAGACAAATCCAATTGTGTAGATATTATATTACAATTGCCACAACTATACTTTATCTGCATCCAGGGATTCCCAATTTGTATGTAAAAATACCCATTGTCTCTTCTTATTTACTTTTACTCAGAAAGCTTGTTTTTCCAGTTGCCCTTGGTAGGTTAACAAAAACATTGCCATCTGTTCTTAGCTCCTGAGTTATAACTTGAATTGGCTGACCACAAAAATGGTGTCTTGCGATCTCATTTCCAAAATGGAGTCTTGCGGCCATTCGTAAGATGGCGTCGCCGCGATTAAATTTTAAACTGAACTTGTCTCAGCCAATTATTCAACTTTGACAGTCCACCCTTTGATAGCAAACAACATGCTATCACAATCTGCTATTAGAATTTAATTTAGGCTTACATTTACATATTATTTGGTGTTGGCACAAGGTGGTTCTTAATCCATCAACAATGTGTCTCTAGGCGGGGGCATAAAACTACTATTATACGCACACCGCGGATCTTGGGAGATCATGTGACAGATGTGGGGATGCACCAGTCTTATAACAGTAGTTTTGAAGGGGAATTTGAGACTTTACATTGTCTGGGTGTTCTATAAATAATATTTCAATAATATCTTCTATGCATGTCTAAATATTATACATTTAAATGATGGTACTTCCTAGCTCAGGGTTGTAGTGCAGTTCTGTATCTACCTCGGTATACATATTATCATTTCTGACCACCATCATAGTTTCATCCCTTCGTTTCACTCTGTTTTCACATTTTCCACACTTCAACACAATAGGAACACACCGGATGCATATGCCAATTACTATGATGACAATCAGTATAAGGATCAAGAATTTGCCTACGCTGGCGACCACTTCCTAGACCCACTCTCCTAGACCCGAGAACCATTTCACTGGGTTCAGCCATGACACCCATCCTTCTATCTTTTCCCCTGCTTCAGCCACTGATGCGTTATGGTTCTTACGAAATTCCCACTTTAGCTGCAGAATCTCATCCATCTTCTGGTCTATCACCTCCTTAGGGTCGCTGGTATCATTGGTGACATAAGTGCAACACTTTACTCCAAATTGGGTGGCTAACTTTACGCAATACCCTCCAGTAACAGCAGTTAAATAATTCAACACTAGCCTGTGTTGCACTAGTTCTTTCTTGTACGCTTGCAATTCTCTCCCTGTGTACCTGAATGTGTCATCGTACATCTCGGTGATATTATCTATTAATTTAGCAAGTTCCTGGATATATCTAAAATTGAATGTACCCCTAGCAATTCTGGTGGGATCCAGGGCGACTAAAACTTGGAAGCCAGTTGTCTCACTGATTAACTGAGCGGCTTTATGCATATCACCAGGTATCATATTTCTCTTGCCTCTGTGTTCATATTGTGTGTGAAGATATGGTGACGGTGTGTTTTTTATTTATTCCCAACATTTCAACATGTGTGAGGGTCATAACTTCTGGAAGTATTTTTCCCAAATAACATAACAATTACAATACTAAAATTGGTCAGAAACTCCCCTGATTGGCATTGCACTCCTCCTGACTCCATCAGCTCCGCCATCAGCTCACATCTCCTTTATCGGTCCCCCATCACAGACACTGAGTATCCCCAAACAGATCATCATGACAAAAACTCTGGAAAGAAAAAGAACTAGGATGACCACAGCAGACCACTCCATTGCTGGAAGCACTGATCTACACATTTCTTTAGCTCAGATATCTCACCGTCACCTTTTTAATCCTTCAGGCACAAGCTCGCAATCGACAGGTCCACGTTATCGGCCTTGTCTCTGCCTTGTATCTCCACCGGTTGGTTAACCTCCCTATAGTGAGTGGAATGGACCCACGTATCTTCCCCGGCCACCCTTTGAGGATGCTGTATCATCAGATACGGACCTTTCCACCGATCAGTCAAACAACCTGAGCTAAAAAATGTTTGGATCATAACAAATTCTTCCAGATTTTGACATCATGACAGGTTGCATTAGACATGTTAGTTAATAACACTTTCAATTTCGGTTATTCTCATTCATCTTCGTGAGACCCTGCACAGTAACCTCATTATCATATTTTCACATGAGGCTGCCTGTTGGACAGTATCTCAAAGGGGGGCAAATAAAGGAAAAGACAATCTGGGATAATCTCAGTGTTGTTACCCATCATCTTACACATGTTCTTGGAAACGTCACCTATAAAATAAGTCCCCCTATCATTTTTAATAATTCCAGGGATATAGTATCTGCATCCAGGTTCCTGCAATTAAATCTTGTTATCAATAGCTACTGCTCTAAATAATGCCTGTGCCACTGGGTTGGATAGTATTCCGAGTAGTCGACCTCAGCCTGGCATGGCTGCCGTTTATCCTTAGCAACCTTGTGTCCTATGAGTGGGAGATAAAGCAAAACAGTTTAATATCATTTAAACATGACCCAAAATACAACAATAAATCATCCACATTTTTCATTAGAACAGATCCATTGATAGGTTGAAAAGATTGTAAACAGTCATATAAGGCCTGGGAGAAGATACTGGGGTTACCTATGAACCCATGGGAAACTCGTGTTCCTGTGTGGTGTTCTTCACTTTGCAGTACTTACTTATGTGTCCCACTTGGTGACAGTTAAAACATAATTTTGAACGGGATGGATGAAGAGATTGTTGTGGGATTTGAGCAAGAGGGAAAGGTGGTGGGTATGGGTAAGGATAGGGAGGGTAAGGATATTGTGGGGGATATGAGTATGGGACCTGTGGTTGTGTATGATATGTGGGGTAAGGATGTGTTTGCTGTGGTGTGGGATTGGTGAGGACGTGTAATTGTTCAGGTGCAGGTGTGTCTGTGGGTGCAGGCGTGTCGGTTGGCTGTGATGTTAACGTCATTCTCTCCAGAGCTTGTATACTGACAGTCATTAATGTTTTGCTCTGGGTCTCCCTCTTTTTTGAGATGTTTTTGTTATGTTCTATGGCAGACTCTATGAGGTTATCTATTGTAAGTCCCCGCCAGCCAGGCTGTGAGGTCTGAACCAGAGTCTTTAAATCGTCTTTCAGACTGTCCATGAGTACCGTGACTATCATTCCCCTGTGGTGAGTGCTATCTTTAATATCTTCTATCCCAGTGTACTGGGTGATAGCCTGCAGAGCCCGGTCGCAGTATTCTTCTGCAGTTTCACTCTCTTTTTGTTTGATTGTGAAGATTTTGTTCCAGGTAACTACTACTGGAAAATATAATGTTACCTTGGTTTACTTGGTCTGTTAAGGGAACGTCGCCATCCAATACACAGTCCGTGATAAATTTTGTCACGTCGGTATTGTGTGGCAGGCAGGCCCTTAACACCACACGCCAATCTTTATTAGTGGGCTCATGAGAACTACCCAAATTTCTCAAAAATCTTTGACATTTGGCTAGTTCCTTTTTGGGATTGGGGAAATCATTTATGATGGAATTCAGTTCTGCTCTTGTCCATGGACAATGCATTACTACTTCCCTCATGGGCGCTACACCGTTTGCATCTGCATTTCCATTCGGAACAGTTATTGTCCGAATGGGATGCAGACCGGCAGCGTTGCTACCTCTGACCTGGTTACCTGGCTGGGGGTTTAATCTGCTGCTGCTACGTATGGTATTAACAACTTCCTCAATGGGTGCCGAGTGTATTAACACTTCCCTTGCTGTTACCGATGGAGATGGCGGCACCACCCGTGATTGTTGTGATGCAGCATCTATCATTTGTACAGCATGGGAAAAAGCAGACATTACAATAGGCTCATCATCCGCATCATGAACATTTTCTTTATGGTTACTTAAGAGGGGGTACAAATTACTTGTTACATTTTTATTGGTAATTTGGTAACCGTACTTGCACCTCCATCCACATAAGGTGGGGGAGGTGAGCGTGAACTGCTGGCAATACTCTCCACGACGCTACTTTGCCGCCCGTGCGCGCCAATTTGCGGCTCACCCGTATTGCAACTCAGCGTCGTGGATGTATTTTCTGGCAATGCGTTTGCAATGCTAGTTTGCGTCGTTTGCACATTTTTAAGCCAAGCATCCCCTTCATGCTGCCATATTTTTTAAACATTCAAAATACTTAATCTTTTTCTCTCGGGATCGCACCATACTGATGTGATCCTGGATATTATCTAACACATTTTTGTCAAAACTACCAATTCTGGGAAACGGTCTAACACTCTTTCTCGTCATATTCCTCCATTAGCAGCACATCATTGCTTAACATTTCTACCGTTTGCGTGGTTCCCATTTTGAGACAACTCCTACGCTTTTCAATAAAAATTTAAACTGGTGAAAGACAATCAAGATACTTTCACTTACCTGTGAACGATTTAAGTCGGCGGCGCCCACACACCTGGATAAGATTTCGTAAGGCCACTTCCACACCTAGATAAGTTTTGAAACAGGCAACTTCCAGACCCGGATAAGCTTTAGTAAGGTAACTTCCAAACCTATGAGAGTTTGTATGTCGGCCACTCTCACGCACCTCTATACAACAAAGACAACATGTACACCTGCTACTGTGTTTAGAACGGTAAGCTGCTTACCGAGCGACTAGGCTAACCCTTGCACCTAGCCCTTAAGGATCATACGGTACCCTTAACTTTAGGGAATAAATTACCCCTACCAACAATACACACACTGTTCCACACTTTTTCTCTGCGCAGAAAATAAACGTTTAACCCAGATATTGGTAGATAGAAAAAAATGTAAACCTCAATGGCTTTGTTCAAACATGTGGCAGCAGAACCGGAAGTGCGTATACGCTATTTGTGCGATCGTCCGCATACACAATTATGCGACTACCACACAAGCGTATAATTACTTTTTTAACTGCGTACGCAAAAATGCGTTTTCGCTGCGTACGCAAATATTGCAGCACCCCTCTAAACACAAGGTTCTATCAACAGAGGAAAAACAAACTTTTTTTTTTATCCTCTCTTGTCCCTGGATTCTAATCAGCGCTTCCTCTACACAATAACCGGCAGTACGCTCTCAGCAACACTGTGGTAATGAAAGACTAATGCGTCTCCCAAAAGGTGCCTCCACCCTTTTGCTGAGAGAGGACTGACCGAGTGGTATCGTGTATCAGATAGTGTGATAAACCGATGAGCCCCCACTGTTGAATTTGTAAATAAACCTTTTAATACATTCCTGCCTGTAAACCTCTAAGATTCACCTGCCTAGAACCTCTAAGACAAAACCTGCCTATAAACCTCTAAACACAACGCTAATTGCGTATGCAGTATGACCGCAAATAAAGACAGGAGTGGAATCTGTGGTTCCAACGCACAAGTATTATTCAGGTAAAAGTACAGTCAGTTACACGCAATCTATACATACACAAGTTAGGCGTAAAAGGAAATAATACAGACCCAAGTACGGTTATACATACGCTGCGCCTCTGGACCCAGAGATAGACTTCTGACTAGATATCCTCAGTTCACCCAAAATTCAGCATGAACTGCCAAACCAGTGTTCGGACACATGTATTTATTCCCCCCCAGACTGAAACAGGACAAAGGGGGAACTTCCTGCTGATCTCATTGGTTCCCAGAGGAGAAGCATATGTAACGACACATTTAACAGGTTGTTTCAAATAGACTTTCCCTGCCTCTAACAGCCGGAGTCTTTCTGGTAACGCCTCCTGTAACATTCCATCAACTAAACATTTTGTTGCTTGTAAGTTCTGCGATCCGTAACTTGAGTTTGCATGATGCGATCTCTCCACCGATAACACTGGGATTCTGTAAAAAGCGTACGCATCAGAACGAAACCAAACACACCTTGCTTATCATGTATAATACCTTAGATATCAAAAACCTCTATTTCTTAGCATTTAAACTAACTTAACCAACTTGAATCATACAATTTGATGCTAATGGAACCTTGTGTGCGAATATGTAGTGTGTGAGTATTCGGGGTTTGATATAAGGATGCTAGTTATTAATGGGTGAGATTTAAGTGCATAATTTCTCATACACGAAGTGAACATCCAGCAGTGTGGATGGCTGAGGGTTGTAGTTCTACATGCCCTCTGTCAGCAGGCCCCCACCTGTTGTGTGTTCAAAGGAAAACAAAACCTCTTTTGTTCTCACAGACTCTTGTGTGAAGTGCAAATGTATTATCACCTCAAACTGTGGAATTTGGGGCCATTCTGTCTAGGATTCAGACAAATCCAATTGTGTAGATATTATATTACAATTGCCACAACTATACTTTATCTGCATCCAGGGATTCCCAATTTGTATGTAAAAATACCCATTGTCTCTTCTTATTTACTTTTACTCAGAAAGCTTGTTTTTCCAGTTGCCCTTGGTAGGTTAACAAAAACATTGCCATCTGTTCTTAGCTCCTGAGTTATAACTTGAATTGGCTGACCACAAAAATGGTGTCTTGCGATCTCACTTCCAAAATGGAGTCTTGCGGCGATTCGCAAGATGGCGTCGCCGCTATTAAATTTTAAACTGAACTTGTCTCAGCCAATTATTCAACTTCGACATAAGTGACACACCAATCCTTACTTATTGGTTTTTACATTGGACCTCTTAAAGTGTTAGTCTGTTATGGGGGTGTGAGATTAATATTTGCATACGTACAGATTGGTACTTGTAGAATGGCTCCCCCCCTTCCTCTTTTTTTCTGTACCCTATCAAGACGGATTAACATCACACTCCAATGGGACTCTTATCATGATCGGCCCATAACACCTTTCCATGGACAGTCCAATAATTAAACATGTCTATGGATCATCTTCTGAGATATATTTTAAACTTTTACATCACTTAACTTACATCCTATGCACATTGCCTATTAAACTTCAAATTATCATCACTTCTCTTATACTCTGCAGATATTTTATATATATATATATATATATTTATTTATATATATATATATACAGTTATCCATATTACATTGAAAATTTAACTTTTTGTTTTCACTTCGTTGTTTCAATACACTTCTCACTCATTACCTGTTCACTCACACACTATATACATACTGCTAATTGTCTGATGTATATACTTAATATTCATTGTCACATTTTAATACTTTCTGTATTTTTTCTTTTGGAATATGTCATAGACTTTTTCACATATATGTCATATGTTGAACCTTATAACCTCTAATAATGTATAATTTTTGGTTCTTATACATATATTTTTAACTTTAAAACATCTATGCCAGAGGTTCTCAAACTCAGTCCTCAGGACCCCACACAGGTCACGTTTTGCAGGTCACCCAGCAGGTGCACAGGTGTACTCATTACTCGCTGACGCATTTTAAAAGATCCACAGGTGGAGCTAATTATTTCACTTGTGATTCTGTGAGGAGACCTGCAAAACATGCACAGTTTGGGATCCTGAGGACTGAGTTTGAGAACCTGTGATCTATGCTATACAGGTCCTTATAAATCAATTTTATCTAACTTTATGATATAACTATAAATAGCTCCACTGAACATGTTCAAACACTTACTGCTCCTTTTAATAGATATACTTATCCACTCCGTTCAATTTTGCCTAATTTTAATTTATATTCTTTTCTAATGGACTACTGCTACTTCAATTACAGTTACTGGGTATTTGATATTAAACTACATATACCAGCATGCAAGGCACTTTATTACTATAGTGAATGGTCAACAGTTGTGTTTTGTTTTGGAGATGTGTCATGTATACGACTATTTATGGCAATAGGATCTTGAAAGATATTTCAAGTGACTCACCTTCTTATAATCCACCTAGGATGGTATATTAATTTAATTATGTATATAGGAATTTTTGTCATTTTGATTGTACTCACCAGAGAGCTCTATGATATTTAGAGTGTATCTATTCCAGCATATTTAAAACTACAATAACCAGCATGCAATGCACATTACTCTTTTATTAATTGGTTGCTGTATGTGACCATTATCTAACCTGGAGGCGGGTCGTGTCTTCATGACAATCCTCCACTATATCCATTTGACACATTAAAACTATAACTACCAGCATGCTATATGCCCCAAGTTTGTAGTCATTGGGCGCTTTTATGTCATCATGACAATTCTCACTATACCCACTTAACATATCAAAGCTACAATTTCCAGCTTGCAACATGCCCTATGTCTGCAGTGATTGGTCAGCATAGGTGACCATCACTGACACTGAAGGCGCATTGTGTCTCCATAACGACCCCTCATTAGCCTATAGCACTCCGAGATTTGCGGAGCCAACTCCTGGGCACACGCATTTAAAGTGGTTACTTATGCTGGCCATACACGCTACAATTATCGGGGCGATCCGCCTGATATCGGCAGATCGCCCCGATAATTGTAGCGTGTGTGCGGGCGACCGAGGGTTAAATATTGCTCGGTCGGGCATGCAGGATTGTCCAGCATGCCCGTCCGATGCGATATTTACCCGGTAATTGTCGGCCGCATCGGGCAGTGTATGCCCAGCGCGGCCGACAGACAGACATTTCCTGTGTTCCTTCCTACGGAAGGAACAGGGAAATGTCTCCTCCCCCGGGGGCGGAGCGCGGATGTCGGGCTATACACTATGAGATTTCTCTCACAGTGTATGCCGGCGACATCTACGGCTGGCAGCCAGCCAGATAAAATGTCTGTCGGTCTGACAGATGTTTTATCTGGCTGTGTATGCCCAGCATTAATGACACAAGACATTGATGAGGTGAACAAGCCCTCAGCGGGGCGAAACGCGCGTCTTTATTCCACTGTTACATCTTCCCTGGGGAAAATGGTCAGTGCATGGACCGGACTCCAGGATACTGAAGCACTGGTATTGTATTGCCACTTACACTAGGACCTCCATGTCTTATCAGCTAATCAGCCATACACACAATAGGCAATGTGCGGCTGTGTATTATCTGCGATATATATCATTGATGTCACAGTCTGAGGTGTCCAATACTTTGCTCCACAGCCACACAAATCGTAGGCACTATGTGGCTATGTATTACCTGTAATGTGTATTATTGATGGTATGATATGATGTACTAATTATTTCTGCTTTAGATATGATATGTATCCTAGCAGATTTCAGGAATATATAAAGTCAAAACTTATTATGACACTTCAGTAGAGTGTTGCTTACTGTGCTTTGTATATATGATCTATCATATATGACAAACAATATCGGATTATTACTACTTTTTCTTTATAATTAAATTGGATTCAATACTTAGTGAGTTCATACAATGTAACACAGATATTAATTGAATTGTTCATATTATTATGAGCACTAAGATTGCATGTGACAGTTGCTATTATTTGAGCAACCAAGGGAGGTTATGATGATTACTAGACAAGGCTGAAACACACAGATGTATGACATATTGTTTTCTTCATCAAATCTTGAGATATATTTCCCTCTTCCTTTATATATATATTCCTTCTCGACTTACCACATGTAAATCACAGATGTATGCATATGATGATGTGTAACTAAGGAAGTATGCCGATGCATAAACTTCTTTGAATAGTGTGTTTTTACTATTAAAATGGACTAGTCAATAACAATAGTCCTACATTTTTGTCTTACCATGTGTACAGTAGGTGCAGACACCATTTCCCTTACTATAGCTACAGCCATACATTACTTGATCTGGCCAATCTCGTCTGATCTTGGAAGCTATAAAGTAATAGGCTTGGTTAGTACCTGGATGGGAGACCACCTGGGAATACCAGGTGCTGTAGGTTAAAGAGAATAAATGGGATTAGAATACACATGGTGGAGCATTTTTAGTTTTAATAAATTGTGCTCCAATTAGAACTTGTCATGGGTTACCATATGACTGACCTAAAATAATATTTTGGTGTTCAGTATAATAAACTTATATTTAATAATATTTCGCCAGATTTTTTGTATCAGATTGGTGGCAACATATTCCCCAATCTATTTTCCAAATAGCTAATTTGCCTATGATAGGCGATTTATGTACTATGTTTAGTATTTGTGTCTTGTGTGGTGTACCTTATTACTTTTACTAATATAAAATTAAAGATTATATTTTAACTGGATATATGGCTAATAGAGTGCCAGTAACTAGCCCTCTCTTTTTTTCTCTTTTTTTGTTTAAATATCTATGTAGGGTGCAAGGTGCCAGGGTGTACCCTGCACCTATGTTTAATACCTGGAGATTTGCCCATGCACACTTGCGGTGTCTCCAGAGCCATGTAACTGGAGATCTGCACAATGCCAGAGTCTTCTGCACCACAAAGAGGAGTGGGCCCACACAAAGTAGTCTGCACAGGGGCCCCCTCCTCTCTTAAACCCCCCCTGCGGTCGCGTAGATACATTCAGCTTAGAACATGGGTGAACAGTTGCATAGGTCTTAAGTTCTCTGTAGGCATTTGGAATTATGACTGCAGTACATGAATCAGGCCCATAATATATATTCTTTAAGACACAACAAAGTGGCACCATTAGAGATTAGGAATATATATATACATATATATATATATATAAATAATATATATATATATATATATATATATATATATATATTCTGGTTCACACTGTATTATTATTATTATTATTATTTTAATAACACATTTACCTTGCCTCAAATAACAGTCCATGATTAATTGAAATTTGGTTCAGTGTGAGAAAACTACATCTAAAAATAAATATGCTGTTGACAAAACAGTCAGACCTTGTGCAAGTGTGCATGAGGCCCCGATAGTACTCTATGTTGCCGATGTTTTCACAGTCTTGCAAAGTATTACGGATGTGTGTATGGTAAGGTGGGCATCCTTATGTTGTGCTGCGACGGCATAGCGATCACAGTGAATTAGCATATCATCGGAGTGAGACTGCGTGCGTAGTCGCAGTTGCGATCTGTACTGAATCAGGCCCTATGTTCTGGTGCGAAGTTCCCTTTATTTGTAGGATACCTTCGTGATATATCCAGCAAAGGGCAAACCAAGCACAGAATAATATCTTCCCAAGCCGCAGTATGTATGTAATGAGCTGACAGACATGAGGACTGCTTGTATACATCATATTAATGAACAGTAGACCTCAATATTACTGCATTGTAATATGCTCTCTAATTATAGAAATTCTTGAAGGGACCATCAAACATAAAAGGTGCAAATTAAATGTATCCTACTGGTAGCGTTTGCCAATACATATGGGCCTGAGTTGCAGCTGAATGTAAATATGCCCTGTTGAGCAAGAATAGGTCTTGTATATAGATGCGTTTGGGAGCAAAGATGCAGTAATCATCATCAGCAATCC
Organism: Taudactylus pleione; assembly: GCA_031769625.1. Lineage (NCBI taxonomy): Eukaryota > Metazoa > Chordata > Amphibia > Anura > Myobatrachidae > Taudactylus > Taudactylus pleione. The sequence goes on along the minus strand of JAUIMM010000007.1, from coordinate 22,328,285 downwards.
TGCTCCTGGTTATGGTAGGTGCAAAATGTATGACCGTAACTAAAGTATTTAAAGATATGTTGTGAACAACCATTTATTAACATGCATCTCTAAGGGATGTGCATAACTTGCATCTCCTAAACTGTAATGAACTTGTATGATAAGTTGATAACATCCCTGATCCACCCTCACAAACACAAATGGCCACAATTGTTTGATATGTGTAACCCTAACTACAGGTGTAAAATGTGAGCAGGAAAGATTGCACTTTTACATCACACAGTTGCTCTTACATGCAACACTAGATCACACCCGTAAAGTGACAGAATGCGAGATGCTTGGCACTGCATTTACATTTGCTACGCAAGCTATTGTCTCATTATTTTACTATATTGTTTTTTATGTCAGTTGATTTGTTAGAATTCAAATTGTCACAAATTCCATGACAATTAAAAAATATAAAATTGGGGCATTATTTGCGAATGCGCACGGACAGAGGTCCAAAGTCTGCATCATTCAGTAGACTTAAAGACAGGAAGTCTGCTGTGCATAAGCAAACTAACACGCTCGATTAGGGTATTGGGCCCCATTTAACGACTAAACTTATTACCATATTTAGATTAATATCGCAGTGATACTAACAAATATTCCGGTGGTATTTAACATTTAGTACCCCCTCGGCAAGGCCCAGTGACGTCCCCCTCCTTGGAGGCGATCTGTTGTTGGCAGCCTATTGTAGTCAGAGGCGGGCTGTTGTGTCTTGCGCTATTACCAGTCTGCACATGCGCATGGCACTTTCACCAATACTTGGAAGGCTTCACTGAAGCCAGAAATTCTAACCATGGGGACTGTATAGCTCGTATAGCTATCACCATCTATACTGTAGATTAGGGGTGGCCAGACTTTTGGACTCGGTGATCTACTTTTAAAACTAAAAACCTTTCGTTATCTATCGAGCCAAAAAGGGGTGTGGCATGCAAAAAGGGCGTGGCCTCACAACAAGGGACGTGGGGTCTGTCTGGGCGAAATCACACATAGTATCCCCAATTCAAATTACTCCACATAGCATCACAATCTTATTTACATTACACCACATAGTAGTGTTCCTTACATTACGACACACAGTAGTGCCCCTTATACACAATGCCCACAGTAGTGCCTCTTATACAGTGCACATTGTAGTAGTGCCCCTTATGCAGTGCCCCCAGTAGTAGTGCCCCTTATGCAGTGTCCCCAGTAGTAGTGCCCCTTATGCAATTCCCCCCAGTAGTTGTGCCCATTATGCAGTTCCCCTATAGTTGTGCCCATTATGCAATGCCCCCTGTATTTGAGCCTATTATGCAATGTCCTCTGTATTAAAGCCTCTTATGCAATGCCCCTCTAGTTGTGGCCTTTGTGAAATGCCCTCTGTATTAGAGCCCCTTATGCAATGCCCCTGTAGTTGTGAACATTATGCAATGCCCCCTGTATTAGAGCCCCTTATGCTGTGCCCCCAGTTCTGCCCCTTATGCTGTGCCCCCAGTAGTGCCCTTTATGCAGTGCCCCCAGTAGTGCCACTTATGATGTTCCCCCACTAATGCCCCTAGTAGTGCCCCTCATGCTGTGCCCCCAGTACTGGTACCCCCTCCCCTGTGCAGTACTTACCTGGTCAGCAGTCCTGCATAAACATCCACTGCCTGCCGCTGACTGGATCTATTTAGATCCAGCAGGCGCGCAGGCTCTTCACAACGGGGGAGATGCGGGTGACGTCATGACGTCACCCATGCACCATTGCCCTGCATTACTGGGAACGCTGGCCTCTGAAGCGATCAGAGGCTTCATTAGTCTCTGATCGCTTCAGAGACCAGCATTCCCAGAAACTGCAGCAGGCTGGTTGCGATCTACCGGCGGGAGCTCTGCGAGCTACCGGTAGATCGCGATCCACCTTTTGGCCGGCCCTGCTGTAGATGGTGTAAGTGGTACAGTGACAAACTGTGGATAAGCTAAACTTACCGCTGTTTGTTAAATATTGAATGGAGGACATAACCGCATTAGCAAGTGCTACAGGGGTTATGTCTTGTTGTTAAATGGGGACCTATTTATTATAAACTGTGCTAAGGCTCTGAAAATTAGCATTCCTCATGGCCACAAATCATGGCGATTTGGAATACTTCAATGCATGTTGGTAGCTGCTTAATCACCTTAGAAATATCGCTCAGGTGCATGAAAGGGAGGGGTTAATCTATACAAGAAACAACAAAGGATATCCCCCAGCACTCGGAATGATATCAGCAATAAGATTTCAACAACTACATGGTGGTAGATAATTCAGAGATATCAGTCTGGGGCGAGGAATCACAAAAAGCCAGCGAGACCAGTTACCCTCCCTTTCATGCACCTGAGTGATATTTCTAAGGTGATTGAGCAGCTACCAATATGCATTGCAGTTCTGAGAGGCATAGATGGGACCAGCATTTGGAGGGCATGCTGGTTCCTGTAGTGTCATTAGGAGGACCTAGGGGTAACTCCAAGGTAAGCTGGCTCTAATTTTAGATATGTTTGTGTATGTAGCCTTATATTGGGCAATTATATGCCCCAGATTGTATGCTATTATTATTATTTTTTTATTTGACTGTCGGCCAACACTTTAAGGGCCTGATTCAGAGCCGGACGCAATTAGCGCTCGCTCGTTCAGAAAAAGAGGGTGACTATTCAAATGATCCGTTCGCTCTTTGCGGTCTGTTGACGCCTCCATATCTGAACGAGCGAACAAAACTTGCGGACGTTTATTTGAAAAATACGCCCCCTGGCTGCTCGCATCATACGACATGTCCGCTATTTATTAGATTAATCGAGTACATCGAACAGCGTATGAACTGCTCGCTATTCTTGTGGTTGGTTTTTCCTACCACTATATTGCGAGCAGTTTTGACTATAAAACAACCAGGTGACGTGGTCAATGACGCTGCTGTTGTAATTATGCACACCCATAAAACGCCCGTTTTGACCTTTAAGCACGCCTGCATTCTTAATTCCACTCCCCGTTTTCAAGCACCTTCCCCTATTACCACCCACATACGCCTCATCCTGTCACTCAAAGTAGCAGGCATTCGCTATATAGCGAACAAACGATTTTCGGCCGCACTGACTGGTTCGCGCATGCGTATTATAAACCGTGCGCATGCGCAGAAGTGCGAACATCGCTCGGAACGAGCGTACTGCTGCTTATGAGCGGCTCTGAATCAGGCCCTAAGTTTGCTTGCATTAATAAAAAAAGATGCTTAGGAAGGCACACATTGATTTTCAAACAAATAAATGTCAATATCGGGGATTTAAAGGTTGTAAATGATTGTGGCAATATCCTTATATTTTAGATAAATGCCAAAACAGCCTGTTTACTTTTAAATAGCATACAAATGTACGTATGAAAATTTCTGCCATGTTTTATTTAAATTATATTGGAAATGTGTTATCTTTATTTTTCTTACTATTAAGGCGTTTGGGGTTTGCAATTCTGATACATTCATTTTGGGTGTGGTACAAAATGTTGACATGCCGACATCAGAATGTCTACATATCCAGGAAGTCGACAATGTAAATGTCAAAGGTCGGCATGTCGACACAACATTTTATTGCATTTGAACCATAAACGCAGCCTAACCGTAACCGCAGACTAGTCCTGAAGTTGGGTATACATTAGACAATTCTGGATCCTGGCCAACGGTACAACCAATGTAACGATACATTGGTCGCCCATACACACAGAATGATAAAGCGCGCAACGCACGATATATCATTTAGTGGCCACATCCATGAGCGTGCCATTGGCTGCTAAATCATCACATCTGCCATGCAGTACAGCAGATACGAAGAACGACACAAGGGAGTGCGCAAAAGTGCGTACTCACTAGACTATGTGGACAGTATGTCATTTCAAATTCGTCTCAAAATGTCAAATTCTCCAATATATCGCCTAATGTGTTCCCAGCTTAACAAGGAATGTCAACATTCTGACTTCATAGTAATGAGGGTCGCTTATCTCTTGGTATATTTGGTAGCCAAGTTCTCCTGTTATTCTTCAGTCTGTTAACAATGTTGGTAAAGGGGATCACGACCTCCTGTCTGTGTAGTCGCTGTGACCTTATTAGCTGAAAGGCTTGTGTATTCCAGACATGTACATGTGCATATAAGGGAATAGAAAGGACATGCAGAGACCCTAGTTAGAGTGACATGCATCTTCTATAGTGAATAATATGTATGATATAAGCAGGGAGGGAGGTAAAGTAAATTAGTTGGTATTTTAAAAATGGTTTTGCAACTTATCAAATTTTTAGCTTTAAAACGAGATATAATCTATGTAATAGAGCAAGCTATATGATCTGTGATACAAAGGGAAATATGGCAGATTATTATATACAGCCTTGTAGTGAACAAACAGCATATTTGTGCCTTTTGGTAAACCTGAAAGTTGAAACCAATAATGTACATTTTGCTGTAAATACATTAAATTTATCATTGAGTAAAAAGTACAGCAGTGCTGCTATCAATTTTACTCCATCTCCCTTTTATATGGCGGCATCGCCTATAGGAGCTACAGTCCTGTCATTTGTTTTTCTGCGCAGAGGTATTTTTTTCTATTGAATTTATAATTCTGATAATGGAAGTACTCCTATTTTAGTGAGAAGAAATTCAAACCATTGGGGGCTTTTATGTCATTTAATTCATCAGATGAGTAATTTAATTTAAAATCTGATTTAAAATAGGTACCTTTCTTTTTGCAGAAGATTCTTTTCATTAAATAAAATCATGAATTGGTTATTCCAGGTACCAAAAATTAGCAGCAAAGCACCCAGAGTCCAACACAGCCGGTATGGACATATTTGCAAAGTTTTCAGCCTACATCAAGAACTCAAAGCCAGACACCAATGAAGGTAAATCTTCCACTGTAATGCTTCACTTTCCTACCTTATCACCTACCTTTTATATTTATTTTCTGCCTTTACAGGGTGTAACCCCACCCAGGGGCGAAACTAGGATATCTGTCACCCGGTGCAAGGCAGAAATTTTGCGCCCGCCTCCCTTCCCGTACCTGGATTTTGTCCTTGCTCCTCCATAAGGCAGTGCACTAGTCAAACATCCCTGGTATAGTGACTTACATTATTCCACACACAATAATGCCCATTACACATTATGCCACACACTGTAATGCCTATTACCAAAGTGCCACTTACATATTTGCCCGACACCATTTTATGCCCCACAGTAAGACTTCTAATTACTTTAAAATTACCTGCTCATTATCAGGGGTTTTATGCTCAGTAGCAGGGGTCCATGCTCGTTGCTATGGGTTTCATGCTCGTTGCCATGGGGTTTCATGCTCGTTGCCATGGGGTTTCATGCTCGTTGCCAGGGGGTTTCATGCTCGTTGTCATGGGGTTTATTGCTCGTTGTCATGGGGTTTCACGGGAGAAGATGCAGCTTTCGGCTTCTTCTCCCGACTCTTGCGCTGGCCTACAGACACTAGAGGTCCAGTAAGGACCTCTAGCATCTGTCCCCTCTTTGGCGGTGGCCATTTTTGGATGGCCGTTTTCTGAATCTGCAGCCCCCAAGCCACCGTGAGTCAGCCCTTTTTCACCCCCTGCATTCCGGCACCCTGTGCACGTGCACCTCTAGCCCCCCCTAGTTGCGGCCCTGCCCCACCCTCCTACCTCAGTCATCTCTACCTCACCAACTTCCCACCCTCAGGTCCCCATCCACATGCTCACACCATATGTCATCTGTCCATACTTGCCTACCCTTCCGATTTGGTCGGGAGCCTCCCGAAAATCAGATGCCGCTCCCGACCACCCGGAAGACTAGGCAAGTCTCCCGGAGCCAGCTGCAGCCAGCCAGCACCCCCCGTTGCCGGCCACTTAGTATGCAGTCCGGGGGTCAGATGACGCGATTCGCGTTAAATTGCATCATCTAAGCCCCTCCCCCCACAGTGCAGTGCCTGTATTACGGGCTCTGCACAGCAGGGGGTGGGGCCATGATGACGTGATTGAGCTGCCACACCCCCTGCTCTACCCACCTGCTGTGTACAGAGTGTCGTCCAGGCTGTCCCCTCCTGGAAGGGACAGCCTATAGGTAGGCAAGTATGCATCTGTCTCTGTCCAATCTCCCATATATAATAAGCTCCTAGATGAAGGGTCCTCTATCCTGTTCTCATAGCCCTTTTCTCTAGCACTTCTAGGACAATCGTCACCTAGTCAGTGGCCAGTTAGCCTGGAATTCCTCTCGCTCATAGCCATTTGTCTCTTCCAGTGGCTCTACTCCTGCTAGTCATGCCGTCACCCAGAGCCGGATTTAGACCTCACGGGGCCCTAGGCAAGATACTGGTTAGGGGCCCCCTCCCTCAAACAATCCTGTGCATATATTACAGTAGGTGTCACTGCAGCAAGCCATACACATCATATTATATACACGCATCATTATATATATATATATATATATATATATATATATATTATACATACAGTTTTATTTCTCCAAAGGAAACCTGTCCGATCTGTGGAAAGGAATAGGCGGCACTCTTGAATCCTGACTAGAAGGTCTTAGGACCTTGAAACGTTGACTATGTATTTAATCCACCGGTAATCAATACACGTTTTTTTGGAGACAAAAGGATGCCGCCTATTGTTTTCCACATGGGGAGGGCCGGGTTTTCCTTATCTTGCTCCAGTGACACCTACTGTACTATATGCACAGTTACTACAGTCTTCCTAGATCACAATATATATATATATATATATATATATATCATCCTGTAACAAATATATACATGAAAGGAGCGTGCATGTATGTGTGTGTGCATGTATGTGCAGGGTTGTCTTAACAGCAGTGTGGGCCCTGGGCAAAGCAATGCACTGGGGCCCCTACCCACCCATTCACGGGAAAACAATTTAAACGGTCAATAAAATTAAACTCTCCTGCATGCCCATCAGACCTCCCACACATGCAGAGAGACTCTGCCTGACTGGTCTGAAGCCGGCGGATGAAGTGAAACTGGGACTGAAGTGAGTACTAACAGCTGTAGGGGGGCGGATTGGTGGGGCCCCTACAGGCTTTGGGCCCTTGGGCAACTGCCACAACAAGCCCAATGGAAGAGATGGCCCTGTGTATGTGTGTGTGTGTGTGTTTACATACATACATAGTGTGATAGACGAGACAGGGTGAAACAGGGTCAAATGAACAGAGGAAGGCAGGAGGAATAATAGTGTGAGATGGGAGGAAAGGGGGAAGAACAGAGGGAGACGGGAGGAAAGGGGGAAGAACAGAGGGAGACGGGAGGAAAGGGGGAAGAACAGAGGGAGACGGGAGGAAAGGGGGAAGAACATAGGGAGACGCGAGGAAAGGGGGAAGAACAGAGGGAGATGGGAGGAAAGGGGGAAGAACAGAGGGAGATGGGAGGAAAGGGGGAAGAACAGAGGGAGATGGGAGGAAAGGGGGAAGAACAGAGGGAGACGGGAGGAAGGGGGAAGAACAGAGGGAGACGGGAGGAAAGGGGGAAGAACAGAGGGAGACGGGAGGAAGGGGGAAGAACAGAGGGAGATGGGAGGAAAGGGGGAAGAACAGAGGGAGATGGGAGGAAAGGGAGAAGAACAGAGGGAGATGGGAGGAAAGGGGGAAGAACAGAGGGAGACGGGAGGAAGGGGGAAGAACAGAGGGAGATGGGAGGAAAGGGGGAAGAACAGAGGGAGATGGGAGGAAAGGGAGAAGAACAGAGGGAGATGGGAGGAAAGGGGGAAGAACAGAGGGAGATGGGAGGAAAGGGAGAAGAACAGAGGGAGATGGGAGGAAAGGGGGAAGAACAGAGGGAGACGGGAGGAAAGGGGGAAGAACAGAGGGAGATGGGAGGAAAGGGGGAAGAACAGAGGGAGACGGGAGGAAAGGGGGAAGAACATAGGGAGACGCGAGGAAAGGGGGAAGAACAGAGGGAGATGGGAGGAAAGGGGGAAGAACAGAGGGAGATGGGAGGAAAGGGGGAAGAACAGAGGGAGATGGGAGGAAAGGGGGAAGAACAGAGGGAGACGGGAGGAAGGGGGAAGAACAGAGGGAGACGGGAGGAAAGGGGGAAGAACAGAGGGAGACGGGAGGAAGGGGGAAGAACAGAGGGAGATGGGAGGAAAGGGGGAAGAACAGAGGGAGATGGGAGGAAAGGGAGAAGAACAGAGGGAGATGGGAGGAAAGGGGGAAGAACAGAGGGAGACGGGAGGAAGGGGGAAGAACAGAGGGAGATGGGAGGAAAGGGGGAAGAACAGAGGGAGATGGGAGGAAAGGGAGAAGAACAGAGGGAGATGGGAGGAAAGGGGGAAGAACAGAGGGAGATGGGAAGAAAGGGAGAAGAACAGAGGGAGACGGGAGGAAAGGGGGAAGAACAGAGGGAGACGGGAGGAAGGGGGAAGAACAGAGGGAGACGGGAGGAAAGGGGGAAGAACAGAGGGAGACGGGAGGAAGGGGGAAGAACAGAGGGAGATGGGAGGAAAGGGGGAAGAACAGAGGGAGACGGGAGGAAAGGGGGAAGAACAGAGGGAGACGGGAGGAAGGGGGAAGAACAGAGGGAGATGGGAGGAAAGGGGGAAGAACAGAGGGAGACGGGAGGTAAGGGGGAAGAACAGAGGGAGACGGGAGGAAAGGTGGAAGAACATAGGGAGACGGGAGGAAAGGGGGAAGAACAGAGGGAGATGGGAGGAAAGGGAGAAGAACAGAGGGAGATGGGAGGAAAGGGGGAAGAACAGAGGGAGACGGGAGGAAGGGGGAAGAACAGAGGGAGACGGGAGGAAAGGGGGAAGAACAGAGGGAGACGGGAGGAAGGGGGAAGAACAGAGGGAGATGGGAGGAAAGGGGGAAGAACAGAGGGAGACGGGAGGAAAGGGGGAAGAACAGAGGGAGATGGGAGGAAAGGGGGAAGAACAGAGGGAGATGGGAGGAAAGGGGGAAGAACAGAGGGAGACGGGAGGAAGGGGGAAGAACAGAGGGAGACGGGAGGAAAGGGGGAAGAACAGAGGGAGACGGGAGGAAAGGGGGAAGAACATAGGGAGACGGGAGGAAAGGGGGAAGAACAGAGGGAGACGGGAGGAAAGGGGGAAGAACATAGGGAGACGGGAGGAAAGGGGGAAGAACAGAGGGAGATGGGAGGAAAGGGAGAAGAACAGAGGGAGATGGGAGGAAAGGGGGAAGAACAGAGGGAGACGGGAGGAAGGGGAAAGAACAGAGGGAGACGGGAGGAAAGGGGGAAGAACAGAGGGAGACGGGAGGAAGGGGGAAGAACAGAGGGAGACGGGAGGAAAGGGGGAAGAACAGAGGGAGACGGGAGGAAAGGGGGAAGAACAGAGGGAGACGGGAGGAAGGGGGAAGAACAGAGGGAGATGGGAGGAAAGGGGGAAGAACAGAGGGAGACGGGAGGTAAGGGGGAAGAACAGAGGGAGACGGGAGGTAAGGGGGAAGAACAGAGGGAGACGGGAGGAAAGGGGGAAGAACAGAGGGAGACGGGAGGAAAGGGGGAAGAGCAGAGGGAGACGGGAGGAAAGAGGGAAGAGCAGAGGGAGACGGGAGGAAAGGGGGAAGAGCAGAGGGAGACGGGAAAGGGGGAAGAACAGAGGGAGACGGGAGGAAAGGGGGAAGAACAGAGGGAGACGGGAGGAAAGGGGGATGATAAATCCAGTAGGTGCCAGTGTAACACACAAAGAGGATGTGTTAGTAAGTGTAACACACACACAGAGGATGTGTCAGTGAGTGTAACACACACAGAGAGGTCAGTGACTTGTCCCTAATCACAGAGTCCCTACATTATAATGGCACCCATAGGCCCTGGCAATTAAAGCAAACAGGCCCATCTCTGGGGCCTCCGCACGCGGCGAAGGCACGCGCGCTGGTCTCATGAGAAAAGGGTATGGACTGGGACAACAGCCGAGCGGGAGAAGGGGCGGGACCACGTGACGTCATGACGTGACGTCACGCGGTGCTCACGCAGTGCTCCTCTGGGAGCGCTGTGGTCGTGTAATTTCTAAGGGCAAAGGGGCCTGTCCACGGGCCCCTTGGGTCCCGCCGGGCCCTAGGCGAGCGCCTAGGATGCCTAGCGGGAAATCCGGCCCTGCCGTCACCTCTGCAGACAGGTTCCACATTTCACAGATTGCTCCCCTGCTTACCTTGCTTCACAGCTGTATTGTGTACTGAGAATTAGGGTGCTAATTGTTACTTGTGCTCTGTTTGTGTTTTGGTTACAGTAATGTTATGTTCTGTGTACCCTATACTGTCCTACTGTTGCTGTATGTACGGCGCTGCGGACCACTTGTGGCCAGGGCCGGCTCTAGGCATGTTCCACCTGAGCGGCTGCTCAAGGGCACCATCCTTTGTGGGCGCGCCGATTCCCGTCTGCACACCCTGCTGATTTCCCGGCCATTCAGCACTTTGCAGCTACATACACAGACAGCGAGTCTGTCACAATCACTGAGTGACAGACCCCGCAGTTATTTGCAGCGCTGGGCAGCCCTTTGCTGGCATGTGACGTCCCACGCCGTTGTCCTTGCCCGCGCATCTACACTGCATGCTCTGCACTGGAGGAGGAGAAGGGAACCACGGCCAGGGGCGGATTGGGATGTAGGGAAACTGAGCTACTTCCTGCTGCGCCATACACCTTCCATTAGCAGCCCCTTCAGTGCCAAAACTGTGCTGTGCTTTTGCGACCATATGTGCAGGGGCAGGCTGGGCAGGGGGGGAATATGCCCTCACTGGCTGGTCCCCTTTTAGAGGCATTTGGACAAGTATCCGGCGGCCTGGAAGCCCTTACTGTTGCCACGCCGCATCATTTACATCATTTAGAGCTCTCCACTAATTCCAGGATAGGAAGGCTTTTTTTTTCTTCTTCCAGCTTAGTCCGGACTGGCCCAGTGGGTGGCCCCACCCTACTCACCCAGAACCCCGCCCTCTGCTAAGGGAGTGCGGGACCCAGTATGACGAGTCCGACACCCTCAGCCGGACAATCTCCCGTGCGGGGGTGCTGCTGCCCAGCCTGCCAATGCTCAGACACCGCAAACCAAATTGCCGGGCGCATGCTATGATGCATGGTATGCAATTGGCAGTGCACGCCCAGCCCTGGCTGGTCCCAGCAACATCTTCTTATTTCATCCTGTCCCCAGTGGTGGTTCTGCCCTAAAGAAGGAACTCAGCTCACTGCAGCACTGTCCCGCACCGCTGACTGCCCCAGCCTCCCCTAGCCAAGGCTAGCAGCAGCTTTTGAAAAAAAAAAAGGAGGTCAATTTATTATAAGTTAAATAGTGGAATACAATATAAAATGGGGTGGTAGGGCTGTTGTAGGCACGCAATGTATAAGGGGTGGTAATGACAATACCATGTAAAGGAGGGAGGAGGGGGGTAATGGGAATATATGTTTAAGGAGTGTGATTGGCATAAAATATAGTAATGGAACTCGACACATGCCACAATTATGCCATCAGACCTTTCACATACCCGTGCCATTAGTCCCCTTCACATGCCCTTAATGTGCCATAAGACTCCTCCAGGTGCACCTTAATGTGCTATCACACTCCCCCGTATGCTCTCTATGTTAGTGTTAATAATCAACTCTCAGCACACACTGAAATTAGGATTATTTATATTAATGGCAGTAGAGGGGCCATACAGTGATATGGATTAGGAGGAATAACACAGCTCCCAGCCCACTGATTTGTGGTATTATTATTAAACAGGGGAGAGGGGACAGTACACTGATATCCTGTATGAGGGGGAATAACAGCTCCCAGTACACACTGATAAGTGGTATAATTATTATATAGAGGAGAAGGGACTGTACAGTGATATATGACAGGGAATAAAACTGCTCCTGTCATACACTGATATGTGGTATTATTATATAGGAGAGAGGGGACAGTACCCTGATATACTGTATGAGGGGGAATAACAGCTCCCAGTACACACTGATATGTGGTATTTTTATTATATAGAGGAGAAGGGACTGTACAGTGATATATGAGAGGGAATAAAACTGCTCCCGTCACACACTGATATGTGGTATTATTATTATATAGGAGAGAGGGGACAGTACCCTGATATACTGTATGAGGGGGAATAACAGCTCCCAGTACACACTGATATGTAGTATTATTATTATATAGAGAAGAAGGGACTGTACAGTGATATATGAGAGAGAATAAAACTGCTCCCGTCACACACTGATATGTGGTATTATTATTATATAGGAGAGAGGGGACAGTACCCTGATATACTGTATGAGGGGGAATAACAGCTCCCAGTACACACTGATATGCAGTATTATTATTATATTGAGAAGAAGGGACTGTACAGTGATATATGAGAGGGAATAAAACTGCTCCCGTCACACACTGATATGTGGTATTATTATATAGGAGAGAGGGGACCATACAGTGATATATGAGGGGGAATAACACAGCTCCCAGCACACACTGATATGTAGCATTATTATATAAAGGAGAGGGGACTGTACATTGATAAATGATGAGGAATAAAACAGCTTTCAGACATCTCTCCTATGCCTCATTTATCAACTAGTTTTTTCATTCACAACAAGTGATAAAACTTGCTGCGTATGATAATGATGCTCCAGCCAATCATCTCTCAACTGTCATTTTTCAAACAGATGATAGTTGGGAGCTGATTGGCTGGAGCACCGTTTATCATACACAACGAGTTTTATCACTCATTGTGAATGATAAAACTGGTTGATAAATGAGGCCCTTAGGCCGTCTCTTGCTCTCTCATTTACATAACCCTCATATACCATCACCCATTTAGATATGCCATCAGATCCTGCCCCCTTCACAGATTCCACCTCCTCCCATTTAGGGCTGCTTCAGAAATTTCCCGGGCTGGTTTTCCATCCCAATCCACCCCTGACCACAGCGCATAATGAGGTCTACAGGTGCTGACACACTTGCTGATTGAGGAGAGGGGCCTCTGCTGAAAGGTGAGGTGCAGGGGGCTGGCTGCAATGCAGTGAGCATTTACTGAGAGTGGGGGAGGGGGCTCTGTTGTTGCAGGGGCTGAGTCTGGGGGGGGCTAAACAGTGGCTGAGGGGGGTCCTCTAGGAACACACTGATTGCATTGAGCAGGGGCTGAGACTGGGGGGTGCTGGCTGAGAAGAAATGTGTTTGCGGTGAGCGGGGACTGAGACTAGGGGAGCTGTGGGGGGAGCTGGCTGAGGATCACTGCAGTGAGCAGGGGCTGAGAATGGGGGGGCTATGAGGGTGCTGGTAGAGGTGCACTGTGACTGCAGTGAGCAGGTGCTGACTCTGGGCTGAGGAGCACTGTGACTTCAGAGTCAGTGATGGGGACTGTGCTCAACAATTCACTTGTTATCTATCAACAATTAAAATTAAGTAATTTCTGGTGTGAGGTATATATGAAAGGTTGGAGTTACCCTTTGAGCTGTAAGAAAAAATAAAAGGTTGGGATAAAGGAAATTTGGAAGGGGTCTCAAATAAATGTGTAATATGCAAAAGTCCATGTGATTTAATGTAATGGTGTGTAATGTGAATGTGTTATTTAATGTAATGGTGTGTAATGTGAATGTGTGTGATTTAATGTAATGGTGTGTAATGTGAATGTGTGTGATTTAATGTAATGGTGTGTAATGTGAATGTGTGATTTAATGTAGTGGTGTGTAATGTGAATGTGTGTGATTTAATGTAATGGTGTGTAATGTGAATGTGTGTGATTTAATGTAATGGTTTGTAATGTGAATGTGTGTGATTTAATGTAATGGTGTGTAATGTGAATGTGTGTGATTTAATATAATGGTGTGTAATGTGAATGTGTGTGATTTAATGTAATGGTGTGTAATGTGAATGTGTGTGATTTAATGTAATGGTGTGTAATGTGAATGTGTGTGATTTAATGTAATGGTGTGTAATGTGAATGTGTGGTATTTTAATGTAATGGTGTGTAATGTGAATGTGTGTGATTTAATGTAATGGTGTGTAATGTGAATGTGTGTGATGTAATGTAATGGTGTGTAATGTGAATGTGTGTGATTTAATGCAATGGTGTGTAATGTGAATGTGTGTGATTTAATGTAATGGTGTGTAATGTGAATGTGTGTGATTTAATGTAATGGTATGTAATGTGAATGCGTGTGATTTAATGTAATGGTGTGTAATGTGAATGTGTGTGATTTAATGTAATGGTGTGTAATGTGAATGTGTGTGATTTAATGTAATGGTGTGTAATGCGAATGTGTGATTTAAAGTAATGGTGTGTAATGTGAATGAGTGTGATTTAATGTAATGGTGTGTAATGTGAATGTGTGATTTAATGTGAATGTGTGTGATTTAATGTAATGGTGTGTAATGTGAATGTGTGTGATTTAATGTAATGGTGTGTAGTGTGAATGTGTGTGATTTAATGTAATGGTGTGTAATGTGAATGTGTGTGATTTAATGTAATGGTGTGTAATATGAATGTGTGTGATTTAATGTAATGGTGTATAATGTGAATGTGTGTGATTTAATGTAATGGTGTGTAATGTGAATGTGTGATTTAATGTAATGGTGTGTAATGTGAATGTGTGTGATTTAATGTAATGGTGTGTAATGTGAATGTGTGTGATTTAATGTAATGGTGTGTAATGTGAATGTGTGTGATTTAATGTAATGGTGTGTAATGTGAATGTGTGTGATTTAATGTAATGTGTGTAATGTGAATGTGTGATTTAATGTAATGGTGTGTAATGTGAATGTTTGTGATTTAATGTAATGGTGTGTAATGTGAATGTGTGTGATTTAATGTAATGGTGTGTAATGTGAATGTGTGTGGTTTAATGTAATGGTGTGTAATGTGAATGTGTGTGATTTAATGTAATGGTGTGTAATGTGAATGTGTGTGATTTAATGTAATGGTGTGTAATGTGAATGTGTGATTTAATGTAATGGTGTGTAATGTGAATGTGTGTGATTTAATGTAATGGTGTGTAATGTGAATGTGTGTGGTTTAATGTAATGGTGTGTAATGTGAATGTGTGTGATTTAATGTAATGGTATGTAATGTGAATGTGTGTGGTTTAATGTAATGGTGTGTAATGTGAATGTGTGATTTAATGTAATGGTGTGTAATGTGAATGTGTGATTTAATGTAATGGTATGTAAGGTGAAATGTAGATTTGATGTAGAGAAAACATTCAGATTAAAATATGCTCCACGAACTGCAAGGAATACATATAATTAGAGGACAAGGTGTTTTTTTTATTATTTTCCTGTGGGGACATTCATTGCATCTCATTAGTGTGTTGTATTTATTTTGTTTTTTTTCAATATGGCGGCAATGTGTGTTTGATTTCTCATGGGGGGGGCACTCCACCATTTCTCGCACAGGGTGCTAGTTGACCTGGAGCCGGCCCTCCTTGTGGCGCCCTATAAATGAAAATGTAAATAACTACCATTGGTGGAGGAGTTGTTAGCCAGTTATGCCATCCATGAATAACAGATGGGGGACCCCCTCCCCGCCTTCCCTGAAATTTAGTGTATGATCACTCAAAAAAATGTGGTATGCAGGCACACTTTCATACTGGTAATCCCTCCATAGTTTAGCTAGACATCTATAAATCAGGTTCCATTAAGCCCTATTGTACAGCTGCAGGCTGACTTTAGTCCTCCAGTGTGAGTCACCACTTAGCTTCTGGTAAGGGCAGCTACGGAGGGCACCAACCCTCTATGTGCCATATATGATGGGGAACATATTTACTAAAGGTGGAGGTGTTTAAAAATGTGAATGTCCGGTCCTACAGTATGTACATTTATGTTGTGTTCAGGTAAAGGGAAACAGTATATATACTTTTCCCACACACATTTTACTCCAAGATTTATTTGTCTAATATTGGGCTGCCCTTCTTTGTCTTGGCTTGATGAGCTGTGCACAACACATGTTGCTGTTAGGTATTTCCCCGTATAATGTACCGATGTACCATTAATGTTTTTCTTTGCAGTTACATGAGGGATCTACAAAAGGATATATAGAGAAACTTTAAAGGGTCACAAAACCTCTACAGATAAAATGTGCATATACAGTATGTAAAATGAAGGTTTAGCACGTAATAATTCTTGCTCTATTACATTTAGAAATAAAACTTGTCTGATTAAGCAATTAATGTAGTATAAACATCCCACAGGTGTACAGCAGAAATCCCTGGTGAGCCCCACTCTCTCCTCCAGGGGTCAGGCTCCAGTCCGTGCACTTATATTATACATTGTCATACTACTAGAGGGTCAGTAACTTTGTGGAGCAGAAGCATGGATGAACTTGGGTGCTTGGTTCATTTCTATGGAAACTACACTAATGCCGGGCACACACTAGATGATATGTTGTCCGATCCAGCTGGATCAGACTACATGTCGGCAACATCGTCTAGTGTGTACCCTCAATGTCACTGATGATGCGTGCTCCCGTGCAACGTCAGCAACATCGCCCAACGTCAGCGAGGGCCATTCTGCCATGCTGTCACTCCCAACATTGGCAAGTGTGTATGCACTTGCTAATGCCAGGACCCCCGCTGAGTCCATCACACGATAGCTTGGCTAGGTACACATTGTTAAATGTGAAATTAGCTTAAGATTAGCCGTCCAGCCAATCAAAATAGGTTCTCCTAACACACCCCTGTCTGCTAGTTATAAAGAGGCCCTGTTCTTTGCAGGCTGACTAATGGTTTGCCAAGTCTGTCTGTGGTGGCTGGCTTCACCCCCTCTGGTGACTGGAGTTTGTGTCCCTAACACTGCATTCCCCTGTGGATTAAGGGAAACATTGGTCTCTTGCAGTACACAAGAATGTCGCTGTTGCGCTGTGAGACAAGATCCCCTTCTTTTGTACATGTTAAGTCTCCTTTCAGGCATTTTTTTACATAGAAAAATACATCTGTTTTTGCATCCAAAACAGCTCTGAACCGTCAATGCATGGACTCCACAAGACCTCTGAAAGGTGTCCTGGGCATCAAGACATTGTTATTCATTTCACCTGTCAGTGGTTTTAATGTTATAGCTGGTGAGTGTATATTTAGTTTCCCAGAGTGCACCTAGGAATACGCTACACTACCGCAGTGCAACATTGAGGAGCAAAATGGGTCCTATAGAAGTATAGGCTCAGACCTGAAGACTGCCAACTCAGAGCTCATGGGAATAAATAATTTTGTGGAGTAGAGAAATGGGAAAGACTAAACCTGCTTTCTGACTGCTCTTCAGTAATCACACTGCAATACAAGAACCCTTGTTCCATGGCTGCTCTGCATGACTCCATTCTACTGAAGGAACACCCTTACTTCTCCCCACAGACCAAGCAACACACCATCCTGCTGCCCAAATCTAGGCACATGTGCGAATAGAGTTGCAAATTTTGTACTTCAGAAATTACCTCCCCTGTAACAAGTGTTACATAGATACGTTTTATGTAATTAATTTTGGGTAAAACCTAGAAGATGCCAGGTATAAGCAACTGGCATATACAGAAATGGGTATTGCTCTTTCTTGTGCCATTAATAAAACTTCACCTCTCCTGACCTAGTAATACATTTATAACACTATTTACCCACTTTTCTCCCTGACCCCCTGCTAGCCTACTAGAGTACTCTTGCGCTGGAGTCTCTTTTGTCTAGGGTCAAGATCTGTAATAGTCCTTAGTACAGAGAATACACAATAGAAATGTATACTCACAAGAGTGATGGTACCAAAGTCATTTTAACACAGAGTTTCCAAAGTCTGTGTTTACTTGTTATAGACACTTTATTATAATTCAGGTAGAAACACATAACCAATTAGCAAACACAGGATAAAATATAAATTAAATCTAAAATGTAATCTCATTATATAGTACATTATATAATGACTTATATATAATAATGTAGATATACATTTATATCTTAGGGGTCAACCCAATTAGGTGTGAGTTGGCTTGTGCTAGCTATTTTCACAGCAAACCTGCACTGCAAATTGCTGTTGCAAATCAGTTCCAAAATTCACAGGTTTTTTTTGTACACACGAACCTGAGGGAGTTAAAAGATAGGGAAAATCTGTATTTTAAGGTGAAAATGTTAGGACACAGCGCAGAACCCTTTGGACGCCCCCGCCCCATAGCAACTAATCAGTCATTTGGAAGATTTCAATTAGCTTAATAGATCAAATAATTGCATGTCATCTTTGACTGTTATAAAAGAACCTGTTTCAAATCACCCCAAAATCAACTTTTTTGTTAGTTTAGGCACTCTAAATTTAAAGTATTTTTGAAACTGAATAATATTTTTTATTATTTTTTTAAAATTTCTTTGAATAAAATGAAAGTGGCCTCAAATTATCAGTCACATTTTTTTCTATTTTTTTTTTCCATTTTTCATTTAATTCGTTTGTGCTTTTTATAAAAATGCAGACATAAGCCAAACTGTAAAACCTCAAAAAGCATACTTTCACTTGTGCCTGACTGATGCTAAAGACTATAATAAACTAAAACAAGAAATCTTATCTCGATTGGGAGTCAGTGTTTGTTCGCGCACAACAAGTCCACCACTAGGAGTTCCAAAAGAAAAGCCTCCACACTCTCAAATGCATGACTTCGTCCATCTTACCACAAAATAGCTGCAGCCAGAGATTCTAACAGGACCACAGATCGTGGATAGGATCATTATGGATTGATACCTGCAATCTCTACCTGCAACCCTGTGCAAGTGGATAACCCTAAAACAGCAGACCAATTGGTTGAACTGGTGGAGAGGTATGTGGCGGCTGAGGAACTGTTGAGTATGCCCCACCGAGCTCCAATTCCGCAATGGTGATCTTGCATGATCACTGGTAATACTACAGTATTCCAGGGGAGAAGGATGCTGGGTGGTGGAATGAACTTAAGACTGTGGGTTTGGAACGTGGAAATAGGCCAGCCAGGCCAGGAAGGTTCCTACCCCATAAAAGACTTGATACCAGTATGATACAATGTTTTTGATGTGGTGGTTTGGACCATATTGCCGCTAATTGTTGACTTACCTCTGAACCTATGCAATATGATAGTGCTTATGTCAATCGCAGAGTGTCTTTCTTTACACAGCCAGCCTGTACTGCTGACCGACAGGCTGAGACAGATAAGCAAATGTGTATAGTCACTATAGAAGGCAACCAGGTACAGGCTCTGTTAAATTCTGGTAGCCTGGTTACTCTTATGAAAGCTGAACTGGTGAACCCCTTAAATCGTAAGAGAAACACTGTTGGTGTGACTTGCATACATGGGGATACTCGGTGTTATGTTACTGAGAAAGTGAACATAGAAACACAGTGTGGTTCCACTGTAGTCTCTGTGGGTTTGGTTCATGGTTTGATGTATGATGCAATATTGGGGAGAGACTTTGCTCACTTCTGGTATTTGTGGGAAAGTCGATTTGGTTCAGAAGTAAATAACCCAACCCATTTGAGAAGGTTACTGATGCAGTAGCAGTGGGAGTTTCTTCTGAGTCTGACGTGTTCCCTTTTGCTAGCATGATTGGTGAACCAGAGAATGCTGAGAGTGATGGTGGGTTGCCGAATGATGAGCCTCCCACTGAGATAGGAAGTGTTGTTGAACCAGTTGATCATCTGCCTGATCTTGAAGTCAGAAAAGAGATCTTTGCCGTGGAGCAATTAAATGACCCAACTCTGGTAAAAGCCAGGGAGAATATAAAAGTGATTGATGGTAAACCCATAGACCCTTATAGTAGGTTGTCATATCCTCACATGAAAGTACGCCAGGATTTTTTGTATCAAGTGACTAAGAAAGGGGAAGATATTGTGGAACAATTGGTAGTTCCCAATGCATATAGAAGAACAGTGTTAGACCTGGCTCATGGTCACATATCCGCAGGTCACCTAGGGGTAGAGACAATCACTTAATGAATTTTACAGAGGTTTTTCTGGTCCGGGGTCCATAAAGAGGTGTCTGACTATTGTGCATCCTGCCCTGAATGTCAGTATCATGCTCCAAAGCCACACTTTAAAAGTTCACTTGTCTCATTCCCCAATATTGAGGTTCTATTTGAAAGAATAGCTATGGGTTTGGTTGGACCTTTAATTAAATCTGTCCGGAACCATCAATATATTCTGGAGATAGTGGATTATGCTACCTGGTACCCGGAAGCGATACTATTTTCGCAATATGTCAACAAAAACCATTGCTAGAGAATTAGTCCATGTCAGGATGATCAGTGGAAACAGGATGCACCTAAGCTCAATTTTGAGCTTCATGGCAAAGGCTGTGAATACTTATGTACATGTGATTTCTTTTTTTTTTCATTAAATTTGCAAAAATCTAAAAAAAACCTTTTTACACGTTATCATTATGGGATATTGGGCCTGATTCAGAGCCACTCGTAAGCGGCAGCTCGTTCGCTCTGAGCGATGTTTGCCCAACTGCGCATGCGTACGGATCGTTATATGCATGCGCGAACCAGGCAGTGCGGCCGAAATTCATGTGCTCGCAAAATAGCGAATGTCTGCTAATTTGAGTGACAGAAAGAGGCGTACGTGGGTGGTAACAGGGGAAGGTGCTTGAAAACGGGGAGTGGAGATCCGATCGCAGGCGTGCAAAGGTCAAAACGGGCGTTTTATGGGTGTGCATATTTAAAACAGCAGCGTCATTGACCACGTCACTGGGTTATTTTATAGCCAGAACTGCTCGCAAAATTGTGGTAGCAAAAACCAACCACAAGAATAGCGAGCAGTTCATACCCTGTTCGATGTACTCGATTAATCTAATAAATAGCGGACATGACGTAGGATGCGAGCGGCCAGGGGGTGTAGTTTCCTAAAAAACGACCGCAAGTTTTGTACGCTCATTCAGACCTAGAGGCGTGAACAGACCGCAAACAGCGAACGGTTCATTTGAATAGCCACCCATATTTTCTGGACGAGCGAGCGCTAATTGCGTCCGGCTCTGAATCAGGCCCATTGTGTGTAGAATTTTGAGTACAAAAATGAATTTATTCCATTTTGGAATAAGGCTGCAACATAACAAAATGTGTAAAAAGTGAAGCGCTATGAATACTTTCAAGATGCACTGTATATTATTAAGTAACATGCAGGGTCAGCATTTACTGACCACATTTCCTAAATTATTTTAAACTCAATTTAAGCTGCTGTTGCCTTAAAGGGACTGCATCTGTGATCCCAGAGACTGAGGTTGCAGTCTGAGATCACCATCGCAACCAATTGCAACCATCGGTTGTAATGGTTGCTCCTTTTGCCAGGCTGCAGTAGCTGAAGCTTACTTTCCTGGTCCTAGCAGCTTGCGAGGCCAGAAAATCTACATGTCCAATGCAGACCCTGGCTTCGTCCCTCCCGGAAAACGGGAATGACACATTCCCATTTCCGGGAACGCTGCCCAGGAACGCCCCAACTCCGCCTCACAAACTCTGAAGCCTGTCAATCAAACTGGAGCTGGGAGTCACTGTGAGCAGAATCACAGTTGGAGGGCTGCGCATGCACAGTCCTCTAACAATCGGAGATGTGTGCTAACCATCGGGATACATCTCTGAATAAGGCACATTTGTGCTATTAGCCTTAAGAACCAATCAGATATCAGCCTTGATTTTCTAATCTCTGCCTCAAAAATAGCAGCCATTATAGGTTGCTACTGTTTACAGCTATATGTTATTAAATAAGTCACCATAAAGCCTATTTTTAGCCTTGCTGAGGAGGTTAATTGCTTCACTTTTCTAATTTAATTGATTTATGGGGTGTTTTTTAGCTTTAAAAAAAGGTTGCTATTGGATATCTCCGTGCCCTACCACTAGAATGACAACATCCAGATTGGCCGAAAGGTGAAAATATCCTGTCAAGGTGGAAGCTGATCTATCAGAAGAACTTTCTTTCAGTTGGTTTAAAAATGGGAGGCCATTGCGAAGTTCTGAACGAATGGTCATTATTCAGACAGACCCTGATGTCTCTCCAGGCATCACAAACTTGGATATAATTGACTTAAAATTTATGGACTTTGGGACATACACTTGTGTCATTTCTTTAAAAGGGGGAGGCGTACCAGACATCAGCAATGATGTCCATATATCCAGTAGCACAGGTACGCAGTTTTAATTTTAATTAAAATTATTCAAACGCAACTAATTCCAACTATTGTAATTAAAAATTATTCTGATTATTTATATTTTTTGGATTCAATTTAAATATGCCCAATCACCAGAAACCTCCCTTTAGATGTTATAATTATTGGTAGATGCCTACAAGTTGGTAGGTGCATAGCGGATGTGAGCAAAATTAGTCCACATATTGATTCCAATCCAGAGTAGGTTTTATTAAAGATAACTGGATAAAGGTGATAGAAGATAGACAGCAGTCAATATTATAAAGTATTTTGGGCTAAGTACTGTACAGCTGTACAGCACTGTGACATTCCAATAACATAGTGACAGGTTTGGGCACATGCAGACCCTTTTATAAAGTCAAGTAAACAAATCTTGCTCCTGCAGTCTAAACGGCCTGACCTTTAAGATTGGTGACTCAAAGCTCAAACATGTGATGTTATTGAGACTGATGAGTCATGTACAGTCAATAACGCATAGTTAAAAGACAGCTTGTAGTGTTTAACCATTTCAATAATGGTTCAATAATGGTCAACCATGTCAATAATAATTACCTCCTTAGAGGCTATAATGTGCTACTTATCCTTTAAAAGGATCCTTTACAGATGGTAAGTGACTCCAAGCACAATAAACAGGTATAACAAAGGTGTCCCGGCCACTCCCAAGTTGATGGTGGTAGAAAATTCTATCTCTAGCATTATGGTATGCTCTGTTGGTGTGACGTCGGGCATTGGTCAATGTATCATTTAACAAGAAGAGCAAAATCATCAAGGAAACTTTTTTAACCTACTGTAGATGTACAGTGAAAACTTCTTCATTCCTTGGGGCTTGCAGTACCTTGTGTTTTTCTGTGCTAACTGATTACCAGTTGTATCTGTTTTAACAGTATATGGGATAGCATTGGAGAGAGATAAAGTGGAGAGATAAAGTACCAACCAATCAGCTCCTAATTGTCAGTTTACAGGCTGTGTTTGACAAATAACAGAAACGGATGGGTTGGTACTTTATCTCTCTCCAAGGCTTAGTACATCTCCCCCTATATGAGTACAATATTTATTTTTCTTATAATAGTACGCTAGATGGTGCTTTTTTTCACCTTTTGCAGTAACTTATTTTTCAAGACCGGAACAATAGTCCATAAGGAAAAAATTATCTGCCGCATTGGGAGTGTCTGTCTTCTAGGACATTGAAAATTACAATTCACAAACTTTCTAGGTGTAGCGCTGTAGTGCTAATCAATACCCTATTCCTAACATCTATATAATAAGTTGGCTGAAGCACCATTTATCATATGCAAAGAATTTTATCACTCGTTAAGATAAAACTTGTTGATAAATGGGCCCCTAAGTTCGGTGGCAGATTCTTTGTGTGAATATATATATATAATTATATATATATATATATATACAGTCCCAAAACTGCCGGCACTCAGCACTGTCCCAATGCAACTGCTAGTATATGTTGTAATCCATACCATCCAAAAGAACACAGCACTCGAATGGGCTCGACAAAAATGTCACATACCAGTGTCTTTAATGTCTATGTTTCAGGGCATCGCCCTTTCGTCAGGACATACTTACATAGGTAAGTGCTGTGTTCTTTTGGATGGTGTGTGTGTGTGTGTGTGTGTATATACAGTCAGGTCCATAAATATTGGGACATTGACAGAATTTTCAGATTTTGGCCTCTATTCACCACCACAATGGTTTTGAAATGAAACAAACAAGATGTGCTTTAACTGCAGACTTTCAGATTTAATTTGAGGGCGTGACGAGTAAACAGAGCAACGCGCGTCCAGAATGGTACGCTACTTAATCTTGTTGTTTGTCCATGTATGTCATTCTGTCTTTTGCATCCTGAGGAAGGGACGTATTGTCCCGAAACGTCGATGTATCAGCATTAAAGAGAGCTGTTATATTCTTTGAGAAGTCTCCTGAGTGCCGCCTCTGTGGATCGTATATATATATATATATATATATATATATAATATATATTGGATCCACTTACCGTAGCTAAGGCACCATCCAGTTATAACCTCGTCTACCTGAGACTTTGCTACTGTGTGTTTCACAGTGTCATATCTGAGCAACAAGATCTTACTGAACTACCAGGTTTTACCAGTGTGGAATTCCCTGTGGGAGATTTACTATCATTCTCGGACACGGACGCTGCTGGTATCCTGTTCAATGAGAATTGGTCAGCAATTACAGGAGAAGATTCTATTGATCATCAGTATGCACAACTGCTCAAGCTAAATAAATTAGAAATTGAGTATTTTATGCATGGAGTAACTTTGAGTGACTATTTCCGTTCTAAAAAAATACCTAGGGGATTCAGAATAAGGAATAACCCATTATAGGACGTTTGAATCCTGAGTTCTGCCGCAGATGGGCAGCAATCCTCAACAAAGCCTCTTTCGATCTCATATTGCTTGTCATCGAGGAATCTAGCAGGGAGTTAAAAATTATCAAAGTCAAAATCAAACTACTTGAGACCACCCACTTACCCAAATTAGTGGAGGATAAAACCTGTGATTGGATTAATAAACTACAAACACAAGTTGACGTATACAAAAAGGATCTTATCCAATTTAAACAAAATAAATTAACACTTGTCAACAGGGATTACGAAGAGAAAATAATATATTCTTGGGCTAATAATCCTACGGGCCGCAGACCCCCTAGAGTTGGTCCATATAGGAGGTATCGTAAATTCCCACTAGATACTGATACTTCTAGTAGAGGTTTATCTAGCGATTCAGAATGTGTCGGTACCAGCAACGTGGCATCCTCCCGCAGGCCCCCTTTAGGGCCATGAAAGACCCTCCCTTAGAGCATTTACTAGGAGGGGTGGACAATGCCAAAGGCAGAGGAAGAGCGGCTCCAAAAATGAAGAAATAATTTACAATCTCTCCTCACGTATACTCTCTATAGATGAACAAAGGGTACAACAACGCCGTTTGAGTTTTGTACCCAATATAATTCCCTACAAAGCCGTATTAATCTTAGTAAATTTAATAGACAACTGCGTCTTAAGGACTTCTTTGGGAATAAACAAGAATACACTTCCATCAATACGGATGGTTGTCCAATAAAATCAAAATCTACTTTTGACCCAAGTTCTAATAATATTACCATCAAAGGATTTACGAACATCATTGAATCCTGTATTAATGACTGTGACAAGGCCAAGAATATACGCTGTAATTTATCAAAGAATGAGATGGCAGCTCTGAAAAATCTAGGAGCTGATAAAACAATAGTAATCCGTGCTGCTGATTAGGGGGGTGATGTTGTGTTGCAGGACATCAGTGATTACAGAGCAGAAGCTCTAAGACAATTGTCTGATTTGACAGTATATGAAAGATTACCTGGAGATCCTACAGTGGAATTTAAACTGAGCTTACGATGGTACTACAGTCTGCGTGTGAAAACAACATCATCACTAAAAGCACCATGCAAGCTTTATAACCAACAACACCTACCATAAAAATCTTTTATATGCTTCCAAAACTCCATAAGGATGTTCACAATTCTCCAGGAAGGCCGATTATTATATCAGCCCATGATTCTTTATATTATGACATATCTAAATACATCGATTTCTACTTACAACCTGCTGTTCAAGCACAAAAAATATATCTTAAGTCCACTACTGAATTCCTCAAATCTTTGATGACTTTATGGAACTCCCTACTGATCACTGGCTATGTACCATTGACATAGTCAGTCTTTATACAAATATCCCCCATGATAGGGGTATTAAGGCTGTTGAGTGTTTAATAATCAATAATCCGCATTATCAGGGCCCTGATCTTTCCTCATTTCTACAGTTGTTGGAACTTACCCTCAGACGTAATTATTTTACGTTTGACGGTAATTTTTACTTACAAAATCTCGGCTGCGCTATGGGATCATGCGCTGCACCTGTTTATGCCAATGCTTTTATGTTTAGTGTTGAGAATGACCTGTTTTTCAGTAGTAGTCTATTCTCTAAATGTATTAATATTTTTAGACGCTAAATAGATGACATGGGGCTCTATTTATTAACATTATTTTTACTAAAATAAAGTGAAAAAGGGTGTTTTCACACCCTTTTCACATTATTTTAGTATCACCTATAGTTATTACAGGGTAATTGGAGTAGAATTCGTAAAATTCTACTCCAAGCCCTAATTATCACTTATTTTTAGTAATCAGATTGCATTTCCCATAATTGTAATGGGAAATGTAATCCAACCAAAGTTGCTAAAAATAAATTGTAAAAAAATACCGGGGAAAGCCCTGAGATAATAACGCCACCTGGAGGTGGCGTTATCCAGGGTCTCCCTCGGTTACCGGGTTCCTACTCTGCTCTAAAAGCATAGCAGAGCCGGGAGTCGGTCCCAGTGATCAGCTGTGTGGTCTAAACAGAGCTGATCTCTGCTAAAAAAAAAAAAAAAAAAAAAAAAGTGACAAAAAAATTTACTCACCTGAGTCCATGGACCGGTGGTCAGGGCTCCGGTGGTGACTACCCTTTGGTCAGCTGGTCTCCCATGGTGTACTGCAGCCCGGTCAAGTGAACGGGTGCCAATACAGTATGGGATATCAGCTGACCGGAGGCATGGAAGACATCACCGGAGCACTGATGACTGCAGGTAAGTGCTATTAAGGGAGGGGGGGTCACGGGGGGGTAGCAGGGGGGTCCACGATCGTGGGGGCGGGGCTTAACAATAGGGGCGGGGCTTAGCGCCAGCTGGGGGGTAGCAGCGGCTGCCTGTCGGCGCATGCGCGGGCACTTTTTCACGGTCTTTTTTGCGAAAAACCATGACTAGTGTGTGGAGGGGATTCGCAGAGACAGAGCTTTCTCGCAAGCTCTGTCCCTGCAAGGGATTTGTAATAAATCACTGTGATATTGCCTGAATTCGTAATGCGAATTCAGTCGATAATATCACACTACAATCTGCATTACAAATGCAGATTGTAGTAGATAGAGCCCATATTCTTGATTTGGCATGGTATCAGAGATACTTTTATATCTATAATGAACACAGTGAATTCTATGGATCCTAACATCAAATTTACCTTTAGTGCTGAAAGAATTAATTTCCTTTATGTATCAGTTCAGATAGTTGATGGCAGCATCATAACTTCTGTATATAAGAAACCTACGGATCGTAATATAATAACCTACTCTTAGCCTCAAGCCACCACCCTAAAAATCTTATTAATGGCTTGCCTTATTCCCAATTTCTGCGAGTACATCGCATTTGTAGTGATGTTGTTGATGAGAAGTATCAGCTTGATAAAATGAAGGATGACTTTGTGGCCAGGGGTTATCCTATTAAATTGTTGAGAGAGGCCAGAGATAAAGCTCTAGCAGCCCCCAGAAAACCTCATGGGAGGACACGATCCAGAACAATGAATACTGATAGACTCATATGGGTTAATGTTGTTTAGTGCTAGCAGTAGCACAATAATTAAAAAAGCACATCGGTTTTGGCCGATGATTAAAACTGATACTTCCCTTCCCCTACTCCAAATTTTTCCATTCATCCTTGTTTTAAGGGAGGTAAAAATGTCCGCGACTGGCTAGTCCATAGCAACATCACTGGTTTTGGCAGTAGCGTTATCCCCAATTTTTTAACTAAAAAACCTGGAAATTACAGGTGCCTGGGTTGCACGACCTGTGGCATTTTGGAGACGGGGGACAGTTTTGTACATCCTCATACTGGGCGCAGATATAGGATTAGACATATCTTGACATGTACCAGTCAGTATGTGGTTTACTACATAAGATGCCCCTGTGGGCATCTATATGTAGGTAAAACCACCAGGCAATTTCGTGAGCGCATGGCGCTACATAGGTCAGTGATCCGTCTTGCTCTCTCTGGTAAGTAAAATGATCAGCCGGTGGCCCGTCATATTATGGAGCTGCAAAATGATAAATCATATTCCTGTTACTAAGCGAGGTGGGGATAGTTCTACCCTTTTATTGCAATCTGAAGCTCGTTGGATTTTTCGTCTTAACATGGTACAGCTATACAGGCTAAATGAAACTCTATCACTCGCATGCTTCAATTAGTCCTTTTATGTATACATACTTTTTATGGTGTGTCTTAGCATGTCAATTATATGTCTACCTTGAATTTACAGTTCTATGTTTGTTCTCTAGCTGCCAGTTATGCATTTTTTGTTTTGATTATTGTGTATCTATTGGTGAATGTTTCACTGTCAGCTATTGTTTACAGTGTATCCATGGTGAGTCTGTTGCCGGACGTTGTACTTGCTGTGAGGTGCTTTGTGATGACGTCAGGCACGGACCCAGGAGGACGGCGGGGTGTGCACTCGTGGTGATTTCTGTTTGTATATAGGTAAGTTTGTTTTATGTTTTTTCTTATACATACATACATACATACACAAGTTTTTCTGTTTCGATAACTTATAGTCGAGGTCTCACCGCCCTTGAAAACGTATCTACTGAGACGTATGGTGCGTACACACTGGGCAGTTAGGAAAAACAGTACGATTACGACATCATAATCGTACAGTCGTTCCTGATCCTCAGTCGTTCGGTGTAGGCACCCTCCATCATTCCTGAACATGGCCAATCTGTTATCGGCAGATTGGCCTGCATGTTCAGTCGAACGACCAGCGGGAGCGCACATCGCTGGTTGTTTCTGACATTATAGTGCACAATTTGTGCATGATTACTGCTCTCAGTAAAATCGACCAATGTGTACGCACCATAATGGTGTGTATCCTATAGGCGATTAAACAGGCTGATTGAATGATAACGACATCGTTATCATTCAATCGCTTGCTAATTGTCAGCAATTTGGCCATGTAAATGTCAAAAACGACCAGCGATGCGCTTGCCCGCTGGTCGTTTTTGACATCTATCATCGCCCGTACATGCTGGTCAACCTGACGATCACGTCAGGTTCAGCATGTACGGGGATGATGGATGTGCCTACAGGGAACAACTGAACGTTCAGTGTAGGCACATCACAGACTGTGAAACGACAGTACGATTACAATGTTGTAATCGTGCTCTCGTTTCACAGTCGGGAAGTGGATGCGCACGATTAGAAGATAAAAAATTGGCATCTTATTTTCTTTTCCTCTGGATGTGGAAGATATTACTTCAGCATTATTTTGACACGAGAACTGCTTCTTGAAATCTTAATTGTGTTTTCATTAAAGATCGCATTGCTAGAGGGATATTTATACAGGTTTTTCTGTAACTGTGAAACAGAGTTCAATCAGTAGTATCATATTATTGACACACATCCCATCAGAGCCGGCGATTGCTTCTCTCAGTTACAAAGTGATTTTTGCATTCTGGCTTCCTACTATTAATGTTCTATACACGTTAGTTATGTTAGCCATTAGATGCTGGAAAGGAAATATAACGTTGAGCTATAAATCAATATATGATCCATTGACTTAAGGTGGCCATACACGGTGAGATTCAAAAGTTGGTAAGATCAGTTGGACGATTTCCCTTGAAATTATTCCCTTAAGATCCTGGACTATTTGTTTTGAAAATGCAACGACTTCACATAAGACTTCAAATCATACATGATAGGTTGAGGGTCTCTCTGCAAAACCATCTGATAGCGATCCAACTAGACGACGGCGGGGACAATCATCAGGGTCGCAGAAGACTCAAAATACAAATATTTTCATAAGATCGGTCTGTCCGACCCGTAAAAACAGCCCAAATCGTGTGATCAATCGTCCCGTGTATGGCCAGCATTACTCAGCCTTAAGCACTCTTTCCTTTGGTATGCAACAAATGTCTCACTATTTCATTGTATATTACTCTGAGCTCCCAATTTTAATACCACAAGTACCAGCTTACACATGGCGTTGGTTTAGGTTGAAGCTCCTTAAGGGGAGATTTTTCTAGTTTAGCTCACAAGTAAGTTGATTATGATGATTCTCATACATAAGCTCATTGTGACTTATTTTATTACATTTTCACACTGAATGTTGTTGGACAGGTGTTTTAGCTGAGCACAATAGACGGTCATTGTCTTGTTCTACAATAGGTCACCATTTGCTAGAGATGTTTATCTGCAGCTTTAGATCTCCTCCTTGGCCTTGGAGGAGGTCTGAATAATGGGCATTGCCTATAAGGGTAGCTTTCCACATTCTGATTACTTGTATTATTGGTTTGTACGTGGCTTCTTGCATCTTTTGCCATAAATGTTTTTTTTTTTATTTCTCGCACCCATCTGTGATTTTCAGACCTGTCTTTATAACAATAGACAGTTGTTTAATATTATTGCCCATGGAATACAACACAAGGCTATATTCCATGAAGAGAGCAGGAGAGTAACATTGTAACCTGTGGTACCGAAAATGTAGTTTATTTGTTTTAAGAGATGGCTGGAGAATCATATAATGAAACATCATCTGCGCCATGCTAATTTCACTGTCACTATGTATTTTACATCACAGCCCTGCCTTATTTCCCTCTGTCCTTATCTCCACGGCAACTGACTACTCCTGGGATAAATCCCATGTCACTGCCCCTCAGTCTGTCCCTCATTATAAATCCCATTTATACACCCAGAAATTCCCTTATGTTCTTGCAACCTAATCTTACAATGATCCACATCTCTACATCCTTGTATCCAGGCTTATGTCCCAGCACTCCCAAATTACTCACCATGAACCCCATATCTACATCCCTAAATACCCCTTTATGTCCTTGCATCCCCAACTTACTCAACATGAACCCAAACCCTGTTGATACACTACCTTCCTATTTGCTGTGTCTCCCATCTCTACGCTCTTGTATCTCCTCTTACATCCCTGCTCCCGTCTTACTTACTATGACCCTATCTCAACATATCTTTAACCCCCCTAAGTCCCTGCACCTGCATTTTACTCACACATACCCTAACTCTATATCCCTGATTCCGCCATTTTATGTCACGTCCCCCAACTTACTCAGTGTTCACCCTATAATTTCATGTACCCCAGTCTCACAGAACATGAATCCCATCTCTATACCACTGAATTCTCCCCATTTGTCCTTGTGGCCTCATCTATCTCTCCATCTACCCCATGCCCACAATCCTGAATCCCCCTTATTTGTTTTATTTACTATGTACCCCATCTCTACATGCCTCAATCACTTGTTAATTCCATGCACCTCCATCTCACAGAACATGAACCACATTTATATTTCCCTGTCCCCACAGCATTCAACACCTAATCACACGTACAGAGGGTGACCACCAGCATGAGAGGCGATAGGTGATGTCTCTTACTAGGGCCTGCAAAAGGTTTGACAAGTTCAAATGGTGAACACAAAAATAGTTGACACATTTTTTTTGTAATTTAAAGCTAATCCTAACCCTCCCCCTCGTACCTTACCCTAAGCCTCCCTCCTTTTTCCTGTCCCTGACCCATCCGCAAGTGCCTAACCCTCCCCCTAGTGCCTAACCCTAACCTTCCCCTCTGGCAGCCTAACCTCTAACCTTCCCTCAAGTGCCATCCCTAACCCTAATCTAAACCTGTCGACCTTTTACATTGTTGACGATTACTTCAGAAATACAGTATGGTGCCAATTACAAATTTCCAAACATATGCAGATGGCCAGCAGGACAGCCCAACTGGCAGAACTTAAATGCAATAATATGCAGTGTGGCCCCCCTTGACCCAAGGGCCCATGTGCACCCATTATAGATATGTCACAGCAGTATGTGTAGGTTTATTTGGTTATATTGAGGGATAGGGGGTGTCTGTCCAAGGCATAAACATTCCTAGTTAAGCCCTTGACAGTATCCAATCAGCCATTAGCTTTCTACCAACATGTTAAAGAGCAAAATCAACTCCTCTCACATTCTGATCCAACCATATGTGAGGCCCGAATTGACTCCCACAAAAATATTTTTATTTTTCCAGGTATGTTTTATTCATCCAGTAGATAGAAGCAAAATGTTAGAAACTGTTCTGTGAAATACGAGCCTTGTCCTGCTTTTAGCTGTAGATTATCACATTTCTTTGTGTAATTTGACTTATAGTGATCCCAGTCCTACCCTAAAGACATCACATACTGTAGCACAGGTCTTCTCAACCCCAGTCCTCAGGGACCCTTTAATTTGGCATGGGCTAGTCCCCTGAAGAAGGGCCAGAAACCAGACCAATGTTGAGGGCCAGCCACTAATAAGCCATGACTGGTCTTGATTACCTTGAAAAACAAACTGTTTTTATTTAAAAATATATCTATTAAGGAGACCCAAACTTATTTAACCACTTAACTGATAAAAAAAATTCTAAAAAGCTCAGAAATTGTGATATTTTTTTTTATGAGCGAATTAGGTGAAGAACATGTATTTTAACTTTACCAAAACGATTTCATATAAAAAATTAATTAAAATGCAACATTTGTAAAAAATAGTTCTTTCAAACATTGGAACATTGGATCGCCATCATCGGAACATCGTAACCATTGCAACTTTCCTTTTCCCAGCTGCAGCCACCAGGTACACAGTAGGGGGCTGAGGGGAGTTAATTTACTTTTACCAGTGGCTGCTAATCTCTGCAGCTGCTGGGTGGGGGGTCTTGTTGTGCTGACTGATCAGCAGTATTCAACAGCATGCCAAACACTGGAGAAGGGTGCAGGGAAGCTGTTCCTACAGCCCTCCACTCTGTTTATCTGACTAGTTGCATTGTTTGCATCGTTTGCGACAAGATCACATAAAAGACAGCCTGGTGTGGTTGCATACAATGCGTCCATGCCAGGCACGTGGTTAATAGGGGCAACCTGCCCCTGGGAAAACTCCCGGTGGGGTCTATGTCCTATTTGCCCCTCAGTCTACACTAGGATTACAGCCTATACCTCACACTACAAAGCAATAGTACATTCCTTAGCTGAAGCAGTTTCTAACAGTAATCCTAACATTAGCTACATATAGACAGCACATGTGAGCACAGTAACAGTAACTGGTGCAGAGATGTGGGTGATGAGAGGATGAATCCTTTAGAATGTAAGCTCTTACGAGCAGGGCCCTCTACCCTCTTGTGCTTCTCCTTACTTTACTTTCATCCACTTCTTACCCCCCACCAGGGCACCTAACACTTGGTTGCTTATGCTCTGTTGCATATCTAGGTGTTATGGTCACTAATGTAGCAATGTATATTATCCATGTCCTTGTCCTATATTGTACTGTAAGTCACTTGTCTAATTATTTGTTTATGTACTTTGTAAGGCGCTGCGGAACACTTGTGGCGCAATATAAATAAAGGATAATAATAATAATAATTATACATTTATCCTACCCAAGTGCATGATGTAGAAGTAACTAACAAGAAGTCCTCTGTGCCCTTTACTCCACCTATGCACTTGTAACAAACCTGTACTTACCACAACAACACATGAAACCACAAGTTATAGAAAAAAATCTACAGATGTTTTATTATATTCTTTATGTATGGCAAATCTTTGCTGGGGACATAGGTTCGCAGAGAGTTCTCAAAATCCGGGTGGGATTTAAGGTGGTGCAAAATCCTTCTGCCATAGAACCTACAACATAAAAACATGTGTAAATATGCAATAAGCCATTCTGAGACCAGGGATGTAACCTGACATACAGTAAGCATATGAAGGCTCAGACCTGGACCATCACCTACAGATCATAAATCCTTTGTGATGATTTCCTTTACATTTAATCCTTATTCTCATGTACATTATGCAGCGGGGGATAAGGGCTGCCGTCTATGACTGTGTAACCGGCAAACACTGCCTTGTAATACCTTAGGCTAAATAAGGGAGATCGGATAAATATAACTATTCTATAACATCTATGAGCAGTCCCATCCCAGCACTGGCTGTGCTCAATGTTCTCTACATTAGCCCATCAGGATGAGCGTGTAACATTAATGAGCATGCCAGAATGAATGGGTCTATTAGTCCAACTAAGAGATCCTGAAAGCATGGGTTCCTGTGTTATCGAGTGGAGGGGGAGTGGGAGAAAGAGTGAGAGAGATACGGGGGAGAGAGAACGGGACGGCATACAGCTGAAACCAAAGCCTCCAAGGTGAAATATGAGGGCGCGGAATCTCTCTTGTTGAACCTTGTGAGAATGATTTGTAGAACTGATCACATCACCACAGAGCATGGGCTACATAATATCAGTTATTTCCCTTTCCGGGAGTAGAGCCGACTACTCACCTGGTGTCCTGAGAGCCATCCTGAGCACACCTAGCTATTGCACGTACAGCTCTCTCCGTGATGGTTTTTGGTCCGGATAAGATGCGCTTTTGTCCCAGTCTCTCCACCAGATGACATAAATGTTTAGCTGCGCAGCTCCGGATGGCAGCGTTCAAATGGCTACAGATAGAACATGAACAGATATCAGCACCAACATGACAAATGACCAAGTACTAAATATAGAAAATAAAATGAGTAATTCTGAATAATATAATCTAGATGTAGACTATAAAGTGATAATCACAACGTGTAACATTACCCGAGTCCTCCATTTATGAGGGCTGTGAGAGACCTGACAGATGTTACATTGTCCACCATGGCCTGTAGTGCACGGTCCACCTCCTCCCGTATAAACAAGTTGGAATCGTCTGCCCTGGAGAGCAGGACACGTGCACAATGCTCCACCTCTCTATCCATGGCCTTGCCCAGCTGTATGAACAGGTCAGCTACACAGCCAATGGCAGCCCGGGACACTTGGGAGCACAGGTTCTTCACCTACAATGTATAAAATAGAAGGTGTTAGTACAGAATGTACACACGGAATATATGCTCCGCAAACACATTTACAATACATTCAGCTCTGCATAAGCCCCCAAATATCAAACAAGAATTTAATATTTTTATATAATACACCAAACAATGCTGTAATAGAGAAATAAATATAATATATGTGTATGTATGTGTATATATATATATATATATATATAAGACAAAGATAAAAATTGTTAGTAACAATTTACATAGTTTGATAAAACATACACCTTATATATAAAATTCGTTATTCTGTTTGTTTGTCTGTCCAGTTATGCATTCAGACACCCATGCACCGATTGGGATGAAACTAGAGATGAGCGGGTCCAGTTCTCCGGAAACTGGACCCACCCGAATTTCGGGGATCCAAGACACATAGTAGTAGTAATGGACATATAATATTCATCATTCTCCGTTCATGTCATGTCTTGAGTGTTTGTATGTTTATTGAGACATTATATGTATGTTTTTTGAATTCATTGCATGCACTGAAGTACTGATTTTAGCTTAATAAATTACCAATTGGTATTATTTATTTCAACCATCCATGTGTGATTGTTTTATACTTTAGCACTGGTTTCTTTATTTTTTGTATTTTCGTATATATCACTGTGACTGACAACCCCTTCACCAGCAGCTCTTGTGATAGTGCGTCATCATTCTATATATATCATCATATATATATGCACTCCCCCTACAAATCCAGCAATCTAGTTGATTTCCAATGTCGGATCTATAAAAGTCAAAGTTGCCAGCCGGTTATGTAGCTACTGATTTTGAGCAATACGGGATTACTTAAAACGGCAAAGCATTTATTTAATCAACAGTAAATAATCAATGCTGCTTTGTGCCTGCAACTTGTCTACCCATTCATAAATGCATCCATACCTACCCAACATATAACAAATGAGTGCAGAGAGGGGGCTGAGGTCAGCGTATCTTAGCTGGGTGCAGGAACAATAACATCCTTGTCACATTAGGTTCAATACATATTATTCCGACTGGGGCATGGCCACACTCCCCATAATGGCTACACCCCCTAATAATAAAGGGGTTGTGCTGGATGTCTCGGCAGCCCTGCTTGTAACCTTCCCCTCCCACACTCAGACCTTGTAAAATGGGGATTTTAATTGAAGAACAAAAATGGTTCTATTTTGTCTTATATTAAACTGGATGTAGTCTCACTATCGGCTGCAGGATCCAGATGGGACAAAATGCAGACAACTTCAAATGGTAAGTATGAGGGTTAGACAGCAGGAAGGGAGGGTTAGGCTGCGACAAGGGAGGATTAGGGTTACGAAGGGGAGGGTTTGGTTTAGGCTGCGGGTGGAGTGGCTGTTAAGGCTAGGCTGTGGGAGGGGTGGGTTAGGATTAGGGTTGGGGTTATCTCTAGAATACTTACTGAAAATTGCCGGCATTTTCACAGTTGGGATTCTACTGCCGGCATACTGACCATCGGTATTCTTACTGTCAGGATGCCGTACCAAACCCTTTAAACTGTTCATCATGCAACTTTATGACAATTCTTATGGTATCAGGATATATAATAATAGGCATCATG
The DNA here is from genome assembly GCA_031769625.1 of Taudactylus pleione. Classification (NCBI taxonomy): domain Eukaryota; kingdom Metazoa; phylum Chordata; class Amphibia; order Anura; family Myobatrachidae; genus Taudactylus; species Taudactylus pleione. The sequence goes on along the minus strand of JAUIMM010000007.1, from coordinate 22,291,902 downwards.
GTTTTGCCTGTTACGATACTGATGAGCAGTCTGACTATAAGCTAAATCTTATTCATGGAGTAGATCTAGGAGAGTGATTGACAATGAGACCCAGAAGGATGTAATGTACTTGTGTTACAAATACCAAATACTGTAGCAAACACTAAGGACCATACACAACTGTCAGCCCCCCAAATATATATGTAAAATGTATTTACCTCTTTTGTCAGCACAACGCTGATGGCGTGAAGTCTCTCCAGGACAACTGTGGGATGGGACTTGGACAGTGACCTCACCAGATTGATGCCCTTAATCTTTTTCTCCCTGAAAACAATTAAACAGCAGATCCTGAGAAGTCCTGGCCACAGGTCATTGTGCAGTGTTATGGTATTTCTCATGTTACCACCAGGCAGCATAGTACAGTTACAGCCAGGGGCAGAAGTATGGGAGACAATGGAGGCACCTGCCGCCGGGCGCCAGCACTAAAGGGGCACCTCCTCCATCACCCACAATATATTAACCCCATTTAGGGCTGTAAATATGGGGGTTAGGGGGGCACTAAATGATTGCTTCTGGGCATCTGGGATGAACTTACGCCACAGGTTACAGCCCCTGGCAAAGGCACCTGCAGAGCATCTACAGTATACGGCCCTTGTGTTATTGGGCCTAATTCAGATTTGGGAATAGAGCAAGATATAGTAAGTAACTGCATCTTGGCAAAACCATGCTGCACTGCAGGTTGGGCAGATGTAAATTGTGCCAAGAGATTGAGATTTGGGAGGGGTCTGTCCAAACTGAGATCTATATAGCAGTGTATAAATCTGTCCAGCATTTGTGAAAAAACTAAAAAGGATCTTATGTACTGCGCATAGTGGTATAGAGTAATCACAATCAAAATTTTACATATATTAGTGTTTGCTTTCTATTAGAATACATGAGGCTTGTATATAATGAGCAAAATTAACATGCATACAGAGCTGTTAAATCAACACTCCTGTGTGGAAATAGTCAGTGTTCCCAGGCCCTCTTTCAGAGCCGGACGCTCTGACAGAGCGCTCGCTCTGAATCAGGGCGGGCTATTTTTTTTTAAGAGCGGCCTCCTGGCCGCTCACATAGCTGTGGGTGACCACCCACAGCTATAGCGAGCGGGCCAGGAAGATGGTCGCGATGGTCAAGACCATCACGACCATCGGGCTTGCGACGAGACCCTTGTGGTAGGGTCTCGTTACCGCAAGCCCCAGAGAGATTTCGGCTCAAACAGAGCCGAAATCTCTCCCACTGACATCACTCGTGATGTCAGTGGGGCCGGCCCCAAACGGAGGCGTTCACATGAGAATGCCTCCGTTTGGGCAGCCACTCCCCCGGCCCGCCCACCAAAGGGGGCGTGCTGTCACTCAACATCGACAGCACGCCCCCTTTGGTACGAGACCCGGAGCGACGGCTTGCCCGTCGCTATCCGGGTCTCGTGCATGCGCACGACGGAGCCGGCTCCGTCGTGCGCATGCGCTCTGGGCCACCATCGACCCGGTTGCGAGTGCTCAGCGCTTGCGACCGGGTCTGAATCAGGCCCCCAGCTCATTAAGTGCTAGGAACACTGACTTAATGCTACTCTATATATTAATTGTGATTGTGCCATTATAAGCAGTGATATGTAATTATCAGGTCTAAACCCCACCAATTAATAAATGTACCCCTATGTATGTATGTATTTATTTATTTACTGTTCATTGCTAAGGATGCTATTTAATTACAACTCTGCTTTTTTATATTTATTTAAAATTATATAATTTATTATACATTTTTCTATACATTGTTATAAATAGCTGAGTTCCCAGAAATACAGTCACAGTAGAGGTGTCTGTACAGAAATATTGTGCTATCTGACACTAAAGCCGGGTACACACAGAGGATCGGACAACATATCGGGCACATCGGCCTGTGTGTACCAGCTATGTCTCTGATGATGCACGCTCCCACGCATCGTTAGCTAAATTGCCCATTGGACCTGCATTGTCAGCGGGGGCCATCCTGCCGAATGCAGCAACACCCACGCTGTCGCTCCATCGCTGCCAGCATCGCCAATGTGTATGCACTTGCCGATGCCGGCACCACTGCTGGGTCCTGCTGCACTTGATGTCGGTGCTGCGTACTCATCGCTAAGTGTGTAGCCAGCATAATTTATCATCACAGAATTGGAATGACACTAAGGGGTAAATTTACTAAGATGGGAGTTCTATTAAGAAGTGATGTTGCCCATAGCAACCAATCAGATTCTACTTCTCATTTATCTAGCACCTTCTAGAAGATAATGCCAGGAATCTGACTGGTTGCTATGGGCAACATCACTTCTTAATAGAACTCCCATCTTAGTAAATTTACCCCCTGGAAATAGAATAACATGAAATAAAGAAGGCAACAAGCAGCAACACTGACCCTTCCCCTATTCCTCACTTACCAGTCGTTGCTGGAAAGCAGATTAAATGCATCATTGAGTGATAGGTCCGGTCTGGGCAGCTCTCTGGACACAGATGGGCGAGTGACCTCTGTGCAATGATGAGCAGACAATTGGACTTTGTTGGAGCTTTTTGGAGCTAAGAACAATACATAAAACAGGTCAGACAATGCAGGGCCAGTGCTCACATGCAGCAGTTACATGTACATGTACAGTTATCTGTAGGAAGATGGGCTATGCTGTCAGGTCTCATAGGAGGCCTCTCTCTTACCCAAATAGTTCAGGTGCTTATTAGAAAACCATGTAATACCGTGAGATTCATCCTCTGCTATGCAGAGAATTGCAGGAGATGTCAGCTCACAAAGCTTTCAGTTACTCAGTGACATCATGTTTGCAGGCGTGTAAGTAGGTAAAGTTGCTGTACTAGATGTGTGATAAATAATATTATATACAACAATCACAGCCGGGAGGGTGTGTCATCATGGCCCCCGTCCCACCCACATCACCGGGGAAGGGGGCCTGCTCTACTCTCCCCCAGCCATGTGATCCTCCCTATTGGCTAGAATTACACAGGGACTCATATTGTTATACTGTGACCGGATGTTCTCACAAAAGAAGTCAGAATATAATTATTGCAAATTCACTGTTCCTGTTTCTGCAGTTTTTACCTGAGGAGTTTTTTGTAGACTTGATACCCTATTTAGGGGTGGTGGCATAATATCTAGTATCTAATATGTAGTATCACAGCAAAAGGGCCATACGGAGGGGTGAGCAACCAGTTCCGCCACCAGGGCCGGCCCTAGCCAATTTGGTGCCCTAGGCAAGATTTTGGCTGATGTCCCCTAGCAGATAATACCACCACCAATCTTAAAGTAGGTACACACCTGACAGATATATCTGCAGATTATGGTTGTTTGTACAGACTGAACAACAATCATCTGCGGTCCCGCTGGCCAGGGGTCATATAGTGACCCCCTCCCTATTGGCCTCTCCAGCAAGTGTAAGGGCACTCGACTGACCGCCCATACACACAGCATGATGAGCAGATATACCCGACGTCGGCATACCAACAGCCAAGATACCAAAGGTAAGTAGCGGGGTTTGGGGGAGGGTTAGGGTTAGGCACTAAGGGAGAGGGTTAGGTTTAGGGTGCAGGAAGGGGAAGGTTAGGTTCAAGCAGTAGGGGGGAGGTTAGGGTTAGTCACCAAAGAGGGTTAGGGGAGGGAGGGAGAGGTTAGGGGGGTTAGGATACCAAGTGTTGGTATGATAACCCTGTAGGGATGCTGGATTCTGACCTCAGGGATCCTGACTGCCAGAATCCCATACCCTACCTGTGTATACACACTGGCCGACGAGCACACAATATATCTGCCAATTCATTGAACGGCCGATATGACAGCCAGTTTGTACCCAGCATTAGTGTATTTATATGCGGATGTCATAAGATTATATAATATATATATATATACACTATATATAGACATATTATATATATATATATATATTTGTGTTTAATACCAGCCACAAGGAAATATATACTGTGTATATATATATATATATACACTATATATATATATATATATGTTTATATATACACATGCACGGTATGGGACACTGGGCTGGATGGGAGGGGGGCACTGCGAATGGGGAGGTCCTGGGCTGGATCAGAAGTGGAGCAGTAAGATAGAGGTGGGAGGGAGATGGTAGAGGACACTGGGCTGGATGGGGGGGCAATGTGAATGGGGGGCAGTGGGCAGGAGACAGATGGAGTGGAAGGGGGAACACTGGGCTGATGTGATCACTGTGGCATACTGGCTGGGGGGGTACTAGGTAGGAGCACAGAGATGGTTGCAGTGAGCTGGTTGGGGAGAGATGGGAGACACTAGGGTGGGGGGGTCATTAATGGTGCTAGACACTAGGCTGGAAAAGGGACAGACACTGGGATGGGAGCACTTACCTGTACCATTTCAGAACACTTGCTGCAGCCAGAATACTCACACAGTAGCTTCCTGATAAGTCCTTGCTGCTGGATATCATCAGCGTTAGAAGTGGCTGCCTTTCCCTGGCAGTGCAGCCTGGTTAAGTGGGAGAAGGGACTAGTATTGTGCCCAGCCAAGGAGTCAGTCTGTCAGTCTGCAGCACCTGATCTGTCAATGGGAGGCTGAGCTGTGAGGTAAGGAGGCTTTACAGAGTCCGGGAGGAGGGGCCGAGCCGGGGACAGCCAGTGCCGGGCATAACATAACAGCAGGATGCAGCATGAGGCCAGCGGAGCACAGAGACGTAGCTTCTTCAGTTCTGCGGCAGCCTCTCTCTCAATTTAATTTCCCCCACGGGCGGGCTGCGCCGCTGTCAGTCTCCAGTGGGCTGCCTGTAATAGGGTGATGCACTACTGGGGGTGGGGCCACATACGACAGGCGTCCCATGTCCCCTCGGCCCACGTGATGAATTAAACAGGCAATCCGCCCCTGACTTCTGCACTGCCTGATCGGAGCTGAGCTCCAATCGTAGTAGCAGCAGGGGGGGAGCTACAGAGCCCTGGAATGCCCCTAGGCATTCCAGATGCCCTAGGCATTTGCTTAGAATGCCTATGCCTAGGGCCGGCTCTGTCCGCCACCCAGGGAGTGCAGGGGCGATGGGGCACTAGTACTGCCGAGTGGCACTTTTGTAGTCTGGCAAGTAACTTGGCAGCACATCCTTACGATGTGACCAGCTGCCTGCTCCTGTCACATGTAAGGGGGTCAGGGTAAATAAGTATATACTCAACTGAAACCATTTGCTCACTGACCGTATTATTATTATTATTATTATTATAGAATATGTACTCCACACTATGTGCAAGTGGTAACATTGTACATCAGAGGTTCCCAAATGCGGTCCTCAAGGCTCCCCAACAGTTCATGTTTTAGAGATATCCATGGTTAAGCACAGGTAATTAAATCAAATTGACTGAGGTACTAATTAAATCACCTGTGCTTAACCATGGATATCTCTAAAACCTGAACTGTTGGAGAGCCTTGAGGACCGTGATTGGAAACCTCTGCTATACATCATAGATCTTTAAATGTTCATAAAACAATAAAACCAGCATTGGGCATTCCGCGGGCGGATATGCTTGGGGAAAATAATATTTGGTGCCCATAGCTCTGTTATGGTGAGGCTCACTGACATTCTGCTAGGCCATTTAATTCAGAGTAGACCAGAGTTTCCAAAACTCTGCTATTACAGGCCTGGTTTTAGGGATATCTCTGCTTGAGTCCAGATGGTTAAATCAAATTGACTGAGGTACTAATTAACTCATCTGTGCTCAAGCATGGATATTCTTAAAACCTAGACTGTAATGGCGGAGATTGGGATACTCTAGTGTAGACAATAAAAACAAATATCTTACTGGCTGGTACCCAGTGGCGTAAGTTCACCCCAGACGCCCGGAGACAAGTTCTAATTTGTGCCATGTTTTGGGCGGCCGTGACGGTACACTTTGGGTACATAGTAACAGCCCTAAGTGGGGTGAATATGTTGTGGACAATTGAGGAGGTGCCCCTTCAGAGCTGGAGCCCGGCGGCAGGCGCCTCCATTGTCTCCCATAGTTCTGGCCCTGCTGGTACCACAATTATATAATAAATGTATGGAGGGGCGGTGTGGATTACCCCTGGAATAAATCTCAACACAAAATATAGGATTTTTTTTTTTTATTTGTTTTCAAAGGGCAGAAGTTGAAAATGTTTCAAAAACTTACGGTCTTTGGTCATCTTAGCCTTTGGAGGCACAGGTTTGGACCACTTAATTTCTGTCTTTCCTGATGGTCTTAGTTGTACTGGGTTATATATCTCTGCAGATGTAATACATATAGGGAATTGACAAACGCTCATGTATTTTATACATAATAAATGAAAAATAAATACATAAAAAAAGTGGAAAAAGTAAATAAACACAGATTGTAAGGAAACCCCACTATTGTTGCTATATGGAGAGTGCTACAGCACCTCCGCCATGATGCTCCATTACATGAAGCATCTGAACCTTTACCAAGATGGCCACCATTCTTTGGTCTGCGCATGCATGACTCCATCTTAACTCACTGCGTTTGAGCACCACAGTAGTACACAGTCGTTTACTACTTAGCTCTGTGGGGTACCCTGCTAAATCCTATGCTCCCATCTACATACATGACCGGATGGTCTGCAGTATGCTCTGCTCCATCACTGCTGCCTGTATACATAACTGTGAGTACGGCTGTACTGACACTGTGCACTACAATAATTACAAGCTCCTGTTTAAGTCTGTCCAGCTGGACTGCCTACCAAACTGCTTGTGTCTACTATTTAATAACTGTGTACAGCACAAAATAGCATACACATATCAACAATTATGACCTAGATCTTTGGGTGAATGTTTGGGTACCAAAGTCCCTGTAGCTTCTGAATATATACAAAAGGGTGGTGGAACATACAATATTCTGGGAACCAATGGCAGAACATACAACATTCTGGGAACCAATGGCGGAACATACAACATTCTGGGAACCAATGGCGAAACATACAACATTCTGGGAACCAATGGCGGAACATACAACATTCTGGGAACCAATGGCGGAACATACAACATTCTGGGAACCAATGGCGGAACATACAACATTCTGGGAACCAATGGCGAAACATACAACTGTCTGGGAACCAATGGCGGAACATACAACATTCTGGGAAGCAATGGCGGAACATACAACATTCTGGGAAGCAGTGGCGGGACATACAACATTCTGGGATCTACACAAGCTAAGGGTAGATCAGGGCTGTACAACTGGCAGATGCTGCCTTCCACACCTCTGCGGTCCAACATTCTCTGACAGCCTCCATAAACTCTATTGTATGTGTTTATCTTATTAAACATTATTTGGTCTGTGAGCACACACATGAGACCCATTACCCAGGCAGCACTGGGCTATATAAATGGAGCCCAGAGTCAGAAGAAAAAAAAATATTTACCAGACAATGTAGGCAAAGTCTCCAGTTGGATGTTATAATAGGCAGAATTCATGTCCTCAACATCTGGGATTCTTCCAGTACTTTTACAGGGAACATTAGGAATTGCGGGCAGCTGCAATCAGTAACATACAGGACCCAGCATAATAAGTGATAAGAACATACAATATAATAATAACAACACATACAGTATAACAGAGATGATGAAGTGAAGAGCAGCTCTATAGGACAACAGAAAATAATATGTAATAATATAATAGAGGGATTAACACACTCATATCAGAAAAGGCACACATTAAGCTATAAAGAAATATATATATATATATATATATATATATATATGCATAATATATACTAGCTGAAGTACCCAGCATCACCCAGGTTGAAATCTTCAAGTTATTAAGTTATATTATGTCATATTGTCCAAATCCATCTAGTGGAAGGCCCATAACAGACTCCCTAGGTCAAAGTTCCACCCAGTGTACACCAACAGGAGGTCTGACTGGGAATTCAACCATCTAGTATGTCTTCTGGGGGGTTGGGTATTGGATCCCGGCGGCCGGGATGCCGCCGGCCAGAATACTGACAGTGGCATCCTGACAGTCAGAATGCTGATACTTTAGGTAAGTATCCTGCCACTAACCCCTACCCCTAACCCTCCCACCCCAGTGCCTGAACCTAACCTCCCCCTAGTGTCTAAACCTAAACTCCCCTTCCCCGCACTCCAAACCTAACCCTCCCCCTAACCCCTGATACTTACCTTCAGGATGGCGGCGGTCGAGATTCTGGAGCCGGGATCCTGACGCTGTTGGGATTCTGGCACCGGTATTTTTGCAGTCAGCATCCCGCATACTGGGATGCTGACTATATCCCCTTATGTTACCACTCTATGAAGTTTTCGTCCAAATCCATCCAGTGGAAGGCTCAGAACAGGCTCTTGGGTAAAAGTTCTGCCCATCGTACACCAAGGGAGGTCACACCGGGACCCTAACCCCCTCAAACCTGGCAAACTCATCAATTTCAACTAAAGGTATTGTCATTTCATAATTACTACTGTAAGTAATTTACATACATTGTACACTGTCATGTGCAATGTTTGACTATTTTACACTACAGAACTTAAATTCTTATTAGCATTTGATTTTGTATTGGGTATAGGTGACTCCCCAGACAGACAGACAGACAGACAGACAGATAGACAGATAGATAGATAGATGATTTTCTAATGTTTCCAGAAATCTGACCCCTGGAATCAGTGGCGGACTGAGCTGGGGGAGAGGGTTGCTGCTTGGGGCCACAGGCGCAGTGAGCATGTACATAGACTGGGGCAGGAAGACATGCAGAGTGAGCTCCTGGGCCGGATTCTCTGAGAAACACACAGCAGAGTAGCTGAGCCAGTCGAGTTACACAGCAAGTCAAACAAACTGCTGCTACACTGCAGTGCTATCCTCCTCCTTCAGCTCCAGTTCACCAGCCGCCCACCACTGGCTGAGCTGAGTTGCTTTCCAGGCTGGTTCCCCCTCCGTGGCATCACTAGGGGTGTGTGGGCCGCACCAGGTGTCACCCTCCAAGGGGGTGACACCTAAAGTTACACACTCATGCCCGGAGTCCCATTGTCACACTTCCGCACCCACCTCCACGCGTGCTGCCACCACCGCTCTCATGCAATGTAACGGTGGGATTAGGCCGCTGGGCAAGTCCATTTGTGGCTGCCCTACACTCACTCACCTTCCCAGGCTGTCCGGCTGCCACGATCGGAGCTAGCTCCAATCGGGCAGCGTTACAGGCACCGCACTGAAGTTGAATGAAAATGGCCGACGGGGGAGCTCCTGCGCATGCCCAGCTGCAGCAGCTCCTCCCATAAGCCTTTGCGGAGCTGTCACTCATCACTGACAGCTCCGTCTCAAGCCTGTATGCACTGTACAGTACACCGCCAGGACCAGCAGTGAACAGGAGCTGTTGCTTTGCCGGCCTGCCATTTCTGAGAGTGACAGTAAGTGAACTTACCTCTGATATGTCATGCCTATTTATAACATCTATATATATATAATAATAGCTGCAGTATCATGAAAAGACATTATATATATATTAGGAGTGAGCGGGTTCGGATTTCTGAAATCTGAACTCCCCGAGCCCCCCCGATCTGAGGCCGATCCGAGTCAGGCTCGACTTTTCCCGCCTGACTCGGATCTGAAATCGAGGCAAAACGTCATCATCCCGCCTTTCGGGTCTCGCGGGTTTTGGATCCTATATAAGGTACCCGCGTCGGCGCCATTTTCTCACTCGGCTGTGGACAGTGAAGAGGGAGGGTGGGAGTTAGGGCTGGCTGGGCTGTGTTGTGTAGTGTAGTGCAGTGTAGTGTTGTGCTGCGCTGTGCTGCTGTTGTCCATAGGGGCTGTGTCCACTACTTCAAAGTCCATAGGGGCTGGCTGGACTGTGTTGTGCAGTCAGTTGTCCATAGGGGCTGTGTCCACTCCAAAGTCCTGTGCAGTGTCCCAGTCCTAAAGGGGTGCTGTAGTGTTGTCCAGGGGGTGCTCTGTCTATAAGGGGTGATCCCCCCAAGTGCAAAAAAAAAAAATATTTTTTTTTGTGTTTGAATTGTGTGCGCAGTAGCCGCACGTGCATCAACAAAGTAGTGCCAAGCGTGCGCCTGTGTCCCATAAATAAAGGGCCGGCTGGATTGACCGCTAAAGGGTGCTGTAACCCCCAAAGGGCACTCCAAACTAGGGGTGAGCGGGTTCGGATTTCGGAAATCCGAACCCCCCCGATCCGAGTCCAATCCGAGTCAGGCTCGACTTTTCCCGCCTGACTCGGATCTGAAATCGAGGCAAAACGTCATCATCCCGCCTTCCGAGTCTCGCGGGTTTTGGATCCTATATAAGGTACCCGCGTCGGCGCCATTTTCTCACTCGGCTGTGGACAGTGAAGAGGGAGGGTGGGAGTTAGGGCTGTGTAGTGTAGTGTAGTGTAGTGCTGCTGTTGTCCACTACTTCAAAGTCCATAGGGGCTGGCTGTGTTGTGCTGTGCTGCTGTTGTTAATAGGGGCTGTGTCCACTACTTCAAAGTCCATAGGGGCTGGCTGGACTGTGTTGTGCAGTCAGTTCTCCATAGGGGCTGTGTCCACTCCAAAGTCCTGTGCAGTGTCCCAGTCCTAAAGGGGTGCTGTAGTGTTGTCCAGGGGGTGCTCTGTCCATCAGGGGTGCTCCCCCCAAGTGCTAAAAAAATAATATATTTTCTGTGTTTGTGAATTGTGTGCGCAGTAGCCGCACGTGCATCAACAAAGTAGTGCCAAGCGTGCGCCTGTGTCATAAGTAAAGGGCCGGCTGGCTTGACCGTTAAAGGGTGCTGTAACCCCCGAAAGTACACTCCAGTCCAAACCAAAAAAAAATTATTTTCTGTGTTTGTGAATTGTGTGCGCAGTAGCCGCACGTGCATCAACAAAGTAGTGCCAAGCGTGCGCCTGTGTCATAAGTAAAGGGCCGGCTGGCTTGACCGTTAAAGGGTGCTGTAACCCCCGAAAGTACACTCCAATCCAAACCAAAAAAAAATTATTTTCTGTGTTTCTGAATTGTGTGCGCAGTAGCCGCACGTGCATCAACAAAGTAGTGCCAAGCGTGCGCCTGTGTCATAAGTAAAGGGCCGGCTGGCTTGACCGTTAAAGGGTGCTGTAACCCCCGAAAGTACACTCCAATCCAAACCCCAAAAAAATTATTTTCTGTGTTTGTGAATTGTGTGCGCAGTAGCCGCACGTGCATCAACAAAGTAGTGCCAAGCGTGCGCCTGTGTCATAAGTAAAGGGCCGGCTGGCTTGACCGTTAAAGGGTGCTGTAACCCCCGAAAGTACACTCCAGTCCAAACCAAAAAAAAATTATTTTCTGTGTTTGTGAATTGTGTGCGCAGTAGCCGCACGTGCATCAACAAAGTAGTGCCAAGCGTGCGCCTGTGTCATAAGTAAAGGGCCGGCTGGCTTGACCGTTAAAGGGTGCTGTAACCCCCGAAAGTACACTCCAGTCCAAACCAAAAAAAAAATTATTTTCTGTGTTTGTGAATTGTGTGCGCAGTAGCCGCACGTGCATCAACAAAGTAGTGCCAAGCGTGCGCCTGTGTCATAAGTAAAGGGCCGGCTGGCTTGACCGTTAAAGGGTGCTGTAACCCCCAAAGTACACTCCAGTCCAAACCAAAAAAAAAATTATTTTCTGTGTTTGTGAATTGTGTGCGCAGTAGCCGCACGTGCATCAACAAAGTAGTGCCAAGCGTGCGCCTGTGTCATAAGTAAAGGGCCGGCTGGCTTGACCGTTAAAGGGTGCTGTAACCCCCGAAAGTACACTCCAATCCAAACCAAAAAAAAATTATTTTCTGTGTTTGTGAATTGTGTGCGCAGTAGCCGCACGTGCATCAACAAAGTAGTGCCAAGCGTGCGCCTGTGTCATAAGTAAAGGGCCGGCTGGCTTGACCGTTAAAGGGTGCTGTAACCCCCGAAAGTACACTCCAATCCAAGCCAAAAAAAAATTATTTTCTGTGTTTGTGAATTGTGTGCGCAGTAGCCGCACGTGCATCAACAAAGTAGTGCCAAGCGTGCGCCTGTGTCATAAGTAAAGGGCCAGCTGGCTTGACCGTTAAGGGTGCTGTAACCCCCAAAAGTACACTCCAGTCCAAACCAAAAAAAAAATTATTTTCTGTGTTTGTGAATTGTGTGCGCAGTAGCCGCACGTGCATCAACAAAGTAGTGCCAAGAGTGCGCCTGTGTCATAAGTAAAGGGCCGGCTGGCTTGACCGTTAAAGGGTGCTGTAACCCCCAAAGTACACTCCAGTCCAAACCAAAAAAAAAATTATTTTCTGTGTTTGTGAATTGTGTGCGCAGTAGCCGCACGTGCATCAACAAAGTAGTGCCAAGCGTGCGCCTGTGTCATAAGTAAAGGGCCGGCTGGCTTGACCGTTAAAGGGTTCTGTAACCCCCAAAGTACACTCCAAACCAAAAAAATATATATTTTCTGTGTTTGTGACTTGTGTGCACTGTGGCTGCACGTGCATCAACAAAGGAGCAGCGCCAAGCGTGCGCCTGTGTCCCATAAGTAAAGAACCGGCTGGCTCATTTCTTAAAGGGTGGTGTAACCCACAAAGTGCACTACTCTCCAGCAAAAATAAAAAAATATTTTCTGTGTTTGTGTGCGCTTTAGCCGCACGTATATATATCAATATAACATAAATGGAGGACCAAACTTTCTCCGATAAAAATAAAATAGGGAAAGATCAAGAACCACTTCCTCCTAGTGCTGTTGCTGCTGCTGGGAGTTGTTCATCATCCCAGAGAGGAAGTAGGAACATCACTACTTTTACTAAACAATTGACCCTCCAACAGTCCCTAGCGATGAGGATGAAGTACGACAGCAGTCATCCTGAAGCAAAACGTATAACTGAGGCCTTGACTGCTATGTTGGTGTTAGACGTGCGTCCGGTATCCGACATTAGTGCAGTGGGATTTAGACAATTGATGGAGGTAGTGTGTCCTCGGTTCCAAATCCCGTCTAGATTCCACCTGTATCCTCAAAGCAGCAGCGACAAGCGTGCGTCTGTCTGTTAAAGGGTGGTGACACCCTCAAAGTGTGCTACACAAACAATTAAAATATTGTTCTTTTTTTTTCTGTCTTTGTGAATTGTGTGGGCTGTAGCCGCACCTGCATCCTTAAAGCAGCAGCGACAAGCGTGCGTCTGTCTGTTAAAGGGTGGTGACACCTCAAAGTGTTCTACACAAACAATTAAAATATTGTTCTTTTTTTTTCGGTCTTTGTGAAATGTGTGGGCTGTAGCCGCACCTGCATCCTTAAAGCAGCAGCGACAAGCGTGCGTCTGTCTGTTAAAGGGTGGTGTAACTCTCAAAGTGCTCCAAAAAATAAAAAACTATTTTTTTAATGTGTTTGTGACTTGTGTGCGATGTAGCCGCACTTGCATCCTCAAAGCAGCAGCGACAAGCGTGCGTCTGTCTGTTAAAGGGTGGTGACACCCTCAAAGTGTGCTACACAAACAATAAAAATATTCTTCTTTTTTCTGTCTTTGTGAATTGTGTGGGCTGTAGCCGCACCTGCATCCTTAAAGCAGCAGCGACAAGCGTGCGTCTGTCTGTTAAAGGGTGGTGACACCCTCAAAGTGTACTACACAAACAATTAAAATATTGTTCTTTTTTTTTCGGTCTTTGTGAAATGTGTGGGCTGTAGCCGCACCTGCATCCTTAAAGCAGCAGCGACAAGCGTGCGTCTGTCTGTTAAAGGGTGGTGACACCCTCAAAGTGTGCTACACAAACAATAAAAATATTGTTCTTTTTTTTTCGGTCTTTGTGAAATGTGTGGGCTGTAGCCGCACCTGCATCCTTAAAGCAGCAGCGACAAGCGTGCGTCTGTCTTTTAAAGGGTGGTGACACCCTCAAAGTGTGCTACACAAACAATTAAAATATTGTTCTTTTTTTTTCGGTCTTTGTGAAATGTGTGGGCTGTAGCCGCACCTGCATCCTTAAAGCAGCAGCGACAAGCGTGCGTCTGTCTGTTAAAGGGTGGTGTAACTCTCAAAGTGCTCCAAAAAATAAAAAACTATTTTTTTAATGTGTTTGTGACTTGTGTGCGATGTAGCCGCACTTGCATCCTCAAAGCAGCAGCGACAAGCGTGCGTCTGTCTGTTAAAGGGTGGTGACACCCTCAAAGTGTGCTACACAAACAATAAAAATATTCTTCTTTTTTCTGTCTTTGTGAATTGTGTGGGCTGTAGCCGCACCTGCATCCTTAAAGCAGCAGTGACAAGCGTGCGTCTGTCTGTTAAAGGGTGGTGACACCCTCAAAGTGTGCTACACAAACAATTAAAATATTCTTCTTTTTTCTGTCTTTGTGAATTGTGTGGGCTGTAGCCGCACCTGCATGCTTAAAGCAGCAGCGACAAGCGTGCGTCTGTCTGTTAAAGGGTGGTGACACCCTCAAAGTGTGCTACACAAACAATAAAAATATTCTTCTTCTTTTTTCTGTCTTTGTGAATTGTGTGGGCTGTAGCCGCACTTGCATCCTCAAAGCAGCAGCGACAAGCGTGCGTCTGTCTGTTAAAGGGTGGTGTAACCCTCAAAGTGTGCTCCACAAACAATAAAAATATTCTTTTTTTTTTTCTGTCTTTGTGAATTGTGTGGGCTGTAGCCGCACTTGAATCCTCAAAGCAGCAGCGACAAGCGTGCGTCTGTCTGTTAAAGGATTACATCGGTGACAGCATCCAAGTAGGCATGTCAGACAGTCCGTACCTGTACTGGCAGGAAAAAGAAGCAATTTGGAGGTCCCTGTACAAACTGGCTCTATTTTACCTGAGTTGCCCCCCCTCCAGTGTGTACTCCGAAAGAGTGTTTAGTGCAGCCGGGAACCTTGTCAGCGAAAGGCGTAGGAGGTTGCTTCCACAAAATGTGGAGAAGATGATGTTCATAAAATGAATTATCAACTCTTCCAGGGAGACCAGCCTCCAGAACGTACAGAGGGACCTGTGGTTCCAGCAGGGACGAATTAATACTCTGTGAGGATGAGGATGTACACACTGAAGAGGGTGAGGAATCGGTGGATGAGGAGGATGAGGATGACATCTTGCCTCCGTAGAGCCAGTTTGTGCAGGGACAGATAAATTGCCAGCTTGTTTTGTGGGGGCCCAAACGAACCAATCATTTCAGCCACAGTTGTGTGGCAGACCCTGGCGCTGAAATGATTGGTTTGTTAAAGTGTGCATGTCCTGTTTATACAACATAAGGGTGGGTGGGAGGGCCCAAGGACAATTCCATCTTGCACCTCTTTTTTTTCTTTGCATTATGTACAGTTTGGGGCCTAGTTTTTCAATGCCATACTGTCTGCCACTGCAGTTTCACGCCTAGATGGGTCACGTGTTTGTGCCGCCCACTCGTGTCGCTTAGCATAGTCATCCAGCTACCTCGGTGCAACCTTTTGGACATAAAAACACTATTGTGAGGTGTGAGGTATTCAGAATAGACTGGAAATGAGTGGAAATTAAGGTTATTGAGGTTAATAATAGCATAGGAGCAGAAAAACCTACAAATTCTGTGATTTTAGCTGTTTTTATGCTTTTTTTCAAAAAAATACAGATCCAAAACACAAAACCCAGAACCCAAAACACGGAAGGGTGGTTTTGGCAAAACCAATCCAGATCCAAAACACGAAGAAAGATCCAGATCCAAAACCAAAACACAAAACACGAAAAGTGGCCAGTGCACACCCCTACTCCAAACAAAATAAAAAATGTTTTTTTTGTGTTTGTGAATTGTGTGCACTGTGGCTGCACGTGCATCAACAAAGGAGCAGCGCCAAGCGTGCGCCTGTGTCCCATAAGTAAAAGGCCATCTGGCTTGTCCGTTAAAGGGTGCTGTAACCCCCAAAGGGCACTCCAAACAAAATAAAAAAATATATTTTTTTGTGTTTGTGAATTGTGTGCGCAGTAGCCGCACGTGCATCAACAAAGTAGTGCCAAGCGTGCGCCTGTGTCCCATAAATAAAGGGCCGGCTGGATTGACCGCTAAAGGGTGCTGTAACCCCCAAAGGGCACTCCAAACAAAATAAAAAAAAATTTTTTTTGTGTTTGTGAATTGTGTGCGCAGTAGCCGCACGTGCATCAACAAAGTAGTGCCAAGCGGGCGCCTGTGTTCCATAAATAAAGGGCCGGCTGGATTGACCACTAAAGGGTGCTGTAACCCCCAAAGGGCACTCCAAACAAAATAAAAAAAAAAATTCTGTGTTTGTGAATTGTGTGGGCTGTAGCTGCATGTGCATCAACAAAGGAGCAGCGCCAAGCGTGCGCCTGTGTCCCATAAGTAAAGGGCCGGCTGGCTCATTTCTTAAAGGGTGGTGTAACCCATAAAGTGCACTAGTCTCCAACAAAAATAAAAAAATATTTTCTGTGTTTGTGTGCGCCTTAGCCGCACGTATATATCAATATAACATAAATGGATGACCAAACTTTCTCCGATAAAAATAAAATAGGGAAAGATTAAGAACCACTTCCTCCTAGTGCTGAAGCTGCTGCCACTAGTCATGACATAGACGATAACATGCCATCAACGTCGTCTGCCAAGGCCGATGCCCAATGTCATAGTAGAGGGCACATACAATCCCAAATGACAAACTTCAGGAAAATGACCTTGAAAAAAACATTTAAATCATCTGAGGAGAAATGTAAACTTGCCAATATGCCATTTACGACACGGAGTGGCAAGGAACGTCTAAGGTCTTTCCCTATGTTCATGACTAGTGGTTCAGCTTCACATGACGATGGAAGCCCTCCTCCCTCTAAAAAAATCAAACGAGTTAAGCTGGCAAAAGCACAGCGAAGAACTGTGCGTTCTAAGAAGATATCACAAATCCACAAGGAGAGTCCAAGTGTGGTGGCGGTTGCGATGCCTGACCTTCCCAGCACTGGAGGGGAAGAGGTGGCTCTTTCCACCATTTGCACGCCCCCTGCAAGTGCTGAAAGGAGCACCCACAGTCCACTTGCTGATATGCAAATTGAAGATGTCACTGTTGAAGTACAACAGGATTAGGATACTGGTGTAGCTGGCGCTGAGGAGGAAGTTGGCGAGGAGGATTCTGATGGTGATGTGGTTTGTTTAAATCAGGCTCCGGGGGAGACAGTTGTTGTCCGTGGGATGAAAAAGCCCATCACGGTCATGCCTGGGCAGAAGACCAAACATTCCACCTCTTTGGTCTGGCAATATTTCTATCCAAATCCGGACAACAACTGTCTTGCCATATGTACCATATGTAAAGGTGAAATAAGTAGGCGTAGGGACGTTAACCACCTAGGAACATCCTCCCTTATACGGCACCTGCAGCGCGTTCATAAAAAGTTACTGTCAAGTTCAGAAACTTTGGCTAAGACCGTAAGCAGTCCAGGGACACCTAAATCCCTTTTTCCTGTTTTATCCAAGGAATCGGTGGATGAGGAGGATGAGGACGACATCTTGCCTCCGTAGAACCAGTTTGTGCAGGGACACATTAATTGCCAGCTTGTTTTGTGGGGGCCCAAACGAACCAATCATTTCAGCCACAGTCATGTGGCAGACCCTGGCGCTGAAATGATTGGTTTGTAAGTGTGCATGTCCTATTTATACAACATAAGGGTGGGTGGGAGGGCCCAAGGACAATTCCATCTTGCACCTCTTTTTTTTCTTTGCATTATGTACTGTTTGGGGCATAGTTTTTCAAACTGCCATCCTGTCTGCCACTGCAGTGTCACTCCTAGATAGGCCACGTGTTTGTGCCGCCCACTCATACCGCTTAGCATAGTCATCCAGCTACCTCGGTGCAACCTTTTGGCCATAAAAACAATATTGTGAGGTGTGAGGTGTTCAGAATAGACTGTAAATGAGTGGAAATGAAGGTTATTGAGGTTAATAATAGCATAGGAGCAGAAAAACCCACAAATTCTGTGATTTTAGCTGTTTTTATGCTTTTTTTTAAAAAAAATACAGATCCAAAACACAAAACCCAGAACCCAAAACACGGAAGGGTGGTTTTGGCAAAACCAATCAAGATCCAAAACACGAAGAAAGATCCAGATCCAAAACCAAAACACGAAAAGTGGCCGGTGCACACCCCTAATATATATATATATATATATATATGTTTTATTTATATATATATATATATATATATATATATACATATATATATATATACAGTATATTTACATTTACAGTCAGGTGCATAAATATTGGGACATTGACAGAATTTTCATATTTTGGCCTCTATTCACCACCACAATGGCTTTAAAATTAAGCAAACAAGATGTGCTTTAACTGCAGACTTTCAGATTTAATTTGAGGGTAATTATATCCAAATCAGGTGAACAGTGTAGGAATTACAACGGTTTCTACACTTTTTAAGGGGCCAAAAGTAATGGGACAAACTAAACAATCCTAAATCAAACTTTCACTTTTTAATACTTTGTTGCAAATCCTTTGCAGGCAATTACAGCCTGAAGTCTGGAACGCATAGACATCACCAGATGCTGGGTTTCATCCCTGGTGATGCTCTGCCAGACCTCTACTGCAATTGTCTTCAGTTCCTGCTTGTTCTTGGGGCATTTTCCCTTCAGTTTTGTCTTCATCAAGTGAAATCCATGCTCAATCGGATTCAGGTCAGGGGATTGACTTGGCCATTGTATAACATTGCACTTTTTAGCCTTAAAAAACTCTTTGGTTGCTTTTGCAGTATGCTTCGGGTCATTGTACATCTGCACTGTGAAGCGCTGTCCAATTAGTTCTGAAGCATTTGACTGAATATGAGCATATAATATTGCCCGAAACACTTCAGAATTAATTCTGCTGCTTTTGTCAGCAGTCACATCATCAATAAATACAAGGGAACCAGTTCCATTGGTAGCCATACATGTCCACGCCATGACACTACCACCATCATGCTTCACTGATGAGGTGGTATGTTTTGGATCATGAGCAGTTCCTTTCCTTCTCCATACTCTTCTCTTCCCATCACTCTGGTACAAGTTGATCTTTGTCTCATCTGTCCATAGGATGTTGTTCCAGAACTATAATGGCTTTTTTAGATGTTGTTTGGCAAATTCTAATCTGGTCTTCCTGTTTTTGAGGCTCACCAATGGTTTACATCTTGTGGTGAACCATCTACATTCACTCTTGTGAAGTCTTCTCTTGATTGTTGACTTTGACACATATACACCTACCTCCTGGAGAGTGTTTTTGATTTGGCCAACTGTTGTGAAGGGGTTTTTCTTCACCAGGGAAATAATTTTTCTGTCATCCACCACAGTTGTTTTCCGTGGTCTTCCGGGTCTTTTGGTGTTGCTGAGCTCTCCGGTGCGTTCTTTCTTTTTAAGAATGTTCCAAACAGTTGATTTGGCCACACCTAATGATTTTGCTATCTCTCTGATGGGTTTGTTTTGATTTTTCAGCCTAATGATGGCTTGCTTCACTGATAGTGACAGCTCTTTGGATCTCATATTGAGAGTTGATAGCAACTGATTCCAATCACACCTAGAATCAACTCCAGACCTTTTACCTGCTTAATTGATAATGAAATAATGAGGGAATAGTCCACACCTGTCCATCTTTTGAGTTGATAGTCCCATTACTTTTGGCCCTTTAAAAAGTGGGAGGCACATATAGAAACCGTTGTAATTCCTATACCGTTCACCTGATTTGGATGTAATTACCCACAAATTAAATCTGAAAATCTGCAGTTAAAGCACATCTTGTTTGTTTCATTTCAAAGCCATTGTGGTGGTGAATAGAGGCCAAAATATGAAAATTCTGTCAATGTCCCAATATTTATGCACCTGACTGTATGTGTATGTATATATATGTGTGTATATGTATGTGTACATATATGTGTGTGTGTGTATATACATATATATATGTATATGTGTACACACATATATATACATAGACACACACATATGTATATATATATATATATATATATACACACAGTGTTCAGGGACATATTAATAGAGGGGGCCCGTGTGCAGTATCTGTCCCTGGCCCTCTTCTCTCTCTCTGGTAGCCAGTAGCGCTGAGCGTATTGAGCATGTAGTGCCGCAGCAGTAGACTGTTCCCAGAGTCTACTGCGCATACACAAAATGCTGGGAAAATGCCCGCGGTGACCATTTTCCAGGTGATTATAGTGCTGATAGCGCTGACCTGGGACTTCCAAGAGGTAAGTATTAAAATTATATGGGTGCAGGGGCCCGTGTGCACCATTATAGGTACGCCCCTGATAAAATTACATTTCTTGACCCTGCAACTATTAGTGTCAAAGAAGGGGGTTTAAAGCTGAAGAAACAGGGCTGGGAAATGATGAGGCTGAAAGACAGGGACTGGAGAAGACTGGAGAAGATGACGAGGATGGTTTTGGGGGCTAAAGATGGGGACGAGGGGCTGCGGATGGTGATGAGGGGCAAAGAATGAGGAAGATTATGATGGTTGTAAGGGGCAGAGTAAGGTGCTGAGGTGAAGAGGGCAGAGGACGGTGATAAGGTGCTGGGGGCTCGGGTGAGTGAGGGAGGGAGGGAGGGAGGGAGGGAGGGAGCGGGACTAAGTTCCAACCCACTGGTCTGGTCTGAACTCTTTGGAGCAGGGGTGGGGAACCTTTTTCTGCCGAGGGCCATTTTAATATATATAACTTTATTCGCAGGCACGGTGCAGGCCTCGCCCCCTCCGTGTGATGTGACATGGGAATTGGGTCACAATTGCCGGTGATTACAGCGGGCCCGCCTCCATATTTCATTCAGTTTCTGTCTCCAGACTACTCCACTCCAGTCCTCTGTGTGCTCATGGCTGCCTCCAGAAACCAGGTGAGTGGCATGTGTGTGGGTGGGGGGTGTTAATAAAAAAAAGATAAAATTCAGTTTATGTATTGGCTAGTGCTAATGTATGTATATGTATATATATATATATATACCTATATAGAGAGAATTAGCTATATATAGATACAGTATATGTGTGTGTATATACAATTTATGTCAGTCTGGTGTAAATTATGTGTATGGGGTGTCTTGTTTATGTGTATGTATATATGTAATAAGTCACTAGTGGTGGGGTGTTGGTAGGTGAGTCGTACCTGTTTTTCTTCTGGAATCTGCTTGGGCGTAGATCAGTGCAGTTCCTCTTTCAGGCTCCTCCTATCACAGCACAGAGACAGGAGAACCCCCAGAACCCAGCGCAGAAACCAGACCAATATAAAGAAATGGGGGTTTATTACTCTGAATCACTATTCTACTAGGACAATTCTAAATGAACATTAGAACATGCAATATTGTTTCAATGCAAAAGGTACACATACAGGATATCACATTAATAAGCTTAGGTTCACTCTATACATACTGTATACTTCTAATAAAACCTCATGCTAAACATATGAATGCCAACCTGCTCCCTCTATGTGTTAGAGGTAGTTAAACTAAATATACCAAGTTGCAGTTGTAGTTGGCAGAATCTCAAATGGTTCAACTATAAATTCAATAGATAGAAAGCACAATGTCCCTGTGAGTACTCAGAATTCACTGTACAGCCTTTCATTGGTGCACAAACTTTATAGATGATACTGAACTGTATTACTGATATCCAAAATGGTGTCACTGTCTCTGCCTGTTCTGTGTTATGCACTACTGCTGTATATCCTGCACAGTTCTGTGTTATGCACTTCTGCTGTATATCCTGCTGCAGGCTTCTCTCACTGTACAGCAGTAAGCTGGATGCCCTGAGATCACAGACTGCTATGTGCTGACTGATCTCAGTCTTTACTGGGGTGCTTTTTACCTGCCATGTGCTGTAATGCTTGGGCTACCTGTCCAGATGCCAGCACTTGTCTTTGCAGCATGCACACTCTCTCCTCTCCTTTGGGCTGCAGCAGCTTTAATAGATATGTGTCCTGTCAGCTTCTCTTGTCCTGCTGCCTTACATGAGAGGGGTCTTCTCCTCACAGTCACCCCGATCAGCTGCTGATCCCTGCTCTCTGTGCCCTCAGTCACAGCACTCTCCAGCACACACCATGGCTCCTGCCACACTCCTCTCTCAGTCTTGTGCAGCACTCACTGGGCTTCTCTAGCTCCACCCCCAACAGCCTCTCTCTAGTTTCCCTCCTTAAGGCTGGCAGAACCATCTCCAGGAGATCAGCAGGGTCCCAACTCCTGCCCATTAACCCCTTCCATGCTGGAGAAAACACTGCAGGTTTGGGGGTATCACATATATATATATATATATATATATATATATATGTTCCACCCCCCACTCTCTGCTATTCTGCCCATCATCCCCCTTACAGTTCAAATCTGACCCCAACCCCATTCAGGACGCAGGGTCTTTCTCCTCTCTGGCTGTTGGATAGTGCTTGTCCCGCCTGCCTTTTTCTGGGGTCAGGTGGGCCGTGGAACACATTTTGTGAGATATATATATATATATATATACACACACATATGTGGATGTACTACACCCATGGACATAGGTGTCTTCATAATGGGTGCAAGGCGTGTGGTGCACACGAATCAGCGCTGCAGAGCAGCAAACACTCACTATGAAAATGCCAGCGCCCATTTTTCCAGTGATCTGAGCATGCACAGAAAAGATGTCCCCGGGAAAGTAGACGCAGGCGCCATTTTCCCAGAGACCCACGGATCCACTGTAGATTCTGGCATGAAGCCAGAATCTACAGCGCTCAGTGCGCTGACAGACAGAAGGGGGCCCAAACAGAGGCTGTACACGGGCCCCCTCCTCTCTTAAAACACCCCTGCTCATGGATCTCTTAATAATTAGCGTTCACAGTGACATAGCTTGCTTCAACGTTTTAGTGTCTGTATACTACACACTGTCATCAGCAGTACTGCTATTAGGGGATCCATCAGTGTCGCACCTCCACATATGTTTTATTGCCAGTATCTGTGCAGGCACCTGGGCATTTGGTGCTGGTACTGTGAGTGCAGGACTATATTGTGTTTTGTATACATTTTATTGTTTGTGTACAAATTATACAGTTTGTCAGTCTGGCATAAATTATGTGTGTGGGATGTTGTTTATAATACGTGTGTGTGTGTGTGTATATGTATATATATATATATAATATATATATATATGACACCAATTTAAACATTAGGCGGCACTCAAAGTAGGGACACATAGGGCCAGATTGTGGGTCAGACATAACTGCGATGTCAGATGCAATTGAGGGATGCTTTTTGTCTGTGCATGCATCCCAGTTATATTGTACAGAGTTACAGTACAGGTATAGATGCATGGTAGCAGAATCGTGTTGGAAATGTATGGGGCGTTCCTGCACGGTGACAGGAGGGGCGTTCCTGCACAGTGACAGGAGGGGCATTCCTGCACAGTGACAGGAGGGGCATTCCTGCATGGTGACAGGAGGATGGCTAATCATATGCCCCGCTGATGTTGCATTTCATGGGAGTGTTGCAGGCATGTGTGGCTGATAGTGGCTGCATACTGAGATGAATGCATATTCAGTCACATTGGAGGCCATATGCAGATGGAGATACTGTACCTGCCATAGGACTGGTGCAAGCTTCAACCAATGGCGCAACTGATGGTGGCGTCTGAAGACTCACCAAGCAGTATCTGAGCATCTAAAGACACTGTGGGTATCTCAGTCCTTGCACATGTACCCCAGGGAAGGGCTTTGAAGCGCCATTAGTAGAAAATCGTAGTCGCAACTCCTGCAACAGATGGCCGCGACTGACCCAAAAACAGGCACATAATAGGGAAAACATAGCAAGAAGAGGAAAACACTTTTGTCAGGGTGCATACAGTATGTTTTCCTGTGTGTTTATTTCAAATACTGCCTACAAATTAATTGAAAGTGCCGGTAGAAAGCAGGGCCACTTGCTAGCGTCTGCCCCCCATGGTAAAGGTTGCCAGCCAACCCCTGCCTGGAATAACAGATGGGCATTTTTTTTAAATGTTTTTGATGCAACATAAAAAGTAAAATATAGCAAATTATGTGTTTGGACTTTTTGCTGTGAACAGTCTGACTTGTAAATAAGTTTTGTGGTTAGCACCCCATAAACGTATCAATGCATACTTTCCTACCCTCCGGGGACCTGCGGGAGGCTCCCGATATCTCAGGTAACACACTGCTCCCCCGGGAAAGCAGGCACTTCAATATTACCTACTTCCTAGTGAAGTGGGTAGAATAAGGAAAATTGTTGAATAAAAGTTAAAGAAATAGTTTTTATCCCATGGTAAATATAATAGAGATAATTCAAAATATAACATTTTCTAAATGAATTGACAATAGCACAAAATCCAGTAAAGGCCTAATGATGGCTTGCTTCACTGATAGTGACAGCTCTTTGGATCTCATATTGAGAGTCGACAGCAACTGATTCCAAATGCAAATGTCACACCTAGAATCAACTCCAGACCTTTTACCTGCTTAATTGATAATGAAATAACGAGGGAATAGCCCACAACTGTCCATGAAATAGCTTTTAAGTTGATAGTCCCATTACTTTTGGCCCCTTAAAAAGTGGGAGGCACTTATAGAAACCGTTGTAATTCCTATACCGTTCACCTGATTTGGATGTAATTACCCTCAAATTAAATCTGAAAGTCTGCAGTTAAAGCACATCTTGTGTGTTTCATTTCAAAGCCATTGTGGTGGTGAATAGAGGCCAAAATATGAAAATTCTGTCAATGTCCAAATATTTATGCACCTGACTGTATATATATATATATATATATATATATATATTTATATATATATATATATATATATATACTAGCTGAAGTACCCGGCATTGCCCAGGTTTAAGTCTTCAAATTATTAAGTTATATTATGTGATGTTGTCCAAATCCATCCAGTGGAAGGCCCAGAACAGGCTCCCTGGCTCAAAGTTCTACCCGGCGTACACCACAGGAGGTCTGACTGGGAATTCAACCATCTAGTATGTCTATGGGATCCCAGCGGCCGGGATGCCACCAGTCAGAATACTGACAGTGGCATCCCGACAGTCAGGATCCCGATACCATTAGGTAAGTATCATGCCACTGAACCTTAACCCTGCCCCTAACCCTCCCTCCTTGGTGCTTGAACCTAACCTCCCCCCTAGTGCCTAAACCTAACCTCCCCAACCCCACACCCTAAACCTAACCCTCCCCCCTTAGTGCCTAACCCTAACCATAAATCTAACCCTCCCCCTAACCCCTAATACTTACCTTCGAGATACCGGTGGTCGAGATTTTAGAGCCAGGATCCCGATGCTGTTGGGATTCCAACGCCAGTATTTTGACCGTCGGCAGCCCGCAAATCCAACCAGTGGAAAGCTCAGAATAGGCTCCCCAGGTAAAAGTTCTGCCCAAGGGAAGTCCGACCAGGACTCTAACCCTTGAAAACTGGCCAGGATCCAACTGGACCTCTTGGTTTCATCCCAATCAGTGCAGGGGTGTCCGAATACATAGTCGGACAAACAAGCAAACAAACAAACAAACAAACAAACAGACCAATATATAAGAAAACTCATCAATTTCAACTACATGTATTGTCATTAAAAATTACTACTGTAAGTCATTTACACACATTGTAAAGTGTCATGTGCAATGTTTAACTGTTTTACACTACAGAACATAAATTCTTATTAGCGTTTGATTTTATATTTGCTATAGGTGACTCTAGATAGATAGATAGATAGATAGATAGATAGATAGATATTTTTTACTTTCTAACTAACATATCTCTTTAGTGATTTTGTAATGTTACCAAGTTTCTGACTCCTGGAATAACAGATGGGCATTTTTTTTGTTTTTTTTGATGTAACATAAAAAGTAAAATATTGTAAAAACATGGCTCACAAATGATGTGCTTGGACTTTTTGCTGTGATTCCTGAACAGTCTGACTTGTAAATAAGTATTGTAGTCAGCACCCCATATACACACCAATGTGATCATAAGCTGAATACAACTTTCAGCCAGCAGGGAGGCTGCTCTGGCAGAAGAATGGTTTCAGGCTGACATATACATTGTGTTGTCACTGTCAGCTAGGCCCAGGACAGACATTTGTTAAGTAAAAGTTAAACAAATAGTTTGTATCCCATTGTGAATATAATAGAGATAATTGCAAATGTAACATTTTCTAAATTAATTGACAATAGCACAAACTCCAGTAGAGCTGAGGGAATGACGTTAATCAGCCATTTAACCATTTATATATTTATGTATCACTCCTGCAGAATTGTTATTTTCTGTCTCTGACATTAGTGGCAGTGCAGAAGATGTATTGTGATGTGTAGTCCAGCAAGTAGGCAAAATAAAAGACACGCCTACTATTAATCTGAACCTCAGTTACTGTAATAACAATTGAACCACAAATGTAGTTTTATGCCAAGTGTGTACCTGTAATGTTATCACTCATTAAAACCACAATATTGATAAATAATGATATCCCTTTTTACTGATTAAAGCTTAGGGCAGTGTGACCTAGCACTGTTACTAAGTGACTACTGCATTCATAGATGCTCATATACCTGTGAAATGACATGTAAGTGATACTGGCCACATCCCATACAGTGACTTGGGTGCTAACAATAGGCCCTGCATATTTCCCAGCTTCAGGCCCCTGTGGCCCTTATCTGGCCCAGCCCTGAAAGGAGAATGTTCCCTGTTTTATCCTCAATCTCTATGGACAGCATGAAACTGAAACCGATGAACCATGGGTACATAACTAGCACCTGTGTGTATGCTCCCTTAGGGTCAGGTCCATGGGTGCTGTACAGTATATCGTATTAAGTGAACAGAAGAGAACTAGACTCTACCAAACACTGAGCATCCACAATATAAATCCTATGTACATACTGGCAGATCTGTGAATTCCAGGTAACCTGACAGTATATAGGAACTTTATGCTGCAATAATGCTGTAATGGTGAATTACTATAGTGCCATCAGCCCATGCTCCACAGTCATTACAGTCACCATTTATCATATATCTATGGGGTGAGATCCTGCCTAGGTCACAGAAATATTGTTGTGAGGAATAAATAAAACCAACAGGGGAAAAATATTAAATCATCACGACTCACCTGGTTACAGGTCTGAGTGCCTGGAAATACATCAGCTGCCTGTCCTGGACGTCCCCAGGGAGATGCATTTTTCCCCTTCACAGCGCTCAACATTCTGTGAGCATTCGGCTTAATTTGAGGGAACATCCCTCAAGCACAGTCGCACTCTCCTTACTCCTCAACTCGACGACTAGCACTGACCTATGCTTTGGCAGTTGGTAAGCTGATTCTGTGACATCACAATGATTCTGTGACATCACCAGACATTCTATTCTCTGACTACATGAGACACATTATACAGCCACCTATTTAGCACTACGTAACACATATGGGCAGATTGGGAACTTAATGTAGCCTAGAAAATATTTTAAAAGTGGCCTCATGTTCTAGGCAACAAAGGCTGCAATAGCTTATTATTAGAAATCCCACCTAACCATAGGTGTCTTATACTCTACCTCAGCCTCTTCTCCTAATATCATATGGTACAAATGGGACATATTAGTAATGCAGTGGGAAGACTATGGTAAATCCACTATATAACAGCCCTGACCCATCACTCATTACTCAAATTACATTTTAATATGATTAAACATGTATCATGGATTTTAAGCTTTGGCTCCAAGTACAATAAAGCATTGTATTGTGTATAAACATCTCATAATTTGGTATAATTATACTTTGGGTCTGTTTCTCCCATGTAATGTATCCACCTTGACAATGGTTTTGCAAAACCAAAACATGAAGATAAGTGTTTTGGATCAGGGTCTTTTTAAAAAAAAAAAATTGATTGTTTTTAAAAACAGTTATAGAATGATACTTTGGGCCTGTTCATCCCCTATATCCACCTTTTCTTCTACTAAAACCATAATTAAGTGTAAAAAAAATTGATAAATAGTTTTTAAAACAGTTAAAATCATGTAATTTTTGCAATACAAAACCGAAAATTCGGATTTAAATCCGAATGGTGAACCATGGGAAGATCAGAACCGTGACTCGGATTTGTCTTGATTCTCGAAATTCTGGTGGCTTTGGACATCTGGAGAATTGAACCGTACATGTCTAATTATATATTTATATATCTTTTTTTCTATTGAATAAATCTATTTAATTTTATTTATTAAACTATACTACCACATGTTAAATTTGCACCCTAACTGAATCTGAACTCTGATTTGGAAGCTGTCTGTTCAGCGGGCAGGTAATTATGTCACTTTTCATAGCAAGTTCAAGCCTTCATGTGCTTTAGGTGTTCCTACAGTAATGCGGCTATTTAAGCAGAGTGAATGGTAATTTTCCTGTTCTCTATGCTGATCAGTGACAAATGCTTCTAATTTATCTTTTCTAATATCATGTGCAATTTATAAATATATAGTCACATTTTCAGAATATAAAAATCATATAGAACAGGGGTGACCAGACTTTTGTGACCTGGAAACTACTTTTTGTTCACTTAGTGATGGTCTACCAGCGTCAATGGGACTGATTCAAAGGTGGACGCTATGGCAATGTTTGCACTGTTGAGAATTTTTTTTTTTGTTTCTGCAAAATCCCCTAACTGTACAATGGTAATTGCAGTTGCTTATGGGATCGCTGGTATTAGAGACGGTGACTGCATAATTTTGCAGATGTAAATGTATAAGAAATGGCAGCTTTGCATACACAGAGTCCACCTCTGATCAGGCTCACAGGCACTATGCTGCACACAGGCGCACTGATTTTATTCCCAACAGCTCTCACATACATAAAATACAGTATTATTATACAACAGCTCTCACATACAGTATATAAAATACAGTATTATACAACAGCTCTCACAAACATAAAATACAGTATTATTATACAACAGCTCTCACATACATAAAATACAGTATTATTGTACAACAGCTCTCACATACATAAAATACAGTATTATTGTACAACAGCTCTCACATACATAAAATACAGTATTATTATACAACAGCTCTCAAATACATAAAATACAGTATTATTGTACAACAGCTCTCACATACATAAAATACAGTATTATTGTACAACAGCTCTCACATACATAAAATACAGTATTATTATACAACAGCTCTCAAATACATAAAATACAGTATTATTGTACAACAGCTCTCACATACATAAAATACAGTATTATTATACAACAGCTCTCACATACATAAAATACAGTATTATTATACAACAGCTCTCACATACATAAAATACAGTATTATTATACAACTGCTCTCACATACATAAAATACAGTATTATTATACAACAGCTCTCACATACATAAAATACAGTATTATTATACAACAGCTCTCACATACAGTATATAAAATACAGTATTATACAACAGCTCTCACAAACATAAAATACAGTATTATTATACAACAGCTCTCACATACATAAAATACAGTATTATTGTACAACAGCTCTCACATACATAAAATACAGTATTATTATACAACAGCTCTCAAATACATAAAATACAGTATTATTGTACAACAGCTCTCACATACATAAAATACAGTATTATTATACAACAGCTCTCACATACATAAAATACAGTATTATTATACAACTGCTCTCACATACATAAAATACAGTATTATTATACAACAGCTCTCACATACATAAAATACAGTATTATTATACAACAGCTCTCACATACATAAAATACAGTATTATACAACGGCTCTCACATACACAAAATAGAGTATTATTATTATTATACAACAGCTCTCACATACATAAAATACAGTATTATTATACAACAGCTTTCACATACATAAAATACAGTATTATTATACAACTGCTCTCACATACATAAAATACTGTATTATTATACAACAGCTCTCACATACATAAAATACAGTATTATTATACAACAGCTCTCACATACATAAAATACAGTATTATACAACGGCTCTCACATACACAAAATAGAGTATTATTATTATTATACAACAGCTCTCACATACATAAAATACAGTATTATTATACAACAGCTTTCACATACATAAAATACAGTATTATTATACAACAGCTCTCACATACATAAAATACAGTATTATACAACAGCTCTCACATGCATAAAATACAGTATTATTATTATTATTATTATTATTATTATTGTACAACAGCTCTCACATACATAAAATACAGTATTATTATACAACAGCTCTCAAATACATAAAATACAGTATTATTGTACAACAGCTCTCACATACATAAAATACAGTATTATTATACAACAGCTCTCACATACATAAAATACAGTATTATTATACAACTGCTCTCACATACATAAAATACAGTATTATTATACAACAGCTCTCACATACATAAAATACAGTATTATTATACAACAGCTCTCACATACATAAAATACAGTATTATACAACAGCTCTCACATACACAAAATAGAGTATTATTATTATTATACAACAGCTTTCACATACATAAAATACAGTATTATTATACAACAGCTTTCACATACATAAAATACAGTATTATTATACAACTGCTCTCACATACATAAAATACAGTATTATTATACAACAGCTCTCACATACATAAAATACAGTATTATTATACAACAGCTCTCACATACATAAAATACAGTATTATACAACGGCTCTCACATACACAAAATAGAGTATTATTATTATTATTATACAACAGCTCTCACATACATAAAATACAGTATTATTATACAACAGCTCTCACAAACATAAAATACAGTATTATTATACAACAGCTCTCACATACATAAAATACAGTATTATTGTACAACAGCTCTCACATACATAAAATACAGTATTATTGTACAACAGCTCTCACATACATAAAATACAGTATTATTGTACAACAGCTCTCACATACATAAAATACAGTATTATTATACAACAGCTCTCAAATACATAAAATACAGTATTATTGTACAACAGCTCTCACATACATAAAATACAGTATTATTGTACAACAGCTCTCACATACATAAAATACAGTATTATTATACAACAGCTCTCAAATACATAAAATACAGTATTATTATACAACAGCTCTCACATACATAAAATACAGTATTATTATACAACTGCTCTCACATACATAAAATACAGTATTATTATACAACAGCTCTCACATACATAAAATACAGTATTATTATACAACAGCTCTCACATACAGTATATAAAATACAGTATTATACAACAGCTCTCACAAACATAAAATACAGTATTATTATACAACAGCTCTCACATACATAAAATACAGTATTATTGTACAACAGCTCTCACATACATAAAATACAGTATTATTATACAACAGCTCTCAAATACATAAAATACAGTATTATTGTACAACAGCTCTCACATACATAAAATACAGTATTATTATACAACAGCTCTCACATACATAAAATACAGTATTATTATACAACTGCTCTCACATACATAAAATACAGTATTATTATACAACAGCTCTCACATACATAAAATACAGTATTATACAACGGCTCTCACATACACAAAATAGAGTATTATTATTATTATACAACAGCTCTCACATACATAAAATACAGTATTATTATACAACAGCTTTCACATACATAAAATACAGTATTATTATACAACTGCTCTCACATACATAAAATACAGTATTATTATACAACAGCTCTCACATACATAAAATACAGTATTATTATACAACAGCTCTCACATACATAAAATACAGTATTATACAACGGCTCTCACATACACAAAATAGAGTATTATTATTATTATACAACAGCTCTTACATACATAAAATACAGTATTATTATACAACAGCTTTCACATACATAAAATACAGTATTATTATACAACAGCTCTCACATACATAAAATACAGTATTATACAACAGCTCTCACATGCATAAAATACAGTATTATTATTATTATTATTATTATTATTATTATTATTATTATACAACAGCTCTCATATACATAAAATACAGTATTATTATACAACAACTCTCACATACATAAAATACAGTATTATTAAACAAAAATGACAAGCACAAAAAATAAAACATAACAGAAAATACATCCAGTCATTTTGAGGTGTACAGAGGTGCCACAAATCTGCAATCTCCTACATTCCCCCATACCATAAACTTGTAATAAACTAATTATCTCCACTGCTTAATAATATAAGGGGTTGTCATATTTAAAAATAAATAAATCAGTCACTCAGTGTCTGTGTGTGCGGCGGGGAGCTGGTGCTTGGTGTGGTATGGTACCACAGCAGGAGGAGACAGTGCCCTGGCAGCATCAATATAACACAATCATGCCCCACACACTACCTCCGGGAGCGGCTTCGGCACTTGCAGAAAGTTTGCTGCTATCAGTCCGGGGATGTGCTTGGCGCTGTGAGGAGCCTATGTGATAGTGGGATAGCAGCTCCATATGACACTCAGCACGCTCTGTGGAGCCAGGCAACAGCGGCGTGCCCCTTACAGCGTGTGGGTGATATCATGATGTCACCGCTTGCTGCACTACTGGGCAGTGCCAGAAGAAGGTCTACATAGGCCTGGAGCTGAAATTTATGAAGGGCCTATTGTATATCACCACAGGGGGTGTGACCAGTGCCATGGGAGTATGACTAGTGAGCGACCAGTGTTGTGGGTAGTGGTCTGTCTTGTGGGGTGTGATTAGTGCCTACCTTCAAAAACCTCAATCTCCCTCCCATCTTTGCTTATATCTGTACTGTAATTTGAGAGTCTACAAATGAACAAAGGGAAACACCCCTAGGAATGGACTTCAATGCTTTACAGTTTAACACCATCAAAGTTTTTCTTCTGATGGTAGCTGCCATTGAAAGGTGTGGAAGCTACAGCCATCCAATGTTAAAATTTTGCTGAATTCAGCTATTTAACATCAAGACCAGCCGTGAGTCGTTTTTGCACAGGCGCAAACTTTGTTTTTTGTTCTTGTGCGAATCGTAATTTTTTCATTGAATATTTTTGATGCAATGGTTAGTTACCATTGCATCAAAAGTTTCAATGGCGGAAGCCCAGCCCCCATTCAATGGTGGTTTTCCAATATCTATCCCTGAACATCCCATGTTAACGTGATCCTAATATGAAAAAAAGGCTTTTAATGAAGATATAAATATAAAACCCCTCTACTAAAGAACATACGGGTCACTTAGGAGCCTATCCATGATCCCTTATAGCCCTATTACTGTACACATGCTAGTTTCCACATGAATTTTGTAATGGGCCCAATCATTATTAGGGGCCACCTAGTATTCAGCAAACTCCAAAAACTGAAAGTTTTAAGAGTTTACTTGTATATAGGAACAAGGCCCGGGATTGCATAGAGCACAGGTTCTCAAACTCGGTCCTCAGGACCCCAAACAGTGCATGTTTTCCAAGTATCCTCACAGAATCACAAGTTAAATAATTAGCTCCACCTGTGGATCTTTTAAAATGAATACACCTGTGCAACTGCTGGGTGACCTGCAAAACTTGACCTGTGTGGGGTCCTGAGGACCGAGTTTGAGAACCAATGGCGTAGAGGGATCTGAGTAGATTGCTCTGCTGCCTCTGCACTGCAAGACCTGCAGCTGTCCACATGCATGAATTCAAGTCAACCATCCGGATTGGGCAGTGGTAAGTAACACTGCTACGTTGGTATCAGTGTTTAGGATCAAGAGGACAGTTGCTCCAGTACTTTGCTCCAGTAGTTAAGTATCTACTTCTGCAATTCTCGGCCAGTTGGATTTTTAATTACCTGGGGTCACCGGGCCTCCGTTGATGAATAGGCCCCTTAGTGATGCAATATTATATATATTAATTCAACAGTGGCGGCGCTCACAAAATATAAATGAGACAGTTGCAGAGTTTTCACTGACAAAAAAAGTATTAGATTTTGAAATGTCGGTGAAACCTCTGCAATTTTATTTTGTGAGTGCCACTACTGTTATACTGATACATTCCACATACTGGTATACAGAAGCTCATGTGTATGGGCGGTGTCAGGGCTGAGCGTGGGCACAGACAGAACTTAGCATTTGGGTGGAGTGGAGGGTGTCGGCTGAGTGGGGGCATGGGCAGAACTTAGCAGTTGGGTGGCGGGCAGAGTGTATAGTGTCAGGGCTGGTCGGGGGCACAGGCAGAACTTAGCGGTAGGGTGCCAGGAGAAGTGGGGGGTGGAGGGAGATATGGGCCAAGCAACAGTCAGATTGGGGGCTGGATAGAGCGTAGCATGGGGCAGCGTATTGGCAGACTCAGGTGATACATATGCCGGGTACTTTTACAAACACACATACATATATAGACACAAAATATTGTGCAGAGACAATATGTTAACAGTTATATTTATTAGTATGTGGACTGCTATTAAATAAAATAGAGGACCAATTTGCATATACAATTGTGTGTGTGTATATTTATAATACACACACACAGCAAAGCCTGAACTATCTAAAATTGATCCTTCAGTCTATATAAAGCATACCTTTTGCCGTTTGCAGAGGCATTGTGATGCCAGCAGTAGGGGTAAGTTGCATGAGGTGTGACTCTCGATGAATAGCAGTCCCAGGCCACCTTCACGGAATGCAGCTCAGCTGTAGCTGCTCACTGAATCTTTGGACGGGCAGGCACTGGTGGGCAAGCGTGTGGGCAGCCGGCAGTATGCCTGACCGTTTGGGTGCAGTGGGGCAGCAGCTAGGTAATGTCCGCGGCGTGATGTCACATTGGAGGAGACGTGGAGACTCTATAAGGCTCAGAAAGGGCTTATGAAGCCTTCCACTGTGCTGCCATTTGTATTTATGCCCAAGTTTCCCTGATCCCCTGCTCCTCCGGTAGACAGGCAGGAAGGTGTGTTGTGGCGACTCGGCAGGATTTAAATGGGCGGGGCCTCAGACAGCCATTGAGAGGCTATTTAAGGAAAACAGAAATGTTCCTGTGAATCCTGCCACTAGTGGATCCTGTGGGAGCGAAGGTCTATTTTCATTGGGGGCCTGGAGCGGCAGCTCCACCCGCCCCATTGTTAATCTGGCCCTGCTACTGGGAGCTGGGCTTCTGAAGCACCATAAGCTGTTTATTTTGCTTCAGTTGGTCGTGATCTACCTGCAGATGCCCAGTGAGCTACTAGTAGATCGCAATCTACTTTTTGGCCAGGTCTGATATAGAATAATGGAATATTAAGTATATAATTCCAGGGAAAAGTGATTTTGTTTTCTCCTCCCCACTGTATGGATAGCATGAATCTGAAAACGATGGACCATGGGTGCATAACTAGCACCTGTGGCGTATGCGCCCTTAGGGTCAGGTCCATGGGCGCTGTATATTGAATTAAGTGAACAGAAGAGATAAAAATTCTATTTACATACTGGAAGATCTGTGTATTCCAGGTAACCTTACGCTTTATACAGATGTGTTCACATACATCTAGCCTCCATGCGCATTAAACAGCCCTTCTAGTCGCACCATGCTGTGGCGTGACTCAGTAACGCAGAGCGCCTTTTCGTGCAAATTTTTACCTTCAAAATGCATCTTATTCGCACACTGATGCGAACAGAAAACACAAGATGTTCCTGCTGATTAAAATGATATGTGGCATGCCTATATTCTGTGTGCGACTGCGGGTGTATCTGCATGGGAAACGCTGGATTACAGTGCCACAGCCGCTAAATTACAGTGCCACAGTCGCAGACGCACACAGAATATAGGCATGACGCATATCATTTTAATCAGCAGAAGCTGCTTGTGTATTCTATTTGCATCACTGTACGAATAAGATTCAATTGAAGCTGAGAAGTCGCAGAAAAACATGTTTGGCACTACCGAGTCACACAGGGCTCACACATTAGGTGTAGCGCAACTTGTAGCGCACGGAGACGGAGGATGGATGTATGTGGACACATCTGTAGGTTCTTTATGTTGCGATAATGCTGTATTGGTGCATTACTATAGTGCCATCAGCCTATGCTCCACAGTCATTACAGACACTCTTTATCATCTATCTATGGTATGGGGTGAGATTCTGTCCAGGTCGCAGAAATATTGTTGTGAGGAATAAATAAAACCAACAGTAGAAAAACATGAAATCATCACGACTCACCTGGTTACAGGTCTGAGTGCCTGGAAATACATCAGCTGCCTGTCCTGGACGTCCCCAGGGAGATGCATATTTCCCCTTCGCAGCGCTCAACATTCTGTGAGCATTCGGCTCAATTTGAGGGAACATCCCTCAAGCACAGTCGCACTCTCCTTACTCCTCAACTCGACGACTAGCACTGACCTATGCTTTGGCAGTTGGTCAGCTGATTCCGTGACATCACAATACAGTTACATCACCAGACATTCTATTCCCTGACTGCATGAGACACATTATACAGCCACCTATTTAGCACTACGTAACACATATGGGCAGATTGGGAACTTAATGTAGCCTAGAAAATATTTTAAAAGTGGCCTCATGTTCTAGGCAACAAAGGCTGCAATAGCTTATTATTAGTAATCCCCCTTATCTCTCACCATCAACAAGGTTATAGCCAAGATCCAATACAAAATGGTAACCATAGGTGTCTCATACTCTACCTCAGCCTCTTCTCCTAATATCATATGGTACAAATGGGACATATTAGTAATGCAGTAGGAAGACTATGGTAAATCCATCATATAACCGCCCTGACCCATGTAATGTATCCACCTTATCTTCATGTTTTGGTTTTGCAAACCACTGTCAAGTGTTTTGGATCAGAGTCTTTTTTAAAAAAAAAATTATAGTTTTAAAAACAGCTAAAATCATGTAATTTTTCCATTCCAAACCTCAAAATTAGGATTTAAAATTGGAATTCTGAACAGTGTAAGATCAAACTGCGGCTCGGATCTGTCCTGATTCTCGAAAATTTGGGTGGATTCGGATGTCTGGAGAACTGAACTCCACATGTCAAATCATATATTTATATAAGTTTTTCTACTGAATAAATCTATTTATTACACTATAATACACTTAAATTTGCACCCTGACCGAATCTGAAGTCTGGAAGATGTCTGTTCGGTGGGCAGGTGTCCTACAGTAATGCGGCTGTTTAAGCAGAGTGAATGGTTCTTTTCCTGTTCTGTATGCCGATCAGTGGCTAGTGCTTCTAATGTACAGTGTCTCTTCTAATATTGTGTGCAATTTATAAACATATAGTCGCATTTTCAGAACATGAAAATGATATAGAATAATGGAATATTAAGTATATACAGTATTTCCAGGAAGAAGTGATGTTTTTTTCTCCTCCCCTCTATATATATAAATTACTGCTAAGTATCATTGTGTAGGATTTACTTTAACACACTCATTTTTATTTCATGGGCACTAAGATCCAATCCATAATGTGAGATTAAAAATGTCATAAAAGGGCATAACTGGTTGGCACTGGGTAGCGATGGGGCATTTGCTCATAAGAGAAGCATCCAGTGGTCATTTCATGGATGTGTAGAGCTGTACGTATGGATTGAATGTCATTTTCAGTTCCATCTTCTACACACAGTGTAGCATTGACATATCTATGAAGGGTGCCAGGGTGTACCCTGCACCCATTTTTAGTACCTGGAGATTTGCGCATGCACACTTGTGGTGTCTACAGAGCCATGTATCCGGAGATCTGCACAATGCCAGAGTCTTCTGCACCACAAAGAGGAGTGGGCCCACACAAAGTAGTCTGCACAGGGGCCCCCTCCTCTCTTAAACCACCCCTGCGATCGCGTAGATACATTCAGCTTAGAACATGGGTGAACAGTTGCATAGGTCTTAAGTTCTCTGTAGGCATTTGGAATTATGGCTGCATTACATGAATCAGACCCATAATATATATTATTTAAGACACAACAAAGTGGCACCATTAGAGATTAGGGGGGGAAAAAAAAAATATATATATATATATATATATATATATGTATATATATATATATATATATATATATATATATAAATATTCTGGTTCACACAGTATTATTATTATTATGTTAATAACACATTTACCTTGCCTCAAATAGCAGTCCGTGATCAATAGAAATTTGGCTCAGTGTGAGAAAACTACATCTAAAAATAAATATGCTATTGACAAAACACCAAATCTGCAAGTAAATGAGCCATAAATGAGGGCAGCTTATGTTATACTGTAGTAACCTTTATTTCCTATTGTATATTGATGTGTGCTGAAACTACTTAGAAGTAACCAGAGGTTGGAGTCAGCAACATATTTACTGGTTACATTGATTTAGTTTCTCTTTGCAGTGTTTGGCTAGACAAAGGGTGATAAGAAACATCACAGAAACATTGTATATTCTGATTTGTCAATTACAAAGTCCTGATCTCTTTTCAAAAGCTTCAAAAATTGTTCTTAATGGAATTGCATCATACTAATTGAATATCGGTTATTGTAATGTTCAGCCAATGGATTGCATTTTACTGCACCTTCCACAATGGAATCTTGTGTGTTTATAATGTGTATCACTGCTATTACGGAAGCGAAATCGGATGATTGTTAGATTGTGCGCATGCGTATGTGACTGTGACTACGCAGACCCATCGCAGAGTGATTGACAGGAAGTACCATTTGGTGAAGGCGACGGGGGGGAGGGTCTGCGAAACGCAATGTGATTTCTTAGTGGGTTTTTTTTATTAAATTTGCAAAAATCTCAAAAAACGTTTTACACGTTGTCATTATGGGGTATTGTGTGTAGAATTTTGAGGACAAAAATTAATTTATTCCACATAACAAAATGTGGAAAAAATGAAGCACTGTGAATACTTTCCGGATGCACTGTATAGTAATCTCCTAGATGAAGGGTCCCATACAGCCTATAGGTAGGCAAGTATGCATCTGTCTCTGTCCTCTCTCCCATATATAGTAAGCTCCTAGATCAAGGGTCCTCTATCCTGTTCTCATAGCCCTTTTCTCTAGCACTTCTAGGACAATCGTCACCTAGTCAGTGGCCATTTAGCCTGGAACTCCTCTCGCTCATAGCCATTTGTCTCTTCCAGTGGCTCTACTCCTGCTAGTCATGCCGTCACCTCCGCAGACAGGTTCCACATTTCACAGATTGCTCCCCTGCTCACCTTGCTTCACAACTGTATTGTGTACTGAGAATTACGGTGCTAATTGTTACATGTGCTCTGTATGTGTTTTGGTTACAGTAATGTTATGTTCTGTGTACCCTGTACTGTCCTACTGTTGCTGTATGTACAGCGCTGCGGACCACTTGTGGTGCCCTATCAATTAAAATGTAGCAATAATTTTAAAGAATTACCATTGGTTGAGGAGTTGTTAGCCATTTATGCCGTCCACGAATAACACATGGGGGACCCCTCCCCTCCTTCCCTGAAATTTAGTGTATGATCACTCAAAAAAATATGGTATGCAGGCACACAGGCACACATACCGGTAAGTCCTCCATAGCTTAGCTAGATGTCTATAAATCAGGTTCCATAAAGCCCTATTGTATAGCTGCGGGCTGACTTTAGTCCTCCAGTGTGAGTCACCACTTAGCTTCTGGTAAGGGTAGCTATGGAGGGCACCAACCCTCTATGTGCCATATATGATGGGGAACATATTTACTAAAGGAGGAGGTGTTTAAAAATGTGAATGTCTTGTCCTATGTACATTTATGTTGAGTTCAGGTAAAGGGAAAAAGTATATATACTTTTCCCACACACATTTTACTCCAAGATTTATTTGTCTAATATTGGGCTGCCCTTCTTTGTCTTGGCAAGATGAGCTGTGCACAACACATGTTGCTGGTAATAGTTATTTCTTTGTACAATGTACTGTTAATGTTTTTCTTTGCAGTTAGATGAGAGATCTACAAAGGGATATAAGAGAAACTTTAACGGGTCACAAAACCTCTAGAGATAAAATGTGCATATATGTAACATGAAGGATAAGCACGTAATAATTCCTGATGTTCTACTGCAGCTCTATTACATTTAGAAATAAAAGTTGTCTGATTAAGCAATTAATGTAGTATAAACATCCCACAGGTATACAGCAGAAATCCCTGGTGAGCCCCATACCCACCTCCAGGGGCCAGGTTCAAGTCTGTGCACTTATATTATACATTGTCATTCTACTAGAGGGTCAGTAAGGTTGTGGAGCAGAAGCATGGATGAACTTGGGTGCTTGGTTCATTTCTATGGAAACTGCACCAAAGCTGGGTACACACTAGACGATATGTCGTCCGATCCAGCTGGATCAGACTACATGTCGGCAACATCGTCTAGTGTGTACCCTCAATGTCACTGATGATGCATGCTCCCGCGCAACATCAGCAATATCGCCCATCGGACCTGCATGCAGGTTGAACGTGCAACATCGTCAGCGAGGACCATACTGCCATGCCATGCTGACACTCCCGACATTGGCAAGTTTGTATGCACTTGCCGATGCTGGGACCCCCGCCGGGTCCGTCACATGATAGCTTGGCTGGGTACACATTGTTAAATGTTTACCTAGCTTAAGATTAGCCATACAGCCAATCAAAATGGGTTCTCCTAACACCCCCTGTCTGTTCCTTTATAAACAGGCCCTGTTCTTTGCAAGCAGACTAAGAGGTCAATTTACTAAGCAGTGTTAGGATACAGAGTGAAAATTGATAAGGTGCCAGCCAATCAGCTCCTAACTGCCATCTCACAGGCTGTGTTTGAAAAATGACAGTTGGAAGCTTATTGGCAGGCACCTTATCACTTTTCACTCTGTCTCCTAACACTGCTTAGTAAATAGACCCCTAATGGGTAGCCAAGTCTGTCTGTGGTGGCTGGCCACACCCCCTCTGGTGACTGGAGTTTGTGTCCCTAACACTGCATTCCCCTGTGGATTAAGGGAAACACTGGTCTCTTGCGGTACACAAGAATGTCGCTGTAGCGCTGTGGGACAAGATCCCCTTCTTTTGTACATGTTAAGTCTCCTTTCAGGGATTTTTTTTACATAGCAAAATACATCTGTTTTTGCATCGAAAACAGCTCTGAACCGTCAAGGCATGGACTCCACAAGACTTCTGAAAGGTGTCCTGGGCATTGAGACATTGTTATTCATTTCACCTGCCAGTGGTTTTAATGTTATGGCTGATGAGTGTATATTTAGTTTCCCAGAGTGCGCCTTTACACCAATGGCGTGCGGGGACGGGCACGGCAAATGTCCTGCACAGTGGATATTCCCGGCTGTAACACGGCGACCATGCCGTGCCTGTGCCGTGTGAAAGGACCCACCTGCTTCCCTGTTATCTATTTTTCAAACCCGGCTATAAACCAGGCCGCCCGGCCAAAACCGGCAAATATGAAACTGGCCTAAACCTGCTTTCTGACTGCCCTTCAGTAGTCACACTGCAATACAAGAACCCTTGTTCCATACAGGGCCGGTTCTAGACATTGTGGAGCACAGGGCGAAAGTTCCCATTTGCGCCCCCCCCACAAAAAAAAAAAAAAAAAAACCAAAAAACTTTTTTTAGATAACATAACATTATGGCCTTTATAACACATTATGCCACATGCAGTACTGCCCTTTATAACACATTATGCCACATGCAGTAATGCCCTTTATAACACATTATGCCACATGCAGTAAAGCCCTTTATAACACATTATGCCACATGAAGTAATGCCCTTTATAACACATTATGCCACACGCAGTAATGCCCTTTATAACACATTATGCCACATGCAGTAATGTCCTTTATAACACACTATGCCACATGCAGTAATGCCCTTTATAACACACTATGCCACACGCAGTAATGCCCTTTATAACACATTATACCACACGCAGTAATGCCCTTTATAACACATTATGCCACACGCAGTAATGCCCTTTATAGCACATTATGCCACATGCAGTAATGCCCTTTATAACACATTATACCACATGCAGTAATGCCCTTTATAACACATTATGCCACATGCAGTAATGCCCTTTATAACACACTATGCCACACACAGTAATTACCTTTATAATACATTATCCCCAATTCAAGTTACACCACACAGTAGTCCCTTATGTTATGACAAAAGTGGTGCCCCTTTTACATAATGCCAAAATTAGTGTACCTTATACACAAGGCCCACAGTAGTAGTGCCCCTAATACAATGCCCACAGTAGTAGTGCCCCTTATACAATTCCCACAGCAGTGGTGCCCCTTACACAATGGCCCCAGTAGTGGTGCCCCCATGCAGTGCCCCCATTAGCAGGGTTGTCTAAACAGCAGTGTGGGCCCTGGGCAAAGCAATGAACAGGGGCCCCTACCCACAAATTCATGGGAAAAAAATGTAAATGGTCAATAAAATTAAACCCTCCTGCATGCCCATCAGACATCCCACACATGCAGAGAGTCTCTGGACCTCATTCAGAGTCGGTTGTAAGCGGCCGCTCGGTCGTACGCCTAACGACCGCAAAACTGAAAAAGGAAGCAATCGCATGGCCGGTCGGTCGCAACCAAAGTGACGCCCGTACGTAAACAAAGCACCTCCTCTAGCTAACGAGTGATAGCAGCTAGCGATCGAGTCAATCATTGTCAGTCGTTGTCAGTCGCTGTATGTTAATTTTCTTATGATGGTTGCGGCCGCTTGTGTTGTGTGCAAATTACATCAAAAATTAACGAAAAACGCATAGAATAAGCCATCCCGTGAAATATATGTATTCTTATTATTCTCTAATGCAAATGCAACTGAATCAATTACAAGCCAATTAGCAGTGTTATTAGCAACAACAAACGATTATTAGCTGCTTGCATTGTGTGGCACAAAATAGAAACATCAAACATAACATCAGTCACATTCGATAGTATCGATTGTACTCTGGTGCTTGAGAGAGCACATACCCAACCTAAAGCTGTACGATCAGCCAGGCCTCTAACCTGCTCGCAGAGTGATGTTTTACTACTTCCGGCCTTCTATGTCGGTCGTAGCAGGAATTTTATGTACGCCCTAAAACACCCTGAAAACAGTGAGGAACTCCTGCGATTTTAGACCACCACCCCCATCACCACCCACAAACGGCCTTTCATGTCAATCAACTCTCGGAAGCCACTTCCTGCTCAGAAGCCGTACGATCTACAGCATTTTGGATCACAAGGTCTCATACGCACAACTAACCGCACGCATGCGTGGTTTGGAAACTTCGGATGCGTATGACCGAGCGACCACTTACGACCGACTTTGAATGAGGTCCTGTGTCTGACTGGTCTGAAGCCGGTGGATGAAGTGAAACTAGAACTGAGGTGAGTACTCATCAATGGGGGGGGGGATGGGGTGGAGGAGGTTAGATCAGAATACAGTGCACTGGTGGCCGGCTTATAAAAATATCACAAATTTACCAACTGGCCACGGCTGCAGGGGGCAGGTTGGTGGGCCCCTACAAGCTTTGGGCACTTGGGCAACTGCCCAACAAGCCCAATGGAAGAGATGGCCCTGCCCATTATTAGTACCCCCAGTGGTAATGCCCCCAGTAGTAATTCCCCCTATAGTAGTTCCCCAGTAGTAAAGCTCCACAGTAGTAATCCCTCAATTAGTAATGCCCCCTATAGTAGTGCCCACAGTAGTAATGCCCCCATTAGTAGTGCTCACAGTAGTAATGTCCCTTATAGTAGTTCCCCCAGTAGTAATGCCCCCATTAGTAATGCTCCCCAGTAGTAATGCCCCCCATTAGAAATGCTCACCAGTAGT
The DNA here is from genome assembly GCA_031769625.1 of Taudactylus pleione. Classification (NCBI taxonomy): domain Eukaryota; kingdom Metazoa; phylum Chordata; class Amphibia; order Anura; family Myobatrachidae; genus Taudactylus; species Taudactylus pleione. Next base: position 22,248,250 of record JAUIMM010000007.1, on the reverse strand, counting down.
AATCCTCCCATTAGTAATGCCCCCTATAGTAGTGCCCCCATTAGTAGAGCCCCATTAGTAATGCTCCCCAGTAGTAATCCCCCCATAAGTAATGTCCCCTATTGTAGTGCCCCCATTAGTAATGCTCCCCAGTAGTACTGCCCCATTAGTAATGCCCCCTAAAGTAGTGCCCACTGTAGTAATGTCCCCAGTAGTAGTGCCCCCATTAGTAATGCCCCCAGAAATAATGCCCCCCTGTAGTTGTGCCCACCTGTAGTTGTGCCCACTAGTAGTAATTCCCCCTATAGTCGTCCCCCAGTAGTAATGCCCCTATAATCGTGCCCCCAGTGCCTCCGACCGCGGCTCCTCGGATCTATGGGAGAAACGTCATGACATCATGACCTTCCTCCCATAGTACTCTCTCTGCCGGAAGCCGGACCTCAGGAGTGAGCTCCGGCTTTCGGCTGCCGCTGCAGGGAGGGAGCCGGGTGCCTGCTGATAACAAATATCAGCGGACGCCCGGCAAATGCAGCCTCCCGGCGGCGGCTTGGTAGGGGGGTGTTTGGGACCGGCGTATTTTTTTCCTTCTAGGTTTTTTTTTTTTCGGGAGGAGAGTCAGTGGCGCCCTCTAGGTGTCGGCGCTTCGGGCGACGGCCCTGTTAGCCCGCACCTAGAACCATCACTGGTTCCATAGTTGCTCTGCATGACTCCATTCTACTGAAGGAACACCCTTACTCCTCCCCACAGCCCATGCAACACACCATCCTGCTGCCCAAATCTAGGCACATGTGCAAATAGAGTTGCTAATTTTGTACTTTAGAAATTATCGCCACTGTAACAAGTGTTACATAGATACGTTTTATGTTATTAATTTGGTGTAAAACCTAAAAAATTCCAGGTATAAGAAATTGGCATTTTCAGAAGTGAATTGCTCTTAAGAATTACATACGTTTATTACTTCCAAACTTATCAACCTTGATTAGCTTACTTAACCTTAACTACAAATAAAGACACAGACACCATAGCTTGGCTAAAAAAGGTCACAGCTTTTATTTGTAATTGAATCAATTAACCTAACTGGGGTGGCAAAGAGACGCTGCAGACTCAGTTCTAGCTTTTTAACTTACTCCAAAATACTCAGGGAACGACTAACCCGTCCCCCCTTTCAGACGCACTTAAACCGTGAGGGTCTCACTTCCCTCCTGGGCCAATCCGAGGTGCTTCGTGCAAAAACGCCCGGGTCCCCCCGTGCGGAGCAGGACAAATCCGCCTTGTACATCGAGAGCAAGTGCTCCCACAGTTATCTTGCATCCCATAAAGCCACTGAGCTGCAGCGTACTCCCGCCAAAGCCAGGCCCTAATAGAGACTGGCCCGCCACCCAAAAAGAACTAACCAAGAAACGAAAACAAATCCTGAACAAAAAGATTCATACCCAGGCCGTTCAAATGCACACCATCATGACGAAAGAAATGTACAAGATCACCCTCGAAAAAGCCATGACGCACAACCAAGCCACCTATCGACACGACTTGCTTAGACACTGCCACATTCACCTTCCTCCGCGTTCTATCCAAAGCCCCAAACTTTCTCACTCCTCTCCACGTCAAGCGGGGTGTCATCTCCGACCACACAATCTGAACGGATGGCCATTTTGTACGAATCGAATCCACAATCTCACGCAGACTCACAATTAAACCCACACCTGTAAGCTGACCGACATCATTCCCACCAACGTGAAGAACCAACCATTCGGGCATTCCCCATTTTGCAACCGCAGAAACAATCAGTGCCAACACACCGTCCACACGCAAACCTCTCACTCCAATCCAACGCACTTTCCGACTACCAATTGGCAAGCCACTAGTCCGACCCGAGACATGCTTTTCCGCCCAAAAAATGTAGGAGTGGCCAACCAACCACACCTGCCCGTCTTCTTTTGTCAACACTGTAAAAGAAGAAACCCTAACATGAGAAATCACACCCAACCTGGATCAAAAACGACACAACTTAAGAACAACACAGAGCAACTAACTAGCAGGGATGCCAAAAAGGGGGAAACAGGAACCCGAGTGAAGAAGAAAAAACCAAAAACCTACCCGTGAACCAAATTGGGCCAGATCATGGCTAACGGGAGGAAAATTAAAAAATCCCCTCACACCCCCAATTGTTGAACGCTAACCGTTCAACGATTGGCAGGTAAACAACGTTTTCGGGTTATCGCAAGGTGCGCACCTACAACTTGTCGCAGCGCACATACTTTTTATAACTCCCTGACTTCCAACGCCCCACCTTTTGAATATCCGAAGGAGATGCCCCAGCGAGCGCTGCACAAGTGGCTGCCCCTATTCGAAATGAATGGGTGCCGTAAGCTGTATGATCTAAACCCAATTCTGTTAAACTTCGCTTAAATACAGCAGTGAACTGAAACTTTGTGAGAGGCCTAGCATCCGCATGAACCAACCACTGAATCCCCCCAACTGGGCGCACCAACATGTACTGAGATGCTAAATGAACCAGGCAAATATTGCAATCCTGCTGCTGCGCAAGCGTGACCCATTTACCCCTACCCGTTTTAGAGAGGTGAAGCTTACAAAGCACTGCTGCATCTCTAAAAACAATGTCCTTGTGCAACAACCCGGAGGACTCAGATAAACTATTAACTGCCACTAATTCGCTAACCCTGAAAGCTCCAAAAAATGCAGAAGAAAAAGCTAAACGAAAAAGAGCAGCCGCAAACGCATCAGAAGCTACCTTCTCCATAACCCTAAGCAATGCTGCCAAAAGCTGGGCGTCCACCGGCCGACGGGAATCGGCGCGAGCAGGAGCCTGCCTCGCCCAACCTTTCAGAGCCTTAGCAAGAAGAAAAGACCTGGTTGGGTCATGCAAACCTTTAAGTTTGCAAAAAAAAGAGACTCCCGCAAGCGCCGACCCCACGTAGGCCCTGGACCTCCCCTGCTGATATCTCTCCCAAACAAAGGATGACAGCAACTCCTTCGGAGACTTACCCTCCGAATCTTGGCGCGCGCAGTGACTGCTCCAATCCCGCCATGCGGCCGAGTACTTGCGGAGAGTTGATGGAGCGAGCGATTGCATCGCCAAAGCCTCTAAGCCGGCCTGATGATCTGCCACACAAACGGGGGGCATATCAAACCAACAGCAGAAGCAGACGGTGCAAGCGCCCGAAAACGTTCAAATTGAAAACGAGACAATGCGTCTGCAATCTCGTTAACAACACCAGGTACATGACAAGCTCTAAAACGTATGTTGGCCTCTAAACAGCGCAAAATTAAATGATGAAGCAAACGCAAAACTAACGGAGAGGACGATCGCTGGTTGTTAATGGCATGCACCACTCCCAAATTGTCGCACCAAAAAATGACATGCCGGTTACTCAGACGTGCTGACCAGAGATCCACAGCAACAACAATTGGGAACAGTTCCAAGAGTAACAAATTACTAGTTAAGCCTTCGTCGCGCCAAACTAAAGGCCAAGCAGTAGCGCACCATTCCCCATTGAAAAAAGCCCCAAAACCAGATGATCCAGCCGCATCAGTATACAGTTGCAATGACCCATTTGCTACCAGAGGCGCTGGCCAAATACGTTCGCCATTGAAATGAACCAGAAACTTGGTCCAAACCCGAAGATCTTCCTTAATCTCCGACGACAAACGAATATGATGATGCGGCTGTCTCGACCCAGCAGTGGCCCTCTCCAATTTCCTACAGAAAACCCTGCCCATGGGAATTATGCGACAAGCAAAATTAAAGGAACCCAGCAGTGACTGAACTCCACGCAATCTTACCGTGTCCACTGCTAAACAACCCGCAATCTGTTCCAACAATCTAGCCACTTTGTCACTCGGTAACCTACAACAACCCGCAACCATGTCTATCTCAATTCCCAAGTACGACAGGCAAGAAATGGGACCCTCCGTCTTATCTCGCGCAATAGGAACCCCTAAAACGCGAAACAGAGCTTGTGCGGAAAAGAGGAGGTCTGCACAGACGTCGCTCTCTCCTGGACCTATGAAGAGAAAGTCATCCAAATAGTGCGCCACGCCCGCTTGCCCTGTGCCGGCATGAACACACCAGTGTAAAAAAGAGCTGAATTTCTCAAAATAGGCACAGGAAACCGCACAACCCATAGGCAAACATTTGTCGACAAAGTAAGCTGACTCTAGTTTGAATCCCATAAACTGCATAGCATCTGGGTGCAACGGCAATAAACGGAAGGCTGACTCAATGTCTAACTTAGCCAGCAGCGCGCCCTGCCCAAAACTGCGCACTAAACCTAATACTTCGTCAAAACTTTGATATTTCACTCTACAAAAACTATCTTGAATGGTGTCGTTCACCGAACACCCATCCGGATATGATAGGTGTTGGATCAAACGAAACTTCCCAGGGGCCTTCTTGGGCACCACACCTACCGGAGAGATACAAAGATCCTGCAACGGAGGAACAGGGAAAGGACCCTCCATCCTCCCCAGCAGCACCTCAGCCCTAACTTTAGCCTGCAAAACTTCTGGGTAGTCCCTGGCCGAGCGCAAGTTACAGGGAGACCTGACCCATAAAGGACCCATTATTGGCAGAGAAAAACCGAACGAAAAACCTAACAAAAAGAAGCGTCCTCCTTATGAGGATATAAATCCAACCAGCGAGCTAGTGCAGCTAAACAAATAGGTGAATGAGCCTTAACCAGCTCATTTTGATCCCTCACGATCTTGAGTGGCACTAGCAGACCCTCTACGGCAATCTTTGGCCGGATGTTCTCCCCCACAGAGACGACAGGAGTGACGAAAACGACAGGACGACCCCCGTGAACACCGGGAGTCGTTGAAAGCAAAACATTTGCCCTTCATAACTCCCATCGCCCCCGGCCTTCCAGTAGCATAACCCTTGCGAGGATGCATCACGTCCAAAGGGGGCCGACGCTGCTGCGACACCTCTAACCACACCTCTACGTCCTTTGCTCCGAACGGAATAATCTTGCTGCCATCATGCTTTCTTTTAAATTGCACGTCGTATTCACGCCATGCCAAGGCCCGCGAACGGACAAACATGTCCAGAACTAAAAAAATATATTTCACTATGTTTACATGTTCGTCCGCTCGCGTCTCCAAATAGCACGCCGCAAATACCAGCATGCCCTTCAACCAACTGGTGAAACTACAGAAAGCCTCCTCGCCCATACCCCCTGCCTTCTTAGCCTGACCAAAAGCCTTTTTCATATCCTCGGTGAGTGTAAAGAAGTCGACAAATTTACCTTTGCGAATTCTCCCCCTCACACTTTTTCGCAGGCCGCGAAGAACGGCGGTGTTCGCACAATGCACTGAACCAGCCCCTGCCGCCACTGTAGCTAGCTCAGCACTAACGCCCTGTGCAGCTGTACTCACTGACTTCTTGGCTAAACGCCTAGCAACCATTCTGGCTATTTTACGCGGACGCGCATGGGAACCAGAAGAATGAGAAGAAGAGGAAGAGTCAGACATAGACGAACAAGAAGAATCATGCTCACCAGCACCAGAGGGACCCGGAACAGCTTCCTCGACTTGTTCATTCGTCGTGGCCGAAGACTCGCCTGTCGGTCCCTTCTCCACACCCACCGGATCCGCAGATGCAACATTGAACGGTTTGCTTGAAGGAGCCTCGGTCACCCTTCGATTATCTGCAACCGGGGTAGACTGATGAACAACAGGACCGGAAGGCGCTACCGCCTGCGCAGAGGGGTTGGGAATGCCGGGCGTAGGAGGAAGGGGTGCAGGCGATGCTAACAGACGAGCCGGAGGCACCAGCGCAAAGTCGGGCGTCGCGGGCAAACTGGTGGAGGTTTGACTGTACATGACAGGCGGTGTGGAAGGTAGCATCGGCATGGGGGCCAACGATGCGTTCTGCTGTGAAATTGGCGAATAAGGGAAATAAAGCTGCGGATGAAACCCTGAGAAAGGGTAAGATCCAAAAGTGGCCCCAGAGTAGGGATAAAAAGGTGAAGAGGACACAACTGAGGTGGAGGGATAAACGGGGGGAGCCGCCCCGGAGCTCCATGAAGCCTGACCCCAGGAGGGGCCGTCTACTGACAAGGGGGGCGCATTATAAATGGGGGGTGGGGCACTGATGGCGGGGAACCATGGAGTCTGATAGGTGGAAGGGACAGCTTGCCCTGGCCAAAAATGGGCAGGGTAAGGCTGGCTAATTATGGGGCTGTGTGACTGCCTGACTGCCGCAGGGGTGCTGCTCAAAATGGCCACCGGGGTTAAGATGGCCGCCGGGCCCGATGTGCAGACCAGGCCGGCGGGACCACCCGTTCCCCAGGGACCGAAGCCTGATGCCCCCACGTGACCCGTGGCGCTAACCGCCGGCGGGCCCAATGCAGAGTACCCAGCGGGAGACGCGAGCACTCGCGCTCCCGCTGGTGCAGCGTAAGCGGCAGCCGCCGCATGGCTGATGGGCGCCGGCAAGGAGCGTCCATCGGACACTCCCGCCGGAGCCGCGTGAGGGGTGTGCCAGCCCGGGGAGGCTGCCGAGGGCACAACCTCCGCCGGGGATGAGGGACCCGCGAGAGGCGCTGGTGCAGCCGCACCAGCATGTCCGGGCGAAGGGGGAGCCGCCGGGGAAGACGGCTGAACCACAGGGGAGGTAGAAGGTGAAGGAGGACACGGGGAAAGAACAGGAGGGGAAAGGGGGGGCGCGGACGCGCAGGGGGCAAGCTGAGGGGGCTGGCATAATCAGCCAGTTGACGGGGTGGGGGAGCAGAGCGACGTGGGCGAGGCATGGTGTAGTAGGGGGAGAAGCAAACTAAGCTAAAGTGACTGTTTGCAACAGGGGCAGTGATACTTAGCTTGTTTCAAAAATTCCTGCAAAGAGGCTGATCCCAAGGACCACAGGCTCCTATATAGGCCATTATAACCACTCCCCCAAACTATATTACTGGCCCTTGGAAGCAGCTGATCACAGCCAAACTAACATCAATCTACCCAGCAACAAGGCTGTCATTCAAACACACCGTCAGTAAAAAACTAGTAATCTTAACACTCCTCAATCCTATTCATATTTCGTCATCCATTCTTGTGCCATTAATAAAACTGCACCTCTCCTGACCTAGTAATACAATATTAACACTATGGAGTCTTTTGTCTAGGGTTAGGATCTGTAATAGTCCTTACTACAGTCAGAGGCGTCACTAGTGTTGGTGTCACCCGGTGCTATAACTCATGGTGACACCCCCCCCCACCCCACCAAAAAAAATAAAAAATTGATGCGCAGCTCCGCAAACTCTCCCCAAATACCAGTCCAGCAGACACATTTACACAATGCCCCCAGTAGTGGTGCCCCGTATGTAGTGCCCCTTATGCAGTGCCCCTATGCAATGTCCCCAGTGGTAATGCCCCCTAATAGTGCCCCCAGCGGTAGTGGTAATGCCCCTTATAGTAGTGCCCCCTATAGTAGTGACCCCATTATTAATGCCCTCAGTAGAAATGCCCCTAGTAGTAATGCCCCCATTAGTAGTGCCATCAAAAGTAATGCTCCCTGTAGTAGTGCCCCCATTAGTAATGCCCCCTAATAGTGCCCACAATGGTAGTGGTAATGCCCCCTATAATATTACCCCCAGAAGTAATGCCCCCTATTGTATTGCATAGAGTGTAACAGTGACTGCCAGATAATGCAGAGAGCATCGTAGTAACCGCCAGATAATACAGAGAGCATTGTAGTAACCGCCAGATAATGCAGAGAGCATCGTAGTAACCGCCAGATAATACAGAGAGCGTCATGGTAACCGCCAGATAATTCAGAGAGCATTGTAGTAACCGCCAGATAATGCAGAGAGCGTCATGGTAACCGCCAGATAATTCAGAGAGTATTGTAGTAACCGCCAGATAATGCAGAGAGCGTCATGGTAACCGCCAGATAATTCAGAGAGCATTGTAGTAACCGCCAGATAAAGCAGAGAGTGTCATGTTAACCGCCAGATAATTCAGAGAGTATTGTAGTAACCGCCAGATAATGCAGAGAGCGTCATGGTAACCGCCAGATAATTCAGAGAGCATTGTAGTAACCGCCAGATAATGCAGAGAGCGTCATGGTAACCGCCAGATAATGCAGAGAGCATTGTAGTAACCGCCAGATAATGCAGAGTGTCGTAGTAACCGCCAGATAATGCAGAGACCATCATTGACCCACATATAACCCATAACATGAATACACCCCTTATACATACAGAAACACAATGAGTATACCCACGCACATACATTAATACACCATCCCCAGCATAGACACTCTCTCCTCACTGAATTAGTTACTTCCCATTACACATACTGTATACATTAGACCATAGTCACTGTGCTGGCTGCTGCTGCTGCTGCTATCTCCCTGCTCCTTCTCATCCTCTCTGACTGGGAGGTCAGAGGGTCACGCTGGGAAGAAGCAGGGACAGTGTACAAACTACTTGTCAGTATTCACGTGTAATCAACAGTATTTGAATACACTTGTAAACTGGCAAATGTTTTGTAGACTGTCCCTGCCTGCTCCCAGCATGACGATCTGTCAGGCAGGGAGTGAGCTGATTCACTGAAGAGAGGAGGAGCAGAAGCTCAGCTGCCATCCACCCCGGCGGCGGCGGCTTCAGTCAGGCTGATATTCTTTACACTGTTTACAGTAGGTAATCAGCCCCGTGCCTCTAGCACTCCCCCCACACATGTAGCTGGCTGTATGAAGAGCACAGCCGCACTTGCCACTTACTGTATCGTAGGCTGCCGCTGACTGTCTCAGTGTGACAGGCACAGCGGCAGCCGGCAGAACTAAAAGCTGTCTCAGCAGCTGCTGCAGGGAGAGCGCCTCTCCAGCCTGGCGTCTCCCTGCAGTGCAGGCTCTGCTGAGCGGGGGGCGGGGATGAGTCGGATTTTGGTGTCACCCCCTTAGAGGGTGACACCCATTGCGGCCCGCACCCACCGCACCCCCCTTGTGACGCCACTGACTACAGTTTAAGCAGAGGATACACAATAGAAAAGTATACTTAAAAGAGTGATGGTACCAAATTTTTTTTAACACATACTGCAGTTGCCAAAGTCTGTGTTTACTTGTTATAGATACTTTATTATAATTCAGGTACAAACATATAACCAATTAGCAAACACAGGATAAAATATAAATTAAAACTAAAATGTAATCTCATTATATAATACATTATTTAATGAATTATATATAATAATGTAGATATACATTTATATCTTAGGGGTCAATCCAATTAGGTGCGAGTTGGCTTTTGCTAGCTATCTTCACAGAAAACCCGCACTGCGAATTGCTGTTGCAATCCAGTTCCAAAATTCACAGGTTTTTTTGTGCACATGAACCTTTGGACACCGCCCTTCCCCACGCCCCAGTAACTACTCAGGCATTTGGAAGATTTCAATTAGCTTAATAGGTCAAATAATTGCATAAGAAAGTATAGAATTGTTTTACTGCGCTATGCACTGTTGGATTTACAAATTTAGAAACTCTATATAAGGTTTGCTGTCTGTTTAATTAAACAGGAGGCTTGAATAAAATGAAATAAATCTGATACTTTAATACAATGGTCCACAGATACTGATAATCAAATGTACATATATAAAATCAAACAGGATGAATCAATCATATAATAGCAAGGATCAAATGCCTCTCTAGCTTAAGTGCATTGCTAGGAGAATGTAACTGTATCACTGAGATTTCTACAGCATAACATTCTAATGTTCAGCTCCTACACCAATGGCTACAAATGTAGCAATTAGTTTCCAATGGTGAGGCAGCTCACTTGCACTGCTTAGATTGCAATCACTACTGGCGTCCCAGTGTGAAATGCAGTCACGCTGGAGGATAAACGGGTAAGTAATAACAGTTGGAGTATCTCACCCCTGGAAATCCGTGATCACAATAGTGTCCGTCCCAGCTCAGCCCGTCTGGACGTTGTAATTCCGGGGCTGGATGAAGCCGGATGCCGTACAGCCAGGGACAGATGCTGCTAATAGAGCGGTGGCTGTGTGTCAGCTGGCGGTGAGCCCGGCCGGAGACAGGAGCTGCTGAGACAGTGACGTCATCACCCAGGCACCTGAGATTTTTCCACAGCATATCAATACTTGCCGCACGCTTATTTGGAGGTTTTTTTGAGCATACCGCCAGCTGATACACAGCTACAGCTCCACCAGCAGCACCTGTCTTCGGCTGAGCTCACCGCCAGCTGACACACAGCCACCGCTCCACCAGCAGCTCCTGTCTCCGGCCGGGCTCACCGCCAGCTGACACACAGCCACCGCTCCACCAGCAGCTCCTGTCTCAGATTTATTTCATTTTATTCAAGCCTCCTGTTTAATTAAACAGACAGCAAACCTTATATAGAGTTTCTAAATTTGTAAATCCAACAGTGCATAGCGCAGTAAAACAATTCTATACTTTCTTCTGTTTTTGTGGAGACTTCTGTCTCTAGGTTTTTGACCAAACCTGTATTACTTGCAGCTGGCACTGATTATAACCAAACAATGTTTGTATTGAGCGCCGGGGTATTTGCAGCTTTGACTGCAAATAGTTTTTTTCCTGTCAAATAATTGCATGTCATATTTGGATGTAAAAATAAAACTGCCTCAAATCACCCCGAAATCAACTTTTTTGTTAGTTTAGGCACCCTAAATGTAAGTATTTTTTAAAATGAAAAATATTGCTTTTTATATATTTTTTTTAACATTTCTTTGAAAAAAAATTAAAGTGGCCTCAAATTATGTCACAATTTTTTCTCCTTTTTTTTGCATTATTCCTTTAATTCATTTATGCTTTTTGTAATTTTTTTCCATTAAAAAAAAAATAAAAAATGCAGAAATCAGCCATTTGACGCAGTGTAAAAACCTCCAATAATTTCCTTATGCCCAGTAACAGTCTTCCGTATGATTCTGCTAATGAAGTTGTCACTTTTTTTGAGATCCAGGATGGTTTCCCACCTTTTTCATGCTCATCTCCCAATTTGCATGTTAGAAAAAGTTTGCACACCATTAGCGCGAGTGGGCATTTCTTATTGGATCTCGCATTTCCCTTGAGTGCGCATTCCTGTAATGTCTGCAACCAGATATGTCTCACTTCTGCAAACCCGCAGCTAATTGGATTAACCCCTTCTTAGATTGTGTGCATCCACTGCACACTGCTGCCCTCTGCTGCTATTGTTTTGCAACAACTTTTACATAATCACAGTATATGAAGAATATTGTGCTTGGGATCAACACTGATCCATCATTGTGATTCCATTTTACTTGTTGTGAAAAGACATTGGAGCATATTTAAGCCTTTCATACCTGAACCTCACAGTTCAGTACTTGCTGACTTTAAGCCATGCATTGCTATCTGAGTCAGTGAGCGTTTTATGAGTTTATGAAGCTCAGGAAAAATGTAGTTAGAAATATAAAATGGGCCTGTGCCTGAGGAGGCATTGGGCTTATCTAACTAAAAGACCACTGTTTTCTTTCAATTGTTTGAAATATAGTGCAGCACCCAACTGTTTATACATACTCGACAAGTAAGAAGCACCTGGAGGGCTGAAGTGCAACAGGGAGGCTGGGGTTATATGGACTGGAGGTGGTGGGCGAGAAAATAAAGACAGAGGCAGAAATGGGGGCCAAAGGGTTTATTGGAAAAAAACAGTACTAATCCTGTTCGGTCCCAGGCACCCAGGTGGGGTGAGCGATCCACTTAGGGGTGTGTGTGGGTGGAGACTGGGGAGGTGAGTGGACCCTTTTAGGGGGCTCCTTTCCGTGCAGTTCAATAGACCGGCACGTTACCCCTGCTGGACCTTTGGTCAACAGTCTTAGGATGTCTCGGGGGGAGGGGAGTGGTGGGTTGGCAGCGGGTCTGGCGGTTGTGCATGTACACCCTGGCGGCATCCCGCGTAGGGGTATAAGTCTTGGAGTCACTTACCTACCGGTAGGATTTGTTGGTGAAAAAGGCTTGGGCTGCTGGTAGCTGGTGTTAGAGTTTCCTTTTGCAGATGCGGTGTTGGATGGCTGCTGCGGTGTCAGCGGTTGGAGGAAGCTCTGTGTGTGGTAGTGGCTTGCAGGTGCACTGTGGGGCTTGGTGCACCGTGTTGCTGGCGTTCTGTTCCCGCTGCCTGGTGGGTGCCTGCTGGTGTGGATCGCTTAGGGATTGCTGCTGGACGAACAGCTGTGAGTGGAGCTGGTGTTGGTTGCTCCCAGGGGGCGGTGCGTGGTCGCCTGGGTCTAGCAGGTGGAGTGGTGATCAAGAGGGGTGCGCAGGGCTTTGCTAGGTATGATGCCCAGCGCGGCCCTGCGGGTGGTGGGTAGAGAGGGTTCTGGAAGCAGCAAGGCTCGACCGAGTTCTCCGCAGGAATGAAGAGCTCTGGTGTAAGCTGGCTGTGGTGTCAGAATGTAGGGGGTCTCCGACACGTTTCGGCAGGGGCTCTGCCTTCTTCAAGGAGGTAAGAAGTGTGGCTATGCATGTGTGAGGTTTAAATGTGGAACTTCCGGGTTCTGTGTTTGTCAGGTGGTGGAGATGACCGGTCACAATCCCCATAGCAGCCACATATGCACCCAGACACGAGCCCCAGCTAACACACCCACAGCAGCACAGCACACCATTGGCTGCCCAAACCACGTGACGTTATCACCCAACCACAGGCTTAGCCTCGCACAATCACCCACGACCTATCAGATACATGGGCCACACCCATTCTTTGCCCTGATAGGTCATCTCCACCACCCGGTACTCCTGCTTTTAGGAAGGTGTAGCACCCCGACACAAACAATACATCTCACATCCCATCTGCCCATACAGCAGAGCGCAGTTCTAACCCATCATTTGCAGGCTGGGGTTATAGACAGCAGCATAAACATGGGGGGTGCATAACATGCAGTGGCTATGGGGCCTGGGGGTTGGAAGGGGCACCAGCAATGCTTGGGCATTCTCACTATTGACGCCCTTTCTCCTCCTTGAAGCCCTCACTTTGCTGTTTTGAAAGCACAGTAGGGGGCCTGTCAGGCATGAGGGGCATTGCAGGGCCCCTACCCAAATGTTGCTATGAGCTCTGTGGAAGTGGAAACAAACAAGTACTTTTTCCTATATGCGTTATGTTTTTCTGGAACTATTAATTACAAGTGGACTATATCATTCTTTTGAACTTTATCTATTTCCCTAGAAGGGGGCGCAAAAGTACTTTTAGTATTTCCTTATTGTATGTTAATCTGCATTTTTTGTGTTGTGTTGTGTCAGTTGTCTAGATTATGTGCGATAACACTATGCTTCTGTCCAAGTTTACCTAAAAGCTCTACTCAATATTATTTTATATTGTTAGGCTTTGTTTTTATCCGATTTGACACAATTTATTGTCTATTATACATTTTTTTTGCTGGTCATGTCTCCACATACAGTACTACTGATATTGTCATTTTTTGTATTCTCTGGGTGTAACTTAAAAAATTCATAAATGAACACGATTTTTAAAAAAAAGAAGCAGAATGGCCTACTCACAGGGGGAGGCTGACGCTGGAGAGACTGCTCTGCCCACCTGCCCCACCTCAACACACTTGAGTAATGAGTGTGTCCAACTAGGGATGGAATGAAGCTCTGGTAAGTGATAAAGTGCAAAGTGATAAACGGTCAGCCACTTAGCTCCTAACTGTCATGTAACAGGCCGTGTTTGAAAAATGACAGTTGGGAGCTGATTAATTGGTCGTTTATCATTCTGCACTTTATCACTTTCCAGAGCTTCATACATCTGTCCCATTGTGTTATACTTCTTGTAAATATTCTGCATATGCCTGTGTTTGTGGTGAGGGCAGTAGGCCCTACTACTTTTTGAGAGAGGGAAGTTATTGTCTAGTTAGTGCCCAGATGGGCTAGGATTTATGTTTTTCATTTTTATTACTGCGCAATAAAAAACTAGCTACTGCTAGCTTGCATGAAAACCCTGGACTAGTGTGCTATTTTCCTGCCTGCTGTGTGTTAGGAGTTGTTCAACTACCCCAGGAGAGGAACCTGCTACCCCGATCCTATTACACTATATAAACTAACAAAATATACACTAGTCATGGTCTCCCAATGTAGTTTTAACTACAACCCCCCAAATCCCCCCACACTACAGTATATGACCATACCCCAGCTCATGGCATATCTGGATCCACAAACAACCCCCCTACACTATTCTAACCCCCTACCCACCCAACCACCCGTCCCAAAGAATTAGTCCCTCATTACTATATTGTCTCCTATATCTGCAAGACTACGCCTATGGATAAAAGGACCAACAACTAAAAAGTGAGTTGTATGGACGGCTTTATCTTATGCTGAGTGGGAAATAGTCACTGTTTATTATCACACAGTGCTAGACACACTAAAATGTATCTTCCCTGATGCACATTATTGCTACAAAAGACTGTGGATTACTTATAAACACAGAGACATATATATGTGGTGGACTTTGTGATAGGAGCTACTAGAGAAACATATTTGATAACCAAAAGTGGTATCACCGTATAAGGAAATTTGCTACATGTTTTAAATTCTACCTTAATATTAGATACAAATTAATATAACAACATTTTGAACAGTTGGACTCACAAGTTTATTTTTTAGCTGCTATAGCAATGAAGCCTTATTGAGGGAAAATCACACTGATATTTTTCATACCAATATTGCTTTATTTGTGTTTTTTATTAGCCGGACGCGGCTGTACTATATTAAACTGATTTTTTTGTTATTTTTTAATTGTTTATGAGTTAACATGCACTTTGAATGAGAAATTTCTCTATTGTTAAAAGTGATACTGTGTTGCATTTGTATACAACCATTACGATATATATATTTTTTATTAAATTATTATGTTTTTTAACCTATTATTATTTATTATTTTTTGTTATTTTGGTACTAATTTTTGATGTTCAGTTGATTATCATTGGAATTGGGTAGCCCTTAAGTGCCATACTTACAACCAGATAGTGACAGTGACTTACCATTGTCTGATAATGTGAGGTGTAATAATCGCTACAATTAGTTATTACATTATACATATCTAGAATCTATACTGCATCTATTCCTATATGCCTTAATAAAAGAAGTGTTAAGAGTGTTAAATTGCTTATTTATATCATACAGTAAATAATAGAAAACATAACTTAAACCTTATTGTTCTTACTTAAGTTGTACTCCAGCAGTGGCTAGAAGTAAAGGATACTTATAGGGCTATTTCACACACAACGGTTTTGTCTGGACAGAAAAAAACAATCAGGTGTTTTTCCTGTGGATCAGTCCCTTTCACAAGCAAAGGTTTGTGCCGTGTGTAATGTTATTGCTGTATGTTTGAATCTCTTTTCAATCTGTCAAACTGAAGACCGTGGACGGCAACCATACTAGTCAGTGGTTATCACAGCTGTAATACGGTGACCGTGCCGTGTTTGTGCAGTGTGAGGGCCCTAATGTATTTGGAACTTCCACTGAAATTAAACAGCTGAAAAAAAAGTCAGTTTTTTTGCCAGATGGACAAATCCATTGTGTGTGAAATAGCCCATAGTATTTATATATAAAAGGGTCAGCATAAAAGTTGTATCTGTGAGGTGCAAGACATCGATTCCAGGTCCATAAAAATATCTCCTGACCATTATTCCTCCTCCACCAGACTTTACAGCAGGAAGAGTGATCAGACTTTCCAGATGAAGCACAATTCATCACACCAGAGAATACCTTTGCACTGCTTTAGAGTCTAATGGCTCTGTGCTTTACACCACTTCAGTTTGGTGTTGCACATGGTGATCTGAGGCTGGTTTGCAGCTGCCAATCCCCAATCCATGAAGCCCCAATGAACAATTCTCACTGACCTTGCTTCCTGAAGTAATTTGGAACTTAGTAGTAAGTGTTGCTATCAAACATAGACTGTTTTTATGCTCTACAGTGCAGTATTTCTCAAACTCTCTTCTAGACCACCTAGCTGTTACACAGGTATATTCATTAGTAACTCATTTTAAAAGCTCTACAGGTCTGGAAAAAATGAACTGTTACAGGCCCTGAGGACCAAGTTTGAGAAACACTGTGCTACACACTTCAGGACTTGGTGGCCCCGGTCTGTGACCTTATATGGCCTGTCACCTTGTGGCTGAGTTTCTGATGTTCCTACATCACAATAACATTATTTACTATTGACTGGGACAGCTCTAGCTGTGCAGAATCGTGACAAACTGACGTGTTGAAAGGTGGCATCCTATGACCGTGCCGTGTTGAAGATTACTGAGCTCTCCTGTATGACCTATTCTACTACTAATGTGTGACACATTGCATGACTAGATGCTTAAGTTTATGCACCTATTAACATTGGATGTTCTGAAATGGCCATATGCACTAATTAGAAGGGGTGTCACATACTTTTGGTCATGTGTAGTTGTGTGCGAAATTATTAGTCAACCAATTGGGACCTCTATTTGAACTAATTTAGCAACAGACACATTTCATCATTCAGTTGGCAACTAACAGGACCACTTATGTAAAGTACTTTACATGAAAGAGTAAGTAATAATGGTTAGGCTACAGGAGGAGGGGGTTAGGGATTAGACCTAATCACCACCGCAAGTACCGCTGGACCTGCCGGAAGTCCTCGTCACCTATCTGTCTGCATCGCTGTAGCTACTAGACCAGGTAAGTCACCAGTAGTCCACCAGGGATGTTTTGTTGACATTCTAATGAAATCGACATTTCAACACTGTCGGCCTGGTCAATGTCGACATTGTGAGCATGTCGTTTTTATGACCATTTTGACATAATATACCACACCCATTAGAAGATATTTTTCATTATTTTTACATTTCCTATGCAACTGAATGCAGACTTTTGTTATCGGAGGCATACAGCATAGTTCTTATATGCACCAAAAGACTTTGCATATGTAATTTATTGGCCCAAACCATGAACCTACCCTGGAACAGTGTGTGGTGTTATACCTAATGTTTGTTCTAATGTAAATATGTTCAAACAAGCAAACCGTTCCCACTTGCTTGGGCTCGAGTGCCCAAAACATCCTAAAGGAGTATATGAAATTGTTACTAGTTTAGCCAAGGTATTCATTGCATTGAAAACAAGTAACTGTATATGATTTCCTTATGCAAGGCAATAGATATAAACGCTTCTTCTATTAGATTCATTTTGAATATTGAAAAAACTTATTTCAGCTCATTGTGCCTCATACTTGTGTATATAAAGTCCTTTGCAAAAATATTTAAAAAGTAAAAAATCATTTGCAGACCGTTCTCTTTTCAACTACCAAGTGGAACAAATTATTTTTTTACTGTGGTAATTTAAACTTTGCAATTGATTAGAAAAAATAAATAGTTCTGCTCTTCTATCTTGTTATGATGCCTTTCTCAGAATGTTATGATTGCTACGGCTAAATTTATTAAGTGGCACTTTGCAAAGTCACTGCGTCTTCTGCTGTTTCGGGTGCTGCATTAAAAGGGATAATAATATTAAATATACAACATGCCTGGTTTTGCATTTAATATTATTGCTCATTTAAATCCATTAGCCAAAGATGAAGGGGCTCTGCAGTGCTGGCTAGAAAATTTAGCCCATTTGAAAAAAAATAGTGGACAGTAATTTCTTATAGACTGCAAGCATTGTCAATATAATGGTCGTCCTGAGAAAATGTTAATTATTTATACAAAATGTAACAATTGTATATGTGGTAAAGGCAAAACCCACCAAAATTCTTAATTAGAATATTGTACAAGGTAAACTATTGTATAACTATTTGCTATCAGACTGGTTAATGGATTTTGTATTTACTAATTATTTGGCAGTTTGGCGGCTCAAATGTCACCATTCTACGTGGCCATCTGTACTTTATTATATAATTATATAATTATTCAGTTTGATCAAGTTTATTTATTTATTTTTTTTACTGACTTTATATTGTATTTTTACAGGTAATATGGTTGAAGATATTTGACTATATTAACCTCAACTTTTAAATAACAAATTGTTTGATAACAAGGTTTCCTAATACAGGGTTGAGTCTCCCATATCCAAATATTCCGAAATACGGAATATTCCAAAATACAGAATTATTTTGGCATGACAGAGATAATGAAACCTTTGATTTTTGATGGTTCAATGTACAAAAACTTTGTCTAAGGCACAAATTATTAAAAATATTGTATAAAATTACCTTCAGGCTATGTGTATAAGGTGTATATGAAATATAAATGAATTTAATTTCTGTACACAAACTTTGCTTGAGCCACAAAATTATTGAAAATATTGTATAAAATTGCCTGCAGGCTGTGTGTATAAGGTGTATATAACATATAAATGCATTCTGTGTGTATATTGGGGTCCCATTCCCAATATATTTCATTATGACATGCAAATATTCCAATATACGGAATATTCTGTTATCCAAAATACCCCTGGTCCCAAGCATTTTGGATATGGGAGACTCAACCTGTAATATACGCTTTTATGTCTTCTAATTAAAAAACATGATTTATAGCTGGTGATAAATTACCTTGAATATATAAAGTCAATGGATCAACTTTTTATTAAGTTTTATTTTACAAAAACAATTTTGTTACTATTTTATTAACATTATGATACTGTGTATGCCTTATGGTTTATTTAAAGTTGATATAGTCAAATCTCTAAATGAAAAAGTTCTGTCAGATTTATTGAAGTTTATCATGAACCTCTTGTGATATGGATAGCAACACACAGGCACATTGAGTGCCAGCACTATGTTGGACATAGTATAACAGGGCTACACAGCTATAATGCAGTAGATTTGGAGAGCATTATTACTGAGTGATTTATCCACTTGTAGATTTGGATTAGACAAAACACTTTAAACATGGAGTGAAAAACACATTTGCTATAATGCACTATTGTGAGTAATTTGTGCTCTTACTATATGTCTTTCATCACATGAATTCTATAAATTTTTATGCTTTTGTGATCACAGATATATAGTATAGAGTAACATTTCTGTATGAAGTTTGTTAATCTAAGAATAAAGTTACAACAAATGTAAGCAGTGTTTTAATGTGGTCATATCCTTGCCAGGAATACAGTGCTTACTAAAGAAACTGACTGGAAGTATAAGGGCAGTTCAGCAGATTATATGGTATATTGATGATAACGTTTTGTTAATGTAGGATGCATGTGTATTCCTAGCTGCATTAGGACATGCCCATATACACTTTGCAAAAGGACTTAAACTTTGCAACCACAGGAAGAGATCAGGTTTTGTCTAATACTTTTTCATGCATCTTGCAAGTTGTGATTTCATAAACCACACATGGAAAAGAGATTTCCTGTGACATGGGAATACCTTCATTGTATTTCAGCTCTGAGTTGTAAGAGTAAAACATTATGTTCTGTAGGCAGTAATTGTAGAAGTATCTACTACACCAATGTGACCCTAACATTTCTCCATTAAAGTTGATTAATAATGTATTTTTATTTTAATCTAAAGTCTAAATGAGTAATTCATGTAATAGTGTTGACCATGAAGTGCCTTCAGGAATTCAGGAATGGTCGGGCAAAGACACGTCACAACCATCTTGCTCTGCAAATCCATGCACTCAGCCCAAAAAACTAACTGTGATAACTACAGTACCTCCCCTAAAATGACTGCTGATTTGCAGAGCTGTATCCACCTTTCATCCATAACATTGTCTGACTTAGGGGTCTATTTATCAAGCAGTGCAAAGTGTGGAGAAGTGGACCAGTGGAGAAATTGCCCATAGCAACCAATCAGCTCCTACCTATTATTTTATAGTCTGTACTTGATAGATGCTACTTAAAAGCTGATTGGTAGCTATGGGCAACTTCTCCACTGGTTCACTTCTCCACACATTTCACTGCTTGACAAATAAACCCATAAATGTGCTGTGGGAAGCCGGTAAGAGTGGAAAAGAAAACTGCTTCACAAGTCAGTTGGATAGGGAAGGTGTACAGTGGCTCATTTTGTGATATAGCTGCTGCTCCCTGGGAATCCTCTGCAGGACTATAGTGAGGCTAAACATTTTGTTTTCTCTACTCTGTTTGCCCCTTCCTAGTATTTTCCCTACCATGATACTTTTTTTGTGGCTTCAAAATGCACTAAAACATCCTGTTGACCAATAGTCTTGCATCTAAGGATTCTAGGCTGAAGATTTTTCAGTTGGGAGAAACAAGACCCATGTGCATCCCAGGAATCGGTATGAAATACCGCCGGCCGACCAAAGCAGAGTTCCCGGCAGCGGAAGCCCGACAGCGCTGGAAATCCCGATTGTTGATAGGTAAGTACTGACTAACCTAACCTAACCCCCTAACCCTAACCCTCCTTAGGGGTGCCTAACCTTAACCTCCCCCCCAAGTGCCTAACCCTAACCCCCCCCTTCCCCGCTGCCTAATCCTAAATCCCCCAGGGGGGTGCCTAACCCTAAGTCCCCCCTGGGGGTGCCTAACCCTAACCCTCCCTCCCCCTAGCCTAACTCTAACCCTCCCGGGAGGGTGCCTAACCCTAAGTCCCCCCTGGGTGCCCTAAACCTAACCCTCCCCCACGCGGCTGTCCGATCGCGGTGCCCGGCGTCGGGGAAATGTCAAGCGTCTACATCTAGACGCCCAGCATTTCACCCTCGCCGGGATATGACAGTCGGGAAGCCAGCTGCCGGTATTAAGGCAGCCGGCTTCCCAATTGTATACGGCATCCCATGGTCTACTGTCATTTGTGCTGTAACAGTACAGGCAATACTAATAAATGGCCACAAGATGTCCTTACAGGAAAAATAACCACATTGTATGTGACACACAGCGTATACTGTCATTTAGTAAATAAAAGTATTTTCAAAACACTATATTCAGTTCACACCCATTTGTGGTCTCTCGAAATAACTGATGGCAATGGGCCCTGTTTTAAGTCCCTCTCATTAAATCAGGAGACTTTGCATGTGACTTTTAACTGGCAGAGTATATTGAGTGATATTTGCATGTTAATCATAAGTAAGGTTGCTCTTTATTATAAATGGAGTTGGAGCTGGCTGTATAGTATATTTTATTAACTGTATATTGTGAGCTGGATGCTTGCTGTATAAATCCTACCAACAAAAAGTGATGTATTAGCAGTGCACAAATATGATATGCAACTCATGAATTATGCTCTGCTTCTAAATTAACAATGCACAACTCATCCCTGCATGCATGATACAGTGACAAGTACATCAGGTACAGTTTGCATAAGCCTGTATATTAGTATATTGGTACTTGTGTTAACTTAGAGCTTGGTAGTATTTGTACAGTAGTTACATATTACTTACATTTAAAGGTTTAGAAGGAAACAGAATTTGGTATAGATATCATTGCTTTAATTCAGACCCTTGTTAATTTACACACTTAAAACAGACATGTCAGATATCCAGGGATTTATTCTCAATTTAATTCCCTGTCACCATATTTTCATCACCGATCTCCCTGACTTGAACATTTGATTTGAAGGCCAAAAAAATATATATATATATATATATATATTATATATATATATATATATATATATATATATATATTATATATATATATATATATATATAATATATATATATATATATATATATATATGTATGAGCAGCTCTTATAACATATCACAATTGTGACTATCTGACCACTGTGTGTGAACACAGCTGCACACTCTTCTTCCATAATGTGGAGGTGAGTATGTACAGACGCTTTGCATAACTATATACGGGATTGCTGGCCAACATTAGAAAGTGCTATGACTTTTGGATAAACCCCCTTAATTACGACTTTTAATATTTTCTAATAAAACACTATTTCTAGAAACACGTTAATTGCATGTGGGTGCAATATAAGACCTTTCCCAATCTCTGCAAGGAATGCTCTGTCCACTTACCCTTCCTCATAAGAGGCATCATATTTTTGTTTATCCACAATAACAAACTATTTTCAAAATGGAGAGAAGGCATACTGTATCCCAAAATGCAGATATATCTATCCAGTGAGTGTAAGCACATGAGCAAAACATGGTATGTGTGGTATTCCCCTAATGGCAAGGAGGCAGTGTCATTAATGCCATTGTCTGGAAGACAATCTGTGCTCAATTTTGTAATTTATGTACATAAGAATTGCATTAGCTGTAAGTGATTATTAGTCCTAGCTGAGTAAATATAGGATGGCATGGCAATGCTTCACTTGGTTTTTTGTTTAAACACCCACACACCTCTCTGTTGGCAGGGCTTGTTAGCAAATTTTATCCTGGGTGAAATTACAAAGCACTGGCCCATGAATAGCAATCTATCCTTAAAAGGTTGTTTTTGGTACAATACGTATTTATCGGAATAAAAGTGTCTCTTTTTATTAATGTTGCTTATTATAAATGATATATCTTAAATTGTGAAAATAAATGATGCAATAAATATATGTATAAGGTAGTATTTTGGACCCATCATTGGCCAGGTTGCTAGCGTTATGCAGTGTCCCCGTAAATTTCAAGACTTTGATATTTTGAAGTACCTCCTTCATTTGTTTTGAATCCTTGTTTATTAACATTTTAGTGCTTCTGTTATAATATATAATGATATATACATTAGCAGCATCACAATTACCTTCTAAGGATCCAAGCTTATTTACAGCCTGATGGCAATGTCTGAAATCTGCAAAATCTATGCAGCCACTAGAAAACTGAAACAGCATCTGAAAAATATATTTTTTTGTGGAATCATATCAGTCCCACCTACCTGGCGCAGAAATGATGAGGATGAGAGACTGGCTCAAGCTGAAATGAGAGGTATTTTTGAGATAGGGACCCTTGATCCCAGGACTTTGAAGTAAAATGGTTTTTACCATAATTATGCCGGTTTTAGTTTTTCACTATAATAACTCTACCCATTTTACATGTGTTCACAAGAAAGGTCTCCATCTGAATTTTTTAACAATGTATTTTAGGTTGTGGAAAGGAAGCCTTATATATATTATTCAGTTTAGTGGGTACATTCCTGGTTCAATATGATGAATTTTATTTATACTAAGTTAGAGATAGATCCTTTTTGGAATTTGTATTCATATATTCCAACCGCGAATATTATTTTATACTTATATATAAGGGTTCAACTGTTATGTAAAATTAAGTAAATTCAAGATGGAATCCTGTTGTTTAGAACCGTTGTTTGCGATATAGGGGCTACCATTTTAGCCTATTTTTTTTTATTGTATTAAATTATTTACATTTGTTGCTGTATATTATGAAAAGGAGAAGTAGCATGGTTATCTCCCATAATACCATCTCTCTACAACAGAATTTTTGATATGAGCTCTAATGTTTTATTTATTTATTTTTTAGCCCGATCTTATTGATCTGGGACTTATTTTATATAAAGTAATAGATAGGGCTATATATCTTTTCGATCTATATAGGGTACACCTATGCCAGACACTAGAACCCTAATGTCCCCGCCTATGGGGATTTGTCGAGTAATGTTGAAAGAAATAGCTGCGGTCCAGTGCTGGAACGCAGCCTGACATCTTCCTGACACTGGAGCTTGATCTCCCCGTCTGCGGAGAAATGCCGGGAAGTTCCGCCGGAAACGGCTGCATTCCAGAAGGTGGAACGCAATGCCGATAGCTGCAGGTAAGGGCTTATTCTTCTACTTTTACCCTCCACATTTGTTTGTAGAGGCCACATAGTAGATGGGGCTTGTTTTAAACACGGGCTAGACTATGAGGCATCAAGTCTGAAGTTGATTTCAGTAAACTGTGTATGCTCCGCCTCCACCAATGACAGTCTCCCTGCGGGTAACTAAGAGACACACTGTGACTAACCTTGATAAAGACCCTTAGGGTCTAAATGCGTCGGTTTGTGTGTTTTTACTTCTATGGATTTATGATTGCTGATTACACTGAAGCCCAGTTAAGGTACAGGCACATTTTTTTCTTATCCGGAAAGTTAAAGAGTGTATAAGATGTGCTATTACCTTGTACTGTCTGGACTCAGTAGCCATTGTTTGTTATGGAATAAACACATTTTTTTTAATAAGAACTTTGGTGGACATCCATCTTTCCTTTTGCATCAATGAAAGATACCTTGATATGATTATATCACCTTCCTATACATGAGTACGGCACACATGTACATAAAGAAACCTTGATACATTTGATTAGACCTATTGCAGAGTGAGTGGGGTACGGCCCCTGTTATTCCTTTTTCACTTCTCCATCTTGGCTGTGGGAAACTGAAAAGAACGGTGCACATACAGGGGAGAACTAATTGTCCAGGATATATAACTCACACTCCACTAGCGAGTCCATTGTGTGGGATATAGAGGATCTTGTCATCTTATAAAATGCTGTGTGAACAAAACAGATCTACACATTGGTTGTTTTGTCATTTGTTTTTTCTTTCTATGATTCATATTATGGAGGAAACTGAGAACCACTAGCGAGGGATTGAAGAGGTATAACCTTGACTACGCCACACGTCCCAAGTTACCTGTCATCAAAAATTCCCCGGTGAACATTTTTCAAGAGTTGATCCATAAGATTAGCGCTCTACTCTAGGTTCCAATTGTTCAACCATATTGGGTGAAAAATATATATGCTGCCATATAAAGCTCTAACTTGTGCACCTGAAAGGTTATAGTAATTACATGAGAAGGGAAAGGAAAGGCTTGTCTTCTGTATGGCGCACAAACAGAGGTTATTTTTTTATTTAAATTAAAAGTTTTAATCTTTATTAGATATACATTAAAAAAGGTTCCATTTGGAACTGAGGGCCCGATTCAGATCCACTCGCTAGGATGCGTTCGCACATAGCCAGCCGATATATTCGCAATCTGCACATGCGTATAAGACGCAGTGCGCGTGCGCGAACCAGTCACTGTGATCACGAAGCGATTGTTTCTTGTGCACAGACTCCTTGCTAGAATGAGTGACAGGATGAGCCGTTTGTGGGTGGTGACAGGGGATGGTCAATGGAAACGGAAGTGTGGTGGTGCGAACGCAGGCGTGTCTGTGCATCTGAACGCCGTTTCAGGGGCACACATAAGTAAGACACAGCGTCAGCCTACACATCACATGGCTAAATTAGACACAGCAGCACTCGCAGTGCTTGCGGTAGGGTATGGTCAGCCACAAGTGCTGCGTATGGGTGCGATGGTTCTCGATGTTACTGATAGTTTCATACACTTCCTGGAGATGACGTGTGTTACAAATGTAAAGTGGGCATCTTATGACAGGCTGGTGGGTGTCTAAATACATATCGTGATCGCATTCCAAGACATAGTGGGCATGCTACTGTCTTGCTGTGCGATCGCGGGATTTGCATACTTTGGCTACAGAGGAGACGCATCTAGCAAGTGGGTCTGAATCGGGCCCTGAGTTCAGCGAAATAGAGGTGAAAAAAGGTTGAAAAGTAATTGTGTGATTATTAACTATAGAAAGGTGAAATAAAATCAAAGTGAATCCCTGCCATGTGTCTTCAGTTCTTATTCCTAATATTGGAGATATTCCATGTGGTATTATGTGAAGTTTATTCTTGCAGAACTCTACATTTATTAGTTGGAGGAGAAAGCAATAAGAATGGGAAAGGGAAATATATGAGTTGATTCACTTCCAAATATGGTATAAAATCACAAAAATTAACACTTTTGTGAAATTCAGTAAGATGCAAGGGGCACTATCTTATCCAATAAGTTCACCTAGGTCACTATTATTCCTGTCCAAAAGGTAAAGACATGTAATAGTTGCCGATATTAATATCAAACCCTGATTGGCCTCTCCCACAATAAATAAATATTGTAGATTCTTATTGTGTCTTGTTACTGCGTCTATACGTCACTGCATCAGCAGAGTGTTTACTATTCATCATCAGATTAGTATCAAATTGACTGTTATGTCATATAAATTGTGTACATTTATTAGGATAATAGCATATTATCTCCTAATTCATATATATCCATTTATGTTATAACTCCTTCACAGTAGATAGTTGTAGATAATAGCTAGTGCACTTAAGAGATAGATCTGTAATATAGTTTATCTATAGAAATAACATGTATATTCAGACTTATGCATGGATCTCATTAACCGCATAATTCTGGAATCCGTAGTCTAACTACTATGATTCATATATATTCTCTCCCAGCAGTTCCTTATTCATATATTATTATAGCCAAAGATCCACAGATCTCACTACATACATAATTACCCTATCATTCTCCCCAGCTGGTAATAGTTAATACACAGACTTTTTCCTTTCAATGTAGTTTAATTCTGGTTTAAGCTATATGTAGGTTAGTTATATATTACCACCTTATTCATTTATAAGTGCATGTATACAATATCTGATGTACTATTAGGGATAGGTCTCTGATATATTTTGTCAATAGAGACAGCGTAGTTAACACGTATATTCATTGTTGTGTATGGATCTCATTAACAACATTATTCTGGGATACGCTGTTTTATCCAATTGGAATAATATATATTCTCTCTTAGCTGTTCCTTTATCATATATTATTGCAGCTAAAATTTCCACAAATCTCACTGTATACAGTACATAGATATTCTGTCATTCTCCCTAGCTGGTTGTGATTAATATACAGGCTTTATCCTATCAGTGCAATTTAACTAGACCACAGTATGCATGTTTCAGACACATATTATGCAACAATGTTGCTAGTCATGGCTAGTTCGATACACATTAAGATGCAGGTTCTCACACACTGAGACGTCCTGTCACTGGACGGATTATACAGTGAGTTTCAGATGTTCTAGTTATTTAAATTGATTTTACAACATATTTGTTCTGACATGGAATAGACACAGCGGGCATGCCGACGCGCGTTTCGCTGTTAGCTTTTTCAAGGCAAGACTATTGTATCCACTACCCCAAACAATATTCATGCATGAGAACCAATCAGGTCATGTTTCCCGATCACGTGATCTTCGGGACCTATCTGTGTTTGTTGATATATTCACTGTGAGCGCCGTATCTTATCCAGTGAAATCAACAGTCTCAGGGATCGTGTACGGATGGTGCGTTCTTGTTAACCAATAAGATTGCAGTCATTCATGACTTCACACTACTGTTAATGTAACTCTGGTAAATATCATCAAAGTACACATCGAAGATAGAGGGTGTTTTCATCTCCTACGATCATATTCATTATTTTAAAAGGGCGTCAGTTCTAGATATTGATATTGTTTGTTTATAAATTCTCTGTGTGCTCCGTGTCTCTTCCAGTAAAGCCTTCAATCTCAAAAATCATGGATGGAGGGTGTGTTCTTGTTAGCCAGTAAGATTGCAGTCATTCATGACTGCACAATACTATTAATATAACTCCGGTAAATATCATAAAAGTACTTAAGAGATGGGGGTGTTTCCATCTCCTCCAATTCTAGTGTGTTATTTTAACAGGGTATCAGTTCCGGGTGTTAGTATTGCTTAAAAATAAAATGATAGAATTCTTATTACATGTAACTATTGGTAACTTTAACACTATAAATATTTGTTCCAGATTGTTGATGCAAATATTTGCAGCCTGTTAGAGGAAGGGATGTTTAAGGCATATATATAGAGGGATAATTTAACTATATACATATATACATATATATTCGTTTCATTCTATTATATATAGATTACTGGATGAGATTATAATTAGTGGGTGAAAATAGAGAAGCTTATGATATCTAGAAAAATGTAAATTGTGCATTTATTATATCCTATTTTGGTTACTATCGCTTAATGGTTAGAAATGTATATAAAAATTAGATACATAAGTAATAAACCATAATTTGCATAAAAGAAAAGTAATTGGTACTGGGTGATAATATTCAGGATTAATAATATTAGTTATGATAATAATAATAATAATAATAATAATAATAATATTAGTATCTTAGGGATTAATCAAAGTGAAATTTGTTAAATTGTACATATAAAATGATTGAGCATGTGAATATCTAGTATGTGAATATCTATACAGTGTTAAAGGTTAATGATTGATTAGATTTCAAGATTAAATAAAACGTGGCTCTACGTGCTGTCGACTCTGTCAAAAAGAGAATTGTTAATAAAAGTAAAGTTTATTTAGGCAAATATAACATGTCTAATTGTGCTATCAGAAATGTGACATCCATTTGTATATAAAAATATATGAATAAAATTGTAACAAAACCAAATAGTTAATAAAAAATATGTTGTAAGTGAATGAAAAGAATAGCAACAAGTGAGTAGGGATATGTCCACACTAAATTTGATATGTATGAAGATTAATGGATTAATTGTTACTATTATAGTGGTCCTCGTCTCATACTATATCACGTGAAAAGGATTATTATGTAAATTAGGTAAAATCGTCCTAAGTGTTATTGAGGGTTCTATACTTTGAATACTTCTTCTTTTCTCATGTAGATCAGTTCTAGTTCAAATTCTCATTGTTAAATAAATACTTGATAGTGAATCTCTTCCTGTTCCTTTCCTATATTGTCATTTAGGTTGTACTTCCAAGGATTCTGCCCATCGTAGTTTCATGCATTCGGTAAGTATGTTATTGCTTAATTTATCAATAACAACAATGTGGTATTAATTATAGTTAATATTCCCTTTTAATAGAGGACATTAGATCAGAGACAAAAGTAATTTATATGTAAAAGGATATATACTTTATTACTCTTGATTCAACCCAATCCAAGGGGTGTTTATAGACTCATAACCTGATCATGTATTCTCAAAGTAAATTAATGTTCCAGCCTCGTCTGAGGGTTTTCATTCAGTTCATAGATTGATCAAAAAATACTCAAAGGAAGGTATAGCTGTTGTTTTCATTCAAGCCTTTAGGGTGTAGACTATTCATCAGGAAAATTAGTCTGGTCAATTCTTTCAAAAGTTCTGCATTGAGGTTCCCCTCTTGATTCCCATCTGAACATGTTTCATTCCGAAAGCATTTAAGACATTGGGATTAC
This sequence comes from Taudactylus pleione, assembly GCA_031769625.1. NCBI lineage: Eukaryota > Metazoa > Chordata > Amphibia > Anura > Myobatrachidae > Taudactylus > Taudactylus pleione. Next base: position 22,219,314 of record JAUIMM010000007.1, on the reverse strand, counting down.
TGTCATGATATTTGCAAAAATGGCTACTGTTGTAAGTGATTTAAATCTTGCCAAATCTTGACTGACATTTCAGATCATTCTGACATGCTCCAGTACCCTTACTTTTAGGGGACTCGATGTCTTGCCCACATAGATCTTACCGTAGGGACAATCCAGATGGTATATTGTCCCTACTGTGGAATGTCCCTGCTGAGGTGCAAGTAATGTAACTCTGAATAGTCCACTTCTTATTGTATTTATCAAAAAAACATTTTCTTGGTATCATGTACAGTATTTACAGGCTTTACATTGTCCACACTTATATGAACCTTTTTTGTTGAATACTGGTTTCTTGTTTGTAGCCATGTGGCTGTGTACCAATCTATCCTTTATATTGCAAGACCTTCTCCAACTTGATTGTTTTCTTGGACGTAGAATTGTCACCAAATCATTATCAGTTTGTAGTACTGGCCAATGTTTATGGTGGATATTATTGATCTCTCGCCAACAAACATTGAAAGTCCCTACAAATCTGATTGGTTCCTCTTTCTGTTTTTTCACCGTTGGTTTCAGTAGTGTATTTCTTGGGTATTTTTCAGTCTCCTTGATTGTTCTTTTGATTAACTTATTGCTATACCCCCTGCTTTTAAGTCTTTCACTTAGTTGTTGTTGCCGGGTTTTAAATTAATCTCAAGTGGAGCAGTTTCTTTTAGTCCGTAGTATTTCCCTTTTCAGATTTGCTCAAATAGTGGCGGGCAGATGGGAACTGGTGCAGTATACTGTTCATGGCTGTATCTTTCCTGAATATGTCTGTTGTAATTTGGCCTCCTTCCCCAATCCGCATTGTAAGGTCTAAGAAATTAATTTCTCATGACATAGGATCAACATGTGATCAATATACTGGAGATACAGAAAGATATTCTCACTGTACATATCATATTGTTAATTGAAAACCACCTCCTTCTCCCACCACCCCAGGTAGAGGTTAATGTATGTGGTGGTACATGGTGGCCCCATTGCCGTCCCTCTAACCTGGATGTAGTGGCGTTCGTTACAAACAAAATAATTTTTAGTTAATACAAAATTAAGTAAGGTGGTCACAAATTCATTGAAATCACTTGATGTTCCCATGTTGAGAAAATACTTGACCGCTTGAATACCATTGTCATGCTTAATGCTGGTGTAAAGGCTTTCGACATCGCAGGAGACCAGCCATACCCCAGGGTTCACGTTCAGATCTTGTAGTTTATTAAGCACGTCCATTGTATCTCTCACATAGGATGGTAGGGTTAATACATGATTGCGTAGATGTTGGTCCATGAATACACTTGCCTTCTCCATAAGGTTGCCCACTCCCGATATAATAGGTCTCCCAGGGGGGTCATTCTCATTTTTGTGTATTTATGGGTATAGCATAGATGTTCTGGGTTTGTCAACTTTCAAGAAGTCAAAATCACAGTTCTTGATGACCCCATTATTGAAGGCTGTAGTGATTAGGCCTGTTTATTGCTTAAGGAATTTTGAGTTGGATTAAATATAAGTTGTTGATAACAACTGCTGTCATTTAGTTGTTTATTAAGTTTATTAAGTTCTTCAATATACATCTGTTCTGCCAAAGGAGGATGTTGCCCCCCTTGGGGCTTTATTAGTACAACTTGCCATCTAGAAATTTGTTCAAGTGCCTTTCTTTCACCTTTAGTGATGTTATCTGCATATGGTTTTATATGAGTAAATAGTTTGTCTAAATCTTTGGAGACCTGATACCTGAACTGCTGGACAAATTTTACTATCAGGAAAAAAAGTAGATTTTTCCTTAAGTTTGGAACCATCAGATGAGACTAACAGTGTAGTCTGTTTCTAAGAGTAATATCCCAAAAAATTATGTCCAATATTAGGGTAAATGATCATACCATACTCACTCTATGAACCAGAGGTGTATTCCCATAAATGTATCTTTATATGAAACCATCCATTTCTATATTGGTTCTCACTACTTTTGGGGGTTGACCTAAAAAATCCTTCCTGTAGTTTTTAGTTAGGGACATATTGCTTGCATTCTCCTCCATGGAGGAATCTAATTCTGATGTTGTATAGTTAAGTTAGTTGGAGTTTCTTTTACATTGTGTTTGTATGTTCCATTTATAAATTCTATTCTGTAGATAATCTTCTCGACCTCGTTGGAATTTCCTACACTTTCTCGTTATCAAAGAGTGACTAATAATGTCTCCATTTAATTTTTGTTTTCTGATAATAGAATTCTGCCTCTTTAAGTAGAATGTTGCCACCACCTGTGGCAGTTTTGTTAAAAAGGCTGCTGTTCAGTAAATGCATTTTGTTTTCTGCAGTAGATCTCTATTGGGAAAGTACAAATGGCAGGCTAGTAGACTTTTATAACCACATTAGTAATGTAATAAGTAATGGTATCTTCTGCTCAAAAAAACCTCCTAATCAAAAAGACTCCTAGGTTCTTCATGGTAAAGGCTATGTGTCTGTAGATGAAAGCTCAGCTGAGAGCCACTTTCAGGAATAACCTCATGTGAGGATGCCAGGTGTGGGTTTAGCTGTTTTGCAAGATCCTTCTACCTGCTTTACCCAGATGCTGCCTTGTGTGCTAGTGTAGCATGCCTCCACCTTTCAGAAGGAGAACCTATACCTGGACCACATTTTTAAAGGACAATAGAAGTAGGGTCCAGAACCTCCCATCTTTAATTACACCACCACTCTTTTGAAGCATGGTTCTGGTACAGTTCCATTGTCTACCTGTGTTATTTCATGTCATTGTTTTTATTTTTCATTATATTTGTTTTTTGTTAAAGCACTGTAGCCATAATGTACTAAAGGAAAAATGCAGTAAAAACCCCATTTTTGGGGTCTTTACAACATTTTCATATGTACTAAGCCCCGGCCACCCGATATTCGATGCGGAGGGTAACACCAGGTTTTTCTGGCATTACCCTATAGAAGCCTATGGATTTCTTACTGCATCCCGCTCCCCAATGATTTCCCACTGCCTCACCACCACGCATTTGCCCAGCACTTCTCGCTGCCACCCCCCCTCACCTCAGCTCCTCCTGGGTCCCCTGCCTCCTTCTCCTCTTCTTCTTCTTCTGGACTTCCTGCAGTGGTCACCAGCAGGAAGCTGCCGTGGCTGGGAGGGGGAGGAGACCTGCAGAGACACCCTCACCCGGCAGCTTTGCAATGAGCAGCTCTTATCGCAGGAGCTGTCCTTTATGATATTAATTGCATATGTTAGTACATATGCGATTAGTATCGGTGTGGTGACTGGCGGGATGTACACCGCACGGTTAGTACATCCCACCCTGTGTGTGGATATTCCCATGTATTATACATCTTATGGAGAATGCACTCTAATTACATGCATGTAAAGACCACTACTACTATTCCGCATTCAAGTCTACCTGAGTAAGTCGATGACCTAAAGGGTTCAATTTAAACCCTGAAAAACACATATCATATTTTCTAAATCTTATACATTTTTACTTGATATTATTGTGATGCTATTACACAGTTGTTCTCCCTTTATTTTTACATACATCCCCAGGGCTTAAAGTGGTCCTGGAGAGGTGGTGGAACTCATCTCCCCTGCCACCTACTCCCCCTTCCCCTCCTTATGCTTGGCAGAGCTACTCTGAGAGGCCAGAACAACTGTGAAAACTGTACTGAATCTTTGGGGGCTTTGATAGTGTGAAATACATTTTAGATGCTTTTTTAGTACTCCTGTCATCAGCTGAGTCTACAATGTTAGGTCACTTAAACAAAAAATGTTGAATATCATCAGTGTAACTCTTAATTAATTTGCTGCCGTGCCTCTGAGTTTTTTTATGAGGTCCCCACAAACAAGTGTATGTCACTTGGGTGCACCTTGTGTTTTTGCAACCTCTATATATCACCTTTGCTTTCTTTGCAATGAGGGACCTCTGAATAAATTGAGCCTCCTTAGGCAGACAGTGTCTTGACCCAGTATTCAGTATGCATATAAAAGAACACGTGCTGCGGTAGCCACCGGTTTGCTGTCTGTGGGACTTCTGTGCAGGGATGTGGTGGAGGTGGAACTAGTTCTGCCTACCATTAGAGGTGACGGAACCCAGTTCCACCCCGTTCCTGCCCACTTTAACCCCTGGTTATCCCATATTATTCAGTTTTTTTATGCACTTTTTTATATCTGTTTACCTGGACGTGATTGACTGATTAAGATTCAGCATCTTACAGAGATTACCACGTTTCTTAATATTGTAATAGCTGTTTGGTTTTCTTTGGGTGAAACCAGGACTCATTCAGGCAGCTATTAGCCATTTTTGGAGCATCACATTGCCCTCTATACTCCTCATCTTTTATTGTTAATCCAGACAAAATCCAGCTTCTGGGGACAGCCCCTGGAAGCCAGGTTGGGCTATTGGAAAGGTAGGGAAGTGGTTTCCTATTGTAAATGCTCTATATTAATTACAGTCCTAACTGGCAGTGCTTCTTTTGGGACTGCCTGTCCCATGTGTGGTGTGATTACTGGTAAGTGCTTTCAATGTGAAGCCTCAAGCCTGCCAGTGCTCGGACAGGGAGCCTTACTGAGGGTGGTGGACTTTATCAGCACTGGTGACAACCATTTTAATTCTCAGTTTTCAAGCCTGCTCATGTCCCTTTATATGCTGTTAGAGCCTCTACAGACCCCTTTATATGCCTCAGGGGTGCATCATGCCCTTATATGCCAGCCTAGAACCCTCTCATGACCAAATATGACTCAAAGCCCCCTCACTTCCCATTATATGCAGCTGTCTCTAAGTGTGTTGCAATTAATTTAACTATTTGTATTTGAGGTACCTGAAACAGACTTGCGGGTACCTGGTGCAGACTGCAGGTGCCTATTACAGATTGGAGGTATTGGATTTCCTGTTTTTTTTGTAACCCACCTCACCCATATTTTACACCTCACGATTTACCCAGATACATTATTTTGGAATTAGAGTTGGGAATTGTATCAGATCCACCAACAAAAGAAAAAAATATATCTACTGTATATATACATACATATATATATATATATATATATATATATATATATATTATTTAATTTTTTTTTCCTGTTGGACTGCCTCTGGTGAACATATATGTGATAATATTGTAAGTTCATTTACATTCATTTAGGTAGTGTAGCAATATGATATAGCATTACATTTGCTTTTGTGAAATTACCATCTCTTAACATATGGGTTAGATATTTTAAGCGGATCTAAATATCTAGGAATGTAGCATTTTGCATCAAGCTTTATATCAAATCTAATTAGCTGATGTTGTTAATTGATTATTCCACATTTTGAAATTGGTTAGTCAATATTTATTTTATACTATTGTAGGTTGTGTTAATTGACTCACTAATTTACAATCTGTTATGACTTTTATTGTATTTTGATACTTGTAGGCTTCCGTAGCCTTAGCTTCTTTTGTTACCACGGTGATGGGGAGCACCTCATTAGTGACGTCACAGCAGCGGCGCCTGGGTGAGATTCAGCGGGCTTTTCACTGGGTGCATACATGTACTTAAGGTAAGAAACTGTCATTTATTCTTTTTGTATCCTCACGAAGGGACCAGTAAAGAGTCCTGAAACGTTGATTCATTCACTATGGGTATGTGATGTGTTATTATCCAAGACGCCGTGAGTGACGCCTATTCCAGCATATTGAATTTTCCTCCCCATATCAGTAGAGGTAAAGAGGAAGGTGCCGGGCGCAGTACTTTGCTTTTATAAGAGGAGTGCCGGCAACTTTGGCTTTTATATATATATATATATATATATATATATATATATATATATATACAGACACACACACAATCAGGGTCGTCTCTAGTATGAATAGTCAAAATTCCACCCTCAAACAAGTGTAAGATACTAAGTTTGCCCATGTATGGTCTCAAAAGAAATGACTACATTATGAATAAATTACATTAACATAACCATATGATTAGGGATAGAAAAACCAACTGCTGTTTTCCTGTTCCAAGGCACAACATCATTCCCCCCCACAGAAAAAACACATTGCTCCCCCACAGAGAAAATAACATTGCTCCCCCAGAAGAAACTACTTTGCTCCCCACTGAGGAAATAACATTGCTCCTCACTGAGGAAATAACATTGCTCCCCCACAGAGAAAACTGTTGATAGCTCTGCTGAGCAGTCAGAGCTGCAGCAGGCAGAAGGAAGGGAGGCGCGACGTGACACCTTAGGTCACGCACGTTGCATCTCCATAGCTCACAACCGGGTGCACTGCTGAGCCTCCAAGAAGATCCCAGCGCTGCTAGAGTAGTACTGGCCGCAGAACACTAGTGTGAGGTTGCGAGCTGTGCAATCGTAAGGGTTTCGGCCCTGTATACAGTGTGTGTGTATATATATATATATACATACTATGTAGACAAAAGTGATTGGACACCCACATTTCAGCTGGTTTGGCATGGTCTGTTGTAATGCATGGTCACATTAACTCTGAGAAGTATAGAGGTGTTCTATATAACTGTGTGCTCCCTACATTGTGGCAGTTCTATGGAAACAACAAATGATTTTATCTGGACGACATTGCTGCCTGTCATGTATCCAGGACCATGCTGGACTGGTATACAGAAAATTCAGTAACCTGGATGGACTGGCCAGCTCAGAGTCCAGATCTTAACCCCGTTGAGAACCTCTGGGACGAAAATGAACGCCAACGCAACTTTTTTCAGTGTCACAGTTGGTTACTGTACTTAAGGTAGAATGGCAAAAACATACCGCCTGCTGTTGTCCGGGAACTTGTGGACAGTTTGCCAAGAAGGGGGTCTGCAGTAATCACTGCACGTGGTAGACCTGATGTCTTTAAAATCTTGTTGATCTACAGTATTTGCTGTCAGTGTCCAATCAGTTTTGTCTACATAATGTATCTATAGTGGAGGCTGTGGTGATGCCTCCCATTCACTCCTACAGAGGCCTGGGCACAGGAAACCCATAACCGCCCGCCTTTTCAGTGAACTTGGATGAAGTACCTTTCAACAGACTATATCAAATCAATTATGGCACCTTGCATCTTCAGGCACACCAGCCTATGTCACAGGATGTTACCTAGGACATTTCACAGGATATTGCTCTGCCCTGTGATGTCATCTTATGATGGTATGATTATACTACAAAGGAGCCTGTGAGGTGAGTCCAGAAACATCAGAAAAATTACATTTGATGACTCACCTTTACAAGGAGCACAGAGTAGCCTTCCTACTTCTACCTACCTGGGCCTTTCTAACCTGCTCTTCTGTTGCTCAAACACCCTCACAGGGCCCCATAAAGCACTAGTATATACTAATCTTGCTAGCAGGCTAGGAGTAAGCAGACTTACCGGCACCACTGTCTGGTGTACCTGAGAATGAATAGCACAAGTGCGAAAGTTACTTATAACTTTGGTCCTCATCTTAATAGTGTATAGAGGATGTCCGAACCCAGCAATTATTTATATGTGATTGTCCAGACCAGCTCATACCTGATCGCTGTGCATATGTGCCCCTGCAGCTCTCTGTGTACTGACCTGGTTATTGTTTTCTAACTTGATTCTCTGGCTATATCATTATCTCTTTGCCAGCAAGTGACCAGACCTTTGAATTCCAGTAAGACCACACTTAAATCCTTTGTACTGCTTTTGCCCACAAGTGTAACAGACTCTTGGTCAGCATACTGTAAGATGATGCTTTTGCTTGACTCTTTGTTATTACATTGGCCACAAAGTGTACCAGACCCATGGACAGAGTTTATACCATACTAACATCATTGTTTTGTGTAATAACCCATTAGTGTGACCAACTTCTTATGGGGCCAACTATTACCAGAGAAAACAACATTAAAGATTTCAACAATGCATTCCATTCATTGTCATTTTATTTAACAGCTGAAACAGTGATTTACAAGAAAATCAGAGCTAATTACATGACCTGAGCCAGAGTCTAACTACACTAAATTTTGCAAATGATGTATTTTCAGAGCTTGTTGAATTAGAAAATGAGTCGGTCCCTGTACAGGTGCATGAGGATGGTGTTCCACTTTGGTGCTGTCAGGTAAGTAGGGAGATGTCAGAGAAATCTCCTAAGTTACCCGGACAAAGAATTGGACAATTACTTCAATTTGTGTAACAGCTACAGAAAGTGAGATTTCCGTGTCTAGAAATGATGAATAGACCCAAAGACTGCCAATTAATGGTTGTAAGCCCTGATAACAATGTTCTTAATTTCAAAGGAGAACATAATGCAACATTGGATAATCTTTTAAATTGTTAATTATATGATGGTTCTACCTTTACCCCTTTTCTTTGTTATTTCTTTGTTTTCTTTCTTTTTATATATTTTTTTATTATTTTATTTTTGAGCTTTATTTTCTGTTAAAATCTAATTGTTTTTGATTTGATATTAATGTTTTATTAAAATGTGTTAACAATTTATTGTGGTGTATAAACTATTTCCATGGTACAGTGTTTTCTTGATACCATGCTGTACTTATACTGCACTTGTATCTCACTATTCTGTATATTACAGTATGTCAACTATTCTAAATGAAGAGATTTACAAAAAAAAATGTGAATTATATGTTATTGCAAACAGTGGGCCTGATTCAGACCCACTCGCGAGCGGCTGTCCGCTCGCAAGTGGGTCGATGTTCTGCACTGAGCATGCGCACGACGGAAGGAGCTCCGTCGTGCGCATGCGCCAGACGCGACGAGCGAAGGACTTTCCTTCGCTCGTTGTATCTGATCAAAGGGGGCGTGCTGTCGATGTTGATTGACAGCACGCCCCCTTTGGTGGGTGTGCCGGGGGCGTGCCTCCCTGACGGGGGTGTTCCTAAGGGAACGCCTACCGTCAGAAGCAGGCCCACTGACATCACTAGTGATGTCAGTGGGAGTGATTTTGGCTCTGATAGAGCCAAAATCACTCCGGGCCTTGCGGTTGAAAACCTCAACCGCAGGCTCTGGCTCGCAGTTTCGATGGTCGCGATGGTCAAGACCATCGCAGCCATCAAACTGCACACTCGTATAGGCTGTGGGTGGTGACCCACAGCTATACGAGCGTCCAGGAGGACGCTCCATAGTTATGGAGGACGGCCCTCATTCAGAGCGTGCACTCTGCTCAGAGCGTACGGCTCTGAATGAGGGCCAGTGTTGCCAGTTTGTGGGATTTTTGCAGCATATCCATTTCACTCCAAAATGGCATTGCTTTCATTGTTTGTTTGTTTTTTTTTTAAAAACCACTGCATAGATGTTACATTTCCTTTCACTCACTCGGAAGAAAACTGTAACTTTAGGCTTCCCAGTGAGGATTTCCCCGGGACATGGGATTTGAGAGTGTCAAAATTGGGACAATCCAAGGCAAATCAGCAAGGTTTGTCCACCTACTGTATAACCCATATATACTTATTACTTACTTGTGCAAACAGTTGTTATATTAAATCAGGGGGTGTCCAAATGCAGCCTGGCCTGAAGCAATTCAGACCACTGAATGGACCACAGTTTGGATGGCCAGCTTGGCATGCATTCATGTAATATATACTATGTGTGAGAGCTGAGCAATGCAAAATGGGTCTGCCATGAAAATGAGAGCTCCAACTAGCAGCAGGCATTCCATAGAGAGAGAGAGAGAGGCCGTGATGTAGGCAGACACTGCCCTAAACATGGAGGTAACGAATCCTGAGCAGGGGATAATGGGATGGATGAGTGAATCAGGCAGAGGCTAAAGATGTGATGGTGAGGATGAGAGAAATGGAGAGGAGGCAGAGCAGGGGCAGGGACATTATATGCTGAGACCAACAGTGCTGGACAATCAGGTGTGGCATCATCTGTCTAGGTGGGCTGTGTGTGCCATCTGCCATGTATCATTATACTACACCCCACACCTGCTGCATCACCCATCATGAAGCCTGCTCAGTGATGTGACATTACCTGATTACATCTACACATGGATTTGCATCAACATAATATACCATGGGGATAGAAGAGAAACATTTTCACTTACTATGACACTCCAATAAAAAGCTTGTATGAAATGGTGCTGAAAAATTGTACCAGATCTATCTATGCTGCTTATTTGCTGCACACATCTAATATCTCCTATAGGTATTAGAGCTCCAGAATTTAGAGTATACTTATCTACTCTCCCAAAATGTCTTTGAGATACCCAAATTTTCACGGCATCCCCTTGTTCCTCAGAATAGTAGGCGGTCCTCCCACATCCAACTTCCTAGTGAAACTGGTGGGACAGTAAGCATAATGGTACAAATAGCGGGTCTATGAGGAGGAGGAGGCAGTACTAATATGACCTGAGAAGCTCGTCATTGTGTCCCCTCTCTTCATAGACCCGTGACTTGCATCATTATGCTGTGAAGGGATGGGGCCTTATTAAGTGAAGTGCCCTACCCTGTGCCCGTGAGGGAGCAGCAGCATCTCCCTTTGGGGCTTCTCCCAAAAGGAAAAATATAAAGTCAACAAGTATAATTTATGAATCATCCGGGGAGGAGGTGAGACGGGGTAAAGCTGTCAGGACTATTTCAAAACAGATCAAATAAACAGCATATAACCTACAGTATATTACAGATGGTACATGGGGAAATTGTCTAAAATGTTCGCAACCTGTAGGAACACTTTGTTGGCGGTATTGTGTTCACAGAGGTGTATTCTATATCTGATAGGCTTTCTTATTTATCATTCCCTTTTGGAACACAGTATAGTTTATCATCAGTTTAATGTCTGTACTATGAATAACTAAAGATCCATGGACATTTTTACTCTCTCATCTAATTAGACTGAAAACTGGTTCTAGAATCCGTAAAGTCTCTCATATCTAATGACTGGAATTAACAAGATCCTTCTTTTCCAATTCTTATATACTTTGATATCACATTATTTACATGACGAACAACCAAAATTTTACATGTATGGGCAACTTTAGGGTAATGATGTCCTCTAACCTGTGACCATGACTACTACTTACTGAGTAACTTAAACAATGGGTCCCCTGCAGGTTCCACCAGGTTATGAGATGTAGGGATACTTGTGCTCCATGTCTGTACTGGAGCTAATTATCGCTTCTGCTGCTATGAATCAGCCTATTGTTAGCCTAGATATGGGCATGCGCTATTGTCCTGTACCTCTTACCCTGACCTCTGCCATCACCTCCACTCTCCCCCTCTAGTTTTACTTTAAAAATAACAAAGAAACAGCTGTGTTGCTGACAATGTTTATTGCATACTGTATACATGTCCTACTTCAATAAATATAAACATAAAAACAATCAATATACAACTCTGTATAGCCTGTATTTCTATCACCATGCCCTCTCTGATCTTACCTGTATAAGAACACCCCATTACAGGGTTTCAACTGCAAGCAGAGCCATGTCATTGGCCATGGGCAGTGCTAACATCATCTATTATATATAATAGGCTTAAATGTCCAGCTAACACCTGCACACTAAGGACCTGATTCAGAGACTTACACTATGCTGATCTTTATGTAGATTGAGCGATTTTAAGCCATTGCACATGCATGAAAGCCACACTGCACATGCGGAAACAATTAGTGATTACGTTCGCACAGAGGCTTTGTTTCATGGCTGTGCATAAATTAGCCATTCTGATTTCCTTCACAGAATGTGAGCTCGCAGCGTGTCAGGAGAGACGTAGTGTTGTGGCTGCCCAATCTGCATCTTTGTTCCAGATGTTTATGCTGATGCATATCATTGGACGTATATGAGAAGGCAGCAGTTGTCCCTATGCTCAGATAAATATGGAAGGCATTAGCATATTTTCACTAATGCAATCCATGAGACATTGCAGTGGCGATTCCATTAGCATACATTTTGGAATCAGGGCCTGAGACCAGAAGGGAGACTCACATCCCAATCCTCTCCCAGGTCTCATTGGCTGCCCGTCATCCTCCCACAGCCTCTCTTCTTCCTCAGTGCCACAATAGGCAATTAGTGTGCTGGGTTGCAGGTCTCCACAGAACAAGATACTCACCGTGCACAACCCCACCATGTCATTCTTCTCCCGGTCACATAAAACAACCATGAGACTCTGTGAGGGTAGCAATACAAACAGATCCAACCTGTGTTGTGTTCTCCCCTACCTGTGGCTCCCCCTGTGTTACTTGGAATCTCATGTGGGCTGTGCTTATATGTAAAAGGTTCATAGACCTTAGTGGCCACCCAGTGTCTTTGATGTACATGGGCATATATGGAGTGGCGGAAGCCCTTATTTGGAAATAATTGGGGGATCACACTGGAGATGGATCTCCGTGCACTTCACTGACAGCAAGAGGCAATTCCATCCTAGGGAGATCCCTAAACACAGTACCCCCTGCTCATCTATTTACAATGTTTGTTTTTTACACCATATAATAACCATATAACTGATTACATAAAATGCACCATTTCTGGGTGTAGGAAGATGTCACCCAGGCCTCCCGAGTGTGCAAAGATAGAGGCTAAAGATGGCAGAGAGAGAGAATGTAAGAAGAAAAGTAAGAGGAAGGAGGCAGGAGTGGGGAAGACAGAGAAGGGGGAGAGAGTGTAGGGGGGAAGGAGAGGTAGAAAGGGGGAAGGAGGAGAGAGGGCCTGACTCAGAGATGGATGGTACTGTACTGTACAGCCGCATGGAAGTGACTGTGCAATACCGTCCAACTAATATTCTAATGCAGCAGGAGGCGTCTGTAGGAAAAAGAATAATTCTAATGTAGCAGGATCCATCTATAGGTAACACAGGCCAACCACCCCCCCGCTCTGCCCCCAAATTATGCTGCAGCTCGGAGGCACAGCTTATTCGATTGGGGATAGGGGATTTGGGAGAGACCTCTGCACTAGGTTTAGGTTAGACAAGAATTGTTTGCACAAAAGCCCCACATATATGTTGTATATCAATGGATGATTGCTCTATTGGGTGCTGCCAAGGACAATAAGAAAAGATATGAGAAAGAAGGAAAGTATTAGTCTCTTTGTTGGCGCACATATAGGAAAGAGAAATAATAAATACAATGTAACTTTTATTATATCAATGTTTAAAATTCACTGCCTTTTTAGTGAAATATTAAAAGTATATAATAAAAAATGTGAAACAAGCTTGTACTTTAAATGTTTTTGTAAGTATTAAATTATCAAACAGTATACTTGTATCTGTGTCCTTTATATGTTATATTTGTGTAAAATTGACCTATTTGATGGATTTATAATGTTAATGCACTATTCGTTGATTATTCAATAAATTGGATGTATTCTGTCATCTATTGGATACATTCTGTAATTACATCATTGACTATGTATTGAAAAAATGATGGTTTCTAACTAAATTGTAATATAATTAACAAAACATCCTTTGTAGGGGGATTTCATATATCATGGATTGTCACATGGGAACATGTGTTCAGTATCCAGTGTAGGAATATTATACTCCCTACTGGGACAAAGTATAATCAACCATGTCTTTATGTGGGTTGTTATAACATAATTTGGTTGCCACTACATCTCCCTTTACTGGTATATATGAGTAACATTATATGGAATTATATTAATAGTATACCCCATAGAGCTACCAGATTCATCAGCTATATAGTTTGTATGATTGATGCATATCACATTGTACAATTGATTTTAATCAATGTGTATTCCCAATATAGCACCCCCTAAAGACATGGTTGATACTTTGTCCCAATAGGGAGTATAATATTCCTACACTGGAGGCACAGCTTGCAAGAACGCAGGACCGTTCTGTATATGCGCAGAACAGTTTCTGAGCAAGAGCAGATCCACAATAATCGGAGATGTATGCAACGTATCGTGTTTGTATACATTTCTGAAGCAGGCCCATTGAGATTGCATACACAGGAATGATCACATCCATATGGCTGGTATCCAATAACGCATCATCCAGATACTATAAGGTGTCCCATGAATTATCAAATAAAGGCAATAATTCTGAAATGTAAGCCCTTAGACAGCTGTACCAAACACATGACAGGCCTAAGGGGAGGTCCCAGCTGTGATAAATATATGGTCTTAGGGGGCCTTTCACCTTCCGATCTGTGACATCTTTATGATGAAGCAAAACCCCTAACCCAAACTGACTCTTCCAGAGCAGCTGCCAAGGAAAATGGAGGATTGTGATCAACCAAACTTGCGGGCCTAGAAACAAACCCAGATGAACCCGCAGTGGAATAGCTGTGATAAAAGGGCCCCCATACAACTCCTGGGAACTAGTCACCAACTGCACAATGGCATTAGCCATGGACCTAGCCCCAGGCTGCTTCCACCACATCGGATGTAGTATACCCAGGCTGGCAGGCTGTGAAAATGTCCCACCAGCCATTTATAATGTCAGTATAAGAAAGTAGCTCCCCTGACACAGAGATCAGAAAGTAGCAAACAACCACAGGACAATAGCAGAATACAGATTACAGGAGGGGATGCTGAATTCAGAAATACCACCCCCATACCTAATATCTCAAGACAGATTACAGGAGGGGATGCTGGAACTCCAAAAACTCTTCCCCCTGGATCCAGTTATAAGACACAGCCACCTTCATCCCTAGTGCAGCCTTCCTGTCTGTGGTCAGTCATTTCACAGGATCCCTGGTTACTGTCTTCTGTGTCAGTGACCGCTACCCCAAAGTTCCCCATCTTAGGAAGCAGATGCCAGCATCAGAAGTACTGGCTCTCTCACAGCCACCAGCACTGTGTCTTTCTTCTAGTACATCTGATGTGCATCTCTCCTGACTGCTGCAGCGGGCAGTCATACAACAAAACAAATAGACAGGACTCATGCTGCCTGGTAATACATGAAACAACCCCTGCACTGACAGGACATTTACTAAACACAAGAAGATAAGGCGGGGATTGAGGTATGATCGTGTGATAGCAAACATAAAGGGAGTGCAGTGTAATGCTGGGTACATACTGGCCAACATTTCAATTGAATGGCTGATATATTGTGTGTGCACATCGGCCAGTGTGTACAGACTATTTGTTTGTGAACGATGTCGTTCACATACATCAGAGCCGTAACATTTTTTAAATAAGGACATAAGATAGTGCACCTGAAAAAGGGCCATGGCCCCATGGGGATGGGCCAGGGAAGAGATAGGGGAGGCCAGGAGATGCTGGGGATAAAATAAGAGGAAGCTACAAGTGAGAATGATAATAAACAGGAAAATTGACAGGCCCAAACAGCGCCCCCTGCCCTGCGGTGCCCTGTGTCATGGCACTGGCCGCACTACCCTAGTTACGGCCCTGACATACATATCACATCGACTGTGCAGCACAGCTGATGGCAGATATACCTGCAGATATATCTGCTCATCATGCTGTGTACAGTCCGCCGACTGCCCGTATACTTGCTGCAAATGCCACCGGGAAGGGGGTCGCAACGCAGTGGTGGTTGTTTAGTATGTATGAACAACCGTCATCTGCAGATATATCTTTCTGGTGCTTGCCCACCTTACAGCTGGGTACACAGTAGAACACATTAGAAGACTTGCAAACGATGCAATGTTGTCAATGATTTCCCCTGAACTCCTAGACAAATAATATAGTGCATACACACTGTGCAATCTTAACAACAACCAAACAATATATTGTGCGTTGTTAATGATTTCCAAATCATTAGATCATAGTACTACACTATGGGCCAGATTCAAAGTTGTACGCTGTTACCATCGCTGCTGCACCCTTGGACGGAGAAGCGATGCTAACATATGCTAATGCTGTAGGAGAAGTCTTGTGCAAATAGACGCCTCTGGCCATCTTCTGTGATCTACTGCTGAGTCCCAGGATGCAGCATCGGTTCACCATTGGGCAGCCATCGGCCATCCAATGGCCACTGGAACTCCTATGCCTGGGCCAGGAAAATGGAAGATGCAGACCCTGGCCTCGGTACTCCCAGTTTTAATGAATGCTGTCTGGTGTTGCCCCCTCCCTTCAGTCAAATGGCCGCAGCCTGTCAATGATGCAGGACCTGTTCTGCACATGCACAGAACGAGTAATGCGCATGGTGTTCAATTTAGTTATTAAAGATACCAGGAACCCCATTTCATTAAAAGGTTGTTAATTGATAGTTGGAAAGAAGGATTTCAGATAAGCCTGATTTATTTTCATTAAAGGACACACAATGGACCTGATTCAGACCCGCTAGCCAAGGCGCGCTTGCTTGCTCTGAGCGATTTTCACCCATATGCATATAATTCGCAGTGCGTGTGCACAAGCCCTTAGTTGCGATCTGATTTTGGTTGCTCGCAAGCCATTATCAGGTTGCTGCTTTGAGTGACAGATAGTGCCGTTTATGGGTGGTAACAGGGGAAGGTGCTTGTGAACGGGGGAGTGGATGTGCGAACGCAGGCGTGTCAGGCTGCAAAAACGTTGTTTAAAGGGAGTGCATAATTAGCAAAGTAGCGTCATTGTACACATCACCTGCATGTATTTCAGCCAGCACTGATCGGTGTCTATGTATACAAAACAGAAAAACTTTTGCTATCGGCACTAACAATATACTGCAAATTTATGTGTGTGTAGCAAATAAAACAAAGGGGATTTTTTCATGATTTGATCAAAGCATATAAGCCTGCAGCCCAGCATCAAGGGACCCCATTTTTCTGCAGGTCCCTAACACTAGCATATATGCCCAGCACATCATTACATTGCAGTTAAATGTACTCACCTCCTATATACAGAGGGACACATCTATACAGGGGCTGGCTGTTAGCCACACCCAACTAGGCTTTTTATAGCCTTAATTGAAAGCTGCTATGATACCACAAGGCAAAATTTTGAAACAAAACAGAAAAGAAAGCACTGACCGCTGTGCTTGCGGCAGGCTAAGGCAACGCCAAGGGCTGCGAGCATCTCTGATGGGTCTCGATGGTCCCGATTAATCCTTCATTTCCCGGAGATGACGTGTGTGGCAAGGGGGCGTCTTTAGACACTTGCGAGCGCACTTTGCCATAGCTCGCTAAAACATAGTGGGCATCATTACATGACGCAGTGCGAGCACTTCATTTAAATATCTGGCCCCTTTTTGCCAGCGAGTGACCGCATCTTGCGAGCGGGTCTGAATGAGCTCCAATGTCTCAATAAGAGTGGCCTTCCTGTTTTGTTTCTGTATGTTCTCATTTTAGAGCCTCAGCTGGAAAGGATTTTATAGGATGAGCTTCTTACCACTTTGTCTATATAGCACACTGAGGGCTTGATTTATATATATATATATTCAATAAATAGAATTGATATAGAGCGCCTACCTAAAAGTGCTAAGTGCCATGTGTTATGCCATTGTGTGTCAGCGTGGTGACCTGTGGAGAACTGAGGGAAGAGACAGCACTCCTGATAGGGTATGTAGACATAATGTCGACAGTCACAATGTCGACAGTCAAAAGTTCAATAGAGACTGCGCAACAACTGCTCTGATAGAGGCTGCTAAGTAGTCACTAGCTTCATATTGTACAGAGGATTGAATAAGCTAAGTAGTGCCCTGAATCCTTATTTCTCTCAGTTCAATGCGCATTATGCAATATATATATATATATATATATATATATATACTACAAAAAATGGCCGGCACTCCACAAAAAACTGATACTTGCCCGGGTGCCCTCCAATGGAAAAACTGCCAAACATGTATGGAAATAACGGTGGCACTCACAGGACTTGTATAAAGAAGACTCACGACTCAGGAAGGTCTAAGTTCAACGTTTCAGTCTGGCGACTTTTATCAAGAACTACAGACAGAAGATACAGTGCATACCTTTATACCCAGTGACATCCCATAGTGACAATGTACACCGCTCACCACGCCGCTGATGACGTCATCAACGCGGGACAGGGCGCTTGCGCAATGATGCAACCGCGCACAATGTGATTACCATGGTAAGTAACCAGGGCAACTAAATGTAAATACACAGACCTGGCTCTACAACGCTGACAAGCGGCGGGGATTGCAGCATGTTTTCGTTGTAGAGCCAGGTCTGTGTATTTACATTTAGTTGCCCTGGTTACTTACCATGGTAATCACATTGTGCGCGGTTGCATCATTGAGCAAGCGCCCTGTCCCGCGTTGATGACATCATCAGCGGCGTGGTGAGCGGTGTACATTGTCACTATGGGATGTCACTGGGTATAAAGGTATGCACTGTATCTTCTGTCTGTAGTTCTTGATAAAAGTCGCCAGACTGAAACGTTGAACTTTGACCTTCCTGAGTCGTGAGTCTTCTTTATACAAGTCCTGTGAGTGCCGCCGTTATTTCCATATATATATATATTTATATATATATATATACAAAGTCCAGCAATCCGGCACTCTCCGTAAGTATATGTGTTACCAGTGGTGAAATAGTTAATTTCTACATAGGCATATAAGTTGTAAGTTGTAACACACATATATACCCCTTGCTAGGCCTGTTGAGGTTTGAAATTAGATTGTCTTAATACAGTTGCTGTTTTTCCATAGAATGGTCAAATGACCTTTTGGGGTCAAATAAGCCATAATTTGAGGGGCCTACTCTACCTGTCATTTCTATTGCAACTATAAGTATAATGAGCCATTCATAGCCTACATGTTCTTATCAGTTAGCTACATTCCATCGTAAGCTGTGTAGAGATGCTGAGCATTATGGGTATCTGTTAGTGATGTCCAGACTCTACACACAAAAGAGCCTTGAAATAGAGTTCATCTCCAGACATTAGGATACGTCATTACTGTATGTCTTTGTCTGGTAGTATATCTTAGTGCTTACGGAGCATGTGCAAGAGAGATAAGTTTGGTCAATGCTATGCTGGACCAATGAGTGCTTGATACCTAGCACTGTATGTAATTGATATGGGCTTAATATCCGGAAAGCCAACACCCCAGACTAGGGTATATAAACCAGAGGTACACAAAGGACCCATTAGCTCATGTATGGACCTAAGACTCTGCAGTAGAGGTGCCTGCAATGTAAATTGAATTATCTGGGCGTTGTGAAACGAGGGCTCCCCAGAAGAGAAGAAGATAAGATGAAGTACATCTTATGTTGCTGATGATGATTTACCGGTGTCATCTGAATACATAGACAAAAGTTGAGTATACAGTATACTTTGTATGTTGTTTGTTTATTGTTTGTTTGTTACTTGTAAATAAAGTGTGTTTATTTGTACTCACTCATATTGGTCACATGTGTGTACTATTTCATTTCGATCAGAATGAAACCCGTTATGCACTTGGTGTCGAGAAGTGGGATCGGAAGGGTTAATTAGTTTGTGACCAATTGACTGATTCTGTAAAAAAAAGGTGCAAAATTATATTTTGCTTTTTCTCTGCTGACCTGTATATTGCATTGTGGTTTCTCTGTCTCATTCCTATGAGGAAAAACATTGTGATTTAGCTTAAATCACATTGTATGTTGTTTTGTCTTTTTTTTTTTTTTTTTTTAAAAAGAAAATTGAGAAAAATGTTTTACAAACTTTTGAAACATGTGAAAAATGCCAAGGATAGATTACAGAATAAATTGGTGAGGTGCCACCACACATTACCAGTACTCACAGTTTCCCACAGCAGTGCGGCACTCAGGCTCCATGTAAGAACTCAAACACGGTGAAAGTATCAACGTTTCAATTTGCTATATAAATTGAAATGTGGATACTTTCAACGTGTTTGAGTTCTTACATGGAGCCTGAGTGCCGCACTGCTGTGGGAAACTACACACACACACATATATATATATATATATAATCCACAGTATAGGTTGGCACACACAATCCAGTTAATCCATCCGCCTGGGGTGCTAACCCAATGCTTCCAATGCCGGTCACATTAGTATAGACAAAAAGTGTTCAACAGAGTGCACTCACCAGGACTTCATAAAGCTGTTTAAGTTGCTTTCTTTACTCACAAAAAATAATTTGTGATATGTGATACTTCTTTTTTGTGAGTAAAGAAAGCAACTTAAACAGCTTTATGAAGTCCTGGTGAGTGCACTCTGTTGAACACTTTTTGTCTATATATATATTATATATATATATATATATATATATATATATATATAATGTCAAAATAAAAGGACCACCATTTAGATTAGGGTGCCAGGACACCAAATATAAATGCAGAAAAAGGCACTCCTAAGTATATTCAAACACCAGAGTGTTTATTAAAAATCCATACAATGTAAAATGTCACTGTACCCTGTACATTGTATGGGTTTTTAATAAACACTCCGGTGTTTGAATTCACTTAGGAGTGCTGTTTTTCTGCATAAATATAAATATATATATATATATTTATTTATTTATTTTACTTTTCTTTTTCTCTCAGGGTGGAAATACACAGGAAGTAATCTCTCAGTGGCCCTTTTGAAAAACAATGCATTAAATGATTGGTGGTCTGTGCTACTAGAACAGCTGGTGATTGATTGCTTTAGATGTGCAAAATAAATAGTCTTCTGTTTTAAACAAAATATTTTAATTAAAATTCCGGCCTCCACCTAGCCCCTCAATAGCCGGCCAATCACACGCCTTAGTTATTATTTCACTATCATCCTCTAGGAACACTGAAACTTGGAGATTTATAGGCTCAGGCAGAAGTTTAGAACTAGGGGCCTGATTCAGACCCGGTCTCAAGCGCAGAGCGCTCGCAACCGGGTCGATGGTGGCCCAGAGCGCATGCGCATGGCGGAGCCGGCTCCATCGTGCGCATGCGCGAGACCCGGATAGCGACGGGCAATCCGTCGCTCCAGGTCTCAGCCCAGACGGAGGCGTTCCCATGAGAACGCCTACCGTCTGGGGGCGGCCCCACTGACATCACAAGTGATGTTTGAGCCGAAAGCTCTCTGGGGCTTGCAGTCACGAGACCCTACCACAAGGGTCTCATCGCAAGCCCGGTGGTCGCGATGGTCTTGACCATCGCGACCATCATCCTGGCCGCTCGCATTAGCTGTGGATGGCAACCCACAGCAATGCGAGCGGCCAGGAGGCCGCTCCATAAAAAAAAAAAAGACGCCCTGATTCAGTGCGAGCGCTCTGTCAGAGTGTCCGGCTCTGAATCAGAGCCTATGTTGGAAACTCCTCCCCTTTCCATAAAACCCGCTGCAGAGAACTCAGTAGCGCACTTTAGGGCCATAACTAGGAAAGTGCAACGGTGCCGCCACACATATTGCAGTGGATTACTGCGGCAGTGCCATCCGGAGGATCCTTGGACTTTTCTATAATGCCACGCACCCTGCTGCCTGTAAGTACAGCCGCAGTGCTGCTCTTTCCGTTGCTAGTGGAGTGTGTCCTGGGAGCATGGAGTCACTCCCTTTGCAGGCAGTAACAGAAAAACCCTATGCTACTAACCTGAAATTGGGCCACAGCACAGGACTGCGCACCTGAGGTCCAGAATCAGGAGAGTGATTTCCCTCTAGACTGGGAGAGGGGAGCCTGTAGTTTTATTCAATCTCACTGTCGACTAAAGCAGCTACAAACTAAGCACAGCCTGGCCATAATAAGGTAATTCTCCAGGAGGCTGTTCTCCTAGGTGGTAACCATATATGTTCTGGGCCCTAGGGGAGGTGCTTAACCCTGAACAGTTTGGTACCAGCTTCTTGGGCTTTTTTCACTGAGGAAACTCTGCTAAAATACTCAGACCCTCAAACATACAGATCCAGGTGCATCTCTTGAATCTTTCCTGCAGGGTAGTTCTAGAAAAATATTTAAATTAAAAAAATTCGGGCCTCCACCTAGCCCCTCAATAGCCGCCAATCACACGCCTTATATATTTATTCGCTATCATCCTCTAGGGACACTGGAACTTAGGGAAAACAGGGCTCAGCCAGGAGTTTGGAACTATGGGGTCTATTTACTAAGCCTTGGATGGAGATAGAGTGAACTGAGGTAAAGTACCAGCCAATCAGCTCCTAACTGTCATGTCACAGGCTGTGTTTGAAAAATGGGAGTTAGGAGCTGATTGGCTGGTACCTTATCTCCGTTCACTTTATCTCCTAACAAAGCTTAGTAAATAGACCCGTGTTACAAACTCCTCCCATTTCATAACACCAACCGTCAGAAGGCTCAATAGTGCAGTTTGGCACTGAGATGCATCTTGTATCGTGTTGTTTTATTTTACTTTGTTTGGGACATTTCCAACATTGCTCACAGACATCTACAGATCATACACTGAGTACAGGGTGCCAGGGGCAGGCCTAGGAAGTGTAATCCCTGGACATCCCACTGGTGCCCTTCGCTCCATATACTGAGTGTGTCCCGGGGCCATGCAGTCATTGCCTTTGCAGGCAGTAACAGAAAGACCCTATGCTACTAACCTGACATTAGGCTACAGCACTGTAACACGCACCTGAGGCCCAGATTTAGGAGAGAGATTGGGGAGGTGTGCCCAGTGTGTGTGATCATTATACCATAACAATGTAAACACTTCAAATTTATCTAAGAATAAACACACGGAGACAATAATGGATTTTAAAACAGGTCAGCTATTTATTTAATAACATTAATTTAATTAATTTAAATATTTTAAATACACAGAGCAGTCCAGCAATGCAAACTCAACAACAGAAACAGCATTGCAGGCGGAATCCGCCCTGTGGATGTCAAATCCTGCACTTGGGTATTAAGCATAGACCTTCTACCATACACAAATACCATCCTTAGATGGCTGTACTGCCCCCGTAGAGAAGGTACGATACTTCTCAACACTTAATAGAAGGTGAGCACACCCAATGCACACACACTACACCCGGGCTGATGAAAAGCCATACTTCCCGCCAATGCAAGATTCTACCTCAGAGAATCGCAGCCCGCCACCATACACACTAGACCACCTGACCTATATCAGCAAACAAACTTCCCACAAACAAGACCAAACCAGCTTCCGTCAAATGCACCCCATCAGGCCTATTGAGATGCTTATCACGGTACCGTATTAAAGGATGTCGAATCACAAAACCTCCCCGAGACAGCATAAATGTCCCTACAGCAGCATTGATCTTTTTACGAGCCTCATCTAAGGCCTTAGGAGAACGAGCGCCACGCCACTGCTGCCTAGGAATGATGCAGGACCACATAACATTACCGAAAGGCCAAGCACCCATAATGAGGAGGAGGTCTGACACTATATTAAGCCTTAAATCAAGGGTAATCCTGGAACCAATATCGTTCCCACCGAGATGTATTACGAACACCAAATTGACGTGCTGCAGCTACCAATCTGGCCCTGAGAAACTCCCTTTTTTTTTTTTATCAAATGTCAAACCTATAACGGCCGGGGAAGGAATACAAATAAAATTAGTGAATGAATATAGAGTAATTAACAGGAAAGGAACAGACTGGAGTGTAACACAAAATTTTAGCAGCCATGGGAAACTGAATATAACTAAAATCGAAACTAAGCAGAAATTAATGTTCAGCTTGAATAGGCTAATCAAAATAACAAACTTTAGCCCCAACATTAAAGTTAAGTAAGCTATATTTCACATCAGGTTTAAGTTTAGCTGCCCTATGAAACATTAAACATTAAATTTTAATTTTAAGTTTTGAATCTAAATTAGCTTAGACAACAGAAGAGAACGATAAGGAATAACCAGGGAGGGGGGGTTGGGGGGTTTTGGGGGTTGGGTGGAGACAGGAAAATACAAAAACAACTCGGCGAGAGGTAAACCAAAAACCTGCTGAGGGACTGTATTTTTGGTCGAATTAGTCCGTCTAGTCAGGTAAAATAAAATCCCTCAAGACCCCCACTTGTTACAAGTGACAAGTGGCAAGTATTACCCGAGTAGGATGGACAGGGGAGACATAACAAGACAAGACAAACGACACACAGATAAAACAAGAAACAAGATAAACAAACACGACACGCAGGCGGCCAAACATTAAGAAAAACGCAACAGTAGTTTCAGCCAGTGGCCACCGGCCTAACACACCGCTTATAGCAAGCCGATTTCCAACGCCCCAGAGCCATGATCTGCGGAACTGACAAGCCAGCGGTGGCGGCAGAAGTAGCTGTGCCAATTCTAAAAGAATGGATACCAAAATCCCTCGGGGAGGGGCCAATGTGAAGCCAACAGCGTCTAAAAATGAATTGGAACTGATATTTAGTAAGAGGCGAACCGTCAGCATGAAGCAACCTTGCGTCGCCAACTACAGGCCGTAACGCCATATAAAGCTTTGCCAGATGTACTGGGCAAACCTGGTCATCCTTGCAAGCCGCTAGGGAGACCCAACGGCCGTGACCCATTTGAACGGTTTTAGAACGTCTTATTTTGCACAACACAGCCCCCTCCCCAATACTGACATCGGAACGGGACATGGGCGAAACCGCTAATTTAGAAGGGGCAACTAGTTCCGAAATTCAGAAGGCGCCATGAAACGCCATTGAAAATGCTAAACAAAAAAGATTAGCCTCAAACTGAGAAACCACAACCTCAGGCACCGCAGCTAGCAACTTAAGCAAGAGGGGAAGATCAATCAGTCTTCGCCTATCAACTGGTCGAGGTGAGGCGCGAACCCATCCCTTAAGGGCCTTAATAACGGCAAAGCTCTTTGTAAGGTCTGGACACCCTTTCAGTCTTGAAAAGAAAGAAATGCCCGCCAGCAAGCGCGAAACTACTGCACGGGACCGACCAGAGACATAAAGGCTCCAAACAAAAGAAAGCATTGAGCAATGCGTGCTCTCACCTCTGCCTCCGCGGTGATGGAAATAGCTTTCCCATTCAGACCAAGCCTTTTGATAGGCCTGCAATGTAGATGGAGCAAGGGATTGCTCGGCTAGGCCCTCCATGCCGGCTCGATGACCTGCCAAACATAGGGGGGGCAAGGCTCACCAACTAAGTGAGCCTCAGGAGCAAGCGACCTAAACCGATCCCACTGAAAACAGGAGAGCGCATCAGCAATGTTATTGTCCGAGCCCGAAATATGAATTGCCTTGAACAAGATGTTCAATTGCAAACAACGCAGCACTAGCTGCACGAGCAATCGTAAGGCCGGCAAGGAAGAGGCGCACTGCCGATTAACAGCGTGCACAACGCCTAGGTTGTCGCATCTAAAAACAATACTCCTATTGCGCAACTCATTAGCCCACAGTTCCAGGGCCACCTTAATGGGAAACAATCCAGGAGGAGTAGGACTTTAGTTAAACCCCTGGAAAACCACTCGGCCGGCCAGGGGGAAGCGCACCCAAAACCCGATGAGCCGGCCGCGTCAGTGAACAACTGCAGCTGATAGCTAGGGACTGGAGGGGGCAACCACAAGAGAACACCATTAAAGGCAGCTAAAAAGGAGAGCCAAATAGCTAGATCCCTCTTTATTTCAGCAGAGAGATGAATAAAATGGTGTGCCCTGCGAACTCCCGCGGTGGCTCGCTGTAGCTTCCTGGAAAATACCCTACCCATGGGAATCACTCGATATGAGAAATTGAGCAAACCCAGGAGAGACTGCGCTTGCTGCAGTGTCACCTTACCCGCAGCCAGACAATCCTGAATGGCATGTTGTGAATTGAGAATATTTTCAGCTGGAAGCCTGCAGCAGCCATCCGAGGTATCGATTTCGATACCTAAATATGACAGCCTGGAGATGGATCCCAAGGTTTTCTCGCTGGCAATCAGAACTCCAAAAAAGGAAAAAAGGGCCTGAATGGAATCTAGCAAGACCCGGCAACGCAGGGAATCGGCAGGGCCGACGCACAGAAAGTCATCCAGGTAATGGGCTATGCCATGCCCCCCAGTACCAGCCTCGATGCACCAATGCAGAAAGGTGCTGAACCTTTCGAAATAAGCACAGGACACGGAACACCCCATAGGCAAGCACTTGTCTATGTAGTATCCGTCGTCCAAGCGGAAACCCATGTACGGGAACGATTCCGGGTGCAGGGGCAACAAGCAAAAAGCAGACTCAACATCTACCTTACCCATCAATGCGCCGGGTCCGTGAGACGTGACAAGCTCAAGCCCCTCTTTCAAAGACTGATAAGACACTGAGCAAAGCTCCTGCGGAATGGCATCATTAACTGAATGGCCAGATGGGCAATACAGATGCTGAATGAGCCTAAAAGCGCCCGGCGTCATCTTAGGGACCACGCCGACGGGGGATAACACCAAGTCTGCTATTGGTGGCTCGAGAAAAGGACCCATTATGTGACCTAGCCGCACCTCCTTAAGGACTTTATACCTAACGATGTGCGGCAGCTCTATTGCTGATCACAGGTTCCGTGGCGAACCAGCAGGGACAACTGAAGTTATCGGCAAAATGAAAACCAAACTTAAAACCTTCGCTCAAAAACTGCGCCGCAACTGTGTCAGGATACCATGCGAGCCATTTGGCCATGGCATCAAGGTTAACAGGGGAGAAAGCTTTAACTAGTAGGCCCTGGGCCGGCAGGCTTTCTAGGGGCCGGGGAAGCAACAGGTTTCGAGCAGCCGGAAGCTGGGTGGGCGTCGCCGCATTTGCTACAAAAGTGGTGAAAACGACACCGCTGGCCAAACGAACACTGTGTTGAGTTAACTGTGAAGCACTTACCCTTACTACTGTTGGACGGACCCGGCCGGCTTGCGCCTAATTTTATCCGCTGGCTGATTGCAGCCGGGGAAAATTTGGAACACCGAGTGACATCGAGCCAAACCTCAACATGTTTGCAACCAAAATCTATAATGGGGAGCCTGTCCTGCTTCCGACGAAATTCTTCGTCGTAAACACGCCATGCAACCACTCGGCCGGATCTTTGCATATTATGAATAAGGTGAAAATACCGAATGATATTGGGGTGCTCTGCGGGGCGAGTTTCCAAACAGCAGGCCGAGAAGACAAATATCCCGGCCTGCCAATTAGAAAAAGTCTGGAAAGCTTCCAACCCAATACCGCCTTTGCACTTAGCTGCTCGCAATTCCTTGCGCATGTTATCTGTAAGGGAGAATACATCAACATAACGTCCCTTCTGTATTTTGTCTTTAATGCTGGGGCGGAGGCCCCTCAGGACCGCAGTGTTCGCGCAACGAACCACCCCTGCGTCAGCACTGTCCGCGGACGCCTTCTCATCACGTGTGGTGTGGCAATCCGGCCGAGGCCCACGCAAGCGCCTGTCGGCCTCAATCCTAGCAAACTTAGCAGCCCGCTTGCGCGCCTAACGAGCCTCCGCTGGAGAATCACCGTGGCTACCGGATTGATGAACACCAGAAGCCGCCTCATCGCCAGCATCCCATGAGGGATCATCGGAATCTGCAGAAGATGGAGAAGGTCCCTCCGGGGCCAGGGCAGGTTGTGAGGCCCCAATGGCAGGAGGCCCGCCAGGCGGACCCACCACCAAAACGCCGTCATACGTGCGGACAGCCATAGCATCATTTGTCTGCATCAGGGCAGCCTGTGATGTTGAGGCAGCGGCGGGGAAGCGAGCGGGGTGGTTTACACAGCTTGCGCAGTGGGAAGGAGGATGGCCGCAAACATGGGGGCCAAGGTAGTGGCCATATTAATGAAAAGCCCCATTATAGCAGTGGGGTCAAAGGTAGGGGACACATTCTGGCCAGCTATCAGCAGAGGTGAGGGAGCAACCAAACCAGGATCAGGCAGCAGAGGGCCAGAGGCTGTGGCAGACATGGGAGGCCCAGCAACCATAGATGCAGCCCCGGGCAGCACAGGAGGGGCTGCATCTACAGAAAGCCTAGGTCCCGCCCCCGCCGGGACCTAAAATGGCGGCCACTGAGAGGAGAGGAGGCGTCATCTGCGCCACTGCCGCGAGCCGCCGGGGAACGGCCCGCAACATGCCCAGAGGCAGCAGGTGAGGAGCGAACAGTAGAGCGCCGGGTCCGGCGCCAAGCGCCGCGACCACTCGATGCACGGCGCTTTGATCCCCATGACATGCGACCTCCGGCAGGAGCAGCCACAGAGCTCGTCGATGATGACGGATCCTGAGCTACCACGCCGGGGTCCGCACTAGCAGCCACAGTAACAGTGCAAAAACAGGCGGGTCGATGTGCAGCACGGCGCGGGCGGTCCATGGCGCTCAGGAAGTGCAGATGCAGGCACAGGGAAGCTGGCCCAGGAGCAGGGACACAGAGGTAGATTAGTGGACAGAGGCCCTGATTCAGAGCCGGACGCTCTGACAGAGCGCTCGCTCTGAATCAGGGCCGTCCCTCTGAATTTTAGAGCGCCCATCATGGCCGCTCGAATAGCTGTGGGTGACCACCCACAGCTATAGTGAGCGGCCAAAAAGATGGTCACGATGGTCAAGACCATCGGGCTTGCGACGAGACCATTGTGGTAGGGTCTCGTCTGCCGCAAGCACTGGAGTGCTTTTGGCTCTATCAGAGCCAAAAGCACTCCCACTGACATCACAAGTGATGTCAGTGGGGCCGGCCCCAGACGGTAGGCGTTCCCATGGGAACGCCTCCGTCTGGCCAGCCACGCCCCTGGCACGCCCACCAAAGGGGGCGTGCCGTCACGCACCATCGACAGCACGCACCCTTTGTAGCGATACCCATAGCGACGGCTTCCCCGTTGCTATCTGGGTCTCGCGCAGGCGCACGACGGAGCCAGGTCCGTCGTGCGCATGCGCACTGGGCCAACATCGACCCGCTTGCGACCGCTCAGCGCTCGCGAGCGGGTCTGAATCAGGCCCAGAGAAAGATAGAGTTGAGAGTGACAAAAAGAGAGTGAGAATAGAGAAAAAAAGGAAAAGTAAGAATTCAGCAAGAATAGGTGTATAGGTGTATGTTTCACTGTGGCACAGTAGCTGACCAAAATGTCCCCAGGAAAGAGGCCTCAGACTTGTATGCCTGGCCTTAAATATGTTCTGTCCCTACTCCTCCCCTAAGGATTTAATAGGTCAGCATAAAACCCCATGATCACCACCCTGGCCAAAAACCCAGCCTGGTTTAAGTCACTACTGGCTCATTCGAGCCCTCCGTTATTCTATTCAATCTAGCTGTCAACTAAAGCAGCTGTAAACTAAGCACAGCCTGGCCATTATAAGGTCATACTACGGGAGGCTGTACTACTAGGTGGTAACCATGTATGTTCTGGGCCCATGGGCAGGTGCTTTACCCTGAACAGTTTGATACCTGCTTCTTGGTGGGGTTTTTTTTTCACTGAGCAAAGTCTGCTAAAATACACAGACCCCTCAAACATGCAAATCTAGGTGCATCTCTTGAATGTTTCCTGCAGGGTAGTTCTAGAAAGATATTTTAATTAAAATTCCGACCTCCACCTAGCCCCTCAATAGCCGGCCAATCACACGCCTTAGATATGTAGATCTAGGTGTATTTCTATAACTCCCCTGCAGGGAAGTATTAGAGTGATTTATCTAATAACTTGGGGCTCTTTTTAAGGTTGGGATTGGGGGTAGGGGGGTAGGGTGCGGCAGCGTAAAAATGGCCTCCGTTAAATAGCTATATTACTAGCCTATCCTTAAACTACAGTATAACTACACTATTCCTACACTGTGCATAACTACTCTATTCCTACACTGTTACTATACTATGTTTGTACTATAAATATGCTATCCCCATGCTATTATTACACTATCCCTAAACTGTTACTATGCTATCACTATACTATTATTACACTGTCCCTACACTATTATTCTTACACTATTACTATTCTATCCCTAGGCTATTCTTACACTATGCCTACACTGTTACTATGCTATCACTATACTATTATTACACTATCCATACACTAGTATTCTTACACTATTACTATTCTATCCCTATGCTATTCTTACACTATCCCTACACTGTCACTATCCTATTCTTACACTATTACTATGTTATTACTACACTATACCTATGTTATCACTATACTATTATTACACTGTCCCTACACTATTATTCTTACACTATTCTATCCCTATGCTATTCTTATACTATCTCTACACTGTTACTATGCTATCACTATGCTATTATTACACTATCCCTACACTAGTATTCTTACACTATCACTATTCTATCCCTATGCTATTCTTACACTAACCCTACACTGTCACTATCCTATTCTTACACTATTACTATGTTATCACTATACTATTATTACACTGTCCCTACACTATTATATTTACACTATAACTATTCTATCCCTATGCTATTCTTACACTATCCCTACACTGTCACTATTCTATTCTTACACTATTACTATGTTATCACTACACTATTACTATGTTATCACTATACTATTAGTACACTGTCCCTACACGATAATTCTTACACTATTACTATTCTATCCCAATGCTATTCTTACACTATCCCTACACTGTCACTATCCTATTATTACACTATTACTATGTTATTCCTACACTATACCTATGTTATCACTATACTATTATTACACTGTCCCTACACTATTATTCTTACACTATTATATCCCTATGCTATTCTTACACTATGCCTACACTGTCACTATTCTATTCTTACACTATTACTAAGTTATCCCTACATTATTACTATGTTATCACTATACTATTATTACACTGTCCCTACACGATAATTCTTACACTATTACTATTCTATCCCAATGCTATTCTTACACTATCCCTACACTGTCACTATCCTATTCTTACACTATTACTATGTTATCCCTACACTATTACTATGTTATCACTATACTATTATTACACTGTCCCTACACTATTATTCTTACACTATTCTATCCCTATGCTATTCTTACACTATCCCTATAATGTCACTATCCTATTCTTACACTATTACTATGTTATCCCTACACTTTTACTAACCTATCTGAAATTTACAGTATAACTGCACTATCCTTACACTATTACTATGATATCCCTACACTGTTACTATGCTATCCCTACACTATTACTATACTATCCCTACACTATTACTACACTATTACAGCTGGGGCAAGCATGGGAATAACACATTTGTCTACATCTAAAACATAAAATTCTACTCTACAGATACAGCAACTTGCAACTGCACCACCCATAGGGGTATTATTGGGATGTCCTCAGTCCAGTGTCCCCACAGGGTGATAGAGAACATAGGATGAATGAGATTTCCCTCACGACTAGGAGTGGGGAGCCTGCAATTTTATTCAATCTAGCTGTCAGGTAAAGCAGCTATAAACTAAGCATAGTTTGGCCATTATAAGGCCATTCTCCAGGAGGCTGTACTACTAGGTGGTAACCATGTATGTTCTGGGCCCATGGGCAGGTGCTTTACCCTGAACAGTTTGGTACCTGCTTCTTGGTGGGGTTTTTTCACTGAGCAAAGTCTGCTAAAATACTCAGACCCCTCAAACATGCAAATCTAGGTGCATCTCTTGAATCTTTCCTGCAGGGTAGTTCTAGAAAGATACTTTAATTAAAATTCCGGCCTCCACCTAGCCCCTCAATAGCCGGCCAATCACACGCCTTAGATATGTAGATCTAGGTGCATTTCTATAACTCCCCTGCAGGGAAGTATTAGAGTGATTGCTAATAACTTGGGCCTCTTTTTAAGGTTGGGATTGGGGGTAGGGGGGTAGGGTGCGGCAGCGTAAAAATGGCCTCCGTTAAAAATAGCTATATTACTAGCCTATCCTTAAATTACAGTATAACTACACTATTCCTACACTGTGCATAACTACTCTATTCCTACACTGTTACTATACTATGTTTGTACTATTACTATGCTATCCCCATGCTATTATTACACTATCCCTAAACTGTTACTATGCTATCACTATACTATTATTACACTGTCCCTACACTATTATTCTTACACTATTACTATTCTATCCCTAGGCTATTCTTACACTATGCCTACACTGTTACTATGCTATCACTATACTATTATTACACTATCCATACACTAGTATTCTTACACTATTACTATTCTATCCCTATGCTATTCTTACACTATCCCTACACTGTCACTATCCTATTCTTACACTATTACTATGTTATTCCTACACTATACCTATGTTATCACTATACTATTATTACACTGTCCCTACACTATTATTCTTACACTATTCTATCCCTATGCTATTCTTATACTATCTCTACACTGTTACTATGCTATCACTATGCTATTATTACACTATCCCTACACGATAATTCTTACACTATTACTATTCTATCCCAATGCTATTCTTACACTATCCCTACACTGTCACTATCCTATTCTTACACTATTACTATGTTATTCCTACACTATACCTATGTTATCACTATACTATTATTACACTGTCCCTACACTATTATTCTTACACTATTCTATCCCTATGCTATTCTTATACTATCTCTACACTGTTACTATGCTATCACTATGCTATTATTACACTATCCCTACACGATAATTCTTACACTATTACTATTCTATCCCAATGCTATTCTTACACTATCCCTACACTGTCACTATCCTATTCTTACACTATTACTATGTTATCCCTACACTATTACTATGTTATCACTATACTATTATTACACTGTCCCTACACTATTATTCTTACACTATTCTATCCCTATGCTATTCTTACACTATCCCTACAATGTCACTATCCTATTCTTACACTATTACTATGTTATCCCTACACTATTACTAACCTATCTGAAAATTACAGTATAACTGCACTATCATTACACTATTACTATGATATCCCTACACTGTTACTATGCTATCCCTACACTATTACTATACTATCCCTACACTATTACTACACTATTACAGCTGGGGCAAGCATGGGAATAACACATTTGTCTACATCTAAAACATAAAATTCTACTCTACAGATACTGCAACTTGCAACTGCACCACCCATAGGGGTATTATTGGGATGTCCTCAGTCCAGTGTCCCCACAGGGTGATAGAGAACATAGGATGAATGAGATTTCCCTCTCGACTAGGAGTGGGGAGCCTGCAATTTTATTCAATCTAGCTGTCAGCTAAAGCAGCTATAAACTAAGCATAGTTTGGCCATTATAAGGCCATTCTCCAGGAGGCTGTACTACTAGGTGGTAACCATGTATGTTCTGGGCCCATGGGCAGGTGCTTTACCCTGAACAGTTTGGTACCTGCTTCTTGGTGGGGGGTTTTCACTGAGCAAAGTCTGCTAAAATACTCAGACCCTCAAACATGCAAATCTAGGTGCATCTCTTGAATCTTTCCTGCAGGGTAGTTCTAGAAAGATATTTTAATTAAAATTTCGGCCTCCACCTAGCCCCTCAATAGCCGGCCAATCACACGCCTTAGATATGTAGATCTAGGTGCATTTCTATAACTCCCCTGCAGGGAAGTATTAGAGTGATTGCTAATAACTTGGGGCTCTTTTTAAGGTTGGGATTGGGGGTAGGGGGGTAGGGTGCGGCAGCGTAAAAATGGCCTCCGTTAAAAATAGCTATATTACTAGCCTATCCTTAAATTACAGTATAACTACACTATTCCTACACTGTGCATAACTACTCTATTCCTATACTGTTACTATACTATGTTTGTACTATCACTATGCTATCCCCATGCTATTATTACACTATCCCTAAACTGTTACTATACTATCACTATACTATTATTACACTATCCATACACTAGTATTCTTACACTATTACTATTCTATCCCTATGCTATTCTTACACTATCCCTACACTGTCACTATCCTATTCTTACACTATTACTATGTTATTCCTACACTATACCTATGTTATCACTATACTATTATTACACTGTCCCTACACTATTATTCTTACACTATTCTATCCCTATGCTATTCTTATACTATCTCTACACTGTTACTATGCTATCACTATACTATTATTACACTGTCCCTACACTTTTATTTTTACACTATAACTATTCTATCCCTATGCTATTCTTACACTATCCCTACACTGTCACTATTCTATTCTTACACTATTACTATGTTATCCCTACACTATTACTATGTTATCACTATACTATTATTACACTGTCCCTACACGATAATTCTTACACTATTACTATTCTATCCCTATGCTATTCTTACACTATCCCTATACTGTCACTATCCTATTCTTACACTATTACTATGTTATTCCTACACTATACCTATGTTATCACTATACTATTATTACACTGTCCCTACACTATTATTCTTACACTATTCTATCCCTATGCTATTCTTATACTATCTCTACACTGTTACTATGCTATCACTATGCTATTATTACACTATCCCTACACGATAATTCTTACACTATTACTATTCTATCCCAATGCTATTCTTACACTATCCCTACACTGTCACTATCCTATTCTTACACTATTACTATGTTATCCCTACACTATTACTATGTTATCACTATACTATTATTACACTGTCCCTACACTATTATTCTTACACTATTCTATCCCTATGCTATTCTTACACTATCCCTACAATGTCACTATCCTATTCTTACACTATTACTATGTTATCCCTACACTATTACTAACCTATCTGAAAATTACAGTATAACTGCACTATCATTACACTATTACTATGATATCCCTACACTGTTACTATGCTATCCCTACACTATTACTATACTATCCCTACACTATTACTACACTATTACAGCTGGGGCAAGCATGGGAATAACACATTTGTCTACATCTAAAACATAAAATTCTACTCTACAGATACTGCAACTTGCAACTGCACCACCCATAGGGGTATTATTGGGATGTCCTCAGTCCAGTGTCCCCACAGGGTGATAGAGAACATAGGATGAATGAGATTTCCCTCTCGACTAGGAGTGGGGAGCCTGCAATTTTATTCAATCTAGCTGTCAGCTAAAGCAGCTATAAACTAAGCATAGTTTGGCCATTATAAGGCCATTCTCCAGGAGGCTGTACTACTAGGTGGTAACCATGTATGTTCTGGGCCCATGGGCAGGTGCTTTACCCTGAACAGTTTGGTACCTGCTTCTTGGTGGGGGGTTTTCACTGAGCAAAGTCTGCTAAAATACTCAGACCCTCAAACATGCAAATCTAGGTGCATCTCTTGAATCTTTCCTGCAGGGTAGTTCTAGAAAGATATTTTAATTAAAATTTCGGCCTCCACCTAGCCCCTCAATAGCCGGCCAATCACACGCCTTAGATATGTAGATCTAGGTGCATTTCTATAACTCCCCTGCAGGGAAGTATTAGAGTGATTGCTAATAACTTGGGGCTCTTTTTAAGGTTGGGATTGGGGGTAGGGGGGTAGGGTGCGGCAGCGTAAAAATGGCCTCCGTTAAAAATAGCTATATTACTAGCCTATCCTTAAATTACAGTATAACTACACTATTCCTACACTGTGCATAACTACTCTATTCCTATACTGTTACTATACTATGTTTGTACTATCACTATGCTATCCCCATGCTATTATTACACTATCCCTAAACTGTTACTATACTATCACTATACTATTATTACACTATCCATACACTAGTATTCTTACACTATTACTATTCTATCCCTATGCTATTCTTACACTATCCCTACACTGTCACTATCCTATTCTTACACTATTACTATGTTATTCCTACACTATACCTATGTTATCACTATACTATTATTACACTGTCCCTACACTATTATTCTTACACTATTCTATCCCTATGCTATTCTTATACTATCTCTACACTGTTACTATGCTATCACTATACTATTATTACACTGTCCCTACACTTTTATTTTTACACTATAACTATTCTATCCCTATGCTATTCTTACACTATCCCTACACTGTCACTATTCTATTCTTACACTATTACTATGTTATCCCTACACTATTACTATGTTATCACTATACTATTATTACACTGTCCCTACACGATAATTCTTACACTATTACTATTCTATCCCAATGCTATTCTTACACTATCCCTATACTGTCACTATCCTATTCTTACACTATTACTATGTTATCCCTACACTATTACTATGTTATCACTATACTATTATTACACTGTCCCTACACTATTATTCTTACACTATTCTATCCCTATTCTATTTTTACACTATCCCTACAATGTCACTATCCTATTCTTACACTATTACTATGTTATCCCTACACTATTACTAACCTATCTGAAAATTACAGTATAACTGCACTATCCTTACACTATTACTATGATATCCCTACACTGTTACTATGCTATCCCTACACTATTACTATACTATCCCTACACTATTACTACACTATTACAGCTGGGGCAAGCATGAGAATAACATATTTGTCTACATCTAAAACATAAAATTCTATTCTACAGATACTGCAACTTGCAACTGCACCACCCATAGGGGTATTATTGGGATGTCCTCAGTCCAGTGTCCCCACAGGGTGATAGAGAACATAGGATGAATGAGATTTCCCTCTCGACTAGGAGTGGGGAGCCTGCAATTTTATTCAATCTAGCTGTCAGCTAAAGCAGCTATAAACTAAGCATAGTTTGGCCATTATAAGGCCATTCACCAGGAGGCTGTACTACTAGGTGGTAACCATGTATGTTCTGGGCCCAAGGGCAGGTGCTTTACCCTGAACAGTTTGGTACCTGCTTCTTGGTGGGGTTTTTTCACTGAGCAAAGTCTGCATAAATACTCAGACCCTCAAACATGCAAATCTAGGTGCATCTCTTGAATCTTTCCTGCAGGGTAGTTCTAGAAAGATATTTTAATTAAAATTCCGGCCTCCACCTAGCCCCTCAATAGCCGGCCAATCACACGCCTTAGATATGCAGATCTAGGTGCATTTCTTCTATAACTCTCCTGCAGGGAAGTATTAGAATAATTTATCTAATCACTTGGGGCTCTTTTTAAGGTTGGGATTGGGGGGAGGGGGGTGGTAGGCGGCAGCGTAAAAATGGCCTCCATTATATAGCTATATTACTAGCCTATCCTTAAACTACAGTATAACTACACTATTCCTACACTGTGCATAACTACTCTATTCCTACACTGTTACTATACTATCTTTGTACTATCACTATGCTATCCCTATGCTATTATTACACTATCCCTAAACTGTTACTATGCTATCACTATACTATTATTACACTGTCCCTACACTATTATTCTTACACTATTACTATTTTATCCCTTTGCTATTCTTACGCTATCCCTACACTGTTACTAGCCTATTTTTACACTATTACTATGTTATCCCTACGCTATTACTATGTTATCACTATACTATTATTACACTGTCCCTACACTATTATTATTACACTATTCTACCCCTATGCTATTCTTACACTATCCCTACACTGTTACTATGCTATCACTATACTATTATTACACTATCCCTACACTGTTACTATGCTATCACTATACTATTATTACACTATCCCTACACTATTATTCTTACACTATTACTATTCTACCACTATACTATTATTACACTATCCCTACACTAGTATTCTTACACTATTACTATTCTATCCCTATGCTATTCTTACACTATCCCTACACTTATACTATGCTATCACTATACTATTATTACACTGTCCCTACACTAGTATTCTTACACTATTACTATTCTATCTCTATGCTATTCTTACATTATCCCTACACTGTCACTATCCTATTCTTACACTATTACTATGTTATCGCTACACTATTACTAACCTATCTGAAAATTACAGTATAACTGCACTATCCTTACACTATTACT
Source organism: Taudactylus pleione (assembly GCA_031769625.1). Lineage (NCBI taxonomy): Eukaryota > Metazoa > Chordata > Amphibia > Anura > Myobatrachidae > Taudactylus > Taudactylus pleione. The sequence goes on along the minus strand of JAUIMM010000007.1, from coordinate 22,181,732 downwards.
ATGTTATCGCTACACTATTACTACACTATTCGGGCTGGGGCAAGCATGGGAATAACACATTTGTCTACAACTAAAACATAAAATTCTACTCTACAGATACTGCAACTAGCAACCTCACCCACCCATAGGGGTATTATTGGGATGTCCCTGGTCCAGTGTCCCCACAGGGTGATAGAGAACAGAGGATGAATTTGGTGTTATCAGAGAATAATAAGGGACAGTGACAGGACAGAAGATCTTACCTTCATTGTGGGGGTATGCTAGATGGTAAACATTCTGGTTTGCGGGGGCCTCAGAGAACCGATGGGCGATGTTATGCCATACCTAATTGCAGCAGGGACATGAAGGGGTGCCAGGTGGCATATGGCAGCAGGGCAGCTATATGCTGGTGTCAAACGAAAATCCCCGGAATAGTTCCTGGTGGAAAGAACTAATTGGGTCACAGGCTGATGTTACACTTGACAGGAGATGGTCTAACGTCAGGTGCGGCAGTGACTTCTCAGATGGCTGCAGAGAGAAGAAATATGAGACATGTATTCATATAAAGAGTCAGAGAAAACACCTTTATATGTCAGACACAAACAATACAAGAATCTCTGACATTATACACAATGGGACTGATGCAGAGGTGTACGCAGGACACACAGCAGCTGCATCTTTGGACGCTCCAGGAGGTGACTTGTGCAAATAGACCTCCTGCTGGCTTCTGTGATCCGATACTGCCTCTGAGGATACAGCATCGGATTACTTGGGAGAACATCGGCCATCTGAGTAACTCTCAGGTTACAGACTGGCTGTCTTACATCCGTAGCCGGGCCAGTAAATCTGAAGAGACAGACACTTCCAGAACACGGGGGCCACATGCCCCTGTTTTCAATAATTCTGCCTGGTGCCACCCCCTCCCTGCCCCCACATGGCCACGGCCTGTCAATCAGGCTGCAGCTTAGGGTGCACTGCATGTAAAGATGTAGGACCCGTTCTGCACATGTGCATATTACCTGCCATCGGAGCTGTATGCAAACCATAGAGTGAATCAGGCCTTACTTTGCACTTACTTTGCTGGGTACGAATGGGGGTGGTATCTGAAGGGCTTCCAGCCTCTCCCAATCCGTACTCCAGAAGAAGGGATGGTATCTTATTACACCATCCGCACCGAAACGTTCATCAGGATCTTCACACACGAGCTGGAAAGAGCAACAAGACCATTACTATGTAACAGCAAATTAAATTGTGATCCATATATCTAGATAACTGTTACAGTAATTACTATTAACTTGTAAGATGAGACAAGCAGCATTTAGCCACATCAGATGAGTTCAAGAATAAATGTATTACAGGTAATAGGTGTCTGCACCAAATCATTTTTCAGAAGTGACAGAAATTGTCAAAAATATGTATATGATGTCTGTGTTTTATACAATATATACAGATGTGTTGTCATACACTGTGGCCTCAGACATGCCAAACAGCCCCTCCCAGCGTATTTTTCCCTCAAAATGTGCATCTTATTCTCACAAATAAATCAACTGGAAACTGCAAAACTACTTTCCTAGATTACACTGATCAGTTTGATATGTAACATTTGTACATCTGTGTGTAAATGAGTCTGACTCTATGCGCAGTTTGTCACGCTAAGTTCTGTTGTACTTTATCTGCAACTTTTAAATGTTTAAAAGGAATTCCTGTGCGGTTAGAGTTGCAGCCCAATGTCTTTAGTACACTGTAAGTGGTGATTCGCTGTATCTGCAATGTGAATAAGATGCAAAATGTAAAGAAAAATACTCTACGCTACACCTCTCAGAGCTGCTCATCAGCGATGGGTGACTTGCACTGTATGATGTAATGAGGCTAGGTGTATGCGGAGACGCTATATGTCAGTGTAACGGCGTCCGGCTGGCAACCTGGGTGCAGCTGCAGGCCTGGATCTGGAAATATCCTGGCTGCCAAAGTGTCAGGTACCAGTGGCAGCCTTAGGCATGGCAGTGTGTCTGGATCCTGGAGTCCCCACTGCCTGAAACATACATGTGGAGAATGGCAGAGGGTCTGTATCTGTGAGGATTCAAACCCCGCCAATTACAGCTGGCCAATTAGGAAATGACACCTGAAGCAAGCCAATCACGGCTAGCCGCATCACTGATCCAATATGATTATGGTGAGCGGCTTCATCACCAGCGTGAGGTGCAATAGGACAGTCCGGTGACAGAGAGGGAGCATAGAGAAGCTCCCAAAGATTGAAGACAGGAAGTAGAACCAGAAAGTCCTGGATAGCGGCACACATTACCAAGATTTATAAATAGGCTGCCGCCCACCAGGTGAGGATAACTAAGCCGACACTCAGAAGAAGGGTTGATGAAGCCGTTGGAAGCCATGGTGCAGTAGTGGCCATTGCAAAAAAGCTTACACTGGCACTGTACATGAGGTGAAGGTTGGGGAAGACATCAGAAGCCCTAGGAGTGTGGAGGAAGCCCAGAATTCCTAAGGCAGCAGTGGCTGCTGCCCCTCAGATGAAGACCACTGGAAGCCCTGAGGCAGTGGGGAACAGCCTGCTTCAGGCAAACACAGGGTGGACGACCATAGCGGAGCTATTTGTGGCTCAGCCAAAGACTAGAGGATTGGTACATTGAATTGTATAGCATCCTAGGTTTGGGCAAAAGGCCTGTGGGCCCCATCAGGCACTAGTCCTAGAGCATAATAGGTGGTCCTTAGGCTCAGTAGCATTATTGAAGGCCCTTTTTAGGAGGGCAGTAGGCCTGATGTGCAGAGGGCATGTAGGAAACAAATATCTGGCTCCTGAGAAGGTGGGAAATAGGCCAGAGCAACCGAGGGCATTAGGCCCTGTATCTTATTAGTATTGACCTTGTTAGGTAGGCAACAGGCCTAAGGACAGCAAGCCCTATAAGTATTGATTTACCTCCATTAATAGGTGGGCTTTCAGCCCGAGGTTGCAAAGGGCAATGAGTTCTTTAGGTATTGTTCAGGAATATTGATAGGCAGACACTAGGTCTGGGGCATGGAAGGGCACTAGACCCTGTAAAAGTTATCAATGGTTCATGGATAGTTGGGTACTAGATCCAAGTTTAGTGTGTGGGCCCCATAAATAGGACATGTCGCATGTTAAGTAACCTTGTCAGGCCCACAATAAAGGTATGCTGTTGGTAAGGTGCCTGCTTGTTCTACCACTGTGCTATTGCATGGATGTGTAACTGCATTATAATTTTGCTTTGTAACTATAGCTGCATTGTTGGTGTAAATGCCTTGTTTGGGAGTATAGGGGTAGTGTGTGTTAGGGAGAGCACTACACCCAGCCTGGATTGTTGTTGTTCACTGGGTCAGCGAGAGTTAGGGCCATGATATATGTATGAGTAGCCAGGTTGTTGTGGGTGGCACATGCTAGACAAGGAAAGTGTATTGCAGCCATGTGGGTGGGCTGTTGTCTTGTGTTTATTGTGATCACAAGCGTTCCTCCAGTGAAGAGATAAGAGTGCATCTGGTGAGTGAATATGTTTTGTGTGTTTACAAGTGCAGCATCCATGTAAAACCAGCACTGGTACAGTGGGCAACTGTTATCTCTGCTTGCTATGTGCAGGTATATAAATACAAGGGTCCATGATGCTGAATACACAGGTATGTAACGTATCACCCTGCCATTACTGTCCCCCTTTTATGTTGTCACGCTAACATATTCCCCTCTGTATTTGTGTTTTGCTGACTTAGGGTGTTACTCTTTGTAAAGGTTTCTATTTATATTTATCACTTACATTTCCTGTTTCTCATATTAAATGAGTGATCTTGTAACCTGAGTAGCATACTCAGCACTTACTCACACTCACCTTTTCAATGATGTCTTGCGCATCAGGATGTAATGAAAAGCTCGGGAGGTCAAGCAGCCTGCACAGGAACGGGGATTCTCCAGTTAGCATTTGGAACAGTACGATTCCAAAGGAAAACCAGTCTGCCGCACTGTTGTACCCAAGGAAATCTTCCATCTGCCAAAATGAAGATTTAATTTACTACATACTATAGGTTATTCTCTGAAATGTAAATATAAGTCTGAATAGTAAACTCTGTACTAAGATCCCATACATTGGTGTAAGAGTAATATTTCCCTGGTGGAATCCAAGGGTGCATTGGTCCAACGGGAACACGGGACAGTTCCCGCTGGGCTGAATGGCTTGGAGGTGCCCCAGTCCTCACTCTCTCATGGGGGGGTTACTCATGTTGCTGATCTGATAACCAAAGTGATCCATGACCCGGCCTGTATTGGAGCCTGATAGTTGCCTGGCACTTGGACCCAGCAGACTGCCGAAGGTGCAACCTGCACCTGGGATCTATCTCTGCTAGGAGTGGTATGGGTGTGTTATTGGAGTGATAGGAGTGTGCTGCTAAAAGTGGCTGCATACAGAGATGCTGAATCGCTCATATTGGAGGCCATACTCAGGCGGATAATCTGCACCTAGCATAGGGCTGGTGCACGTTTCAATGGTGTTACCGATAGTGGCGTCTAATGGTGCAGTACCACCTGGTACAAAGACACAATCGCCAATGAGATTGCGTCCACCTCAGAATCAGGCCCTCTGTGCTTAAGACTTGCAGAAATGACTGTTTCCTATTTAGGCCAGAAGTAACTATCACACCTTTGAACAAGGCTGTAAAGAAGGAGCAATTGAATCAGGCATCCTGATAGTTTTTTTGGGGATAGCATTAAGGGGCTATATAACAATCTCATGTTTTTACAGTTTGTATCTGTTAGCTAAGGCCTTCTAAAGATGGTGATAGCCCACTTTCCCCTATGGGAGAGGCCTGGCAGGAAAAGAAACATCTGATCCCTCTTTGGTGGGCTGGAAATGTTCCTGATAGTCAGAACCCAAAAGTAAAGTAATAGCATTAGCTTTCTTTACATTTTACCGATCTCAGATACAGGGGTGTAAGTTCATACCAAGTTCATACTATAGATGGCGTTACTTATCGGGCACAAACTCTGGAAAGTTTAGCTTTCTGGAACTTGGTGCATATGGGGAATGTGGTCAAACTTCCATAAAGGCATTTTCAGAGATTTTACCACATTTTTGGTGTTGCTGCATCTCGCCCACTCTTTCATATATTACAGTTGGGTTATAAAAATAACTAGCTTGGTACTGGCTAGGAGATATATAGGGGGAGGAGCTCAGACTTCAGTAAAACTTTCTAAAAGTGTCCAAGCTCCTGCATTCATCTCATTACCCCATGGTTCCTGTGTACTCCAATGTATATAATGTGAGTACAAAAATCACCCATCTATTTTTGCTTCAATACATCCCAAAAGCTGCAAAACTGATTTATATCTTCTGACACTCCACCACTCTGCATATTCCTACTATGGCTAATTATATCCTGCAGAACCCAATTTTAACTACTCACCCTCATACAATCCCTCTACAACATAACCCTTTATACATCTCAAACCACTTCATGAAATACTCCCCCTCATGGCCTCTTACATATCCTTCTGACATCTGCCTCATCTCACCTGTAAGAACCACCTCTATGAGACTCCTGTGTCATTACCCACTAAAATAATTCCCTATCACACTCATTACACTCTCACCCAGTCTTCACAGCCTTATACACTAACATTAAGCTACCAATATGTGTTTGTACTGTAGGGTAAAATGGGAGCACATGTAGGAAACCCTGACAAACACAGAGAGAACATAGATAGTGCCCTGGTCATACCACCAAGGCATATGACACACGGCTCTAGGGCTATACGGCAGGTGGCTCATTGTAACCTGTTTTCTGTGTTTCTTTGTAAGTTATTAGACCTTTTTATATTACATGAGTTATGTATGATTCATCCACAGTGAGAATACCCATAGTCAGAACGTGTGACATAACATTACACCTGTGATGTCATTACACTGCTCACATTCTGATCAGCGATATTCTCCATGGTGATGAATTACCTACAGCCCTTTTACATTATACAATATCAAATGTTACACAGCTTTTTTCTGGTCACTTGCAAACCAAAAAGTCTGACTCTCCCTCTGTCTCTCTTTCTCTCTATTTATTATATAAAAATAAAGAAGTAGATTGCACCTTAATTTTGTGTTACATTATTGTATATATAATATTATCAAGGTAAATAGCTGAGATATGTTGCATTGATAAATTATAACTGTGGTTAGGTCACCCAGAGTAAGACATGATTACTATCTGTAGCAGTGTACTTGCTATTTAGCATAAATATTACCATATAAGACATCCTCTATAACTCACCTCGGGGGCAATATAGCCTGGTGTCCCTGCATAGCCAAAGGCGACCAGACCTCCATGCATGTTGTTTAATGCAAGGCCCAGATCTGTAATTTTAATATGGCCTGCGCCATCGATGAGGATGTTCTCTGGTTTGATGTCTCTGAAAAGGAAGATTCTACATTTTATTTCTGTTCTATAAATATTTCTACCAACATATAGTATTGATTCTATAAGTAAAATACGCTGCTTAGTCCGTCATGCCCTACGTGCCCGGTTTGGATCTGACCCTATAAGGTTATAAGTGAGAACCAATACCAGTTTCAGATAACGCTGATTACTGGAGCCCTGCTCCTTCTTATAGGAAGAAGGTCAGGGGTTACGAAGAGGAATCCATATAGATCTCTCTGCTGCCGAGACACTGCGAGACCATTATCTATGTGCAAGCAGGAACTCAGGTAACGCATGTGCAGTCAGCCGCGACAGCTCCAGTAAGTAATTGCTACATCTGTAGCAGTGTTAGGGCTCGCAAGAAAAACTGCTTTTCAGAGCAGCTATCCGTGCACAGGAGCTATACTGAATTGCTCAGTAATAAAGTATCCACCACCACAAATCGTGAGTTGTATAAGAGGCTCCTTAGGGAGCAACATACGGGAGATTTAGATCCAAAAGCACCAGGCCCTATCCGTGTATGGTCAGTCTACTGTACTCACCATTGTAAATGTGACACAAGTGTACAAAGAAATATAATAAAAATGGCAGAATTGAGAACAATTATCTACTATAATGAGAAAATAAATGTACTTACCGATGGATGAAGCCCTTAAAGTGAAGATGTTCCAATCCGCAAACCATTTCAGCTGCATAGAAGCTGGTAGAGAAAGGAAGGGAACATATGTAACAACCTCAGAAAGAGTTTACTTACAGAATTACACCTGTATATTTTCTTATGTAACTAGACTCACTACATGAACACATAAAGCACTGGTAACCAGTGGTGGCTCCAACATGTTATCTTGAGGGGGACTGCCTCTCCGCTGCCCACCTGAGTAGCACCGTGATGTAGGGGGAGAAAAAAATGAGGCATGTGCACAAGCCCCCGGCTTCTAGGGACTGCATCAGCTGCAGCCCCTGGAAGCATCACAGCTGGCAGAAAGACAGGGAAGTGGCTTCTCTTTGGAAGCACTATCTGCCAATCGCTGTTGAGACTTCCTTCCAGCATATGATAGAAGATAGCGCTTCCAATAAGCCACTGCAATTACCGAGGGCTCACTGGTGGTGGCAGATCTTTACTGGGGGGGGGGATGCAGCCCTGCAGCCCTAGGTAATATCCACCACTGCTGGTAACAGCTGACACCAACTGCTCAGGAGGCGTATTTGTCTTATGTGATATGTGATAGCCCATATTCAGATCTCACCTGGTTGTGTCTGACCATCAGAAGGAAGAATAGGCTTATGTAACAGTCAGTGCAGAGTGGTAATGCTGACATGAGGATATCAGGGCACACACCACTGCCAGTTGGGCCTCTCATGCATGACTATGAGAAGAATGTGATGTGTACATTTTATGTATATTAAGTTATCACATTGGCTGATATCCTACTTCACAGGTGAACATAATGCTGATGTTTGCGCAGATGAGCGATTATTTGCTACTGCACTTGTGCAGAAAGTCCTGAAAACCCGTATGGCGCTTGTGTACACAGAGACCGCTGTTGTGTATGGAGATGATTGTAGTAGAGCCGGTGGAGCATAACCATGGGCATTCCTGGCCAATGAATGGGAGACGGCCTGAAGTGTTAATAAAAATAATAAAAGCATCTTATGCTGTGATATGGGAGTGACACGGGCATGTCAGTGACCACAGCTGTGTTCCCAAATGTACATCCACAGCCACAGGGGCCATGTGTAGGAAATATGAGACGAAAACATTGAGTAGGCCATAGGCTCCTGCAAGTGTCGATGGTGAGTGTCGATGGTGAGTGTAATGGTGAGTGTGATGGTGAGTGCGATGGTGAGCCGATGGTGACTGTGATGGTGAGCTGATGGTAGAAGGCTCAGAACTACTGATGCAGGTACACTGTCCACAAACACTATAAGTGGGCGTCTCAGCACATTTACTCTCTGTCACACGCTGGTGCACAAGGGGAAGGCAGAAAATAGAATTTGCATATTATCACAGCCACGTACCCAAACCACAAATCACAATAACAAATGCAACTCCTAACACCTCTGAGTCAGGCCCAATGTTCCAGGATGGGTGATAACTGACCCAGCTGCCAAGGACACATCAGAAATTGCATCCACCAAGCTCTGTAACCCTGGACTTTCTATATATCATTATGTGAGTCAGACCCTCATCTATTCAGTCTTCTTTCACCCCATTCATAGCTCTTACGTTGCCGTGTGTAGGTCCAAGGACCCTCTTCTCTCCAGAAGGTCAAACAGGTCTCCTCCATAGGCGAACTCCATCCCCATGAAGAGAAGCTCCTGTCAGTAGACAGACACAAGTCCAATATAATACAATATATTATTGTTCCCGCTTATCGGCATCTACAGATAGCGCATAGCTCAGTGTCACAGTAATAATGACTGGATGTGACAATTAATGAGTAAATCACTTGATGAGATGGATAGAGACAGATTATATAAATTTTCTGTGGGTTGTGTATTGTGTGCATCAAATCTAACTTTGGATATTGTAATAGGGCCAGCAAATTTGGTGTATTGCTCATTCAGTGTGTAATAGAGTAGTGGCATGATACCATTGTAATAGTACTACATAACATTGTTTTGCACATAAAAGTCACCATATTATTATTATAGATGACAGGATGCTCAGGAATAGCATCCACTCCAGCATGTAAGGATGCCCAGGAACAGCATCAACATTTTCCAGATCAAGAGGATAAATAGAAATATTCCTTAAAGTACCTCAGTCTGGAAGGCAAAAAGCCCTCGGATGACAAAGGCCGATCCAGAGACGTCGTGCAGGGCCTCTCGCTCCACCAGCACCTCTCTCACCACGTCCTCTTGCAGCACCTCCCTCTTCCTGATGACCTTCACTGCAAGCTGTCTCCTGGTCACGGTGTCAGATGCCAGTATCACCTGTGCAGGACAGAGGCATTAGAGAGTCAGGAGGAAAGATTTTACACACACACACACATAAATATATTTATATATATATATATATATATATATGTATATATATATATATACAGTATATATATATATATATATATATATATTTATACATACACAGTATATATATATATATATATATAAAATAAACAAATACTCTCATATGAGGTATGGATCATACATTGAGTAATGATAATATACTGTGTCAGGAGATAAGGGAATGTAATATATGTAATGAATAGAGTAAAATATGTTAGTCTAGATTGCATTGCATTGTCTCAGTTGCTGAGCATTTGGGGAGGTCTAGTCACTGCTTTTCTATATAGTAGTGGTGAATGGGTGCTGCACACACCTGCCACTGGTGCTCGGGGAAGTGAATGATAGATAGTAGGGAGAACTGATGGGGATAAGGTGCAGCCTAGTGCTTTTCATGCACCCATCCATGACGTAGACACACCAAATCCGTGATGTGATATCCCCTGTCCTGATCCAATCCCCACCAATGTTGATCTCTGTATGCTGTAGGGCAGCGTTTGGTAATCATACTAACCAGACAACGCCATATGTTTGGGGCTGGGACTGTATGTGCACGACTGGGAGCTGTATATGATAGGCATTTTTGTTTAATGTGCTCAGAATTATTTCCACAATAGCATGCACATATAGGATTTACTTTTATGCTACAGTAATAAGTAAATCTATTCAGGGGCAGTATAAGACAGGAGGGGCCCTTGTGCAGCCTCTATGCGGCCCCCTCCTCTCTGGCAGTGCAGTAAACTCTGGCTTTGTGCCACCACGTAATTTTCTCTCCAATTTCTGTGTGCAGCGTCAGCCGATGTGGGACTCCGCAGAGGTAAGTATAATTATATGGGTAATGGGTTTGTGGCATGGGTCCCCCTGTACCCAGTGCATTACTTTTCTCCATAGTACTAGATTACATAATGTAAATGTGCCCATTGGTCTGGGCAGTGACTTGCCAGGTACTGCCGCTTCCTTGTCCTGGAACTGTCTCTGTAGTGCAGCTACTTATACAGAACTGACAATAGGCATGTGGAGAATGTAACAGTGTCACTTCAGCTACCTACCTACTACCCCTTCATCAACTAAATTGTATTCTCCTAAAATACTGTTTGGTTCAACCATACTTGCTAACTCTCCCTGATTGTCAGTGAGACTCCCTGAAATAGTGTCAATCTCCCTGAGTCCCTGAAGAGTCCAGCAAGCTCCCTGTTTGCTCCTTACCCCCATTCTGAAGCTGTTATTTATATATATAACACACGCCTCTTAGATTTAGCAGTACATGCCCACTTTAACATGCGCTCATAGGTGCTGCTTTTACAATCTCCCTGAAATGCTTTTTCAAAAGTAGGCAAGTATGAGTTGAACCTTTATCCTATAGGTATGTCATCAGGGATGTCAGTACGGGACCCCAATCTGCCCAAGTCCTTTCTGCAGAAAATACAACTATTTCACTCCTCGCAAACACCATTTTCACTGTTTACATTGATAAAAATAAGCTGCTCACACAGACACAAATGGGATTTGGATGCAAACTTTTATAAATGACTATTATGTACCTAATGTCAAGGTGGCAGGTTTGTTATATGTAAATATAGCTGTGTGTATAACTGTATATATAGTTAGACATAATGGTTACATAAGGACAAACCAGAGAGAAAACACAAATCTTACCTTCCCAAAGCTGCCCTGGCCGAGCTCTTTGTGGAAAATGAACCTCCTGATGGATAATGGGGTTCTGTTGCCAGGGCAGGATGAGGAGACTCCGCTTCCTCCTAATGCGGTAACATAACAATAGGTTATTATTTTTTTCTTTATATAAATGAAGAGTCAGATAGTTATTATACAAATCAGTAACCAGCTGTGGCATAGGGGCCCTATGGGATCTTGTATTTTAGGCCCCATTATAAAGAATATTTAAGACTAAAGCTGGGTACACACTAGGACGACGGGTCCGCCGACCCATCTGACAATTGGTAAGTGTATACACACTTACCAATTCATCTGTCTGATGTGCCGGGCTTGACAGCTCAAATGGGCAGGCATTTAAATTGCCCACCCAGTTGAGCTGTCAATCACCGTCGGGTCCCACAGCATATGTATGGGCGATCGGCGGGTCACCCGTACACACCAGCAGATGGCCCATATATCTTTTAGATATAGCGGCCATCTGCTGTGCTGCAAAGCTGATCAGATATGTATGTGAACAACGTAGTTCACACCCGGCAATGCCCTATAAATTGCTCATTCAATGGAACCAGCAATGTATCTATCAGTGTGTACTCAGCTTTAAGGGTAGATGTAATAAACCTTGGAGAGAGATAAAGTGAAGAGATAAAGGGGTCTATGTACTAAGCCTTGGAGAGAGATAAAGTGGATGGATAGAAAGTACCAACCAATCAGCTCATAACTGTAATTTTCAAACACAGCCTGTAAAGTGACAGGAGCTGGTTGGTTGGAATTTTATCTCCATCCGATTTACCTCTCTCCTATGTTTGATACATCTCTCTCTAATATAAGTTGTTTCTTTTATAAAAGCACTACATATATCATTTACACGCACATATATATTCATATATACATAATATATACATTTGCTAAAGGTATTAGTAGTTCTTTGTATTTTAGGCTTAGTGGTGCATAGGCAAACACAGGGGGAGGGTTCCTGTTGCCTGGAAACCCCCCTCCCCAGCCCACATTAGAAATAGTAACATAAAATTTTACTAGTGCTGCATGTTCTTCTTACTATCCCAAAATAAATAATTTACACCACCTGTGGATCTTTTAACATATTTCAGACAGTAATAAATACACCTGTGTGCCAACTAAATCTGGAAAACATGCACTGTAAGGGGTGCACTGCTATGTATAGACCATCAATAGGCTTAATTTTTAATACCATATAACAATACACTATCCAGTGCATGATGAGACCAATATGTACATATATGTCCAGGGCAGTGCAAGGTTCTTCACTCAGCTCAGGCAGGATGGCCCTACTGCTGCATCTAATGGCTTACTGTGATCACTGGTCCTGTATATGCTGGAGTTATGATTCACAATACACTTTGTATGACGCATATTAAAGCTATATAAGAGCTAATTATGCCCTATTCATGGACTGTCCACACACACTCTAAAATCCAGCATTTGGAAACCCCTGTCTAAAATTCCTGCGTTTGCCATTGTGGTGCTATAATATTACAGCTAAAAACAAAACTCCCCATTTCATAGTAACTTACAGAAACATATCAATTGTCATTGTGATGTGCAACGTGCTCCCAATTAATACAAATAATCAGGGTGATAAAATACATATAATACAGCCCACAGTCTCCTACTCCATGTTGTTCACTGATATTCTGCTGTTAGCATCTGTTACCCAATATAATATTACTGGTATTGCTGGGTTTTATCATGCAGAGTAAAAAATATCAGTTTCATCTCCCTGAGTGATATAAGTTACTGTATATAACGCTATAGTATAAATAACCATTTTAGGACGTCAGCTCTGTGGTACAATGATGACGAGGAGCTATCAGTGATAAGGTACATGAGAACCTGCCTGTTAGTAAAGGGACATCATACTTACAGATTAACATTAAAATAGGTTATGTTAATTTTAAGTAAAAATATGAGGTTCCAAAAATGAAGAATTAGAGAATGAGTTAAATGTCTCTGTTAGAGATTACAGGCCTCTAAGGTCCAATTTGATTGGGACATTGAATAACATTAAATCAATGTGTTTCAATCCCTCATCCAAGTTATTAGCGGCCATGACACAATGTGGCCCAGGGAAATATAAAGTAAAATGTGACAGATAAGCAGCTACAGTGTGATCTATAACTAGTAGCAGTAGGAGAGCAGGTTCTTAATTATGCAGGAACCTTTTTCTGTTAAAGCCACGTATCCCTCATTACCTGGTGTGTCCAATGCATGGTGGGAATCGCCGTCCTTCCTGACCTTCTTCTTCTCTTGGACCTCGGCCACATCCTGGTGTAATCTCTTCCTCTTCCCATGCGCATCCTCCTCATGATGTTTCTCCTTCTTCTTCTTCTTCCGCTGTCCTGTCTCTCCATTCCTCTGATGCTTCCTCTTCTTCTTGCCAGACACGGCCTGATGGGAACTCGTCTTCTCCCTTTTGCGCTGGTGACCCTCTGGGGTGACATTGCTCCTGTCCTCTCCTCCACCAGGTGTAACCTCTTCATACTCGCCAAGCTCATTGATGGTAACAATGTTCAACTCTGTGACATCTTCTGCAATGGGATACAGGAGCTGGCTGGATGCCACAGGATCTCTCCTCCTCTTCTCACCTCTCATCACCTCCTTCTCCTCCTCTGGTTGGTCTCCTCGCTCTCTGTGATTGGGCTCCATCTTCTGGCTGCTCAGCTCCAGTCACTCACCACCAACTGTCACTCATGGAACCCTGTGATGTCAGTGGCCGTGAGACCAGCCACCTGCTCCCTGTACTGGTTGTAATTGTGTTTCTATGGCATTTAGGGCAGGATGTATCAAGCACCACATTTTGATTGCGATACATCCCGCACACTTACCGAATGCATAGTGGCATTTATTAAAGCCATATGCATGTAGATTTGTGACACTTGTGCACATCCCGAGGGTTCCTCTGAAGAGTAATCTGAGCATAGGTATTAGAATTGGCAGAGGGCACCGCCACATTTTCTACACAGGTGAGGGAGGCAAACTTTAAGCAGCAATTTAGAAAACCCAGCACAGTCATTTCACCCCAATTTAAATGTTACCACCCCACCGGGTATCTGAAGCCCTGCAGCCGTCTGTTCCTTAAGCCCCACCCCCAGTCAATCAAAGACCCACTCATGCACGACTGTTTGAAGCCATGCCCCTTGCCAGAAAAGCCACGCCCACTCTCTCTAGCCCTCCGAAACTATGCAGTGTCAAACGCAGGATTTTGAAAGGGGGGTTTCCAAACCCTTGGTCACCAAGCCAATGAAAAAACCTCTAGCCACAAATTATATATATATATATATATATATATATATATATATATATATATTAGGGGTGTGCACCGGCCACTTTTCGTGTTTTGTGTTTTGGTTTTGGATCTGGATCTTTCTTCGTGTTTTGGATCTGGATTGGTTTTGCCAAAACCACCCTTCCGTGTTTTGGGTTCTGGGTTTTGTGTTTTGGATCTGTATTTTTTTGAAAAAAAGCATAAAAACAGCTAAAATCACAGAATTTGTAGGTTTTTCTGCTCCTATGCTATTATTAACCTCAATAACCTTAATTTCCACTCATTTCCAGTCTATTCTGAACACCTCACACCTCACAATAGTGTTTTTATGTCCAAAAGGTTGCACCGAGGTAGCTGGATGACTATGCTAAGCGACACGAGTGGGCGGCACAAACACGTGACCCATCTAGGAGTGACACTGCAGTGGCAGGCAGGATGGCAGTTAGAAAAACTAGGCCCCAAACTGTACATAATGCAAAGAAAAAAAGAGGTGCAAGATGGAATTGTCCTTGGGCCCTCCCACCCACCCTTATGTTGTATAAACAGGACATGCACACTTTAACAAATCAATCATTTCAGCGCCAGGGTCTGCCACACAACTGTGGCTGAAATGATTGGTTCGTTTGGGCCCCCACAAAACAAGCTGGCAATTAATGTGTCCCTGCACAAACTGGCTCTACGGAGGCAAGATGTCATCCTCATCCTCCTCATCCACCGATTCCTCACCCTCTTCAGTGTGTACATCCTCATCCTCACAAAGTATTAACTCGTCCCCACTTGAATCCACCACCACAGGTCCCTCTGTACCTTCTGGAGGCTGGTCTCCCTGGAAGAGCTGATAATTCATTTTGATGAACATCATCTTCTCCACATTCTGTGGAAGCAACCTCCTACGCCTTTCGCTGACAAGGTTCCTGGCTGCACTAAACACTCTTTCGGAGTACACACTGGAGGGGGGGCAACTCAGGTAAAATAGAGCCAGTTTGTACAGGGGCCTCCAAATTGCCTCTTTTTCCTGCCAGTACAGGTATGGACTGTCTGACATGCCTACTTGGATGCTGTCACCGATGTAATCCTCCACCATTCTGTCAATGGTGACAGTATCATATGCAGTGACAGTAGACATGTCAGAAATTGTTGCCAGGTCCTTCAGTCCGGACCAGATGTCCAAACTTGGTCCTGCCTGCCCTGCATCACCGCCAGCGGGTTGCTTAGGATACCTAAGTTTTTTCCTGGCAGCCCCAGTTGCGGGAGAAAATGAAGAAGGAGCCGTTGACGTGTCACGTTCCGCTTCAGCTGACAGTGTGTTCACCAGCAGGTCTTTGCACCTCTGCAGGCTTGTGTCGGCCGGAAAGAGAGACACCACATAGGCTTTAAACCTAGGATCGAGCACGGTGGCCAAAATGTAGTGGTCTGATTTCAACAGATTGACCACCCTGGAATCCTGGCAAAGCGAATGAAGGGCTTCATCCACAAGTCCCACATGCCGAGCGGAATCGCTCCGTCTTAGCTCCTCCTTCACTTTCTCCAGCTGCTTCTGCAAAAGCCTGATGAGGGGAATGACCTGACTCAAGCTGGCAGTGTCTGAACTGACTTCACGTGTGGCAAGTTCGAAGGGCTGAAGAACCTTGCACAACACGGAAATCATTCTCCACTGCGCTTGAGTCAGGTGCATACCCCCTCCTTTGCCTATGTCATAGGTGGATGTATAGGCTTGTATGGCCTTTTGCTGCTCCTCCATCCTCTGAAGCATATAGAGGGTTGAGTTCCACCGCGTCACAACCTCTTGCTTCAGGTGATGGCGGGGCAGGTTCAAGAGTGTTTGCTGGCGCTCCAGTCTTCGGCACGCAGTCGCTGAATGGCGAAAGTGGCCAGAAATTTTTCGGGCCACCCAAAGCGTCTCCTGCACGCCCCTGTCGCTTTTCAGAAAATTCTGCACCACCAAGTTTATTGTGTGAGCAAAACATGGGACGTGCTGGAATTTGCCCAGATGTAATGCCCGCACAATATTGGTGGCGTTGTCAGATATCACAAATCCCCAGGAGAGTCTAAGTGGGGTAAGCCACTGGGCGATGATTTCCCTCAGTTTCTCTAAGAGGTTGTCGGCGGTGTGCCTCTTACTGAAACCGGTGATACACAGCGTAGCCTGCCTTGTAACGAGCTGGCGTTTCTGAGATGCTGCTACTGGTGACGCTGCTGCTGTTGCTGCGTAAGGTGATACATCTACCCAGTGGGCTGTCACAGTCATATAGTCCTTAGTCTGCCCTGTTCCACTTGTCCACATGTCCGTGGTTAAGTGGACATTGTGTACAACGGCATTTTTCAGGACACTGAGGACACTTTTTCTGACGTTTCTGTACAGTCTCGGTATCGCCTGCCTAGTGAAGTGGAATCTAGACGGGATTTGGAACCGGGGACACACTACCTCCATCAATTGTCTAAATCCCACTGCACTAATGGCGGATACCGGACGCACGTCTAACACCAACATAGCAGTCAAGGCCTCAGTTATACGTTTTGCTTCAGGATGACTGCTGTCGTACTTCATCCTCCTCGCTAAGGACTGTTGGAGGGTCAATTGTTTAGTAAAAGTAGTGGTGTTCCTACTTCCTCTCTGGGATGATGAACGACTCCCAGCAGCAGCAGCAACAGCAGCAGCGGCAGCAGTAGGCGTAGCAATGCAGGATCCTCCGGAGGAATCCCGGATAGGAGAGTCAGTCATGCCAGTGATATGGCCTGCAGGACTACTTCCGATCCTGACTAAGGAGGAAATTGACGAGGAGGGAGTTGACGGTGTGGTTTGCAGGCGCTTGGATACAACAGGACAACGGGATTTAGGTGTCCCTGGACTGCTTACGGTCTTAGCCAAAGTTTCTGAACTTGACAGTAACTTTTTATGAACGCGCTGCAGGTGCCGTATAAGGGAGGATGTTCCTAGGTGGTTGACGTCCCTACCCCTACTTATTTCACCTTTACATATGGTACATATGGCAAGACAGTTGTTGTCCGGATTTGGATAGAAATATTGCCAGACCAAAGAGGTGGAATGTTTGGTCTTCTGCCCAGGCATGACCGTGATGGGCTTTTTCATCCCACGGACAACAACTGTCTCCCCCGGAGCCTGATTTAAACAAACCACATCACCATCAGAATCCTCCTCGCCAACTTCCTCCTCAGCGCCAGCTACACCAGTATCCTCATCCTGTTGTACTTCAACAGTGACATCTTCAATTTGCATATCAGCAAGTGGACTGTGGGTGCTCCTTTCAGCACTTGCAGGGGGCGTGCAAATGGTGGAAAGAGCCACCTCTTCCCGTCCAGTGCTGGGAAGGTCAGGCATCGCAACCACCACCACACTTGGACTCTCTTTGGGGATTTGTGATATCTTCTTAGAAAGCACAGTTCTTCGCTGTGCTTTTGCCAGCTTAACTCTTTTGATTTTTTTAGTGGGAGGAGTGCTTCCATCGTCATGTGAAGCTGAACCACTAGTCATGAACATACTAGGGATCGACCTTAGCCGTTCCTTGCCACTCCGTGTCGTAAATGGCATATTGGCAAGTTTACGTTTCTCTTCAGCTGATTTAAATGTCTTTTTCAAGGTCATTTTCCTGAACTTTGCCATTTGGGATTGTATGTGCCCTCTACTATGACATTGGGCATCGGCCTTGGCAGACGACGTTGATGGCATGTTATCGTCTATGTCATGACTAGTGGCAGCAGCTTCAGCACTAGGAGGAAGTGGTTCTTGATCTTTCTCTATTTTATTTTTATCGGAGAAAGTTTGGTCCTCCATTTATGTTATATCGATTTGATATATACGTGCGGCTAAACACAGAAAATAAATTTTTTTTTGGTTCGGACTGGAGTGTACTTTGTGGGTTACAGCACCCTTTAACGGTCAAGCCAGCCGGCCCTTTACTTATGACACAGGCGCACTCTTGGCACTACTTTGTTGATGCACGTGCGGCTACTGCGCACACAATTCACAAACACAGAAAATAATTTTTTTTTGGTTTGGACTGGAGTGTACTTTGGGGGTTACAGCACCCTTTAACGGTCAAGCCAGCCGGCCCTTTACTTATGACACAGGCGCACGCTTGGCACTACTTTGTTGATGCACGTGCGGCTACTGCGCACACAATTCACAAACACAGAAAATAATTTTTTTTTGGTTTGGACTGGAGTGTACTTTCGGGGGTTACAGCACCCTTTAACGGTCAAGCCAGCCGGCCCTTTACTTATGACACAGGGGCACTCTTGGCACTACTTTGTTGATGCACGTGCGGCTACTGCGCACACAATTCACAAACACAGAAAATAATTTTTTTTTAGGTTTGGACTGGAGTGTACTTTCGGGGGTTACAGCACCCTTAACGGTCAAGCCAGCCGGCCCTTTACTTATGACACAGGCGCACGCTTGGCACTACTTTGTTGATGCACGTGCGGCTACTGCGCACACAATTCACAAACACAGAAAATAATTTTTTTTTGGTTTGGACTGGAGTGTACTTTCGGGGGTTACAGCACCCTTTAACGGTCAAGCCAGCCGGCCCTTTACTTATGACACAGGGGCACTCTTGGCACTACTTTGTTGATGCACGTGCGGCTACTGCGCACACAATTCACAAACACAGAAAATAATTTTTTTTTGGTTTGGACTGGAGTGTACTTTGGGGGTTACAGCACCCTTTAACGGTCAAGCCAGCCGGCCCTTTACTTATGACACAGGCGCACGCTTGGCACTACTTTGTTGATGCACGTGCGGCTACTGCGCACACAATTCACAAACACAGAAAATAATTTTTTTTTGGTTTGGACTGGAGTGTACTTTGGGGGTTACAGCACCCTTTAACGGTCAAGCCAGCCGGCCCTTTACTTATGACACAGGCGCACGCTTGGCACTACTTTGTTGATGCACGTGCGGCTACTGCGCACACAATTCACAAACACAGAAAATAATTTTTTTTTAGGTTTGGACTGGAGTGTACTTTCGGGGGTTACAGCACCCTTAACGGTCAAGCCAGCCGGCCCTTTACTTATGACACAGGCGCACGCTTGGCACTACTTTGTTGATGCACGTGCGGCTACTGCGCACACAATTCACAAACACAGAAAATAATTTTTTTTTGGTTTGGACTGGAGTGTACTTTCGGGGGTTACAGCACCCTTTAACGGTCAAGCCAGCCGGCCCTTTACTTATGACACAGGCGCACGCTTGGCACTACTTTGTTGATGCACGTGCGGCTACTGCGCACACAATTCACAAACACAGAAAATAATTTTTTTTTAGGTTTGGACTGGAGTGTACTTTCGGGGGTTACAGCACCCTTAACGGTCAAGCCAGCCGGCCCTTTACTTATGACACAGGCGCACGCTTGGCACTACTTTGTTGATGCACGTGCGGCTACTGCGCACACAATTCACAAACACAGAAAATAATTTTTTTTTTGGTTTGGACTGGAGTGTACTTTCGGGGGTTACAGCACCCTTAACGGTCAAGCCAGCCGGCCCTTTACTTATGACACAGGCGCACGCTTGGCACTACTTTGTTGATGCACGTGCGGCTACTGCGCACACAATTCACAAACACAGAAAATAATTTTTTTTTGGTTTGGACTGGAGTGTACTTTCAGGGGTTACAGCACCCTTTAACGGTCAAGCCAGCCGGCCCTTTACTTATGACACAGGCGCACGCTTGGCACTACTTTGTTGATGCACGTGCGGCTACTGCGCACACAATTCACAAACACAGAAAATAATTTTTTTTTGGTTTGGACTGGAGTGTACTTTCGGGGGTTACAGCACCCTTTAACGGTCAAGCCAGCCGGCCCTTTACTTATGACACAGGGGCACTCTTGGCACTACTTTGTTGATGCACGTGCGGCTACTGCGCACACAATTCACAAACACAGAAAATAATTTTTTTTTAGGTTTGGACTGGAGTGTACTTTCGGGGGTTACAGCACCCTTAACGGTCAAGCCAGCCGGCCCTTTACTTATGACACAGGCGCACGCTTGGCACTACTTTGTTGATGCACGTGCGGCTACTGCGCACACAATTCACAAACACAGAAAATAATTTTTTTTTGGTTTGGACTGGAGTGTACTTTCGGGGGTTACAGCACCCTTTAACGGTCAAGCCAGCCGGCCCTTTACTTATGACACAGGCGCACGCTTGGCACTACTTTGTTGATGCACGTGCGGCTACTGCGCACACAATTCACAAACACAGAAAATAATTTTTTTTTAGGTTTGGACTGGAGTGTACTTTCGGGGGTTACAGCACCCTTAACGGTCAAGCCAGCCGGCCCTTTACTTATGACACAGGCGCACGCTTGGCACTACTTTGTTGATGCACGTGCGGCTACTGCGCACACAATTCACAAACACAGAAAATAATTTTTTTTTTGGTTTGGACTGGAGTGTACTTTCGGGGGTTACAGCACCCTTAACGGTCAAGCCAGCCGGCCCTTTACTTATGACACAGGCGCACGCTTGGCACTACTTTGTTGATGCACGTGCGGCTACTGCGCACACAATTCACAAACACAGAAAATAATTTTTTTTTTGGTTTGGACTGGAGTGTACTTTCGGGGGTTACAGCACCCTTAACGGTCAAGCCAGCCGGCCCTTTACTTATGACACAGGCGCACGCTTGGCACTACTTTGTTGATGCACGTGCGGCTACTGCGCACACAATTCACAAACACAGAAAATATATTATTTTTTTAGCACTTGGGGGGAGCACCCCTGATGGACAGAGCACCCCCTGGACAACACTACAGCACCCCTTTAGGACTGGGACACTGCACAGGACTTTGGAGTGGACACAGCCCCTATGGAGAACTGACTGCACAACACAGTCCAGCCAGCCCCTATGGACTTTGAAGTAGTGGACACAGCCCCTATTAACAACAGCAGCACAGCACAACACAGCCAGCCCCTATGGACTTTGAAGTAGTGGACAACAGCAGCACTACACTACACTACACTACACAGCACTAACTCCCACCCTCCCTCTTCACTGTCCACAGCCGAGTGAGAAAATGGCGCCGACGCGGGTACCTTATATAGGATCCAAAACCCGCGAGACTCGGAAGGCGGGATGATGACGTTTTGCCTCGATGTCAGATCCGAGTCAGGCGGGAAAAGTCGAGCCTGACTCGGATCGGACTCGGATCGGGGGGGCTCGGGGGGGTTCGGATTTCAGAAATCCGAACCCGCTCACCCCTAATATATATATATATAGATATAATTTTCAAAAGTAGGGGTGCACTCACCAGTCTTCATGAAAAATATTTAACTTTATTTCAATCATTATAATAAAACTACAGCCATCGACGTTTCGGTCCAATCCACGGACCTTTGTCAAGATGCATCTTGACAAAGGTCCATAGATTGGACCGAAACGTTGAGGGTATGGGACCCACTAGATCAACTTTATTATTTTTTGCTGCTAGTGTCTTATAAAATATGTGCTGCTACTATTTATTATTATCTTTATGTTTAAATATGCTTTTAAATGATGCTATATACTGCACCAAAAGACGGCTGCCTTTTTAGCTATAGAAGCACTTCAATAAAATGGCCACTGTAGGTGGGACACCTTTTGAATAGCATTATATTAAATGCCTGATAAACATTCTAGCTGAATATGTGTAAGACTATCAGCCTATGAACGAATAATATGAGGGCTGAATGCTCTAACAGCACCACTAACTGTAACTAATGCAAAAATGAGTGTTTATTGTATTAAAATTACAGGCCGTGTGGGCCGCGCATGCGCGGGTAAACACAAGATGGCGCCGCAGATCACGCGTGGTGTCTTAGAGACCCACGAGGTATCATTTAGTCCCGCGCATGCGCGGGTAAACAAAAGAAGGCGCCGCGACTCGCACACGAAGTCCCATACCCTCTGGAGACTCGCGAGTATTGACTCAATCCCGCGCATGCGCGATACTGAACAAAATGGCGGCAATCACCGGAAAACACCGGTTTTGCACATAAGCAATTATGTTTTAAGCTATATAAGGCAGCATAAAAGGCTACTATATGAATCCTCCTGAAGAAGTCCAGCTGATTTTGCAACAAGGACGAAACGTGTTGAGGACTGTGGGTGTATTCCCAAACTCTGAGACCAGCTACTATCAGATAAGCTTGTTTGAAATTTTATCAATGTAATTCTCCATTTTTATGTGTGTTATGTGTATTTTGGATTAAAACCTTTTTTAAACGTACTACACCATGAGAAGTGTTTTCTCTCTCCTTAAATCCTACATTTGGAGTGTGTAATCGGCTACCATTTGGGCGTATAAGAGGACTAACTTGGTGAAACCAGAAAAAAGACTCATATACTAATACATGTTGGGTACGCATGCCATTTTTCTAATTAGAGTGTGCTGCATACTTCACATAATACTACACTATATAGGCGCTTGCTCTCACCTTTTTGTTTTCCATATATATATATATATATATATATATATATTGTGAGTGCTTGCTGCAGGAACTAGCACTTTCTGGAAATAGTCACCCATTGTTTTTGTCTACTATACCTATAGTGCATCATCTTTTCATTGAAATATGGCTGAAGGAGGATGTGACACAGCTGAGGACATGTATGAAGCTATTAATATCGCTTTGCAAACTAAAGGTTCAATCCTTTCATTTTCCGAAACGGATGCAGAATCTATCCTAGCTAAGGAGCGATTCGATGAAGTTGGAACTAAGGCCCTCATTGAGAGCCGTACGCTCTGAGCAGAGCGCACGCTCTGAATGAGGGCCGGGCTCCATGAAAATGGAGCGTCCTCCTGGACGCTCGTATAGCTGTGGGTCACCACCCACAGGCTATACGAGCGTGCATTTTGATGGCCGCGATGGTCGTGACCATCGCGACCATCGAAATTGCGAGCCGGAGCCTGCGATTGAGGTTTTCAACCGCTAGCTCCGGAGTGATTTTGGCTCTATCAGAGCCAAAATCACTTCCACTGACATCACTAGTGATGTCAGTGGGCCGGCTTCTGACGGGAGGCTTTCCCGTGGGAACGCCCTTGTCAGGGAGGCACGCCCCCGGCACGCCTACCAAAGGGGGCGTGCTGTCAATCAACATCGACAGCACGCCCCCTTTGATCAGACACAACGAGCGAAGGACTTTCTCCCTCCGTCGTGCGCATGCTCAGTCCATAACATCGACCCACTTGCGAGCGGACAGCCGCTCGCGAGTGGGTCTGAATCAGGCCCTAAATCTACTGAACAATTGCATCGGGACTTACTAAAACTCAAGCAACGCGAGTTGGATTATTTTTATCATAGCGTTACTTTGAGCGATTATTTCAAAGATAAACGCATCCCTCGTGGATTTCGCATCCGTAACTGTCCTACGATTGGACGACATAGTGCCACATTTTGTAAAAGATGGATTTCAATCCTCAACAAATGTAGCTTTGATCTAATGCTCCTCGTCATAGAGGAAGCAACTTGTGAGCTCAATATAACAAGGGACAAGATTAAAGCCTTTGAATTAGAACACAATGATACATTAACATCAGATCCGCAAATTAACTGTCTGGAAAAATTAAATTTACAACTTGCAACCTACAAAAGGGATTTAATCCAATTTAAAAAAGCGAAATTGGCAAAAGTAGTCAATGACTACGAGCAAAATAAAGTATACAGGTGGATCAGTGGGGGTCAACAGGAGTATAGTAGATCACTACGAAGAGGGCTCTGTAGACCTCCGTTAGATTCTGATACAATCACTACTAGTGATTCTGATAATATCAACACTCAAAGTGTTCCACCATATATCCCTTTAGGGGCACGCACCCGGAGAGATGCTACAGGACGAGGAGACGCCACACAAGACGTGGACGGCAATGGCAGAGGCAAGAGACGGCCAGGAAGACCTCCTCTCCACAAGAGACATTAGTATTTAATCTTTCACAGAGAATCCTTACTGACTCTAAACTTAAGGTACTCTCTAAAGGCTTATCTTATGTCCCTACTGTTCCTTTCAATGATTTGAATTGGGAAATCGAAAAGTACAAACTTACTAGACAACTTAAATTGCATGAGAAATTTAAAGGTACTAAAGGCAATTTAATTGTCTCTAATAGAGCTGATCTTGTTCCTACTGCTGTGTCCAAATTGACATCTAGATCTACATACGAACCGATTTCTAACAATCATTCAATTAAGTCTTTTGTGAATATGATTGATAAGAGTGTAAATGGTTTACGAAAATCCAAACATATGTATGACATGAATCTAACTAAAGATTAATTTATTGCATTGAAATCTCTCTCTAAATATGCTGATATTGTTATTCGACCCGCGGATAAGGGCGGGTCGATTGTGGTACAGGAT
This sequence comes from Taudactylus pleione, assembly GCA_031769625.1. Classification (NCBI taxonomy): domain Eukaryota; kingdom Metazoa; phylum Chordata; class Amphibia; order Anura; family Myobatrachidae; genus Taudactylus; species Taudactylus pleione. Next base: position 22,156,981 of record JAUIMM010000007.1, on the reverse strand, counting down.
ATTAATGTTTATAGAACAGATGTAATGCGGAAACTCAATGACTCTAATGTGTACTGTCTTCTTGAATTTGATCCTACTATACAGTACAAGACGGAATTGGAGGAGTGTTTGGATGGTGCAGTGTTTGAGGGTATTATCCCACAAGAACTAAGAGAGGCGTTGGTTCCCTGCTATCCAATCACTCCTATTTTGTACACACTGCCCAAGATACATAAAGGGCTTGACAACCCTCCGGGACGACCGATTATTTAGGCCCGGGGTCGTTGTTTCAGCCCACAGCGGTGTATTTAGATACATTACTACATCTTTGTGTCATGAGCCATCCGGATTATTTGATGGATACAACATCTTTTTCGGTGAGACTTACAGCATTGTGGGATGTTCCTCCTGACTGTTTTCTTTGCAGTATAGATGTATCCAACCTATATACCATTATTCCAAATGCTGCTGGGATTGAGGCGGTATGTGACCTTATAAAGGATACTCCCCATTATAGTGGTCCTGATTTTTCACTGGTATTGCAATTACTTCTGATGATCCTTACACATAATTTTTTCTTATTTGATGGGAGAATTTATTTACACCGCAGTGGCTGTGCGATGGGGTCGAATGTGGCCCCATCATACGCCAATGCGTACATGTTCAAAGCAGAAAAAGAAATTTTCTTTCGAGAAAAACATTTGGCTGATTGTATTTCTTTTTATTGCAGATACATAGATGATCATATGGTCTGGCACTAGGGATGGATTCATTGATATGATTGATAATCACAACAAAACTGACAGCCCAATTAAATTCACATACACTATTGATGGCAGCAAAGTGACATTTTTGGATGTTGAAATCCACAAATGTGGAGGCAAAATTAACACTTCTCTTTATCGTAAGCCTACTGACCGCAACTCCTTCCTACATGCTAATAGCTTCCACCCAAAGTCCTCCAAGTACGGTTTGCCCTATTCACAGTTCTTATGGGCAAGATGCATCTGTAGTGATACTACCACAGCCTCTGACAATATTGATCTTATGATTTCCAACTTTATGTCTAGAGGTCATGATAGAACCGCCTTGTTGAAAGCAAAAGCCAAGGCCATGCGCTTGTCCCGTGAAAGTCTACTGAATAGGAGTAATCCAGTAGTCACACAGAATCGATTTCCATGGGTCAACCATTATAACACTCTGAGCCAAAAGATTAATTCCATCTCTAAGAAATATTGGCCAATTGTGCAGAATGACCGTGACCTCAACTTGCTACTCTCGGGGCAAAAATATTCAGGATTGGTTAGTGAGGCCGGACATTAGTAAACTTGGTAATAGTGGAAGGGATACATTCTTGAGCCTGAAGAAGGGGTGCTATAAGTGCTTAAGTTGTCTCACCTGTAGATACATGACAGCAGGTGATTAATTTTATCACCCTCACAGTGGCATGCGTTTCTATATTCGCCATAGGGTAACTTGTACGACAAAATTCATTGTCTACATGATCACGTGTCCATGCGGTCTTAGCTATATTGGCAAGACGGATAGGACACTTCGTGAGCGTATGGCGCTACATAGATCTGCCATTCGAGCGGCCATCAATTGTGGTTCCAGTGACCAACCAGTGGCCAGGCACTTTGTGGAGGCCGGCCACAACCTGTCGACCCTCAGGTATATTATTATCGATCATGTCCCGGCTTTGAATCGTGGTGGTAACAGATCTCAAAAACTGTTACAGCGCGAGTCACAGTGGATACACAGGTTGGGGACAGTATGTCCTGGGGGCCTTAATGACAGTTTAGGGCTGCACTGTTTTCTGTGAGTGCTGTCAGTAAACGCTGGCTTTACATTTGGGGTGATTACGGATGTCTGTCCGGATCCCTTTATAAATACGATATATCATTTATGTGAACTGGAGTGCTGTCAGAAAATGTTGGCTTTACATTTGGGGTGATTACGGATGTCTGTCCGAATCCCCTCATGAATAATATGTATCGTCTATATGAATTGGATTTGAATTACATTTGCACTTATCTCCAATAATATACTGCCTTTTGCTAGTTTGTTTGAAATCGGTTAATAATTGAATTTATGCTGTTATAATCTTATATGTACTGTAATCACAGGACAGTTATATGTTCTGGATGTCAGTAATTGCATGTATTGGTTACAGTGTACATGCGTTGATTTTGCTATTCATTTTATTCCTCCGGACATTTATTTTTAGACACTTTTATTGTTGCCTTGGTAACGGGTCGCATTTGTGATGTCATGTTGTGGCACCCTGAGGCTGAAACCGGATGCCGTGGCTTTACACGTGGTGCGGTGCTGGGTCTATGTAAGTAACTGTTTTTGTAACTGTTTTGTTATCTTGAAAACGATGCATTAAAGCATTGAAAAGTTGATATTACCTGCACGCTTGTTTGTGGTCTTTCCGGAGTGCCGCTGATATCTTTGGATCTATATATATAATGATACAAATTAATGTAAGTGGCGCACAAAGCTCATAAATAATGCATGTGAAAAACAAATAAAGCACGTGACTTGTGCATCAATATTGTAAACACTCCCTATTTTATATATATATATATATATATATATATTCTCCTAATAAACTGGCACTCAATAGTCCAACAATATAAATACCCCGGTGCCTTCCCTACATACACAATGTAGCCAGAATACGTCAATCGAAAGATAGACACAGACGGCACTCCGGGTCTTTGAAAAAGTGAAAAAGTTGTATTATACCAACGTTTCAGAGCCCACCGGCTCTTTTATCGAGGTTGATAAAAATGCCGGTGGGCTCTGAAACAGAGCAAAGAAGCTACTACAAAGAGAAGCTCTATGGATACAAAAATTGGACACTGTCTGGCCAAGAGGATGGAATTTTTCTTGATAAACATTAGATCTGGACGTACTGAATTTATCTTTTTTATAGATTTTCTCTTCCTGTTTTCATTTTTTGATTTTTTTCAGATTCTTTATATTTTTTTATTTTTTCATTGGCTCAATATACAATCTGTGACCATAACTATTTAGAACTGTTTTGAATACTTTTTGAAGAATTATATATAGGTATATTGGTCTAAATTGGAGATTGATTGCACATACTATAAGGATTTTTGATTGTTACACTGCTTTATTTCTGTAATAATTATTTGCTTTGAATTATCTATTGAATGCTTTAATTGGTCTGTTTAGATCATTACCATAGGTAACGTGTTTTCCTTGAAGAAATGATGATTATATCTATTATTCTATTTATACTAGATTGTATGCTGAATTAGATCAGTGCTGTGTAACCTGACCTAGGGGGCGCCAGATATAGTTTGTCTCCCACATGGCTGGTTTTTATCACTGGATTTCATGCTTGCGTTTCAGGGCTGACACGCAAGCTTTGAGCAATGGATCATGTGATTAGACGCTGCGCTGTAACACTGACATGCTGATGCAGCCACACATAGACCCAGGGAGACATGAGTGATCAGCGATGGACATGATGGCTCCGCAGTACGCGATCACCGCTGAGTGAAGTTCAGGTAATGTTTTAACCTGATACTTGATAGTTTAGTGTGCCCTGGTGCGCCGCAGGTTAGGTATTTTTTATTATTATTTTTATTTGTATATAGGGGTTGTTGTTTAGCTTCCTCATACATAGAGCCATATTCAATTTGAGCGGATCCGCGATACTTTTCCGCCTCCCGGACTTTTCGTCTACTTTGCCTGTTTTGCATTCGGAAAAGTATTGCGCGCGTGCCCGCTTATCCCCGTATTCAATTTGAAAGTACGCAAAAACGGGACCCGGCAAAACTGAAACAAGCGGAAAGTCCTGTCAGATTTGGGGAAATCAGCCTGACACCCCCCAAAAGATGCTCTGACATGGGGGTTCCCTATGGTTACCCCCGATTTGGCTTGCTGAAGGGATTTGGTGTTTTTAAACGGGCTCAATAGCTGCTAAATTGCGTTTTTGTACAAGTGGTGAAGAATAGTATTCAGGAGGTTTTTTTACAGAAAATAACTTATCCCAGCAAATTTGGGGTACTTGTATATGGGGGCCAGGATATTTTAAAGTTGCTAAAGTTAAGTTTAAAAAATCGTGAAAAATCCACCTGCCGCAAGCAACTGCAATGAAAAAACACATGGGGCATACTTGGGGACCCCCCTAGAGTTTAGTTCGCTAGCTTTTAACTTTGTCCCCCAACATTTAATTTTTTCGCCCCCAAAATGAAAGTGATTTTTTTGGGGGTGTTCTTAAGTGGTTTTTAAAATATTTTTGATGCAGTTTACCTCTGGGGGACTGTCTGAAGGCTGCACAGGGGTCCCCACAATGTTGCACCCCAAAATCCCAATTCTGCATTTTTTCCGCCTGCTATTCATAGGTGAAACTTTTTTGCCTTTTACATTGCATTGACTTTTCGCCTAGGCGGAAAGTCTTTCAATTGAATATGGCGATACTTTTCCGCTTGGCGAAATGACGTCATCGGCGAAACTTTTTCGCCGATTCCGGCTTTTCGCTCCAAATTGAATATGGGCCATAGAGGGAGTGGTCAGTGACTTGAAAGGGTTACTGATCAGGTGGGGTTGTTTAATGGGTGTGTGTGTTTTGATACTTGCGTGTATAAATATCGCGATAGGGACACCTTGTGGTATCTTGATAAAAGTCCCAGAGGGGACTGAAACGTCGATGTGATATAATGGCTCTTCTGTGAATAAATTATCCTGCTGTTTTCATGACAAGACTGGTGAGAGCACCTTTATTTGGATATGCATTGAAGCTTGCGAGCTGGTTCAGGTTGCTACCCAGCATTCAACTTCTGGAAACATGAATGTGGACTATACTGTATATATATAAATACATATAGAGGGTCTGGCACTCCATTCATAGTAGGTAAACTTCGCAAGGTGCCATCACAAGAACATCAAGTAAAATGCAAAAGGTGCGGCACTCTTGCCTATAATTAATTCCACACAAATCGGGCAATCAAAATTAACGTTTCGGTTTATCACCGTCTTCAGAATACAAATACACCTTACCTTTATAGAAACATCACCCAAGTGAACGCCGTGTTGCCAAAAACGGGACCCAGCACCCGATCAGCAGACGCCGACCAATGACATCATCGTACATAACGCGTGACGCATGTGACACCCATCACCAGGCATATAGTAACTATGGAAACAGGATACACAGTGCGATAAAGTCCTCAGTAATCACAATCACAAATCATTAAAAAACGATGCGCATGTCAGCATGAATTACTGTACTTATCTTACTCAACTATTTCATAGATATTCAAACATGACTGCAAATCGTAACATAGATAATGGATTATAGAAAACACAATCCTCAAAAAACATGAGGCAGACTTTCATTCAACCAGAATACGTCAATCAAAAGACAGACACAGGCGGCACTCCGGGTCTTTGAAAAAGTGAAAAAGTTGTATTATACCAACGTTTCAGAGCCCACCGGCTCTTTTATCAAGGTTGATAAAAGAGCCCGTGGGCTCTGAAACGTTGGTATAATACTTTTTAACTATTGCAAAGAGCTGGAGTGCCGCCTGTGTCTCTCTCTCTTTCTCTCTCTCTCTATATATAAACATCTTACACAGAATTTATGACCACTACAGCAAAATATACCACTTAGCTTATGACGGGGTACACACACACTGACTGACACAGACACACACACAAACCTTTATCACTAAAAAACATGAATGCAGAAGGCAAATAAATACAGCCAGCATGGTTTAGTAAAGACCTCCCTTCCCCCAGTAGTGCCCCTTATACAGTGCCCCCAGTAGTGGTCCCCCTATGCAGTGCTCCTAGTAGTGTCCCTTATGCAGTTCCCCCAGTAGTGGTCCCCCCTATACAGTGCTCCTTATACAGTTCTCTCAGTAGTGGTCCCCTCTATGCAGTGCCTCTTATGTAATGCCCCAGTAGTGACACAGTGCTCCCAGTAGTGGTCCCTGCCCCTTATACAGTGCACCCAGCAGTGGTCCCACCTATGCAGTGCCCCAGTAGAGTCCCTTATACAGTGCCCCCAGTAGTGGTCACAACTATGCAGTTCCCCCAGTAGTGCCCCTTATACAGTTCCCCCAGTAGTGGTTCCCCCTATGCAGTGCTCCCAGTAGTGCCCCTTATACAATGCCCTCAGTAGTGCCCCTTATACAGTGCCCCAGTAGTGGACCCCTCTATGCAGTGCTCCCAGTAGTGTCCCTTATGCAGTTCCCCCAGTAGTGGTACCCCATATACAGTGCCCTCAGTAGTGCCCTTTATACAGTGACCCCAGTTGTGGTCCCCCCTATGCAATGCCTCTTATGCAGTGCCCCCAGTAGTGGTTCCACCTATGCAGTGTTCCCAATAGTGCCCCTTATACAGTGCCCCCAGAAGTGCCCCTTATACAGTGCCCCCAGTAGTGGAACCCCTATGCAGTGCCCCTTATACAGTGTCCACAGTCCGCTACTTTGTCCTTCCACTCGGCACTAAGGGAGAGACATCATGACGTCTCTCCCACCACCCATTGCGGGAGCTGGTAGGAGTGAGCTCATGAGTGAGCTCCAGACCGGCTCCCTCCGTGGGTGCAGCAGCCATTGAGAGTTTATCTGACTCTCACTGGCTGCTATACCAAAACAAACCGCTGCCGGCGGTGTGTTTGTTATTGTGTAGTGCGGACCGCACTCACTGCGGTCCGGCATACACTTACTGAAAACGATGGCGCTATGCCACTGATCGGCGGGCAGGTGGGGCTTCTGGGTACTGGGAAACCCCCACTCGTGCATGTATGCTATGCCCATTCAACCGCACCTGAAGCTCCATCCCCAGCCACCCAAAGTCCAAACATTTCACCTTTTATTGTAGTAACATGTGTCTTGTGGTTATGTGGAGGTATAGCGAATGGTCTTTTATCTGTATGCTTCTACCTAGTGGGGGTGTCCGCGATCTTATGGTGTGTGTGGGAGATATTAGGGAGATAGAGAAGAGTGTAATAACATTAGGGAGAGAGAGAATAGGAAGAGAGAGAATAGAGTAATAACATTAGGGAGAGAGAGAAGAGTGTAATAACATTTTTGGGGAGAATGCAATTGTTTTGGGTTGCTAGATCTCACGGACGAGTAGAAATTTCTGAAAAAACATATATACTGTATTACTGTATGTATATAATCTTATAGAAAATCTATATAGAGGGAGGCTGGAGGAGAGAAAAGCAAATGGAAACAAGTAGTCATCAAGACCTATTTATTAAACACTTTACTTGTGCCATCGCATGGCTTCAGCTGACACGGTCACATTCCATGCAACGTGCCATCCTGCTGTGTCCCCTGGTATTTATATAGGAAATTCTTTCTGCAAATGTGTATAATGAATTTCCTCATGCATGTCTGTTCTCCCTGCAGTGATGTGTCAGTCTGTGACCACCAACATCACTGCCGGAATAGCGTCCCAGAATGACATTCTGCAGCGCATGCACCAGGGACAAAAGTGCAAGCATGTGCACAGTGTCATATTCGGAAGCTAGACGGAGGCTACGAGGGAGAGATAGTAAGATTCCCATCCTGCGAATGCACCTCCATAGGCAAAAATGGTGTACACCTTAGATGGCTTAAATAAAAGCTTCATTTTTCAGTCTTTGGTACATAGGGATCTGACTGCAGTCCCCATTGACATTAGAGACTGTGGTCTGCAGCAATAGTTAGCCCTCTATAGGAGATTTCTGTGAAAATCTTCTGCACTAGGCTGTTAGTACATACTGTAGCTGTTAGTACATACTGTAGGTTTTAATCTGCATCCTGGCGTGCGGGATGCCGACGGTGAAATCCAGACAGGTCGGGATCCCGGCACCAGTATCCCAACCGTTGGCATCCCGAAGGTAAGTATCAGGGTGTAAGGGGGATGTTAGGGATAAGTAGCGGGATTAGGGTTAGGCATTAGGGAGAGGGTTAGGATTAGGCACCAGGGAAGGAGTGTTAGGATTAGGGTGCGGGGACGGAGAGGTTAGGTTTAAGCACTAGGGGGGAGGTTAGGTTTATGCACAGGGGCGGGGGTGTTAGGTTTAGGGTACAGGGAGGGGGAGGTTAGACTTAGGCACTAGGGGGGAGGAGGTTAGGGTTAGGCACTGGGGAGGGATGGTTAGGATTAGGGGATAGGAAAATACTTACCATGCATTCCTATGGCTGTCGGGATGCCACTGTCGGTATTATGACCAGTGGCATCCTGACAGCCGGCATTTCATACGAAACCCAGCTGGGATACAATTATGCAGAAATTGCAGTTTCTCCATAATTGCAAAATTGGCACCTTAGACTCATCTTATGAATCTCTTATGACTAAAGGGCTCAGCTCCTCCTTTTTCAAGCTAAGTAAACATATGGGTGTGTCTATCTATCTATCTATCTTAGGGCCTGATTCACTATGGATCGCTATTGCAGCTGCGATTACTTACGCAGGTCTGCTGTGAAAATATGCTAATGACTGCAATCTATTTCTAGTATAGAAACACCCAAAGCCAGCATGGAGACGCCCACTACCGCTTTCGCACATCCGTAATACCCTGCAATCCTGCGTTTACATTGATAAAATGGATTAACATCGGTCCCTTATGCAGAATTTCAACAGGTCTGACCTTACTCAGAAATTGCTAACCTCGTCACACGCACTGAGTACACAAGCTGCGTATGCCATTGCAATGGCTAATTTATGCACACCCAAGTAAGGGCGTTCAAATACACAGGCACACCTTTATTTCTCCGACCACTCCCCTGTCACCACCTCGAAACGCTGACCTGACGTCACTAACTCTGCGATGGCTGATATCTGCATAGGCGATCGCAATGCTAACTCAAGCATATGCTTGCGCAGTACGCACCATCGACCGATCTGCGTAATCAGTTGCAATTGCGATCCATGATGAATCAGGTCCTTAGTTGGGTGGGGAAATAGAATAAACCCTCTTGTGGCGCTGAACTAATACTGACCTGCTGCTGTAAAAAGGTGCTGTGAGCCCCCTAAAAAAAGATTCTTCTGAATCATATATCAATAGATAAAAAAGCTTACAGCGCTGGTAGCAGTATAGTATGAATATATAAATGATTATAACAGTTGAAGCAAGTGTGCAATATAATAACAGTTTATTAAAAATATCAAATCTTTAGTTAAAATGTATTCACATAACCAAATATATCTGCAATAAATAGTAATAACCTTTCAAGTGGTGTATATTTAACAATGATAATATAATTACCAGCTGTCCATTGAAAAGAATTCCATGATAAGGTGTACTTGCAAAAAGAGAAAAAACACAGGTATCCTGATTGACTGGCAAGTAATTATGTAGTAATAGTCCTGCTGTAATAATAAATCCAGAAATAATTGTTCTGGCTGGAAGTGATATTCGGTAAATATATTGCAGGTCACCTTAAAGATCCAGTAGGTGAAGTCCTAGTGGCCCCGGTTGTCAGCATAGGACAATTGATGGTAAAGAGTGTCTCCTATAATCACTTATAATGCCAGCGAGCAGTACAATGGATGGATGTCATCATGTGCACTAACAAACGCTAGACTCTATGCCACACTCTGCTCTGGCAGAGAGGAAGGTATGGGGCAAGGTCACTGCTGAGGGTCAGGATGTTAGACAGTCTGTCTTGTCTGTATACACGCCACTAGCTCTCCGGAAAGGGAAAGTCCATGAGCAACGGTGTGTGCCGGACCCGGACCTCAGGCTGGCAAGTGTTGGAAGACACAATCCGCAGTGTGAACAGGGGATCTGGAGTGATAAGCAGTTGCTTAGTTGGGTGGGGGACTGAAAGTGGCAAAAGATAACACTGCTATCTCGTGACGGCTTCCAAAAGTCTTTGCAATGGAAAGCCTATTTACAGTGGCAAGTATTATAGCTGTACTTTCTCTGCCATGGTACCGGTTCTGTTGGCAATCAGGATGGCAATAACAGATTCATTTTTTTATATGTAAAGACAACATTTTACTTCAAATCATTTTAACAATTTGTCTTAATTTTGAACTTTATATTAAAAAGTGGTTGCACATGCTATGGAGTAATAACAAAATGGTTGAAAGGAAAAAAAAAAAGACAGACAGCCAAAAAACACAAATATATCAAAATCGGGTTGCACAATAAAGCTAATAACACCAATATGGTGACCACATTAGTGAGTCCTGGTGCATATGGTCATAAAAACTGGTCAATCAGGAAACCACTTGATTTAGAATGTCACCCCTCAGTTCTAGAATAATGCAGGTGATTGATAATCACTAATGGGACAACATTCTATAACCGTATTGTGTATATGAAATGACTCTTGAATTCAGTATTGCAACACGGATAATAGTACCCTACATTAAGAGATACAGGGGGTCATTCAGACCCGGTCGTTAGCGCCGATGCGCTCGGACCGGGTCGATGGCCCCCACAGAGCATGCGCACGACGGCGCCGGTGCCGTCGTGCGCATGCGTGAGACCCGCTACGACCGGCAGTGCCGGTCGTAGCGGGTCTCGATCCAAAGGGGGCGAGCTGTCGATGTTGATTGACAGCTCGCCCCGTTTGGAAGGCGGGCCGGGGGGGTGGCAGCCCAAACGGGGGAGTTCCCCCCTAGGGGCTCGTCGTAAGCCCCGATGGTCGCGATGGTCTTGACCATCGCGACCATCACCTTAGGCGGTCGTAAGGCTGTGGGTGTTAACCCACAGCCTTACCACCGCAAAGGAGGACGTCTTGAAAATTCAAGACGTCCTCCCCTCATTCAGACCGACCGCACGCTCTGTGCGACCGGCTCTGAATGAGGTCCCTATTCACATAGACAAGGCGAAAATATGACACAACATAACATATATGACATAGAATAATAAACAAAACATGACATAATTAAAAAGCTGTACACCACACCCAAATGTATTGGATCTTTTTTTACAGGTACTTCCATTGGATACTTTACGTTGAGAAGGGGACCTGAACATCTGGGAGAAGGCGAGTACGTGTGTGTATGTATGTATGAATGTAATAAAACTTTATTTTCACAGTGTGTGTCTTGTGTTTTTTTACACATTTCTTTACAGGTGAACTGCACGTACCAGCGGGCCCTTAATGCCCCGCATGCTGGTACTTGTGGTTCTCTAAGAACCAGCATGCGGGGGAGGCTTGCTGCGACCTGCAGTTCTACTGTAAAGGCAATGTTGTTAAGTCTATTTTTAACACTACACCTACACTATCAACCCGTCACCCACCGCCCAGGGGTGGCAGAATAGCCCCGGGCTATCAGCCTAGGCCAAGGGTGCCCTGGAGGGGGACCCCTTTATTGGAGGGGACCCCTTTTTTGGGCTGACTAGCGGTTAGTGCTGATGCTGCGGCTGTGGTGGCCCGGTGAAAGGGCACCCCTGACTGTGGCATCAGTCCCCAGCTAATAAGGGTCCACGGCTGGTTTTAAATATACGGGAAACCTCACACCAATTTTTTTATCCGTATATTTAAAACCAGCTCTGTCCCTGCTGTCTGGTGCTTGTTCTTAAATTACAGTGGAACCCTACACATTTTTTCCCTGACATTTTAAGAACCAAGACTGGCTGGCAAGTCCGGGGCTGGTTAGTCTTTTCCACTCCCAATGGCTCTACTTCTGCTACTTGTGCCATTACTATTGGAGTCAGGTTCACGCTTCCCTGATTACTTCCTCGCTTACTGTACCTTGCTTCCCAGTCGTATTGTGTCCTGAGAATTATGGTACTAATTGTAAATTGTGCTCTTTTTATATTTTGATTACTGTAATGTACACTTGTGGTGCCTTATACTGATCTATAAAGTGTTATTATAATAATAGTAAAGTCAGGGTTTATTTACAGTATATACGTACATATTAAAATTGTTTTGAGACAAAATTATATATTATTTTTTTTTCACAGGCACATAACAACGACACCACCGGGGCTCAGCTTGACTGCTGAGCTGAGTAGATGTGTTGGATACGAGCTCCGGCTACTTCAGCTGATAAATCACCCTTTTCACCTATGCTAGGGTCGCCAACAATCCCGGCCATACAGTCTACAGCCCACTGAGAGCCACAGAACATTTTACTGGGCTGGTTATAGCTCTGGAAGACCACACTGATCTTCAGGATCCCCAGGGCCTTCCTCGTGCCAAAAGCCGCAGCCTCGATTTTGGGTGCCGCCCGCCGGAACCTCCACGCCGCCGTGAGTCTATGCGCAACAGAGGGCCTGATTCTGACCCACTCGCGACCGCTGAGTGCGCGCAAGCAGGTCGATGGTGCCCAAGTGCGCATGCGCACGACGGAGGCGGCTCCGTCGTGCGCATGCGCGAGGCCCGAATAACGACGGCCATGCCGTCGTTAAGGGTCTCGCACCAAAGGGGGCGTGCTGTCGATGGTGATTGACAGCACGCCCCCTTCGGTGGGCGTGCCGGAGGCGTGGCTGCCCAGACGGAGGCGTTCCCATGGGAACGCCTCCGTCTGGGTCCGGCCCCACTGACATCACTAGTGATGTCAGTGGGAGTGCTTTTGGCTCTGATAGAGCCAAAAGCACTCCTGGGCTTGCGGCAACGAGACCCTACCACAGGGTCTCGTGCAAACCCGATGGTCGCGATGGTCTTGACCATCGCAACCATCTTTTTGGCCGCTCGCTATAGCTGTGGGTGGTCACCCACAGCTATGCGAGCGGCCAGGAGGATGCTCCAAAAAGGAGCAGGGACGGCCATGATTCAGAGCGAGCGCTCTCTCAGAGCGTCCGGCTCTGAATCAGGGCCATAGTCCCTTCCTGTCTTCTTAGAAGGTCTGTTTCTCCACCTGATTCCGAATACACCCAAAGACCAACTACATCTCGACAGAGCTCATAGGGCTCTGCGCCCTAAACCATCTTCATCACAACCACCGAGAGATGTCATCATTCACTTTCACTATTATAAAACTAAGGAACAGATAATGCTGGCAGTTCGTGGGGTCCCCACGATCTCTTTTTCCGGGCTGCAACTACAATTGTTTCAGGATCTAGCTCCTTCCATACTAAAGAAACAACGTGACCTACTTAATGTCACTAAGACTCTGCACAATCATTCCATCAAGTATAAATGGGGTTTCCCATTTCAGCTCCAAGTCACCAGAAATGGAGGTTCCTATATAGTCAAGACACCTACACAAGGCAATGAACTTCTTCAAACCTTTGGTCTCATAGACGACCTTCCTGAGTCAATTCGTAACCAACTCCCTTCGCCACAGCAGAGCCCAGTTGCTCCAACCCCCGAGTGGTCTACTACTTAACTGCCTCTCCCTTTCATACACGACGTCATACACGTGAATATGCTGTTTAGTTAACTAATGATAGCCATTTTCCATTTGTTTTCTTTCTAAAGACTGCTATTGCTGAAAAATAATGTGTCACTGCGCTATGTTTTGTAAGCAGCTCATTAGAAATTTAAGCATAAAAATTGGGGTTATGAGCACTATATGTCTAAATAGTGGCACCTGTAAGAAAATTTATGGGTTAGTAAAACTTATGTTTATAGCTCCTTTGTGGAGAATTGGTTTGAGGTGAGACCCGACCGGGGTCGCTATTGCTGTGTTGCTGTTGGCCCTGACTGTCCCTACCTTGTCCGTCCAATGGGCGCTCCTTGCAGTACAGGTCCGGGCGATGATGGTAGTTGGTGAAGCTGAGTCTGGCCTTGACTCTTGCTTCATGTGTGCCGCTGGCATCTGGCCAAGTGCGGCCACAGGTGATGATGTCAGTGGGATACAGCAGGCAAATGCGGACGGCTTTGTAGCCGGAAAACCTCGATGTCGGGTGTGAGTCACCTTCTGCCTCCAACGCATTTCGTGCCCTCAAGCACTTTATCACGGATGGCATTGGGTCCAATAATTGTGGTTTAAATACCTAAAAAACTTTATTGAATTTTCATTAAAAACCGGAAGTTGTCACCTGAAGTAAATAAAAAGAGCGGTTACAATGTGTTGCCCTCCATATTATGGATTGGATTAAAATTAATATTATAATTTAATTGAAATAAGGTGCCACATAAATATGAAATATGTTAAAATATAAATATATATAAATATAAGTATAAAATAAAGTTAATTTTATAGTCTAAAATATGAAATGAAAAGTTTATAGGAGGATTATAAAAATGCATTTAGTTCAATATCCATATTTAGACCAGATGGTTGCAAAGTTTTTAGATCATTTTGTTTCTATTCTTTTTAGGCTGTTTACAATATTTCCACCTCTCCAATTTCTATGGAGTTTTTTTATTGATGTAAATTTCAGACCTACTGGATTTTTTTTATGTACAGTACTTCTGCGAAGTGGTTTGAAACACTGTGGGTTTGTAGACCTCTTTTTCTATCATAAATATGTTCCGCCGGTCTCGTCTTCATTTTTCTCTTAGTTTAACCTACATATTGGAGCCCACAGGGGCATTCCAGTAGCTAAATTAGTTCTTCACTTTCACATGAAATAATTTTTTTTATTTTATACTTCTTTCCAGTTATGTTTGATTTGAATTCCCATGTTGGTTTTGTTGTTGTTATTCTTTGGGTCTTACATGCTGTACATTTAAGGCAGTAATGGTGTCCTTTGTTCAGAAGTGAAGATTCATCGTTCAAGGCGACAAAGCTTTTTACTAATTTCTGTTTCATGTTTCTTGCTTTGCGATATATTATACGTTGGTTTTCTGAGATACAAGGAGTCAGATCGGCATCCAACCTCAAAATATGCCAGTGTTTTCTTATTAGGTCTTCTATAGTATTAGTGTTGCTATTGAATTGTGTTATAAATGAAAGGTCCCTTTCTTCATTCTTGTTTTTATTTTTATAAGTGATTAGATCTTTCCTTTCAAGTTGTTCTATTTTCGTTAGTTGAATTTCTAGATCTTTGGGTTTATAGCCTTTATTAATAAACTCAGTCTTTAATTTCTCGCTTTGTTGGTGGTATTCTGAATTCTCAGTGCAATTACGTTTTATCCAATTCCTATGATGGTTGCTTGATACTGGTAAGGCATTGTTTCCGTTTAATTCTTGACTGTATTTTATTTTCTTTAATATAAATTTCCAAATATAGACATACAACTTTCCTTACTCATAGTAGTTGTGAATTCCAGATTGACATCATTCCTATTGATATACTTGATGAAATTTTGTAGTTCTTCATTCGGTCCATCCCATATGAAGAAAACATAATCAATATATCGTTATCTTTGGAAATTATATATTGATTATGTTTTCTTCATATGGGATGGACCAAATGAAGAACTACAAACTTTCATCAAGTATATCAATAGGAATGATGTCAATCTGGAATTCACAACTACTACGAGTAAGGAAAGTTGTATGTCTAGATTTGGAAATTTATATGAAAGAAAATAAAATACAGTCAAGAACTTACATCCAATATGTAGGTCAAACTAAGAGAAAAATGAAGACGAGACTGGCGGAACATATTTATAATATAAAAAGAGGTCTACAAACCCACAGTGTTTCAAACCACTTTGCAGAAGTACATAAAAAAATCCAGTAGGTCTGAAATTTACATCAATACAAAAACTCCATAGAAATTGGAGAGGTGGAAATATTGTAAACAGCCTAAACAGAATAGAACAAAATGGATTTATGATCTAAAAACTCTAAACATTAAAAAAAACCTACAAATTAAGATTTTGCATTTTATATGGGCGGGTCGAAGACCAAGAGTATGAATGAGCATATTACAAAAACATGGTTCGCAAGGAGGCTTGGGTGTTCCTGATTTGATCAAATATTTTAGAGCAACTCAACTATCGACATGTATTTATGGCATGCACCCCCTGCCTGAAAAATTTGGACAGATATTGAAGCCTAAGTCCTTAAGATATATTCCCCTTATTGCCTCATATGGTGCACTCCCTCTAATCGCCCAAACACTGTCTCATCCCTCCCCACAGTCCGGTTTACACTCTCTATATGGGACCTGTGAACACATCTATACCAACTTCGCTCCTTCCATCCATTTCTGGTCCCATTATGGAACAATCCAAATTTCGTCCCAGGTTTAAATCATCAAGCATTTCAGCATTGGACAAAACCTAACATACTTTTTCCACTAGATATAGTTTCCTTACACTATTTTCCTGAATTTTATGATATACAAACCCGCTACTCCCTCCCACACAAAGTATTCTATAAATTTTTACAAATCCGCCACTTTTGTCATTCACTCAAAAATCAGCTTCCCCTATTAGTAAAACCCCTTTAGAATCATTATGCCATCATCACCACACCACCAAAGGCCTAATCTCTACTATCTTTCAAATTCTTCTATCACACAATCAGCCTTTAAAGGAGCCCCATGAGTTGGCTTGGGAAACTGATATAGGGGTGACTCTGACCCCCGAGGAGTGTACAATAATTAAATCTGAGATCTCTAAGAGTTCAATCTCAGTTATAATTAAGGAAAATCCATATAAGCTTTATTACAGCTGGTATCTGGTACCTACCCGTCTGCACTCGATATACCCAACGGTCTTCCCGCTGTGCTGAAGGTTGTGTGGACAGTTGGGAACCCTGCTGCATATCTGGTGGTCGTGCCCCTACATTCAACAATACTGGAGGAATAGTCATAAATTAATTGGAGAGATTGTAGATGTACAAATCCCCTTTACCCCATTATTTACTCTACTTTCTTCCCCCATTCCTAACACATCCCATCCTATACAAAAACTTATTAAACATAAATTCTAAACACAGCAAAGTGCCAAATGGCAGCACATTGGAAATCAACTACATCTCTCCCCATCCCAGCCACTATTAATGCAATATGGTCTACTTATAAAATAAAACGAATTTCCCCTATTTTACATGATACCCCAGATCAATTTATTAAAATATGTTCTCCCTGGACATCCCACTTTGATGCTGAGCCCCCCTTGACCACAATCTAATAACCCTCTTTACCAGATATACACTGTATAGTGTGATAATGTACCACTCTAGCTGGCATACCTCATAACCCATTCCTCTTTTTCCCCCACTTTCTATCTCCTATTTCCTTATTTCTTGTTTGTTACCCTTATCTCCCTTTTTGTAATTTTTTTCTCTCCTTTCTCTCCTTTTTGCCTTTTCTTTAAATTATTTTATTTTATTTTTTATTATTAATGCTGTTGATGCAAACTTATTTTGTATTATAGCTTTAAATGCAACTTTCAGTAATCTCAAAAAACGATTTCATATGTTATAATTGTTACTTTTATTTCTTTGTATACGCAGAAACATTTTCTTAATAAACAGTTTAGAAAAAAAAACAACAACGACACCGCCATGAGGAGGAGGAGACGGAGATGGAAGCAGAGGACAGGGCGGCTTAGCCTGAAAGCCCTCCCCTGTCAAGTAAGTACTGTGGAGTACATTGTGTTTTACTACTGTACTGTACTTTTCTTCCTTTTAAGAATATCCTTGGACTTCATGCTTGGTTTGTGCTTCGACATGCACTGTCAAGTGTGGGACCTTATATAGAGTGGTGTATGCCTTTCAAAATCATGTCCAATCAACTGAATTTACCACAGGTGGACTCCAATTAAGCTGTAGGAACATCTCAAGGATGATCAGTGGAAACATGATGCACCTGAGCTCAATTTTGAGCTTCATGGCAAAGGCTGTGAATACTTATGTACTTGTGATTTCTTAGTTTTTTTTTAATTAAATTTGCAAAAATCTCAAAAAAACTTTATACACTGTGTCATTATGGGGTATTGTGTGTAGAATTTTGAGGACAAAAATTAATTTATTCCATTTTGGAATAAGGCTGTAACATAACAAAATGTGGAAAAAGGGAAGCGTTTTGAATACTTTCCGGATGCACTGTATTAGCATCTTTGCAAAAGTGGTGAAGAATGGCATAAAGCAGTATTTTTTGGGGAAAATAAGTAGTTCAGTCAAATTTAGGGTACTTGAAAATTGTTTCTAGCATATTTTTATGTTCGTAAAGTGAACTTTAAAAAAATGTGAAAAACCACCCACAAACATGCACCTGCAATGTCAAAAACACTTGGTCCCTCCTTACAGCACCCCAAGAAGTCTATGTCGCTAGTTTTATAGTTGTCCCCTCCACTTTTTACTTTTTCGCCCCCAAAAGGAAAGTACTTTTTTGGGGTGTTCTGAGGGAATTTTTAAAATGTTTTTTTGGTTGATTTGTCCTTTGGGGTGCTGTCCCAAGGGTTCTGAATAGTTTCCCCATGTTTGCACCCCAAAATAATGATTTTGCACTTTTTTTCACCAGCTATTCATAGGAGATACTTTTCCGCCTAGTCCAATGCATTGACTTTCCGCTTAGACGAATTCATCCTGGAATTTAATATGGAGATACTATGAAAACAGGCGGAAAGTCCGAATCTGCAGAAACTTTGTCCAAACGGCACTTTTCGCCTCTAATTGAATCTGGCCCTTAATCTGTTATGTGTGCATTCCTGCATTAATATCTGTGTTACCAGCATCCTGTCCCTGCTGGGTAATAAACCTCAACTTGGTTAAGTATTCATCTTGTGGACTGACCTCCATCCCACACCGCTGACACTGATACCAACATCCATAGATTCTGCCATTAGAGAAAACTGTAAAAGAGGAAGATGAAAAAGTAATGGCAAAGTGACAACAATTTGGCATTATTGGTGCTAAAACGTGTGTGTCTCCACCAAGCGCTTTCTTTCTACCAGTTCTATGGCACAGTGACCAGACTGAGGGCCTGATTCAGACCCGGACGCTATTTGCGGACGGTCGTTCCAAAAAAGGGGCCGGCTATTTAAATTGAGCGCTTGCTTTTTGCGGTTTGTTGACGCCTCTATGAGTGAGCAAATGAAAAATGCGCTCGCTATTTTGTAAAGACGCCCCTTTGCTGTTCGCATCACACGTCATCTCCGGTATTTATTAGATTAATCGGGAACATCGAAAGGCATCTGAACTGCTCGCACTGCTTGTGGTAGGTTTTTCTTACCGCAATCACTGCGAGCTGTTCAGGCTAAAAGACAACCAAGTGACGTGGTCGATGACGCTCCTTTACTAATTATGCACTCCCATTAAATGCCCTTTTCACCATTTGGCATGCCTGCATTCGGATCTCCACTACCCCCGTTTTCAAGCACCTTCCCCTGTTACCACCCATAAATGGTACATTTGGTCAATCAAACTAGCAGCCCCTCGCTGTTTTGCGAGCACACGAAAATCAACCGCAATGACTGGTTTGCGCATGCGCATTATGACCCATACGCATGCGCAGTTGTGCTAACATCGCTCAGAGCGAACGAGCGGCCGCTTACGAGCGGCTCTGAATCAGGCCCTGAATCCACCATACTCTTTCATTCTGCCTATCATTTCAATGTGGTCCTTTGACCATACTCTTAGCGAATGCTTTGGGCTGGCATTTATCTATTTGATTGAAGATTGATGTGACCATGGGCCTCCATCTGTATTGCATAGCTTGCAGCATGGATGTCTTAGGGTATCCACTACCCGACAGTGAAAAGACTGAACGATATCGTTATCGTTCACTACACTGCAGGGTGCCCACACTGAACAATATGTCGTTCATTGCAGGCACAATAAATCATTTGCAAACATGCTGAACCTGACGATATCATCAGGTTGACCAGCATGTTTGAACGATGATAGATGTCTAAAAGACCAAATTTTCAAACGATTTTCAAACGATGAACAAACGACTATCGAACGATTTTATCGTTATTGTTCAACTTTATCATCTAGTGGATACCCCCTTACACAGCCACAGTCGGACTGGACCAGTTACCTTATGATCCCGCCCCATAGTTGCCTACTTTTGAAAACTAGTTTCAGGGAGATTGTAGTAGAATGTCCCGAGGGTAGCGCAGTGCGCCACGTGGGTTCGTGACAAGCTCTGCCCTAAGAATTTGTTTGGCTCCACCTATGGGTGTATCTATTACCACTCAATGGTGTGTCCTGCAGGGGAAGTGTTGCTGCAGTGGAAACCTATAATACTAATAGCAGCATGCTGCCAGAGCAGGTTTGTGTATTAGAGATAAAAAGCAGTGACAAGTAAACCCTATGTTCTAAAACCTATACTCAATTAGCAAATACAACAAGCTATATCAAACCAGTGACAATAGTAAATGTAAAAAAGACCATATACCGTACAGTAGTAATAATGTGTATATTAAATGGAAGAACGCCAAATATTTATGCAAACTCAAATGTGTGAGTCTAAAGTTGGGTACACACTGGGCCTAATTCAGACCCGCTCGCGAGCGCTGAGCGCTCACAAACTGGTCAATGTTGGCCCAGTGCGCACGACGGAGGCGGTTCCGTCGTGTGCATGCGCGAGACCCGGATAGCGACGGACAAGCCGTCGCTATGGGTCTCGCTACAAAGGAGGCGTGCTGTCGATGGTGGGCATGCCGGGGGCGTGGCTGGCCAGACGGAGGCTTTTCCATGGGAACGCCTACCGTCTGGGGCCGGCCCCACTGACATCACACGTGATGTCAGTGGGAGTGCTTTCGGCTCTGATAGAGCCAAAAGCACTCCAGGGCTTGCGACAACAAGACCCTACCACAAGGGTCTCATCGCAAGCCCGATGGTCGCGATGGTCTTGACCAATGCAACCATCTTCCTGGCCGCTCGCTATGGCTGTGGGTGGTCACCCATAGCTATACGAGTGGCCAGGAGGCCGCTCTAAAAATGAAGAAGGACGGCCCTGATTCAGAGCGAGCGCTCTGCCAGAGCATCCGGCTCTGAATCAGGGCCACTGTACGGTGTGTGACCCAGCCGACGTTGCAATGTGATTTAATGATACATCGCGTGCAAATGTAGATACTGCACGATCCTGAGTACGAGGGTGCGATGTCCCATTACATTCTGTATGTAACAGCACCAGGTCATTTATTGCATTGTCCATCTGCTGTGCAACACAGCTTATGGAACGGTGCGACAAACAGCCATAATGCACGCGCAATTGGTCATACACACTGCACAATCCAATGATATATCATTCCGATCCGTGTCAGGGCGATATATCGTACAATATTTTGTATAGTGTGTACCCAGCTTAAGGAAATATTGAAAATATCTACTACATGTGCACGTTAAGGAATTTAATAAAAAAGTCAAAAATAAATCACAAACAGCAAGTACCAGTCACTGTATATATACATGTATATATATATATATATGTATATATATAGATGCCAAATAGCCCGGCACTCCCACAAAAAATACCCCAGCCAACGGTGCACTTTGGCACACAGACATTGCCAACTTTTCTAAATCAGCTAGTTTACCTTCCAATTTTTCGACCAAATCACATGGCTGCTACAAATGTCTTAGATGCACCACTTGCCGCAATAAGGTTACGGGGCCTTCAATCACACACCCCCATTCAGGACAACAGTATGATATCAAGCACGTCCTAACTTGCACGTCATCTTTTATAGTGTATCTAATAAATTGTCCGTGCCACCTTAGCTATGTGGGCAAAACTCAGGGTCGGCTCTAGGCATGTTCCACCTGAGCGGCCGCACAAGGGCGCCACATACTGGGGGCGTGCCGATTTTCTGCAGCCATTTTACCCTGGCCGGCCCTGTCACTGTCTGGCTGTGCTGCCTGTCACTGTGTGCTGGGATGCCCACCCACCCAGCGGCCGCGCGGCACTTTTGGACACTCCCACCGTGCTCCAAGATTGGGCAGTGCTGGGCTGGGCGGGTGTGACGTCACACGCCATCCCTGCCCGCGCTCCGATACCGGTCATCCCTGGTGGACTAAATGGAAGCCGGGCACTGGTGGAAACGCAGCGTAGTGCTGCTGCAGTGCTGGCGGCCGGCCACGGGACCAGCATGACTCGTGAGGCTCGGTCGAGTCGCGTGTCCCTCAGCAGCGGCAGGCGGAGCAGCAGGGACTACAGCCAGACCAGCCGGGTGACAGGAGGTGAGTGAACTCTGCATGCGGGCACTTTGGCAGCTGGTGCTGCAACTATCAATTACTGTCCCAGTCTCCCAGAGCTTTTTTTAAAAAATGTGTCCGCTGTCACTGGTCGAGCGAGCCAATAACAGTTCGCGGACCAGCAGCCGCCCCTAATTGGCTGTCGGTCCGCGTGGCCGGCACCATATATTCAGAATACTGCTGGGGACCCAGATGGGAGGGGAGCATTGCTCAGCGTGCTGCGCGCTGTCATGTTGAATGAGTGATGAAAGGCGGGACTATGTGTGTATATATACCGATGAACGGGCTACTGTGTACAGATGGTAAAGGGGGGCTGTGTGTGTGTGTACAGGAGGTGGAGGGGGGCTGTGTGTGTAACTTTGTAAAGATGGTGAAGGGGGGCTGTGTGTGTGTACAGATGGTGAAGGGGGGCTGTGTGTGTACAGATGGTGAAGAGGGGCTGTGTGTGTGTACAGATGGTGAAGGGGCTGTGTGTGTGTACAGATGGTGAAGAGGGGCTGTGTGTGTGTACAGATGGTAAAGGGGGGCTGTGTGTGTGTGTACAGGAGGTGGAGGGGGGCTGTGTGTGTAACTTTGTAAAGATGGTGAAGGGGGGCTGTGTGTGTGTACAGATGGTGAAGGGGGGCTGTGTGTGTACAGATGGTGAAGAGGGGCTGTGTGTGTGTACAGATGGTGAAGGGGCTGTGTGTGTGTACAGATGGTGAAGAGGGGCTGTGTGTGTGTACAGATGGTGAAGGGGGTCTGTGTGTGTGTACAGGTGGTGAAGGGGCTGTGTGTGTACAGGTGGTGAAGGGGCTGTGTGTGTGTACAGGTGGTGAAGGGGCTGTGTGTGTACAGGTGGTGAAGGGGGGCTGTGTGTGTGTACAGATGGTGAAGGGGGGCTGTGTGTGTGTACAGATGGTGAAGGGGGGCTGTGTGTGTGTACAGGTGGTGAAGGGGCTGTGTGTGTGTACAGGTGGTGAAGGGGCTGTGTGTGTACACGTAGTGAAGGAGCTGTGTGTGTACAGGTAGTGAAGGGTCTGTGTGTGTGTGTGTACAGGTGGTGAAGGGGGGCTGTGTGTGTGTACAGATGGTGAAGGGGGGCTGTGTGTGTGTACAGATGGTGAAGGGGCTGTGTGTGTGTACAGATGGTGAAGGGGGGCTGTGTGTGTACAGATGGTGAAGGGGGGCTGTGTGTGTGTACAGGTGGTGAAGGGGCTGTGTGTGTACAGGTGGTGAAGGGGCTGTGTGTGTACAGGTGGTGAAGGGGCTGTGTGTGTACAGGTGGTGAAGGGGCTGTGTGTGTAGAGGTGAAGAAAGGGCTGTGTGTGGGTGTACAGGAGGTGGAGGGGGGCTGTGTGTGTAACTTTGTAAAGACGGTGAAGGGGGGCTGTGTGTGTGTACAGATGGTGAAGGGGGGCTGTGTGTGTACAGATGGTGAAGGGGGCTGTGTGTGTGTACAGGTGGTGAAGGGGCTGTGTGTGTACAGGTGGTGAAGGGGCTGTGTGTGTGTACAGATGTGAAGGGGCTGTGTGTGTGTACAGGTGGTGAAGGGGCTGTGTGTGTACATGTAGTGAAGGAGCTGTGTGTGTGTACAGGTTGTGAAGGGGCTGTGTGTGTACAGGTGGAGAAAGGGCTGTGTGTGTACAGGTGGTTAACGGACTGTGGACCTTATTCAGAGTCGGTCGTAGCGGCTGCACGGTCGTACGCATCTGATGTTTTTCTTTATGCGCCTGCGCACGGCTAGCTGTGCGCATGTGCGTACGAGCTCTACCGATGCAAAATACTGTCGGTCGTAGGACTTCCGAAACGGAAGTGGATTGCTAAAGTTGATTGACAGGAAAGTCCGTTTGTGGGTGTATACGGGGGTGATGGTCTGCAAACGGAGGCGTTCTTCAGCGTTTCCAGGCTTTTTAGGGGAGTGCATAAATTATCTGCTTCGTACGACCATGAATTGCGGATGCATGACAACGTCACTCTAAGAACAGGATGATCGTCCAGGCTAAGGTAGGCAAGAAGCGTCCGTAAGCCACAACAGTACAATCGTTAATCCGATGTTACTTGTGATGTTTCTAATTGGAACCACACAAACCAAGCAGCTAAGATTGGTGCATTGTAACTATTAACACTGCTAATTACCTTGTAACTGATTTCACTTGCGTGTGCATTAGGAAATTCATAACACATATGTTTATTTGTGCTTTTTAAACTTATTTTGTTCGGACATTTTTAAAAACATCTAGCATTGTGTTTTGCGTAGCAGCCTTTTCAGATACCATACTTTTTAAACCATGTATACATTGATATAGTTAAATATAGACATTTTGTAATAAAAAAAAAATATTTTTTGGAAATTAACCTTTCATCACAATTTTACTTACAATTGTTAGGGCAACATTTGCCTGTAAATAAAAATAAAAAACACAATTCAAAAAATAAATTAATAAAAAAAAAAAAAAGAGCTTGAGACATTGGTGACAAGAAATATGGGGACTGGACAAGAGGTGAGGGAGGAGATATCCAGGGCTACTTTCGTCGTTTGGGCCGGCTCGGAGGAAGAGGTAAGCTACGGACAGCCGACTGGCGTGTAACACGCCGACTGGCCTGGCCAGAGGTAGATGGGATTTCCTCAGGCCAAGGCATAGGGCTCTCCCACTTGCGGGGGTGGCTGTTGGGCTGCCAGAGGTGGTGGTCCTGGGAGGAAGGGAGTCTCGCTCCATTATGGCAGGTGGCTTTGCCTGCTCCTGGGTATTGGCCAAACGATCTATGGCCCCAGCAATGGTCTCCAGGACCACCGCCACCCTCACCAGAGTGGTCTCCATCCTCAGAAGAACACATCTGTTCTCCTGAGTTTGGGAGACCAACCTGGTGAGGAGAGGCACTGCTCGGTCTGATGGTTGCCCTGGAGTAGACTCCACAGGGTCCCCAGATGGAGTACTTGGATCCTCCCCTGCAGAGTCTCCATCTGTGCTGGACCCAGACCTGACCTCAGGAGCAGGCACTACCTCCTCTGATTCTGGAATTATAAAAAAAAAACATTAGCATTTTTTACCCAAAAAAAACGCATACACGTTTCAGCTTTATACTTTTTTGCTTCCAAAAAATATTTACCTTCTTGCACATGTGGAGCGTTGAATTCAGCCATGTCAGTGTCCATAGTGGACACGCCGACTATCTCCTCTTCCGTCACACATCCCTGAGCCAACATCTCCAACCTCGTCAAGGTCAGCTCCTCAGGGATGGGACCACCACCTGTCCCCGCAGCATGGTCCACCCTACTCTGTAGCTTCCTCTTCAACTGGTACTTGAAATCGGTCCATCTGACAATGTGATGTTGCATTTTTTAAGGGTTAGTTTATTTAATCAAGATCTCGCTTTTGACCAGTACACTCACAATATCATTTTCTTACCGTTTCTTCACGACTTTCATGGTTCTGTGGGTTGTCCCCACAGCATTAACAGCCCTGGATATCTCCTCCCAAATCCTGTCTTTGGCTCCAGCCCCCATATTTCTTGGGGCATGGACAAGGTTCTCCATTGTCATGGTCACCAATGTCTCAAGCTCTATCCTTGAAAATGGAGGATTTCTTGGCCTGCTTGGCCCCGCCTCCTCCTCCTCTAGTGGTGGTATTGGATTCCCAGCACCTACAATATTTTTAAATTTAGAATAAATAAAAAATGCATTTTTGGAAAATATGAACTGTTCTTGTGTTTTTAGCAAAATGTGTTTAACACTTACCTGCCTCATTTGGCCTCTGCTCACCATGCTCCTCGCTTGCCATTTTCCAAACTTGTGAGAGAGCATGAAGAATAGTGCTTGTGAAGACTATTTTATAGATGTGAGTGCATCCCTGGATTGGTTACCTGTGCATCCCTATTTGCCTACGTACAAAGCACACCTTGCCTGCATTCTGTAATCACTGCGTGAATTGGGCTAGATGTGAGCGCATCCCTGTATTGGTTACCTGTGCATCCCTATTTGCCTACGTACAAAGCACACCTTGCCTGCATTCTGTAATCAGTGCGTGGGTTGGGCTAGATGTGAGCGCATCCCTGGATTGGTTACCCGTGCATCCCTAGTTGCCTACGTACAAAGCACAGCGTGCCTGCATTCTGTAATCACTGCGTGGGTTGGGCTAGATTTGAGTGCATCCCTGGATTGGCTACCCGTGCATCCCTATTTGACTACGTACAAAGCACACCTTGCCTGCATTCTGTAATCACTGCGTGGGTTGGGCTAGATGTGAGCGCATCCCTGGATTGGTTACCCGTGCATCCCTATTTGCCTACATACAAAGCACACCTTGCCTGCATTCTGTAATCACTGCGTGGGTTGGGCTATATGTGAGCGCATCCCTGGATTGGTTACCCGTGCATCCCTATTTGCCTACGTACAAAGCACACCTTGCCTGCAGGATTCAATCATTGTGTTATTTTTGGCCTTATTTAAGTCAAAGCCAAATGTTCCCTTACTTGTGGGTTGTAGTTGGAGTGATTTGTGGTGCAGGAAGGGATTGCTAGTGTTTACAGTGTTTGGAGTTGTTTGAGTGGTGCTTGTGTGTTGTTGGAGTGGTGCTTGTGTGTGTTGTTTGTTTATTTTTTTTTGTTTACATTTTTTTTGGGTGGTGGTTTTTTTATGTAATTTATTTTTTTGGGTGGTGGGTTTTTTTAATTTATTTTGTTGGGTGGTTTTTTTTTGCAATTTTTGGGGCTGGTGTTTTATTTTTATTTTTTTGGATGGTGGGTTTTTATATTTTTTTTTTGTTGGGTGGTGGGTTTTTTTTTTGGGTGGTGGGTTTTTTTTTTTGGGTGGTGGGTTATTTTTTAATTTTGGTTTGTCCATACATTTCCCAAACCCGGTTACTTTGTGTGTTTGGGTGGCCGTATTTTTTGAGGAAGAAAATAACAATGTTCTTGGCAGACTCCAGTAAGTGTGCCAGCCTACTGCAAGCTGTTTGTTTTTTGGTTGTTATTTAAAACCAAAAAAAGACATTATTCAAACAATTATTGTCATGTTCTATTGTTTTGTTTTAGGTGTTTAACAGTCCAGTTTGTACTAGATTCAGGTAAGTGTCTATTTTTACAAACATAAAAGTTTTTTGTATTTAAGAATGAAGTGTTTTTTGCAGTCTTTTTGACATTTAATAATGCATTTGTGGTTTATAATGTTAAAAAAATAATTATGTTTTCAAAATTTAATATTGCCCAATTTCAAAGTTAAGGATTGTTTTAACAATAATAGTAGTAATAGTGGTGTTTTTTGCCTAAAATATTTTTTTCTTTGTCTTCCATAAAATAAAAACCCGTACACAAACAACACCTTTAGGGGTTCCCGAAGATGGCACAGCCCGACCCTGTAAGAATATGCACCATTATTACTAAGCTAAGTATTTTTGTAAAAATATTGAAAAATCAATCTCAAAAACACTTTTTTTTATTTGTAACTTTACAGAGCGATGTGGGCCAGCTAATAGTGGCCATGTTGCCCCCCACCAACCTTCCTCAGCCTCCTCCTGGGCGTAGGCATAGGAGACGTGCAAGGGCCAAGATATATAGAACACGTGTCACCCTTTTTAGAATGCCTGATGATGTGGTTGTAACCACTTATCGCCTGCCTCCAAATATTATCCTTGACACTCTTTCAATAATAAAGAATGATCTAGAAAGTCAGATTCACATTCCTACAGCAATCACACCACTTACACAGTATGCCTTTGGATGCGGAAGCCCTTGATGTGGAAAAGCAGAAGTTTTTGGAGATTGCAGGCTTTCCACACGTCATAGGGGTAGTGGATGGCACTCACATAGCACTTCAGCCCCCTGCATGCAGGGAACAAATCTATAGGAACCGTAAACATTTCCATTCGCTAAATGTAATGGTGCTATGTGATGCCTCCCTCCAGATCCTCTCCCTGAATGCCAAATTTCCAGGCCGCAGCCATGATGCGTACGTGATCCAGCATTCAGGGATTTGGCCAAAATGAAGCACACTGCAAGCTGGTGACGCGTGGCTTCTTGGTAAGTATAAATCCAGTATGTAGCTATAGTAATAGTGTAAAAATGTTTTTATTGAGAATTTATGGATCTTTTGGTGCCCCATTTCCATCAGGTGACAGTGGATATCCTTGCACGCCCTGGCTGCTGACTCCTTATTTGAATCCCACACCAGGGCCACAAAGTCAATGTAATGCCATGTTTACTGCCACCAGGCAGGTGGTGGAGCGCTGTATAGGCCTTTTAAAGGGCCGGTTCCAGTATCTCCATCACTCTGGTGGTGCACTCATGTACTCGCCGGATATGGTTTCTCGCATTGTGGTCCTGTGTAGGATTTTACACAACATTACAATAAGGAGTCGAGTACCCATGCAGCCAGAGGATGCCTTGCCAGAGGATGGCCCCCGGCGGGAGGTGTTGTGATGCTGTCGGGGGTGGTCAGACGCGATTCTGTTGTTTCCAGATTTTTTAGGTAATAATTTTTAAAAAATTTTTACATTTTACAGTTAGAGCAAATGTATTTTAAGGTGAACCTAATTTTTGTTTTTTTTGTTTTTTTCCACCAAAATTACAACACTTTCCAAAACTGAAAAACTAATGGAACCCATTGGCAATACCCTGTACTGTTTTTGGACAACTAACATAATTTTTACGGATATACCACCACATGTTTAGTTAATTTTGTGTTTTTGTATAAAAATTGTCTGTTAAAAAAGAAAAATTATGTTTTATTTTTGCTTTGGTTGTTTATGTCTGACTAAGCAAGATATTTTAGTTGTGAAAACCCTGAGGACATTTTTTTTGTGTGATTCTGTGATGAAATGCTTTTTACAATTAAAAGCATGTTGGCAACATGTTTGTTATTTAATAAATGTTTTACCAAAAAAAAAGGTTTGGTGTAAATGTATTTTGAAAGCCATTTTGAGGTGGATAATGTAGGGCAACCCCAAAGCAAAAAAAAAACAACATTAATGCAAATGTTCTTAAGGTTTACATAAACATTTTTGTATTAGTTACACTATGGAAAGGCACCCAGCTTTGTTCACAAAGTATCTGAAATGCAGAATTACACCATTTAATTTTTAAGAAAAAAGAGGACAAATGTTTTTCCAAAAAAAACTTTACTGTAAATATCTTAAATTACAAATGTACAAAGAGAAAAAAAAAATTAAACCTGCTCCAGACTCCCCACAATCCACTGTAGGCAGTAGTAGGCCTCCAACAGATGGCCACTTGTACGAGTAAGCTCCTCCCAAATTCCCACCAGTATGTTGGTTAGATCTGTGGACAGAAAAATGTATTTGTAGGTTAAAAACATCTAAAAAATGACCCACATTTTAACATTACACATTATTCAATGTCCCAAATAGTAGGTAGACACAATGATGTTAGGGTGTGTTCTAAAAAGTTTTCTACACATAACATTATTATTATGTAGAAACTTTTATGGTGTAAAAACACTTTGAAACACTAATTATGTGGCATAACCAAAAAAAACCTAGGATGATTTCTAAACAACTGGGAGGTGTATTCTTAAGTCATGATGGCCATATCCTTAAAACACACTGCACGTATTCACTTCAAGAATGTTCGTGATAATCCAAAAATACAATGTGTTTGTTTGCTATGGCTAACATCACTTTTCCTAAAGAAGTTACATCTTAGTACATTTTAAACACAGTGTACACAACATTAACA
Source organism: Taudactylus pleione (assembly GCA_031769625.1). Lineage (NCBI taxonomy): Eukaryota > Metazoa > Chordata > Amphibia > Anura > Myobatrachidae > Taudactylus > Taudactylus pleione. The sequence continues at coordinate 22,127,395 of JAUIMM010000007.1, read as the reverse complement.
AGGTTAGTCTGGTTCCTATCACCTTTCCAAGTTCTGTGACATGTTTTATTTAAATCTAAAATACAAATCCAAATGTAATCAATTTTTACACCAAATAAAAAGCATTTTGTAAACCCCAAAAGGCATACATTTTTGGGAACCCCCCCCAAAAAAGGGCCCAGGCACAAAACATAAGCAAAAAATATTGAATAACAGGATTACTGCGCAATGATTATGACACCCATACTGTAAAAAAGAAAACAAACACACAGCCACATTTTTAAAAAAAAAACATGGATAACAACAACACTCCACAATGAAAAAAAAAAATTATATTAAAAAACACATACCATCAGAGCGTGGCAAGGAAGCACTCGATGGACATGGTGCTGGAGATGGAGATGCAGATGGGGAGAAAGTTGGAGTTGGGGGAATGGTGGGAGGGGAAATGGAGTGGCAAAAATCAAAGGGAGGGGATATTTGTGTTGAGGACTCGGGTACAGGAGTGGAGATTTGGGATGAGTGGGCAGTGGAGGGAGGAATACTAGGGGAGTTTTGGAAGAGGGAGGGAGGGTTACTGAGGGAGTATGGTGGTGGGGAGGGAGGGCTGGGTTGAGCGGATGGGGAAGGTGAGGGGGAGGGCTGCAGGTTAGGACCTGCATTGCGTCCAAATCTGCAGGCCCTTCTCTGTCTCCGCTGTGTTTCTAAAATTTAAAGATATTAAAAAAAACTAAGTTTAGTTTTCACTTTTGGCTACCCAATACAAGTACACTTTACACATTCAGGACAATAGGGACAACATACAGGAGGGTTTAATTACATTTAATAAAAGAATTGGAAAAGGAACATACATTTTTAACAGTCCACTAATTATAACATTTATACAAACGCATACTTACGTCTGCGTAATCGCGCCCGCATATTTCGCAAAAGGACTGGCGACCGGCGGCACAAATCCGACCACCGCCTCTCTAGTTGCGCTATATTGCGCCTATATCCCGCACTGCGAAGGGCTCGCCTCACCTCCGCATAGGCCGCCCGCTTTATGAGGTTGGAAATTGGAGGCTGGGCGTTCGTAATCCGCCTGTCCATAATATTGACGAGAATCAACAATTCCCGACGGGTAAAGCCCGCGGCTCTCATGATGGCAATGGCCGATTTTTCAGAAAACATGAAATATACATGGGGTAAAATAAAGATGATTGGCTAAAATATTTACTCAGTTTCCTAAAAAAAAACACTATTGGCCAATCCTTTAATCATGTGACCTGAAAAATAAGGTCAGATTTGATTGGATAAAACACGCAGTGTGCAATTGCAAACATAAGAGTGCAAATGATCCTAACGCAAAATGCACATGCATTTTTAAAGTTAACACAATTAGCAACAGTACATTCACAGATAATAAACATTACTTTGTTTTGGAAATTTTGAAAAAAAACGAGAACGGAGAATACACCCACAAAAAAAACAATAAAGTTTATTGACACATGAAAAAAAAATGAATAAAAAGAACAGCAAGAGTTAAACACTCTTAATTAGATAATTGACAACAAGCTAATAACAAGCTGTTCGATAGTCCATGTAAACATGACATGTGACCATCAATACAACACATACGGCCGCAACCATCAGAACATAATTAGCATACAGCGACTGACAGCGCCTGACTACGACTGTCTCGTTCGTTCGATCAGATCAGTCGGTAGCTAGAGGAGGTGCAGTGCTAACGAATGGGCGTCACTTTGTTTACGATCGACCAGCCGTACGATCGGATTTTGCGGTCGTAGCCCGTACGACCGTGCGGCCGCTACGACCGACTCTGAATGAGGTCCTGTGTGTGTGTCATTTGCTGAACTGATTGGGGGTGGTTGAAGGGGGTGTAGTCAGCATCTCGGGATGTGGTTAGGTTTAGAAATGCTGAGGGGGGAGCGCTCCACCATTTCTCGCACAGGGTGCAGGAACACCTGGAGCCGGTCCTGGCAAAACCACAAGGACAATGAGAGAGAGGATGGCCCTCCACCGTTCTGCCATCAAGCTAGCCTTATCAGGAAAGGCCTCGAACCAACCAGTGGCGAGACATTTTGCGGACAAAGGACATACCCTGACAGATCTTAAACATAAAATTATCGATCATGTACCAATTTTGATTCAAGGGGATGACAGGGCCGGCAGGCTGTTACAGATTGAAGCGAGATGGATCTTTGCACTGAATACAGTCAGTCCAATGGACTTAACAAAAAGATCACTTGGAGTGTCTTCAAATGAATTAACCCATTGCAGTTTACATGTTACTTAACATCTTTCACAGAGAGAATATATGCAGACCTTTTTTAGATTTGTTATGCACTTTCTCCAAGCTGGTAGTGTAATGAATATTGTATTTTACAACCATGTTTATTTGTTTCAGAAAAGTTTCTCCATGTTGTTACCTTAACTACTTCCTAACATCCCTATGTCTGCTTTGCCCTTGATGTCTCCTGCTAGTTTCTTCCTTCTGTATTTTTCTGACTTCTACCACACCACTAAGGGTGCTTTCAGATCGGTATCAAGAGATATGTAAGTTATTCTTTTCACACTTGTGGTGTTTTAGGTATTTTGGCCGCTACACTTCCCACTACTTCACTGTATCGCTCTGACTCACAGGCGATCCAAAGGCGTCCCTTATCTCCTTGACGACGGGACGGCTCTGGCACCTTGACGTCATTGCAAGGGAACGCGACGGGCATTCTGACCACGCCGGCTCCCGCTCACATTGCACACCTAGCAGGCTTCGCATCTATTTAGGTGATTCTTCGTGTACTTTTATTTGTGTTTACCTTGACAAAGGGGTGTGCGAACCCCGAAACGGTGGCTATGATTTAATACAGTTTTTTTTATTTGTGTGCCGCTGTTTGTTTTTTTTGGATCATATATATATATATATATATATATATGTAGTGTGATCCCTGAGGAAGGTTGGTTCAAACGAAATGCGCTGGAGGGTTCCTGCTCACAGTTTTTCAAGTCTACACCCATTGATGAAATACCACGGCTGTTGGAAGTTCCCAGAATTTGGTACCACTCTGGATGGACTATCCAGATTCCGGGTTCGGTGACTTACACTTGTTTGATATGCATTGTGTCAAGTGGTTTTTATGTACGTGTTCTTAATCCTTATTTTTATTAAGTTTTGATAACCTACCCTATGAGTTTTTTCTGATTTTGTTTTGGTGCTGGGCTGCATTCCGAAATCGGAGACTTTAAGAAGTTTGGGTCTTGATTCAGCACACCACCGGTTGAAGTGAAATTGAGATAAGCTTGAGTATTTTTACTAAATGTATACATAATACTTACCTTAAAACCAAATGGTTTTTATTTACTACAGCCGTGGCCAAAAGTTTTGAGAATAACACAAGTATTGTTTTTTTACAAAGTTTTTTGCTTCAGTGTTTTTAGACCTTTTTGTCAGATGTTATTATGGTATACTGTAGTAAAATTACAAGCATTTCATAAGTGTCAAAGGCTTTTATTGACAATTACATTAAGTTTATGCAAAGAGTCAATATTTGCAGTATTGACCCTTCTGTTTCAAGACCTCTGCAATTCAACCTGGCATGTTGTCAATCAACTTCTGGGCCACATACTGAATGATTGCCGCCCATTCTTGCCTAATCAATGCTTGGAGTTTGTGGGTTTTTGTTTGTCCACCCGCCTCTTGAGGATTGACTACAAGTTCTCAATGGGATCAAGGTCTGGGGAGTTTCCTGGCCATGGATCCAAAATTTCGATGGTCTGAATGTATGATCTCCGCATCCACAGGTCTTGGTCATTGGCGAGACCTGGTCAATGGTGTGGATTCTAACTCACAGGGAGGTGTTCGCCATTGACCCCTCCAAGTGGGATTTGGGCTTAGCTGAACCCTGAAAGCAGGTCGTGGTCCTTTGACCAGGTGTCCAAGACTTGCTGGAATAGAGAAACAGATATCCCTAGCCCAAAGGAAAGTGACTAATAAGGCACATACGAGGTAACTGGTAATACTCCTGAAAAGGGGTTAGCACTTGAGGTGCATAGGAGTTGGTGCGACGGGGCGCACTCCTATACAGTTCTGCTGGCGAGAAGAACTATAGTGCCAATCTCGGATGCACAGGCTGAGATGCTGGACGCTCTGATGCCAAGAAGATGGGAGCAATGGACGCACAGGCTGGAGTGGTATTGCGCTGCTGCTCCAATGCAGGTAGGTAACTAGCACACAGGCCGAGGTGTAGCAAGCACTGCTGCTATGAGATGGTAACAATGGATGCACAGGCTGGGGTGTAATCGCGCTACTGCTCCAGTGCAGGTAGGTAAGCAGCACACTGGTAACGGCTCACAAGAAGCAAGGGGACTTGGAACGAGACTCCACTAGAACCTAGAACACACTAGAAGCAACAATGGTTGTTCAGGCAAAGGCCTGGAGAACAGGAGCCGGAAATAAACCCCTGGAAGCCTGCTAATAGGTGCGCAGCATCAGCTGACCAGCCGGCCCACCCAGGGATGGAAGTACAGTCATATGGGGAGAGTGTCATGGCGGCGCCCACGACAGGAACTCCGATCCCCGGCATCGGACCACCCGACACTCCAGCACAGAGGGTGAATCCTCAGCTCCTCCTCCGCCGCACCAGCCGCCCGACTGCCCGGGATGTCAGCGGAAGCCGGTGAGATGGTAAGGGACGGCCGATCCCCGGCTGAACCCTGACACCTGTAACGAAACTGCCTTTGAACCTCTATACACCCCTGCCTATACCTTCTGATATCCTGCCTATAAACCTTTAAGGATGACACTATTTTGCGTATGCAGTTATACAGTAAATAAAGACTCCAGACCTAGAACCTGTGGTTCCAAAGCACAAAGTATTATTCAAGTAAAAGTACAGTCAGTTACACGCTAGTTATAAGTACAATTTGGCGCAAAGGAATTATACAGAGCCAAGTACAGTTATACATACGCAGCGCTCTGGATCAGATGTAGGCATCAGCAAGAAACCCCTCGTCAATCAGCATTCAGCACGAAGACCAGGAACCCAGGGTCAGAGCACACATATTTATACTCCCCAGAAATAAACAACACAATAGAGAAGTTTGTTTCTATTACCATTGGTCCTAAAGGAGAGGGCATATGTTACAAGGCATTTAACAGGTTGGTTCAAATAGACACAGTCCAGCCTCTAACAACTGGTGGTCTCTGGTTTCCCGCCTCATGCAAATCCTAACAGTTGGTCATATAATGTACATTTTGTTGCTTGAAGTCTCTGCGGTCCATAAGTTGAGAATGCATGTTGCGATCTCTCCATCTATATTACCGGAATACTGTTGAGGGAGTACGCATCAGTACAATACCAAACATGGCTTACTTATCACGTATAAAACCTTAGTTACGAAATAATCTTTATTTCCTAGCAATTATAATAAATGTGCATACTTGAATCTTATACCTTAAAGCTTATGGAACCTTGTATTTGAATATGTAATGTGTGAGTATGTGGCGTAAAGACGCTAGTTAACTTGGGGCAGATGCGTGTGCATGAAGCTAATATTCAGCGTTTTCATACAGGATCTTATGCATTCGCTAATATGCGACTAGTTAACAGCGCAATTGTGCGTATTAATGTGTGTATGAGAAATGGTGAAAGATGCAATCGCATGATGCTAATAGTAATATCGCCACATGTACTAAAGTGTGAGTTTATCTAAAATGGCGCTTGGGCGGCCATTCACAAAATGGCGTCTTGCGATCTCATTTGCAAGATGGCGTCTTGCGGCCAGTCGCAAGATGGTGTCGCTGCTATCCAATTTTAAACTGATCTTGTCTCAGGCAATTATCCAGCTTCGACACCTGGTATAAAACGTAACTATGATTTCGCTTTACCCGCACTAACATCAAGTACTTTGTTTTTTCAATGTAATAAAACTTGGATTATTTACTTCAGTTCTATATACTATATCTATACTATTGTTATTATAATAGTCTATCATTAACCAAACAACATGTTTCCCCACTTCAAACCCATCATGTATATTTAAAAAACTAGCCTATATTTTATAAGCATGATTAGCTATGTCTGCAGCAACCACAGGATTTTAAGAAACTCTCCAAAAATGGCCGATTAACCCTTGAAAGGATGATCACTAATTCACAGTAGATAAACTGTATGTGTAGAAGCATGACAAAGTCTACCACAATATGGTCACAGGAATATACCAGAATCAAAGACACATTTAACCCAGGATTTGAACTATGATTGACACATCTAAACACCAATCTGAAACCCCGCAGCACAGAACAGACCCAATCAACAATGGAGAACGTACCAGGGAGACTCATTTAACAGACTACTGTAGACGCACCACCCTCACACACCCCCAGAGGAAGACCTAAAGGGCTGAAACACATTGGGATACGACACCGGACATCCTACACTGCGAGTAGACGAGAGAGATCTGAAGCTGTAACATCGGAGAGGAAGGACCAGGTACCCCACGGGGAGCTCACAACAGGGAAATCTGCGGTGGCACCAATCAGCAGGCTCCAAAATAGAGTTTGATGCCCTGCGGTCCGCCCAACAGGTACGCCGTTAGCTGCATCCCCTATTAAGGAAGCCGGTGTGAACTCCAACACAGCACATCACCGTTGCAATAAAAACACAAGGAAGGCCACGGCTGCCTCCGAATCAGAATCAGGCCCTATGAGGAGGAAGTTTCCCACCCCTTCCACAGACCCTGCCCCCTCCACAGACCTGTCCCCATTAGGGCTGCTTCAAGAAATTTCCCGGGCTGGTTTTCCATCATAATCTGCCCTTCAGTGGCCATGGACAAACTGCAATAATGTACAATTAAAATAAGTTTCTAATCTAATTGTACCTGTAAGTAGGGAGACCAGAGGCGTAACTCCCACAATAGAGGCGCCTGCCTTCGGGCACCAAAAAAAGGGGCTCCCCCATTTATAGCACTTGTGTGGTACAGAGGAAAACGTGTGTGATCGCTGATCTTCCACTTCAGCACTGCAGCGTTGCACCCGCTGATGTGACAACATTCATCTGCTCTGTCCCGGGAGCCCCACTAACACCTGCAATAGGGGTCAGGAAGGATACCCCTCAGCCTGCACTGATGCAAGCGACGGTGCACTCGCCACTGCTGCTATAGGGTGAGCTGGGACAGTGGGACCCGAGACACCTGTCTGATCTCCTATTTCAGAGACCATCAGTTCAGAGAGCCACCCGCCGCTAACCTCTGATTCTGCATCACAACAAACGGCGGCTCAACAGCATATGCTGCTGCAGAGTCAGCTGAAATTCTGTGATTCTGTATGATTCTGACCCACCAGCTGTTGTCACGCAGCGTATCTTAAGCCCTGGAACAAAATTTACATATCAGGCATAATTGTATATGAGTATAATTCAGCACTTCCAAGGCTAACCTTGTAAAAGCCACAGCGTAATGCACATCATTGTCCTGCTGTGTGTCTGCTGCCTCATGTACAAATTGTGAATACTACAGTACATATATATGTTTGTACCTTTGCACTAACTTAAAGATAACTACCCCTGGGTCCTGAGGTGTATATACAGTGTATATATATATATATATATATATATATATATATATATATATACCATATTTGTTTTCCTTTTTTTGGGAGGGGGCAACAAACTCTAACTTGCCTCCGGGCGACTGGAATGAATTTACGCCCCTGAGGGAGACTATAGCTTTACTTTAGGCTATATTAGTGTGTACAATGATAATGTCTCCTAATGTGTCCTATATCTAAACTGTTGTTTTCATTATCAGTACAAATAAAATGAGGAATATAATATAACTTCCTTTTATATGTTCCATGAGAACTTCCTCCCCACTCCAGAGAGACTGTATTGTCCTGATTGTAATATAATCCTACTAATTATCTAACATCTCTTTATCACAGACAATGCACATAATGCTATAAAGTTACAGAGCTTTAAAGAGCACAGTTCCTATTTGAATTAAAGAATGCAAATAGCTGTCATGGGTTTTCTAAAGCATAGTTTATAACAGAACAAGCTTTAAATCACGAAGGGGTCTATGTACTAAGGGGATAAAAGGGGTAATAATGGTAAAGGCAGAGAAAATCCATGTACATACCACTTCTCAGTATGTACTAAATGTATTTTCTCTAAAAATAAGTCATGGCCTTCTCAAAAAAGTGGGGAATGTATATTGAGTGTCTGCCAACTCAGACACAGACTAACATTTGGAAGTTGTTTGAACAGACGGAGTGGTTTCTGTAATGACAAATCACTTCGGGCCTGATTCAGATCCGGTCGTTATTTGCAGCCGCTCGCTCTCAAAAAGGGGCCGTCTATGCAAAACATGTGCTCGCTCTTTGTGGTATAAGGACGCCTCCATGTGTAAGAGAGCGACGGCTTATTGTGCTCGCAAGTGTTTAAAGATGCCCCCTTGCCGCTCGCAACACACGTCATCTACGGGAAATATAGGATTAATCGTGAGCATCGGAAGCCATCGAGGCTGCTCGCAACGCTTGAGGTAGACCTTACTTCCCGCAAGCACTGCGAGCAGTACAGGGTAAAAACAACCAAGTCACTTGTTCAATGACGCTACTTTGTTAATTATGCACACCCATTAAACTCCGTTCTGACGGTCAAGCACGCCTGTGTTCGCATCACCACTCCCATGTTCACAAGCACCTTCCCCAGTTACCACCCACAAACATCACTATCTGTCACTCAAAGTAGCGCTCACTCATTGTTTTACGAGCGTACGAATTCACATCGCACAGACTGGTTGATGCATGCGTATTTAGAACCGTACGCATGCATAGACGGAAGTACATCGCTCAGAGCGAGCGAGCGGACGCTTGCGTCCGGGTCTGAATCAGGCCCTTGCGATCTCTCACTTAATTTTTATTTTGCTAATCAGATCATTTTGTTTTACTACAATATATTGTTACTGTCTAATGGTTGGACATCTATGTCAGCTTGATATGTATCTGAACATGCCTCCTCATCTTGCTGTGGTCTGAATTGTGTTACACTTTATGGTCTCTTTAGGCTATTAATTTTATCACCTTTTAGTTGGTTCTCGTCGTGACATTGGGTAAATTATATATTGCGCTATATTGCTGTTTTGATATTTTCATTTGTTTACTTGTATATGATACTTAGGTACCTCAGTATATTTGATGTCTGTTTGCTTATGTTAAATCTCTCACATCTTACGAAAAATTTATCCACATTTGTAAAATTTTCTGTTCATATTTTATTATCTATGTAATTGTAAAATCTAAAATTATAACAGCAATTTCTGTTTTCTGTCAAGAAATAATGTGGACAACTGCTAAAATATTATATTGTATTGTATTTCATTATTGGTATGAATAATATACATTTTATGTTGCTGTTCAATAAACAGATTAAAGAAAAAAGATTTTCTCACTCTGCCAGCGCTAAGTGTAGGCTACAACATCACGCTGCACCTGGGTCACTAAGCACTGCTAAAGACACCTATGGCGGCGCTAATTGTCCCAGGTGTTACTAAGGGGAGAGGTCACTTACCGTCAGGTGTCTTCCCCAGCGCTGATATTGCCTCCTGTAACTGCCGGTATCTGCTTCTCCTCACTGGAGAGGCAGGAAGTGCTTGTTGTCATTTTCAAGTTTGTTGATCAAGTTTTTACAAAATAAAAAACTCACTGCTGCAGCTGCATCAGGCCGGGATGGTGAGTCACAAACAGGGCTGTCAGGGGAAAGGGGTCTCAGCTGTTACCGCAGAGGCAGTGGCGTCACAAGGCGGGTGCGGGGGGTGCGGCCCGCACCCGGGTGTCACCCGCCGAGGGGTGACACCAAGGTGCAGGATCCCCCTCAGAGACAGGAGCCGGGTGCTGCACTATAGCATTAAGTGCAGCACTCGGCTCCTGTCAGTGAGGGAGCCGGCACTGCCCATGCCCGCACCTCCTGCACCCCCCGCCGGCACCACCCCATTAATACCTAATGTATCATTTTGTTAACCACGGCCACGGGCCGGGTTCGCGCCGCGAGGCCACGCCCCTCCCGAAGGCCCGATATGAGAGGCCACGCCCCCGACACAACCCCTCCGACGACCACGCCCCCATTTCGGCAGGTGCCGCGCGCATGGCGTCCCTCCCCGCACCGGGTGTCACCGTGGGGAGGGACGCCACTGCGCAGAGGGAGTGACTTAAGCTGGGTACACACTGAGCAATGTGTACCCAGCCGAAATGTCGGCCCGACAGACCGACATATCGGATCTGTGGTACACATCAGAACGAGGTAATAAATGACGGACTTATGCCTCGTTCAGTCCTTCATTACCTGAAATGGGACCACTTGCGATATTGTCCAGTTGGACGTGCAGCACGGCTGACCGAATGATGTCACAAGCGCCCGCGGAAGTGCGCATATTGGCCATACACACTGAGCGATGCGGCCGAAATGTCTGATGGCACATGGATGCTACACCTCTGCGTCCGCGGGAACAGGATCTGGGGTGTAAGGAGGGGGGGCCCTGTCAGTTAATTTGTACTGGGCCCAGGCTTGGACTGGGCTGCCGGGGAATCAGGTCATTCCCCGGTGGGCCCCACTATGTTGTGGCCATGCCCCTTTCTGTGAGGGGGTGGGGCTTAGCAGGGCACGAACGGGGTTTACACTGCTGGGTTAACAACTATGCAGCAGGAGTGCCACTGCTCCAGACTGCTGTGCCCTTCCAATTCAGCCCCCGGCAGTCCTAAGTCTCACCCATGGCCAATTATGCCCTGTCCACTCGCGGGAGGCCGAAGCTCCTACTGTTTACCCCCCACAGTCTTCCATCTGCAAATGAGCTGGCAGTTGGAGACTTCAGTTGGCTCTAAAATTATGAAAAAAATATGGACATGGGTCATCCGAGCAGAGTAATACAGAATACCACATGCATCCCCACAGGTAATTGTAATATCTTATGCTGCACTCTGCCCGCTCTGTGTGAGATTTCTCTGGGGCTGTGTGTGTGTATGTGTATACATATATACAGTCAGGTCCATAAATATTGGGACATTGACAGAATTTTCATATTTTGGCCTCTATTTACCACCACAATGGTTTTGAAATGAAACAAACAAGATGTGCTTTAACTGCAGACTTTCAGATTTAATTTGAGGGTAATTACATCCAAATCGGGTGAACGGTGTAGGAATTACAACAGTTTCAATATGTGCCTCCCATTTTCTAAGGGGCCAAAAGTAATGGGACTATCAACTCAAAAACTATTTCATGGACAGGTGTGGGCTATTCCCTCGTTATTTCATTATCAATTAAGCAGGTAAAAGGTCTGGAGTTGATTCTAGGTGTGACATTTGCATTTGGAATCAGTTGCTGTCAACTCTCAATATGAGATCCAAAGAGCTGTCACTATCAGTGAAGCAAGCCATCATTAGGCTGAAAAATCAAAACAAACCCATCAGAGAGATAGCAAAAACATTAGGTGCGGCCAAATCAACTGTTTGGAACATTCTTAAAAAGAAAGAATGCACCGGACAGCTCAGCAACACCAAAAGACCCGGAAGACCACGGAAAACAACTGTGGTGGATGACAAAAGAATTATTTCCCTGGTGAAGAAAAATCCCTTCACAACAGTTGGCCAAATCAAGAACACTCTCCAGGAGGTAGATGTATATGTGTCAAAGTCAACAATCAAGAGAAGACTTCACAAGAGTGAATATAGAGGGTTCACCACAAGATGCAAACCATTGGTGAGCCACACAAACAGGAAGACCAGATTAGAGTTTGCCAAACAACATCTAAAAAAGCCATTACAGTTCTGGAACAACATCCTATGGACAGATGAGACAAAGATCAACTTGTACCAGAGTGATGGGAAGAGAAGAGAAGGAAAGGAACTGCTCATGATCCAAAACATACCAACTCATCAGTGAAGCATGGTGGTGGTAGTGTCGTGGCATGGGCATACATGGCTGCCAATGGAACTGGTTCCCTTGTATTTATTGATGATGTGACTGCTGACAAAAGCAGCAGAATGAATTCTGAAGTGTTTCGGGCAATATTATATGCTCATATTCAGTCAAATGCTTCAGAACTCATTGGACGGCGCTTCACAGTGCAGATGGACAATGACCCGAAGCATACTGCAAAAGCAATCAAAGAGTTTTTTAAGGCTAAAAAGTTGAATGTTATGCAATGGCCAAGTCAATCCCCTGACCTGAATCCGATTGAGCATGCATTTCACTTGATGAAGACAAAACTGAAGGGAAAATGCCCCAAGAACAAGCAGGAACTGAAGACATTTGCAGTAGAGGCCTGGCAGAGCATCACCAGGGATGAAACCCAGCATCTGGTGATGTCTATGCGTTCCAGACTTCAGGCTGTAATTGCCTGCAAAGGATTTGCAACAAAGTATTAAAAAGTGAAAGGTAGATTTAGGATTGTTTAGTTTGTCCCATTACTTTTGGCCCCTTAAAAAGTGGGAGGCACATATAGAAACCGTTGTAATTCCTACACCGTTCACCTGATTTGGATGTAATTACCCTCAAATTAAATCTGAAAGTCTGCAGTTAAATCACATCTTGTTTGTTTAATTTCAAAGCCATTGTGGTGGTGAATAGAGCCCAAAATATGAAAATTCTGTCAATGTCCCAATATTTATGGACCTGACTTTAGTTTATATATATATAGATATAGATATATATATATATATATAATATATATATACACTGACCACCCTCCCACTACTCACAAAGGGCCTAATCAATGAATTTTATCATTCACAACAAGTGATAAAACTTCCTGTATATGATAATGGTTCTCCAGCCTATCAGCTCCTAACTGTCATCTGTTTGAATGAGTTTTATCACTTGTTGTGAATTATAACAGCCGCTGAAGTATGATTTTGTGCTACACAGAACACAGAATCAGCGGCAGCCAGCACAGTCTCTGAAGCGCTGAAAGTTACTGACTTGTGTTTAAATCATACATGCCTACTCTCCCGGGAATCGCGGGAGGCTCCCGATTTTTCGGGTAACCCCCCGCGATCCCGGAGGAGTAGGCATATCTCCCACATCCCGCCCACTTCCTAGTGAAGTGGGCAGGATGGGGAGATTTTACCTGAAATTATCGTGTCCGTCGGGAAGGGGCGGGGCTAAATTAGGCAAATCGCGTCATTTAGCCCCGACCCCTCCTCACGGACCCGCGAATCACGGGGTTTTCTGTAAAGGGGCAGGGCCTAATGCCGTCTATTGTCTGGCCCCGCCCCCCGAAGAGGAGAGCAGCAGGTCCCCTCCTGCTGCTCCCGGAAAGCTGCCCAGCAATGTAGGTAAGTATGGTTTAAATAGATTGCATATTTTCAATAAATCATTCCACGCAGCAGCATCATGGGACACTTGTGGGTAGAGGGTCTGATTAAGCCCAGATCGCAATTGCAATAGTGTTCGCAGATCGAGCAATTGTTATCCACTGCGAATGCGTAGTGTTTTTCTGACCACTCCTCCATCACCACCCCCAAACTTCATTGCTGTGCGCATGCGCTGCGATCGCACTGCGATTATGCATGCAGAGTGGAGTTCATCGCAGATCGAGTAACAGGCAGTCAGCGTTTGGGAGTGGTAATGGAGGAGTGGCCAGAAAAACACAGGCATGTCTGTCTGTTTGAACACTTTTGCATGGGCGTTCATAAATTAGCCACTGCAACGGCATACGCAGCTTCTGTACTCATTGCGTGTGACGAGGCTCTCAGTTTTTGTGGCAGGTCAGAGCTGTTGTCAATGTGCGTGGCGGACTGATTGTACCGATATTTGCGCAGAAGTGTGAAGTTGTACAGATGTGTGAAAGCAGAAGTGGGCGTCTTTATGCTGGCTGAGTTGTGGTAGGTATTAGCATTTTTTCCACAGCTGCGTTGCGTACGAATTTATAGCAATCGCAATTTCGCTCCGCACTGAATCAGGCGCAGAGTCCAGAAGAAGGCGGAAGGAACAGAACAGACACAGGTGGCAGAGAAAAACCAGTGTCTCAAGTTTAATTAGAGTTGAATACTAAGGTAATTATTAAGACCTGCCCAGTACATACAAATATTCCACTTTCAAATTTCTCATACTCAGTATTATTGTTATTGAAATAAGAATTGACAACACAATGTATAATTTTGGGCTATTTTGACTTTTATTGTGTCAACTCTTTCTTTGTGATACCAAGCTGTCAATTCAGAAGTCTATGGGGTTAATCCAATTATACGCGATGTACTCGCTGGTGATGCGACCTTGCCAACTGAAGCACTGCTGCAGGGGCATTTCTAGAGAGGAGGGGGCCTGTGTGCAGTCTCCGACACGGGCCCCCTCCTCTCCGCCCGGCGGCCAGCAGCGCACTGAGCTGTGCGCGGCCAGCGATGGAGTTATAGACTCTGGGCACTAGAGTGTTCCCAGTGTCTATAATGAATGCACGTCACTGGGAAAATGGCCACGGCGGCCATTTTCCCTGTACTGCGCATGCGTAAACGACGTTTTACAGCGCCGGACCCCCATACCGACGTGGGACTCCGGAGAGGTAAGTAATATTATGGGTGCAGGTTGTGCGGTGCGGGGCCCCCCTGGACCCAGGGGCCCGTGTTCCCCGCACACCCTGCTCCCATTATAGATACGCCCCTGCACTGCTGGCTGCAGTCGCATCACATGTAACATCGCCAGTTAAGGGGTTAATATCCGTGCTGTGCTTTAAGCTTAAGCTGCTTATCCACTAGGTGAGAAAAATGAGCGACTGAACGATTACGACATCGTAATCATTCACTTGCTCATTAATCGTTCATTAATCGTGCAGTTAAATGTCGGAAACAACCAGCGATGCACGCTCCCGCTGGTCGTTTTCAACATCTATCATCACCTCAACATGCAGGCCGATAACGTCAGGTTGTGCATGTTCAGGGGTAAGGGAGGGTCCCTGCACTGAACGACATATCGGTTAGTGTGGGCACATGGGCCCTCATTCAGAGCCACTCGCTAGCGGCAGTACGCTCGTTCCGAGCGATGTTCGCACATCTGCGCATGCGTACGGATCGTTATACGCATGCGCGAACCAGTCAGTGCGGCCGAAATTCATGTGCTCGCAATATAGCGAATGCCTGCTATTTTGAGTGACAGAATGAGGCGTATGTGGGTGGTAACAGGGGAAGGTGCTTGAAAACGGGGAGTGGAGATCAGAACGCAGGCGTGCTTAAAGGTCAAAACGGGCGTTTTATGGGTGTGTATAATTAATACAGCAGCGTCATTGACCACGTCACTGGGTTATTTTATAGCCAGAACTGCTCGCAAGATTGTGGTAGCAAAAACCAACCACAAGAATAGCGAGCAGTTCATACGCTGGTCGATGTACTCGATTAATCTAATAAATAGCGGACATGACGTATGGTGCGAGCGGCCAGGGGGCGTTTTTAACAAATAAACGAGCGTATGTTTTGCTCGCTCGTTCAGACTTAGAGGTGTGAACAGACTGCAATTTGCGAACGGCAATCGTTCATCACCCCTTGTTTTTGAACGAACGACCGCAAATAGCGAACGGCTCTGAATCAGGCCCATTATCCACTGCACAGGGTGATGAACGATTGCACGATTACAGTGTTGTTATCGTACAGTCGTTCCACTCTCGTGTAGTGGATACACACATTTAGTGTCCTGAAACCCTTTGACTGTGACTTCTACTCTATCTGTGGGCTGCAGCTGCCTGCATCAGTTTATGATTCTATGTCAGTGTCCAAGGGTTGGTATAACGATATTATAAGACAATGGGCTCTATTTACTACAATCCGCATATTGAATGCGGATTGTAGTGTGATATTACCGAGTGAATTCGCATTGCGAATTCAGGAAATATCACAGGGATTTACTATAAATCCCTTGCAGGGACAGAGCTTGCGATAAAGCTCTGTCCCTGCAGATCCCATCCGCACTCTAGTCGTGGTATTTTTGGAAAAAATACCGCGACTAAGAGCCCGCGCATGCGCCGACCCACCGTCGCTGCTACCCCCCACGACGCTAAGCCCCACCCCCCGCGATCGCCGACCCCGCAACCTCCCCCTCACTTCATTACACTTACCTGCATCCTCCTGGCCTCCGGTGATCTTCTCCGGGCTTCCCGATCAGGTGATCTCCCATACTGCACTGGGACCCGATCACCTGATGACCGGGCCGCAGTGCACTATGGGAGACCAGCTGACCGGAGAGGAGCCATCACCGGAGGCCCGATCACCGGTCCCTGGATTCAGGTAAGTAAAAAAAAAATGTTTCAATTTTTTTTTTCTTTTTTTTACAGCAATCAGCTTGCGGTCTGTTTAGACCACATTGCTGATTACTGGTACCGGCTCCCGCCTCTGCTCTCCCCGTTAGAGCAGAGTTGGAGCCCGGTAACCGGGGGAGACCCTGGATAACGCCACCTCCAGGTGGCGTTATTATCACAGGGCTTCCCCCGGTATTTTTTTACAATTTATTTTTAGTAACTCTGGTCGGATCACATTTCCCATTACAATTATGGGAAATGCGATCTGCTTTACTAAAAATAAGTGATACTTAGGGCTTGGAGTAGAATTTTACTAATTCTACTCCAATTGCCCTGTAATAACTACAGGTGAAACTAAAATAATGTGAAAAGGGTGTGAAAACACCCTTTTTCACTTTATTTTAGTAAAAATTTTAATAAATAGAGCCCTATAAGAGGCATAGTTATCACAATCCGCATCTCAGATTGTGTGTAATTGAATCTGCTCCTATAAATTAAAGTAGTTGAAGGTAGGCGCAAGCTATACCCCCCCATGGCACACACCACACACCCTGTGCTGACCACACCCAAACAGCACTGGTCACGCTCCCACATCAGTCACACCTCCACACAATAGGCCCTTAATAAATGTCAGCTCCAGGCCCATGTGTACCTTAATTTGGCACTGATCAGGACAACCCTTTCTCTTGTATTTTAGGACTATCGGTCTATCGCAAGTTAACTCCTCCTTCATCTATTTGCACTAACACCCACTTTGGCAGATGGTTCCACACCTTCAGCGGGGCCCTACTATTGCAATTAGTTATTAGCCCTTCATGCCCCAGTACAACACTGACTGGGCCCCACAATTATAATGGCAGCCCTGGTTGGAACAATGTGCACTATATTTCAATAGCTTCTGGCAGATTATATATCTATAATATATAATATACATATATGTATGTGTATGCTGGTTTAACTAGAAAACATATTTAAAAAATATAATGGAGGGGTGAACTTGCCGTGTGCACAGGGTTATGCTATAGCAGCCAATTATAAATATGTTCTGGATTGGATAGGGAATGGTAGTAATTTAGCACATAGGGAATTGGATCAAGCCTTTAGTCCTGAATGCAATTTGGTCAGTTTATTGCATACATCATCACGTCACATTGCCTCTGCTATTAAACTTAATCCTCTTTTGAAAACTCCCTGTTCTGCTTGGCGACTTCTCTCACACATGGGGTCTTTGTTTAAACCAATTTTTTCTGATATTACTTTTCAAGGTGATGTTTCTGATAAGATATTTCGTGACTGGCATCTCCGGGCCCTTAGTTTGGTGTATCAATTTCTAGACGAAGATTGTTCTACCATATTACCTTTATCTACTATTAAAGAGCGTTACCCCAATATTCACTTTCCATTGTATGCATATTTTCAAGTACGAAGTTATATTTTAAAATTATAATTTAAAATTATTGACCAGTCGGATAAAACTAATACTTTGGATGCTATTGTGAGGAGTGGGATGGGCAGGCCATGTTCTACTTCTGTACTTTATGATTATACACGAAGACGGTTAGACCTTTCCAAAATTGATACAGGCTTGGCCAAATGGAAAGATGCATTTCCAGAATTAACGCTCCAATATGTCATTACGTCCTGCACTACACTAAAAAAACAATTGGTCTCTTCCAAATATGCAGAGATGCATTATAAAATATTACACAGAGCATATTATACACCAAAACTTCGACACTTAACAGGAGTATCAGACAACTCTAATTGTTTTAAGTGCTTAAGCCCCAATGCTGATATCATACATTGTTTGTGGTCCTGTGAAATTGTTCAGACATTTTGGAAAGAAGTTCAGTCCTACATAAATAATATATTACATATTTCTTTTAAGATATCTATGGCGTGGGCACTGTGGAATCATTATTCTCCCACAACCCACCTGAGAATATCGAGGGGAAAACACTTGCTATTAGCTAGAGTTGCAGGAACAGCAAAAAAAACGATCTTGTGACAGTGGATCGATTCTAATTCTATTTCTTTAACACTTATGTTACCAAAATTAATGTATCTTTATCAGATGGACTGGGTGGCAAGCTCGCTTGATATTGAAAATAGTGCAAAAAGTTTTTTTGAGATATGGCTCCCATATATTTGCACCTTACCACCATCTACCAAAGAAAGGATACGTAAATTAGTAAATATGACCACTTGGTAAAATACGGAGATACTTGAAAAGGGCCACCCACCATTCTGACGGCAAATCTTACTATTTATAGAATTTACATTATATGGAATGGAGGTATTTGAGGTGTTGTGCAGGATTGTTTATGTGTCCTTCAACCACTATTTGATCTATGTCATGTTCTGGGTACTACCTTTATAGGTTACTGGCTACTAAGTGGAGAATCTGTCTTTTATTGTATGTCACACATCTTTTCTTTTCTTAATGTTACTATGTCATTGAATTATTATATTCTTGTATGCTATGTGGAGAAGTGTATTCTCTGTTTAAATTGTATAATAAAAATATTATTAAAAAAATATATATATTTACATTTTGATGGTTTATTCAAACGCTAACATACCAAAATGTAAACAAAACCTAATTTAAAAACAAATAACAGTCGATTAAACATAATTTACAAAAGTATAGAATATCATTTTATTTTATAAACTTTTTTTAACAATAAGTGGAAGATTATTAAAGTGTGGTTTTATCAAACTGCATTATTTTTGCTATTTCTAAAGCTAGGTACACTCTATAAGATTATCTGTCCAACCTGACTGGTTGGAAGGAAAATTTGGTAATGTATGGAATGACAATACACTATTTCTTCCCAAACACTGGAAAACAGACAAAAATTGGCGTTTAGACAAATTGATTAAATCCGTTTGATGTAACCAATTTGTCCGAACTACCGTATTTGTCCGTTTTCCTAACATGTTACATCTGATGGATCCCTAATATTTGTGGGTACCCCTGGAAAATGGCTGTTTTTGACGGATATCCTGCAATTATTGTTTAATAAATATGCCCCTTAATCTGGTCTTCATTCTTTTTAATCGGGCATATTTCTTGTCTGTTTTATTTTACTCTTTTATGTTGGAAAGGAAATATATCCTTCAAGGATGGACATTATGGGGCCAATCAGGGGCGGGCTGGGCCGGGGGGCAGGGTGCAATCTTAACACTCTGGGGCCGCAGGCAGCCTGTGGTCAAACACCACCCACACATTGTTGGCGGCTGGGAAGCTGGCATGGGATGTTCCCCGGCCGCTCGTGTTGTATCACGCTACATTAAATTAGCAGGGGCGGTGGATGTGTATCTGTATTAAAGGCTGCTGCGCTGTGGCAGCCCAGGCAGGCCTTGCTTTCTCTTAACCAGCAGCAGCGTCGGGCTAGCAGCCAGCCCCTGCTGCTCGCTGAGATCCCTCCCACTGCCGTTGGTGGAGGAAGTGGCCTGTACACAGGCGGCGGCTTGCGCCCTCTATAGTCACCAGTTTGGGTGGTCCGTCCCCTTACTGTTGTCAGACATTCAGGCTATGCCCCCTCCTCACCTTGGACGGCCCGTGACGAGCAGCATGGAAGGCCGGGGAGCACCACCACATCCTGTGCATCTTCTTTGTCCTTGACTAGTGATGGGAGTGGCCACATGTGGGAGGGCTGTCAGGCTTCTGTCCCGATTTCCTCAGTGCGGTGGTCCCGGTACCCAGTGCTGAGGTAAGATGGCGGATGCTTCTGCCGGTGTCTGCAGGCACCGCGGTTACCGGCCCCGACCCTCGCCGCGCCACCACAGTAACCTGCACCATCACCAGGCCCTCTCCTGCCCTGTTCCCATAGGGAAACTGAAGGGGTTCTATACCTTTCCATAGGAGTGACTGTGCAGTCACCGTGTCCTGGGCATTGGCTGATCTCCTACCACACTCCAGCCTCCCTGCCTGAGGTGATGATTATTATGTGATGGGGCAGGACTATGATACCCTGTGGGAGGGAAGGGAGATGGGGCAGGTTACCCTATGTGAGGGAAGGGAGACCTGCCAAGTTACCCTATGGGAGGAAGGGGAGACAGGGCAGGTTACCCTATGGGAGGGAAGGGAGATGGGGCAGGTTACCCTATGGGAGGGAAGGGAGATGGGGCAGGTTACCCTATGGGAGGGAAGGGAGATGGGGCAGGTTACCCTATGGAATGGAAAGGAGACAGGGCAAGTTACCCTATGGGAGGGAAAGGAGATGGTGAAGGTTACCCTATGGGAGAGAAGGGAGACGGTGCAGGATACCCTAGGGGAGGGAAGGGAGATGGGACAGGTTTCACTATGGGGACGAATGGAGATGGGGCAGGTTACCCAATGGGAGGGAAGGGAGACGGTGCAGGATACCCTATGGGAGGGAAGGGAGATGGGACAGGTTACCCTATGAGAGGGAAGGGAGATGGGGCAGGTTACCCTATGTGAGGGAAGGGAGATGTGGCAAGTTACCCTATGGGAGGGAAGGGAGATGGGGCAGGTTACCCTATGGGAGGGAACGGAGATGGGGCAAGTTACCCTATGGGAGGAAAGGGTGATGGGGCAGCTTACCCTATGAGAGGGAAGGGAGATGGGCAGGTTACCTTATGGGAAGGAAGGGAGATGGGAAACACTTGTTCAGAGGTACCGGGAGCGGAGCCTGAGCGTCTGATATCAGTAAGGGCAGGCCATGCACCATGGAGTTGTGGGTAGGGGTGGCTGCCTCTCCCAGCAGCAGAGCCTGTTTGAGACCTGAGCCCTTACAATTTTTGCTATGGGATCCTCAAAATTCTAGTTACACCCCTGCCTAAGGTTAGTACTTCATGGAAAACAGTGGGGGTGGTAGAGAGAACTGGGCTACAGAGGTGTGTGTGGTTCTCTGTGTGAGGTTTCCATTCCAGCAAAAGAAGAGCAATATCTGGTGGTGCTAATTGGGAAGTCCTTAATAATTGGTAGCAGGAAAGTACTTTATTTGTCAGATGAACCCAACATGATATATGAATATCTAAAAGTTAACTTTTTAATAGGTATGCAT
The DNA here is from genome assembly GCA_031769625.1 of Taudactylus pleione. NCBI lineage: Eukaryota > Metazoa > Chordata > Amphibia > Anura > Myobatrachidae > Taudactylus > Taudactylus pleione. The sequence continues at coordinate 22,106,111 of JAUIMM010000007.1, read as the reverse complement.
TCAATAATGGAGGTCACACTTGCATTGTTCCTATCTGGCTGCTATTTCACTTATGTGGTATGATAAACACCATATAACTTACCAAATACTGTATACTGTCCCTGTGACTTACCGGCATATTAGAGGAATCTTTCACATTTATAAAAGAGTGCTTCGGGAAATCTGTCAGTTTGCATGCACACAGTGTCAGTTTCCGGAGCTGGCCAGGGGCTGCAGGCGAGGAATCGTGAAATATCTCTCCTGCAAATAAGCCTCCATGGCATAGAGCGGTTTACACTGTCTGAGGATGGTGTGAACCAAAGGGGCCAAATTTCCGAAATGGTACATAAGAGTAAGATCATAGTCCTCATTGATAATAATGAGGACTACGGTCTGCAGTGTTAATAAGCCTTCTGCAGGAGACTTCTGTAAAATTTCCTGCATTAGGCTATTAGTCCATAGCAGAAATTTATAGGCAGGTGCAAGTGGACGTGATGGTGGACTGTCTGGAACCACCTACTGTGCTAATGTGCACAGAGGTCCAGAAAGTGGGCGTCTCAGGGCTTGCACATTCTGGTTCAGGTATGTGCAGCGGAGGAAGACTGAAACTAGCATTTGCATATTATTGCTGGTACGACGCCACATTCCAACGCAAGTGCGACACAGCAGTCTCCACCTCTGGATTAGGCCCAATATATTTTTCCTTTTTCCGAATTGTACTCTTACACCATAAGTGAACTATATATGGTTAGTGAAACCCTTGAGAAGCTCCACTTTGTGATACCAAATTTAATTATGTTACTGTGACACCTATGCTTATGATGTGAAATGATAGTGCTTACCTATTTAAAGATGTGACGTTCATGTGTGTGCTGAGAGAGAAGAGGACAGAGAGAAACGGGGGTGCTGGGTGGTCTAAGTGTAAAGAGATGGGAAGAGCTAAGCAGCTGTGGGGCAAAGCAGCCAGGTTCCTTTATATACACACACACGTAATAAGTCTTTTTGGGTTAAGCAACACTAGGCCTCGTTTTTTTAAAAAATGTATAAATATTTATTGTACTGAAAACCCCCATAAAAGAATGGGCCGTTACATATGGGCCAGTGCTCTGGATTGCCCCCGCAGGCTAAAAGTTGCCAGCCAGCCCCTGGGGCCAATTCAATTAAATGCAATGTACTGCCAAACATCATATATGTCTATTACTTCATCAACATTGCAAGTTTTCCTGTGCATCTATGGGATGTATCACGTTTAATTATATTCTCTAAGACTTTGTTATAAACCATCTGGGTCTAGTGTGAGGGTGGCTTAATTTACAGTACTGATAGTAACACTGACAAATTGTGATTGGTTTTACCTTACTGTCTTATGCTAATGCAGGAATCCACTGATGTATGCCATCTGTGTGTATGCATGTGGGGGTCTATCCTGCCCACTGATTTTACGTCCACAGCCGCAGCCATCATCATTAGTATCTGGACTTCCACCCACCCCATGCTGGGAGCAACCCCCACCTCCCAGAGGCTGCAGTCACCTCGCACCCTCCTAAGGTGTGAGCAGTAATCTGCATAAAGTAGCAGCATCCCCGGCACTTTAAACAGTACAGGTTATTAGCGGATTGTTAATTGAAAAGTCAAATGGTGTCAGCAACATAGCGTATAATAATAAGTAGTGCAATCTAATACTGGGCCTGATTCAGACCTGGTCGCAAGCGCTGAGCGCTCGCAACCGGGTCGATGTTTGCCCACTGGTCATGCGCGCAATGGAGCCGGCTCCGTCGCTCCGGGTCTCGCACCAAAGGGGGCGAGCTGTCGATGGTGATTGACGATGGGGGCGGCACCACTGACATCACCAGTGATGTCAGTGGGAGAGCTTCCAGCTCTATTAGAGCCAGAAGCTCTCTGGGGCTTGCGGCCACGAGACCCTACCACAAGGGTCTCATCGCAAGCCCGATGGTCGCGATGGTCTTGACCATCGCGACCATCAACCTGGCCGCTCGCAATAGCTGTGGGTGGTCACCCACAGCTATGCGAGCGGCCAGGATACCGAACAAAAAAAAACAAAAACGCCCTGATTCAGAGCTAGCGCTCGTTCAGAGCATCCGGCTCTGAATCAGACCCTCTGTCCATAAGTCTGCTAAACATCTGAGCATCAGTAGCAAGGGTCAGGCAGAAGCAATTCCAAGTGTCTGCGACATGTACGGGTAAACAGAGCGAATGGAAACCTTATAGCCAGTTCGGGAGTCACTGGAGTAGGCTGGTGTAGTGATTATCAGTAAGCTAAACAACTCAGGCTAGAAAATCACCTACCATTGTGTGCTAGGTCCGGACATCTTTTATACCCCATGTAGACAGGAAAAAGTTGCAAGAGACTGTAAGCAGCTTTGTGCAAGTGAAGTCTACTCTCACTGTATAAGTATTTCTTGTCTTCAGCCTGTGGGCAATATTATAATCATGCTTACCTACTTTGCAGGGCACCTTTCCGGGAGCCACCGGAGAGGACCTGCTGCTCTCATCTTCGGGGGCAGGGCCAGACTATAGCCATCATTAGGCCCCACCCCATTACAGGAAAATGTGTGTCCGTGAGGAGGAGGCAGGGCTAAATGAGGTGAATCACATTATTTAACCCCGCCCCCTTCCTACTGACCTGCTAATTTCTCAGAAAATCTCCCCATCCTGCCCACTTCACTCTTTCGGGAGTGCAGGGGGGTTACTCGAAAAATCGGGAGCCTCTCGAGAGAGTAGGCAAGTATGATTATAATTTATTTGCGAGCTAAATCACCCTGCCAGCCTAGCAAAGTAAGGGGTAAGCTATTTGAAGTTGCTGACCGGACCAATTTAATCCACATATTTAATCCATTGGGGGAGATGTATTATAGAGGCAACTAACGTGCCACTATATTGCTTCTTGCTTCGCCTCTTTACCGAGGCAAAGCTGGAAGCACTAACGATGAGATGTAAGAACATCTCATCGGCCGGAGCGGGGGAGCATTAACTCCCCCCTCCGGCGATCCCCGCTAGAGACCACAGCACATCAGCCTAGTGATGTGTCTCAGTCCCGGCCGGCCCCACTGAGCATGCGCTGGATCTCGCAAGTTTCGGGAGATTCCCGCGTTCAGCCCTGGAGCCGGTAGCCACCTCAGCAGGGACAGCGCTGTCCCTGCTGTGGGGATAGGGCATCACCAGGCTGTAGCAGTCGATAGTGACAGCTACAGCGAGAGGAACGGTCAGGCGATCTGACCGTTCATACATGGCCCAGGCTATCGGCGCTGCTAGCTGCTATCTACAAGATAATGATGCATAGCACCCCTGTCATTTACCGCCAAACCCCCCTATCATACATTGGGGAGAAGCAGTATCAGTGCACATAACGTGCGCTGATACCACTTCAGCGCTTCTTACATCTCCCCCATTGTCTCCTGGACTGAACAGCCTTAAGGTGGGTACACACTATAGCGATATATCTGCAGATCGAGTGATCTGCAGATATATCTGCAGATGATGGTCGTTCATACCCACTGAACGACCATCATCTGCATGCTGCAGCGGGTCGGGCCGATCCTGGGGGCGGGTATGGGAATGGCCTAATTGCAAAACTCGTGGCCACGCCCCCTTCAGAAAAAAACACGCACAAAAAACCCTGAAAAAAACAATTGGGTAGTGGCACTGCGAGCTGGGGAGAGATGCGCTGTGTGCCCCTCAGCCCGGCACATAGCCAATGGGGGGCGCGATCAGCATGATTGCTCCCCCCCTTTGGCATAGGAGACTCTCCAGCTGCTGCAGCCTCGGACAGTCTTCCAGTGCAGCCCAGCACACAGCAGCGTGTGCTAGGCTGCTGATGGATGGGGAGCGGTGTCGGACCCGGGTAATTAGTACCCGCTCGCGGCTCCCCCCCCTCTCGGCGCCCCTGTGCACAAGCGATTGGCTGATTGCCCGTACACACTTGCCGATGGACAGATGTGTCTGCAGACGTATGCAATATGTCTGTGGACACATATCGTCTACACCGGCCGACGGGGGCACGATATATTGGCTGATCAATTGATCGGCCAATATATCGGCCAGTGTGTACCCAGCATTACTCTTGCTAATGTTATCATAAAAGTTAATAACAAAAGATTTCTCTCTGCATGTTTTAAAAGGTCTATTAGACTTAATAATCTTGATAATCTTATCACATTGAAACTTCATGAAGCTTAGTTTCCATGACAGCTTCCCCAACTTTAAATTTTATTTTTCTCAAAATCAATTCTAAACCAATTACAGAGGCCCTGATTCAGAGCCGGACGCTCTGACAGAGCGCTCGCTCTGAATCAGGGCGTCTTTTTTTTTTCTTCTATGGAGCGGCCTCCTGGCCGCTCGTATTGCTATGGGTTGTTGCCACTCACAGCTAATGCGAGCGGCCAGGATGATGGTCGCGATGGTCAAGACCATCGCGACCATCGGGCTTGCGACGAGACCCTTGTGGTAGGGTCTCGTGGCCGCAAGCCGCAGAGAGCTTTCGGCTCTAGCAGAGCCGAAAGCTCTCCCACTGACATCACTTGTGATGTCAGTGGGGCCGCCCCGAGATGGTAGGCGTTCTCATGGGAACGCCTCCGTCTGGGCAGCCACCCCCCTGGCCCGCCCACCAAAGGGGGCGTGCTGTCACTCAACATCGACAGCACGCCCCCTTTGGTGCGAGACCCGGAGCGACGGATTGCCCGTCGCTATCCGGGTCTCGCACATACGCACGATGGAGCCGGCTCCCTCGTGCGCTTGCGCTCTGGGCCACCATCGACCCGGTTGCGAGCGCTCAGCGATTGCGACCGGGTCTGAATCAGGCCCAGAGTACTTGATTTTTCTTGGGGTTTAGTTTTTATCAAGAAAACTCAAACCTTTTAAAATTTCCTTCATTCTTTAATTTTTCCAAAAATAAAAAGTCAACCGAATTTAAATGAAAAGTCAATGAGTATCATATTCATACTTGCCTAGCTTTTGTTTCTCCCTCCCTAGAAAGTGGGCAGAATGTGGGAGAAGTGCCTACCCTTCCATGGGTGCGGGGGTTACCCGAAAAATCGGAAGCCTCTTGCCAATGCCGAGAGGGTAGGCATGTATGATTCATATTCCATTCCTTAACAAAGTTCTCACTATTCAGGCTAAGGGGCCTATTTACTTTGCAGTGGGTTTATCAAAACCCTCGTTTTATATAGATATTGCCTGCTAGAGTTAAAAGGGCAAAAATACTAAATGCAAAACAAGCCTGATCTGGAAGCGAAGCCGTGAGTTGTTACTCACAGCTCTGCTGCAAAGGCCCATGGGAGGTGTGGCCATCTTGGCCCGTAGACAGAATGAGCTGCTATGCAGAAGCTCATTCAAGAGCCAGGCGGATGCGGATCCCAGTCACATGACCGGGCTGGCCATCCGCTGCGCTGCCCGATCGGAGAGCTCTGATCGTGGCAGCACGCTGGGGAGAGAGCGGGTAGCAGCGCCGGCTCCTGGGTTGACTGACATTGCGGTAGGTGGGAGCGGCGGCTAGCAACAGGCGGCGGAGGGTGGGGGGGGACAGAAAGACAGAGCCCTGGAATGCCACTAGCATTCTGAGTCGCCCCTAGGCATTTGCTTATAATGCCTATGCCTAACGATATCGTTATCGTTCATATCGTGCATTTTTCAGTGCCTCCAACCCACCAACGACCTGCGATGCGCGGGCACATATGGACGATAAAAATATCATCCATCGACGTGCATGCAGGCCAACCTGGTCGATATCGACCAGGTTACTATAGGGACCCACGATCATTGATTGCGGGTCGCTGGCTGTCGTTGGTGGGTTTGTGGTGTGCTGGATGATCGATATTGATCATCCAGCACACTCTGGAGATCGTTCAGCGATATCGTTATCGCTGAAGGTCGTCCCGTGTGTATGTACCATTAAAGCTGTTCAGTTTGCTACATAAGTGTCAGATCATAGCCAGTGGCGTAGGGAGTTTGGTTCCACTGAATCGCGAGCTTCAGGCGCCGTAGTTGCCAGAGGGCGCCCTGAAGTCGGACTCCAGAGCAGCTGTCAAGTAGCTGACAGCCTGCCTGGTACGCAGCAGAGACTCCGTGGTCAGAGGAGCTTGTGCTCAGGCCTGATTGGTGGAGCTCAGCACATGTTCATCTGACCCCAGCAGGGGGCGGGACTACAGCAGCATGTCGATAAGGAAGAAGCTGCAGGGTCCACATTAAGGTGAGAGAAGTAACCCAGTTATGTTTATCACCCTCCCTGCCTGTATGTGTGTATCACACTTGCCATCTCTCTCTCATTGTCAGGGAGACTCCCTGAAATAGCAGCAATCTACCTGTCTCCCTGAAGAGTATAGCAATCTCCCTGATTCCACCTTGCCATTATGAAGCTGTTATATAAAAAAAAAACAGAGATAAATACATTCAAATGGGATCATTAGTATCATTTCACTGCATTGGTTATAAGGCACAATGGGCCTGATTCAGACCCACTCGCGAGCGGCTGTCCGCTCGCAAGTGGGTCGATGTTCTGGACTGAGCATGCGCACGACGGAGGGAGCTCCGTCGTGCGCATGCGCCAGACGCGACGAGCGAAGGAAAGTCCTTCGCTCGTTGTGTCTGATCAAAAGGGGCGTGCTGTCGATGTTGATTGACAGCACACCCCCTTTGGTGGGCGTGCCGGGGGCGTGCCTCCCTGACGGGGGCGTTCCCACGGGAACGCCTCCCGTCAGAAGCCGGCCCACTGACATCACTAGTGATGTCAGTGGGAGTGATTTTGGCTCTGATAGAGCCAAAATCACTCTGGAGCTTGCGGTTGAAAACCTCAACCGCAGGCTCCGGCTCGCAATTTCGATGGTCGCGATGGTCACGACCATCGCGGCCATCAAAATGCACGCTCGTATAGCCTGTGGGTGGTGACCCACAGCTATACAAGCGTCCAGGAGGACGCTCCATTTTCATGGAGCCCGGCCCTCATTCAGAGCGTGCGCTCTGCTCAGAGCGTACGGCTCTGAATGAGGGCCAATGATCCCTATGGCTACTTGTATTTTCTGAAAAGTTCTATTGTGTTTTCATAAAAAAAAAAATAGACTTTACTAACTGCTTTGGGGCTCGTTTACATTAGGATATAATATTAGAATATTATTGTAGCAGTACATGCCCACCGCAGCGCTCATAAGTGTTGCTATCACAATCTCCCTGAAATGCTTTTTTCAAAAGTAGGCAAGTATGGTTGTGTATGTGTGACCCTTCCTGCCTGTATGTGTGTGTGTATGTATGTATGTGACCCTGCCTGTTTGTGTATGTACTGTATGTATGAATGTGTGACCCTGCCTGTACAGTATGTGTATGTATGACCCTGCCTGTCTGTATGTACAGTGCATCTGGAAAGTATTCACAGCGCTTCACTTTTTCCACATTTTGTTATGTTACAGCCTTATTCCAAAATGGAATAAATTATTTTTTGTCCTCAAAATTCTACACACAATACCCCATAATGACAACATCTAAAAAGTTTTTTTGAGATTTTTGCAAATTTAAGAAATCACATGTACATAAGTCTTCACAGCCTTTGTCATGAAGCTCAAAATTGAGCTCAGGTGCATCCTGTTTCCACTGATCACCCTTGAGATGTTCCTACCGCTTAATTGGAGTCCACCTGTGGTAAATTCAGTTGATTGGACATGATTTTGAAAGGCATACACCTGTCTATATAAGGTCATACACTTGACAGTGCATGCCAGAGCACAAACCAAGCATGAAGTCCAAGGAATTGTCTGTAGACCTCCGAGACAGGATTCTCTCGAGGCACAAATCTGGGGAAGGGTACAGAAAAATATCTGCTGCTTTGAAGATCCCAATGAGAACAGTGGCCTCCATCATCCGTAAATGGAAGAAGTTTGGAACCACCAGGACTCTTCCTAGAGTTGGCCAACCGTCTAAACTGAGCAATCGGGGGGAGAAGGGTCCTAGTCTGGGAGGTGACCAAGAACCTGATGGTCACTCTGTCAGAGCTACAGCATTCCTCTGTGGAAAGAGGAGAACCGTCCAGAAGAACAACCATCTCTGCAGCAATCCACCAATCAGGCCTGTATGGTAGAGTGGCCAGACGAAAGCCACTCCTTAGTAAAAAGCACATGGCAGCTCGCCTGGAGTTTGCCAAAATGCACCTGAAGGACTCTCAGACCATGAGAAACAAAATTCTCTGGTCTGATGAGACACAGATTGAACTCTTGGGCGTGAATGCCAGGCGTTATGTTTGGAGGAAACCAAGCACTGCTCATCACCGGGCCAATACCATCCCTACAGTGAAGCATGGTGGTGGCAGCATCATGCTGTGGGGATGTTTTTCAGCGGCAGGAACTGGGAGACTAGTCAGAATAGAGGGAAAGATGGATTCAGCAATGTACAGAGACATCCAGGATGAAAACCTGCTCCAGAGCGCTCTTGACCTCAGCCTGGGGCAACGGTTCATCTTTCAGCAGGACAACGACCCTAAGCACACAGCCAAGATGTCAACGGAGTGGCTTCAGGACAACTCTGTTAATGTCCTTGAGTGGCCCAGCCAGAGCCCAGACTTGAATCCGATTGAACATCTCTGGAGAGATCTGAAAATGACTGTGCACCAACGCTTCCTATCCGACCTGATGGACCTTAAGAGGTGCTGCTAAAAGGAAAGGGCGAAACTGCCCAAAGATAGGTGTGCCAAGCTTGTGGCATCATATTCAAAAAGACTTGAGGCTGTAATTGCTGCCAAAGGTGCATCAACAAAGTATTGAGCAAAGGCTGTGAATACTTATGTACATATGATTTCTTAGTTGTTGTTTTTAAATTAAATTTGAAAAAAATCTCAAAAAAACTTTTTACAATTTGTCATTATGGGGTATTGTGTGTAGAATTTTGAGGACAAAATTAATTTATTCCATTTTGGAATAAGGCTGTAACATAACAAAATGTTGAAAAAGTGAATAGCTGTGAAAACTCTCTGGATGCACTGTATATATTTACATACATATATATATATATATATATATATATATATATATATGTATGTGTGATCCTGCCTGTATGTGTGACCCTGTCTGCCTAAATGTATGAATGCATGTGTGATTCTGCCTGTATGTGTATGTTTGTATGTATACATGTATGTAAGTATATATGTATGACCCTGCCTGTATGTATGACCCTGCCATGTATGTATGTGTATATATATATAGCGGTTATATTATATAGCACACACTTTTTTGGGGGGGGCGCGGTAGCGCGCTCGTGCTCCTGGCACCCTGGCCCCATGCTGCACCTCTGATCATAGTCTCCATTTATGATAATGGGGACTGTTATCTGCAGTGCAGAACAACCCCGGGGGCCCCACTCCCAAACGCCCCCAAAATAATTATTGCTACATAATATTAGCAGTGCACCCACTCTGGGTCATATAATTACAAATTAGTGTACAAGCACCTGTGGTATGTCATTAAGCTGATTTGAGCAACTACCATATTTTTTGTTTACAGCCTACAAAATGTAAGGTAAAAGCTGATTGGTTGGTGATTTATATTTCACAATTTTCTCTCTCATCAAGCTTTGATACATAGCCCTTAATCCTGTATTATCCAACCAATAATCTAGTGAAATTACCTCCCTTTGTATCTACAGGCAAATCTCTGAATCTATCAGGAACATTATTGCATTTTATTTACATGTTTTCTTCATATCAGATACACGGAAAGCCATGATAGTACAACTCTGGGAAATCGACTTAGGCTCTACAAACTCAATCATAATTTGCAATTGGTGAATTAACCATAAACCAATATATACATTAAACCAATATATAAAATTCAAATATTAACAGGTCATGCTGCTATTACTATAAAATGTAATTTTGTACACTAAAAGTAATAGCATTGCTCTTCTGTTTCTTCAAGTGTAATATCTTAAACATACATTAATAGCATTACACATATTTAATGATTATAGAATTTTGAAAGTGACCCAATAATGATGACGGGTATCCAAATAGAGCAGCTGCACTGAGGACCTGATTCAGACACGCTCACTTGATGCGTATGCAAATTCAGCAAGGCAGGCAATCGCATGGTAAGGCATTAGTACACCCACTATGTCTTGCCGTGCGATCGCATTGTGTATGCAGACGCCCACCAGCCTGTCTTAATACTCCCCCCTTGCGCACATCATCTCCAGGAAGTGTATGCAACCATCGGTAACATCGATTACCATCGGATGAGATTGCAGCAATTGTGGTTGACCATGCCCTGCCGCAAGCACTGCGAGAGCTTCAGTGTAAATTTCAGCCAAGTGACGTGTACTATGGCGCTGCCTCTTAATTATGCATGCCTCTGAAACGGCGTTGGGACACTCAGGCACACTTGCGTTCGCACCTCCATTCCCCTGTTTCTAGCGGCCAGCCCCTATCACCACCCACAAACATCTTCTCCTGTCACTCACTCTGCTGGGCAGTCTATGCGCAGCGAGCGAATGCTTTCCGATCTCTCGCAGTGGTTTGCGCACTGCGATGTGTACGCATGCACACAATGCGAACCATCGGCAGCTACGCATCTTAGCGAGCGGGTCTGAATCAGGTCCTAAGTTCCTCCAAGATCTTCAGCTTCCTTGTGTTTTATTACTTTCTTTTCATGTGAGAAACTGTCTCCAAAAGGTGCAATCAAAACGTTTTATTTGAAACCTCAGCGTAAAGTAAAATAATCACATACAGATCAATAGCAGGTTCTCATCAATATATAGAATATATAGGTGATGTAGTCAGGATCCCACGGTCAGCAGCATCCTGATGGTCACAATCCTGACAGATTCTGATGGTAAATATTAGGGTTAGGCACCAGGGGGAGGGTTAGGCTGTGGGAGGGGTGGGTTAGGGTTAGGCTGCGGGAGGCGTGGGTTAGGGTTAGGCTGCAGAAGGGGCGGGTCAGGGTTAAGATTTGGGTTAAAATACTTACCAAAATTTATTGGGATTTTGATTGTCGGAGTCCTGACTGTCAGGATCCCGTACCCAACCCATATATAGAGCTTCTACAGTACACACCATCGTTGAAGTGGGCCTGTAAACAAAGGGCCTGATTCAGAGCCGGACGCAATTAGCGCTCGCTCGTCCAGAAAATAGGGGTGGCTATTCAAATGAACCGTTCGCTCTTTGCGGTCTGTTCACGCCTCTAGGTCTGAACGAGCAAACAAAACTTGCAGTCGTTTTTTGGAAAACTACGCCCCCTGGCCGCTCGCATCCTACGTCATGTCCGCTATTTATTAGATTAATCGAGTACATCGACCAGCGTATGAACTGCTCGCTATTCTTGTGGTTGGTTTTTGCTACCACAATTTTGCGAGCAGTTCTGGCTAAAAAATAACCCAGTGACGTGGTCAACGACGCTCCTGTATTAATTATGCACACCCTTAAAACGCCCGTTTTGACCTTTAAGCACGCCTGCGTTCGGATCTCCACTCCCCGTTTTCAAGCACCTTCCCCTGTTACCACCCACATACGCCTCCTCCTGTCACTCAAAATAGCAGGCATTCACTGTTTAGTGAACAAACGAATTTTGGCCGCACTGACTGGTTCGCGTATGCGTATAACGATCCGTACGCATGCGCAGTTGGGCAAACATCGCTCGGAGCGAACGAGCGGCTCTGAATCAGGCCCTAAGTTTCTACCATAGCTTCAATTGTAATCACTGTGACTATTTAATTTCCACTCCCATCACTGAATGTATGTTTAGGTGTATACAGAGCTATTTATATTTTTGTGTGAGATTGTTGTTTTGTGTGCGTATGTATACTAACACTGCCTACCCATTGTTACCGAATGATTAGTAATTTTATCCAATGATACTGATTCGACGATTAAAGTAATATGTGGATGAGGTCTCTCTCACCTGGTTGTCAGTAAGATCAGTCAGTCTGTCTGCTTAGAGCGTGCAGGCAGTGTGGTGACCACCCCTTAGTCCTTTCCTGCACTGGGGTCCTCCAGAGAATGCCAATCACAAGCTCTGCCCACCAGATTACACGAGGACTTGTAAATTATCTCTGTAATGGCTTCCTAATGAGGAGAAAGTATTGGTGTGTGTGTGTGTGGCCTAATTTACTCGGAGGATCTCAGGGAACATTTCAGTGAAAACCCAATCAAAATCGGTACAGTATTTCTCGAGTTTATTGCAAACATACATACAAACTAACGATTGTAGATAGACAGATAGATAGATAGATAGATATGAGATAGATAGATATGAGAAAGACAGATAGATAGATAGATAGATAGATAGATAGATAGATAGATAGATAGATAGATAGATAGATAGATAGATAGATATGAGATAGATAGATATGAGATAGATAGATAGATAGATAGATAGATAGATAGATAGATAGATAGATAGATAGATAGATAGATATGAGATAGATAGATATGAGATAGATAGATAAATAGATATGAGATACATAGATAGATAGATAGATAGATAGATAGATAGATAGATAGATAGATAGATAGATAGATAGATAGATAGATAGATATAGATGCATCACAGTGGCTTTGAAATGAAACAAACAAGATGTGCTTTAACTGCAGAGTTTCAGATTTAATTTGAGGGTAATTATATCCAAATCAGGTGAACAGTGTAGGAATTACAACGGTTTCTATATGTGCCTCCCACTTTTTAAGGGACCAAAAGTAATGGGACAAACTAAACAATCCTAAATCTATCTTTCACTTTTTAATACTTTGTTGCAAATCCTTTGCAGGCAATTACAGCCTGAAGTCTGGAAAGCATAGACATCACCAGACGCTGGGTTTCATCTCTGGTGATGCTCTGCCAGGCCTCTACTGCAAATGTCTTCAGTTCCTGCTTGTTCTTGGGGCATTTTCCCTTCAGTTTTGTCTTCATCAAGTGAAATGCATGCTCAATCGGATTCAGGTCAGGGGATTGACCTGGCCATTGCATAATATTCCACTTTTTAGCCTTAAAAATCTCTTTGGTTGCTTTTGCAGTATGCTTCGGGTCATTGTCCATCTGCACTGTGAAGCGCCGTCCAATGAGTTCTGAAGCATTTGACTGAATATGAGCATATAATATTGCCCGAAACACTTCAGAATTCATTCTGCTGCTTTTGTCAGCAGTCACATCATCAATAAATACAAGGGAACCAGTTCCATTGGCAGCCATACATGCCCACGCCATGACACTACCACCACCATGCTTCACTGATGAGGTGGTATGTTTTGGATCATGAGCAGTTCCTTTCCTTCTCCATACTCTTCTCTTCCCATCACTCTGGTACAAGTTGATCTTTGTCTCATCTGTCCATAGGATGTTGTTCCAGAACTGTAATGGCTTTTTTAGATGTTGTTTGGCAAACTCTAATCTGGTCTTCCTGTTTTTGTGGCTCACCAATGGTTTACATCTTGTGGTGAACCCTCTATATTCACTCTTGTGAAGTCTTCTCTTGATTGTTGACTTTGACACATATACACCTACCTCCTGGAGAGTGTTCTTGATTTAGCCAACTGTTGTGAAGAGGTTTTTCTTCACCAGGGAAATAATTCTTCTGTCATCCACCACAGTTGTTTTCCATGGTCTTCCGGGTCTTTTGGTGTTGCTGAGCTCTCCGGTGCGTTCTTTCTTTTTAAGAATGTTCCAAACAGTTGATTTGGCCACACCTAATGTTTTTGCTATCTCTCTGATGGGTTTGTTTTGATTTTTCAGCCTAATGATGGCTTGCTTCACTGGTAGTGACAGCTCTTTGGATCTCATATTGAAAGTCAACAGCAAATGATTCCAAATGCAAATGTCACACCTAGAATCAACTCCAGACCTTTTACCTGCTTAATTGATAATGAAATAATGAGGGAATAGCCCACACCTGTCCATGAAATAGCTTTTCAGTTGATAGTCCCATTACTTTTGGCCCCTTAAAAAGTGGGAGGCACATATAGAAACCGTTGTAATTCCTAACCGTTCACCTGATTTGGATGTAATTACCCTCAAATTAAATCTGAAAGTCTGCAGTTAAAGCACATCTTTTTTGTTTCATGTCAAAGCCATTGTGGTGGTGAATAGAGGCCAAAATATGAAAATTCTGTCAATGTCCCAATATTTATGCACCTGACTGTAGATTGATATGAGATAGATAGATAGATAGATAGATAGATAGACAGATAGGTAAATAGATAGTTATGAGGTAGATAGATAGATAAATAGTTATGAGATAGATAAAACGATAGATAGATAGATAGATAGATAGATAGATAGATAGATAGATAGATAGATAGATATGAGATAGATAGATAGATAGACAGATATGAGATAGATAGATAGATAGATAGATAGATAGATATGAGATAGATAGATATGAGATATATAAATAGATAAATAAATAGATGCAAGATAGATAGATAGATAGATAGATAGATAGATAGATAGATAGATAGATAGATAGATAGAAATCTTTTTCAATTTTACAAAGTGGAAAAATACAACATTTTAAGTGTAATTTTAGGTTTCTCTTATTTATTTGTTGGTACCCTTTTAAAGAATTTACATTCCCCTATCCACAGATTTTGGAACTAAATATTTTTTTTCACAGAATCCTTGAATAGTGTTCTTACTAAGGGCCTGATTCAGCAAGGATCACAACTGGGAATACGCACACGATCCCAGAGGTTATGCAGACCCATTGCAGAGTGATTGACAGGAAGTTGATGGTAAAGGGGGGGTGGTCGTGCGAACACAGACGTGCCAGTGAGTTTCAACGCCATTGCATGGGCATGCATAAATTATCCACTGCGTGGCCATACGCAGACTGAGGTCTCATAGCGTGCGTGGCTGTTAGAAATTTCTGAGTGAGGTCAGGGCTTGTGCAAGTGTGGGTATGGGTCCGATGTTACTCGATGTTACCGATGGTTTTGCTATTCTGCTTAGTATTACGGATGTGCGTATGCTAAAGTGGGCATCCTTATGTAGTGCTGAGTTTGCATTGCTATCGCAGTTGAACTGCGTGCGTACGAAGTATTGCGATCGAAGCTGATTCAGGCCCTAAATTAGTAGGCAATCTGCTTATTAGTTAGGGCTGCAGACAGCTCTGAATAAAGAAAATGTTGTACATACTGTAGAGAGAATATACAACGGGCCTTTGATCCTTCACATCAATCTAGCCAGCTGCAATGGGATTCTCACAAGATTAAATTTCCAAACTATTGCCAGATACACTTTCTGGGGCAGTTCCAAACAAGCCAAAGGTTAAACACAGATAACGAGAAAAGGAGTTCACAGGAGCTTTGGCTCAGAGACTAGGTCAAAAATTGTCAATGTGCTGCTGAAAGCTGCTTTACAGATGTGCCCACATACAAGCCTCCGTGCACTACAAGTCGCGTCACACATAACGCGGGAGTTCAGTGTGACTCGGTAGCGCTAAGCGTCTTTTTGTGTGTCTTTTTACCTTCAATGCGTCTTATTCGCACAATGATGAGACTAGATAGCACAAGCAGCTTCTGCTGATTAAAATTATATGCAGCATGCCCATATTCTGTGTGTGACCGCAAAATGCTACGTTACAGTGTTACAGCCACTGACACTGTAATGGTGCATACACACGGTCAGACTTGCTAGATCAACGATGAATGATGAACGATTTGAACGATTTTACAAATGATCTCATGAACGATGAACGATTTCTGACAGTATTTAAGTGAATGAACGTCCAAATCTGGCTGCAAACAGTCGATTTCAGATATCGGTATCTGACATGCGGGCACGCGCATCGTTCGTCGATGCATGTCAAACATGTCAAGGATATGAACGATGTAACGATTTTTAGAATCGTTATCGTTCATATCTTCCAGAAAATCTGACCGTGTGTACCCTCCATAACATAGCGTTTCGCATGCAAATACACCGGCATTCGCTCACAGACCAGAGGCATGCTGCATATCATTTTAATCAGAAGAAGCTGCTTGTGCTATCTAGTCGCATAGTTGTGCAAATAAAATGCATTTCAAGGTAAAAAGAGCACAAAAAGACGCCCGGCACTACCGAGTCACGCCACGGCATGGTGTGACTAGAAAGGCTGTTTACTGCGGAAGGAGGCTAGATGTATGTGGACCCATCTGTATCTAGGCCTGAGGTTAGGACAGCAAGCATCAGGTGTTTTAGATCATTGCATTCAGAGACATCCAGCTCTGCACCAGTATAACAGTCCTGTAGTGGTGTCATTAATTTTCCTGCATCTATGTCAAGCTGGGTACACATTAGACGACTTGTGTACCCAGCGATGCAACCGGTGACCCCCCCAACGACAGGCCGACATATCGGGCGGGCGGTACACACTAGACGATCCGGTGCCCCTACCGCATTCTACTGCATGGTGTCGTCAGCCGCATCGTCAGGTTGAGTTGTATGTAGTGACGGCCTGACAATATGGCTGATGACCAAATGGGAGTGCGCAACATCTGACATAGTGGGTACACACTAGACGATTTTGAACAAGTTGCCATTCCGATCTGTCATTTAATAAATCGTCTAAAGCCACTTCCAGTAAAGCCAGTGCACGGACTCACTGAAGGTTGTAGACTTTAATGGGGGAGGGGGGGGGGGTGGCACTGGTTATAGCCCTCCCAGTTGACAAGTTATTAGGAGCCCAGGATATCTTCTATATTATATTTCGACTGTCCTTGCACTTATACTGTTGATGGTGCTCATGTGAGACTTTAGTGAAGAATGTGCAGGTTTGAGTAAAGTTACATGAAATACAGTATGTATAGTAGGTGTATTAATTGAACAGAGTGAGATAATATATGTTGAACATTTACATTGGAAGTTCTTAATGACTTGAAATGCCGTAGATCAGGGCCGGCAACAGAAATCATGTAGCCCGGTACAACCATGGAGCCCCGTACACCCTTACAGTGTCTGTTCATGCCCTCACAGTGTCTCTCCATGCCTCCACAGTGTTCTTCCATGCCCCCACAGTGTTCCTCCATTGCCTCACAGTGTCCATCCATACTCCACACTTACCTTATTCTATGTCTGCCTGACACACCTCCTCTGCTTGGGTGTCTTTCAGTGGTGCGTCACGCATGACTGCGCTGCAACAAACAAAAAAAAAACTTTACTGCCGGACGAACCCCAAACCACTGCTTGCGTTGCTGCCAGGGGCTGGCTGGCAACTTGTGACGGAAAAATAATATGTGTGTATGTCCTGCTGGGACCTTACCTGCTCTGCCGACCTTGGCAGACTCAGGGCTATCCTCTGCGCTGGCTTGACTCCGCCGCCTACCTGATTCTCGGCATACTTAACCCAAACAGTATGGGGGCTGGTATTAGCTCATTTGTCTATATATATATATATATATATATATATTTATATAGTGTTCACTCTAGCTTCGGGGGCAGGCAGAGTGTGGCCATTGAAAAGGGGGCGTGTCTATAAGACGCGTCACCCTTTTCATCACTCTTGGGGGCGTGCCCAGACCATGCAGACACACCGGGCAGCCCCCAAGTGCTGCTGACAGGGTCACCGCACATTTTCCCTTCCGCGGGACACTGCAACCCGCGGGTGAGGACGGCACCCGCAGGCTTTTTTTTGTCCTGAAGGAGGGCAGGGCGCCACGTCCTGCTAAAACAGACTAGCGGGAACGCTAGATATATATATATGTATATATAGACCAGGTATTTCCTTAGGAGCTATTCAAGCCCCATAGAAAATAAATAGGCGGCACTGCGTTTGTAGAAAATAAATTTGTATCAAACGAGTAACATGGTCTGTATGCTAACAGAGGGAAGGCATCCACTCAACTATACATCGATACTGCGAGTGCCAAACTAAAAGCAACTTATAAATATATATATATATATATATATATCATCAATTAGACAAACTGCACACACTTCACCAGATAAGAGCACAACAGTGCCAGGCACATACAAAATGTTGCAAAGTAATAAATATATATTTTACTCACAAACATAGACATGTGCTCCCCATCCCACACTGTGCTTCCATATCCTGTGCTCCCCAATCTAACACTACTCTCTCATACCTCATCCCACAATGTGCTCTCCTATCCCCCACTGTGCTCACCCATCTAACACTACTCTCTCATACCTCATCCCACAATGTGCTCTCCTATCCCCCACTGTGCTCACCCATCACCCATCCAACACTGTGCCCTCCCATCCCTATCCCAGACTGTGACTGTGCTCTTCCATCCCCCATCCCATACTATGCTCTCCCATCCCCCATTAAACACTGTGCTCTCCTATCTCCCACTGTGCTCCCCAACCCTATACCACATTTTGTGTTCCCCCCAGTCTGCACTTACATACAAGGCCTGCCAGTAAAGAAAGAGCCCTGGGTAGTCTCTTGTGTTCTTCACCGAATCAGAGAGAGTCCTGTTCACTGGCAGCTGACTCCTCTGAGTCTGACTACAGTCTGCTGTGATGCTGGAGGTTGCTGCCTTTGCCACACACACTCACTATTCTGCAGGCAGCTGCAGTGCTGCTGACTGCTGCTGGGCGGGACTGGAGAGACAGATCTCTACTTGAATCTCTCCAGTGATCCGAGGAGACAGTTTAACTTACATCAGGCTCCTCAGATCACTGGCTGTGAGACCAAAGGAGTCATCAGGCAGCAGCCCACCCCCACCCCAGTGCTGAGCTTCTCCAAGCCCCGGCGGCAGTGACAGAGACAGTAAAAGACAGGGCCAGCCCTGCAATAACATGTTTGAGCACTGCAGCTGCAATTAGCTAGCGGCCCACATGGCTTAAATTCTGCTGGCCCAGATGGCAGATGGCACCTGACCCTGACCCTGGCCTAAGCCACTAGACTTGCTGCTGCAGTAGTCAGCAGGGGCCCCGTACAGCCTACACCTTGCTGATCACTGCAGCAGCAGGGCAGGCAGCGGTTACACTCCGCGGCCCCCTGGGACAGTGGTACCCCTAGGACCCCGCTGTTGCTGAGCATTGCTTAATATAAAATATAGATATCCAACAGTTAAGGCATAGTGATACTGCCTCAAGACAAAGGGCTCTGTTCTATTAGCAGGAAGCTCTCTGGGGCTTGCGACGGACGAGACCCTACCACAAGGGTCTCGTCACAGGCCCGATGGTCGCGACCATCACCTGGCCGCCCGCAAAAGCTGTAGGTGGTCATCCACAGCTTAGCGAGCGGCCAGGAGGCCGCAACAACAACAAAAAAAAAATGCCTTGATTCAGAGTCAGCGCTCTTAAAGAGCGTCCGGCTCTGAATCAGGCCTAAAGACGCTTTATGTAATTTCTAGGTAGGGAGAAACAATCTGGCTTTACATACATCAGACACCCATCTACTTGTTTAATGATTTCATGGTAGTATTTAAGAAACTCAGGAAATAAGTGACACTTCCTTGTAGCTGTTTTGGTAAGACCCATAATAATCTATGGTGGCAGGAATAATTCCTTTAGGAAGAATGCATACCTCCCAACTCAGGGCCGCAACTAGGGGGGGGCTGGAGGTGCACGTGCACCGGGTGCACCGCTGCACCCGGCGTCAGTGTCCTCGAGCCCGGCGCTGCAGAGAGGCTCCAAGCCGGACGCCCGCTGAGATGTTATTACCAGCAGGCGCCCGGATCCTTCTCTTCAGTGATGCGGTGTAGCCGCAGCCGGAGGCTGGAGTTCTCTCCTGAACTCCAGCTTCCGGCTCTCCCAAGGGGCACTATGGGAGAGACATCATGATGTCTCCCCCATAGTTCCGAGGAGCAGCTGGGCGGAACGGATGTGACGCTGGATGCAGGAGCAGGGTTCAAGGTATTTTTTTTTTAATAAGCTGCACTACAGGGGCATTATTATGGGGGCATGGACATTACCACATGGGCATTACTATGGGGCATGGCGAATACAGGGGCATTACTGTATAGGCCCTATAGAGGCATTACTATTGGGGCATGGGCACTACAGGGGCATTACTATGGGGGCATGAGCACTACAGGAGCATTACTGTATGGGCACTATAGGGGTATTACTATGGGGGCATGGGCACTACAGGGGCATTACTTTGAGAGCATGGGCACTACAGGGGGATTATTATGGGGGCATGGGCATTTCCACAGGGGCATTACTATGGGGGCATAAGCACAACAGAGGCATTACCACAGGTACATTACTGTGGTGGCACTACAGGGGCACTACTATGGGAGCATGGGCACTACAGGGGCATTGCTATGAAAGCATGGGCTCTACAGGGGCATTACCACAAGGGCATTAATATGGGAGCATGGGCACTACAGGGGCATTACTGTGTGGTGGGCACTACAGGGGCATTACTTTATGGTGGGCACTACAGGGGCAATACTATCTGGGTATTAACATATGGGCATTACTAAGGGGGCATTACAATATGGGCACTACTACAGGGGCATTACTATATGGGCACTACTATAGGGGCATTACCTCAGGGGGCATTACTATAGGGGCACTGATGCAGAGGGGAATTACCAGGGGGGCGCCAAATTACTGTCTTGCCCCTGGTGACAAAAATCCTAGTTTCGGCCCTGCCCAACTGTCCAGACTTCAGCAGGACAGTCCCGTTTTACAGGCACTGTTCTGCTGTCCCACCCGTGGGCTGCAGTGTTCCGCGGGCGGGGGGAGGTTGGGGAGGACATGCTAACACCGCTGCTCTGCACAGCTGAGCAGCGGTGAATGGATGACGTGCGCATCCATCTATACTTGCAGGTAGAGCCGTAACTAGACTTTTTGGTGCCCTGTGCCAGAGAGAGCATTGGCGCCCCCCCTATTTTTTAAATAGGGCCATAAAATAGTGCACCTGAAAAAGGGCCATGGCCTCAAGGGAAAGGGCCAGGGAAGAGATAGGAGAGGCCAGGAGATGCTGGGGATAAAAGAAGAGGAAGCTACAAGTGAGAATAATAATAAACAGGAAAAATGACAGGCCCAAACAGCTCCCCTTGCCCTGCGGTGCCCTGTGCCATGGCACTGGTTGCACCACCCTAGTTATGGCCCTGCTTGCAGGCTCTGGAAGAGGCTTGTCCAGCAGCTCCCGGAGCGCTAAGCTAGCCCCCAGCATGACGAATATGGGTGCGTGGCTCGCGGGAACGGCATTTTCTGTGAGGCCACGCCCATATTGATAGGCCATGCCCCCTATTCATCAGGGCACGATCAAATGTCCCTCCTCAGCAGGATGAAATGTTGGGAGGTATGAGAATGTGTTCTGGTGAAGGGAGGGCTTCTGAAATGTTATCCTCATAATATGTCATATTAGATACTATACAACTCTAGAATATTTTCATGACAAGCTGTCTCAGTTAGGCTTATTTTCCAGTCTGCATTAGGAAATACTGTGTAGATGTATTATAGCGGCTCTTAACGTGCCACTATAACGCTTCCTGCTTCGCCTCTTTACCGAGGCGAAGCAGGAAGCACTAACGATGAGATGTATGAACATATGATCGGCCGGAGAGGGGAAGCGTTAACTCCTCCTTCCGGCGCTACCCGTTAGAGACCACAGCGCATCAGCCTAGTGCTGATGCACTGTGTGTCAGTCCCGGCCGGCTCCACTGAGCATGCGCGGTATCTCTCAAGTATCGCGAGATCCCCGCGCACAGCATGGAGCCGGTAGCCATCGCAGCAAGGACAGCGCTGTCCCTGCTGTGGAGATAGGGCAGCGCCAGGCTGTAGCTGTCGATAGCAACAGCTACAGCGGGCAGAACGGTCAGGCAATATGACCGTTCATACATGGCCCAGGCTAACGGCGCTGCTATCTTGTATATAGCAGCGCCGATAATGACAGGGGCACATGCTTGTTTGACACAATCTGTAAGGTCAGCTCCAGGAAGAAACCTTTTTATTTGGACAGCTCAAGTGAATGTAAATCTATCTACAGTATTTGTGAAAACTTTGCATACACAGGGGTCTATTCCGCAATGATTTTGTTACATAAAAAATACGGAAACTATGATTTCCGTATTTTTTATGTAACTCTCCTATTCAGCTATGGGATAATGGAGATAACGCAATTATCTTCTCCATTGATTCCCATCTCGCTGAGTACCGCACTGTAGGGATCAGCCATTGATCTCTACAGTGCTTTAACACTTTTTGCTATTTAGCAAAGCAAAAAGTGTTAAATCGCTCGATAAATATTTCCTTTATATAACGCCATTTCAGAATGGCGTTATATGAAGAAAATACTTAAATATCCCGAAAACTGCAGGGACAGAGGGAAATATTCCCATAAGTCCCTGCAGTATCTTGCAAGCCCGCCAAGTCGCCGTGCCTGCTTTCCGGTGATCGGCGGCAGGTAAGTCACTCAAGAGCCTTTTAAACCTCCCAAAATTGATTGTTATGTGTATACACACTTTTTACTAGCCTCTATACATGTATATTTATGTGCAATTATATATAACATTTATATATAAATGGTAAATATAAAAGCACATAAATATACATGTATACAGGCTAGTATAAAGCCTGTATACACATATCGATCAGTTTCAGCTGTACTTACCCGTCGGCGGTCAACGCAAGCAGGGACGGAGACTGTTCCCGAGTGCATGACTGAGCATGCGCAGAGGAATAAACAGAAGGGATTGTTTTCGGAATCCCAAAAACAATGCCTTCTGTGACATCGCAGGGACAGCGTGTTACCGCAACCGCTGTCCCTGCTCAAAATATTGCTGCATAGCTTCCATATTTTATCATAATTGAACAACTCTTGTGACGATGTTGCCCGATAATATTCTGGGCAACATCGTCACTGTCGCTGAATAGACCCCACAGCATTAGTTGCAGTATTTACTACTGCCTGATAGATACTGTGTAGGAGCTGCAAACCCTTAATGATTACAGTTACCTATAGAGGAATACAAGTTGTAATATGTACATGTAAATGCATTTTGCTATTTAACCATAATAATCATAACCATTTATTGTCTGCATATTTTGGAAGAATCTTACTTATGACTGAATTAGTGTTTTCTATCTATTGAGCTTCAGCATTTTATTGCAGCCTGATTGGGAGCAGTATATATCCATTCACCAGACATATTACAGTAGGGTGGTTTTTGGTGATCCTACAACCAGCATTATAATGACATACCTCCCAACTTTCCCTCATTCAGCAAGACTGTCCCGCTGTCCCACCCACGGACCGCAGTGTCCCGTGGTGGGGGGGAAGTTGGGGGAAGCATACACCGCTGCTCTGCTATGCAGAGCAGCGGGTAAGCAGAAGGAGAATAGATACCGTGTGCATGCACACAGCATCTGTTCTCTAGTGTAGAGAGAGGTTGGGGGCTGCCCAGCATCTCAGAGAGTGGTGGGTACGCCCTCACATTGATAGAAACGGTGGTGCCGTGAAGCTCCGCCCCGTTTATGATAGCCCCCTTTTTACAAGGAGCGACCTGTCCCTCCTTGCAAAACGAGAATGTTGGGCGGTATGTAATTGGATTGTTTAGCAAATCTACATACACAGGGCCTGATACATTACGGATCGCAATTACAACCACGTACGCAGATCGGTCGATAGTGTGTTCTGCACATGCATCGCAGTGCCCGTGTGTTAGTTAGCATTGCGATTGCTCTGCGATCACTTCCGCAGAAAGAAAGCCATCACAGAGTGAGTGATGGAAGGTCAGCATTTGGGGGTGACATGGGAGTGGTCGTAAAAATGCAGGCGTGCCTGTCCGTTTGAACGCCATTGCATGGGCGTGCATAAATTAGCCACTGCAACGGCATACGCAGCTTGAGTACTTACTGTGTGCAATGAGGTTAGGAATTCTGAATAAAGTCAGACCTGCTGTAAATGTGCGTGAGGGGCCAATGTTACTCGCTGTTAACGATGTATACGCAGGATTGTAAGGTATTACGGATGTGAGATAGCGGTAGTGGGTGTCTCTATGCTGGCAGTGTAACGGCTTTGCGATTGCATTCATTAGCATAGGTGTCAGGCACCCCCTTGCTGCATTTGCGATCCCAGCATTGCGACCGACATTGGAGAATGGAATCACCATCTCAACCAATGGTCGCTATGGTTGCTCCTTTGGTCAAGCTGAGATAGCTGAAGCTTCCAGCCGCCTGACCTAGTGCTGGTCACGTAAGAGGCCAGGATATGCGTCCATCGATGCAGACCCTGGCCTTGTTTCTCCCGGAAAATGGGGGCGACACACTCGTTTCCGGGAACAGTGACCAGCCACGCTCAGCTCCCCAAATGACACAGCATGGTGGGACAGAGATAGTGATAACTGTTGTCCCTGTGTGTTACATACCTGGAATTTTGAAGCAGTTTTGCACATGCGCACAGTGCCAGTTACTGGAGGCTGCAAGACAGGGATCGTAAAAACAGGGCCGGCTCTAGGGGTGTCTTCGACCTGAGCGGGCGAACAGGGGTGCCACCCGTAGAGGGCGCACCCTTCCCCAGCATCCTGCTGCTCCACCCGCGGGCCGAAGTGGCCCTACGGGTGGTCAAATCGGGGGGTTGGGGATCCCCACCGCCGCAGCTGTGCGACGGTGCCGGGACCCCGGAGTCTGAATGGATGCTGCGTGCATACGCGCGGCATCCATTCAGTGCCGTGAGAGGGCTGGGGGAAGTCCAGCTAGTGAGGCTCCCCCCAGCCTGATGTTATTTGGAGGCATGCCATGCAGGCACGCCCCTCAGATAATGTCACATCAGGAGGCGTGGCCTATGGTAATTAGGACATGCCCCCAATTTCACAGAGCACTCAGCCGACACAGGACGCTATTAGCCCTGGAGCCGGCCCTGAGTATGAACCATCTCCTGCAAATATAGGGCCTGATTCAGAGCCGTTCGCTATTTGCGGTCGTTCGTTCAAAAACAAGGGGTGGCTATTCAAATGATCCGTTCGCAAATTGCAGTCTGTTCACACCTCTAAGTCTGAACGAGCGAGCAAAACATACGCTCGTTTATTTGTTAAAAACGCCCCCTGGCCGCTCGCACCATACGTCATGTCCGCTATTTATTAGATTAATCGAGTACATCGACCAGCGTATGAACTGCTCGCTATTCTTGTGGTTGGTTTTTGCTACCACAATCTTGCGAGCAGTTCTGGCTATAAAATAACCCAGTGACGTGGTCAATGACGCTGCTGTATTAATTATGCACACCCATAAAACGCCCGTTTTGACCTTTAAGCACGCCTGCGTTCTGATCTCCACTCCCCGTTTTCAAGCACCTTCCCCTGTTACCACCCACATACGCCTCATTCTGTCACTCAAAATAGCAGGCATTCGCTATATTGCGAGCACATGAATTTCGGCCGCACTGACTGGTTCGCGCATGCGTATAACGATCCGTACGCATGCGCAGATGTGCGAACATCGCTCGGAACGAGCGTACTGCCGCTAGCGAGTGGCTCTGAATGAGGGCCATACATCCGTAAGCATGAAGCGGTTTATAGCATCTAAGGCTGGTGTAAACCAGCAGGGACAAACTCCAAAAAGCTTTGCATTTCTGAGTTTGGTACATAGTAGTAAGATCGTAGTCCCTATTGTTAACAATGGGAACTACGATCTTCTGCACCAATTAACCTTCTGCAGGAGATTTTTGTTCTGTTTTAGCGTTGATACATAAAGTTATGCAGAACCTGCAGTACAGAGTAATTTCGTTTTTTACTCCTAGCTGTTATTTTTAACAGTTTTCTTGGTATTCGTGTTTTTTTTGTTTTCTAAACCATGCTGGCTTATAAATCTGTGATTCTAATAAACACGATTCTATTTTTAATTCCGAAACAGTAGAGGTACTTGTTCAACCACTAGCCTGGAATTCTGCTGAACAAAATACAAATGCCAGAAATATCACAGTTTTATAGGAACAAAGCAGCATATTTATGATGTCACCTATTGTAGCAACTAAGATCTTTCGTGATGAAATATATAAACTCCTGTCTGCACAGTGAAGCAAGTAAACAGCACACATGTTAGTGACATTCGTGTCAGTGTAGCAATGTCAGAGTAAGCGGCACGGGGTGGGTCCGTGTGCTTGATGGCAATTACCCAGAGGGAGGTGGGAGTAGAATCAGCCGTCTGTCTGCAGCTACTGATTTACAGAACACACACCGGACAGGAGAGAAGGAGGAGGAGAGAGAGAGATTATTACAGAACAAAAAAAAGTCACAGTGCACCTGAACAAGGAGTGGTCGAGCCTGAAAAACAGGATCAACTTATAGTTTCAATATGGCGTTCTAACATACTGTAGTGGTAAAGCACTTCTAGATCTAGGATCTTGTACTTATATTCAGGGACTACTCTCATCCACGTAAGGGCTGAGCACTGGGGATCATCATGTTGAAAAGGAAGAAGTCGTGTTGAGTGGAAGCAAAAAATAATCTCTCCTTCTATAGAGAGAGGTGGGGAAATCAATACGCCTGCTAGCTGGAAGTGGAGGTAAGTTATATTCTGTACTTGTACTATTCATACTGTACTTATGTATGTAGCCTGCAGTAATTAGTATAGAGAACTTCAATGACTTTGTTAGACAAGCTAAATAGTAATATCTACTCATTACTCCTGAGACCACGGTGCCTGCTACACTGTAAACATGTCTTTACATCAAAGCTTCCTGGCTATTGTCTAGGGACATGTCCAGTCTTTCATCACTGTCTTATTACTATGAGGTTTTATGAGTACAGAACATTGAGATAGTAATTCACTGTAATGAATGGGTTGTACACATCACCCATGTATCTCCCATTCTGTGAGGCTGTACACATCACCCATGTATCCCATTATATGGAGAAAGTTACTAGTCTAGATAGTTGTCATTTAAAAATATGAATGACATAACGTTATAATAATTTATCACTGTGTGCATTGTAAAAATAATAATAGTAATAATTTGTTTTATCTAATAACCATATTGTTCAAATGTTTTTTACTTATTTAAAGACAAAAAAATGTATACTCATTTTTGTTTTTAATGCATGTTATTGTATATTATTTAAATACCAGTAATCCATTAGGCCTGAGACAATTGTGCTGTACATTTGTGATGTACTGCACCTGTTTAATTCTGCTCTCAGAATTGTTGGCTTAGCAAGTAAAGCTCATTTGGAAGAGGGTCCATACAGGAGCAGAGGCTATATTATTGGCTTTGTGCCTTTCCACAATCTTAATATACATATCACTGTGACATCGGATAATGAATTCAGATTTAGGGGTCTATGTACTAATAATCACAGTACTGCCACGATTATAATGTATCCAACTTGCAGGGGATATTTTCATTTTTAATGAAAATATCCTTCTATGTACCAAGGGGAACTCGCAGGGACGCGATTGCGGTAACCGCTGTCCCTGCGAGTTATATCCCCGACAAATTGTGGAAGTCTTTAACAGCAGTAAAAGACTCCCCCCGGGGAAGCTGTCACTGCGCATACACACAGCGCCAGCTTCAAGAACCTGCTGGGGGCTGCGGAAGAGAGATCTCAAGATCTCTCCTGCTCCTGAAGCCTCCATAGGCTAACATTAGTTTACACTATCTGAAGATGGTATAAACTACCGTGGCTAAACTCCGAAAAGCTTCGCTTTTTGTCCTATCTTGTCTGTTGTTTTGTGTTTCTGCCTAGGACTATTAGCGATGAGGCATACAGTTCTGGCTTTTATGCATGTGCAGTTGGATTTTATGCATGATGGACAGATCACATCTATAAGGACCTAGGATTTAGGAGCAACTGTCTCGTAGGAGTATAAAATTGCTAAAACAAGATTTTTTTCCCTTTGTTTGCTGAGGATTGATTAAATGAGGTACAAGCATACACTTCACTGATCTTCTTACTTTGCGCACAGGTGCGGAGAGAACCATGATTTGTCACTGTAAACTCAATCTCCGCACACAAGATCCTTTAGCTGGTGCTGCAGCAAAAAAAAAAATACTGTATGTAATATTACAAATTTGACACTTGAAATAAAGACTGTTATACCCCTTTTACACTTGCTCCAATAACCCGTTTTTTTGCACGTGAATGCGCAGCAACCCAGGTTACTGTGCAGTGTGAAAGGGCCAGGTTGAAATAAGCCGGGTCGAGTGACCCAGCATTTCAACCCTGGTCACGAGAAGGATTAAACGCATGTTTGCAGTGTGAACGTGTAACCTGGGGCGATGCGAGTCCCGTTCTCTGCATAGGCAGAGCCAGTGCTCGGAGATGAGATAATATCCAAGCGCCGGCTCATCAAGTGATGCAGATGACGTAATTGACCCGTCATTAATGCTGGGTCAGGCTGCCTGCCTGTAAGGGGTCTCAACCGGGTCACACCCAATGGGCGCGTGAACATAATCCCAGGTGCGACTCGGCAGTCAGATAAAAAAGAGGTATTACATTTTCCCTTTTACAAGCAGAACATATGCAGAATTCTGGACCTCATTCAGAGGCGGTCGTTAGTTGCAAGCGGTCGCTCTGAATCAGGGCAGCCGCTTGCATCCTGAACGACCGCCTCCTTGTCGATCGCTAAACTGTGGGTTAACACCCACAGCTCTAGCGACCGACATGGGTGATGGTCGTGATGGTCAAGACCATCGCGACCATCGGGGCTTACGACCAGACTCTAAGGTTGGGTCTGGGCACTCGTAAGCCCCAGGGAGCTTCCTGCTCTGATCGAGCAGGAAGCTACCCACTGACATCAGCAATGATGTCAGTGGGGCCGCCCCCACACGGCAAGTGTTCCGGCGGGAACGCCTCAGTTTGGGCAGGCATGCCCCCTGCCCGCCTCCCAAACGGGGCGAGGCGGGCAGGGGGCGACAGCTCGCCCCGTCTGCTGCGAGACCCCTAGCGACGGAGCGTCCGCCGCTAGCCGGGTCTCGCGCATGCACACAACGGAGCCGGCTCCGTCGTGCGCATGCCCAGTGGGGCAACATCGAGTCGGTTGCGAGCGCTCAGCGCTTGTGACCGACTCTGAATTACCCCCTCTGTCTTGAATATGTATATCTGCACTCTTATGCGGTATGCAGTCGGGACAGCCGGCATCCCGACTGTTTTATCCCGGTGAGGGTTAAATGACAGGCATCTAAATCTAGACTCCTGTCATTTTACCGACGCTGGGAGACCGGCGCCCAGCATCCCGATCGAAGAGATGCCGGGCTCGGACAGCTGCGGGGGGGGGTTAGGTGAGGAGCTCCCAGTGGGGACCTAGGGTTAGACATCCCCCCGGGAGGTTAGGGTTAGGCTAGGGGGAGGGAGGGTTAGGGTTAGGCACCCCCAGGGGGGGACTTAGGGCTAGGCATCCCCCGGGGGATAGGCAGGTTTAGGCAGCGGGGAAGGAGGGGTTAGGTTTAGGCACTTAGAGGGGGGGTTAGGTACTGGGGGGGGGAGTTAGGGTTAGGCACCCCAAAGGGAGTGTTAGGGGAGGGAATTAAGTTAGTTAGTACTTACCTTTAGATGATCAGGATTTCCACTGCTGCAGGCCTCCTGGTGTCGGGATGTCCGGCGGTAAATCATACCGATTCCCTCTTATGGAGATGTGGGCACAATGGCACTAATGGCAGGTACACACTAGACGATATGTTGTCCGATCTGGCCGAATCGGACACCATACCAGGCACATCGTCTAGTGTGTATCCTCAAATTTCACAGCATCATTAGCGGGGGCAATTTATTATTATTATTATCCTTTATTTATATGGCGCCACAAGGGTTCCGCAGTGCCTTACAATGTACATAAACAAATGAGCACACAAGAAAACAGTTATTAACAGTACAAACAATGCAGGAAAGATACATGATTAATACATTGCTGCATAACACTTAGATAACCAGCATGGTGTCGGCAACCTAGGGTGGGGTACTGTTGTATATTAAAGTATAATCAAGTGAAGGAGAAGCACATGAGGGAAGAGGGCCCTGCTCGATAACCCCTGTATATTTTAGCTATTGTGTCCTTAAGGCCTTGTAGTGGATACAGGGAGGTTAGCCTCTCTATTCGCGGATGAGTGAACGGACTCTTAGGGGCAAATTTACTAAGAATCGAGTCTGATCGAGTATTTTTTTTCAACTCGATTAGCGGCTTCTAAATATAGCGGCAGCTATATGTAAAGGGGCCTCTGATTGGCTACCGGGCCGTGGGATATCCCGAAGAGGCCCGTCTCCTGTCATTCACAAAGGGCACGATTCTATTCAACGCCATGTAAAAAGCGCCGGGAGATAGCTCCCGGAGCTATTCAATTCATCGCGATGTTAGGTTGGGGAAGGCTCGTTCTCGCGCCTTAAACAGGGTGTTTAGGCGCGATAACGGGCATTCCACGACCTAACTTCCAGGCGCGAGGCTGTTTTCCAGGCACGAAGGGCAGAAAACAGCCTCGCGCCGGGACTTTTGTCGTATTTCTTCTCTCATCCCCGGAGGGAACAGAACAGCTGGCAACAGGTAAGTATGTGTGAGTGAGGTAGTTATACTTTCTACGGTGTGTGAGTGTTGTGTTTTTTTTTTAAATTTTACAGCGGAAGTTCTGGTGCCGGCCGCCTGCTGGCATTTGTAGTTCCACAAGTGACAAAGGGCAGACCTGCTGGCACCTGTAGTTCCACGGTAAAAAACAATAGTTTCTTACTATTTACAATACTATGGTTGCGGGGAAGAGACCTGGGCTTTAGACTAAGCCTGGGGTGTCGGGAGAGGGGGGGCCCCTTTATTGGGGAGGTCCCCACCTCCCCTGAGTTCCCCGGCTTGGGCTGACCGTCTTGGGGTGCGAATGCTTTGGCTGGGGTGACCCGGTGATAGGGTCCCCTGGCTGTGGCATTACACCCCAGCCGGATTTGAGCTTAGTGCTGGTTTTAAATATAGGGGGAACCCTACGCAATTTTTCCCCCCCTATTTTTAAACCAGGACAGGCTCAGCAGCCAGGTGCTGGTTCCTAAAATATGGGGGCACCATATTAATTTTTCTCCCTTTATTTTTAGCTCCAGGACTGGCTGAGCAGCCTGGGGCTGGTTATGCTTTTGGAGGAGAGGACCCTACGTCATTATTTTTTTTTTTAAATAACCCTTTTTAGACTATTTACAGGCAGAAACATACATGGATCACACTGATCTGTGTATGTTTCTGCAGAACTCTCAGCTCACAGGCAGGTGAATTGATTTCACGAATTTTGACAGGAGTTTTGTCCGTTCTCATGAGAGTTTAGAAACTCTCATCTTGGTAATGTCCCGAATCCTATCTTCACTAGTGAAAAGTTACTTGAGTTTGCCGACAGTGAAGTGAAGAGAGTTTGCTAACTCTCCAGACTTTTCCTGTAGCAAAGGAGATTTCTTTCCCAAGTTTGACATTGACATTAATTTGCGAGTGGAAAAAATGTCTAAACTCTCCAGAGAATGCTAAATCGACCAAACTCGAATCTTAGTAAATTTACCCCTAACTACCATTAATCTGTGCCTTTATGTAGGTTTTGGGCTTTTTTTTTTTAGGGAAAATTGGTTTCCAAGAACAATTTTGTGTTCAGTGTCAATAAATATCCCTTAGAACATAACCTCACATTTCACAAAGGATTTTTATATGCAGGATGTGGTTTTCAAGAGTATCACACAGTTCACTTTATATCCCTTGCCATACAAGCTGTATTCCCACATTGACGCTGCCCCCTCCTCAGTTGGTCCTTACCTAATGAAAAACATGTTTCCTATAAAGATCTTCAGATGAATTGAGAGGCTTCTATAGGTTAAGGAAAATGGTTTGGGCATAATCAAAATCATTGCCAGCTGACAGATCTCTGGTCTATAAATGCCATTTTTAAGAGTGGTTATATTAAATGTACCCTCATGCCGAGATTAGAACCCTGCAGTATTGAGATTTTAACAACTGATGTAATTTATTTTCGTTTCAGAAATGTCGATGTTAGTATACGTGTACATATTGATGTTTTTTTCCTTGGTTGTAAATCTACTGTAAAAGCACTTTGATCCCAAGTGTTGCTATTGTGCAACAATAAAGATAAAACAAAATGGTTGCCTACTGTAGATCTGGAACTGCGCAGACACATTTAAAACTGCTCATTAGAATCTGTGAATTATAAGCTAAGCATGCCTAATATTGCTGTATTAGTGATATGTATGTTTTTCGTTTAATACAAAAGGAATGCAGAAAATATGACTTATTGTAATGTAGATGGATGAAAGTTCTTGGACTCAATTCTCCCTGCTTCACCTTCATCCTAAAAGTTTCCTTATCAGTGTATTTATTGCTTATATAAAGTCTCATTTAACTCCCAAATCTATCTGTTTGATTAAACATTTATAACCGCATTGAACCTATATAATATTAGGATACATTTGTACTCTTTGGGGTATATTTACCAAAGTGAGAGTTTCTAGAAGTGGAGATGTTGCCCATAGCAACCAATCAATTTCTACTTAAAACTTAATTAGCACCTTCTAGAACAGGGGTGGGGAACCTTTTTTTCTGGCAAGAGCCATTTGGTTATTTATAAAATCATTTGCGGGCCCGGTGCAGGCCACGCCCCCTCCACATGATGTCACATGGCCGGGCAGGGCCACAATCAACGGTTATTACAGCAACCGGCGCATGCTGGGGATGTTCCAGGGAGCTATAAAGGTAGTGGTGTGACCGTCTGAAG
Source organism: Taudactylus pleione (assembly GCA_031769625.1). Classification (NCBI taxonomy): domain Eukaryota; kingdom Metazoa; phylum Chordata; class Amphibia; order Anura; family Myobatrachidae; genus Taudactylus; species Taudactylus pleione. The sequence continues at coordinate 22,073,573 of JAUIMM010000007.1, read as the reverse complement.
TGTCTTTGGAAGCTCCAGGCGGCACTGCTGCATAGATTTTGGCTGCAGGGTGCCATTCTAGGCAGAATCGATATGTAATGCCGGCTGTCGGGATGCCTCCTGTCAGAATACCGTCAGCAGCATCGCAACGGTTGGTATCCCGATGAGTCGGGTAAGTACACTTACCCTCACCACTTCTGCTCCTAACCCTCCCTTTTTGTAGCCTAACCCTCCCACCCTAAGCCTAACCCTCCACGTTAGTGCTTAAAACTGTCTCCCCCCTTCGTGCCTAAACCTAACCCTCCCTCTTTAGTGCCTAACCCTACCCCCCCCCTAGTGGTGCCTAGCCCTCCCCCCCAATACCTAACGCTAACTCCACTAAGCTACCTAAACCTAACCTTCCCCTCTGTGGCTAACAGCTAAGGGCGCCCCGGACTTAACTCATTCGGGCAGGTGTCCTTCTGGATTCCGGTGTCGGGATTAGGCATCGCGGCCACCAGTCTCATAACTACATCCCCTTCTAGGCACCCTGCTAGCCAGATAAGGCTAGCAGAAAAAAACCTCCTAGCGTTATTGATTTTCGAGTCCCGTCTGCGGTAGCCTTGGCAGGGCCAGACCAAGTGATTTCGCGGGCATTATACGGTCCATGGGCCGGACGTTCCCCACCCATGTTCTAGAAAATATTTGCTAGAATCTTATTGGTTGCTATGGGCAACTTCTAAAAACTATCACTTTATCTTTGTTTAGAACAATTTCATATTGCACCTTCTAACATTTCAGTATGGACTTCTAGGCATACAACCTTACATAAAACACAAAAATGTTTTGTTTTGTTGTAGTAATATAGCTTAATACAGTGGTTCCCAAACTTCGCTGTTTGTGGCACCCTTAAGGGTAAATTTACTAAGAATCGTGTCTGGCTGAGTTAGTATTCCCGTGAGAGTTTCCCCTGATTTTCAAACACGGAGATTTACTAATGGCAAACACTAATCTATCTGCAAAACACGGCTGAAAACACAAACAGAAGTCAATACACCATTGGCCAAACTCGCAAGTACTTTCCATAGACTGCAACACACAGGGATTTACCAAGATTCGGAAATGGCGCAAACTCGGGACAAAATAGAACTTTCAAATAGACCACCTCCTTAGCAGCGTGTTTAGCAGAGCATGCACAGATCAGCGTGATCTGTGCAGTGGTTCTGAGTGTTCTACAGTAATAAAAGGGTTAATTTAAAAACAAAGTGGTGTGGGGTCCCCCCCACAAGAGCATAACCAGCCCTGGACCTCTGAGCCCGGGCTGGTAGAGGAAAATCGTGGAGGAAAACAGACGTGGGGTTCCCCCTATTTCCCTCTATTCAGCAACAGGCGGAACTAGCCGGTGTGGTAATAGCACAGCAGAGACACACACAGAGTGGAGTCTACCTGCCAAACCATTATCCAGCCCCAATCTGGTCTGTCCAGAGCTGACAATCCTCGGAAAGTGGGGAGCCCCACAAAAATGGGGACCCCTCTCACGAGCATCAACCAGTAGCCCAGGGCTCTTCCCTGCACTCCTGGAGGTGGTGGGTGCAGGAGTAATGTTATAAAGATTAATATTGATTTGCACAGTGGGACTACTGTACATGTCCCAGACAGCCTGTCCTATGGCACTTGTAGAACTACACCATTACCCTGCACCCACCACTTCAGGGGTACAGGGACGAGCCCTGGGCAGTTAATGCTCGGGAAGGGGATCCCCATTTTCATGAGGTCCCCACTTTCCCAAGTTTGCCAGCCCTGGACTAACCCTGTGGGGTCCCCCTGCCGTAATGTAAACCAGCTCTAAACGACTGTTTTTCGCGGCACCCCTAAGCCAAGGGGCAGATTCAATTAGCTCTGAGGTTCTGTTGGCACTTCTCACGCTAATGTAACACTAGCAAAAGCAAGCAAGGTTCTCTTACAATAATAACCTTTTGTGTGCATAAGACATACATACATACTGTACATACATACACATACAGGCAGGGTCACACATACATACATACATACATACATACATACATACATACACACAGGCATGGTCACACATAGACACATACTGTACATCCATACACACGGACAGTGAGTGTCACACCTACATGGGAGAGTCACACATAGACACAACCAGACAGACAGACTGCCATACCTCTCACCTTGATGTGGATCCAGCAGCATCTCCTTCCTCCATTCTACCAGGACATGCTGCTGTAGTCCAGCCCTCTGCTATGGTCAGAGGAGCTCCGCCAATAAGGGCTCAGGGCACGCTCCACTGACCCCAGAGTCTGACCATAGAGCAGCAGGAAGGAAGGTCTGGAGTTGCTGCTGTGTATCCCAGCCCCAATCGGCCCTTCCCTAATGCAGATCTCCCAAAACCGGGAGAAGCACATGACCCCAGAGACTGGCTAGGGTAGAACTCATTGTTCTCCCTACAGTCTAATAAAAAAAAATGTTATAAAAAAAAGTCCTGTGACAGGCGGGTTTCCATGGCTACGTGAACTGTTTTATGGATAATCCGACCCTGCATAGCACCTCTCTAAGTGCACTGTGGCACTCCAGGATGCCGTACCACACCCAATGCCAATGTTCACGTAGTTGTGTGATTTTTTTGCAACTTTGCATGTGTGAATATTGTTAAAAAAAAACCAATACGGCTCATCTGTTACTCAGAGTCTACACACAAAGGTGCTGTTTCCATGAAGTCTCATGGTATGTTGTGGGAAAGTGATGGGCTTTCCTGGGGTCGGTGACTGGGAGTTGGCTAGTAATGCATGGAATAATGATCTTTTCAGTGGGCGTGTTATGAGAGTGTCACAGACCCACATCCACAGGCATAGGAGGCCATAGCCAGATGGAGAAACATTGCCGACATTGTGAATGTAGACAGCTGATTTTAGGGTTAGAGATAGGGTAAGGCTGTGGTTAGGGTTGGACTGTTGTCAGGGTTAGTTAAGACAACTATAGAAAACCGCATGGTCAATATGCAGACTTTCGACATTCTGGCAATGTCGACATAGGACATGTCGACCTCCTATCCATGTCGACCTTCCGAATGAGTTCAGAAAGGCACTGTCCTGCTAAAATCGGGATGGCTGGAAGGTATGCGATTATTATATATTTGTTAACTGTTGATCTGTGAAGTTTCTGTGATCATCTAGTCGTGAATACAGTGATAATGTTTCCATGGCAGGCTTTTTTTCTGGTAACATCAGTGTAACTTGCCATATTGTTGTTTGACATAGGTGTCAGCTGATAAGGTGAGCATCCATGTGTGTGACCAAATTGCACAATGATCCACCTGCTTAAGTTGATCCCCCATAATAATCTGTATATTTAAGATGAATTATAATGTTACACTATTAAATAATTGTTGAATGTACATGCAAACATGGAAGCACTTTTCCTGAACAACCAAAGAGAAAACTGATTACATGTTGATCTCTCTCTTACCCCTTTTCCACTGATTTGAAAATCCTGGGTTATTGCGTATGAACACTCAACAACACAGGATTTTTGTCAGTGGAAATGGCTCCACCCGGGTCCAGTCACCCGGTAATCCTTCCTGGGCACCTAGCAGGGTTTACACAGGAAGGACCTGGGTGAGCTGCAGCGTAAACGAGTAACCTGGGTCCCGTTTACAGGGGATCGGTATGATTTACCGCCGGCCGCATGGAAGCCTGGCAGTGAAGATCCCGACAGGTAAGTATATTTTCTATTTACTAACCTAGCCTCCCCCCCCTAACTCTCCCTTAGGGGTGCCTAACCCTTTCCTCCCCCCCAAGTGCCTAACCCTAACCTCCCTCCCAAGTGCCTAACCCTAACCCCCCTCTAAGTGCCTAAACCTAACCCCCCTTCCCTGCAGCCTAACCCTAAGTCTCCCGGGGGGGTGACTAACCCTAACCCCCCCCTTCCCCTAGCCTAACCCTAACCTCCCGGGGGGGTGCCTAACCCTAAGTCCCCCACCTGGGAGCCCCTAACCAAGCCTCTCCCCCCGTGGCTGTCCGCACATGGCTTACCTTCGATCGGTAAGCTGGGTGTCGGGTTCCCGGCATAGGTCTAATAACAGGCTTCGGGATTTCGACGCCTGTCATTAGACACTTGCCGGGATTAGACAGTCGGGAAGCCAGCGGGCGGGATTTCATCCATTGGCTTCCCGACTGCTTCCCGTTTACAGCACGGGGAGAGACATGTCTTCTCCAAGCGCCAGCACTGCACCTGTGTGCAGTGTGAACGGCACCGAACCAGGGATAACCCAGATCGATGCTACAGTGGAGTACATAAAGGGGTCTGTCCTGGGTCTGACCCGGTTTGGAACTGTGTTCCAAATCCCATGTCAGACACGGGACTTTGGTGGAAATGTGGTATAATTCAGTTGTGCTATATTTTTGCTAATTATTTTTATTATCATAGAATTGCATGTGACAATATATATTGTGCTTTATAATATATTTATATTTTATATTCTTCTTTTATGGAATCAAGCTTATTTCATTTAGAGGCCTATTCCTCATCCTAAAAGGGCCTGTTAAAAAAGCGTAAACGCTAATTTCTGCATGTTTTAAGAAAGGCCCATGCGTTATTAAGGGCCCTATAGGGCCGCCTAGAGTTCAGAAAACTGAACGTGTGCATGCTGGGCAACGCACTGATTCCTGAAGCTCTGCTCCTTCCTATGGGAAGGAGGTCTAGGTTTGCGAAAAGGGATCCGTGCGGATCCCTCCATCACCTCTGCACTGAATGCCCAGCAGCAGTGCACATGAGTGAAGTCGGGTAATGTGGGGGCAGCTGCCCCTACACCAGTACTGAATTGCTCCAGTATTTAAGTATCCAACACCGCAACTTGTAGCGATTTGGATGTTTATTCAATAGGCCCCTTAATGTATCAGATAATATCATCACTTGTTTTTTTGCGCTATACATACTCTGGGCTGTATAAAGCTTTTGAAACAATTGTGTGTATGGGGATTTATTTGAATGCTCTGTGTAACCAGTAAAATCTCCATTAGATATGTAATACTTGTGAATACACCCTAGTATATAATCTTGTTAAGAGATGATAATGTAGCTTAATCTAGTTTAACAACCGTAAGAAGGACAAAGATTGCATGTCCTTAGTATACCACTTTTGTATGATATATTGGGCTTTTATTAGCAAATCATTGTTACAGCTTAATTTCTACTGTTTCTATTATTTTTTTATACTAAGACTTTTGCAATTAAAAATATATTCCTAAAGTTATTTTATGAACACAAATAATGGATAAATCCAGGTTTAACATAAATTGCTCTCACAAACCATTACCTACCTTTACCTCTAGTTACAGCTAATATTGGGGGTGTCTCACAGGTGGATGCAGTTGCAGTAGCAGCTGTGACTTTTATCACAGCCGCTATTATGTCTTTGCTAATGCCATAGCCAAAGGGCGTCCTATTGTGACGCTCACCAGCAGCGGCGCCAATCCGCTGATGTGCATACAAAGACACACTATTGGCGTCTCATCGACTGCACCATCAGACATTGCACCATTGAATGTCCAAGTGACCATGGCCGTCAGAGTCAGTGCAACTGCGTCTAGACACTGACATGCCCGCAACTGTTAGCCGTCCCCGGTGACGTGCGGTGAGGTCAATGGCTGGGGAGGCACATGTATAAAAACTCTGGGGCATCACGAGAGTATGGTAGGGGAGGGAGCGTAAGGCTCTGCCCTCCCGACTGCATGTCCCTGGCCGCCCCCCAGTTACCCCCAGTAACACCCAGCAAAATTGCATAGTTCTCCATGCAATTTCAATCTGCATCTCTCGGAGGTCAACATCGAGATGCATGCTCAGATATAAAACAATGGGGGACACGCATGTGCAGTGAAGTCGTGTTTAGGGTGTCAGCTCTGGAACTGATCCAGAGCTGAGAGCAGAGTTAGAAATGTCTTCCCTGCACAGGCCCCACCCTCACAGGCCCGTGTTTGTCCGAGATGAAACACTGGTAGGAACGATCGTACACAGGTTTGTTATAAAAGAAATTAAGAAATTTACTAAGCTCCCGTGTTTGACGGGATTGTGTTTTCCAATGGTGTACAGTATGTGATCGTTCCTGACCATTTCCTCTAGCCCAACACTCCTGAACAAGCAGCCTGCACATATCAGTGAGATACGTGCAGGCTGCTTGTGTGTATTAATGTTATTAATAAAGGGTTACTTTAATTATAAAACCGCGTGGGGTCCCCCCAAAAATGCTGATTGGCCGTGAACCGCGTGGCTGTAACAGCCGCATGGCTGTGGCATTACACTCCGGCTAGTTTTAAAAATACGGGGAGCCCCTACACATTTTGTCCCCTGTATTTTTAGAACCAGGACTAACTACCGGAGCCGGTTATGCTTTTGGGGGGGAACCCCACGCCATTTTTTTTCTTAAATTTAAACTTTATTTTATTAATTAGTGGCAGAAACATACACGGATCACACTGATCTGTGTATGTTTCTGCAATACACGCTGCTCAGGAGGGGGTCTATTTAAAACTTCTATTTTTTAACCGAGTTTGCTTAAATTACACCTGTGTTTATAATCATGATTCTTGGTAAATTCCCGTGTTGTATTCCTGTCTATGGAAAGTGGTACCATGTTTAGACAATGGTGTATTCTTTTCTATTTGTATTTACGGGTGCATTTTAACTTCGGATTCCGGTGTGTTCACCTATGAAAATACAGAAAATACATCCGTTTTTGCCATAATAAATTTCCGCGTTTGAAAAAAATCTGATTCACAGCATCCTGATTCAGAGGAATATAATGTTGGGAGTTATGTTTTAATGCACACTGCAACCCCGGGATGTTTGGGCCCACTACCTGTAAACACCAGTGACAATATTAGCATGTTACTAGCTTGATTTTTACCTATAGTAATTTCTTTTGCTTAAAGCAAGTTGTGGTTACTTGTGTTCAGCTGCCTCTAGGATCTATTTACAAGTCCAAAAGTCCATTATACCCAGAAACCAAGCAAAACCAACAGGCACTGTACAGCATATGCCCTAGACATGTATTCGCTCATAACACCTTTCCCTACTAACAAGCTTGCCAATATCACCACGCCTAAGTATGGAAAGACATGCCACCATAAGCGCCTCATGTAATCACTCATTGCGCTCTCAAGCCATAAGAATAATGGAGGGCTTGGATGAGCCAGGAGTGGCTTAAACTAGAAGGCTGGGGGCTGGCTTGGGTGATCACATGCAGTCAGTTAACCAATTACACAGTTAGGGGTGTGTTTTTTTGCATGCAGAGTTTATTTAAGTTTTGGTTTGCAGGCTTTAGGCCTCTTTCCTGAAGAAAATGTAACCGCCCGCCCTTCCCTAGTGCTTGTTTGTTGTTAGCTATTGTTTTGGGCATGAAAGTAAGGCTTATCATCAGCCCGGGTGCAGTTGGTGTATTGGATGCACTCACCTTCTAGTAATTGTGGAAAAATACTGTACCACCTTTACAGGGGCAGTTTGGCCATCTCCTGATGGGATTGGGAGAGTTGAAGGTTTGTATTTAGTACCCAAGTGTTTGGTTTTTGCATCCATTGGGCGGACACCGCCCGCAATGCAGTGTTGTTTTGCATTGTCGGGCTGCTCTGTGTAGGGTCCGTCCTTTCTAGCCACCATACAATATTTTAAAATTAAAATGAAATTCTTCAAATAAATAGCTGTCCTTTTTACTTCCATTTCTGTCTCCGTGTGTTGATTTTAGATAAGTTTTGGTTATGTATGATGACTACACACCCACGACACACCACAACCGTTACTAGGTTTATCCTGAATCCATTGAGCTATCAGGTGCACCTCCAATGACAAGTCTATTGCCACAAATCTGAATGCAATGTATACACATTTTTTCATTGTGTTTCATTTTGGAAGAAATATAGCACTTATGAGCGTTGTGCTGTATTTTGGCATGAATAGTGCTTCATTTTTCTTATTCATTTCTCTCCACTTCCTTCTGTGGTAAGTGATAATAGATGTATTTACTGTACCCAAGATTTATTGTAACAAATGAGTCCCGAGTATGTTGGCAGAGTTCCTGTGTGATAACAGTCACAGGGCCATAAGGGATGATGTAATAAATTAATCAGAGCTGTCTGAAAGAGTTTCATTGTGTAATTCAGTCAGCAAAGGTCTGTTGCAATTCCTGGTGTAGAGAGCAGAAACGTGTAAACTTTTTTTCATAGGGTGCTGCATTTCATCCATAAGTAACAGTAGACAACTGAGGAACATTAATACCCAGTGTTGCTGTGGAAGTAGCCTATTCACAGTTTATGCACCCCCTTTCTACTCATTGCTGAACAGGCTTTTACTAAAGCTGGGTACACATTACGATTACGGATAGGCCATCCTAACTGACATGTGCCTGCCCAGTTGTGATGTCAGTTAGGAGGATTTGGAGGGGACAGTAGGGAAACAAGCCGGTGACTCCAAAGATGCAAGTAAAATAACATTAAGGAGAAAAGGAATGAAAGATGAGACTTAAAACAAATGTTTAAACTGAAAGGGAAAGCAGTAAAGTGAGAAAGAGGTAACATTACACTAATGATCGAAAAATGGAAAAAGCTGTTGTGCAAACAAGTTATAAGTGAAAACTTGTATTACAGACTCAGAAAAGGGAGGTTCCTCAGAGGTTGGCCTTAACGTCTATTCATAAGGATATCATCCAGTTCAGCCCGCGCTGCATGCTGACTACGCTTCTTTAGCATGCTGACCTTTCCCTCTGTATACTGGCCATGCACCTTCCACCAGAGGTACGAGAGGGCATAAGAGGCACTGTAGTTTGTGCTTGCTCTGGGCGCCATGGCTCAGTTGCTTTCTGTACTGTATAACAGTCGCTGGGTGCTCTCTGTAGTAGGTTGTGCGTCACCAGATCCGACGCAGACCCTGAAAAGGCGCAGCCTAGAATAAAGTGTGACTTATCGGGAAATTCCAATCACTCTAGAGGCGTGCCCAGGATTCCCGGAGATGCTGGGCTGCCCCCGGAGACTAGTGCCTGCACTTTCGGGTGTCACAGTGCAGCACCCGAGTCCTTTCACTGAGGAGAAACCAACATTTTGGTGTTACCCCCTCCGAGGGTGACACCAGGTGCGGCCCACACCCCCATAGTATCGCCACTGGCTAAAGCGCCTTGCAAACGTATTCACCCCCTTTGCATTTTTCATGGTTTGTTGCCTCAGAACCTGGAATTAAAATGGATTGTTTGAAGGTGTGCATCATTTAATTCACAGAACATGCCTACAAATGTGTAGTTGTGTTTTTTTTATATTGTGAATCAAACAACATGTAGGACAACATAACAGAAAACTTCAGTGTGCATAACTATTCACCCCCCTAAAGTCAGTACTTTGTCGAGCCACCTTTTGCGGCAATTACAGCTACAAGTCGCTTTGGATAAGTCTATGAGCTTGCCACATCTTGCCCCTGGGATTTTTGTCCATTCCTCAAGGCAAAACTGCTCCAGCTCCTTCATGTTGGATGATTTCCGCTTGTGAACAGCAATCTTCAAGTCTGACCACATTTTCTTAAGTGGATTGAGGTCTGGGCTTTGTCTAGGCCATTCCAACACATTTAAATGTTTCCCCTTAAACCACTCGAGTGTTGCTTTAGCAGTATGCTTCGGGTCATTGTCCTGCTGGAAGGGGAACCTCCATCCCAGTCTCAAATCACAGGCAGACTGAAACAGGTTTTGCTCAAGAATATCCCTGTATTTAGCACCATCCATCTTTTCCTCGACTCAAATCAGTTTCCCAGTCCCTGCTGCTGAAAAACATCCCCACAGCATGATGCTGCCACCACCATGTTTCACTGTGGTGACGGTGTTCTTGGGGTGATGGGATATGTTGGTTTTGCTCATCTGACCAGAGCACCTTCCTCCATACATTTGGGGAGTCGCCCACATGCCTTTTGGCAAACTCAAATCGTGTCTTATGTTTATCACTAAGTAATGGCTTTTTTCTGGCCACTCTTCCATAAAGCCCAGCTCTATGGAGTGTACGGCTTATTGTGGTCACATGCACAGATACACCAGTCTCTGCTGTGGAACTCTGCATCTCCTTCGGGGTTACCTTTGGTCTCCTTGCTGCCTCTCTGATTAATCCCCTCCTTGCCCGGTCTGTGAGTTTTGGTGGGCGGCCCTCTCTTGGCAGTTTGTTGTGGTACCATGTTCTTTCCATTTGATGATGATGGATTTGATGTTGCTCCAGGGGATCATCAAAGATTTGGATATATTTTTATAACCCAACCCAGATGTGTACTTCTCAACATATTTGTACCTGACTTGTTTGGAGAGCTAATTGGTCTTCATGGTGTGATGCCTCTTGCTTAGTGGCTCTAGGGCCTTTCAGAAAAGGTGTGTTTATACTGACAGATCATGTGACTCTTAGATTTCACACAGGTGGACTTCATTTCACTAATTATGTGACTTCTGAAGTTAATTGGTTGCACCAGAACTTTTGAGGGGCTTCATAGCAAAGGGGGTGATTACATATGCACATGCCAATTTTCTGAATTTTATTTATAAAGTTTCTTTTTTATATGTATATTTTTCTCATTCACTTCACCAAATTAGACTATTTTGTGCAGATCCATCACATAAAATTCAGATAAAAAAATAAATAAATTACAGGTTGTAATGTACCAAAAAAAGCTAAAAAGCCAAGGGGGTGAATACTTTTGCAAGGCACTGTATATTATGTTTGCACTATTGTACTTGGGTACATGTTAAATAAATATGCCTTTTATGATGGAATTCATCTGACTGCCCTTTAATATTTACCACTTACTTGTAGCGCTCTCCTTTATGATGGCACTTTGCTCTTAAATGCCACAGACCTCCATAAGTCTTAATCGAGCTGTAATGTTATCTATAGCTCTAAAAGCCATGGAATGTACATTGCTTCGAAATCCACATAAGAATGAGATTATTAGCTGTTGTACTTCTAAAGACACTCATATCTAAGAAAAGTCCATCTATCCACATAAGTGCAAAGATCAGTCTTGCTTTGCTTTGTTAATATTCCCTGAGCAGATTCTGCAAGCTGCTCATACAAAGTCAGATTGAGTAAAACATGAACATATGTGTGTTCAGTTCAGCCCCCACATAGATGAACGTATTGAACACATAACATGGGTCCCAAGTAGCACTTCTCAAATTTTCTGCCAGTCATTTTTGACTAATACGTGTAGCAATTTGTGGCTAATTTGTTCTTTTAAAATTACCAAATCACAGACCAAAATGACTGTGTGTGTGCTACTTAATACTAAAATAAAAAGTATGAAAAGTATTTTTTCTTCAGCATGTATACAGTATATTGAAAGGGGCAAAACATCTATGTATTGTTTGGTTCTTGGTGGTGTTTTAGAGCTCACTACTATTGCAAGCATTGGCTTCTTGTTAAATAGTTTAGTAGTTGGGGTGACGCTGAATTTAACAGTTGGTCTGGTAAGGTGCTCATGGCTATCTACATATTGCAGATCTTATTGTATATGTTTTATCATTGCTTATCTAACTGAGACTATGAAATTTACAATCCAGATACATTTGCAGAAAACAATGTGGGAAGTTAATATACAAGCTGGATATCTGTGCATATCTCATAGGAGCCATTACCACTGGGCACTGCAAATTAGAGCTGATTGTTGTGACTCATTAACCTGGTTGGATTTTGTACAGAGTCTAAACAGCAAACAGAAATTATGGCATCACAAATGGAAAGTGTATGATTATAGTGCAGGTCATGCACCATGGAAGGCTTAGAAAGTTCATCTACTTATCTATTTACAGCAGAATCTTTCAGAACGTGTAGAGTGCAGCAAGTCGCAAATACATTAATTAGCTTTTGCGTACATGTAAAAGAGACAGTTAGCTAAAGGTGGGTACATACTGGCAGATATTTTGGCCGATCAATTGTGTGCGTCGGCCAGAGGGCCTGATTCAGAGCCGCTCGCTCTGACAGAGCGCTCGCTCTGAATCAGGGCCGGGCTTTTTTTTTTTGGAACGGCCTCTTGGCCGCTCACATAGCTGTGGGTGACCACCCACAGCTATTGCGAGCGGCCAGGATGATGGTCGCGATGGTCAAGACCATCGCGACCATCGGGCTTGTGACGAGACCCTTGTGGTAGGGTCTCGTTCATCGCAAGCCCCAGAGAGCTTTCGGCTCTAACAGAGCCAGAAGCTCTCCACTGACATCACTCGTGATGTCAGTGGGGCCGCCCCCAAACGGCAAGCGTTCCCTCAGGAACGCCTCCGTTTGGGCAGCCACCCCCCCCGGCCCGCCCACCAGAGGGGGCGAGCTGTCACTCAATATCGACAGCTCGCCCCCTTTGGTGCGAGACCCGGAGCGACGGATTGTCGCTGTGGGCCACCATCTACCCGGTTGCAAGCGCTCAGCTGAATCAGGCCCAGTGTGTACAGACGATATGTCTGTGAACGACGTCTTTCACAGACCTATCGCGTCGGCTGTGCTGCACAGCCGATGCCCAATATGTCTGCAGACATATTGGGCATCGTGTTGTGTGTATGGCCGACCTGTCGACCATACTATTGGTTGGCCGTTCGGTGCCTTATCATGATTGGCCGGGTTATGCAAAGCCACTCCTGAGTCCTCGTCGTGGGAGCTGCAGTTTGCGTCAGCTTGGGATCATCCAGACCGGTGCCTCTGACAGGTGAGTTTGCGGTTGCACAGCCAGCAGGGGGACCGGACAATGTGGGAGGGTTGGTTACGTGCGATCCCCGGCCAGCGGAAGGGTGACATGTGGAGGCGTGGGTGGCTTTAGTGCTTTGTGGGGAAGCTACCTGCCTCCGACTGTGACTGCCAGGCTGTCACTGGAGGACAGCCCCTAAAAGCTAGCCGCAGCTTGTGCTTGTGTGGCTGGCTGCTCTGACAGTGTGCCGCCCATCCAACTCCCCGCTCCGCTGTCTCTCGCTCCCCGCACAGGACAGCCCCTCATACTGCGCACTGTGCACCTAGCTAGTAAAACAGCTGGGGAGGCGCTAATTGCCCACAGCCCACCCCTAACCTAGCTGATCCCTGGATCTCATCTTTACTGCTGGGGCCTTTTAATTGTTGGGCTTCCCCCCTCCCTACCACTACTTTTGTTGCCACTGGCTCCTACACTTCCCCCTGCTTCCATATATCTTCCCCTGCGACACCCTGACAGCGGTGAGTGCACTCTGTTAAAGTATTAACCCCCTTACTGCCAGAGCGTGCACAGGTTCTGCACATACATTCTGCACACACACATACATACTGCACACATGCCCATTGTACACATGCCCACTGCCTACTTACATACTGCCCACATACATACTGCCCATATACATACTGTCCACATACATACTGCACAGATGCCCTTTGTACACATACATATTGCACACATGTCCACTGCCCACATACATACTACAAATGCCCATTGTACCCATACATACTGCCCACATACATGCTGTAGTTATACATACTGCTCACATACCCATTGCACACATACATTTTTATTAAATTGTATTTTATTTTTTTTCCGTTAATCGTTTCCTTTTATGCTCTTAAGCTGGGTACACACTGATAGATATATCGCCTGTTCCATTGAACGGGCGATATATCTATAGTGCATCGCCATGTGTGTATAGCAGATGCGGCTGTGAACAATGTCGTTCACAGACCTAACCGATCTGCTGTGCAGCACATATCGGACATCTGCTGGTGTGTACGGGTGAACCGCAGATCGCTTATACACATATGCTTCAGGGACCCAGTGGTGATTGACAGCTCACCTGGGCGGGCAAATTAAATGCCCGCCCACTTGAGCTGTCTAGCCTGGCACAACGGGGTATACACTTACCAATCGTCAGGTTGGCGGGTCGACTGTCTGGCCGATTCGTCTACCTAGTGTTTACCCAGCTTTATTGCAAAGCTATGTAATGATTATTTTATTTTTAAAGACAATCCAGCAGTTTCTACCAGTGGCATAACAAGGGCGTGGTGAGCTGGTTACATTCCCTGGGTGCCAGAATGAGTGCATGGCTTGGTGGACATTACGAGACTCTAGCTTCCTACCAAGTACCGCATTATGCCCAAATTTCATAGTGCATGTGATAGGACAGCTCTCCCACACAGGACCTGCAAACAGTGTTTTAATGTGTAATAATAATGGCTGCTGCTATATTTCCCTTGTAAAGGCGTTCAAACGCACTGACATGCCTGCGTTTCGCGGACCACCCAGCCGTCAACACCCCAAACGGTAATTTCCTGTCAATCACTCTGCGATGGGTGTGCGTGGTCACTGTGATCACAGTGTGATCGCATTCTAGCCTTCGCACACTGCGATGCGATGCAACAATCGGCCGTCTGCGTAATCGCAGTTGCGATCCGTAAGGAATCTGGCCCTATGACACAGGTGCTGATACAGCAGCAGAGGATAACAGGAGAATAGAGAGCTTATTTCCTTTCCCTGTAGGCTCTTCAATAGGCAAGCCCACTATTTAAATTGCCACTGTGTACGGAGTAAAAGATTATTTGGCCAATGTCCTCACACCAGATATATCTTCAGATGACAGTGACGGTTGTTCAGTGTGTATGAACAACCATCATCTGCAGATATATCTTTCAGGTGTGTACCCAGGTTAAGACTTTGGGACTCATTTATCATTAAATATTTGAGGGTTATTCCTTGAAAACAACTGATTTTTGGGGTACCAGCAAATATTAGGGATCCCCCAGATGTACATTGGAGGGATTGTAGATATTCATTTTTGTCCACAAATGCAGCCCCCTGCACATCCCAGTAGGATAACGTCATCACCTATGGGCTACTCTATCACTCTGTTGGCCCCTGGGGACGCATGCACTGCCCGACAGCTGCACATGTGCATTGACTGCGGGGGTTTTGAACCAATGTGATAGCATTACACTGTCACACTGCTTCCAGCTCTTCCCCAGCACAGGCTCTGATCGGAGCCCATCGCCTGGCAAGAGATCATTGTTAAATTCACTTGAAAATATTCATTTTCACATTGCGAATTTATGTGAAAAATATTTATCACAACCGAATTAAAAATGCCCATTTATTCTGATTTCTCAGCAAGAGCGCCAGCATGTACATGGAGTATTTTATTGAACTCTTATCTCATAAGTCTGATGGTGCGTTTACATGAGTATTAACAGAACATTATATCATGTTGCATTCTGTATAAGAAGAAACAGAAGGAAATCTCTGATACTAATTCAGGCACTGAGGTTATTATACCTGAACGACGATGGCTGATATTGAGACAAAAGGCAGTGTAATTAAATCGAGAGAGAAATAGTGAGGATATGTGGGATTATAGTCAGGGTTCACCTTCCTGATCGGGAGGTTGTATTGTCCAGGGGTAGAGTGTTGAACCACTGCTAGTGTATTGAAGGGAAACGGTCAGTGTTGCACTCTGGAGGGGCGGCGCCCCGTGCCCTCCGGTCCGACAACTTACCCTTTCTTTCTGGACGCCGTACCTCCAGAGCGCAACACCCGGAACTATTTGCATTATCTTAATACCTGCTTAATCAGATCTCATATGAACCCTAGCCACTCACTTTCCGACTAGATAACTGTAGGAAACAGAGTGACTGGCCGTTTACCTTCAATACACTAACAGTGGTTCAACACTCTACCCCTGGACAATACAACCTCCGATCAGGAAGATGAACCCTGACTATAATCCCACATATCCTCACTATTTCTCTCTCCCCCTCCCCTCTCCCGTTTGCATTTTCCCACACACTGCAGATATAATAGGGATAAGATAGCATTGTGACTATCCTGGAACCTATAATTTATCTGCTATTTATCTACCCATATGTATTTTTAATAAATACCTTTGACATAACACTCTGGTTATTAGTGTACATCTCCATGTGAGCAAGATTTTCCAATACCCATAAAAGCGCAGGTATTTGAGATTTATTATTATTTATGGTGTACAATAGGGGAATTGGGATAGACCACTGAATACCAGCAGCTGTTACATCAGATCAAGTGTGCGCAGGTTCTAACGACTACTTATATGCTTCTTCTGTCTTCTCCAGGGCACTCCTTTTCAGGTTCTTGATGTTCCTTTCTCTGTGCAAGGCTCCTCTTCAGTCATCTGCCATTACAGAGCCTCCTGCTATCTTCTCTCAATAGTGCAGCACATCTGACATTCTCTGGGGCACATTCTCCTCTCACAGCACAGCTCCCCAGGCTCTCCCCTCACTGCACAGCACCCCTCAACCATCACACCACAGCACCTCTCTCCCAGCACAGCATCTCTCACCCAGCACCCATCTCATGGCACAGCATGTCAGCATCCCTAACCCAGCATCCCTCTCCCAGCATAGCACCCAGTACTCCTCACCCAGCACAGCTTGTCAGCACCCATTTCCCAGCACAGCTTGTCAGCACTCCTCACGCAGCATAGCTGGTCAGCACCCATTTCCCAGCACAGCATTTCAGCACCCCTTACCCAGCACACCACCCCTCACCCAGTCCCCCTCTCCCAGACAAGCATGCCAGCACCCCTTAACCAGCACAGTTCTCCCAGCACAGCACCCCTCTCACCGCACAGCATGCCAGCACCCATCTTCCAGCATGACATACCTGGCACCCATTTCCTAGCACAGAATGTCAGCACCCCTCACCCAGCATCCCTATCCCGGCACAGCATGTCAGCACCCCTCACCCAGCACCATAAGCCCTACATTTGTCAGTCAGTGCAGCGTGCTGGTCCTGGACTCCGCAAAGGCCCATGGGAGGAGGAGCTGCTGCAGCTGAATATGCGCAGTAGCCCTCCAATGGCCATTTTACTTGCTGTCTGCTGCCCACTCAATGCTCTTCGCTACCACTGCTGGCTGCCAGCCCGCTGCATTCCGAGCTGCCCGATCGGAGATGAGCTCCGATCATTGCAGCCAGAGCTGCACCACAGTCTGCCATAGGTGACTATGGATGAGGGGAGTGTCTGAGTCAGAGCTCAAATCTCCCATCTTCTACATACTTGTACAAGCTCTTACTCTACAGCAGTATTGTGGTGAAAGAGGTATCCGAGTGCTGCACTGCTGCCATATGGGTGGTCTGTTGAAAGCATTGGTGATGTTAATCAGTGGGAGCTACTGTACAAGGGAGAGATGAGAGTGTTGGGTAGGAGTGATGGATGCAGGGAGGGAGCGATGTTAAGGAGTGTGTGGGACTACAGTACATGTAGGCACCACTCATTGTTACAAATCAACATGGTGATGGACCTTTGCATCAATGTAGTGAGTCACCATGTAGGCATAGGTCAACCCCAGATCCGGGAGAGAGGTGTGTGAAGCAGGAACAATGAGTCGCATCTCATAACGATGTGGGGTGGAGGCTCAGTGTTTGTACAGCCCAGGAAAGAGCCACAGATCATCTTCATTGACCATTGTACATATTCAATGTTTCTGTTTTTAAACGGATGGTCTTGAGCCTTGTAAAACCAATATTTTAAGTTGTTCAGAGAAAATTTGTCTTTTGTTCAGTTAATGCTGCAATGATCAAATTGATTTACCCGGAATTGTAATGCAAGTGATGAGTATAGACGTATCCACGGTCCTTTATTACTCACACAATGACAGCATGTACATTGAATGTGTGACCATTTATATTATGCAATGATAATTGATTTAATGTTGTGTAAACCTGGTATGTAACAATGAAGCATAAAATGTAACAACAGAAAAGAACTTACAAATCCAGCTAGTCTGCTTTTTTTTTTTTTTTTTGTATTTTATATTTTAGATCATATTCTTAAAACAAGCCATGTGTTTGTCCTAGGAATTCTTTAACTCGGGTACTTCTTGAGTCTCATCCACAAGTGCGTGGAGGTTTAGTCCATGGATAAATCACCTTTTCTGTTAAAATGTTGCTCATTTCTTGTGGCAGGGGAAGAAACCTGGAATACATCGGCATAAATTGGCAGAGGTCGCATTGGCTTTCCTGATGTAGCTGCTTTTCAGCACTCTGGACCTCATTCAGAGACGGTCGAAGCGGCCGCACGGTTGTACGCCACCGATGTTCGCTATACTGTGCATGCATAAAGTACGCAATGCACGTGCGGAATCTAGCCGCTACGATCAGAAATTACTCTCTCCTTGAACACAGCCAGGTCGGTAGTTTGAGTGACAGAATGAGGCGTTTGTGGGTGGTAACGGGAAGGTGCTTGAAAACGGGGGAGTGGAGATCCGAACGCAGGCGTGCCTCATTATGCGAACGGCGTTTTATGGGAGTGCATACGGATTATGGGAGTGCATAATTAACAAAGTAGCGTCATGACACATGTGACATGGGAGGTTTTTACACTGACATGATCGTAGAGCTTAAGAGAGGGTATGGTCAACCTTAAGCTCTACGACCGATGGTCTCGATTAATCCTTATATGCCCGGAGATGACGTGCAATGCGTACGAGAAGGGGGCGTATTTTTTTGTCTTCCGACCGCTTCCTCCCCTTGGTCGGCCAGCTACCGATCCGAACTTAGGGACGCAACTTGCGAGCGAATAATTTGAATATCCGGTCCCTTTTCCCATACGACCGTGCGGCTGCTTCGACCGACTCTGAATGAGGTCCTCTGATCTATTCCGGTACACTTTGGGTTGGCTACTGCATCTACCTAATTTTGTAAACTTGGATTTAGTTTACTCCTATTCCCCTGTGGCTTTATTACAGTCACATAGATCCAGGTTCATACCGGCAATATTGCAGAATGTTATATTTCGGTATACATATTATACTTGGCTCCACATTAGCAAAACACATCAAAGACCCCACTTAGTACCCAAAATATATGAGTATAGAGTAACCCGAATTTTCTACCAGGCCTATCTAATGTCAACTATGGCCCTGATTCAGACCCACTCGCGAGCGGCTGTCCGCTCGCAAGTGGGTTGATGTTCTGCACTGAGCATGCGCACGACGGAGGGAGCTCCGTCGTGCGCATGCGCCAGACGCGACGAGCGAAGGAAAGTCCTTCGCTCGTTGTGTCTGATCAAAGGGGGTGTGCTGTCGATGTTGATTGACAGCACGCCCCCTTTGGTGGGCGTGCCAGGGGCGTGCCTCCCTGACGGGGACGTTCCCACGGGAACGCCTCCCATCAGAAGCCGGCCCACTGACATCACTAGTGATGTTAGTGGGAGTGATTTTGGCTCTGATAGAGCCAAAATCACTCCGGAGCTTGCGGTTGAAAACCTCAACCGCAGGCTCCGGCTCGCAGTTTCGATGGTCGCGATGGTCACGACCATCGCGGCCATCAAACTGCACGCTCGTATAGGCTGTGGGTGGTGACCCACAGCTATACGAGCGTCCAGGAGGACGCTCCATTTTTATGGAGGGCGGCCCTCATTCAGAGCGTGCGCTCTGCTCAGAGCGTACGGCTCTGAATGAGGGCCTATGTGCTCTAAAGAGACAAAAGTATAGCCTGGATCAGAGACGTGTTTGTCCCTGGGTTAACTCTATACACATTCCAACAGCTTAAAGAGAAATTTAAGTTGCCGCAATTCCACTTTTTTTTTATGTTTCTCCAGCTTAGACACTCAGCCATAACTTTGACCTCCAGTACTGTCAGATTACCAGATGCCTACATGTTAGACGATCTGCTGTAATTTTTACAAACAAATAAATATAAGATACAATTCTTATGAGGATCTCATTCAGGTAGTGCACTTATATGGTCCAAGACCTGTGAAGCATGGGGCTCATTGATCCCTGGTTTGACTGGCTCTGATGTCTTATTGAAATATCAGAATAAAACCTTGAAATATTTGTATTCCTCTACTTTACAAAAGGTACATATAAGGCTATATATCACGCTCTCAGAGGAAACTCTTTGTACCCAAATGAGTCGGGTTCCTGCTTGGAATGTAAACAAGGTGATTCTACTTTCCACCACTGTTTTGGACAGTACAAAAAAATGAACCATTTTTGGAATAAGGTCCTGGCATACAGTATATGATGATGATTACCGTGCAGAGTCTCCCTAACAATCTGTTAGCCATGTTGTTCTGTAACTTTGACAATTGGATTCCTGGGACCTGCACGCATTCTGTTCTTAAACTAATTATCCCTTTTGACATTCGCATCACCGAGTAATGCTTCACAAGTGGATATCTCCCTCCCCACCTTCACTGACCAAAGTAAAACAAAACCACCTAGACATTTTAGATTTTGAGAGAAGCTCTACATTCCCTGGCATTGAAAGAGTTTTGCAATTTTTTTTAGTAAATGGGGCTATTTGTTAAGAAACGTTGTTTTTCTTTATTGAAAAAAAAAATTATTCCTCATCTTACATTTTAATCTTCCTCATTTTTATGTGTCTTTTGGTTCTTCAGTATAAATCCATTTATTTGTTTAAATACTGCCTTCTTGGACTCTACTAATACTGTTGATTTATTTTAATGGTACACACTCTTAAGCTCTTTCCTGATAAATTTTGTTATGTGACTGGTGTGCCAACAAAAATCTCCTGCTTAATAGAGAGTAGAGATAAATTGTATACCGCTCAATATGCCATCTAAAATGCCTGATGCCCTGCTCCACACACAAAGCCATAACCCGAATCTTAAAAGGTAATACCAGCTACAGTTGCTATCAGATATAATTAGCATTTTACATAAATTCACAATAAAACAATAAAAAAAAAAAAAATAAAGACTCTACTACATACCCTCCATCTTCCCTTACATGCATTTATTCTGAAATGTGGTACAAATCTTGCAAAATTTAATTATTTACTTAAAAGTAGAATAATTGATTTTAAGAGCATTATAGAAAACTAATATGTTTTTTTACCACTTTAATAACAAAAGTGGAAGTTGTCAGTTTACTGTTCCATTCAGATATCTCAGTATTTCTACTGTTGAATAACAGACATCAATTGCCTATACCAACAGATTATTCAGTTTGAATAGGGGTGATTTTTTTCCTTGGGAAGCATAAACTTGATTTACAGGTAAAATATGTTGCTAGCTTGTTTACACTGTTACTGATTGTTCTAGAGAAATGTAAGAATTCTAGTCATCTCTCAAATTTTTAAGATAAATTACTTTCGGCTTTGAAAATGAATATTCAAGATTCAGTGGCTTCTGGTTGTCAGTGGTGTTTTAATTCTCCTTGCACCCATCTCAGATCAACTACTTAGAAATCACTCTCCAAAGATAAGGCTCAATTATTTAATCTTAACTTATTGTCCCTCTTGCTGCAGTTAAAGAAAAAATGGTTAATCCAGGTATTTTCTTGGCTGTTGGAAATCAGTCTAATTAAGATGAATATATTACCTATGGTTTTCTATGTTCTACAGTCTGTTCTTAAAGAATGGTTCTTGGCTTTGTCTGGGGAAGTAAGAGACAAAGGGGTAGACATGAAATGACATAGGTACAAACATAGTTGGGTTACATTTGCTCTAATTTCTAGGTTATTATAAAGAAATAATTGTCAGTAAGGTATTAGAATGGTTAATATGGTGCAAAATAATGGATGACAATAGAGAACACATATGCACAGACTCCAGGCTACATCTTAGCTTGGCTCTTCAAAATTCCATGAATCTTCTACCCTACAAAAGGGGCTCACTTTAGACTGTTTAAGGTGACATCATTTCCTCAATGTTGTTTATTCTCACTTCCACTAGTTATAATGAGGACTTCCCCCAAGCTGCAGAGGCCTGGACCTGGGTGGGAATTCAGGATATGGGCCAGCAGTTGGGCAAAGGAGATTAAGGATATTCTGCACTCATTTCTGCCTACATATCATGAACATTGGTCGTACTTTGCATTTTTTGTCTTGCACAGATTGTTAAATCCGATTCAAGAGGAACCTGGCATTTTTTTGAGGCACTGTATACTTCCTCTCCAGCTCCAAAACACCTTATCTCTAATTATTTTATGTTACTATTGGAGAATCTTCCATTCCTATGCACATTTTCTAATAGACCCTTGGTAGACTGCGAATACGTTAAAATATTTAAATAAATTCATCCCTGTTAACTAAGTATTCAGAAGTGCAGCCCATATGTCAAATCATTATCTAAATTGTACAGGACACCAAGGGCAGAATTAATTTTTTTTTGCTGGCAGCTGTCCCCACTTCACGCCCGACAGAGCTATTCAATTGTTTGGCACGAACAGCTGCCGGCATTTCATCTCACACGCCTCAGGGGTGGTGAAAGTGGCCCAAATGGAACTTTTCGCCCAGCACTTTAGTCGGGTTTAGCCGTTTTACGCGGGTAAACCCGACCTCTTTGGGCACGATTGGCGCGCTATTATGAATCAATTGAATATCGCCCCGCGATCTCCCTTCACTTTAGATGGGAGATAAAACAATTGAATACCGCCCCAAATGTCACGCCATATATGGGTGTATGTTGAAAGTGGCTACTCTGCTGTAGATTTCACACACATTTAAAAAAAAAAAAAAATTCTTCATGTGAACAAAATCAGGAACTGAAGATGGCATAAAGCAGTGAGGAACGTTTGCTTTTTCGGTTGTCATTATGTGAGCCACTTCTCTCCAGTTTCACAGTGTCCCCTCTATCTCAGCACCGGGATGTAGTTAAAATACCACCGGACGGGATTCTGGCTCCCGATATACCGAAGCTGGAATCCTGTCCGCCGGCAAAATGCAGACGCCGCTATCCCAAATGGGATCAGGATACAGGCGTTGGAATCTTGAACCCCCGGACAGCGGAGAGTATGGTACATACCTGGGGATGGGGGAGGTTAGGATTAGGCACCCCCAGGGGGACTTAGGGTTAGGCAACCCCCAGGGTGGGTTAGGGTGCGGGGAGCGGGGGTTAGGGTTAGGCACCACTGTGGGGTGTTTAGGGTAAGGCACCACTAATGGACTGTTAGGTAGGGAGAGGGGGAGGGTTAGGGTACTTATCTCTCCTGTCGGGATCTTCACAGTCCGATTTCCGGCGTCAGTATTTGAACTGGCGGATATTGTGCTGCCGGTATATCATACCCATTCCTCAGCACTAATCTGCAATATAATAAAACCTCTGAATGCTTCTTGCTCATCATCCTGTTGACGTTGTAATGGTGCATATATGATGGGAGTGTTCCAAACTGATTGTATTTTGGAAAACAAGGCAAACAGTCATTAAACTGTGATGGTGCTGACAGACCCCAATTTCTAGTTCCACTCTCTTTCCAGGAACCCCATTGCTAAATATAATATATTTCTCCTAAAGCATGTGAGTAATTCTGCTAAAAGCAGTGATTCCTGTCTATTGTAGATCCCCGTCCCCTCACTCTATCAAGGAATGGTTTGATCATATAGATTTTTGTGTCAGACAAGTTTACAGTGGAGGCATTGGATAGATTTCCAAAATTTTCAACCATCTGGCTTCAGTGGCTGACGATCAGAAATACTTCTGCATAGAAAACAAAAAGACCTCAATAGGAGTAAGTTTCACATAACTTTGATTTTGAATACAGGTTGAGTCACCTACAGTCAGGTGCATAAATATTGGGACATTGACAGAATTTTCATATGTTGGCCTCTATTCACCACCACAATGGCTTTGAAATGAAACAAACAAGATGTGCTTTAACTGCAGACTTTCAGATTTAATTTGAGGGTAATTGCATCCAAATCAGGTGAACGGTGTAGGAATTACAACGGTTTCTATATGTGCCTCCCACTTTTTAAGGGGCCAAAAGTAATGGGACAAACTAAACAATCCTAAATCTAACTTTCACTTTTTAATACTTTGTTGCAAATCCTTTGTAGGCAGTTACAGCCTGAAGTCTGGAACGCATAGACATCACCAGACGCTGGGTTTCATCCCTGGTGATGCTCTGCCAGGCCTCTACTGAAATGTCTTCAGTTCCTGCTTGTTTTTGGGGCATTTTCCCTTCAGTTTTGTCTTCATCAAGTGAAATGCATGCTCAATCAGATTCAGGTCAGGGGATTGACTTGGCCGTTGCATAGCATTCCACTTTTTAGCCTTAAAAATCTCTTTGGTTGCTTTTGCAGTATGCTTTGGGTCATTGTCCATCTGCACTGTGAAGCGCCGTCCAGTTCTGAAGCATTTGACTGAATATGAGCATATAATGTTGCCCGAAATACTTCAGAATTAATTCTGCTGCTTTTGTCAGCAGTCACATCATCAATAAATACAAGGGAACCAGTTCCATTGGCAGCCATACATGCCCACGCCATGACACTACCACCACCATGCTTCACTGATGAGGTGGTATGTTTTGGATCATGAGCAGTTCCTTTCCTTCTCCATACTCTTCTCTTCCCATCACTCTGGTACAAGTTGATCTTTGTCTCATCTGTCCATAGGATGTTGTTCCAGAATTGTAATGGCTTTTTTAGATGTTGTTTGGCAAACTCTAATCTGGTCTTCCTGTTTTTGAGGCTCACCAATGGTTTACATCTTGTGGTGAACCCTCTATATTCACTCTTGTGAAGTCTTCTCTTGATTGTTGACTTTGACACATATACACCTACCTCCTGGAGAGTGTTCTTGATTTAGCCAACTGTTGTGAAGAGGTTTTTCTTCACCAGGGAAATAATTCTTCTGTCATCCACCACAGTTGTTTTCCATGGTCTTCCGGGTCTTTTGGTGTTGCTGAGCTCTCCGGTGCGTTCTTTCTTTTTAAGAATGTTCCAAAAAGTTGATTTGGCCACACCTAATGTTTTTGCTATCTCTCTGATGGGTTTGTTTTGATTTTTCAGCCTAATGATGGCTTGCTTCACTGTTAGAGACAGCACTTTGGATCTCATATTGAGAGTCGTCAGCAACTGATTCCAAATGCAAATGTCACACCTAGAATCAACTCCAGACCTTTTACTTGCTTAATTGATAATGAAATAAGGAGGGAATAGCCCACACCTGTCCATGAAATAGCTTTTGAGTTGATAGTCCCATTACTTTTGGCCCCTTAAAAAGTGGTAGGCATATATAGAAACCGTTGTAATTCCTACACCATTCACCTGATTTGGATGTAATTACCCTCAAATTAAATCTGAAAGTCTGCAGTTAAAGCACATCTTGTTTGTTTCATTTGTGGTGGTGAATAGAGGCCAAAATATTAAAATTCTGTCAATGTCCCAATATTTATGCACCTGACTGTATATCCAAATATTCCGAAATGCAGAATATTCCGAAATACAGATTTTTTTTTTAGCATGACTGAGATAGTGACACATTTGCTTTTTGATGGTTCAATGTACACAAACTTTGTCTAAGGCACAAAATGATTAAAAATAAAGTATAAAATGACCTATAGGCTGTGTGTATATGAAACATAAATGAATTTCATGCATGTACAGAAACTTTGTTTGATCCACAAAATAACTGGAAACACTGTATAAAATTACCTGCAGGCTGTGTGTATAAGGTGTATATGAAACATAAATGCATTCTGTGTTTAGATTTAGTTCCCATTTCCAAGATATTTCATTATTGAATGCAAATATTCCAAAATACAGAATATTCCGATATCCAGAATACCCCTGGTCCCAAGCATTTTGGATATGGGAGACTCAACCTGTATCTAACACATTTGCAGGAGATTCGTATCATATTGCTGGGAAAATTCTACTCAAGTTCCCTCCACCCCACCCTCCTTTTTCCCCAATACTTTCCTTATATCTGTTGTTCATATTTTGTGTTTTGAGTTCTCCAAAAATAAGGAAGAAAAGCAAAACACAAATACTGGTGTTCAGAATGTTTTATGATGATTTATCTTTTGTACTGTTCAGAATTTGAAAATATATACGTTAAAAAAAGAATATTGCCAAAATAAGGAATCCTAGATCAATAAAATGTAAAGATAAACCTGACTTTTCTATTTATCTTACCAAATGCGCTACCAGGCTGTGCCAGATAATTAAAGGTATGACATAAACCTCTTCATACGTTATTCTTGATAATGTTTAAAAAAAAAGAAAAACAGTCTCATGCCACTTTCATATATACGACCGGGAATTACCCTGCTCAGACCCGGGATTTTCTCCTGTGCAAAATCCCGGGTTTTTGGTCGGGACACC
Source organism: Taudactylus pleione (assembly GCA_031769625.1). Lineage (NCBI taxonomy): Eukaryota > Metazoa > Chordata > Amphibia > Anura > Myobatrachidae > Taudactylus > Taudactylus pleione. The sequence continues at coordinate 22,047,543 of JAUIMM010000007.1, read as the reverse complement.
CTTTCACACTACACCTGAGACCTGGGGAATTCCCGGGTCGACCCCTTTCAGACATAAACAGGGTTTTGTAGTGTTTTTCACAGTTTTTTCATTTAAAGTGGACTCTTTGCTGGCACACAATAATGAGGTCATGCAAAGGTCCATGCCAGAGTGTTTGCCCACTGTCATTTCCATCCTGCTCCCTCCAATTAGCTGCAGCCTGTAACGGACATGTAGCTGGGCCAAAATGCCAGAAGTATATAAACAATAAACCTTTCTACTGCAACTGATGTAAAGTATACAGAGGGTCCTCAGAAACTTGTAATTGCGCATTTGATTGATATCATTGAGGAACAGTTGAGTGTTGCATGTGAGATTAGGGGGTAGAGTACGCAAGACCAGAAGATTGAGGAGTTGTACTGTCTCATTTTGGTCCAGACTCCAGTCCTCTATGTAATCACAGGTTTGTCTAAGGCACATCATTTACATAGAGAGGCGTGTCCTGGTGTGTCCCCTCTCTCTCTGTGTGTACATAGAGCAGCCATAGCCGGCCAATCAGAAGCTACTAGGTGCAGCCCGGGAGTAAAATCCCGGATTGCACCATTCAGACATGAGCAGGTTTGTCTTCCCGGGACCTAATTCCTGGGAAATACCTTGGTCAATTGCAGAGGCTGCAACCCGGGAACATACTCCCAGGTTGGTGCCTTTCAGATGTACGCAAGACCCAGGAATTTTGTCCGAGGCAGACCAAAAACCCTGGAACTCAGTATGTCTAAAAGGGGTATTATACTAATAAGAATTATTTTAGAATGATAAGAGTAATACTACTCACACATCCATGGTATGCTGAAGGTGAACTGCAATCTACAGATGTGTCCACATACATCTAGTCTCCTTGCGCGCTAAACAGCCCTTCTAGTCGCGACATGCCATGGCGTTACTTGGCAGCACTGAGCGTCTTTTTGTGCAACTTTTTACCTTCAAATGCATCTTATTCACATAGCAATGCGAATAGTTAGCACAAGCAGCTTCTGCTGATTAAAATGATATGCAGCATGCCTATATTCTGTGATCGACTGCCGATGTAACTGCATGTGAAACGCTACATTATAGAGTCAGCGGCTGTAACAGTGTAACGCAGCATTTCGCATGCAGATACACCGGCATCATAATGTGCATTTTTCATATTATTGTATCAATTTGTGTTTTATTTTTTACGTTGACATTGAGCAGATGATGTAGATCAGAATGACATACAATATTACATGACTTTACGTAAATTTACAGAACAAATTTGGGACCTTTCTAAAGAGAGGCCTCTATTTTTTGTGAAAATATTACAGGGAGGCGATTCTTTGCCAAATCAGAGAGAGTATTCATTATTTAAACAGTACTCCGCAGCTGTATTCAATTGCTGGGTGTCTTTCACAGCCCACTTGTAAAAAAATTCAGGAAATCTGATACAAACATAATACAAAAATGTTTTCCTGCCCTGCAAACAAACTTGTGCCTTCAGTAGCAACATCTTTTACATCCTCAGTTAAGCATAACAGTGTCCTATTCACAAGCTTTTTATATACAAAAAGTTTTTCAGCCATATATACTGATGTGAGATAAGAGCGTTGTAACACTTAGGATTTTCAGTTACATAAGCATTATTTCTGCTGGTTTAATTCAATATCTATTAGTAGAATTGGAAGGTGGTTTCTTTAAATTAACAAAGTGTCTTTTCAGGCACTAATTAATATTTTTTAACATGTTACTAAAGTCACAGGGAAAAGCAAATCTGCACTAAGGTAAAGTAGCAACCAGGTACTTGCTTTTATTGTCTAACATGCACCCATCCGATAGAGCCAATTTGCTAATAGGTTACTAATAATTTATTGAACTGTGGGCCGGATTCTGACCCGGTCGCAAGTGCTGTGCGCTCGCAACCGGGTCGATGGTGGGGCAGTGCGCACGGACTCCATCGTGCTCATGCGCGAGACCCGGATAGCGACGGGCAATCCGTCGCTCCGGGTCTCGTACCAAGGGGGGGCGTGCTGTCGATGTTGAGTGACAGCACGCCCCCTTTGGTGGGCGGGCCGTGGGAGTGGCTGCCCAAACGGAGGCGTTCCCATGTGAACGCCTCCGTTTGGGAACGACCTCACTGACATCACGAGTGATGTCAGTGGGAGAGATTTCGGCTCTGTTAAGCTCTGGGGCTTGCGGCCACGAGACCCTACCACAAGGGTCTCGTCGCAAGCCCGATGGTCGCAATGGTCTTGACCATCGCAACCATCTTCCAGCCGCTCGCTATAGCTGTGGGTGGTCACCCACAGCTATGCGAGCGGCCAGGAGGCCGTACTAAAAAAAAATTAGCCTGGCCCTGATTCAGAGTGAGCGCTCTGTCAGAGCGTCCGGCTCTGAATCAGGGCCTGTGCACCTGAATGCAAAATTGCCAAATAACATAGTGGTGCCTCACAAATATTTCCTTATACAGTGGCTACTTAGGAAGATCTTGTTGGAGGATTGTTATGCATTAAAGGTTTTTTTGTTGTTTAATGGGCATATGTATCAAAGCTTGATGTGAGGTAAAATTGTGAGATATATATCACCAACCAATCAGCTTCTAACTTACATTTTGCAGGCTGTGTTTAAGAAATGATAGTTTGGAGCTGATTGGTTGTGATATATATTTCACCATTTTATCTCACATCAAGCTTCGATACATATGCCCCTAAGTCTTTTATAGTGCAGATTACAGATTGTACATGTTCAGTGCTCCAGCTTTATTGGAAAATGAGGACACTCCTTACATGTTTTTTTTTTCTTCTTTGCAATCACATTTATATTAAGGGCCTGATTCAGATATGGACGGTAATGCACAGCTGCGGTTGTGCATTACCGTAGAAACAAAATGTAATTGCAGCAGGAGGTGTCTATAGGAAATAGACACCTCCTACATTGCATTTGCGATCATTGCAATGGACGCTGCCATTGGTCGCAGTGGTTGCTCCTTTGGCCAGGCTGCGTAAACTGAGAGTAACTCAGCCCAGGCCGGTTCCTGGCAGCTTGAGAAGATCTTATTGTGTAAAATTGCACACTTTGAGGGTCGGGGCAATTTATTATTGCTAAGAAATTAACGTGGAGCACAATAGAAATAGCGAAACCGTACTTTGCATATGCTTTTATAAAGATTAACAATTGAATAACTGAAAGAAAATTGAAACGTTAGCGATTTCAAGGGAGACTTTGGTGCTTTGGCCATGACGATGGTGCATTGTAGGAACATGGACGGACTGTCCAAACTTTGCTTAGAGCACTGTACATAGGGCCTGATTCAGCAAGGATCGCAACTGCAATTACGCACGCAATAACCCAATTGTCACGATCTGCGCATGCGTGCGCAAACACTCTACTGCGATGGGGACTGCGATTGCAGTGACTGTACAGACCCATCGCAGAGTAATTGACAAGAAGTACCGTTTGGGGGTGGTGATGGGTGGTGGTCGGAGAAACGCAGGCGTGCCAGTGCGTTTGTACACCGTGATAGAGGCATGCATAAATTATCCACTGCGATACCATACGCAGCTTGTGTACTCACTGCGTGCGACAAGGTTAGCAATTCCTGAGTAAGGTCAGACCTTGTGCAAGTGTGCGTGAGGCTGCGATGGTACTCTATGTTAGCGATGGTTTTTCAGTCTTGCTAAGTATTAAGGATGTGTATAAGGTAAAGTGGGCGTCCTTATGTTGTGCTGCAACGACATAGCGATCACAATGAATTAGCATACTATCGCAATGAGACTGTGTGCGTATTCGCTAATGCATTCGCAGTTTCGATCCTTGCTGAATCAGGCCCATAGATCAAACAATAACACCCTGGTGCATAAAATGGCCAATTTGTTCGATGCCCTTTAAGTCCTTTACATTGCAATTCCCTTGCAAGAGAGAAAGTGAGACGTGTAATAAAAGCACTGCCAACTCTCTACCTCCTCATTAAATGTCATTTTAATTCGAGATTTTCTACAGTACTTTTTAAGACACATTTATTGTATTTATTTCAAGTCACATATTTGTCATGGTTTATTACTACTGTACCACTTCTCCAATTATACTTGGCCAATGTGGCAGAGCAGTTACCGTGTCTGTGCAGGCATTTGTCCAGACATTAAAATCATTTTGTCTTGCACAGTGCCAAGCCTCAAACACCTTCAACATTGCTACATGTCTGGTAAAACAGATTGTGTAAATAACATGTCATTACATCTGAATTACAATTGCAAGTACTATGTATGCAGAACAAGTGGAGATGTGTATTAATCCGTTTTCACATTCAATTAGCCGTCACCTATTGTACTTTACGCCACATTCGCCTGTTTGGAATGCGAATTTGCAGCATGCGCGTCCCCGCTTTTCGCCCTATTCTATTACAGAACAGGCGAAAACGCAAATTTGGCGAATGCATAACAGATGGAAAGTAATGAATAGACTGGGGGAATCAGTCTGTACCCCAAAATAAGATGCACTGACACTGGAAATCATTACAGATGTGTACTATTAGCCCTAATAAACGTACTTTGTGTCCTTAAGTTGTGCTAAAAGCTTTCTAGAAGCATATTTGTAAAAGTGATGAAGAATGATAGAAAACAGTATTTTTTGGTTAAAATAAATAGTCCAGTCAAATTTGCGGTGCCTGAAAATGGGTGCTAGCATATTCTAGTGTCTCTAAAGTGCACTTTAAAAAAAAGAAAAAGTGAAAAATCCACCTGCTGCATGCACCTGCAATCCTAAAAACACCTGCCCCATCCAAACAGCCCCCCAAGAAACCTATTTTGCTAGTTTTTATCCTTGTCCCCCCACTTTTTTCATTTTCGCCCCAGAAATTACATGTCTTTTTTGGGGTGTTCTGAGGTAATTTATGTTTTTGTGGAGGGGGGCTGATTTGTCCTTATGGGGGGGGTCCAAAGGGTTCTGAATCAATTCCGCACATTTGTACCCCAAACTAGAGATTTTGCACTTTTTTGCACCTGCCATTCAGTGGAGAAACTTTTCCGCCTGTTTCAGTGCATTGATTATTCGCTTAGGTGACAACGTCCTGGAATTGAATTTGGAGATAAGATGCAAACAGGCGAAAAGCTAAACCTTGTTCGCCGATTTTGGCTTTTTGCGTCTAATTTCATCCGTCCCTAAGAGAGTGAATACATATGTTTTGCTAACAAGTAAAAACATTTATGTGCATCTTTTAGTGATAATAAATAGGTAGGAAAAAAACAGTATTTAGGCTAGTATTTCCTTTCAAAATCTATTATTAAGGCCTCCATGGGCCTCAAACAGTCAAATCAATCTGGTAATGCAAAATTGTGTTGTTTTGTTTACTTTACCTAAATAGTTGGATTCCTTAAAGAAAAATATATTTGTTTACTCAAACAAGATAAAATGTATTTGTTATAACAATTATTATTATCATTTATTTATATGGCACCACAAATGTTCCGCAGCGCCTTACAAAGTACATAAACAAATTGTAGACAAGCGACTTACAGAACAATACAATACAGGACCAGGACATGGATAATATATATTGCTACATTAGCGACCATGACACCCACATAAGCAACAGAGCATAAAGCAAGCAACCAAGTGTTAGGTGCCCTAGTGGTGAGTAAGAAGTAGATGAAACTAAAGTAGGGAGAAGCACAAGAGGGTAGAGGGCCCTGCTCGTAAGAGCTTACATTCTCAATTTAACTAAGAATAAAAAGTGGAAGGCACCTAGAAGACCTGTAAGCCTAACATTCCCCATCCCACCCCTTGCCTGGGTATCGTTGTGAAATGTTGGAGAAGAGTACATTTCTCATGTCTTCCTGATTCTATGATCTCCCTAAGCAGTCACTATTCTTGTTCACATTTCTCATAGCCCTCTGTGCGGTACCAGATATTGTAGTCATGTGAGTAACTATAAGATGCAGTACATGTTGCAGTTATATCTGCTGTACTCTAGGCGATTGCCCATAGTTTGAGAAAAAAAAAAGAGACTGAGAAGGTGTCTGCCTCCTGAGGCCAATGGAGCTTTGTTCTCATTGTGAACTTTGCATACAAAAAGAGAGAGAATGTAATAGAAAGACGTCAGCAGAAAAAATACCTGTCCGCATATGTGCATTCCATTGTGTGATTTTATATATATATATATTTATTTATTTTTTTCTGGAAAAATAGGTTCAGGAACCGTGGGTGGAGCTGCAGCATAACAGTTCTATATATTATAAATATATATATATATATATATTTATTAGTATTTATAAAAGAAGGCACTCAAAATGGCATTTAAAACAGAACTTATGGAAAATACATTTTGGCCCGGGACATTACGTCATTGCTGAAGTGAGGTTCAGGAACTGAGTTCCTGCAGAAAAATAGCACTGTGTGTATATATAACAGGGCCGGTGCTAGGGGGTTCAGCGCCCCCAGCAAGCTATAAATTTGAGCCCTTCTCACCTCCGTCATGGACAGGCAGCTGTCTCTCTCTCTCCTCCTGGCATTGCGGTGCACAGCTGAGGCAGCGCCTCCATTGCTCCTCATCTTGGGCACAGCACACCACACAGAGAGAGAGCTGGTGTGCATTCACGGTGTGACGTCCTCGCGTACGTCACGTATGTAAAGTTTAACAAGGCAGGAGAACAAACTGGATCCTCTTGCTCTGGGGCGGGCAATGCCAGGCAATGGAATCAGTTCCAGACCTGGTCAGCCACAGTCATAAATTACAATTCAGGCGGATCAGCGATCTTGCTAATGGGTGGTCTGGAGTATGCGGCTGCCCCGGTCCAACCTCGGACCAACCCTTAGTTTTGCCTTGCCAGGTCCACCCATGGCACTGCTGCACTGGCTGCCTCAGCTTGCCTGTTACAGGTGCAGCATTCCAGCGAGTGCAGCTGGAAAAGCGATGAGAAAACAAATAGCGGGCTTGCCCCCACCAGAAAACAAGCAGCCTCCCGCAATGCTTACCCAGCGGACGGCATTGTGCTGGCCGTGTATATGTATGTACTGTATATATGTATACATATATATGTGTGTGTGTGTGTGTGTGTATATGTGTGTGTATCTTATATATATATATTATTGGAGATGCAAAAAATAGGGTGACAGCGACCTCTGGTGTCCCAAGCCCGTAAAATTATGACTGAGAAGTGTGTTAAAAATGTAACATCAGTATTTTTTAATAAAAAAAAAAATCAGGCATAAAATATATTACATAAAATATCACTGTAAAAGTAGGGTAGAAGTAGGGGGAATAATAAAAAGTAACTAAAATCAGACACTGCTGCACTGCTAGTCAAATAAAATGGCACTTTAAGTAAAAGGAGTGAGATGCTTATCTTTCTATCTGACGAAATGCACTGGGCCTTCCCAGACTGCACCTTTCTTGAAAGATAAGCTCCTTACTCCCATCTTTTACTTCTTATATTTTTTATTTTTCTTAAAGTGCTGTGTTATTTGACTACCAGTGCAGCAGTGTCTAATTTTAATGCTGAGTCCTTCTAAATTATGTGATAAAGACTGCTGTAATGCAGCGCTTTCTACAACCTTCATATAAAATATATATATATATATATATATATATATATATAAATATATGATAATCCACAATATTTAGATTTCAATAGATCAACAAGTAATAGTGTATTGGTCGACGAGCGTTTCAGGGCCGAAGTCCTGTCTTCAGGACCACATCTAATAAAAAAAAAACATACAAGTGATGTTTAAACACTTACCCCCATACGTACCTCACAGCTAAAATTCCAGCCCGTCCTCCATCGCCATCAAGGTACCGCCCACCAGACGCACATCACCGCCGCACTTCCAGGAAAGTCAGTCCCCACTGTCATAGGAACAACCGAGTGCGTTCCACCGACCCGGAAGTCTGTGCTTCACAGCTGCAAGCTAGCTGTACTCCTTGGCTGATGGACCTATAGACAGAGAGGGAGCTGCATATAAAACACAACAAGCAATAACCCAAATACTATAAGAGATGTAAACACATAATCCAAATCTACAATGCACAAAACCTATTTAAATCTTATATTAATCCTACTCAAAAGAGGCTCACATATAATCATGTAAGAATAATATAGGAAAAGATTAACCATTTAAAAAAGAAAATAGTACTGAAGATAATACACATATTCTTACAGAAGGCTGTTCCAGTTGATTTTTTCATTTAGTCCATTGAAAGCAATAGTATCTAGTCTCGTAATCCATCTAGATTCTTTGATGAGCAGCACTTTAGCCCTGTCTCCCTGTCTTAGCACTGGCACATGGTCAATCATGCAAAGTAATACCTCAAAGACGCCAAACTGTGTTCCAACTCTTGAAAGTGTTTGGCAACTGGCTGATCTATCGACCTCCCTGCCAGTGCCAACCTAATGGCTGACCTGTGCGCAGCCATTCTTTCATTGAATTTGAAGGTGGTTTGACCCACATAAATTACAGGGACACAAGATGATATCATAGGGAGAGCCATTCAACCTACAGCCAATGTGTATAGGGAACCCCCGGGATGCTACAGATGTAGCAATTGCACTACACGCTTATTTAACCACGTGCAAATCATTCAAACATCCGCATGGCAATAAGATTTTTGACTTCAGGCATGTGTTAACCTGTTTGACTAAATTTGTTGTGTAAATCATCGTTCTCGGAAGTGCGGCGGTGTTGTGCGTCTGGTGGGCGGTACCTTGAGGGAGGACGGGCTGGCACTTTAGCTGTGAGGGACATATGAGGGTAAGTGTTTTAATATCACTTGTATGCTTTTTATGTATAAATGTGGTCCTGAAGACGAGGCTTCGGCCCTGAAACGTTTGTCGACCGAAACACTATTACTTGTGATCTTTTGAAATCTCTGGGTGCCGTTTTTCCTTGGATTGGATATATATATATATATATATATACACACACACACCGAACAAACTGGCGGCACTTACGGTATCCCTTATGACCAGCTGAGGCTCGAAACGTTGGAGTTAATATACACATACTTCTGTTTATACAAGCCACGTGAGTGCCGCCAGTTTGTACGGTATCTGTTTCAGACCCAACAGAGTTGTTGGAAGGCACCAGCGCACTACACTCCATTCTCTTACGAGTGCAGGGACCACCTGGAATTATATATATATATATATATATATATATATATATATATATACATACACATATATACATACATACAGTACATATATTCTGAGTGTATATATATATATATATAAATAAATCCCAAAATGGCTGCCACTCCTTTAGAAAAAAACAGCTTGCGCCGCGGGTGCCCTTCCACAGATAATCGATATAAACAGTCTCCCTGAGGAACGGATTTAATATAATGGAATGTCGGATTTAACCTTTATATTGAACTCCTTCTGAATTGCTGCAGCCCGACCTGCAGCAGTTCAGAAGGAGACTGCCTTTACTTAAGAGCAGGATTGTTTTCTGGGTATTGATTTTTATTAAACTCACTACTTTTAAGAAAATTATTGATGCCTGTGTGAGATCGTGGGATCGTATACTTAAAGAAACCTTTTGGGAAACGAAACAAGGTGGTCCATTGGTGAGTACATTTCCACTAATCGGGAAGTGTTAGGAAGGAGGAGAAAAATCTGGTGGATGTGCGAATGAAGATGCTAAAGAAACCTTTCAGGGAACGTTATATATTATTTGATGGTGAGTTCTATCCATATTGGAATCCGGGTGAAGAAAAAAGCTGCTGATTAAAATTGGAAAAGGACTATGTATAGAAGGGTTGATGAGTCTTGGTGGACAGCGCTTGTGGACTTTTTCAAATTGTTTTCAGGGCACTTCGGTCAATAATTGACTATCTGAGCAACCTTATGGTTTTGCGGACTGGTTGAGGGAACTGAGACGCTGGAGCTATTTTTATGGCGTGCGGGCTCGCAGTCTGCGACACCCCTCAAAAACGGTCGCAACAATCCTGCCACTTCCGCTACCTCCCATAAATGCTCCCTGACTGTCAATCATGCTGCGTCCGAATCCTTGCTGTGACCGCTGACGCAGTGTGACTCATATGCGTACGCAGATCACCAATAATCACAGCTGCGAAAAGCATTGGCAATGTGTCCATCTATGAGTGTTCTGAATACAAATTGTTGGATAGGCTACAAATTCACAAATCTCAGAGAAGCATGCTGAACAGAAATTGCCAAACAATAGAGGTATCTCTGGCTGGCGGGATTGCTCAGACTCCATGCAGTTTGTGCTATCTGTCAGGCCAAACCACAGTTAAGAGGTACATTAAACATATAATTAATATTTATTTAAGGGGCAGAAACAATTAATTTATTAATTGTTAATAAATAATAATTCATATTTATGGAGACAGCTATTTAATTTTTTATTGGGGCAAATCAATAATAATTAGTAAAAAAATTGCATTTAACCACTTAACTGACGGTTTTTCCAGTAAAATCGGTCAGAAATTGACGGGTCTGCAGGAATCTCAGGGAGGTCAGAGGAGATCTGTTCTGCATATTCTGTAGAAAAAATTTTCTCTTCAAAAACACTTTGGGATGGTGCAGTCGCACCTTATCAGCTGAAGCACAGCTGGCTGCATTCGCATCCCATATGATCACGTTAGATAAGTGGTTAAATTACGCCGTCATAAATATTATGGGGCCAAATTTTACATAAATTAAATAAGGGGGACAATAATATTTTCTGTTTATTGTAACCATATTAATTAATTATGAAAGCATATGCATGCTGACACTTGTAGTGTCATCATATTAATTAATATGGCCCCTTTTAACATGAAAATATCATTGGCACCCTTATTTAATTTATAAATAGTATTTGCTCTGGGCTGGTGCTCTGAATAAACACGACTTGGCTATGACACAAATACGTCATTTACATGCCTCCATTGACCCTTTCACAGGTCACTGTAACAGCCAAAATAAAATAACAATAATGAGGATAGTATTACAAGGTGGACGATAGTATTACACCCTGGACTCAATGGATAATTATGGAAAGGAATTTAATATCCCTGGGTATGGGATTAGAGAAGGATTTGTAAATGGGGATGATAAAAGCTCTTTTATGTGCTTGGCAGGAGCACACAGACTTTTTGCCAGAGTTACACTGTAATGCTGGCATCTTTTAACATGTAAATGGTTTCAGTAGCAAAGAAGTTCCCAAAAACAAAGGTATCAGATATTAATTAATTTAAACTCCGAACATGCCAGCAATCCTAGGACTAAAGAGTTCATACTCTAAAATCCTTTTCATCATGGCAAAGCCATTTTACCTAGCTACAGTGTGACTAGAGATGAGCAGCGTTTTCAAAACTGCTCTGCAGAATATAATTTTTTGTATGTTTTTGTGGCAGGATTTGGACAGCACAAAAGTTCACCTATCATACTTTTTAGCCATGATCATTATTATTAATATAATAATAATTATTACTATTATTGACCTTTATTTAAGGGTCCGCAGCACCTTACAGGGTTCATATACAGTTTACAGTATATGTGCACATTCTTAAAGCTTTGTAGGTGACAATTGCCAATATAGTTATAATGTCAAAGCAAACATCAAAAACACATCTAATAAATAATATCAACTTGGATTACAACACTGTATATCTAAAGGCCCCCATACATCAGCAATCAGAAAACCACAATTGGAGAATTTGAAGATTTGTTGCTCGATTTTAGGATTTCCCAATCTAGCAATCTGTGCCCATACATTACAGATGTTTTCAGTGATTTGCAGATCGATTGCAGCAAACACAGATCTGCCAGTCTTGAAAGGCCCATCCTTTTACTAGTAACGGTCTGCAAGTCTGCTGATCATGTCCATACACAAGCAATCTACAGCCCCAAACGATCTGTGAAATCCAACATGTTGGACAATCTGATTTAACAATTCCAATCACTTTTTGGTTGCAATCTGTGATCTGTGATGCTCATACATTGCAGATATTTATACACAATTATCTGCAAAATGCAGAATTGCCACAATCGATTGCTGGTGTATGGGGGCCTATACTTATTATTACTGTCATGTTTTACTGACTTGTATTTTTCCTTAATGACTTCATGCTCTTTATATCTGTATATTATAAAGCTTAAAATATGTATCCTTTACGCAGTGCAGCACATTGAGGGGATCACAACACAAACAAATGACATCAAATGACAATCCTATATTTAAACTGGAAAATCTGTATAATTGCTAGTATTAAGCATTTATACAATGCATTGAGGGTTTATGTTGGGTGAAGTAGTAAATATAAAGGCATGCCTTATATTCTTAAACACAAACCTTGTGTACTCTTTATACTACCAATTAGATTGTGTTTGGGATCCCCATCTCCATGTATGTGGGGTGATTATTGAACCCAAAAATGCAGTTGGCAGCAGACACACATTTTGACAATGCTATTTGGCTGGTCAATGCGTTGCATAGATAGAAAGGTGAATGCAAAATGGCCCTCATGTGTGCCCAAATTACAGTTCAATCCATGTATGTGGGCAGCGTTAGTGCATTTTAAATAAGGCTTTTATCAATGGCCAAGGAGACAGAAGGGCGGCTGCTGCCATTAGGCTAACCTAGGCAGTCGCATAGGGTTGCAGTGGTTAGGGGCTGACTGACTTTATGTCATGGTGTGTCAGTGTGCTGGGAGCATGACACTGGGCTGTGACTCAGCCAGTCCAAGGAGCAGAAGATACTGTCTCTACTTCCCGACTTCTAAGGTGTGACACAGTTGAGATGAGATTGACATCACCAAGGGAGAAGGGGCTCTGTCTAGGGCATATGCACATAGCTTTTCTGGCACTGGGGCAAAGTAATACATTGCATCGTTCTAGTGACCAATAAATGAATACAATTCAGGGGGGACCTCAAAGTACAAGAAATCAATTTTGCTTAGCTATATTCATGGGTTGGTACCAGGGCTGTGGAGTCAGTACATCAAACCTTCAACTTCAACCCCTATTTTTTTACAAGTCCGACTCCACAGCCCCAGTTGGCATGTACAAGGGATTTTTATTAATATTGCTCAGGTAGAAATCTGTACTATAACCATATCAGCCAATGAGAAATTAGATTTTATTTATTATAAATTAGGCAATGAAAAAAAATACCCAATTGGCTGTTATGGATAAGATTTATAACTGAGCAGTATTATGTAAGTAAATAACACTATTTATATCTAAATTTTTTGCTGTCCTCCCATAAAAAATTATTGCGTTTTCATACTTAAGCCTGAGTCCCTGCGAAAAACAAAACAAAAACATTGCTGCTAAAGTGACTGAAGGAAAGCATATCGTCATGGTAGACGTGGTCAATAATATTTAAATCAGTTACTGTACTTGACATGACATCAATATTGTGTTTCCATTGTTCTGCAGCTGAAACCAACTTGCGTGAAATGACAAACAGATACATGGTATTAGCAGAACTGCAGAGCCAAGCGGCCGGATGTTTAATCAAACATTTGCATCCTTAGAGTAATTGAGCAAGACAGAAAGAAAATGAACCCTTTCCTTGACTTGCACGCCATGGACTGCTAGGAATAGCGAGGACTGAAAACAACTCATGGCCCTAAATAGTTATTTAGTTAAATATTATTAACAGTCCTGTGAATGATTTCTAGATGTAAAATAATACCTTTTATGACCGGGATAAGTGATGGATTAAGACCTTCTTAGTGTCTAAGCTATACTATCACAACCAATAACCTGATATTACTTATTACAATGCTCTAGTTAGGGTCACCAGCTGATAACACAATTATATTCCACCAACAAAATGTTTGGATCATACGATAGCTGTTAGATGTTAGCACAGTAGCATATTCTTGTAGATGTCATGGATGGCTAATAATAACTGTGGGTATAGGAAATTAACCCACAGGTTCCAATGATCCCATGACTGGTAGTATTTGAAGCACTGTATTTTGGTTGCTGTATGTTCCACTGGGATCATAGGAACCCCACACCCACACACCCTTACGTCAACTTTAAGCAAGGTCTCGTTAGCAATGCATATAAAATATGATCATATTTGGCATGCTGTGTCAATGTGGCGTATAATGTAATGCCAGTTGGTAACCAGCCCTAGGCTGTTGTCACACAGACACCTTTGAGTACATCATTTCTATAGTCAGGAAATACTCTACGGTCTGAAGAGTTCAGGTTCTCCTATATTTATACAAAAGGTTCAGTGATAAATATTGGTTCCAGGAGAAAATATGGATGGACAAACTGTTTTGTTTGTAATAGAATATAAAACGACAGGCTTTATACACACCTTTATCTGGAGTATAATGCCATATGGGAAACTCACATAATCTTTAGTGGAAACACTTTTGAACATATGGACCAAACTTGTGGCTTTAGGATTTATTGTGCACCTGTACCTTTACAGTATGTAGATTGCAGGAAGCTGATAGTGAAAAAAACAATTGTAGACTTTAGGCGTTTATTGCTCATTATACATAACAAAATGCATGAAATGACATATCAGTAACAGAATGTTCAGCAGAAGAATTTTAAACATTTGCATATTACTGAACTTCATCAAAACATTGTCAACCAGTCATTTTCTGCCTTAAGGGTAAGATGTCACAATCTCTTTTCTTGTTGGATCTATATATAATATGAGTCAACCAGTGCATATTGTGCATAAAATACTTACCATTTGATGTTGAATGACATATATAAGTAGTTCATGAGTTTTAATTATAAGCTTCCTTGACCTGAGACTTTGTTAAATAGTTTGAATGTTTATGCCTAAGTAAACCTGGCTTAATCACACTTTTAAATAATATTATTGGTGGGAAGTTTGGATTTAACATGGTTCCAAGCAGTGCTTTTTTCTATTAAAAAAAAAAGTGCCAGGATGTGGGCCATCTGTTGTGATTTGGGGTGGGTGCTGGATTTATAGGTTTCATTTGATTGCTGTACTCCTGTCCAGTGGTCACGGCTTGTGTAAATAGGTTTGTTAGAGATTCCTTTACTTTGGCTAATGGTAACAGGCAGGGGTGTACACACACTCCCTACCTATATGGCATTGCCATTGAGCCATTAGCTTGAGCTATCTGTGTGTCTTCCGTTATCTGTGGGGGCTTATAGTCTCGGGCCACAAGGAAAAACTTGAGCTTTATTATTATTACATTTTATTTATAGGGCGCCACAAGAGGTCCGCAGCGCCGTACATACAGTAAAGGGTACACAGAACATTACATTACAATACAGTAACCAACTTATAAACAGAGCACAAGTAACAATTAGCAACACAATTCTCCATACACAATACAGCTGGGAAGGTGAAGGCTGTCATAGAAGTGCTAGAGAAGAAGGCTGTGAGACAGTGGGGAGGAGGACCCTGCTCCTAGGAGCTTACAATCTAGGGGAGAGGGGAGACGGACAGATGACATGAGGCAAGAGTGTGTAGAGGGGGACCTGAGTGCAGGAAGTAGGCGAGGTAGAGATGGCTGAGGCAGGGGGGACAGAGACTTGGTGACGGTTATGTGGTGCAGGGGTATGCTTTGATGAACAGGTGCTTTTTCAGTGCACGTTTGAAGCTCTGCAAGGTCGGGGTGAGCCTAATCGAGCGAGGGAGCTCATTCCAGTGAAGGGGGGCTGCACGAGCAAAATCTTGGATATGTGCATGAGATGAAGTAACCAGGGTGGAGGAGAGGTAACAGTCATTGGCAGACCGAAGTGAGCGGGAGGGAGTATGTAAGGGAATGAGGTTTGAGATGTAGGGAGCAGTAGAGTTAGAGAGGGCCTTGTATGTGAAGGTGAGGAGTTTGAAGAGGTTTCTGTAGGGGAATGGGAGCCAGTGCAGGTTTTGGCATAGGGGAGCAGTAGAAGTGGAACGGCGGGAGAGGAAGATAAGTCTAGCTGCCGCATTGAGATCAGACTGGAGGGGAGCAAGATGGCAACGTGGGAGGCCAGTAAGGAGAAGGTTGCAGTAGTCAAGCCGAGAAATGATTAGTGACTGAGAGGAAAGGCCTAATACGAGCGATGTTGCGTAGCTGGAGCCAACAAGATTGAGCCAGAGATTGAATGTGAGGTGTGAAGGAGAGGGTGGAATCAAGGGGGACACCCAAGCAGCGAAGTTGGGGGACAGGGGAGATGATTGTGTTGTCAACAGTGATAGTGAGATTGGTTGGAGTGGAGACTCTATTAGGGGGAAAGATGATGAGTTCGGTTTTGTCCATGTTGAGCCTCAGAGAGCTTGGACATCCAGGAAGAGATGGCGGAGAGGCAACTGGTTACCTGAGAGAGGACAGTAGGGGAGAGTTCAGGAGAGGAGAGGTATAGTTGTGTGTCATCGGCATAGAGGTTGTATTGGATGCCAAAGGAGCTGATGAGTTCTCCTAGTTTAGAAGTGTACAGGGAGAAGATACTAATAAAGGGATACTTTATTAGTATGATATATTGTTGTTTTTGTCAGACATGCGGTGCCCCTGATGTCTTTTTTGGCAATGGTGGATACTCTTGTGTCTTTTTCGGGAATACGGATTAACTGGGATACTGTGGTTTTCCCTGGCCGGCTATGTTGCAGTCCTATAGCTTTCCTCTACATTGGTGCTTGCAATTTAAGTACTTAGGAATTCAGGTTACACATACTGCTACTGATTATGTTTCCCTAAATATACTACCTCAGTTAGATTATTTTAGGCTCTGTATGGCAAATGCTTCCCCTATCGGTTATGGGTCGGGTAAACCTGGTGAAGATGTTCATACAGCCAAAATTGTTATGTTTTAAAACATTCTCCGGATTTACATTCCATTTTCCTTACTTTCATCTATAGCCCACATTATGACATAATTTCTTTGGGGGAATAAGCGTGCTAGTGTCGCATTTAAAGATTTATGTAAGCCCCGAGGTGGGGGAGTTCATTGTCCCCAAATTTTAGTGCAAGCTCATAATGTTTGGCAGTCTGCGCCTAGGATTTTGGGTGACTCCTTAATTGATCCTTGTCCCCTACTGTGGGGTAATCCTACTTATTCAGAACTCTTGACTGTAGGGGGTAAATTTACTAAGAAATATGTTCGGCCAAGTTTGCATTTGCATGCGAGTTTCACCCAAAATTGCAACTTTGAGATTTGCTAAAGGCACATCTGTATGAAACGCGAATGCAAAACACGACTTAACAGGGCAATAGATTGCAATAGACCATCTGACAATTTTCACAGACAGGAATACAACTCACTAATTTATTAAGAATCATGCTGGTAAATACAATAGAACACTGACAAAACCCGCAGCAGAACATACGAAATCAATATTCCTGCTTGTTAGTGTGTTATTCTGAAGCACTGCACAGATGAGTCAGATTTGTGCAGGCTTCTGTGTAGTACAGTAATGAAAGTGTTAAAAGATAGAAAAAGAAAACGGTGAGCCTGTTCTGGTACTGGAAAATCAAGGTGAAAAAACAGCATGGGATCCCCATGTTTTTCCAGTAACCAGCACTGGGTCAACCAGCCGGGGGGGTAATAGTAGCGGGACTCAGTGTAGAGTCCATCTGCCATCACTTACCCAACCCCAAACTGGTCACCTCTGGCCTGGAACTCCTCTGGAAGTGGGGACAACCCATTAAAGAGGAACCCCCTCCCGGTGAACTTATTATACACAGGGCAGTGGGTGCAGGGTTAATATTTGAAATATAGTTACAAATAATGTTAGTTACAGTGGAATTACAGATCTCAGAAACCCTGCCGCGGCATGCCACCACTTGCAGAACCACTAATGCCAGCATGCCCAGACAGTCCCCGGTGGCGCTGTACCCCCAATGTAAAGCAAATTTTTAAAAAAAGACAGGATACAAAGACAGGATATAAAAAAGACTCAGAATACATACTTATCTCCTTCCTGGAGGTGGTTGGTTCCCTTCTCCAGGTAGAAGTCCGAAGTCTTCTTAAAACAAACAATTGTTATCTCCCAAGCCCACGGATATGCTGTACTGTCTATACAGTACAACGTCCAGAAATAACAGTTCCTACGTGGTTTCCTGCACTATGGGCCTGATTGGCTGTGAGGGGTCTGACTCTTAGCAAATCAGCAGACGCTGACATAGAAACTGTTCCATGATTGCTGAGAGCGGTCTGACTCTTAGCCAGTCAAGCGCATAGTGCAATAAAAATACTCAAATAAAAAGAAAAAATTTGGGTACTCGCCTTTGAAGATCTGATAGCCAGAGTCCAGGTCTATAAAGTACTATAACTGGAATGGAGGAGTCTGGTGATACAAGTTCCTGGCAAGAGTGGTAATATATACCAGTAGACAGGAGAAAAACGTTCTGATTCTGGAATAAAAAAAAAGTCGGTAGTCTGTACCATCAGCACAAATAAAAGACAAAAAAGGCAAAGATGAAACATCTGAATCAAAAACAGGGAAAGTAATAGGACAATAAAGAAATGATTCGCAGTCAAGAAGGAACAATTGTGGTGTTAATGTTCCACACCACCAAAAGTACTCTTTAATTACTTTTTAAAAAATATATTACAGATATAGAATGAAATTAAGCTGGTGTTCACATATGTCTTATGATAAATATGGCTACCCAAAATGCTGCCATAAATTACTGTATATTGTTTTATCTTGATTTTACACTTCACCAGTAATAATGATAATTCTAATCAGATACAATTAGAGCAATATGGCATATTATATACTGAATGGGCATATGCCTACAAGTGAGTCCAGGTGAAATTTGGAGTAACATTCCAAAGTATAGTAAATTAGTCAATATGGTGTTGAAGGTATAGTTCTGTAAATAAGAGACTACGGGGCATATTTACTAAAGTGCAGGTTTTTAGAAGTGGAGATGTTGCCCATAGCAGTAGATGAGCAGAATCGGATTGGGACCGATGATGCTGAATTGATAAGTAGCGCCGGTTTAAAATCCAGTGATGCTGAATTGAAGAGCAGGGTTGGTTTGAGACCGATGTTGATGAATTGAAGAATTGGATCGGTTTGAGATCGATGTTGATGAATTGAAGAACCAGATCGGTTTGAGACCGATGTTAGGAGATATCGGATGGGACCGATGTTAGGAGATATCGGATGGGACCGATGATTGGCTGTATCAGCTGGAACCGATGGAGGTTCCAGCTGATATGAACATCGGTTCCAGCTGATATGAACACGTCTGTGGTAAAACCAGACTTGAGTGAGAGTTTGAATTGGAAAAAGGTCCTGTGCAAAATGCCTTAGCCTGTTTAGGTGGCATGCTACACCTTGAGCTTCCAACAAACAGCCTCTCGGCCAGAACGCCAGGTGACATCTCTTCGCTGACTTGGGGTACCTTAAACCCACAGTGTACATGTACATCTACACTTTACCTTAGCCAATAGGTTGGGCTAGGTAACATTGATGGCAGTTTCTTATCCCTATTGAGTGGAGCCGTAAAGTTATTTAATGTCTGCTAATTTCAGAAATCTTAAGCAATTTCTAGAGAATTAAGGATTTTGGACATTTATACTAGTTGTAGGAAAGTTCTGTAAACTAACCTCCCTCCCCCAATATTATTAAAGGCATGGATTTCACTTACCTTGGTACAGTCTGACTGAATGTTATGAGTCTTGCGGTCTTCTGTCGTTTCATAATTCAGCAAAATCTGCATCCTTAGTAATCACATGGTGAATCATAAGTGTGCAAATGCAAACAGATCTTACATAGAAAAGCACTGAAATATGCTTCGCTGGGTAGAGTATGTGCTCCTCACAAACAATGGCTCACTTCATCATGGGGATAAACATTTATCCTGATAAACAGCCAGAAGTTAAGGTGCTAAAGTTTATCTTGCAAACTTTTCATGCAAATAAAAGTTTGACTTATTTGGTCTAAAATATGGATTTGTAAAAAAAAAAAAAAAAAATGTAATGTATTTTCATTCTACAGTAATAAGTGGTAATGGTAAATGTAAATCTAAGATGTAATGTAGTGTCCTCCCGTATCGTCCCGTTGGGATGTCTGTTATGGGGCAAATTCTTTCTGTGCATGTGCAGAACAGATCTTCTGCTCTTGCCCCTGGGAGTGATGTCATGGTCTCTGACCGTGACATCACTCCCAAAATTGTACCCCACAATGTTATACAAAGGGCACTCTGGGGCACATGTGCTGAAAACTAAAAGTGCAAGGTTCCCCACCCCGGCACAAATATACTGATCTCTGCGTGTGCAGTGATCAGCTGCAGCAGGGAGGACTAATAATCAGTACTCCCTGCCCCATGTTCCACTGCAATCTGTAATATAGAGGTGGGGGAGGGGTGATGGCATGGGGGAGCGGGTAATGCAGGAGGGATAATATATTGCCACATTGTAGTAGGGGACAGGGTGAGAAAAAGTGATGTTGACCCTTGGGAGGGTGTGGTTATTATACACACATATATATTGTGACACATGGGCAGGAGTTCTAAAACAGTGGGGGCATATGAGTTGGGGGATGTACTGAGGATCCATCACCTCTAGAGAGGTGGGTATTGTAGGGATCTGTTGCTGCTGGGGGTATCTATAGACATTGGGGAGTGGGAAGTAATTTTGCAATGGGGGCCTATGATTATATTCTAGGATTAATTAAATATAAAATACAACAATTTCTGAGTGTGTTAGATGTTCACTCACTATTTTTGTTTACATTTGTATACCCCAATTGAGAATAGAATTATTTGTAAACATTTTGTGTTAACTTACTGCTGCAATTAAGTTAAAAAGAAGATAAAAATGACTAGCTTCTATAAAGCATTAAGGGTTAAATGTTTTACAAAGAACAACATTGCTGCATCAATGTCAAAGAAAAAGTAATAGTTTGGTCTGCCACCAAGTTCTATTGTAATAAGTAGTGAATGTTAGCGCTGTCACTATTACTTTCTAAAACTGTAGAAGTTTGTTGATCTAACTTTCTAATGAGAAATGATGGGCAATTTACTATCTAGATGTCAAATAATCTGTTGATGACGACTGAAGTGTCGATCCTGGAGGGAAATTCTCTATAATTGGACATTGTAACAAGGAAAATACACACATGTGCAAAAGCACTCTCTGGGGTATACGTAATAGCCTGCAGACTACAGGCAATCTGCGAGTCCTGTGCCAGACTGCCCACTGTTTTAAAATAGCAGTCATTTAAAAGGCAATCCAGGTTGGTTTTGCCTTTTAAGTGACTGTTACTTTAAAACATTGAGCTGTCACACACAGGACTTGCCGATGCCTGCAGTCCGCAGGCTATTACATACTGTATACCCCTCTGTCTTCTAAACAATCATTATGTGTTTCCTGCAGACTTGGATAGCTACCTGTCCAAGTCATATTTGTAAATTCAAAAACTCCAGTGAACTTGAATTTAAAGTGAAGATAAAAGGTCTTTGTACACACAGAATGTAACCCAGTTCACTTCTAAATAGTCCATTTCCTCTTATAGGTCTGATTGTACTTGCCAACATAGAATAAATAAAGTCTACAGTCAAGTCTCTGGTGTGAAGTTAAAGCAATGGGTAGACATGGGAAAGAGTGAGAGAGGGGATACAACTGACATTATATTACATGAGTACAGAATAGTACAAACAAGTTAAGTTTCACATAAATTCGGAATGATAGTTTGCAATTTGCATAATTATATAGGGAAGACAGAGGGGAGCGGACCCTGCTCGCACAAGTTTATAAACTATAGGTGATATGGGTGGACCCAAGGAGAAACAGACAGAGTAGAAGCATGCAAATAATACATCTAAGCTTTTGTACTTGTGTATTACATTATTAAGTATATAGAATCTTTCAATAGAGGCAAAGGCTAATTTGTTAAGTAGAAATCCTATTTCAAGAATAAATATTATGCAAAATAATTTCTGCAGCTCTACTTTAAATCTAGTAAACCTACACTATACAATAGGCCAGTGGTAATGCAGAGCAAGATCTCATATCCTATCAATAATACATGTCATCTTGTAATATAACAGTGATAATGATCATTGCCAGACATCATTTCAAGAACAATATAACATGTCAGTGATTATACTCAATAAGATCGCAATAATACCTAGATATAAGTGATCTGTCCACCCAGTAAGATGTAATATGTTGATGACAATGTGCAGCAAGGTCTTGTTATTGTTCAGATCTGAAGAAAAATCTGACCATGTGTATGCACCATAAGATGCCTAAGATAATGCCCAGCAATATGAGATGCTGCTAACAATGCACAGCTGGGTGGATCACAGTTGGCCTCACTTGATACCATTCAAACCAACTTCCCCTCCCTGCACCTGAGACTCTGAATATCTTCAGATTAGTCACTTCATTCAGTCGCTGCCCCAGACTTTCCTTTCGTCTGTTAACTTCATTTGAAACAAATCTGTCTCTGTGACCCCCTTGGATGTGGCATGATTTCCCTCCTCTGTAATATGCATTTGAGAACATCTTCGGGCTCTCAATATAGACAGGAGTTGGAATTTTGGGCCCGATTCAGACCCGCTCGCTAGGCTGTGTTCGCTCGTGTCTGCCTATAGTTCACAATGGGCCTGATTCAGACCCACTCGCGAGCGGCTGTCCGCTCGCAAGTGGGTCGATGTTATGGACTGAGCATGCGCACGACGGAGGGAGCTCCGTCGTGCGCATGCGCCAGACGCGACGAGCGAAGGAAAGTCCTTCGCTCGTTGTGTCCGATCAAAGGGGGCGTGCTGTCAATGTTGATTGACAGCACGCCCCCTTTGGTGGGCGTGCCGGGGGCGTGCCTCCCTGACGGGGGCGTTCCCACGGGAACGCCTCCCGTCAGAAGCCGGCCCACTAGTGATGTCAGTGGGAGTGATTTTGGCTCTGATAGAGCCAAAATCACTCCGGAGCTTGCGGTTGAAAACCTCAACCGCAGGCTCCGGCTCGCAAATTCGATGGTCGCGATGGTCTCGACCATCGCGACCATCACAATGCACGCTCGTATAGCCTGTGGGTGGTGACCCACAGCTATACGAGCGTCCAGGAGGACGCTCCATGAAAATGGAGCCCGGCCCTCATTCAGAGCGTGCGCTCTGCTCAGAGCGTACGGCTCTGAATGAGGGCCTATGTGCGAATGCGTATGCATTGCAGTGTGCGAACTTGTCCATGCGTTCGCTCTCTGCACATAGATAGCTCGCTAGACTGAGTGACAGGACAAGCCGTTTGTGGGTGGTAACGGGTTGGTCGGTGGAAACGGGGGAGTGGTGGTGCGAACGCAGGCATGTCTGAGCGTCTCAACGCCGTTTAAGAGACGTGCATAATTAATACGGAGCGTCAAAGTACACGTCACTTGGTTCAATTTCACACTGAAGCACTCGCAGTGCTTGCGGTAGGGTATGGTCAACCACAAGTGCTGTGTTCGCTTCCGATGGTACTCGATGTTACCGACGGTTGCATACACTTCCTGGAGATGATGTGCATAAGTGGGCATCTTAAGACAGGCTAGTGGGCATCTAAATACACACTGCGATTGCACGCCAAGACATAGTGGGTGTGCTAATGCCTTGCTGTGCCATCACGGGATTTGCATACTTTGGCTGCGCATGAACGCATCTAGCAAGCGGGTCTGAATCGGGCCCTTTGTTCTCCCTCTGATCAAGTCGTCTGGCATGAGGTCAGGGAGAGAGTATCCTGCTCTTAGAATTCCACGCTCATTAAGGGAAAAGCTTATATACATACTTATACAGCAATCAACCTCGTCCCTTTTACACACAAATTTAACAGACTGGAATCTTTATTTTTAAGAATGGGAATCCACCCAAACAAAAAACAATAATAGTGAAATATCGTAATTAAATAAGTATTCATCCTCCTTGGTCAATACTTAGTTGAAGCTCGGATAGTTTGGATGGATCTCACTTAATTTTGAATTCCAGTATGGAGTTACATTTACATTAATCCTGTGTGTAATGCTGTACAGATTTTAAGTAAAACAGACATACATAAATCAAAATGAACCAGAACGGAGAACAAGGGTACCTATTGCACTTAATTTACTACAAGTCATCATTGGCGAGTACTTGCATCTGCCCTACATTAAGTGCAAAAGATATGCCTCCTAATATGGACTTAAGTGCTACATTTTGGCACACTTTCTGACCTATGCCTGCATGGGAACTCCCATTCCATTCACACCCCTGTTCTGCATCTCTAGGATGTAAGTGTATATGTGATCAAAATGGGTATGACTCTGCTTTCTTATACCTATGTGCACACACTTTATGGCAATGTGCAGTGCAAGATACGCCATGCAGCGCCGCATCAGGCCCACAATGCTTTACTTTACCCACTAATTGCCTGGTTGATTTTGTACCCACTTAGGGGTGCCAGGCTGAAATAAGGCTGTCTTTGGGCAAATCAGTCACCTGACATGGTAAAAGTGCTGAACTTTACCCTGCAATCCTCACATTGATTTATCTTATTTTCATCCAAGATTAAGATGAAGGGCAGCTTTTATGACCGGAGAAATAATGGGTCACATAATAGGTATTTGACTACTGCAAACAATAGATAGACGGCGCTAATCTAACATAGCATAGCCTAAATAGCCTAAATAGGATCAATCCTAAAAAACATATATCAAACATATATTAGACATGTATTGTACACGAATAAACAAAGAAATACGTTATAAATATAAATATAGCAACCGGTAGGTAATGATCTCCAATTCCCTGTAATACAGGGTGCCAAAGCTCCTTTGCAGATCAGATAATAAACTGTGCACAGTGTAGACTCCACATACAGTGGTAGAAAAAATGTTCCCAGTAATTGTGACACTGTGTAACAAACAGGCCACAGATTGATATTTATAGCAACATTGATATCAAAGCGCAGTACAAGTGCGCTAGACTTCAAAGTGGAGCATATGCTGATGGTCGAGCAGTGCTTGATCTGTAATAGGTGTAAATATAGGGGATCAACAGTACTCACTATCCTCCAATAAACAGGCCACTCCGGTAGTGATGAATAAAGAGCAGCCTCCGTGACCACCACCTGTGTACTAGGCAATGGAACGAATGTCCGACGAGGTCTCCTTCTCTCTGAACCGCTCCGGCGGTCAGTAGTGTGCGGCATCCGTAATCGTGGCGGCTTCCTTGAGCGGTGAATGAAGCAGGGACTGAACCCTCCTGGGTACTGATCCCGTGATGCAGATCACCTGTGTTGCTCACATGTAACTCAGCAAGCCGCTATAGATCAGCCAGCGTGTGAACCGCTGGAGGGGGAAGGAAGGACAGGCAGAAATCTCACACTGCAGCGTGCAGTACAGGATGGAGTCTCACCATCGGATAACACAACTGTGTCCTCAACGCGTTTCTCCGCACCTGGCGGCTTTCTCAAGAGGCGGATGTATAACACTTTCATTCTCCTATACTCCACCAGGATCCTACTACCTCACTGCTAATCCTTCCTCCCACCCCCCTCTCCATGTCACTTCACCCCACATCCATCCACATATCATTAAGCTCCCTTCCTGCCCACCTTCTACTGGCTCCCCTTCTAGCACTGGAGATCGCACCATCGCTACACTCTATTCAGCTCAGTCCCCCAAATCAATCTCACCTCCACGCTACAGCAACCCTGATAATCTCATTCAAATCTCTCCAACAAACTTTGTCTCTCTATCCTGTGCCCTCTGGAATGCCAGGTCAGTCTGTAATAAACTGGTCCCAACCCATGACCTTTTCATCTCCAACTCCCTGAATCTCCTAGCCATTACTGAAACCTGGATTTTACCCTCTGATACCACTTCTCCTGCAGCTCTCTCCACTGGGGGCCTCACCTTTTCCCACACCCCACGACCTGGGGGTCGCCATGGTGGTGGTGTTGGGGTCCTTCTATCTCCTGGTTACTCATACCAACTCATTCCCTCTGAACCATCCCATACATTC
The DNA here is from genome assembly GCA_031769625.1 of Taudactylus pleione. Taxonomy (NCBI): domain Eukaryota; kingdom Metazoa; phylum Chordata; class Amphibia; order Anura; family Myobatrachidae; genus Taudactylus; species Taudactylus pleione. The sequence continues at coordinate 22,021,682 of JAUIMM010000007.1, read as the reverse complement.
TCTACATTTGAAGTCCATGCTTTATGCCTCTTCCACCCAGTACACCTCCGAGTAGCGGTCATTTACCGTCCCCCTGGCCCTCCCTCCAAGTTCCTTGACAACTTTGCTTCCTGGCTCCCTCACTTTCTCTCCTCAGACCTTCCCTCCATTATCCTAGGTGACTTCAATATTCCAATTGATATCCCCACAGAATCCTCTGCCTCCAAACTCCTCACCCTCACATCTTCCTCTCTCCTTCTGCTTGCTCCCATTTTGCCCACCTCATTAACCTCTCCCTCTCATCAGGCACTGTTCCTTCTGCATTCAAGCATGCCCCATTCTTAAAAAACCTACCCTTGATCCTAACCTTCTTTCTAACTACCGACCCATCTCTCTCCTCCCTTTTGCCTCCAAACTCCTTGAGCAGATTGTCTACAAACGCTTTACCGCTTTTCTTTCCTCCCACTCCCTCCTTGACCCTTTTCAGTCTGGCTTCCGTTCTCTCCACTCCACTGAAACTGCCCTCACAAAATTCAGCAACGACCTCCTTGCTGCCAAATCAAAGGGCCACTACTCTCTTTTGACCTCCATTATCTTCTCTATGCTGATGATACTCAAATCTACCTTTCCTCCCCTGATCTCTCCCCCTTTCTTCTGACTCGTATCTCCAACTGTCTCTCTGTTGTCTCTTCCTGGATGTCCCAGCCATTTCTTAAACTTAATATGGCTAAGACAGAGCTGATCGTCTTCCCACATAACCTCACCTCCCACTATTGCTTTATCAATTGATGGAATAACTATCTCATCTAGTCCCAAGGTGCGCTGTCTTGGAGCTATTCGGACTCATCCCTCTCCTTCAAACCACATATCCAGAACCTCTCTTAGTCCTGTTGTTTCCATCTCAAAAATATTTCTAAGATCAGACCCTATCTCACCCAGGATGCTACAAAAACCCTCATACACTCACTGGTCATCTCCAGAATGGACTACTGTAACCTCCTCTTATCTGGCTCCCCAAATCCCATCTCTCTCCTCTCCAGTCCATCCTTAATGCTGCTGCACGGCTTATCTTCCTCTCCAAACGCTCTACATCTGCCTCCCCTCTCCTACAAGCCCTCCACTGGCTCCCCTTCCCTTTTAGAACCCAATTTAAGATTCTCACGCTTGCTTACAAAGCCCTCACCCAATCTACCCCCATATACATCTCTGATCTCATCTCCCTTAACTCTCCTCTCCGCTCTCTTCGTTCAACTAATGCACGCCGCCTTTCATGCCAGCTGATTATTTCCTCCCACTCCCGCCTCCAAGATTTTGCCGCACTGCTCCCCACCTCTGGAACTCTCGCCCTCTCCCCATCAGACTCTCCACCTATTTGCAATCCTTCAAACGGGCTCTCAAGACCCACTACTTCATCAAAGCCTTCCAGCTATCATTCTAACTCCCTGCTACATGCTCCTTCCTCCCCATCTACCCCATCTGTGTCACCCCTGTTTGTCTTCCCCTCCCTTTTAGAATGTAAGCTCTTACGAGCAGGGCTCTCTACCCTCTTGTGCTTCTCCCTACTTTAGTTTCATCTACTTCTTACTCACCACTAGGGCACCTAACACTTGGTTGCTTATGTTCTGTTAAATTATATCTTATGTTTTTTAATTTTCGTGACGTTATCAAAAATTATAAACATATTGATCAAGCATATATGAAACACGGGCAAATGTCAGATCACAGCTTGCTGGAAATCTCCTACTCTACCCTAACTATCTGCTACCATTAACACTATCTGGTCCACCTATAGATTAGAATGCATTACGTCAGTTATTCATGACACCCCAGACCACTTTATTAAAGTATGGTCCTATTGGACAAGTCATTTTGAGGCTGAACCTCCTCTAACCACTATATAGCCTCGATCTTCCCATACTAAGAGCTGATGGTACTTCTCCTTTTTTTCTTCTATACCCTCTCAGATTGACCGATTATTTGCCCAACAATGTTAACCCTCAAATGCTGCTATTCACTTGAATCTACATTAACTCCTGCGCTTTAATACCTTGATGTATCATTGTAATTAGTATAATAGAGGCAAACATACTCACTTGTTTACTTTTGTTATGTCGTAGTTCTCTTTGTAAAGTTTTGCATTGGTTCTTCTATATCTACCACATAACATTTTCTGTAATGCTATTTCAATAAAAAAAAAAAAAAAAATGTATAAAAATGTAACATTATGCCTTGATATTTCCACAAATCCTGTACTTCAGTTAGTTGGCATATGACAGCAGATATTGCAGCTTAAAGAAGACTGAGAACAGCCAATAGCAGTATGATTCATTTGCCGTGGTATTTTGTGATACGCTCGCATAAGTGTCAGTAAACTGCAACAATAAAACTAGATATTAATTGAATGCATACAATTTAAAAAAAAGTAATTTTAATGACAACATTTCTGTAAAGGCACTGGGGGCCTCATTCAGAGGCGGTCGGAGGATGCAAGCGGTCGCTCAGAAACTGGGCGGCCACTTGCATCCTGACCGGCCGCCTCTGTTTCGGTCGCTAGGCTGTGGGTTAACACCCACAGCTCTAACAACCGCTCGGGTGATGGTCGCGATGGTCAGAGACCATCGCGACCATCGGGGCTTACGACAAGACCCTAGGGTAGGGTCTCACTTGTCGTAAGCCCCGGAGAGCTTCTGGCTCTCCACTGACATCACTAGTGATGTTAGTGGGGCCTCCCCCAAACGGCAGGCGTTCCCATGGGAACGCCTCCGTTTGGGCTGCCACCCCCCCGGCCCACCTTCCAATCGACAGCTCGCCCCCTTTGGAAAGAGACCCGATACGACCGGCGCTGTCGGTCGTAGCGGGTCTCACGCATGCACACGAGGGAGCCGGCTCCCTCGTGCGCATGCGCACTGGCAAAACATCGAGGCGGTCGTAGACCGTACAGCCGCCTCTGAATAAGGTCCTATGTTCCTAATCATCTGTACAAATAGGAAGTGAATGTTAAATAGGAAAACAAAAAATTACCTTTTATAGGTAGCCAGGAGAAAATGTAATATGAGATTTAAAGGAGACATTGAGGAAATTGTGTATTATTTATTGGATGTAAAAACATCAAGCCATGTTTGCACAAGGGAAACGCAGACATGAAGTGTTTTATGGCCTCTGTTTCTTTACCAGTGTGTGTGTTCTAATACAGAGCCTCATTGTATGTTATTGAGCAAATATAATGAGCTTTTTATGGAGACCGGCAATGCACCATAGACCTGCAAGCAGCACATCAGACTTTCAAGGGCTTTTTCCCTAAGAAAATGATAGCTCATTAGAACTCCTGGAGAAGACATCCTTGTTGAGCATTATAGCTCATAATCCAGGACGTGATTTACTTTTCATGAAGGAAGAACCTTATGGGTTCTACAAACATTGTATTTATTTTTCTCTCGTAGCTTAACTATAAAGTATACTTGGCCCTTGACAAAGGGCCCCTGATTTTGTTGAATTGCCTGTCATCACCTACCAACATGCAACAAAAGCCAGTGAAGCAGCAGTATTGCTCATGTTGTTGCAGCAAATTACATGAATAAAAGTATCCAAATTTACCAACCCTACTAATACTGAGAATAAATGAGACCTCCAATTACTAATGGTGTCGTACATTACATGCGCACCTTGGGCCTCATTCAGAGATGGACAGATTTGCAGAGTCGCACACAAGCTGCTATGCAAATCCGTCCATCTCCAATGCAAATACAGAAGAAGGTGTCAGACACCTCCCTGCTGCATTTGCGATCCCAGCACGGACGTTGCAGGCTAGGATCACCCTCGCGTCCAATGGTTGCTCCTTTGGTCAGGGTGTTGGAGCTGAAGCTTCCCGCAAACTGACCGGGTGCTGGTCACGTAAGAGGCCAGGAATCTGCATCCATCAATGCAGACCCTTGCCTCGTCTCTCCCTGAAAACCGACTCTCACCCCCGTTTCCGGGAACGGTGACCAGGGACGCCCCCCAAACAACTTGGGGGGGGGGTCTGCGAGCGAGTTCGCAGGACCTGTTCTGCACATGCTTTTGTGCTAAATAAAGCCCTATCTATATTCCCCAACTGATCATAAGATGATCTGCAAACATGTACATTCTGCTGAAAGCTACTTTTAAACGTATCTACTCTTCAGCAGCACTAAGGCTGGGTACACACTGACACAAAAACCTGCAATGTGATGCCCAAATCTGCAAGATCTGGTGAACAACTGCTCGATATATTGTTCACCTGCACCATTCACCTTCCTTGTATCGGCAGCTGGGTCACTCGATCGGTCATGCATTCACGGGTGACGGAACAACCCTGATGTCGCCACGCGCATAGTGCATACACACTGGACGATATATCGGTCCAATTCGGCATATTGTCCGAGAAATTGCCTTGTGTGTACCCAGCCTAAGGGTTATCTGTTTTACAGAGAACTAACTGTACATTGTTGCAACAAAGAAAAAAAATAGGCTGCTTAGCAAGTTCTATTGCAGGAAGGGTATAAGATAGAATTCAGGGATTTAAAACGGGATGCAGTCAAGAAGCCGGCGGTCGAAATGCCGACCGCCGTCTTCCCAACTTTCAAATCCCAGCAGGGGACTAATGACAGGCATCGAAATCTCGACGCCTGTCATTATACCTACGCCAGGAGCCCAATGCCCTGCATACCGAATGAAGGTGCGCCGGGTGCGGACAGCCACAGGGGGGAGGGTTAGGTTAGGGGCTCCTGGGGGGGACTTAGGGTTAGGCACCCCCCCACGAGGGTTAGGCTAGGTAAAGGGAGGGTTAGGGGTAGGCACCCTCGGGGGGGAGGTTAGGGTTAGCCACCCTCCTCCCCAAGGGTTAGGTTTAGGCACTTACGGGGGGAGGTTAGGGTTAGGCTCTTTGAGGGAGGTTAGGCACCCCTAAGGGAGGGTTAGGGATAGTCAGAAACTTACCTTTGTCGGGATCCTGCTGTTCTGCTTTCCGGTGTCGGTATAACATCCGCCAGGTTAACATCCGGCGCTATTTCATACCAATTCTTTTAAAACAAGGCATTTTGATTTGACTGGTTCTGAAAAATTTACAAGTTTCAATGATTCACATATCTATCAGCTTGCAAATCGGTCCAGATTCACCTGAATTTGGGACCAGGTTTGTCAGCGAGTGATTAGTCTTGTTATCACTCGTTACTAATTTTAAATGGTGCTCCAACCAATCAGCTACTATCTGTCATTTGTTTGACAAATTACAGGAGCTGATTGGTTGGAGCACCATTTAAGATTAGTAACGAATGGTAACAAGACTATCACTGATTGATAAATCTGGGCCTTGGTAAGTTGTCTCAAGTACAGGCAGTATTGAGAGTAAAAACCTTGTTCTTCTTGGATTGTTTTATGGAAAATGTCTGTGAAAGCTGTTGTGATTGTGACTTATCAGTAGCCTGGCATCTAACTATACTAATTCATACTCCCTAAAAAATTGGTGATCTCCCTTCGGAGTACCAATCTCCTTGAGTCCATACCAGGTGTGCAGCTGAACACAGTGATGATCTCATCACTTTCTGCCCACCAGGGAGGAAACACTGGGGAGAAGAATGAGGATGTGTGCTACAACATATATACTGTATAAAAATGCCAAATGACAGTCATGTCTCAGACATGTGCATTGGGAGGAGTTGGGGCCTGCCCCCAGCTGCTCTCACTGCTGCGACGGAGACATCACAGAGGAGAGGAGAACTTGGCACATGTATAGCAGGTTAGGATTTGAGACAGAGTTGGGGGACGGAAGCAGGTCCAAAACTACTAGTGCTCTATGCGTACATATTAAATTAGTTTGTGCACACATGCTATATATACATCCATCATTCTCTGACAGCCCTATATTGACCCACAATATATTGGAGGTCAATAGATATGTATAGCATTGTTTCCATTGTACGATTTCACCATATCCTCATATAACCCCTTTTTATATAATTCAGTACTTTTTGAACAGTTTAAAAAACTTTAAAAACTGTTCCCTATTGTAATACACCTAAAATAACTGTCAAACCTTGCCATTACCTGTCATTTTATAGACCACTAAACACAGAAGATGAAGTTTTCATAGATGAATTATTGAGGTAAAATACGTTTTTCAGTTTTACGAAGAGATTCAAGATCTGGCTAACAAGTTTCAGCGTATACTACCCCTGGTGTAGTGTAGAACAAATATTGCTGAAAACACCTAAATGGCCATGTAACATATCTTCTACCTCATCTTCAAAAGAGTGTAACAAATCTTAGAAACAGGCGTCTGAGTTTCTGGTCAGTCACTGGCCAGACCACTTTGTATCATACATGCCTACTTTTAGTTTCTCCCAGAGGGGAGAAGCATCTGATGGATGCTGGGGCGTAATGCCGTGATTCGTGAGTCTAAGAAGAGGTGGCGGGGCCAAATCTCATAGAATCGCTTCATATTAGCCCCGACCCCTCGTCATATACCCGCAAACACGGCATTATGCTTCCCGTCCCTCCCATTCATTAGGAAGTGAGTGTGACTCTTCTAAAATTCAGGAATCTCCCAGACATTTCTGAAGAGTAGGTAAGAATGCTTTGCATGAATCCATCCATCCACACAGGGCGTTTTTGCACAGCACGTCACCAAAGCTGTAACAAACTTTGCCGGATAAGTTAAGTGGCTCTACTTGCTCTTTAAAGGAAACTTGTGACAAAATATAAACCACATCCTTCAGGAAGTATAATAGCATACAAGTTGTCTATATTCAATCTACAGGTTAATTATATAGACCCCCTCCCTGGTGAAAAATGTTATTGTGCGATCACAACGTCATAAGAAACTCTAGTAACCCTTTTGCTGCAAAAACAAAATGATGGGCTAAATTGGCAAATATTTGCAGATATAATTCCTATCCCATTTATATTCCTTTTCTACATACACTCAGTGGATGTTTTACCCTAATGCTCCTGCCATCTCTACTGGCTAACTAACTCTAGTTCTCTTTGTGTTATAAACCCAGCATCATTAGATTTGAATTGAACAGCATAAATAGATAGCAGAGGGAGTCGTCATTAAAAAGGAGGCCTTACTAGGCCTCACTGTCTCCCGAAGATGGCTACAGGAGTGGTACACTCCGCTAGAGCATGTCTGCCAACACTGCCCATTTTGAGGTGTGGTCTTGCAATAATATGGACATGGTTTGGGAGGTTCTAAATGTGTTTGGACAGTTCTGGGCATGGTTTGGGAGGATCATGGAAGAAGCGTACAGTATATGTGTCCCCATTTTTCTTTTGTTGGGAGATGTATTAGAGAGTATACTTAGCGATACATTCCTTGAAACGCTTTGGCAAATTTGAATCCTAAAAACATTACTCTTGTAGGACTAAGGAGGATAGTCATCCCTGAGTCACGTAATAGGATTATCCATAGGACAAGGCAGTTTCAGGGATTGGGGAAAAGAGGCTTTCTAGAACATGCAGGTGAAGGGGTTATGCCAGTTTTCAGTGAACATTATATTTTGTTCTTAGTAACAGATGGAAATATTACTGTGCATATGTTTATGGTATGATAATAGTATGTACTTGCTAATAACAACACATGTAGATGTTACATTTTGTTTGCAGATGTGTTTTCAGATCTTTGTGTTACTAATACATTTCTAGTAGTCCTATGATATTGTTCTCAGAAGGAAGTACTGTAGCTTGTTATTTGCCATAGCCTACAAAATATATTTCAAGGTTATCTCTACTTTTTTCCCTACACAGTTGTCATGGCAACGATACCTCTATTACTGAATACAACACTATCGCCGGTAAATACAACGACAAAGTCAAAGGAACAGATTCTTTATCAGAGTGAGTACAGTATATTTGTGAAATTGGCATGAAGTTTTTTTGTCATCAAAGTGAAGTTAAATACAGCATACCTCCCAACATGACCCTCTCCAGGAGGGACACAATGCTCTGGTCCTGGACTTCCCTGGTAAGAGGCGGGGCTGCAGCGCAGTTCAAAATTCAAATAGGGGAGCCACACCAACTGTCCTTTCACATGCTGCCAAACATCACTGCTGGGACTCACTGGCAGTTGGTGTGACTCCCCTATTTGAATTTTGGACTGTACTGCAGACCTACTGGGGGGCATCTACTAGACGATTTTATCCCTGTCCAACCTCTTAACGATTTTCCCTTGAAGTTTCCCTTGAAATATGATCTTCCACTCTGAACAATTTGCAAAAGATTTGCAAACGATTTGCAAAAGATCTAACAATAAACTATGTTGTTTTAATCTGTGATTGAGAGCTTTCAACTATAGTGGGCAGATAGTGGTTCATCGTTTGATCGTTCAGCGTGAACGATGTGTAAACGATTTGTAAGCAATCAAGTGAAATTGACCTGCATGTTCAGTCGATGGAGGAGACGATCAAACGACCAGCGGGAGCGCGCGTCGTACATCGTTAGAAACAATTACTGCACGATTTGCGAACGATGTTTGAACGATTATCGAACGATTTTATCATTATCGTTCAATCGTTCAACTTTATCGTCTAGTGGATACCCCCCTTACCTCTGGAGCCACCACCAATCATAAATAATCAGGGAAGTCCAGGACCAGAGGTATGAATACAGTATGAAGGAAAAAAACTTCCCCAGACTAATGTGAAATATTAATCTTCAAACTGTAATAAGTACTTAGTAGATTTTTGGCTAGGCTAGATTAAACCTGTTTAGTAGTTAATTTATTGGTGCTAGAAGGGATAGAAACAGTACTGGTCATATGAAACCTATCAGTGGTATCGCTACCAGATTGCTAATGTGCATAGGGGCGTTTTAAGTGCCCATGTGCATACTCAGTACAGGCCTCCTCTCTGGCAGCGCAGTAGATTCTGTCTTGGTGCCAGAATCTTCTCCGCACACGCGGGTCTCTGGGAAAATGTCTCCCGCGCCTTATTCCCAGGAACATCTCTACTGCGCATGCGCAAGTCACCGGTCAACTGTTGCCACCATTTTTCCTGTGATTTTTGCTGCTATGTAGTGCCAGCCCAGCGCTGCAGAGCAGCATTCTGGAGGATGTGGAGAGGGAAGTATAACTATATAAGGGTGCAGGGTGTGTGGTGTGGGCCCCCCTGGACCCAGGGGCCTGTGTGGACCGCACACCCTACCCCCATTATAGATATTCCCTTGCTTGTGCATCACCAGCCAGGAGAGGGGAAAACAGCTAGTGTAAGCTCAGCAGCAAATTGAATACCTGCTCAGTATGTGCAGGGCCTGATTCAGAGATATACGCTAATGTTATGTTAGTTGCGAATGTGTACTCAGTGGCGATAATATGGCTCACAACACTTTTTATGAAAAATTACCTATGCACCAATGTTCATAAATGTCTCCATTTTTATGTATAGATGTGTTACACTAGGTTGTCAGTCACTGTAATTGTTTTCAATTCCATTTTGTCTGTGTTTCCCCACTTTTGAAACTGTTATATAGGCGATAGCAAAGCTCCATTCAAATGGTGGCCTGAACAAGTTGATTGTATGAACTTTGTTTATTTTTAGATGCATGTTTGTTACCACCATATTTCCATTTCCATTTGATAGTTGTCTTACATAGCTATATTGTTTTGCTGATATACCTTTTGTCCTTTCATTGTCCATGTCTCTGCAACCTTCTGTTGCTTCGATTACCCTCCTTACAACATGGCACTTCCTGCTCTCTTCTCACTCATGTCTAAAACATGGCACTTCCTGCTCTCTTCTCACTCATGTCTAAAACATGGCACTTCCTGCTCTCTTCTCACTCATGTCTAAAACATGGCACTTGCTCTCTTCTCACTCATGTCTAAAACATGGCACTTCCTGCTCTCTTCTCACTCATGTCTAAAACATGGCACTTCCTGCTCTCTTCTCACTCATGTCTAAAACATGGCACTTCCTGCTCTCTTCTCACTCATGTCTAAAACATGGCACTTCCTGCTCTCTTCTCACTCATGTCTAAAACATGGCACTTCCTGCTCTCTTCTCACTCATGTCTAAAACATGGCACTTGCTCTCTTCTCACTCATGTCTAAAACATGGCACTTCCTGCTCTCTTCTCACTCATGTCTAAAACATGGCACTTGCTGCTCTCTTCTCACTCATGTCTAAAACATGGCACTTGCTCTCTTCTCACTCATGTCTAAAACATGGCACTTGCTGCTCTCTTCTCACTCATGTCTAAAACATGGCACTTGCTGCTATGAGCATTTTAAAGATATTGTCTACAGGTCGGTCTTCCCCCACAGTAGATGAATATTGATGTACTAAAATATAAAGAAAGGTTATAAATCAAACTTGTTTTTAATCTTGCCCATCGTGTCAATACCATCTGCAAAGCAACCCTTCAGTAAGGCTAATCAAAGACAAAAAATATAAAACCCTGTCACTGGGCAATGCTTCTCTCGGCTACAATCATTTTAAGTGTTAAATGAATATCACAGCATGTATATGTTGTCTGCTATAGACTGCTTACCTGCTTTACTTCCATTTATCTTTCAGGTGCTGGTGCAATAGTTGCTGCTATTGTGGTGGGCGTAATTATCATATTTTCACTGGTGCTTGTTGTCCTCAAGATGTACAACAGGTAATTAATATTTAGATCAGTGAGGTCGAAGTATCTACATACATAGAGCCACATTAATGATATAAGTATATACTTGTGAACTGAAAATTGTGGTCAAAAACAGTATCAGACAATAAAAATGTACTACTGTTACTATTGTTTACCATACTTACCAAAATCAAGAAAATAGTTGAATTGCAGAACATTGTTTCCCCGTGTATTAGGTAAGTGGTTTCATAAAGATGTGTCTCTTTCAAGTGAATTGCTGGACCAAACTGATCTTAGTTAGAGAAATGTAATTAATTCAATAAAAAAAGCCTTTTCCTAACAGTTTAATTCTAACTAATACAGTATCTAGCCCAAGTTCTAAATCTGAACCTATCCCAAAGTTTAGCCTAATGGTGGGAACACACTAGACTATATGTTGCCCGATTTGGCGGATCGGGCCAACATATTGTCCACCTTGGCCAGTGTGTACCCACTATGAACGACACTGCGCGCTCTCGCAGGGTTGTTCATCGCATCAACAGATTGAGCCTTCATGCAGCTCAATCTGTCAATCACCAGATCGTGCGGTGTCAAACGACCGCACAATATGTCATCCATCGCATCATTTGTCAGCCGGGTACACACATCATCTAAAGTGTACCCGGCTTTAGAGATATCATGAGCCCACAACTCAATCCAAGTTAAGGTCCTAAACATAAACCTAACTCAAAGTGTAAAAGTGTTCCAATCGTGATAGAATCTGAAATTATAGAAATGCAAGTACTTTGCTTTTTGGGAAAACTTGATACACTCTGCTTTAGTCATAGAGATGTCACTGACATCTTGTGATTTGCAAAGTGGTGTAGGGGTTATCTGGGATCCATTAAATCACAACTGAATTTTTGTGGTTTGTTGTTTAATGGATCCTTAAATATAGAATATTAAACAATTAGCCTTTAGTATTTAAGTTGAATCACCTGACCTATGACTTATAATTGTAATAAATGTATTTTGATGCATATGTTATTCTTAATGTGACAGGCGCAAACGGACGGAGAGGGAATTGGGAATGAAAAGCACCAAAACCACAAATACACCAAGCACACGAGCGCACAACAGTTCCATCAGCCAGCCAACGTCTTTAACATCTGTCCCACCCGATATCCACCTTGAGAATCGATGACTAATGATGATCCGTGCTTCGGGAAAATGAAGTTGAGCCTTTATTTGGATGACGATTTAAGTTAGTTTGTGACATTGATTTATAATCCCAAGAACTGGATTTAAACACAGATTCAGAATGTGAGAAAATGGCTCCGTTTTTTAAGATTGGCCATCCCTGTATTAACCGCCATCCTGGAATCAGTAAATTGATACTTTCTTAGCTATCAACCGTTAAATAGAAAATCAAGAATGCCACAGTGACAATACCTGGTGTGTACATATTATGGCAATGGACAGCCTCATTGCGCCAAAATGTCTCTTTTTCTGTTAAGTGTTTTGTTTTTAGGCAAATCAAGGGAAATGTAGCAAGTGTGCCTGACTCACTGGTTAGTTAGACTGAGGCACATTTCTCAAAACATGACGGACTTCCTGATGGCTTATATGTATATTTATATTTATATATAGAAAGAATGGTTTTTTTGTGGATAGTTGGACAATTTCTTTTAATCTGTTGTCACCCAACCTTTCATTCCCCTGTACCCATTCATGGGAATAACTGTGTGTGTTTTGAACAGAAAAGCAAGCTAAGCAATATCACCAATATAAATGTATTACCCGGGTATCTGAGCAGCATCTCAGGGATGTGAGTAATAACATGTCACAGAAGTGACCAAATCATGGAGCTCACCTCCCTCACTGTAGTATGTCTGTTGAAGATACTGGTATTATTGTGTGACTGTATCATGGATAAATGAGACCAATGCATTTAGGCAGGGCAGTGCCACTGTCCCACCAACCAGCGTGCCTATACCCACTTGCAGGAAGCTGTAAGGGTGGGGGAAGGGGGGACATCACCATAGTGAATAGGTGCTGTGCTCACCAAATATAAGCTGGGGGTTGGCTATAGCACTGGTTGACATTGACCACACCTGACATTCCGTGACCATGGCCCCAACTTGGCCTGACCACACTCCTTTTGATATTGATTATCTCCGCCACAATGCTGGAGGTACGTGTGTGTACATAGTTTGGGGGGTGGGGGCATAATTAATTTACAGTAATGTTTTCATTTGTAGTTTGTATGCATTTCACAAATGTGACTGATATGATTATTATGATATCACTTTTACAGATTAAAAATAGGGATTGTACAATCCTCAGCATTCCTACTGTTGCAGTACTAAATCACCCACAATGCTTTGCAAACCGTACTAAGGATCTTGGGAGATAAAAATTAACAACATCATCCATCTTTCTTTCTGAGTAATATTGTTTTTAGAAATGTTGCACATCAAAGTGTTTTTTAATGTTTTTAACAGATACAGGTGTCATACAGACAGACACAACCGCACAGCACAGCACTTTGCTTATTGATAAACTCAAACATGAAGAATGTAGTCTAGCCTTATACCTAGGTAAAATGGCACCTGTTTCCAACATTCATCTGGAAAACACTGATATGTACAGGGTAGACTGGAGCAAATAGTTCCATTAGCCAAAATGAGCTTTGTTAACTGATTAACACATTCGTTGCTTGAACATTTAGATGTCCTGAAAAGCAGCTCTAGCATTGAATGGGTTAAACTCAGGGACTTTCTACAAAGCCCAAAGCGGTTTGATTTTTGATTTGTTAGTCTTTCCGTTTGTTATTAGATAACAATGCTGCTTTCATCCTTTTTGTATACTGATGTAAAATGCTGTACATTACATCAAATGCTCAGTGGTTGCAATAAAGTTCTTCCAGAGTATTCCACAGTGTCAAGTGTATGTAAATGTGTGGTTCCAATGCGAGTAACAGTACACAAAAGTACTGTAGGGGAGAGGAGACACAGAATGGCAGGGTGGGTAAAGAGGGTTATATAGAAGTTTTACATATAAGAAGTTTGGGAAATGGGTAAAGAATAGTGACTGAAACTGTGTTTAAGTAAGAGATAAATAGCTGTAAATCCTAAAAGCAAGCAGCAGTTTAATACATATCTGCACTCAAAACAAATTTTAAAAAAATACCTGCAAAATACGGATGAGGAAGGTAAACCTTCCTCATCTAAAAGTATCTAAAAGCTTTAGGGAATAATCAATACAAATATTAATGGAAGGCAGTAATACTGTTTTAAAAAAATGGTTCCATGTTAATGTCTGATAGGAAGTGGAAAGGTTACACCAGCCCGAGAATAGAGGTAATGAGATCGTATGCCTCCGTCACACTCCCCTCCATCATATGTCCCAGTTATTTTCCAATATCACAAGTTAGGGATTGGAATGACAAAGAGTAACATCCTAGAGTTAGGTGAGGTAGGAGCCATATTACTCCTCACTTGCAGACACGAGCAGTACTTGAACAGCATAGGCATTCTTGGGTGGGACTAAGTATAGCCATTTAACAAAGGCGGAATGTATCACATATCACAATAAGATTTTATGCATACCATTGTTTTATTAATGCCTACATGCATGCTTACTTACCTTTCGAGACAGCTTTTCTAATGTCGCCGGGACAGCTTTTCCAATGTAAAGCTGTCCCAATGATGTACTGACTTTCAGATTTATGTCCTGGTAGCCCTAATTTGCATGTGTGGCCCTTGGCCAGTGCATGCACCAGTTGCGGGAGGATGGAGTGGTAACCTTCTGATCTCTCTCAAGGGACTTCTTACGATAAGAAGCCCATAGGTTTCTATAAGCAACAATCTGTAGATGGCGTTGCCTATCAGACTCAAGCTCTAAAAAGTTAGGCATATGGGCATACCACAGTCCCACAGAATCCTATGAGGCTTGCTGTGCCGCGGGTCCGCAGCAGATATTGGAAATATCTTTTTAATACTTATGGTGGATCAGTTTTCGGAGGTTTTACCACATTTTTAGTAATGATACATCCTGCCACAGCTGATGCAAGGCTTATGAACAAGGCAGGTATCGGATAGTGCTGTGGCAGCCAGATAAACATCCAAAATAACAAAAAACTAAAACCGCATGGGAGTGGTAACTTCATTGCTGCAAATGATACAATTCGAAATTTGAGGACTTTCTGCAAAATAGACCCAAAATGGTCCATTTTACGAATGTAACTTCTAATCATTAGTTTAATGTACTCTAGCAGCTAGAGTATGCCCAGAGTATGTCTAACTTCCAAGTGTAATTTCTCTGGTCCTCACAGTCTAGTCATATCCCTGACATCACCAGCAGGAAAAGCTATTAGCAGTTGTGGCTTCAAGCTCAATGATGTGGTTTGTGACAGCTATGTATAGTTTACCGCCTGCCCCTTAAATGTGAAGACTCAGCAGTAAAGCTGGGTACACACTTGTTCAATCTGCTTTCAATCCAACCCCAGACCGATCAGTTGGTCTGTGATTGGATGTGTGTCCTCTCACCTGCCCGATTCTTTCACCTGATTCTGGCTGCCTGTTTGGGTAAAAGATTTTTAGAGTTACCAGTTACATATACTCCACTAGAGCGAATGTATCAACAAATAATGAAAGAAAATATTGTGGATAAAGGTAATGCTGAAACATGACTTTCATTTAGTGTAAAGAAACTGTGCCTGCAGTGACCAGTGCTATGCTGCCTTAAAGTAAAACCTACTACAGCCAAGAAAGTGTTTATGGCTGAAAGCAGAGGAACAACAGACAGTGCAGCCATTGGAATCTTTCGTGGCCCCAGATTCAGGATCTACTCTTCTTGATTAAATAAATGAGGCCGAAGGGGGATCAGGATACTGACGTCGGCATCCCGGCCGCCGGAATCCCAAACAAAGGATCCGGGGTAAGTATGCGTGCTACCCCCGGGAAAGGGTTAGGTTTAGGGACCCTAGGGGGAAATTAGTGTTAGGCACCCCCCGCCTGCGAGGAGGGGGGGTTAGGGTTAGGCACCACCAGGGGAGGTTAGGTTTAGGCACAACCCCCGGGAGAATTAGGTTTAGGGTGCAGAAATGGGGGGTTAGGGTTAGGCATCACCGGGGAGAGGTTAACATTAGGTTACCCCCAGGGAGGTTAGGGTTAGGCCCCCCCCCAGGGAGGGTAAAGGTTAGGGGGGGGAGCGTTAGATTACTTACCTCTGCTGTCAGGATTCTGCATGCACCTTCGGGCTTCCAGCGGCCGGTATTTCATACCCAACCCATTGTGAGTGCAAAGAATAAATTAAATAAAAGCGCTGTCAAGAGCAGTTAATCCAAGCGGCTGCAAAAGGATGTAGTTGGTCTCCTGATTAAATGAATGTGAAAAGCAAAAGTGCAGCGCTAAATGTGGGATAAAAAAAAACACATTTAATAATAAATTAAAATGAAGAATAATCCAACAATTCCACTAAATAATACATTAAGCCATAGATGATTGATTGAGCATAGGCACAAAAAACAATCATAGATCGACATGCATGTCTCACATGAGCTTCTAAAATGGAAACACCCTCATTAGGCACAGGCTATGATGCACCAATTCAAATTGAAAAGTAAGTCCCGTTCAAAAGATATTGCTATTCCCCGTCAATAGGGTACACTCCCATAAGAGGATGAAAGAGTATAAACAGGATACAGTCAATCCGATCATCCAAATGGAACAGTAATAAATAGTTACCATTAACCACAGTTAAGTCGTTTCCAAGGTGAACCGGATCCCACAGTAAGAATACACTTGAGAATGATTGGCTGTGTGCATTGGGACCAGCACACAACAAGACAGTAAGGGATGCACAGAATCCAAACTAGAGCAGGTGATCTCTGTGGGTAAAGGTTGCCGGTAATCACATCTGTTGGAGTGCTTGATATCCGCACAAAGTATGTAGTCCTGTGGTAGGTGGAATACTGCTGTGTGGGAATTCCAATGGACTGCAATGATGTAGTTAAAGAGTCCTGCTGCCTAGATGGGGTGTCACACCAACGCGTTTCCCTGCCGGATTGGCAGTTTTTTCAAGGTGATAGAGTAGATCTCTATAAGCTCATAAATAGTGCCATTCATTAAGACTAAAAGTAATACTGCTGTGCTCAATCAATCAATTTAAAAATCAAAACACACACTCGTGCGTTCTTACAGCAAATTATGCACATGTCCTATGCTTATACACATATAGTATAGTGGGAGGCAGACCCTAAACTGCATAAATGAAAAATAGAAACTTAAAAGAACAAACTTACTGATTTACAGTTATATTTGAAAGTTATGGTCCCGTTCATCATTTTCCACGTGACAAGTAAGTGTCACATGCTGAGACAGGAATACAACACAAACCCGACCCGGAGCGTCGCGCCCTCTGACGTTGCGTTCCAAGCCTCAATTTGGACTAGACACCATAATACAGGGTTTCTACTTCAGGGTCCATAGGGGGTCCACAGGGTTGACCTTGGGGTATAGCTGGATCTGGATCCATGGGCACCACGCAGTTAAAGCTTTGCTGCTCCCAGGATGCACTTGGGTCCGTCCTCCTCTATACCCCGGCCACAGGCACCTCAGTTTTAGTTGGTGCCCGGCCGGAGTCGGGTTACCCTGCGCAGTGGGGCTGCATAAGCAGCCCCTAAGCTTTATTCTTTATTTAAAAAAAAAAAAAAAAAAAAAGATTTTATTTTTACTGTCTTCAGAGCGGCAGCATCAGACTGTCCATCTGGACGTCTATGCTGCCGCTCCAACAGCCCCGCTGGTGCTGCGACGCCGGTACTGATCCGGGGATCGCAGCGGGACCCCGGAGTAAGTGCTAGCTTGGCTCCGGGACCACCCAAGGACTGCTGCCGGACTGAAGGGGCCAGGTAAGCCGCGTGCAGCGCTGTCAGCTGTCTCTGGGGACAGACCGGTGGCGCTAGTAGCGGCGGCGGGCTCCCCCTCTTCAGGCATACCCGCGTGTCCGCTGGCCCCCGGGGTGTAAGTACCGGCGGGGAACCGGCTTCCCCGGGGGTTTAGTACTAGCAGGGGAGGCATCCTTCCCTGCTTCAGCGCTTCTCCCCTCAGCCCAGCGCGCCTTCTCTCATGTGTGCTGGCGTCGCTGGGCTGTTATCTCCTGGCCACTCCTCCCCAGTGCTCTCCGGCGGCCATCTTCAGGCAGCATCGCAGAGCTCCCAGGCAGGCTTCCAGTGGACCAGTCCCCCTGCGTACCTCTCCCCTGATCAGGACAGTGTTCGCAGCGCTATAGCCCTCCCAGACACTGAATCTGGGAGGTTGATTGTAGCGGAAGGTGCAGTGAGTATAACTTCTCTGCATGGTATGTGACTTTTGCTAGTGCTGCTGTCTGTGCTTATTTTCTACTTACTGTCAGCTTTTTACCTATCCCTTTCCTTCTCCTACGGCCCGCAGGTGCGTGGGGGAGGGGTGTTCTTTCTGTGTACCTCACTTATATAAATCTACGTATTTGTGAGGTCCGTCACATACTGCGGTGTGCTCCTCAGTACCATATTGTGGGCTGTTTGGGTTGCATACTTGGGAGTGCGTGGGTGTTATACGCCTTACCTCGTTTCGGTGAGACACTTTTTTTGCAAAAAAGTTTGTGTCATGTCTGATGAGGGGAATGAGCGCTCCGAGGCTCCTGTGTTGTTTTCCTGCCGACGCTGTTCGGCAGGGGTTGACGGGGCAGAATTGTCTGAGGACGGTCTGTGCGGGCGGTGCCAGTTGGTACCTGGACCCTCTAAACCCCCGGTGGCGCAGGATCCTCCGTGGGCAATGTTTACGCAAGTGCTGGCGTCAATCGCGGACCGACTTGCGGTCCCGACTGCGGCCCCTTCTAGGGCGTTGCCCCAGCCTACCATGCCCCGTTCCCCGGGTGTGACTCGTCTGGTGCAGTCTCCTCCCGGGTCTCAGACTGTGGGTCTTTTTGCGGGTTTGCCGGTATACGTGCAAACCCCCACGGTGCCGCAGCAGTCGATGGTACCTTTTCAGGGGTATCCTCAGGCAGTACCCCCGCCTTGGGTGGACGTCCTCTCCAGCTCTGTTCAGAGTCTGGCGGCTTCGTCATCGGCTTTTCAACATATGTTGCACAGTGATTTGCCCCCACGGGCGTCCAAGCGTTCCGTTCCGGCTTCACTGGCGGCTCAGTTCACGGACACGGACGTGTCTTCGGATGACGGGGAGATCCATGAAGACTCTGACTCGGATGCCGGGGCCCAGGAGATGGAGGCTAAGTCTTCCATTAATGTGCCGGCATTGGTTAGGGCGGTGCGGGCCATCCTTCACATTGAGGAGGATGTGCCCGCCCCCAGGTCAAAATACCCAAATTTTAAAAAGGCCAAGGTAGCTTCGACGGTTTTTCCCCTGTCCGATCAATTGACGGATCATATGGCAGGGGCCTGGCAGTTGCCCAGCAAGAGGTTCCAACCGCAGAAGCGGTTGGCTTCGAACTATCCATTTCCGGAGGCTCATTGCAGGGTGGGAAACTCCTCCAGCGGTGGATTCCCACGTTACCCGCTTAATTAAAAGCGCTACGCTGCCTTTGCCGTCGATCTCCTCCCTGAAGGATCCCACGGACAGGAAGGTGGAGACTTGTTTGAAGTCTATTTACTCTCTCTCGGGGGCGGTGGCCCGTCCGTCCACGGCCATCTCTTGGGTGGCTAAGGCCATCGAGAGCTGGGCCAATGCTTTGGAGGATACCTTTCCGGAAGATGCTCCGGAGATCCAGAGAGCATTGATAGGTCAAATGAGGGATGCGGCTTCCTACATTGGGGAAGCATCGTTAGACGCAAGCCTGCTAACCTCTCGGGTGTCGGCTGCAGCTGTGTCGGCGCGTCGGTCCTTGTGGCTGAGGTCTTGGAGAGCTGACGCGGACTCCAAAAAGGGACTGGAGGCCTTACCTTTTAATGGGGAGTTGCTTTTTGGTCCAGACTTGGACAAAATTGTGGACACTCTGGCTAAGTCTAAATCAGCCTTCCTCCCTTCGGCTTCTGCTCCTACCAAGGTACGGAGCTCTGCTTTTCGGTCCTTTCGGGTTCAGGGCAAGGCAAAAGGTCAGTCCTTCCCGAGGCAGTCGACAACCAAGGCCGCTTCTAAGCCCAAGAAGCAGCCCTGGAGTGCCAGGCGCTCTTCTTCCAAGCAGGAAGATAAACCTTCTGCCTGATGGGACAGGCCTCCCTCTGGGGGACCCCAGAGTGGGAGGCCGACTTCTTCTATTTGCCCAGTGCTGGCACAATACCACCACGGATGCCTGGGTTCGAGAAGTGGTCTCCCAGAGGTACGCCCTGTCTTTTCGGCACAGACCGCCCCACCAGTTTTTCTGCACGAGTCCTTCTCAGGATACGACGAAGTCTTTACAGATTCAGGAAGCTATAGAGTCCTTGCTGACAGCAGGGGTCATTGTTCCCGTTCCTCAATTACAACGAGGGACGGGGTTCTATTCTTCTCTGTTTCTGGTGCGGAAACCCAATGGCTCTCATCGCCCTATCCTCAACTTGAAGTCTCTGAACAAATTCCTCAGAGTTCCCAAGTTCAGGATGGAAACGTTACGTTCCATCATTCTGGCGATGGAACCGGGGGATTACATGGTGTCCCTGGATATCCAGGACGCCTACCTCCATGTTCCGATAGCACCTTCGCACCAGCGGTATCTGAGGTTCGCTATCCTTCAACACCATTACCAGTTCCGGGCGCTACCCTTTGGTCTCTCCACGGCACCGAGGGTGTTCACGAAGATTATGGCGGTCATGGCCGCACATCTTCGGAACCAGAATGTACGGCTACTACCGTATCTGGACGACCTCCTGTTGCTGGCGAGTTCCCCGGAGGTACTGCTTCATCATCTCCACTTGACGGTCGCTTGCCTGCAAGCGCACGGGTGGCTGATAAATTGGAAAAAGTCCTCCCTGATTCCATCTCAGCGGATGGTTCATTTGGGAGCCCTGCTAGATTCTCGGCAGCAAAGGATCTTCCTGACCCCGGAGAAGGTCTCCTCCCTGCAGCTGAGGATACACAGTTGCCTGAGCAGTTGCCGCCTGTCGGTCCATTCGGCTATGAGGGTTTTGGGCTCCATGGTGTCAACATTCGACATGGTGGAATTTGCCCAGTTCCATTCCCGGCCTCTGCAGGGGCTGATTCTATCGGAATGGAACGGGTTACCTCACCGGATCCGCTCTCAGTTGCTGGTGTTGTCCCCGGAGGTTCGGCAGTCTTTGGCTTGGTGGCTTCAGACAGCTCATCTGGTCGAGGGGCGTCCCTTTTGGATCCCGGACTGGGTCCTGCTCACGACGGATGCCAGTCTTCGGGGTTGGGGGGCAGTGACCAGCTCGTTGTCACTTCAGGGTCGTTGGTCTGCGGAAGAAGCTCTTCTTCCCATCAACATTCTGGAACTGCGGGCGGTTTATCGGGCCCTGCAGTCGTCCGGTCCCGCTCTTTACGGACGGCCGGTTCAGGTGCAGTCCGACAACGCCACCACGGTGGCGTATATCAACCACCAAGGAGGAACTCGAAGTCGGGCAGCAATGTCGGAGGTGTCTCGCATCCTTGCTTGGGCGGAGTGTCACATTCCAGCGATCTCGGCAGTCTTCATTCCCGGAGTCCTCAATTGGGAGGCGGACTTCCTCAGCCGTCACGACGTGCATCCCGGGGAATGGTCGCTTCACCCAGAGGTGTTTCAGCTACTCGTGGACAGGTGGGGGCTGCCGGAGCTGGACTTGATGGCCTCCCGTCACAATCACAAGTTGCCCGTTTACGGGTCAAGGACAAGAGACGCAGGCGCCAGTCTGGTAGACGCGCTGTCGGTGAAATGGACGTTTCACCTGGCTTATCTGTTTCCTCCGATATCCTTACTTCCTCGGGTTCTGCGGAAATTCAAGCAGGACGGCGGCACGCTCGTGCTGGTTGCTCCGGCGTGGCCCAGACGTCCTTGGTACTCCGATCTGAGGTGTCTCTCCATCGACGCTCCGTACCTTCTTCCTCAGCGTCGGGACCTGTTGTCTCAAGGGCCCTGCCTTTACCCGGATCTGGGTCGGCTGTCTTTGACGGCGTGGCTCTTGAGACAGCCGTCTTGAGGTCTAGGGGTTTCTCCAGTTCAGTCATTGGTACCATGCTTAGGGCACGCAAGCCTGCCTCCGCACGGATTTACCACAGGGTGTGGCGCACTTACTTTCA
This sequence comes from Taudactylus pleione, assembly GCA_031769625.1. Classification (NCBI taxonomy): domain Eukaryota; kingdom Metazoa; phylum Chordata; class Amphibia; order Anura; family Myobatrachidae; genus Taudactylus; species Taudactylus pleione. The sequence goes on along the minus strand of JAUIMM010000007.1, from coordinate 21,999,936 downwards.
GTGGTGTGAATCCAGAAACTATGATCCTCAGGTGTTCCGGGTTTCCAGAATCTTGGAGTTCCTTCAATCAGGTTTGGACCTCGGCTTACGCCTGGCCTCTCTGAAGGTTCATGTGTCTGCATTGTCCGTGTGGTTTCAGCGACGGATTGCTACACTACCGGATGTTCACACCTTTTTCCAGGGTGTTCTCAGGATACAGCCTCCCTTCGTGCCTCCTGTGGCTCCTTGGGACTTGGCGGTGGTGCTACGGGTCTTGCAGGGTCATCTTTTGGAGCCTCTTGAGGCGGTGGACCTCAAGTGGCTGACGTTCAAGACCGTTTTTCTCCTAGCAATTGCTTCTGCCAGGAGGGTGTCAGAGTTGGGGGCGCTTTCCTGTCGCCCTTCTTTTCTGATTTTTCATCAGGACAGAGCGGTGCTCCGCACTCGTCCTGAGTTTTTGCCCAAAGTGGTCTCGAAGTTCCACATTAATCAGGAACTTGTTGTGCCAGCTTTTCAGTCGCCTGATCTTTCAGCTGGTGAGGCTTCCTTAGATGTAGTCCGGGCACTTAGAATCTATGTGGATCGGACTGCTTCGGTTAGGAAGTCGGATTCTTTGTTTGTCCTCTTCGGTTTTCACAAGAGGGGTTGGCCTGCCAACAAGCAAACGTTAGCCCGTTGGCTTCGTTCCGTTATTTGTGAGGCTTATGCACAGGAGGGTTTACCTGTGCCAGCCTCTGTTAAGGCTCATTCCACTCGTTCTGTGGGTCCCTCTTGGGCTGCTAGACGTGGCGCCTCCGCTGTTCAGCTGTGTAAGGCGGCCACTTGGTCTTCAATTCAAACGTTTTTGAGGTTCTATGCGTTTGACACCTTCGCCTCTCAGAATGCATCCTTCGGGCGCCGGGTACTCCTTTCAGCACAGGAGCGTCCCCGCCCTTAGTTGAACTGCTTTGGGACATCCCCAAGGTCAACCCTGTGGACCCCCTATGGACCCTAAAGTAGAAAACAAGAGATATGGTAAGAACTTACCTTTGTTATCTCTGTTTCTACGAAGTCCATAGGGTCCACAGGGCGCCCGCCCTGACGCACCTGACTTCAAATGGGCTGTGTGGCTGGTCACCGGTTTTCCGTCTCCCATTTCTGTGAGTATGGTTTCTTGTGTGTTCCAGTCTTCCTTCTCTCTGTTTAGTCTCCTCCTCCGGCCATAGCTGCTTACCAACTGAGGTGCCTGTGGCCGGGGCGGGGTATAGAGGAGGACGGACCCAAGTGCATCCTGGGAGCAGCAAAGCTTTAACTGCGTGGTGCCCATGGATCCAGATCCAGCTATACCCCAAGGTCAACCCTGTGGACCCTATGGACTTCGTAGAAACAGAGATAACAAAGGTAAGTTCTTACCATATCTCTTGTTTTGTATCTATTAAGAAACTATGGTTAAGGATTGATCACTCATTGTTATGTGGAGCGTATAATAACGCTGCGTTCTAAATCTTAAATTCAGATTATTTGATAAACAGAATGGTTATCAGTCAAAACGCATCTGTTAACAAAGTGTATTATACGGCGCTAACTAGTAGCGGTGAAAGTTTACACTGCCGGGTTTGACTCGGTAGTGTAACTGCATGTGTGTACTGAGGGCCTGATTCAGACCCACTCGCGAGCGCTGAGCGCTCGCAAGCAGGTTGATGTTGGAGCCGGCTCCGTCGTGCGCATGCGCGAGACCCGCATAGCAACGGGCAAGCCGTCGCTATGGGTCTCGCACCAAAGGGGGCGTGCTGTCGATGGTGAGTGACAGCACGCCCCCTTTGGTGGGCGTGCCGGGGGCGTGGCTGGCCAGACGGAGATGTTCCCATGGGAACGCCTACCGTCTGGGGCCGGCCCCACTGACATCACTTGTGATCACAAGTGATGTCAGTGGGAGTGCTTTCGGCTCTGATAGAGCCAAAATCACTCCAGGGCTTGAGATGAACGAGACCCGATGGTCGCGATGGTCTTGACCATCGCGACCATCTTTTTGGCCGCTCGCTATAGCTGTGGGTGGTCACCCACAGCTATGCAAGCGGCCTGGAGGCTGCTCTAAAAAAGAGAAGGAGGGCACTGATTCAGAGCGAGCGCTCGGAAAAGAGCGTCCGGCTCTGAATCAGGCCCTGAGTTCACTCATGCGCATAATGAGGGCAGGAGGGGGAGGAGAGATCCAAACAGAACCCTCTTTACTAGGGTTGCTGAACGCACTGGAATCAGAGGGTGCATCCCAGTGTCCCGAACATTGTGTTTTCGACACCCTAGTCTCCCGGTTTCGGAGGGGAGAGGCTGTGGCAGCACTGGACTTAATTTAATTTTTATTTTTTCAAGGGGCACAGAGTGGGCGGAAGTGACCACAGCCATGCAGAAAGTGGACAGGTGGAAGAAGATGGCAGGGCCGGGTCAGGTGACACGTTAGCGTACCCATGGTCCCCGGCAGTCAGCTGCTATGACGTCATGACATCAACTGCAGCCGACTGTTACTGTCTTCCCACCTGCCACCGTGACCATTCTGACGTAGGCAGCAGAACTGGAAGGATCACTCCTTTGCAGCCCCAGCGGAGATGCCATTCTGTGCTCAGTCTAGCTACTCTAGCAGCAGCAGAGAAAGGTATCAAACTCCTTCTCTCTCAGACAGTGTGACAGTCTCCCAGAGGACCCAGCAGTGAAAGAGGGATCACACATCGTACTTATCCTATCTCTCTCTCAGACAGAGTGACAGTCTCCAAGAAAACCAGCAGTGAAAGGGGGATCACACATCACACTCCTTCTCTCTCTCAGTGTCAGTCCATCAGAGAAATATACTACACTATACACTAACTTGATACACACATTATTGTTATTTATGTTGACGAGCCTGATTCCTGCAATCAGCAGAAGCTACAAACACTACTGATACACACACATTATTGTGATTTAAGCAAACTTGCCAACTCTCCCTGATTGTCAGGGAAACTCCCTGAAATAGTAGCAATCTCCCTGTCTCACATTTTACACAACAGTATTCAAAAGGCCAGTGATGTGTTACCAGTGGATGTAAAAACAATTGTATGTAAGATATTTTCATATATATACTGTCCATGTGGCAAGTCTACAAGAGTTTTTGCTGATGTACAGTACAAATACATTTTACGACATTCAAAAACAAGGTGGTGGTTGTTGCCTCCAGCAATTGACAAGATAATAATATCCATGTTTAATGCTCTGAAATCTTACTTCTTTTCCCAAGCAATGTGTACCAAAATCCTGAAAATGTCTTGGCGTCCAGCACTTCCATGTTGTGGCTATCGATGAGCGGGTCCGGTTCTCAGAGAACCGGACCCACCCGAACTTCCAGAGCCGAGGCGAGAACCGAGCTAGACTCGGGTTTTCCCCCCGTGACTCGGATCTCAAAACGAGACAAAACGTCATCCTCCCGCTGTCGGATTCTCGCAGGTTTTGGAGTCTATAAAGGTCCCGGTGATCGGCTCCATTCTCACTCCAGGTGTGGAAGGTGAACTGAACAGACATGTTGCTGTCACTGTCTGTGTCAGTGTGTTGACCAACTTGTCCTGTCGGGTTCTGGGGCTGAATGCTGCTGCTGTGTTGTCCATAAAGGGGCTGGGACTGCAGTATATAAAGGGGGGCTTCAGTGGGTGCTGCAGCTGCTGTGTCACTTGTCCTGTCAATCAAAGGGCTACTGCTGTGTTATTATACATAAGGGCTGCTGTTGTCCTGTCCATCAAGGGGCTAGGGCTGCAGTCCATAAAGGGGTGCTGTGTTGTCCAAGGGGGGTGCTCTGTCAATCGGGTGCTCTTCCCCAGTGTAAAAAAATAAACAAAAGTGCGTTTTATTTTTTGTGCGTTAGCAACTTAGCTGTGCTATTATTGTATGGTGACACTGCCACAGTTTATCGTCCACGTATTTGTGACTCTGCAGGTGGTCTGTCCGCACTTAGCAGGGGTGCTTTGTTCATCAAAAAGGGGTGCTGTCTGTGTTTTTCATCAAGGGACTGCTGCCTCATTCAGGGGTGCTCTTCCCCAGTGTGAAAAAAATAAAAGTGAAGTTAAATTAATAATATCAATATCAATCCACAAAAAAAATACAGCGATATTTTTTTGTGTGTGTGAGCGTTAGCAACTTAGCTGCGCTATTATTGTACGGTGACACTGCCACAGTTTATCCCCATATTTGTGATTCTGCAGGTGGTCTGTCCGCACTCGCAGGGGTGCTTTATTGTCCATCAAAAAGGGGTGCTGTCTGTGTTGTTCATCAAGGGGCTGCTGCCTCATTCAGGGGTGCTGTTCCCCAGTGACAAGAAACATATTGTTCAGTGACACTGCCGGTCAGACCGCAGTATAAGTTTGTTTTTTATGGAGGATGATCAAATAAGGGGAGAGCAGGAACCACATACCAGTCTTGCAGCTGACGGTCTTGCATCGTCATGATGACGATGCAAGGCCGTCAACGTCATCTACGAAGGCCGATGCCCAAGGACTTAAGTCAAAATCAAAAAAGCAATGTTTTACAGTGTTACAGAAAAATAAAATAAAAGCTAAGTTAGCTGCAGAGAAACAAAAAATTGGCAATATGCCCTTTACTACACGACGTGGCAAGGAAAGGATAAGGCCTTTGGCTTTATTTATATCTGTGGTTCTTCATCTTATGATGATGTAAGCCCTTCTCCCTGTAAAAGTGTCAAAAAAAAAAATCACTATGGCACATGAACCAACTGTGTGCACAGAAAAGTCACAGATCCCCGAGGAGAGTCCAAGTGTGTCCGCGGTTGCATGTGTGAGCCTGGCCTTTCTAATACTGTACTTGAGGAGGTTCCTCCTTCCACCATTTGTGTGCCCTCTGCAAATGTGGGGATGAGCAGCACAAGTCAACATGCTGACGTAGAAATCGAGGATGCTTCTGTAGAATTGCACCAGGAGGATGAGGAGGATATTTCTGTAGTTGGCACTAACAAGCATGATGAGGATGTTGATGATGATAATGTTGATGATGATAATGTTGATGCCGAGGATGTTGTTTGTGTAAACCAGGCAACAGTTGTTGCCCATGGTATGAAAAAGCCCATTGTTGTCATGCCGGGGCAAAAGACAAAAAAATCCACTTCTCATGTGTGGAATTATTTCCACCCAAATCCGGACAACAGTTGTCAAGCCATTTGTAACGTTTGCCAAGCAAGAGTGAGTAGAGGTAACGACCATAACCATCTAGGAACCTCCTCCCTATTACATCACTTGCAGCGCATTCATCAAATTCAAAAGTGTTTTTCAAATTCAGTAACTTTGCCTAAAAAACATAACAATCAGTCCAGGTCACCTAGCTGCTCCCTTCTCTCTGTTATATCCAAGCATCTGCAATCTCCACCACCAACACCTGCATCATCATCAACATCCTCAATCGTGATCGGAAATAGTGCTGCATCCAATTTCATAAGAATGAATGACTCCTCTCCTAACCGTGATTCCTCAGAAGGATCCTTGAGTGCTACGCCTGTTGTGAGTGGATCTTCATCCCAGAAGGGTACCAGGACGAAGACTACTTTTGGTAGTTTAACAAAACAGTAGACTGTCAAACAATCCTTTGCATGGGGGAACAAGTATAATAGCAGTCACCCAGTTGCACAGCGGATTACTGATGCCATAACAGCTATGCTGATATTAGATGTGCGTCCAGTATCCGCCATTAATGCAGTGGGTTTTAGACAGTTAATTGAGGTCCTGTGTCCCCGCTACCATGTCCCTTCTAGATTCCACTTCACTAGAACAGCAATTCCCAGTCTGTACAAGGACATTAAAAGCCTTATTAGTGTCCTCCGAAATGCTGTTGTGTCCACTGTCCACTTAACCACAGATATGTGGACAAGTGGTCTGCTAACACGCATCAAATGATCTCAATGAGTGTTCCACTCCTCAGTAGTAGTTCTAGTAGTAGGAAAAATAATTATTATTTTGATAAGTAGCAGAAATTATGAAAAGAAGGAATCAGTAATGTCATGCATCTGCTTTCAAATCTCATTGCCTCCAGACATTGTGTAGAGGAGACTTTGATGAGAGTACATATAAAGAGAAATACTGATCCCCTTTAAATAGTGCTTCTGCTGTCGGTCTAACTGTGCCCGGCTCCTGCAGGCCAGTACCGATGAGAGCACGAAAAAAGTAAATAGATTCCACCTAAAGTCTGAGATAATCCACAATTGTATATAGTCAATATCAAATAATAATGATCAAGTGATCTCTAGTACTTTACTGGCAGCTTCTTCGTATTGACACACCAGGTTTGTTGATTAATTAGATCAGGGGTCTTCAAACTTGGCCCTCCAGATGCTGTGGAACTACACATCCCAGAATGCACTGCACATAGTTTTAGCATGCTGTTATATCAAAAAGGTGGCAGTGCATGCTGGGATGTGTAGTTCCACAGCAGCTGGAGGGCCAAGTTTGAAGACCCCTGAATTAGACTGTATCCCACAGTGTAACATACATACAATAGATAATGATAGGGTCATGAGTAACAGGGAAAAATCCAACAAATATCTATTATTTCATACACTAGATTTACTAATGGGTATAATGAAGTACCTGATCTTAACTCAGCAATCAGAGTAACATACATATATCATTACACTAGCATGTCGCATATAGCAGTGTGACATACATCAAGAATTGTAAAGTAGGGTAATAAGTAACAAGGAAAATTATGCCAGTACCCTATTATCGACACAGTAGATCTGCTTGAAGGTATATTACCTGGTCTTATCTCAGTAATCAAAGTAACATACATTTGTATCATAATAATAGCCTGTTATTTGCATTGTCTCACAGATAAGAACCATATAGGTCACGTCACAAAAAATCTGAAAGTAGTGTAACACCTAATAAGCTGAAATAATATGAATGTCTGTGTGAAAAGACAATGTAGGTAACCCTGTATAATCTGATCCTTCCAGTGTAGGTGAGAGGAAAGCGCTCACCCACTAGTATCACAGCAGAGTCGCGGCAGCTGTTGATGACTGCACGTGTAGATGCAAAGCATTACCTGATCTGCAGTGAGGGAGTGAGAGTAACCTGGTAAGTAGAAGACCCGCTGTGCGCACAGCGGGAATCACTGCCTCTGTCAGTGTATTCAGCGATATCGTTTCACCTATCTGGCTTGTTCACGGCCGTGGTGAACAAGCCACACTATTACACTACTTTCAGATTTTTTATGACGTGACCTGTATGGTTCTTATCTGTGTGCAAATAACAGGCTATTATTATGCTACAAATGTATGTTACTTTGATTACTGAGATAAGACCAGGTAATATACCTTCAAGCAGATCTACTGTGTCGATAATAGGGTACTGGCATAATTTTTCCTTGTTACTTATTACCTTACTTTACAATTCATTTTATGTATGTCACACTGCTATATGCGACATACTAGTGTAATGGTATATGTATGTTACTCTGATTGCTGAGTTAAGATCAGGTACTTCATTATACCCATTAGTAAATCTAGTGTTACTCATGACCCTATCATTATCTATTGTATGTATGTTACACTGTGGAATACAGTAATCAACAAACCTGGTGTGTCAATACGAAGAAGCTGCCAGTAAAGTACTAGAGATCACTTGATCATTATTATTTGATATTGACTATATACAATTGTGGATTATCTCAGACTTTAGGTGGAATCTATTTACTTTTTTCGCGCTCTCATCGGTACTGGCCTGCAGGAGCCGGGCACAGTTAGACCGACAGCAGAAGCACTATTTAAAGGGGATCAGTATTTCTCTTTATATGTACTCTCATCAAAGTCTCCTCTACACAATGTCTGGAGGCAATGAGATTTGAAAGCAGATGCGTGACATTACTGATTCCCTCTTTTCATAATATCTGCTACTTATCTTAATAATAATTCTTTTTCCTACTACTATAACTACTACTGAGGAGTGGAACACTCATTGAGATCATTTGATGCGTGTTAGCAGATGACTTAACAGCAGTATCTTACTCCTCAGACTTAGCAGTTCTCATACTTGTCTTTTTGCTGATCTATTTCTATAAAAGCACACCACCAAAATGAATAAAGTCTGTTTGATTCCCAAAATAAATGTACTTTACTTATGTACAATAGTTATATACTTTTCTCCCTCTATTACTAATGCGGTGAATAACACGATCTCAATATCCTCAGGGTCTCAATACCACATATGATGAAACTTATTCACGACCACTTAGTGTGAGGATTATAGGATCATTCAGTGTAATACATTTATATATATATTATGTATGTATGTTCTACGTTGTACTTGTCTATTTGTGCTGTTTTGTTTTAGTGTTGCTGATATTTGTTGATATACAATATTAAAATATTATCTTTTAACAGATGTAATAAGGTTGTGCCCCCAACAAAAAGAGTTTTCTTTTCTTTCTTTGTGCTAGAGGAGCACCACCAACTTTATTTGCTGATGGCATATACTTAATAAATATTTGCATATTGATGTAAGATTTTTGACCCTCTGCCTCATGTTTTGAGATTTTGGCTAATATGACAGTCTAAAGCCTGTGCGGAGACACTGTTTCTTTTTCGACGACTATGTGGACAAGTGGGACAGGGCAAACTAAAGATTACATGACTGTGACAGCCCACTGGGTAGGTGTATTGCCTTCAACAATGCAAACAGCAGCAGCATCTAACAAATGCCAGCTCATTCAGAGGCAGGCTACTCTGTGTATCACTGGTTTCACTAAGAGGCATACCGCTGAGAAACTCTTAGTAAAACTCAGGGAAATCATTGCAAAATGGCAATGACAATGCCACCAATATTGTGCGAGCATTACATCTGGGCGAATTCGAACACGTCCCATGTTTTACTCACTAAATTAATTTTGTGGTGCAACATTATTTTTTAAATTACAGGTGCATGCAGGAGATGCTCTCGGTGGCCCGAAAGATTTCGGGACATTTTCAACATTCAGCAAGTAATGTTGAATTTGCCCTGCCATCAGTTGAAGCAAGAGGTAGTAACTAGGTGGAATTCTACCCTATATATATGCTTCAGCAGATGGAGGAGCAGCAAAAGGCCATCCAAGGCTACATAACGGCCTATGACATAGGGAAAGGAGCAGGAATGCACCTTAGTCAAGTGCAGTAGAGAATAATTTCCATGCTGTGCAAAGTTCTCAAACCCTTTGAACTTGCCAAATGTGAAGTGAGTTCAGACACTGCCAGCTTGAGTCAGGTAATTCCCCTAATTAGACTTTTGCAAAAGCAGCTGGAGAAAAGAGGAGCTGAAACGGAGTGATTCCGCTAGTATGTCGGACTTGTATATCAAGCCCTTCATTCGCTTTGCCAAGATCCAAGGATTGTCAATCTCTTGAAATAAGATCACTATATTTTGGTGACCATACTTGATCCTAGGTTTACAGTAAGTCATGCCTTGTGTCTTTCTTTCCGACAGACATAAATCCGAAAAGATGCAAAGAGCTATTGGTGAAAAAATTGTCAGCTCAAGGGGCACGTGACACGGCAGCATCTCCTCCTTCAGTTTCTGCTGCTGCCATGAAAAACCTACATTTTCCTAAGATACCCACTGCTGGTGATGCAGATCAGTCAGCAAAACCTAATGACATCTGGTTGTGTCTGAAACAACTGCCTACAATGAGTGACATGCCTACCATGACTTTGTTTGCTATGGTCACCATTCAGAGAATGGTGGATGATTATTTTAGGGATAGCATCCAAATAGGCATGTCAGACAGTCCGTTTCACTATTAGCAGGAAAAAGAGGCAATTTGGAGTCCCTTACACAAACTGGCTTTGCTTTACTTAAGTAGCCCACCCTCCAGTGTGTACTCTGAAAGAGTTTTCAGCGCAGCCGGGAACCTTGTCAGTGATCGGCATAAGAGGTTACTTCCCCAAAATGTGGAAAAGATGATGTTCATCAAAATGAATTACAAATTTCACGAGGAAGAACTTTACCGGCAATTACAGTGCATCCGGAAAGTATTCACAGCGCTTCACTTTTTCCACAATTTGATATGTTACAGTCTTATTCCAAAATGGAATAAATTCATTTTTGTCCTCAAAATTCTACACACAATACCCCATAATGACAACGTGTAAAAAGTTTTTTTGAGATTTTTGCAAATTTAATATAAAAAAAACAACTAAGAAATCACATGTACATAAGTATTCACAGCCTTTGCTCAATACTTTGTTGAGGCACCTTTGGCAGCAATTACAGCCTCAAGTCTTTTTGAATATGATGCCACAAGCTTGGCACACCTATCTTTGGGCAGTTTCACCCATTCCTCTTTGAAGCACCTCTCAAGCTCCATCAGGTTGCATGGGAAGCGTCGGTGCACAGTCATTTTCAGATCTCTCCAGAGATGTTCAATCGGATTCACGTCTGGGCTCTGGCCGGGCCACTCAAGGACATTCACAGAGTTGTCCTGAAGCCACTCTTTTGATATCTTGGCTGTGTGCTTAGGGTCATTGCCCTGCTGAAAGATGAACCGTTGCCCCAGTCTGAGGTCAAGAGCGCTCTGGAGCAGGTTTTCATCCAGGATGGGTTTTTTTTATAAAATTTGCAAAAATCTCAAAAAAACTTTTTACACGTTGTCATTATGGGGTATTATGTGTCGAATTTTGAGGACAAAAATGAATTTATTCAATTTTGGAATAAGGCTGTAACATAACAAAATGTGGAAAAAGTGAAGCGTTGTGAATACTTTTCGGATGTACTGTAAGTAGGTGGATTCCAGCAGGGACAAATTAATATTGTGTGATTAAGAGGATGTACAGACTGATGGGGATGATGATGATGACATCTGATCTTACCTATGTTGTAAAGCCAGTTTGTGTATGGGATCATTGCCACCAATGTCCATAGTGCATTGGCAGCTTGTTTTGTGGGGGTCCAAACAACCAATCATTTCAGCCACAAGTGTCAGTCCCTATCGCTAAAGTAATTGGTTTGTTAAACTGAGAATGTCCTGTTTCATATATACAACACAAGGGTGGGTGGGAGGGCCCAAGGCCAATTCCATCTTGCACCTCTTTTCTTTGCATTATGTGCTGTTTGGGGCACTGCTGCCGGACATTTTTAATTTTATGGTTTATGAATGTCCAGAAATTGTAATGGCCACAGACAGCATCTCCTGTATGCCCCTGGGCAAATATGAGCAGCAGCACAGAGAATCTTCCTGCCAGGATATGTGCAATAAAGTGCAAATACATTTAATACAAAAATTAGTTGTGTACAGTATATTGGTCACATACATACGTATTTACATGATACATACAGTTCGTATAGCAGGCTGAGGTAACCTGAAGCACGCCACCTTTCAGTAGGCCCAGCAAACATCACAGATGCTGGGAGTTCTAGTTCAGTTGGAGAACTACAGGCTGCTTTCCTCTGATGTAAACAGCAAGTCGTGATCCCATTATCCCTATCAACCTCCCTGAGTGCAAAGTAAACCTCTATTTACAGTATGTTCTAGCAGCACCTCCACAATCAAGGCCACTTCATTTTTATTAGGAGGTATAAAAAATTTAAAAACCTCCTCCAGTATCAAAGATGTCTTTTATTAACTGAAACTTGATCCTAGATTGAACTTCCCTCATAATTTTTTTTAAGAATCAAAACATTAAAATAAATAAATTAAAAACGAATCAGTCTTTCCCTCCTTTCCTTGTCTTCAGTCCATAAACATATTCCAACTCTGTCGGGCCTCTGACCTAGTTAAGGAAAACATTCTTGGTTTTTAAACTTCCTAGGGGTCGTATAGTTTATTGAACTGACATCCTGTCTACCACTGCAATGCCACTCTGTGCTATGTTGGAAGCTGAACTGCCACATGTTAGTGCTGCCCACTGCTGTCGCTTAGCTTAGTCAGCCAGCTAGCTTGATGCAACCTTTTGGCCCTAAACTAGATGAAAAAAATCAATATTGTGAGGTGGTCAAAATTGACTGGAAATTACTGGAAATAAATTTTATTGAGTTTAATAATACTGTAGGAATAAAAACAGGCCCAAATTATGTGATTTTAGCTGTTTCTATGATTTAAAAAAAAAAAAAAAAAAAAATACAGAACCAAAACATGCAAGGAGAGGTTTTGGCAAAACAAAATCCAGAGCCAAAACACAAGGAGATACAGATCCAAAACCAAAACACGGGGGTCGACGCACAACCCTAGTTGTGGCTTACATTCCTACAGTGCCAATCTCAAAGTGTTCCGCAATTGCAATAAGCAAATTGGGAACGAGAAAATGACAGCTATATAAGCCATTCTCAACAACCTTTGTGACCGAAAAGAAGAACATTTTCTGCCCATAGAAACCCACTCACTACTACAACAATTGCACGATGAGGGGGATTTATCCAAAGAATGTTTTCATAGCCAGTGTGACAAGTTTTACAATGTCTGAACTACAGTATATTGAAAAGTGGGTAGCTCTACATCCTACAGAAAAATTAGCCAATTTTTCCTAGTTTGGGCTAATCTCAAAGGAAAACATGAGTTGGTCTGGTGCTAGATCATTAGCAGTTGTTCATCATGTTTCTTCATTAATATTGGTGAAGAACAATATTTTGACCAGTATAAAATAGTTGAGAGGCGTCTTAAATCATACTTACCGACATTCTGGCAGCCCCAGCTTCATGATGCTGATATTACTGGCATTGTAGAACAGGGGTTGGGGCTACGGTGACACAATTCAGCATTGATCGCCTCCCCCTCCTGGACCACCCACTTTCACGGGGGGGAGGGGGGGGGGGTCGGCCACCCAGAAGAGTTGCCTACCCTTGCAGGGGCTGGGAGCGGCAACCCGATTTTCAGGAGGCTCTCGGCAGTCACAAGAAAATAGGCAAGTATATTAAATTGGGAGAAATGAACTTCTAAGTCAATAGCCAGTCTATCCTCAGAAGATAAATGGGATCATCTTTTCAAAACATTAATTGAGGAAGGAATTGATGTTTCAGTGTTTTCATCTTTGGTGGAATTTCTATTCTCACTTCCAGCAACAAAAGGTGCATACACACGGTCAGATTTTTCTTCTGATCTGTACGATTTTAAAAATCGTTCATATCTGAAGGAAAATCTGATATATCTGACATGTTTGTCAGATGAACGATGAATGATGCGCGTTCCCGCTTGTCAGATAACGATATCTGACATCTGATGTGTTTGCAGTCAGATTTGGACATCGTTCAAATCGTTGGTAAAAATCGTTCAGTCGTTCATCTAACACATCTGACCATGTGTATGCACCATTACTCTTCAGTGGAACGTGTATTCTCACTATGGACAGGTGAGAGAAACAGATTAGACATTGATACAGTCGGAGCCAGTCTAATAGTGAAACTCATTTTGTACAACTATCCTGTGTACAGTTTTACCACAAGAACAAAAAAATGCTGCAACAAATCCATAGTTCATGCAAATAGTCCTATTCTCAAAAACAAAATGAAAGAGAGGGTTCAGGAATTCATCATCTACATCATAGTCATACATGCCTACCCTCCTGGTTTTTGCGGGAGGCTCCCGATTTTTCGGGTAACCCTCCACACCCCTGGAAGGGTAGGCACTTCTCCCGCATTCTTCCCACTTCCTTGTGAAGTGAGCGGAATGGGGAGAATTTCCGCAGCGATCGCAGGTTCCCGTGTAGGGGACGAGGCTTAATGACGCGATTCTCCATGAATCGCATCATTTAGCCCCGCCCCCTATTTAAATTTAAGCCAACCATGGCAATTTACCATGAAGGGGGTGGGGCTTAATAACGCAAACCATCAGCCCCGCCCCCGTCACAGCCCACCAGCTTCTCCTACCAGGGCTTCTCCTGGGGAGGAGAAGCCAAAGGTAGGCAACTATGAACATAGGCCAGTATAAAGTACAATTCCCTCCTGCAGGTTCTTTAGAATGATAGTCCCTTTATAAGTAGTTCTTCTTTCTTTTTCCACATGTGGAAAAAGAAAGAAGAACTACTTATATAAAGGGACTTTCATTCTAAAGAACCTGCAGGAGGGAATTATACTTTATACTGGCCTAGGAGGAAGTGCTGGGACTTTATTGTTTATGTTTTTACAGATACACACACGCTGACACAGATACATACACACTGACACAGATACACACACGCTGACACAGATACACACATGCTAACACAGATACACTGACACAAATACACACACACACTGACAGATACATACACACGGACACAGATACGCACACACGGACACAGATACGCACACACGGACACAGATACGCACACACGTTGACACAGATACACAGGCATTGACACAGATACACAGGCATTGACACAGATACACACACAATGACACAGAAACACACATGCTGACACAGATACACACATGCTGACACAGATATACACACACACTGGCACAGATACACACATGCTGACACAGATACAAACACAATGACACAGAAACACACTTGCTGACACAGATACACACACGCTGACACAGACACACACATGCTGACACAGACACACACCCTGACACAGACACACACATGCTGACACAGATATACACACACACTGGCACAGATATACACACACACTGGCACAGATACACACATGCTGACACAGATACAAACACAATGACACAGAAACACACTTGCTGACACAGATACACACACGCTGACACAGACACACACATGCTGACACAGATACACACACCCTGACAAAGCCTACACAAATACATATGCACTTATTTGCTACAAATGCAGCAAGCCTGAGACAAATAAATGCAACAAGTGCAAAAGTCATCCCCTCCCCCGCCCCGCCCCCCCCGGCGGAAGCTTCCACCCCCCCACCCCTCTGTCTGCACCTTCCACCCCCCATCGGCACCATCCACCCCCCACAGACATTACACACTAATACTCACCTGTGGTGCAGCTCCAGAACGCTGGGGAAGGAGTAATCACACTGAAAGGTGTTACTCGGTGCCGACGGCAGCTCTCAGGATTAGCCTGCAGAATGATAGAGGACTGCCTTGGAGGGGCTGCGCGCTTCTGCTGCAGCTCCCCCTACAGTCAGCCCCAGCAAGTCATTCACTACAGTAGTCGATCTCTTCGGTCAGGGCGCAATGATGGCATGGTGGCGGGGGGTAGGGAGCGGGGTGCGGGTATGAAGCTCTGGCTGGCAGCGACCGCCTTTGCTGGGCCTGCCATGGCGCCCAGGGCACAAGCCCCGCTCGACCCCCCCCCTTAGTTATGCCACTGATGCTGGCACTATATAAGTAAATGTTAATAACTAATAAATAAACTGTCCAAGTCCATTGTACCAAATAGGAAGAGCAGCAGGATGATGGTGATGAGCACTACAACACTGGAGGTTATGAAATAATCAGATTATATATTCTTATACTGGTTACCAGAATGTGCTTTGTATTGTACACTGGTCATCAGAATGAGCTTTGCTTTAGACACTACCAGCATGGGCCCTACTTTGTATACTATAATTGCTACCTAATCAGTCCCCGCTTTGCATGTTGACTTCTATAGCATTTTTCTCTCTGTAAATGGTCTCTGTTTTGTCCAATTTCCACAAATGCTATGGTCTCTAATTTCTTTGCTTGCTGTTAGAAACAACTGTTTTAAATACCTTAACAATGGGGATTACTTTAGATATTCCACCAATGTTGGGCTCTGCTATGTATACTTGTCATCAAAGAATATTCTATGTTGCGGGTGTAGTAGGTATGCGGACGGCGGTTCAAATCCCGGCAGCGGAAACCCGGCTGAGGTTAAGATCCTGATCGCTAATTAAGGTAGGTACCGCTAAACTAATTCCCTACCCTAACCCTCCCTTAGGGGTGCCTAACCTGTCCCCCAAGTGCCTAACGCTAACCCCTCTCTAAGTGCCTAAACCTAACCCCCCCTTCCCCATAGCCTAAACCTAAGTCTCCCGGGGGGTGCCTAACCCTAACCTTCCCCCGGGGGTGCCTAACTGTAACCCTCCCTTCCCCTAGCCTAACCCTAAGTAGCCCATATTCATTTGCCACAATTGCCAGATGGCCAGACTGGCCATGTATATGCCCATGGTATAGCCTCTGGTTTGTGTGATTATCTCCAGAATGTGTCAAGTAAATGGAGTTGCATGATACCAGAATGGACTCTGCTTTGTATAAGTACACAGCAATGAATGCAGTTATGGTTCTTAGGTTATTACCATCAATTATGCGTAGAAGTGTCAGTGCTGAAATTGCTTAATGATAGAAATGACCACTCAGTTGATTTTCAAGCTGCATTATTTATATGCTGTCTTGTGGTTAAAAAACAACATGAAGCAAAAACTGCTATTGTTTTAAAACACATATACATTGAAATTTCCAGCACTAAAGTAGATGAGTGAGACAAATTTAATATACAGAACATATCAGAAAATAGCTGAAAGCTTACTAAGCTATTATGAATTTAGGAATGTGTATGAAAAATTATTTTAATAGTAAGCAAAAAGTGTTTCCTAAATATAATAATTATAGTGGGCAAAACAATACTAGTGGAAGGAGTTGTGTAGAAAAAAAATAAGTGTAGTAAAAGAGCAGCAACCTGCTTTTCAACGGTGAGCTGTACAGTACCTCAAAACCACGGTATTTACTAAAGGCCATTTTGATTTTTTAAACTGAGCCCGTCAGTTTCCATATGACCAGTCGCGTCACAATAGTTTTGTAGTGCTGAACGAATCTCTTGGAGAACATCCATTTTTATTTGGTTAGCAGCCAACATGGTCATGATCGTACTAGCCAATCAAAAAGACTATTCTAACGCACTGACAAATGGAAGGTGTAAACGAGTGGCATAAGTTCATCCTGGGGGCAAGTTATAATTTGGTAGCCCCCCCTGTATCATATTATAAAATGTATACAGGGGTAAAATCATGTGAGATAAAACATACAATAATATCCAGTGGGACCACTGATTTACAATTCAGTAAAAATCCAAACGTAAAACCCTAATTCATCAATGATAAAAGTAATGTAAAAAATGTTTTCATATAAATAGGCAGCATAATCACTCTGCTCAGTACAACCCTCCTGATTCATATATGCACACTTGTTCCAATATTAATTTATTTTTTCTGATTAAGACTTCATTACATGAACAATAAAAAGCATAAAAATATATAATATGTCTGCAAACAAGCACATTTATCTTTAAAACAACAGAACATTTAAAATTATTATAACAAAATAGCAGACATTCAGTTTCATTCAGTTCACTTTAGCTCAAAGTTGGCGTTCATACTGCGTGGCCAGTGGCGGATCCAGGGGGGGGGGCCATTGGATTGATCGCCCCCCCCTAACACAGTCCGTCCTTTATCATCTCTCTCCTCTGCATCATTCACAGGAGAGAGATGACAAAGGCTGTGCTGTGATAGGAGCTGTGTAAGCGTGCTCCCGCCTCCCAGTCAGGGGGTGTGTCACTGACAGGCTGTCACCCGGGAGCCGGGAAGGAAGAGATCACAGCCGGCTCCTTGCACCCTTCTGCTGCAGCAGGATTGGCCGGAGACTCATCCCTGCACACTGAGCTGGATTAAGGGGGCAAGTAACATCGGGCCCCCCTTGACCTGTGTGGGAAGCTTTTATATTTTTGCCCCAACGTCACGCAGCTGCATTGTTGCTATCATTGGGGCCATCAGTGCTACAGCGCTGCTGCTGTCCTTCACACACTGCCACCAATGGGCTGCGGTGAGGATGCCTATTCCCTCCTCTCCCGCCAAGACTCCGCCCCTTATCCTCCATGAAACCCATTCTGTCATCTACCCTATGTCTGTGCTTCTCCTCCACTCCCCTAGTCTCCACCCCGTCCTCTCCTCTCCCTGTCTGTGTGTCTGTCTCTCTCTCCTTCCTTGGAGCTCCGCAGTGTGCTGAAAGCAAACAGCCTACTTCCTGCTCAGGTAAGTATATGGGGAGGTGTGGGGGGCATATTAATGCAGTCTGGGGATGGGTGTATTAATGCTATCTCTAGGGACAATGTTAGTGGGATGGTTGTGTAATAATATGGGTGGTATATTAAAGCTATGTGGGTAGTGGGTGGGGGTGTAGTATAGGTGGGTGGGGTTGTAGTATAATATTGGCGGGGTATATTACTGCTATCTGGGTGGTGGGGTGGGGGTGTAGTAATATTATAAGGGGAATATGACTGCTATCTGGGTGGTGTAATATTATAGGGGGTATATTACTGTTATCTGGGTGGGTGGTGGGGGTGTAGTAATATTATAGGGCGTATAGTACTGCTATCTGGGTGGTGGGGTGTAGTAATAATGTGCCTGATACAGAGGTGGATCGATCTTCAGTAGCAACTGCAACAAATTTGCAGCCACCACTACGTCTTTATGCTAATACTGCAGTTCGTGGGCATCCTTTCGAGCCACCCACCAGCTACGCACAAAGATGCACCACCGATCTAACATCGGCTGCACCATAGGGCATTAGAGCAACCCTATGATAGCTCAGAATGTCCGTTGAATCATGGATGCCAATGCAAGTGGAGCTGCATCTTTCGATGTAGTTCCTAACACAGACACGCCCACCGTAATTAGCCACCCCCCTAATCACTGCCCAGCTATTGAATACTGAAATTGCATGGATCTCCATGCAATTCCAAAATGCATCCCCCGCAGTAACCATCGGGACGCCCGAGCAGTGCGACTCTGACACATGTACAGAAGTAAAATATTGGGCTCTTGCATCCAATGTTTTACTAGTGCCCACCTATGAATCAGGTCCTCTATGTGGGGTGTGGGGTACAGTAATAGCATCTGGGGGCAAATTGATGTTGTACCTATACATTTTATATATATATATATATATATATATATATATATATATATATATATATATTAGAAGATGCGCTTGAATAAAACTATGCACTGTAGCACAAACATTTAAATGTTACTTGAGTCCAGCAAGAAAGAAACACTGGAATAAATCCTAGTGTAAAAGATATATAGTAACACCAGGTCCTTAGTCTGTTAATCCAGAGACGGCAGCTCTCCTTTTTAATGACCAGAGTCCGGATCCAATAAATCTGTTAATATATAATAAAAGAAGAGCGCTCCATGGTGCAAAATAAACGTTGGTTTAATGAAGCATCTATTGCTAATATGACATACACATTATCATTAAAAACATCATTAAAAACAGTGTGGGCTGGTTACCACATGGTTTGATAAAAAATACTCCACCGGATATCTCTGTGTACTGTCTGGGAGGTCCGCCGGGCTCACACACCCTGCCGCCGGATACTGCTGACAGACCGCTGCAGGTCGGACCTCGTGCGTTCCCATTCAGAGGCACAGAGCTCCAGGGGTCCGTGTGGTGAACGTCACTGAAGCCCCGCCAGCAGCTAGCAAGGCACCGATCGCACAGTCATGTATAAAGTAGGGGTGAGCGGGTTCGGATTTCTGAAATCCGAACCCCCCCCGAGCCCTCCCAATCCGAGGCCGATCCGAGTCAGGCTCGACTTTTCCCGCCTGACTCGGATCTGAAATCGAGGCAAAACGTCATCATCCCGCCTTCCGGGTCTCGCGGGTTTTGGATCCTATATAAGGTACCCGCGTCGGCGCCATTTTCTCACTCGGCTGTGGACAGTGAAGAGGGAGGGTGGGAGTTAGGGCTGGTTGGGCTGTGTAGTGTAGTGTTGTAGTGTAGTGTATTGCAGTGTAGTGTTGTGCTGTGCAGTGCTGCGCTGTGCTGCTGTTGTCCATAGGGGCTGTGTCCACTCCAAAAGTCCTGTGCAGTGTCCCAGTCCTAAAGGGGTGCTGTAGTGTTGTCCAGGGGGTGCTCTGTCCGTCAGGGGTGCTCCCCCCAAGTGCTAAAAAAAAAATATTTTTTCTGTGTTTGTGAATTGTGTGCACTGTGGCTGCACGTGCATCAACAAAGGAGCAGCGCCAAGTGTGCTCCTGTGTCCCATAAGTAAAAGGCCGGCTGGCTTGTCCGTTAAAGGGTGCTGTAACCCCCAAACAAAATAAAAAAATATTTTCTGTGTTTGTGAATTGTGTGCGCAGTAGCCGCACGTGCATCAACAAAGTAGTTCCAAGCGTGCACCTGTGTCATAAGTAAAGGGCCGGCTGGCTTGTCCGTTAAAGGGTGCTGTAACCCCCAAAGTACACTCCAAACAAAATAAAAAAATATTTTCTGTGTTTGTGAATTGTGTGCGCAGTAGCCGCACGTGCATCAACAAAGTAGTGCCAAGTGTGCGCCTGTGTCATAAGTAAAGGGCCGGCAGGATTGACCGCTAAAGGGTGCTGTAACCCCCAAAGTACACTCCAAACAAAATAAAAAAATATTTTCTGTGTTTGTGAATTGTGTGCACTGTGGCTGCATGTGCATCAACAAAGGAGCAGCGCCAAGCGTGCGCCAGTGTCCCATAAGTAAAGGGCCGGCTGGCTCATTTCTTAAAGGGTGGTGTAACCCAAAAAGTGCACTAGTCTCCAACAAAAATGAAAAATTATTTTCTGTGTTTGTGTGCGCCTTAGCCGCACGTATATATCAATATACCATAAATGGAGGACCAAACTTTCTCCGATAAAAATAAAATAGGGAAAGATCAAGAACCACTTCCTCCTAGTGCTGAAGCTGCTGCCACTAGTCATGACATAGACGATAACATGCCATCAAAGTCGTCTGCCAAGGCCGATGCCCAATGTCATAGTAGAGGACACATACAATCCCAAATGACAAAGTTCAGGAAAATGACCTTGAAAAAAACATTTAAATCATCTGAAGAGAAACGTAAACTTGCCAATATGCCATTTACGACACGGAGTGGCAAGGAATGGCTAAGGTCTTTCCCTATGTTCATGACTAGTGGTTCAGCTTCATATGACGATGGAAGCCCTCCTCCCACTAAAAAAATCAAACGAATTAAGCTGGCAAAAGCACAGCGAAGAACTGTGCGTTCTAAGAAGATATCACAAATCCCCAAGGAGAGTCCAAGTGTGGTGGTGGTTGCGATGCCTGACCTTCCCAGCACTGGACGGGAAGAGGTGGCTCTTTCCACCATTTGCACGCCCCCTGCAAGTGCTGAAAGGAGCACCCACAGTCCACTTGCTGATATGCAAATTGAAGATGTCACTGTTGAAATACAACAGGATGAGGATACTGGTGTAGCTGGCGCTGAGGAGGAAGTTGGCAAGAAGGATTCTGATGGTGATGTGGTTTGTTTAAATCAGTCTCCAGGGGAGACAGTTGTTGTCCGTGGGATGAAAAAGCCCATCACGGTCATGCCTGGGCAGAAGACCAAACATTCCACCTCTTTGGTCTGGCAATATTTCTATCCAAATCCGGACAACAACTGTCTTGCCATATGTACCATATGTAAAGGTGGAATAAGTAGGGTTAGGGACGTA
This sequence comes from Taudactylus pleione, assembly GCA_031769625.1. NCBI lineage: Eukaryota > Metazoa > Chordata > Amphibia > Anura > Myobatrachidae > Taudactylus > Taudactylus pleione. The sequence goes on along the minus strand of JAUIMM010000007.1, from coordinate 21,978,584 downwards.
ACCACCTAAGAACATCCTCCCTTATACGGCACCTGCAGCGCGTTCATAAAAAGTTACTGTCAAGTTCAGAAACTTTGGCTAAGACCGTAAGCAGTCCAGGGACACCTAAATCCCGTTGTCCTGTTGTATCCAAGCGCCTGCAAACCACACCGTCAACTCCCTCCTCGTCAATTTCCTACTTAGTCAGGATCGGAAGTAGTCCTGCAGGCCATGTCACTGGCATGACTGACTCTCCTATCCGGGATTCCTCCGGAGGATCCTGCATTGCTACGCCTCCTGCTGCCGCTGCTGCTGCTGCTGGGAGTCGTTCATCATCCCAGAGAGGAAGTAGGAACACCACTACTTTTACTAAACAATTGACCCTCCAACAGTCCTTAGCGAGGAGGATGAAGTACGACAGCAGTCATCCTGAAGCAAAACGTATAACTGAGGCCTTGACTGCTATGTTGGTGTTAGACGTGCGTCCGGTATCCGCCATTAGTGCAGTGGGATTTAGACAATTGATGGAGGTAGTGTGTCCCCGGTTCCAAATCCCGTCTAGATTCCATTTCACTAGGCAGGCGATACCGAGACTTTACAGAAACATCAGAAAAAGTGTCCTCAGTGTCCTGAAAAATGACGTTGTACCCAATGTCCACTTAACCACGGACATGTGGACAAGTGGAACAGGGCAGACTACGGACTATATGACTGTGACAGCCCACTGGGTAGATGTATCACCTTACGCAGCAACAGCAGCAGCGTCACCAGTAGCAGCATCTCAGAAACGCCAGCTCGTTCCAAGGCAGGCTACGCTGTGTATCACCGGTTTCAGTAAGAGGCACACCGCCGACAACCTCTTAGAGAAACTGAGGGAAATCATTGCCCAGTGGCTTACCCCACTTAGACTCTCCTGGGGATTTGTGATATCTGACAACGCCACCAATATTGTGCGGGCATTACATCTGGGCAAATTCCAGCACGTCCCATGTTTTGCTCACACAATAACTTGGTGGTGCAGATTTTTCTGAAAAGCGACAGGGGCGTGCAGGAGACGCTTTGGGTGGCCCGAAAAATTTCTGGCCACTTTCGCCATTCAGCGACTGCGTGCCGAAGACTGGAGCGCCAGCAAACACTCTTGAACCTGCCCCGCCATCATCTGAAGCAAGAGGTTGTGACGCGGTGGAACTCAACCCTCTATATGCTTCAGAGGATGGAGGAGCAGCAAAAGGCCATTCAAGCCTATACATCCACCTATGACATAGGCAAAGGAGGGGGTATGCACCTTACTCAAGCGCAGTGGAGAATGATTTCCGTGTTGTGCAAGGTTCTCCAGCCCTTCGAACTTGTCACACGTGAAGTCAGTTCCGACACTGCCAGCTTGAGTCAGGGCATTCCCCTCATCAGGCTTTTGCAGAAGCAGCTGGAGAAAGTGAAGGAGGAGCTAAGACGGAGCGATTCTGCTCGGCATGTGGGACTTGTGGATGAAGCCCTTCATTCGCTTTGCCAGGATTCCAGGGTGGTCAATCTGTTGAAATCAGACCACTACATTTTGGCCACCGTGCTCGATCCTAGGTTTAAAGCCTATGTGGTATCTCTCTTTCCGGCCGACACAAGCCTGCAGAGGTGCAAAGACCTGCTGGTGAACACACTGTCAGCTGAAGCGGAACGTGACACGTCAACAGCTCCTTCATTTTCTCCCGCAACTGGGGCTGCCAGGAAAAAACTTAGGTATCCTAAGCAACCCGCTGGCGGTGATGCAGGGCAGGCAGGACCAAGTTTGGACATCTGGTCCGGACTGAAGGACCTGGCAACAATTTCTGACATGTCTACTGTCACTACATATGATACTGTCACCATTGACAGAATGGTGGAGGATTACATCGGTGACAGCATCCAAGTAGGCATGTCAGACAGTCCATACCTGTACTGGCAGGAAAAAGAGGCAATTTGGAGGCCCCTGTACAAACTGGCTCTATTTTACCTGAGTTGTCCCCCGTCCAGTGTGTACTCCGAAAGAGTGTTTAGTGCAGCCGGGAACCTTGTCAGCGAAAGGTGTAGGAGGTTGCTTCCACAAAATGTGGAGAAGATGATGTTCATAAAAATGAATTATCAACTCTTCCAGGGAGACCAGCCTCCAGAACATACAGAGGGACCTGTGGTGGTGGATTCCAGTGGGGACGAGTTAATACTCTGTGAGGATGAGGATGTACACAACACTGAAGAGGGTGAGGAATCGGTGGATGAGGGGGATGAGGACGACATCTTGCCTCCGTAGAGCCAGTTTGTGCAGGGACAGATTAATTGCCAGCTTGTTTTGTGGGGGCCCAAACGAACCAATCATTTCAGCCACAGTTGTGTGGCAGACCCTAGTGCTGAAATGATTGCTTTGTTAAAGTGTGCATGTCCTGTTTATACAACATAAGGGTGGGTGGGCCCAAGGACAATTCCATCTTGCACCTCTTTTTTTTCTTTGCAGTATGTACAGTTTGGGGCCTAGTTTTTCAAACTGCCATCCTGTCTGCCACTGCAGTATCACTCCTAGATGGTTCACGTGTTTGTGCCACCCACTCGTGTCGCTTAGCATAGTCATCCAGCTACCTCAGTGCAACCTTTTGGACATAAAAACACTATTGTGAGGTGTTCAGAATAGACTGGAAATTGTGGAAATTAAGGTTATTGAGGTTAATAATAGCATAGGAGCATAAAAACCCACAAATTCTGTGATTTTAGCTGTTTTTATGCTTTTTAAAAAAAAAAAAATACAGATCCAAAACACAAAACCCAGAACCCAAAACACCGAAGGGTGGTTTTGGCAAAACCAATCCAGATCCAAAACCAAAACACAAAACATGAAAAGTGGCCGGTGCACGCCCCTAGTATAAAGCCTGTGCAGCGCCCCCTGTGCATTAAAGGAGGGATCCCTCCTTTAATGCACAGGGGGCGCTGCAGAGGCTTTATACATGACTGTGCGATCGGTGCCTTGCTAGCTGCTGGTGGGGCTTCAGTGACGTTCACCACACGGACCCCCGGAGCTCTGTGCCTCTGAACGGGAACGCACGAGGTCCAACCTGCAGCGGTCTGTCAGCAGTATCCGGCGGCAGGGTGTGTGAGCCCGGCGTACCTCCAAGACAGTGCCCAGAGATATCCGGTGGAGTATTTTTTATCAAACGACGTGGTAACCAGCTCACACTGTTTTTAATGAGGTACGAGCGGTACCATGTGTATGTCATATTAGCAATAGATGCTTCATTAAACCAACGTTTATTTTGCACCATGGAGTGCTCTTCTTTTATTATATATTAACAGATATATATCTATATATATATATATCTATATATATCTATATATATCTATATATATATATATATATATACATACACACACACACACACACACACACACACACACACACACACACACACATACACATACACATATATATATATATATATATATATATATACACACTTATACACAGCCTGTGGTTGGCCCAGTGGCGTAACTAGGGCAGGGCGGGCGGGGTTCGTGCCCTGGGCGCTGTTGGACCGGCGGCGCGCCGCCGGCCACGTTACCGGCCCGCCCGCCCTAGTTAGCCAGTGTAGCGCCGACCGCAATGAGTGCGGTCAGCGCTACACATTTACACAGGACCGGCGCTAGGCTTCCAGCGCCGGTCCTGTGCTGCACGCCTGAGCCCGTTCCCTCCCCCAGGAGGCGGGCTCAGGCTGTGCATAACACACGCATCGCCGCCAGCGATGCGTGTTAAACAGCAGCCAATGAGAGTCAGATAGACTCTCATTGACTGCTGCAGCACCCACTGCAAGAGCCGGACTTCCGTCCGGCTCCTGCAGTGGGTAATGGGACTGACGTCATGACGTCATGACGTCTGTCCCATAATGCTGAGCGCGCCCGCCCGGGCGGGAGCGGCGTCGCGATCAGGACCAGGAGCAGAGATTCAGGTAAGTATATTTTTATATATATATATTTATTTTTTTTGTAACCTATCTGCACAACGGGGGAGGGGGGTGGCTACTACCGGGGGGACCTCTACTGGGGGAGGGGTGGCTACTACTGGGGGCACCATTGGGAGCACCTACTCTACTGGGGACTACTACTTGGGGGGGAACTACCACTGGGGGCATTATGAAAGGGGCCTACTAGAGGCACTGCACTCGGGGGACCACTACTGGGGGCAATAATAGGAAGGGCCACTACAGGGGGCACTGGATAGGGGGTGCCTACAGGGTGCCTGCATAAGGGGACCACTACTGGGAAAACTGCATGGGGGGGGGGGACTACTGCTGGGGGCACTATATAAAGGGCACTGCATAGGGGGGGACTACTACTGGGGGCACCATATAAAGGGCACTGCATAAGGGGATACTGCTACTGGGCGCACTGCATTGTGGGGACTGCTACTGGGGGCACTGCATAAGGGGAACACTACGTGGGGCACTGCATTTGGGGGGGCCACTACTGGGGGTACTGTATAAGGGGCACTACTATGGGCCTGCATAAGAGGGACCACAACTGCATACTGGGGGTACTGTATAAGGGGTACAGGTGCATATGGATAGGAATGTTCAGCGTGAAAATAAAGTGGTGTGTCATGTTGACACGCCCCATTTTTAAGTGACCACGCCCATTTTTTCCCGCGCGCACGCCTTCGGCGCGCACATATCGGTTTGTTGGGGGGGGGGGGGTCCGTTTTCGAATTTGCCCTGGGCTCCAAATACCCTAGTTACGCCACTGGGTTGGCTGGCAACTTTCATCCTGGGGGGAAAGCATAAGCATGTGGCCCCAGCTGGGTCATCTGTAAATGGCTTGCGCTCGTGCCCTAATTTTCGTGACGTGTCCTACTTATTCTCCCCATGTCACATATACCCTCCTGTCATTTTCTCCTTGTCGCAGGTGCCCCAACCTCCCCCTCATCCAACAAGTCCCTGCCAAGCATTTCATGACTCCAGTCTTCCGCCCCCTTGTCTTTCCAACCTTCAGCCCGTTTGTTTTTCCAGCCTCCTGCCCCCCTCTCTCTTTCCAGCCTCCTGCCCCCTCCCCCTCTTTCCAGCCTCCTGTCCCCCCTCTTTCCAGCCTCCTGGCCCCTCCCCCTTTTTCCAGGGTCCTACCCCCCCTCTTTCCAGCCTCCTGACCCCCTTACTTTCAAGCCTCCTGACTTTACAGACTCTGTTCCCCTCACTGAGTCTTATCATTTAATTGGTCCTCTGGTAGCTGGTCCTCTCCCAGGTGGCTGGCGGCTCCTTTGCGGCAGGTAGCGTGACATGATGTCACAAGGTCAACGTCGCGCTCCCAGCCGGATTCCACTGCACACAGCATTGCGCTCCCAGCCGGGTCCCTGCTGCACACAGCGCTGCCAGAGATATGCTGCCCCTTCACTGCAGCGAGGGGCCGAGGTACAGGCACACAGTGGGGTCATCGCTGCCGCCGTCCGGGGAGCAGGCAGAGAATACTTCCCGACTGACAGTATTACAGAGCAAGGCCGCTGTCTGCCTGCCGGCGGCCCCAAATTGTCAGGATTGTACCGGCCCGGGGGGCAGATGGCACCCTGCCCCCCAGCCCAGCCCGCCTCTGGCCCCACCTTACATGGTGCTAGGATTCACACCTTTACATCTCTGCAGATCTGGAGGCTCAGGTTTAAAGAAGCAACTGTCCAAAAGAGGAGATTGGTGGATTGGAGCAGATTAATTCAGCGGTAAGTAACTGTAACATGTGCCCACGCACACATATTATATTGTAAAAAACACATATATATATATATATATACACACACACACACACACACACATGACAAAAATTCATATAGTGAATTGAAATGGATTACTAAACTGCGTGTCTGCAGTATGACTTGAGTGTCACTGAGAGTGCCACAACTTCTGGGTGATGTATATGGTGTATGAAATACACGTGGAAGGCACCTAGGCATTACTAGTTTTATAAGCGAGTGACGGTCAATTTTGGATATATATATTATATCTGCCTGCCTCTTTAATAGGGCCCCCCCTGTCTGAAGTACCTCTGGTCCCCTCTAGCCTTAATACGGCCCTGATGGACAGTGGCGCTGTCTGTGCACTACTGACACTGTGCAGGGAGACACCTCTGTCCTAACCCGCTGCTTGTGCACTCATGGGGGGCATGGTTTCAGCTGTCCTTGGACAGAGGGAGGGTGGAAGCAGGGAGATGGCTGCTTCTGCCCCCACAGAGGGGAGGGGGGATGGCTTCTGCTGCCCTCGGATAGAGGGAGGGGGGAGCAGGGAGATGGCTGTTTCTGCCCCTGCACAGAGGGGGTGGATGGCTTCTGTTGCCCTCAGATAGATGGAGGGGGGCAGCAGGAAGATGGCTGCTGGTGCTAAAATGGTGTATTCACACATAGTGAATACATAAACATACAGTATATGAATTGTAATAATCAATGTGGCCAACAACAGTTATCAAGTGCACTTTAGTGCTATACCTGGACTGTTGTTTGCCATTCCCATGTTTTCTCAGTCCCTTATTAAAAACCCCACTTTTTCATTTAAGTCTGCTCCTGTGTCTGCTTCTATCACCACCCCGGGTCCACAACAAATTCAGAACCTCACAAACACTTTTTAGATAGGGAATGGTTGGTCACCCCTTTCTTCCGCAGGTGTTCTGCCCATCTCTCTCTAAGTTTTCTTAACGTTTTCCCAATATACTGTAGACTGCATAAACATTTGATCATATAAATGCAGTTTGTGCTATTGCACGGGATGAACTCCTGTATCTTGAATGAACGTTTGTTTGTATTAGAGATAAATTCTTTGATCTTTGTTGTCTGCTGTGTATGTGTATGGGACTTCAGCGCCTATCTTTAGTCCTGGGTCGGGATTCCGGTGGCCGGCATCCCGGCCACCAGTAATATCACTACATCCCGTAAGAAACATATAGCACACCAGTGCAGCTTCACAAGCAGGCACCTCACAGAAACTGGACCAGTCATCAACAACCACCTTGGCAGCAGCAGACTCCACAACAGGAGGCCAGTAGGAATTACACTTTAGGTGTGGGGATAGAGAAGACGATAGGCAGCAGAAGAAAGGGACCACACACACCACAGGATGGCACCCGTGGCAGTAATGGTGGACATTAGCACATCCAGAGGCCGAGTGTCCTTTGGATGCTCTGAGCAACACTGCAGAAGTGGTACAGGCCGCAGGGTGACGTTCCAGGCATCGCTCGCACACACGAAGGCTCTGGGTAGGTGATTGTCTGGGCTAATGCCGTTAGGATAGATTAAAGTATAATTATGCTGGAGAACACTCAGACACCTCTTCATGCCTGTCCAGGCCACATTCCCAATTAAAAATATTTTAATAAATAAAATTACTGCACAAAATTTACTATCAGCCTTCTTTTATTTCATACTTACCTGTGACATTATTTGAAGTAGTCCACAATGACTCCAGGGCACCTGTGGAAGTAAAACAAACATAAAAAAAGCATCCCGGAACTACTTATCTATCTTTAAAACTGGCACCATGCTTTGTATAGTGTTTACCACAGGTTGACCTAAAGTAACCCTGGGAACCACTATATACAAGCATAGATCCCTATATGCTGCTGAATTGTCTTCATCTGGGTTTTTTTTTTTCACACGTTTGTTTTTTTTTTAATCATTTCATTTTTTAGACATACAAGTAGGCAGACAGTGTCCCTCTACTTCTGTGACATCACAGGTTGGAGACAAGTTGGCCGGTCTGCTGAAAAAGTTGGTTAGGTGTACAGTATGGAGCAAAGTTTTAGTTTGACAGTTGTATGGCAGTTGTATGGGCAGCTTACCTGCGTTTCTCTGCCCCTTCTGGGCGGTTTTATCAAAGGAAGTGGTGATGATAAACCATCCATTATATTTATATGTCCATTGTGCTATCCAAAATGATTAGTGCAAAGACTTGGTGGAGATCAATTATGATGCTCATTATGGGCCTATCTTTTTTCAGTTGGAAGCAGACGTTGTTGGTGCATCTTTAGGCACCACTGTCGGTGGCACCATCAAAACTAGCACCAGCCCTATGTGATGATCAGCGCTTTGTGCTACTCTGAATCAAGCCTTATGGGTATAAAAACACATTTTATCTTTACTATACCAATAACATCCTACAAATGGTTTTTAAAAAAAAGTTGGTACATATACAGTTTTCTTATTAGTTTTTCATTTTTAATGATTCATTTTATAATGATATTGAAATTATTTTAGTAAAGAATATGACAGAAAGATAATCAACACATAGTTAATAATTTATAAGCAGAATTAAATTTTATACTGTATGTACCTACAGTATTTAAGATGCAGTTATATTCAACATTAAGCAGTGTTAATAACTAGTCTGAAAATCCATGCACAACTATTTGCAATGCCAAAATAGGCAATGAATAGATTTGTTATTATTTTCTGCAGAGGGTCCTAAATCTGTCTTCACCTATTTTTGTCATCTTTATTTGTTCAGTTGCTTTCACAATGCGAAATGCTCTCAACTTATAAAATATGGTATGATGCATAAGTAAACATTTTTAACATAAAATGGCTTTATTTTGTGTGTTAAACTATAACTATATAATTGGCAAACTTCTCCTGCAATGAACATACAGTATATAGTCTAGAAAATGTAATGCATGTAAACCCTAGGTTTAGGGTTAGGTGTTAGGGCTAGGCTAAAATAAACAAAAAACCATATGATGATATTTTATGTGGACAATATCAATATTCTGAATGTGTGTTATGACACTCCTGCACTATTACATAAAACCCCTAGAGTCCCTCTTGTACATATAACAACCACCTGCTGTTTCCTTAGTGTTACACGCACACACCGGTCTTAGGCAGCCGCCAGGTCTTATACCGCCGTACAGTAGGGGTTTATGCAACAGACAGGAGATCATACCCCTTTCACATCGCAAACTTGGCTCTGACCCGGGATTTTGAACACGGGTCCAACTCAGCTGCAACCCGGGGTCAGATCCCTTTCACACTGCACCTTCGACTACGGTTATTCCCGGGTTGGCCCTGTTCACACTGAACCTGGGAAAGCCATGTAAAACCCTATGGATGTCATTAGGCTCACAAAGATAAGATCACAAAAGGGAACAAAAAGGGAGGAGTGGGGACTGCTCACAGCATTGCAGGAATCATGGCTGATGGATTATCACTGTGTAGCCCTGAGTTCATGAGTGTTTTTGCTTTACTGCTGTTTGATTCAGCCAGTGAGAGCATGATGCAGCTTCTGACAGCATAGTGTACAGTACACTTCTTCTTCACTCCAATTAGCCTTAACTGTAATGACAGTAGTGGTATTAACCCCCTCCAGGCTGCCTCTGCTGTTGCCTACAGTATGCTGCCTGTGTGTTTGGATGCTGACATCATCAAGTGAGACCCAGGAACATCCAATCAGTGGTGTTTGCTGAGTCCCAGGTTGGGTCTGTTCACACTGCACATCAATCTGGCTTGTTCCCGAGTTCAACTCTGGTCGATTGCAGGGTTGAACTGCAGAGTCGCCGGAACTGTCAATATTACTGTTGGCGCATTCACACTGCACCTCGACCCGGCAATTTACTGGGTTACTTTTGCGATGTGAAAGGGGTATAGTTAATCACTGGAGTAGTGGTATATAAGCAACAGGTGTATGGCAAGGACACAGTTAACTAAAATACTGACACTAGTTTTGTTCAGCACACTGGAACAAGTAGTAGTAAACGTATAATATGCAGTCAGAGGATATAGACTTCATGTAGAGTAATGCAATTCTTGAAGTGCAGCACAGTATAAAATGTGGAATGCAAGTAATAGTACTCTTGAATCTGTACCACAGTTCTAAATGCAGTAGCAATGGTAAAACAAATTCACTATTTTTGCAGCTGCAACAGCATAGCACAGCAACCCAATATAGAAAAGCAGTAGTGTTTTAAACAATGATTCCAGCAAGGCACAGGTGGATTGGTCAGCAGATAATGAATGCACATATCACACAGCAGTATACCAAGAAGCATATATATTAGCAGAGGTGATGCACAGTAGTGAAACACTTAGCTGAGTAAATCCTTCAGGAAGACAGCTAGGATATCAGGAACAGTAACCAAGAACAGGGACCGAATGGCAAGGCTCCAAGAAGAAGTATCACCATCATGGAAGTGTGGAACTGACTGCCTTTTAACAACTCAGCACTTTAATTAAACAAATGAATAGCAGCTGGTGGCTGCACAGAGCAATAGCAAAGCCAGGACCAGAAGGCACTGTGACTGCAAAGAGTCCTGGTAGTCTACCAACCACTGGAATCACCAGATAATGCACCTTCAGTGACGTGGCATCCCGGTTGTCTAGCAATGATCGGGACACGCGACGGCGGCTCATAACAATGTGCTGACAGTTTAACCATGTTAACCTTAATGCAGGGGTTCCCAACCACAGACCTCAAGGCACACTAACAGTCCAGGTTTTATGGATAGCCATACTTGAGCACAAGTGACTTAATCTCAGTTATTTTGATTTAACCATCTGTGCATAAGCATGGATATCACTAAAACCAGGACTGTTAGTGTGCCTTGAGGACTGAGGTTGGGAATCGCTGCTTTAATGTCTACATATTGATAGTTAACGTAATTACCTGGTCAACGTTCTGTCAACATTCAGAACTTGTCAACAAGTCATACCACACCCCACAGATCAATATCCATAAATAGTCTCTGACGTCCCACAGACCATACCTTTGACTTGAGGAGACATGCTTCCAATATATTTCCATCAACCTCTCTGTGAGGGTCTAATCACACCGTGATAAAATAAAACATGAAAATATAAATATTTACTTTCTCATGAGATTAATGTGTGCAGGTACCTTGGGAGGTAATCTAGCTGTGCTTATTTGCTCTTTCCTGGTTATCTGCTGTGCATGTCTACTGGATGGGGGTGTTAGGTTAAAGGTGCCTACCCATTAGGTGACCTGAAAGTCCGAACGTCTAGTGTTCAGACCTTCAGGTCGCTGAAGTGCGGTGCCCACACTGAACGGCGTTCACTGAACGTCATTCAGTGAAGGAGCCCGACCTCCTATATCTGAACATGCCGAACCTGACGAGCGTCGTCAGGTTGACGGGCATGTTCCATAGATAGTCGGGGTCAGCAAGGACACAGCATGCACGCACATCGCTGGTCCTTGCCGGCTATCCATTACCCTAATTTGTGAACAATGTGACCAAAACCTAGTGGTTTTGGTCTGATTGTTCACAAAGTCGGATAATGGATAGGCCCATTAAGGAATCCTGCTACTTACAGTGTCAGCACAAGCTCTCTAAGATAAGGTTTAATTGCCATGAGCACATGCTAAGCAGGGGCGTTTCTAGAGAGGAGGGGGCCCGTGTGCAGCCTCCGCCACGGGCCCACTCCTCTCTGTCCGGCGGCCGTCAGTGCACTGAGCTGTGCGCGGCCAGCACCGGAGTTATAGACTATGGGCACTAGAGTGTGCCTAGAGTCTATAGAGGTTGCGCTGTTCACGTGGAAAATGGCCGTGGCGGCTATTTTCCCTGCACTGCGCATGCGCAAACTAGGGGAAAATGGCCGCAGTGGCCATTTTCCAGTAATTTTTACAGTGCTGAACTCCCGTGCCGACATGGGACTCCGAAGAGGTAAGCTACTCTATGGGTGCAGGGTGTGTGGGGAAAACGGGCCCCTTGGACCAGGGGGGCCCCGCACCACACACCCTGCACCCATTATAGATACGCCCATGATGCTAAGCAAAACTGCAAATGACACGGAGTAAGAAGATCTGAGTAAGTATAGAAAAGACCCTTACTCACCTGTATGAGAAAAATGTACAGTGCAGGGATCAGCATGAGTTTTGAGAAGCTGGCAGGTGCAATAAAAACTAAGCTACATGGAAATTTGCTATGGAAATGTAGCTAAAGCTGGAAGTTATAGAAAGTTACCATCAATCCTGGTGATAATCCAAATTCTGAAGGAGATAGAGCTATGGGGACAATTGGTCTAGCAGCTGAACCACATGTTTATTCTATTATCCAAGGTAAAGCGTCAACACATTATATGTGGGTATGAATTTCTATTAATCTTTATACCTTAAAGTTGCTATTTAGCGTTGCGTGCGCACAAGAAATAATTGCTTTCCAGACTTTGAGTGTGGTTCCAAAGCACAAAATCTTATTATTATATAAAAAGCATTCAGTTACACACCTTGATCTAAGCACAATTTAGTGCAAAGGATTATATATATATATATATATATATATATACACAAGGTACAATCGATACATACACATGCGCTCTGGATCCAGATTTCCCGGCATCAAATGTGAAACCTCCGCCAACAGAAAGAAAGTGATGACTACCAGATATAGAGCACTTGCATATATACCCTTACAGAGATAGGCAATACAATAGAACGAGTTGGCATAATCCCATTGGTTCTTCCTCCTGGTTCTTCTGTTACGATACAGTTCATAGGTCAGTTTGTATTGTAATAGTTCAGCCCTCCAACGGCTCTTTGTGTGTGTTTTCCCGCAGAAGAACAAGTCTAAACTGGCTAATAAACATTACATTACAGAGTACATTTCAATGCCTATCTCTCTTTGATCCATAACTTGCAGACGCATCTTGTAATTTCCTTGCCGATGGAACCGGAAATCTGCAAATAAACAGTGGTTAAGAATGGCATCAAACATGGTCTGCTTATCATGTACTAAACCTTAGATACCAAATATATGTATTTCACAATAGACTTGATAACGTATAAAACCTTTAATAGTAACCTTAATGCTAGGGAACCTTTTGTGTAAGTATGCAATGTGTCAGTGTGGGGGTGTTGCGTATAGTCGCTAATATGCGTGGTGCGTTTTATGTGTAGAGTGCTTTGATTAACAGCACAACTGTGCACTGTGCGTCTTGTATAGTATATGTATGATTTAATGTGCATATGGGGTATGGTAGGACTTTTAACAATATGCGGTAGCAATGCAGTCGCACAATGCTAATTATAGCATATTAGCATCATACACAATGGTTTCATGCTGACGACGCAAGATGGTGTCGTCAGGGGCAACATAAAATGACGTCGCCCGATTTTAACTTGAGATCTGGTCTCAACCAATCATCCGGCTTCAACATGGGTAACTCTGCAAATTAAATATAAAGATAAGGAACTAATGAGAAGAATTCATTTGATGCACACATTGTATGCAACAAAACTCAGTGCATGTAAGAGCATGAAAGAATACATAGACAGAATGTTATCCATCAATTGACTTCAGTGGGCGCCTTAATAGATTACGAGGAGGTTGCATTGTTGATGCTGCAAAATCTTACGCAAGTGTATGACTTCTTGGTAGTAGCATTAGAGTCAAGTACTACAAAGCTAACCACAATGACTAAATCATACTAAATCATCTTGCAATTTCAAGACTGCATATCTACAGAAACAAATTATGAAAATTCTGTTTTACTGTCAAAAAATTAAAAGCACAAAAAGCCTAAATTACAAATGTTTCAAATGTCTCAAGTTGGGACATAAAGCCTCAAAATGCACCTCAAATGTATGAAGTGGCACCTCATCACTTAAATGTGACAGTAAAGTTAGCCTTGAATGTAGCATATAGCCACAGTAAGGATAGCTGGTACATGAACTCAGGAGTCACAAAGCATTTCAGCTGCATTGAAAGTTGGTTCAAATCATTAAGTGTGAGCCAATTAAAGTCAGAGGTATAGCGGGCAAGATCCTAAATGCCACTAAAGTTAGGACAATCACTCTATACTTAAAAGTGAAAGGCAAGGGGGTCATCTTTTTTTTTATAAAAAATGGGAATTGTATTTGGAATATCTACTTCATACAACCACGGAACAAATTATGAAAGTCTTTGAAAATACTTTGCTGTCTCTACTGCGCAAGATTACTTGAACAATGGCTCAAAGCTTATTTCTGTATAAGTGAATATATACTATAGTACCTCGCCTTGACCTCTCCTGTCTTTCCTTTTCCTATATTCTTTACCCTAGTCTTTTCTTTTCTATCTCTGTTTAATAAAACAAAAATGTATTTGGCATTAGAAATTTACAGGCCCATTTTATTGATTGTATAATCATATAGTTTAATTGAGCAGTTATTATGTTTTATTCTATATGTGTATTATATTATGTTGTTGCTGGTTCTATTTGTAATGTCAGCAACTATATTCTGTTATTATGCTATTACGAATGTAACTGTGTCCCTATTATTTTCCTTGTTTATACAATACCAATAAAATATTGTAAAAAAAAAAAAAAAGTGGAAGGCAAGCAAATTGTCACAGATGTGGAAGACATTTAATTTGTGTTTAACCTAGGATACAGAGTCCAATTGTAAAAGGTTGTTGCATCATTATGTACAACCAGAGAGTCTAGAGTTGCTGTAGCAACCCGTTGCCAACAACCAGTGGTAGCTCCAGAGATGGGGCTGCAGCGCAGTCCAAAATTCAAATAAGGGAGTCACACCAACTGCCACCCTAAATGCTGCCAAACATCCCCGGCTGGGACTCACTGGCAGTTGGTGTGGCTCCCCTATTTGATTTTTGGACTGCCGCCACTGCCAACAACAATGGGGCATAAAGCTTGATATGAGATAAAATTGTGAGATATATATCACCAACCAATCAGCTTCTAACTTACATTTTGCAGGCTGTGTTTAAGAAATGATAGTTTGGAGCTGATTGGTTGGTGATATATATTTCACAATTTTATCTCACATCAAGCTTTGATACATATGCCCCTATACACCTTAGACACTGTGGAATGTCGTGCAATTGTAGCCACTGAATTCAACCAATCAATGGAACTGCGGCACAGGCGGCTAGGACACCTACGCTATGACGAGGTACAGAAGCTTCAAAGTGGTATGGAAGGTCTATGGACAATCTTGTAAAACCAGCATGTGAGAGTTGTGTGAAGGGAAAGCAAACAAATTGCACTTTCATCCAGAGCACAAGTGTCATTAGAGTTAGTGCATAGTGATGTGTGTGGACCAATGAAGGTAGAATTAATGAATGAGAAATATTACTTCATTACATTCATTGATTACACATTTATTTCCTAAGAAACAAAAGCAAAGCTGCAAATAAGTTAAAAGTGTACAAGAACCTCATAGAAAACCAAGCAGATCCGAAACTGAAAGTACTAAAATCTGACAATGGTAGAGAATATGAGAATTAAGATCTAGTCAACTACCTTATAGAAAAAAGGGCATACAGCATCAACTAACTATAGCCTATTCACCAGAACAGAATGGCGCAAGTGAAAGATGAATATAGGACAATAGTTGAAAGTACTTGAGCTATGCTGAATGATTCCAGTCTTGACAGGAGATTTTGGGCCAAAAGCAGTACACACAGCTGTTTGCCACTAAAAATCTATTATCTACAGTGGCAGTCAAAGACAAGACACCATTGGAGGCGTAGACTGGTAAAAAGTCAAATATCAGTCACCTACGTGTATTTGGAAGCAAAATTATACTCACATACTAAAGAGAATAGACAAACTTGATCATACCGTAAATCCATCAAGTGCATTATATTGTCATACTGTAAACAGAGCAAAGGTACCATCTATGTGACCTTAACAACAGGAAGCTTATACTGTCATGGGATGTTGTATTTAATGAGACCACTTCAGTTACTGTATGTCAACCAGAATATCGTACTTCCACAGAGACGTGTGTTGCTAAATATGCCTGCTACTGAAACCATGTCAGCAAGTGAGACAACAATTGTAAACAAGAATTGGAGGAACAATAGTTACAATGGTCCACAGGTCAAAAAACCAGCAGAGAGGTCAAGGAGAATGAGTAGAGATTAGTGGCCTTTGGCAGCAAGGAAGTCACTCCAGCCTTTAGTGAGGGCAGTTTCTGTGAAGTGGAGAGGACAAAAGCCAGACTGAAATGGGTCAAGCATAGAGTGGGAGGAAGTAAAAGGCAATAAGCCTGTTGTATACAACCTGCTCAAGGAGTTTGGAGGCAAAGGGGAGGAAGAGATGGGACGGTAATTAGAGAGAGTGATCAAGGCTGGGTTTTTTAAGAATGGGGAAGGCAAGTGTATGCTTGAATACAGAGGAGACAGTGCCTGATGAGAGGAAAAGATTAAGGAGATGGGCAAGATGGGAACAGGAAACAAAATAGAGGAAGTGGAGGAGGTGGGAGGGCATAGGGTTAAGGGGGGAGGTGGAATGGGGGGGAGGCATTAGGGACATTGCTATATTTCCAGATATTGGGGAAAATGAAGAGAGAATTGGCAAAATAGATGGAGAAGAGGCAGGGGCATTTCTAGAGAGGAGGGGGCCCGTGTGCAGTCTCCGGCACGGGCCCCCTCCTCTCCACCTGGCGGCCGGCAGCGCACTGAACTGTGCGCGGCCAGCGCCGGAGTTATAGACTATAATGAATGCACATGTCACCGGGAAAATGGCTGTGGTGGCCATTTTCCCTGTACTGCGCATGCTCAAACTACGGGAAAATGTCCACAGCAGCCATTTTCCAGTCGTTTTACAGCGTCGGACCCCCGCGCTGACGTGGGACTCCGGAGAGGTAAATAATATTATGGGTGCAGGGTGGGCAGTGCGGGGCCCCCCTGGACCCAGGGGCCCGTGTTCCCCGCACGTCCTGCACCCATTATAGATACGCCCCTGAGAAGAGGGGGAGAAGCAGGATGGGAAAGAGGGGAGGTGAGGAAGGTGGGGCAGAGGAAGGAGTTTAACTGGGTATACACTAGATGATATTTTGAATGATTTGGTTGATTCCAATGTATCGGAACAATAAATCATTCACATCATCCAGTGTGTACACACAATATCGACACGCGCTCCCGCTGGTCATTCGTCGCATCCTCAGATGCAGCATGACCCCTGCTACCCCTCCACCGTCGCTGCCAACATCAGCAAGTGTGTATGCCAGCAGCCCCGCCGGATCTCGTCGCTCACGAGATCGTGCTGGGTACACATCGTCTAATGTGTACCTAAGATGGCAAATAGATGTCAATGGTTGGGGGATTGGGAAGAGATGGGTCTTGAAATAAAACTGTTTAGAGAGGGAAAGGATAGCACTGCAGGTTGAGAGCATAAATGTGAAATGGAGGAAGTCTACATTTGAGCGTGATTTCCTCCACTGTCGCTCGCCAGTTCGTGTACGCTTTTGCAGGTGTGCGCGCTCTTGGGTTGAGGTATAGGGGATGTGATGTGTAGCTGTATCTGGAACTTGTCTGACCTTCCTATAATAATATTAGGATAGGGGGTGATACAGCAGGATTATCCTTTGTAGTATACCAGTATACTCCCATTCAGGGGGACCCCTACTGGGAGTGGGGTAATTCCTTAGGAAAAACTTTAAACTATAGCTCTGATCGCAGAGCTATTTTCCCCCATTAACAGAGTGAAAGAATGAATGATTGAATTGCAGTCTCAT
This sequence comes from Taudactylus pleione, assembly GCA_031769625.1. Classification (NCBI taxonomy): domain Eukaryota; kingdom Metazoa; phylum Chordata; class Amphibia; order Anura; family Myobatrachidae; genus Taudactylus; species Taudactylus pleione. Next base: position 21,961,158 of record JAUIMM010000007.1, on the reverse strand, counting down.
GTAAAGCCCGCTGTTGCAGGTATCTGGTGCATTTGGAATGCCAGGGTTAAGGTATGGATTTGCATAGGTGAGTAGTGACCGTGCAGTCTAGGACCAAAGGGATACATTGTATAGGGAAATTGTGCTTAATCAACATGTACTGAAATGTTGAAATTCACTATGTTGGTTGGAGCTTTACTTTTATGCCATGAGTGCCGCACCTACTGGAATTTGTATGTCAGAAATTCTGTGAAGGCACCGACCACAGCAGTCAGAAGTACTGTGAGTGCCAGATCCTCTCAAGCTTATATATATATATATATATATAATCACCATAAGTCCGGCTCTCCCTGGTGTCAGGTAACTTGGCCCGGTGCCCGCGAGAAGAAGGTAGGTATTGGGCATGAAATCGCAGCACTCAGGGTACTTGAAAAAAGGCAAATTTAATGCGACATCATAAATAGCAGCAACGTTTCTGTACCCACAACCGGCACTGTCCTCAGGCTAAAGAACACTAGACAAAATCTTACCTTAAGTAGCACCCGTGAAACATGCAGACGTCCAAGCCGGAAGCGGGACCACTCACCCGAGCCGGTGGCGCTTGAGAGTGACATCATCACTCACAACATCATGTGCCCATCACCTAAGTAACAAGACAAAACAAAGCAAAACATAGCGCTACTGCTCTACTGTATATAACGGATGAATGAAATGCACTGTAAATAGAAATAACATAGCAGTGTATACTGCAGAGCGAGACAAACTACATAAGCAAATAAGCCTGATGGTTAAGATATAAAGTGCCAATTGGAGGCTGAATAATAGCTAAGTAGATCAGCATAACTAAATAAAAAACGTCAATGTAAAAAATGTAAATACAGAAATTACATAGCATGAGGGCTAGCAAACTCAATATTGATATCCCAATCACAGCCAATAATCAAATAAAGTATTGTAAGCCTAGATGCTCGTTAAGTCCCTTGGGACCAAGAGTGCCTAAACGAAAAATCTAGTGACTTTCCAATTGAAGAAGTTTTAAACCGCGATCACCGCCCCGCAAAGATTGAGGGACGTGATCGATCATCCGGTAATGCAGAGTAGAAAGTGGATGTGGAACTTGACCAAAGTGTCGTGCCACCGGCTGCTCGCTGTTGCCACTCAAGAGAGCTGCTCGAATGGCAGATCTGTGGGCAGCCATATGTTCCTTGAAGGAATGTTCGGTTTTACCAATATAGAAAAGCCCACACGGGCAAATAATCTGGTAGATAATAAACTTAGAATTACAAGTGAGTCTAAAATTGATAGAATATTTTTTACCAGAATGTGGATGACTAAAGGTATCACCAGGGATTAGAAAACCACAGGTGGTACACGTACATTTGATACATCCTTTCTTTCCAGTCAAAAAATGACTAGGCTTTTGGGACAATGAGGTGTGGACATCGGGTTTAACTAGAAAATCTCTAAGATTGCGCCCTCTTTTATAACTAGCCATTAGTCTAGTATCAGCTAACTTAAGATCTGTGTCAGATTGAACCATGGGCCATAGATTTCTGGATGTCTGGTTAATAAAGGAACTAGCAGTATTGTATTTAGTAACCCATGGTAAAATGTTAGTATTAGAGCGTTTAACATGTTTTTTTAATAAGTCCTCTCTATTCATACAAAGGACTTTAGTCTTGGTCTCATAGAGAAGTTTCTCATCGTATCCCCTATCCAAAAATTTCTGGATCATAGATTCCATCTGTACATCGGCAAGGTTGGGATAAGAGGTAATACGTCTAATACGTAAAAGTTGAGAAAATGGTAATCCTCTTTTGAGCGGGTAAGAATGGAAACTAGACATATGAAGCAAATGATTGCGATCAGTAGGTTTGGTGTACAAAGAAGTTTCAATCTTGCCCCGATCAAGAGTGATCTGTACATCGAGAAAGTTGACCGTGGTAGCACTGATAGAATACGTGAATTTTACTGGATGGTTCAAGGCATTATGCTTATCCATAAGTAATTTAAAGGCAGACTCACTGCCACGCCAAAAAATCAGCAAATCATCGATATATCGTCTATAAAAGGCGATATTATCAGAGATATTGCTGTCAGAAAAAAAGACTTGATTTTCAACATCAAACATGTACGTGTTGGCGTACGAGTGGGCCACACTGGACCCCATCGCACAACCAACACATTGCAAATAGAAATTACCATCAAAAATAAAAAAGTTATTATGCAAAACCAAAGACAACAGATCAATAATCAAATCGATGTTGGGCCCACTATACGTGGGATTATCAGTTAATAAACGCCTCATGGCTAATAGCCCTTGGTCATGTGGTATCACAGTATATAGACTAGTGACGTCAATGCTGCAAAGTAAGATATCTTCAGTAAAAACTGGTAGTTCGTTGAGAGAATTGAGTAAATACATCGTGTCCAGAAGATAATATTGGTTTTGCTGGATACAAGGTTGGCATAGGGTATCCAAATAGGTAGCCAGCGGTTGATAGAGAGATTTGGTGGCCGCAATGATAGGACGTCCAGGCGGCTTGTCAAGAGTCTTGTGTACTTTAGGAATGACATATATTACGGGTACAATGGGATATGCAGAGATCAACGCAGACATTAGATCAGAGGAAATCAAACCTTCATTCAATACCCTATGTAAAATTTCGTGCAACTGTTTCTTAAATGCATCGGTCGGATCACCTTTTAATTTTTTATATGTCAAAGTATCACTCAGCTGTCTTTGAATTTCAGTGATATAGTCTGTCGTATTGAGAACTACCAAAGCGCCACCCTTATCAGCCGGTCTGAACATCAGATCAGGGTTTTTAGACAGTCTATTCAAGGCACACCACTCAATGCCAGTAAAGTTACTTCTGGAAGGTGGCTTATCAAAGCACGGTGCGGTTTGTTGGTCTAACAATCGGATGAAAGTTTTGATGGTAGAGTTACTTGACGGGGGGGTCAAAGTTGGATCTGGGTTGCAACTTCAGCAAGGGAGGAGGTATATCAGTGTTAGAGTTGGCATTAGTCGCATTTTTAGAGAAAAATTCTCTAAGTTTAAGTTGCCTGTTAAGTCGAAATTTATCGATTTGCCACTCAAATTTGTCAGGTTCGTTGGTAGGCACAAAAGATAAACCTTTGGACAGTATGCGGGTTTCTAGAGGTGATAATTCATAATCAGACAGATTGATGACTAAACATTCCACCCCCGCGGCGGCCGAACACCTTTCACTCTTCCTCTGCCTTTTACACTGTTGCCCACGTTGCGTGAATCTGCGACAACTCCTCCTGTCAATTTTGCTCTCGTCACCACACCACCTGTGCCTATCAAGTTTTTTGGCTGTTGAGGGGTTTCTAGGTCACTTGCTGAGGATGAAAATTGATACGAAAACTCAGGATTTCTATCTCTTTGTAGTCTTCTGCGAAATAATGGTTGTCTTATATCATGCTGGCGGGCTCTATCAGTCCATTTATACACCCGATAGTTGTCATAATCTGCATCAACCTTAAATCTTTTGTCTCTTTTGAATTTGATCAAGTCTCTCTTATATACTTGTAGCTGATTATGCAATTAATCATACCACTTGACCGATGTATCATTATCCAAAATAGGTTTATGTATCAATTCAAAAGCATTAATTTTCTCCCTCATTGCATTCATTTCTTTGGTGCTCTGCTCAATGATCAAAAGAATTAAATCCATAGAGCATTTGTTGAGTATTCCAACCCATTTTTTACAAAAATTGGGATCGTTGCGCCCTATCGTAGGGCAATTACTAACTCTCAGGCCACGTGGAATTTTCTTATCTCTGTAATAGTCGCTAAGCGAAATGCAATGAAAGTGAAAGTCAATTTCTTTTTTATTTAATCTTAATAGATCATGGTAAACATCTTCACAACTAAAAACTTCACTTTGTTCAGCCATACTTTGTTTATGAAGAATGTTATCTGCTTCAGGTTCAGAAAAACCAAAAGAATCACCAATTTCATACATCGTTTCAGAAAATCCACTGATCACATGTAATTGACTAGGAGTAGCCATGATGAAAAAACGTATCTTAAAGAAGTAGCACCACAGGTCTAACTAAAAAAATTCCTACTCATAAAAAAAATAAAGCATCCCCGGATCAGGCATATACCATGCAGAAAAAGTCAGCTTGTGTAGTGTGTCCAGCAAAGGTTAAAACAACATAGGACAGCAGCAGCGTTCAGAGAACTAAAGTGCATATAGTGCAAAACCACAATAGTGAAAAAAAACAGCTGGAGGGCAATGACAAAACAGCATGAATACTTATGTAGCTTTCGGGGAGCCTTGACGAATACAGGGCATGAAGGATGTCCTCTGCATACCCCACGATACAATCACCATAAGTCTGGCTCTCCCTGGTGTCAGGTAACTTGGCCCGGTGCCCGCGAGAAGAAGGTAGGTATTGGGCATGAAATCGCAGCACTCAGGGTGCTTGAAAAAAGGCAAATTTAATGCGACATCATAAATAGCAGCAACGTTTCTGTGCCCACAACCGGCACTGTCCTCAGGCTAAAGAACACTAGACAAAATCTTACCTTAAGTAGCACCCGTGAAACATGCAGACGCCCAAGCCGGAAGCGGGACCACTCACCCGGGCTGGCGGCGCTTGAGAGTGACGTCGTCACTCACAACATCATGTGCCCATCACCTAAGTAACAAGACAAAACAAAGCAAAACATAGCGCTACAGCTCTACTGTATATAACGGATGAATGAAATGCACTGTAAATAGAAATAACATAGCAGTGTATACTGCAGAGCGAGACAAACTACATAAGCAAATAAGCCTGATGGTTAAGATATAAAGTGCCAATTGGAGGCTGAATAATAGCTAAGTAGATCAGCATAACTAAATAAAAAACGTCAATGTAAAAAATGTAAATACAGAAATTACATAGCATGAGGGCTAGCAAACTCAATATTAATATCCCAATCACAGCCAATAATCAAATAAAGTATTGTAAGCCTAGAACTAGATACAATACTGCTAGTTCCTTTATTAACCAGACATCCAGAAATCTATGGCCCATGGTTCAATCTGACACAGATCTTAAGTTAGCTGATACTAGACTAATGGCTAGTTATAAAAGAGGGCGCAATCTTAGAGATTTTCTAGTTAAACCCAATGTCCACACCTCATTGTCCCAAAAGCCTAGTCATTTTTTGACTGGAAAGAAAGGATGTATCAAATGTACGTGTACCACCTGTGGTTTTCTAATCCCTGGTGATACCTTTAGTCATCCACATTCTGGTAAAAAATATTCTATCAATTTTAGACTCACTTGTAATTCTAAGTTCATTATCTACCAGATTATTTGCCTGTGTGGGCTTTCCTATATTGGTAAAACCGAATGTTCCTTCAAGGAACGTATGGCTGCCCACAGATCTGCCATTCGAGCAGCTCTCTTGAGTGGCAACAGCGAGCAGCCGGTGGCACGACACTTTGGTCAAGTTCCACCTCCACTTTCTACTCTGCGTTACCGGATGATCGATCATGTCCCTCAATCTTTGCGGGGCAGTGATCGCGGTTTAAAACTTCTTCAATTGGAAAGTCGCTGGATTTTTCGTTTAGGGACTCTTGCTCCCAAGGGACTTAACGAGCATCTAGGCTTACAATACTTTATTTGATTATTGGCTGTGATTGGGATATCAATATTGAGTTTGCTAGCCCTCATGCTATGTAATTTCTGTACAGTATTTACGTTTTTTACATTGACGTTTTTTATTTAGTTATGCTGATCTACTTAGCTATTATTCAGCCTCCAATTGGCACTTTATATCTTAACCATCAGTCTTATTTGCTTATGTAGTTTGTCTCGCTCTGCAGTATACACTGCTATGTTATTTCTATTTACAGTGCATTTCATTCATCCGTTATATACAGTAGAGCAGTAGCGCTCTGTTTTGATTTGTCTTGTTACTTAGGTGATGGGCACATGATGTTGTGAGTGATGACGTCACTCTCAAGCGCCGCCGGCCCGGGTGAGTGATCCCGCTTCCGGCTTGGGTGTCTGCATGTTTCACAGGTGCTACTTAAGGTAAGATTTTGTCTAGTGTTCTTTAGCCTGAGGACAGTGCCGGTTGTGGGCACAGAAACGTTGCTGCTATTTATGATGTCGCTTTAAATTTGCCTTTTTTCAAGTACCCTGAGTGCCGCGATTTCATGCCCAGTATATATATATATATATATATATACAGCCATGGCCAAAAGTTTTAAGAATGACACAATTATTGGTTTTCACATGGTCTGCTGCTTCAGTGTTTTTGACAGATGTTACTATGGTATACTGAAGTAAAATTACAAGCATTTCATAAGTGTCAAAGGCTTTTATTGACAATTACATTAAGTTTATGCAGAGTCAATATTTGCAGTGTTGACCCTTCTTTTTCAAGACCTCTGCAATTCACCCTGGCATGGTGTCAATCAACTTCTGGGCCACATACTGACTGATGGCCGCCCATTCTTGCCTTTATAAAGTAAGCTCTCACGAGCAGGGATCTCTTCCCTCATGTGCTTCTCTTTACATTTTTTTCTACTCTTTACTCCCCATAAGGGCACCTAACACATGACTGCCAACTCCCAGCTGCTTATTGTGAGTGCTTTAATCGCTATTGCAGCTATGTATATAAATCGTGTCCTTGTCCTGCACTGTAATGTAAGTTACTTGTTTCTTGTTCACTTATTAGTTCTATGTACTATGTAAGGTGCTGCGAAACACTTGTGGCGCCATATAAAGAATGATAATAATAATAATAATCAATGCTTGGAGCTTGCCAGAATTTGTGGGTCTTTGTTTGTCCACCCACCTCTTGAGGATTGACTACAAGTTCTCAATGGGATCAAGGTCTGGGGAGTTTCCTGTCCATGGACCCAAAATTTCGATGTTTTGTTCCCCGAGCCTCTTAGTTATCACTTTTCCCTTATTGCAAGGTGCTTCATCATGCTGGAAAAGGCATTGTTCATCATCAAACTGTTCTTGGATGGTTAGGAGAAGTTGCTCTTGGTTAATGTTTTAGTACCATTCTTTATTCATGGCTGTGTTCTTAGGCAAAATTGTGAGTGATCCCACTCCCTTGACTGAGAAGCAACCCCACACATGAATGGTCTCAGGATGCTTTACTTTTGGCATGATACATCGCTGGTTGTTGACGTCATACCCACTGGACGATAATGCGGATGATGATTGATAACGATATCGTTCAAATCATCCACTTTATCATTTAGTGGATACATGCCCTAAGGATCTGACATCAGTCATCACCAAAGATTGACTGGTACAAATGATGATCTATTCAGTGAACTAGAATAGGACTTAACTGAGCAGCCACTTCAGAATGCAGCACAGAACACAGTGAGTAGACATGCCAGCCTTGACCGTGAAGAAGCATTAAGCACTTCCTGCCAGTACAATTCACTGTTCAATACATGCTTTTTTTTTTCCAAACTGAACAACTCTTAAAATGACAGTAGTCATTAATGTTCAACTGTTTAAACTGTTCTGAATGTTCAGCTGTTTTATTTACTTACACTGTTATCCAGTTAAATGTTTATTCATTCAAAATAATTCTAATTAAACAGTTTATTCTGTACTATTTAGTCTTCCTAATCTGTACTTGTTTCACACTACATCATCTCCATGTAGAACTATTTTGTCACAACAGAGGCCATTTTATAAGACAGTTAAACCGCTTACATAAATTTTTCTGGAGAAACCGGATAATATACAGTATATCAATCTCTACACAGTATAAAATGAAGTCCATCATTGTGATATATCTTTAACGCACGGGCGTATCTATAATGGGTGCAGGGGTCCGACGCTGTAAAAACGCCGCTGCCATTTTCCTGTCGTTTGCGCATGCGCAGTACAGGGAAAGTGGCCGCCGAGGCCAGTTTCCTGGTGACCTGCGCATACTCTATAGACTCTGGGTGCACTCTAGTGCCCAGAGTCTATAACTGCGGCGCTGCCAGCCGCCGGACAGAGAGGGCCCGTATCAGAGGGCCAACCGACACTCTACAGTGGAGCAGCTCACTAAAAATTAACCTGGGGGCCACCGGACATGGCTAAAACAACAGTTCAGCTAACCCTGCTGCGTATAGGGCTCCGAAGCAAACGGATGGTTACTGCACCTATGCTAATGAAGGTGCATCGGTGGAAAAGGCTTCAATTTTCACGCCTGTATTGGAATTGGACCTCCGCTGATTGGCGAATGGTTACCTTCTCCGATAAGTCACGTTTTCTGCTTCATCGAACAGATCAGCAATCTGAAAACCACAATTGAACAATTTGAAGATTTATTGCCTGATTTTAGGATTTCCCAATCCAGCAATCTGCACCCCTACATTACAGATTTAATAGATCGACTGCAGCAAACACAGATCTGTCAATCTTGAAAGGCCTATCCTTTTACTAGTAACAGTCTGCAAATCTGCTAATCATCTCCATACACTAGCAATCTACAGCCCCAATCGATCTGTGAAATCCAACATGTTGGACAACCTGATTTACCAATTCCGATCACTTTTTCGTTGCAATCTGTGAAGCCCATACATTACAGATATTTATACACAGTCGATTGCAAATTGGTTTGAGAATGTATTTGTGCATTTATATAGTACTGCTGGGTATGAAGTACTTTAATGACTTTAGAACACAATACATACAAAGTACACTGACAGGCATAGAAGGAATAGCATAGTTTAATTAGTGCAATTTAATGTGCAGTGTGAGCAGGTATGAGTGTGACTGATTAGTTACTGTATAGCATTTATCAGGTTGCATTTCAGTTGTTTCAAGTTACAAGCATAACAACCCATTCTTTCTCTTACAAAACAGAGACAGAAAAGAAGTAGGACACTAGATAGACTTTATTATAGACACTGTACACATTGCAACAAAAGGAACAATGAACATGAACTATTGTGTTACATCTTTATTGGAATGCCAAACATTATTTTGGGATATACAAATATTGGCAGTACTGCAAGTTCATTTGACCCTTTACAAAAAGTGTAAGTTGTAAGTATAGTATTAAAACTTTGAATCTGAAATTACTGTAACACTTAAAAGGGAAACAAAAAGGAAAACATGATTTCATCTGGGGGAGGTTTAAAAAAAAAAAACCACACAAAAACTATGTTTAAATTCCAACATGGCTATTTTATGGCAAGCAAGTTGGATGTTTTTGATACTAATTGTGATGCAAATTTTGTCATAGAGCAGATCTTATCAAAACCTCAAGATTATGGGAGATATACATAAGTATCAAAACCCACAATTTTCTTTAAACAAGTCTTAAATAAGTGCAAAGGCTTTGTAAAATCAATATATTCTACTGTTGGTGGAGGGAAAAAATAACAATAGTTTGGTGTTAAAATCAGTACTGTAATTAAAAGGCATAGGGTTCTGAGGAGATGGAAAGATGTCAAGGTAAATCACAAGAGAAACTGCTTTCACTTTCTTTTTTGGATGTGGAAACCACAAAAAAAATAAAAATATATGCTTAGTACTCTTCGCCTTTAGAGTTTATTTTCAAACTTAGGGCCAGATTTACTAAAAGCCACCAATGGATTTCAAAGAGCAATAGTAATTAATGCTAAATCAGGCTTGTTTAGCATTAATTATGTCGAAACTGGATTATTGGCTGAGACAAGATCAGTTTAAAATTGAAGGGTGCAAGACGCCATTTTGCGACAAGTGCCATTTTAAGTTACAACTCACAAGCTAAGTACAGATGGCAATGTTTTTGATAATCTACCAAGGGCAACTGGAAGAACAGCTTCCTGAGTAAAAGTAAATAGAATACACAATGAGTGTTTTTACATACAAATTGGGAATCCCTGTATGCAGACAAGTATAGTTGTGGCAATTGTACTATAATCCAGGCATTGATCTACACAATTGGATTTGTCTGAATCCTAAACAGGTTTTAGCCCCACACCCAGACAGGATGGCCCCAGCTTCACAGCTTGGGGTAACACATTTGCATTCACAGAAGAGTCTGGGAGAACAAAAGAGCTTTTCCTTTGAACACAGGAAAGGTGGGGGCTGCTGAGACAGGGGGCATGTGGAACTATCATGCTCAGCAATCCACACTGCTAGGTGTTCACTTAGTAAGTGTTAGGTGCACCATTTCTCATACACACATTAATACGCACGCATCTGACCCAAGTTAACTAGTGTCTTTATATCAAACCCCGCATACTCACATATCCACATAAAAGGTTTAATAAGCTTTAAGGTATAAGATTTAAGTTTGTTCAGTTAGTATAAATGCTGTGAAATAAAAATATTTGATAACTAAGGTTTTATACAAGCTAAGAAAGCAGTGTTTGGTTTCGAACTGATGCATACTCTTTCAACAGAATTCCGGTACTATCGGTGTGGAGATCGCATCATACATTCCCAACTTATGGACCGCAGAGACTACAAGCAACAAAATTTATATTTTATGAACAACTGTTAGGATGTAGCATGGGGGCGGGAGGGAAAAGACTCCCAGTTGTTAGAGGCTGGGCGAGTCTATTTGAACCAGCCTGTTAAATGCACTGTAACAGATGCTTCTTCCCTGGGAACCAATGATATCAGCAACAAACTTCTCTATTGTCCTGTCTATTCTGGGGGGGTATAAACATGTGTGCTCAAACACTGGGTCTCAGTCTTCATGCTGAATGCTGACGGACAAGGGGTTTCTTGCTGATACCTAACATCTGGACCAAAGGCACTGCGTATGTATACTGTACTTGGGTCTGTATAATTCCTTTGCGCTAAATTGTACACAGATCATAGTGTGTAACTGACTGTACTTTTACTTGAATAATACTTTGTGCTTCGGAACCACATGTTCTGAGTCTGGAGTCTATTTATTGTATGACTGCGTACGTAAATTAGCGTCATCCTTAGAGGGTTATAGGTAGGATTTTAGAAGGTACAGGCAGGGGTATATAGAGGTTCAATTTTAATATCGTCAATTACTATTGCTCTTTGAAATCATTGGTAAAAGCCGCTAGTTATCGGTAGCTGTAATGTGACAGATATGCAATGTCACAAACGATTACTCTAATGCCGCGTATCCACTTGCCGATTAAAATGAGTGATTGAACAATAACGATATTGTTCAATCACTCATTGTGCATGAAAATGGCAAAAACGACCAGCGATGCGCGCTCCCGCTGGTCGTTTTCAACATCAATCATGCTAACGACAGATTGACCATGTTCAGGGAAGAGGGAGGGTGCCTACACTGAACGACATATCACTCAGTGTAGGCACTGCAGGGGAAGAGGAACGACTGTACGATTACAATGTTGTAATCGTACTGTTGTTCCACTATCTGCTAGTGGATACGCATCTTAAGGGGTAGATTTACTATCTTTCAACAAATGCAACAGTTTTTACACTTAAGGTCACATCTTCTGCCAATATGGCAGTATCTGCAGGTGTACAAAAGTCTGGCCTGCTCAATGGCAGGAGTTGGGTGGACCTTGTGCATTCTTTGCCTATTAGGCTCACAAATTAATCTTACGTTGCACTTCAGTGAAAAAATAAGTTTTTATTTTGCAGGTTGGGATCAGTCAAATGAGCTGAAAATGGTAGATGGGTATTTAGGAAGACCTTCTCCATTTTACAGGTAGGTGCACATGGCTTGAAGTCTTTGACTAGACAGATGCTGGAAACTTTTTCACTATAATGTTAATAGAACACATTTTACATTCTCCAGTTACACTTTTGTGACACAGCACAGTTAGGTGCACTTCAATCTAATACAAATAAGAAAACATACAAAAGTATATGTAATAAAGATAATTCTGAAGTCCTTCCACTCATGGTTAATTTATAATAAAGCAAGTAGTATATTACGAGAATATGCAAGTTTGACTTTGTAGTAGCATGTTTTCTGTGCCATATGCATTTTCCAAAGCGTCTAGAAACCATCATATGAGCAGACCAGAAAGTAGGGATAGAGGTGAGTCGCGGCATGACCTCCGACCAGCGGGACCCGCAGACAGAAAGATGATGGTTGTTCAGGGTGTATGAACAACCATCATCTGCAGATATATCTGCTAGGTGCGTACCCACCTTTAGGCAGGCCAGTTCCTCCTCCCTCTAGTTCTTCCCTAGGACACTCAGTGTTCCGCAACCTTGTCTACTTCTCCTCCTGAGTGACTCAGTAAGTTGCCCTACCCATACCCCAGTTATCGGTCTTAGGTACTTGTGCTGTTGTATCTTGTACTTTTGCTCTGATACCCTGTTATTGTGAAATGTTTTGTTAACTTTCTGGCACCTTATAGATAAAGGTCCATATACTCTACTGAGCAAGAATAGCAGTGGAAGATTTTAGGTTTTTCGGAAACAGGTAAATATAACTCTTTCATGATTTCATCATGCTAACAGTTTAATACTATTAACAGCCATTCACACCGAGCCCTGCCTACTCATGTCCCCATACTAAATGCTCAACTTTACCTTGGTCTGACACTCTAAATGGTAAAATTGGTTATCACTATGGGAGCACCGATCTATCTTTTTTTTTTTCATACTGGTGCAATCTTTATTTATTACAGGGACAACAAGTGTAACACTTGTGTCAGTAGCATGGACTTGCGTCCATGTAGGTACATGTGGTTCTAAAAACTCCAGCATAAACAAATTTTAACTGTTTTGCACAAACAATAAGCGGATGCTGTTTTATTAGAAGTCTACAAACTGCAGGATGGCAAAACCCCCATTTTGCAAAAACGAGCAATTGACCCTTATGTCTGGTACACACTAGACGATATGTTGTCCGGTCCCGTGGATTGGAGAACATATCAGGCACATTAGCGCGTGCGTCTACCCGCTATGTTGCTGATGATGCCCAATCCAGCCTGTCATCATCGACATCGCCCGTCGAACCTGCAGCACGGCCTTCGCCATCGCTGCCGGCATCGGCAAGTGTTTATGCACCCCGCTGGGCCCTGCCGCTTGCGATATCGTGCTTGGGTACATATTGTTTAGTGTGTACAGACCTGGGCAACATATCTGCCAACCTAGGGACCTGCATACCACGTGGACGATTGGTAAGACAATACACTTTTACCAAACTGCCACTCCATGTGTCTGCGCTTACATTACATTAAATTAGCCTGCCCAGTGAGAGATCCGTCACCGGCGCTCCATGCAGCAAGTGTACTTGTAAACAGCCAGACGTGCCAATATATCTGCAAGATATATCGTCATCAGCTGTGCTGCAGGACAGAAGCGATGTCTGGACGTTATCGTTAACAGACATACAGTATGTAGACCCTCGCCGATGTACTACAGATAGGACGCTCGTCGGCTGACTTAACGCCATATATCGTTTAGTTTGGACCCAGTCTTAGTAACTTAACCTCTTAATGATTCATCCCCATTGCATAGTACTTTGTCATCTCATTAAACACAAACAGCAAAGAAACTTCAAAAGTATTAAATAAACAAAAATGCTATCATTGCAATTTAGTTTACTAAACTGTATTAATACGTGGGGATGATTGTGTAAACAAGCACCATCAAAACAAAAATCGGTTTCTATGTATGGTATGTAGTCAGGAAGCCGGCGGTCAAAATACCGACCGCTGGCTTCCCAACTGTGAAATCCCAGCATGGGACTAACGACAGACATCTAAATACAGACGCCCATCATCAGCCCCACACCGAAATCCCGACATACTGAATCTAGGACCTGTTAGCTGCGGGGGGTGGGGGGAGGGGTATAGGGACTCAGAGACTTCGAGTTAGGCACCCCCCGGGAGGGTTAGGACTAGGCTAGGGGAAGGGGGGTTGGGGTCAGGCATCCCCCCGGGAGGGTTAGGTTTAGGGAGTGGGGGTTAAGTTTAGGCACCCCTGGTGGCGAGGTTAGGCACCCCTAAGGGAGGGTTAGGGGGAGGAGAGGGGAGGGTTAGGGTACTTACCAGCTGCCATCGGGATCTTCATCTGCCGGGCTTAGGTCCGGCAGTATGTAATAACGATTCCCTTTGTATATTTGCTACACATTATTGTGACTTTATCAAGCAGCAATTTGTAAAACCCAACAATTTCCAGTGTGTTTTTGGACAGCTTACAAACTGCCAAATTTGTCAGAGGCAACATCAATTAAAAAATTTGCTTTAAAGCCATCCTAGAGATGATGACCAATAAATATTAGAGAAAAATGCATTAGACAATACATATACAGGACATATCTCTCAGTAATCACTAGGCAACTTACAAAGCCATCAAATAACAGTACAAATCACAACTTTTCCTTAAACACACTATATGGTTTGAAAGGTTTTGTGGAATTTGAAACCGCTGCACAAAACCAGCAATTTGAATTTCAACCCTGCAAACCGCTACATAATAAATCCAGTGGTTAGGTGGGCAATGTTAGGCGAATTTGAACCCAGACAAAATCCACCCTAAAATGCTGCTTGATAAATTTACGCCATAGATTATGTTTTATATACTGACATGGCAAAAAGATGCAAATTAGAGAGGCTTTACAAAATGAAAGCTAGACTGACAGTCTATATGTCAGTAACTCATAATGGACAGCTTAAAAAGAAAAACCTCCAACAGCTTGAAAGAAACGTATATCTTCATACAGTTACAGCACATTCTAAAAACTTAGAAAACAGTTCTCTTCTTCCTCCATAGGGGACACAGTCTCTATGCTGGGTATAGGTTGGTGGGTAGGAGTCTGGGCACCACATAGTTAATACTTGTTACCCATCAGCCCAGGCTCCCTCCCCCTATGCCCCGATACCAGCCACAAGCACTTGTTTTTTGTTGGTGCGCGCAGGAGCATAGTGTGGCAGCTGTTCAAACAGCTTAATATTTTCTTTTATTTCTGTTTCTATTTTTTTTACATCAGAGTGTGAAGTGCAGGGTGTCCTGTAGGAGACCTACACTGCTGCTCCATCACCCCAGCCATTGGGTCAGAGTCTTTGGCTGGAGCTTCACTGATCAGAGGGGAGCCGTAGCTGGCGCAGCCGGGGAACAGGTAAGGTGGCTGCTTACAGTGAGCTGTGACTTTTCACCGCCGGTTAGGGAGACATCAGCATCGTGCTGGCACCTGGGTCTATTCCACATCCCCACTAGACAACCAGGGCAGTTTGGAGCCGCAGTGTAGGCCATTTGCCTTGGGGTCGATGCCAGAATGGGGAGCTAAGCTCTCCCCTCTAGCACCTCCCCAGCCCCTGGGCGCTTTCCCTAATTCCTTCCCAGGGTGACTCTTCCTATCTGCCCTCCCTCAGAGACACTGGGCAGGTATTTTCACAGTGACAGTTCAGCTGGTGGCTGGAGAGTGCAGGCTCTGGGTCTCCCTGTATTCCTCGCCCTCAGTGGTCAGGTTATACTAGGGATGGCCATCGACCATCGATTCATAATCATCGATGGTTTATGGCTGATGTCAAATACTTTTCCCATCGATGGGGGAGAACCAGATGGAAGAACATTGTTGTTTTTTTTACAAGGTAGGTGCTTCTGTGCTGCGTAATTGTAGGACTTGTATTGCCGTTTTCTTCACAGGTTCCGGACCACAATAGTCTCTGTGGGCCTGATTCAGACCCGCTCGCAAGCGGGCCGATGGTCCCCTTCTGCGCATGCGCCGCCTCCGGGGTGCGTGAGTGACTGAAGTTTAGTTGCTCCGGGGCTCGCTACAAGACGTCCGGCTGTCGATGGCGAGTGACAGCTTGCCCCGATTTGTAGGCGGGGAGGGGTGGCGGTTAGGCAAATGCAGGCGTTCCCTTAGGAATGCCTGGCATTTGTGGGCACCCTACTGACATCACTAGTGATGTCAGTAGTGGACTTCCTGCTCTATTAGAGCAGGAAGTCCACTCGGGTTTGCGGAAGCCGAGAACCTACCACAGGGTCTCGTCGCAAGCCCAATGGTCGCGATTTGCGCAACCATCTCCAGGCCGCTCGCAGAAGCTGTGGGTGGTCACTCACAGCTTAGCGAGCGGACTGGTTAAAAAAAAAAAAAAAAATTCCCCGCCCTGATTCAGAGCGAGCGCTCACTAGCAGCGAGCGGTTTTGAATCATGCCCCGTGTCCGCTGTTTTACTACCTCACGAGGTTCTTTCAGCTTCACTTGTCAGAGAGGAATCTGCAGGGCTTCCTCGCTATCCCAGGAAACGTTGCAGTTAGTTGATAGGCTCACATCCCTCTGCCGGTATCCCTTCAGACGCGGCCCATATCTCCAATGTGATGCAGTCTCCTTTGCTGCCTTCTGCTATACACAGCCTCCTTAGATGCAATCGTTTACGCAGCCTGTGCATGGCAAGTGTCATAATCTTTCAAACAGATGCTGGACAGTGACCGCACATCTACGTGTAAGCCCTCTAGATGGGACAGCTCTACACCCTTGTCTAATATTGATTCAGACTCTGAGGTTTCCTCAGACCATGAGGAAATGTATTGGTAGCCTCTGATGTTGAGACGTCTTCTATTTCTGAGGATTCCCAACCTCAGGTAGATGTAGTTTCTTTTATCAAAGCAGTTAAATCAGTACTGCTAATCAAGGATGCTGAGCCAGCACCTTTGTCCAATGATCCAGTGTTTAAGCTTCAAAAGAAGGCAGATTCAAAGTATCCTTCCTCTGCGCAGCTTAAAGACCTTTTGGTGGAGGCATGGTCCCACCCTAATAGGTGCTTCCAGGTTTCTAGGCGCTATGCTTCCTTTTATTCTCTACTGACTGCCGATCAGGCTAAATGGAATCTCCTCCCCTGGTTGATTTGCCCGTCTGGACAAGAATTCCACCATTGTTCTTCCAAACACAGTATCCCTTAAAGGATCAGACGTATAGGAAGATGGAAACTTTTCTTAAATCCATTTATTCTAATGCAGGTGTGGTAGCACGTCTGGCCCTGGCATCTGCCTAGGTTGATAAGGCCATCGGTCACTGGGCAGATGCCCTGGAAGATGGCCTCACTTAAGGTACCCAAAGGAATGAGCTTTTTTTTTTGTCTTTCGTGGGGAATATCAGAATGTTGGCTTCTTATTTTGTAAAGCTATAGACACAGGTATACTAACTTCCAAGGTTTCGGCGTCTTCCGTGTAAGCTATGAAAGCTCTCTGGCTTAATTTCTGGCGTGCTTATGCTGACTCTAAGGCCCTTGAGGCTCTCCCCTTTTCAGGGGATATTCTTTTTGGTCCGGAATTGGACAAGAGGTAGCGGCTACGGTGGCAGCATCCAAGACAGCCTCCTTCTGGGGCAACCCCGAAGTCACAATCTAATTTTCACTCCTTCCATCCACAAGGAAAAGCCAAGGGCCTGTTGTTCTCTAGGTCCCAGGGATCCTCCGCTAAAAGCTCTAAGCCAACAGGTAAACAACCCTGGTCTACAAGGCACCCTGCTACTAAGCCAGCCAACAAGCCTGCTGTATAACAGGGCGGGCCTCAACCTGAGGGACACCAGCTTACACTTTTTCCGAGATTTGGAGGGCGACCACAACGAACGTCTGGGTAAGAAGTGTAGTCTCCCAGGGATCCACGTTGACATTTTGGTAGCATCCCCTGACCCAGTTTTAAAAGCAGGTACCTTGAGGGATTCCATTCACTCTCTACTAGCTCCAAGGTCATTGTTCCGGTTCCCCAGTCTCAGAGGGGCGCGGGCTTCTATGTCAGCCTCTTCCAAACGGTTCCTTTCAAACGATTCTCAATCTGAAGTCACACAACAGGTACTACGGATTCCCAAGTTCCGCATGGAATCACTTCACTCCATTATACTAGCCCTCAGGGCAACATTCGCAGTCGTGGTGCCATGAGGGAGGTAATTCACATTCTCCTTTGGACGGAGCGACATCCGTGGTCCTTGTCGGCAGTCTACATCCCCAGAGTACAAAATTGGGAAGCAGACTTCCTAAGCCGCCAGGACGTTCATTCGGGAGAATATGCTCTACGTTCAGACATCTTTTAACTCCTGGTTCTTCGCTTGGGGCTTGCCGGACATCGACATGATGGAATCTCGGCACAAATCGACCAGCTTAAGAGGTATGGCTCACGCACCAGAGATCTGGGGGCCTTTCTGGTGGACATCTTGGCGGTTCGGTGGAACTTCCCACTCTAGTACATCTTCCCTCCAATCTCTCTGATTCCGCATGTCCTCGGCAAGTTGAAGTTGGAGGACGGCAGAGTGATCATAGTGGCTCCCGATTGGCTGCAAAGGGTTTGGTACGCAGATCTTCAGGGCCTGTTGACGCTCCTCTGAGTCTTCTACTTCAGCCAGATCTTGTGTCTCAGGGCCCGTGTTTCCATCCGGATCTGGCTCGTCTTGCTTTGACAGGGTGGCTCGAGACATATATCCAGAGAGCTAAGGGGGTTCTCCACGTTGGTCATTAACACTATGCTTAGGCTAGAACTTACCATCGGCTTTGGAGAAGTTACTTTGACTGGTGTTTGGCTAGGAATTTAAACCCCAGGTCGTTCGAACTCGCTCGAACTCTAGATTTTCTGCAGGTGGGCTGGATTTGGGCCTCCACCTTGCTTCACAGAAGGTGCAGGTTTCAGCCATTCTGTACTTTTCTAGAGACAGATTGCAGTGTTACCCGTTTGGACTTTCATGTACAGCTTCCATTTGTACCACCGGTGGCTCCTTGGAATTTGTCTTTGGTTCTTAAGGTCCTTCACTCTTCGCTTTCTGACACAGTGGGCATTCGTTGGCTTACCTAGAATAGTCTTCCTTCTCATCATAGCTTCTGCCCAGCGGGTATTGGATTTGAGCGCATTGTCCTGTCGCTCTCCATTTCTGATCTTTAACCAACACAGGGCGGTCCTTCGAACACGACTAGGCTACCTTCCTAAAGTTGTTTCCAGATTCCACATCAAGAGATTGTGGTCCCTTCTTTCCAGGTTCCAGATTCTACACCGGAGGCCTCCTTGGATGTCATGCAGGCCCTCCGGATATATGTGGACAGGACAAAGGGACCTTCGTAAGACAGATGCTCTCTTTGTACTGTATGACTTTCACAAACAGGGCTGGCTGGCTACTAAACAGTCTTTGGCCAGATGGATCCATTTGACTATCCGCCACGCTTATGCTGCGGCTGACCTACCAGCTTCGTCTGTGGCAACGGCTCATTCTACCTGGTCGGTGGGAACTTCGCAGGCAGTGCGACGTGGTGCCTCTGCGGAGTAGCTGTGTAAAGCAGCCCCATGGTCCTCTGCCCATACATTTCTGTAGTTCTATTCCTTTGACACCTTCACCTCTCCTGATACGGCTTTTGTGCGAAGAGTTCTCAGCGCAGCTCAGGAGCGTCCCCTCTCCTCCTTCTTGCTCCTTGCCTTAGGCTTGCTAACTTAACTGAAGTGCTTGTGGCATAGGGGGGAGCCTGGGCTGATGCGTAACAAGCATTAATTATGTGGTGCCCCGATTCCTACCCACCAACCTATGCCTAGCGTAGAGCCTGTGTCCCCTATAGAATTGAATAAAAGGATTTAACAGGTAAGCACATAAATTTTTTTTTCTTTTTAAACAGGTTAAAAAAATAAATAAAATATCGAACTGCTGACACATTTTGGGATATATTTAACAGGCTGTGGACTTCAAGCATCGGCAAGTCCTGTGCGATACTGCACGATCTTTTAAATAGCAGTCATTTAAAAGGCAAAACTGCTACTTTAAAACAATGGGCAGCCTCGCATGGGACTCGCCAATGCTTAAAGTCCACAACATGTTACATATACCCTGACCTGCTGACACATTTTGTGTCTAGTGTTAAGAATCATATGCTTGGTAAAATATTAGGGTGGTGTAAGCAATTAAGTGCATAGCACACTATTATACAGGATATTATGAGGCTTTAATGCTTAGTCATAGCAAAGGCAACATACAAATATTTGTGTCTGCCATGTTATGCAGATTATGCTGGGCACACACTATACAGTTATCTGGCAGATTCAACTAATATCGGCCAGATAATTGTACTATGTATATGCGCAAATTGTTGGGCATGCCAAATCATCCAGCTTTCCAGTCCGATGCAATTTTTTGAAGTTTCAAGTCGGCCACATCGGGTAGTGTATGCACTACTGCGGCCGACCGACAGACATCTCCCCTGTTCCTTCACAAAGGAAAATCGGGGAAATGTCTCCTCCCCAGTAGAGGAAGCCAGATATAGTGGGCAATAAACTGACATATCTCACAGTGCATGGCCATGATATCTGCTATCATGTGTGTGTCAGACGGACAGACTTCATCTGTCAGTGTATGCCCAGCATAAGCTGCATAAGGGAACACAAATATTTTTAAGAGTGACAATACTCTGGGGGCTGGTTATTGCTTAAAGCAGGGGTCGAGAACCTTTTTTTTGTCCGAGGGCCACTTTAATATATAGAACATTAATCGAAGGCCTGGTGCAGACCACGCCCCCTCCATGTGATGTCACACGGAGGCGGGACCACAATCACCGGTGATCACAGCAATGCCCGGAACATCCTGAGGATGCTCCGGGGAGCTGTAAGGGCAGCAGTGTGACCATCTGACGTGTCCTAAGGACGCTACAGGCAGCACTGCTGCATAGATTCTGGCTGCAGGGTGCCAATCTAGGCACCCTGCTTGCCAGATGAGGCTAGCAGAAAATAGCTCAGAGGGCCAAACCAAATGATTCCGGGGGCCTTATACGGCCCTCGGGCCTGAGGTTCCCCATCCCTGGCTTAAAGCCATCAGTCTTTTATAATGAGGATATTTTGACCAGATGGGGCACAATATTTAAAGAGCAAGCAATATAGAAGCTGCCTTGATTGACTTTTAGAATTCAGATTAAGGGCGGTATTCAATTAGTTTCGCATAGGCGAGAAAGTTTCGCCTGCCCTACTTTTAGCCTACATTGCGTGTTTTGGATGCGAAAACTTTTCGTGTCCGTCCCCGCTATTCGCCATATTCAATTACAAACCAGGTGAAAACGGCAAGCGGCGAATGCGGAACAGGTAGAAAGTACTGTCCGAATTGGGGAAATCAGTCTAAAACCCCCAAAAAGATGCACTAACATTGGGGATCAATGTAAAAGTGTTCCAATAGCCCTAATAAAACTATTTGGGGTACTGAAGTTGTTGAAAATTCTTGTTATTAGCGTCCTTGTAAAAGTGGTGACGAACGGCATTAAGCAGTATTTTTTTTAGGTGAAAAATTTCACTTTAGAGACCTAAAAATATGCTAGCTTGTCAAATTTGGGGTACTTGAAAATGGGTGCTAGCATATTTTTAGGTCTCTAAAGTGAAGTTTTAAAAAACATGAAAAACACAACTGTTGCATGCACCTGCAATCCCAAAGACACCTGACCCATCCTTGCAGACCCCTAAGAAGGCTATTTCGCTAGTTTTTATGGTTGTCCCCTCACTTTGTACTTTTTCGTTCCCCAAAATGAAAGTACTTTTTTTTTTTTTTTGACAGTTGTCCTTTGGGGGCTGTCCCAAGGGTTCTGAGTGGTTCCCCACCTTTGCACCCCAAAATACAAATGATGTACTTCTTTTCTCCTGCTATTCTTAGGCAAATCTTTTTCGCCTATTACATTGCATTGACTTTCCGCGTAGGCGAAAACCGGCTGGAATTGAATTTGGACAGAAGTTCCAACCACTTGAAAAGCCATAATCGGCAATACTTTTCCGTGGATCCCGGCTTTTCGCTTCTAATGGAATATGGCCCTAAGTGTTTTGTACAATATTTTTATATGTCTGCGACACTGACAGGCAGTATGTTTATGCTTGAGTCGCCCTTCAGTTCTTTGTTCAGCTTCTCACCCCTTCCTATTCTCTCACTCCACTTATTACCAGTTAGACTTCTACTTGCTAGTGTTCCTTCCCTACCATCATGCCAAACTATTCCTTCTTTTTAATCTTTACCCTCATCTGACTCTATTTTCTATCCAATGAATCTCATTTTTTTTCCTACCACCCAGGTGATTGCCCATTTTGTCCCTCCATAGCACTCATGTCACTAATCTCTATGTAAAATCCTGTTTTCTGTCATTTCTTTACCTTTGGTTGCTTGTACCTACTTCCTACCTCACTCGCGTTCATATGCTGGCCACATGCCTGGTTATAAATACTTGTGCAATCCCAATATAATCTGATTGAACGGCTCATTAATCGGACATGTGTCAACATTGTATGACTGTACCATAAACTATCTCGCATTCTTTTCAGCCCCTCCCCAAAAAGTGATGCACCATAATCAATCGTGACACCCACACAGGAATGTCTTTGAGAACTGGCGGTGGTAATAAGGAGAAAGATTAAGAAAAAAAAAAGATGATGAAAAAGCTAAAATTAATCTATAGAGGGGAAAAAAAAAAAAAAAAAAAAAGTACTAAAATCTGTCTGTCTACTAGTTATAATTACTGTCCCCTATACAGTGGCATGATCACATTTGATAAATACACAACTGTGCAAAGGGCAGCCATATTGCCATTACATGCTAAAGAAGTAAAAAAAAAAACAAAAAAAACTAAAAGGGAAACTACAGAGTCTACTGTGAATAACCAGCATGAATCTGTTATGGAGGGAAATGCAAAAACTGTTCCTTTATAACATCCCCATAGGGGTTTTATGGCCAACTGGTAATGTAAGACACCCATGCTAATGGTTTTCCAGCTATAAACTGAGTTTCTATAGAACGTCGCTATATAAAACTAGAATATATATTTATTTCTATTTCACTACTTAGTTATTTAAAACTGAAAATTTCTATTCAAACAGTATATGCAAAAAGATTAAGCTCTAACATTAAGTGACAACTGTAAACACAATTATAATAAAACTATAGCACCTAATATTAAAGAATATTTTGAAATATTCTCCAATCAAACTCTAACATTTACCAAATAAGGGACCGAACGGATCAGGACATAAATTGGATGTGTTGCTTTCAGGAGCTTGAGAAGTAGTTTTTCCCTGCACATTGTACCCGTTTGGTCAGAAATAGAACTGGAGAAAACCTAGGGGTAAATTTAGTTTTTAGAAGTGGAGATGTTGCTCATAGAAACCAATCAGATTCTAGCTATTATATTCTAGACCAGTGGTTTTCAACCTTTTCCAACTCGAGGCACACTATGCACGACTTTAAAATTGCCAAGGCACTCCATCCGGCGATGCGGCGTGCGCGACCTATGCAAAAACATACACATTGGCTCTCACATAAAAAAAACACACCCATTGGCCTCCACAGGAATAAAACACACATACAATGGCCCCAAAGAAATAACACACACATACTTTGGCCCTAACATAAAAAACATAACATTGGCCCCCATAGAAAACAAAACAAAACACATTGCTCCCCACAAAATCAAATCACACTGGCTACCACATCAAAAATAAATAAAAAAATTTCTAGACTTACCTGTCTGTCATCGGCTACAGGCTCCCACGGTGAAGAGCTGTCAGCAGTGGCTGGCTGGTCGCGGGCAGCTAGGAGGAAAGGGCTGGCTGGCCACGGGTGGGTGGGAGAGAATGACTGGTTGGGTGGCTGGCCGCGGGCGGGAGGGAGGGTAGTACTGGTTGGCCGCAGACGGGAGGGAGAAAAAGGGATGGCTGGCCGCGGGCGGGAGAGTAGTACTCACTGGTTGCAGGCGGGAGGAAGAGAAGGGCTGGCTGGGTGGTCGGCTGCGGGTCGGAGGGTAGTACTGGCTGGCCGCGAGTGGGAGGGAAGGGCTGGCTGAGACTCTGTTGGGGCGGGCAGGCAGGCCAGGCAATGCGGCGTGCTTGACCTGTGACCTGCCTCGTTTAGGCAGGTCAAGGCCCGGGGATGCCTGATCCTCCCAGAGGCAGCGCTGCCAGGTCCGAAGTTCTTTAATGGGACCGGTGGCTCTAGCTATGCGGCACACTTCACAATCAGGTTGAAAACCTCTGTTCTAGACGGTGCTAGTTAACAGTTAAATAGAACCAGATTGGTTGCTATGGGCAACATCTCTACTTTTAAAAACTCTCACTTTAGTAAATATACCACCTATTCTCTCAGGGGCTAATTCAGCATAGGACGGAATTGCAAAGCCGCACACAAGCAGCTTTGCAATTCTATCCTTGCAAATATGCAAATGCTGCTGGAGGTGTCTGACACGCCCTGCTGAATTTGCTATCCCAGCACTGCCCAACGTCGCAGGCTGGATTAACCATCGGTCGCAATGGTGGATGGCACCGGCAAGCTGAGTAAGCCACAGCTTACGCAGGCTGCCCAGCTTGCGAGGTCAGAAAACTGTGTCCGTTTCTCAGATCCTGGCCTCGCCAATCCCAAAAAATGGGGCGAAACGTTTCCAGGAACGCTGCCCGTCCCAGCCCTGTAAATGCCTCTGCCTGTCAATCAAGGAGAAGCATAGAAGGGGTTGCGTGTGTTCACACAGGACCCATTATGCCCATGTGTAAAACGGGATAAACGGGAATCTGCGTTCAGCAATCAGGCCATCTATATGGAATTCGTAAATATACTTCGGTTATGCAGTTTGTAACTTAATCCGTCTCACACAAACCCTTTATTTACTCACTCTACAGTGAAATGAAGCGAATAGTGACTTGAACTACCGCCACATCTGTACTTGCAGTCCACTTAATACAAGACATTTTTAACATTCACCAAAAATACAGCATTTGTAAAAACTCAACACACAGTTACACCATAGGCATTTGTTAATGTTATAATGCTGAAAACAAATTCATTGAAAGTGTCTTTTTTTTAACCACATCAGTCTATAAAATACATTCACAGTTATGGGAAAGGTTTACCCATTTGTATATCTTTCCATTTTCTTTTATGTATCTATTTTACAATATACCACATATCCTAGATCACCAACATATTGGGTACAATCAGCAGCTGAACAATTCAGATAGAGGTGTCTATGTACTAAGCCTTGAGCTTCCGATCCACCGCCCTATCTGATGATTGGTAAGTGCATGCACACTTACCAATCGTTGGCCCGATGTAAGTTGTGACGTCAGGTACGTCACAACTTACATGTGCCCACCCAGTTGTGATGTCAGTCACTGGTGGCCTCTGCAGCAAGTGTACGGGCGGTCAGCTGCAGCTATATCAGCCATCGGCTGCGGTACACAGCCGTTGCAATAGGTCTGTGAACGACGTCGTTCACAGAAATATCGCTGGTATACACCCTCCAACATGCTCACGATATATCGGCCAGTGTGTACCCAGCATTGGAGAAAGATAAAATGGAGAGAAAGTACCAATCAGCTCCAACTGTCATTTTTCAAACAACGCCTGTAAATTAGCAGTTAGGGGCTGATTGGTTGGTACTTTATCTCTGTCCACTTTCTCTCTTTGCAAGGCTTTGTACACAGACCCCAGAATTTAAAAACTTTAAAATTTAGCATGTTAAGATAAACGACAGTTTTTAATTACCAGGGAATGTGGTGTTACCCAATCTGGAAGCCCCCCAAAACCTCAGACTGTGCTGCACTACTACCACTTGTCTCTTTCAGGCAGGCAACATTATTGTCCTTTCACTCCACTGTGAACTTCTCATACATGGAAATAAAAGGATCATACGGAAGAGCAGCGACAGCTCCACTACCTCCCTGAAATGCGTCATCCTTAAGCAGTGTAGCCAAAAGCATCACTATACCACTGCAGATACCAGGAGACGTGTTGGAATGGGTGAACACCACACCCCAGGTAAGTAATAATACTTAGTTTAAATTTAACATAATCTTGTGCTCCACCCAGAACTTTTATTTTGTAAAGTTCTTGTTTAAGTGGCATTAACATTCTTACATCGAGAGGATGCCCTTTTAAACAGTGGTATGGGAGACAATACAATACATTTTACGGACATCAGCCATTTTGGTTTTAGCAAAATGGTTAAAAACACTGATACAATGTAGAACATACATAATAGCAAATAAAATAGATCACATAAAAATAAATACAGCATTTATACCACTTCTCAGAATATGACCTAGATTGTCTTTAGCTATATACATAAAGTGAATAGTATGACCTACATTTCCCTTTAAAGATATGTTTTCTGGATATTTTCTTTTTAAAGATAAAAGCATCAAACTAATTTACAATGGCAGAGGGATGCGCAGGGCACTTAGTCTGAACTATCTTTTGTTTTGGTCTTTTTACTTCATCCTCCTCTTCTTCTTCTTCATTTTCACTCTCACATACGTGAACCACCACGCTAGGAGTGGACTCTGTCCCTGCATGCAGTTCATACTTCTCCCCTAGGAAGGCACAAAAGAGGTCATTACAGGAAGAGGTTAATGGGAATGATCCATGAGAAGGGTGACCACCACATGGCTTTGCTGGGCACACTAACAGTTCAACAACACTCAAAGCACCATTATCGCAATGCACGGGCCAGAGTACTAACATTATTTACATCCTATATACACAGACTACAGATGTGTAACTCATACATCTAGCCTCAAATATGCCCTGCAGTGTGAGACACCAGGCATGAGCTGCGCTGACAGGTTTAGCTTTTTTTTCTCACAATAATGTGTGCCTTAGTCGCAACGTGATACAACAAAAACGCTTCACAAGACTGCAATCATTATTTGATATGCAACACTTATATATCTATGTGCAACATCGTCTGAATCTGTATAATAGAACTGGGTGTTAAAAAAAGCCGCTGCATCATAGCACTTCGTGTACAGATTCAGACTCATTTGCACACATATATACAAGTGTTGCATATCAAATAATTATTGCAGTCTTGTGAAGCGGTTTTGTCACATCCCACTGCGACTAAGATGCACTATATCAAGCAAACAGTCTCAGAAAAGATGCTCGGTACAAGGGAGTCGCACGCAATTTGGCGCGCCAATAGTGTATAAGGACACATCTGTAGTTTGATTTCTTCAGTAATTATGAAGCTTAGCAATGCATAATGCAAAACGAATAAAAACCATGCTTCATTTAAACATATACATGACTTAGGCAGTGAAACAAAAAGCATTGTAAGCAAAAATAGAGTGCTGATAAATTAAATTAGTTATGCGATTAATACTCTGGAAACAACAGTTTTTGGAGGATTGTCACATTAAAGTACAAAAGTACAACTGTGTAGAGTTTGTATATTCTCCGTGTGCTTGTGTGGGTTTCCTTGGGGTTCTCCGGTTTCCTCCCAGACTCCAAAAACATACTGGCAGGTTAATTGGCTCCCAACAAAAAAATAACCCTAGTGTGTAAGTATATGCATGTACATGTGGTAGGGAACATAGGGCTGGATTCAGCACAGATCGCAACTGCGATTACGCATGCAGTCTCACTGCGATGATATGCTAATCCACTGCGATCACTATGCCGTCACAGCACAACATAAGGATGCTCACCTTACCTTACATACATCCGTAATATTTTGCAAGACTGCGAAAACATTGGTAACATTGAGTACCATCAGAGCCTCACACACACTTGCACAAGGTCTGGCCTTACTCAGAAATTGCTAACCTCATCGCACGCAGTGAAAGCCAAAGCTGCATATGGCCTCACAGTGGAAAATGTATGCATGCTCCTTCAACGGCATTAAAACGCACTGGCACGCCTGCGTTTCGCCGGCCAACCCCCTGTCACCACCCACATATGGTACTTCCTGACAAGCACTCTGCGATGGGTCTGCGTAGTCTCTGCAATCGCAGTCCCGATCGCAGTGGCTGGTTCGCGTACTGCGATGCATAGGCAAGAACGCAAAAGTGCGTAATCACAGTTGTGATCCTTGCTGAATCAGGCCCATAGATTGTAAGCTCCACTGGTGCAGGAAATGATGTGAATGGACAAATATTCTCTGTAAAGCGCTGCGTAATATAGGTGTGCTCTATATAAATAACTGGTAATAAATACATAAATTAAAATATCAGAGCTGCAGGAACTGTGAAACTGCGAGATGTACCAGACTTAGCTAATCAGAGTTTGTCCCTCAATAGCTAATGCTATAGATGGAGTCTAATGTAGCCTATATTTTTGCGATTTGTTATGGTGAGGGATCTGATCACTGCACATGTGCACTGAGAAATTCAGATACAAAACCGGAAGTAAAGTGATAGCAGCAGTTATCATTCAACTTTTTTTCTCATCGCAGACATTGGCTCTTATCTTGTCCTTGCAAAAGATACACTCTTGATAATTCCTCAAATAACGATCATTTCTTATTGACGCAGTAAGAGTCAATCTTCATCAATTGTCCCTGCAATAAATACACACCCTCAATTTTCCTCCAATAAACATACTTTCTTATTGACACAACTCGCCTGTCTGGAACAGTACTGTATATTGCCATATCTTTCCAGTTTGGTGCATGGGAAACTTTTTTTTTTTTTTTTTTTTTTTTTTTAAAGGATAGGCGGGGATGAGAAGGAACAGAGGGCCTGATTCAGAGCCGCTCGTAAGCGGCCGCTCGTTCGCTCCGAGCGATGTTCGCACAACTGCGCATGCATATGGGTTGTAATACGCATGCGCGAACCATTCATTGCGGTCGGAAATTGTGTGCTCGCAAAATAGCGAGTGCCTGCTAATTTGAGTGACAGGATGAGGCGTTTGTGGGTGGTAAAGGGGGAAGGTGCTTGAAAACGGGGAGTGGTGATCCGAACGCAGGCGTGCCAAAACGGGCGTTTTAAGGGAGTGCATAATTAAAGCAGCGTCATCGACGTCACTTGGTTGATTCTTAGCCTAAACTGTTCGCATGATTGCGGTAGGAAAATCCAACCACAAGCACTGCGAGCAGTTCAGACGCCTTTCGATGTACTCGATTAATCTAATAAATAGCGGAGATGACGTAGGATGTGAGCGGCCAGGGGGCGTCTTTACAAAATAGCGAGTGCATATTTTGTTCGCTCGCTCAGACAGAGGAGTCAACAGACCGCAAAGAGCGAGCGCTCTATTTAAATAGCCGGCCCCTTTTTTCTGAACGAGCGAGCGCAAATAGCGTCCGGCTCTGAATCAGGCCCAGAACTCACGAGGAGTGTGCTTAATAAAAGGCATGACTTGACTAAAGAAGGGGCAGATTGTATAGACACAGAAGATACTGCAGAGTAGCTGGGGAGTTCAGTTAAAAGGAATATGTAGATTTGACTTTAGCAGCACTACACTGAATTATCTGTATACCATTACTGAGCAGTATTGGTGAGGAGCAAGAGAGCTGCATATGTAGTTGTAAGAATTACAGAAATAAGATAAATAGGGAAATAGTACATATTCAGTGGCCACTGTATTAGGTAACTGCACATTAATGCCAATCTCTAATCAGCCATTTATGTGGCCAAGAGGTACAATTGTTGTTCATGGGGAAGAAATGTGATCCAAAGAACTGTGAAATGATTGTTGGTGCCAGATAGCGGTGTTCTCCCTCAGGGACAGACCATCCCTATGAAAGGAGGTAAGCAGTAGCACATCATTCCACAGAACATGGATTAGACACGATCATTCCACAGCTCCCGACAACAACTTAGTCACAAGTGGTTCACATTGCACTACAACAGGCACACAGGTTACCACACACACAAACACACACTTTAGCCCACGGGTCACCCTACACACACAGAATAGTGACACTATGCAATTCCTGGTAGTTGCAGAAGATGGTAATTACAGGTCACAACAATCATGCTGCAATAGATACTGAAAGTACCTGCACATCACTCTGCAACAGACATAACCCTAGTCTCACCCCAAACAGGTACTGTTAGCTGTGCAGAAGATAATGAATGAGCATCAAAAGTTGACAATGGAAGACTTGATAAATAACACTTGGTATGCCAAATAACCATTTCTGCAATGGTATGCAGGTGGCAGTGTCCGAATTTGGCCTAAACATGAATTCTCCCCAAAGAGTGGAACATGCTCAGGCTGGTGGTAATAGAATGATGTGGCAAATGTGGTCCTGGCATATATTAGTTCCATTAATACAAATTGAGCATCTTTTTAAAATGCCACAGCCTTCCTGAGTATTGTGGCTGACCATATGCATCAGATCTAAATCTAATATAGAACGTTAGGGATTTGGTGGAATAGGAGATTCGCAGCATGAATGTGCAGCTGCCAGTATCTCTATGGTATGTTTCCAGCACCTTGTTGAATCCATGAAACAATGAATTCAGGCTGTTTTGGGGGCAAACATTGGCTCCTACCCTGTACAAGAAAGATGTACTTAAAAAAAAAAAATAAAAAAAAAGTACAAGGAATATGTATGTATACAGAAAAAAGTGTGAAGGGTAGTGGGATACAAAAGTGAGTGAAGTAAAGACTTACAAAAGTTGATAAACACAAGATGATCAAGATGTATAAAACCATGGATAACACAATGTGTATTTGATGAACCATTAGATGTTTGAAACCTGCCTCAAAAATTGTTTGGGACCTATGGCGATTTAATGTTGAAAACATATCATACTGCTGATAACACTCTATATACCAGAAGTTCGATAACTGGTTACAAAATAAGTACATATTAATGATAGAGATCTCTAATGAGAGAAAGAAGAATATCTAGAGTAGATACTAAGAACTCCAGAAATAGGTCCTTTTAATAGATTGTAGGATTGGAGGGTCTATTTAGGTGATACTGTGTGTAGTTACAAAATTATTTGTATACTTGGACGTTCACTGATATACACTGTGGGGAGCATGTATTCCTGACCAGACAGACATTACAAATATCTGTATAATATGATGAGGGGTTAAACCAGAGCAGTGTAAAGCTGCATTCACACGTAAAGATTATTTGTCAAACCAACCAACTAGTTGATTTAGGAGAAAATTGCTGATTGTCATTTTCTTTCATCCCTTACCAGATTTTCATTCCAACCAATCAACTAGTTGGTTGGTTTGATAGATAATCTTTACGTGTGTATGCAGCTTTACACTACTATTAAATTTACAGATATAAGTGCAGAAGTAAGGATATACTGCAATAAACTAAATATACAAAATTGAACTCAAACAATAAAACACTAAAAATATCAATAAAATACATTGTGACTGAGCACTACTGTGCATTTTGAATCATACGGTGTATTTTTGTATGTTCTTATTTTCTTTATTTTTTTGTGGCTCTATTTTGCTGTGTTTTAAGGAACTACGTCTATGGATATTAATAGAAAATTAAAAGTTATGTTTTAACAAATTTATTGCGAGACTATGTGCACTCGTATGAGATTCTGGGTCTTTTTTCCTGCAATGTTGATTACAAAAGTTGAGAAGATATCACTAAGGTCACAGAGTTTAAGGTGCTATACACCTTGCAACTCAGCACTTCCGTTTAACAAGATTGTCAAAAAAATGGTGATTCATTGATTTTAAGATCTTTTATAGAGTTTCTGACTCTTTAGCACCTTTTTATTTAAAGTCATTATTTAACTGTGATATTTATCTGATTGCACATTGACCCAGGGAGAGCAGGCAGTGAGAGGCG
Organism: Taudactylus pleione; assembly: GCA_031769625.1. Taxonomy (NCBI): domain Eukaryota; kingdom Metazoa; phylum Chordata; class Amphibia; order Anura; family Myobatrachidae; genus Taudactylus; species Taudactylus pleione. The sequence goes on along the minus strand of JAUIMM010000007.1, from coordinate 21,929,787 downwards.
AGCCTTCATTCACAGTGAGAGTAGGCAGTAGTCACAGAAGACGTACACACTGATAAAGGTATTCGGGCAACACAGAGAATGAATGAATAAGTCTTCTGGGGAGCATAGACAGAGGAGTGAAGTCACAGGAGTGAAAATCAGTGAAAGAAAAGGAGGTCAATTTATATGGCAAATTGTTGAAGTGGCTGAAAAGCAATGTAGGTGGCTCTATTCTATTGATGTAATGTATTTGTAGTGTGACATAGCTGTGCAGAATTTGTTACGAAAGGCTGTATGCAATTACTTTGGGCGGGGGGGGGGGGGGGGGAGATGATGTCAAAGGTTAAGGGGGCAACACATTCCCCATAAATGAAACCGCCAGTAACAGCCTGACCACCACAATGCATGCATTTACTTATTTGCTTTTAAATTAGAACTTAGAGACTAATAATGGGTACACACTATACAATCCATCATACAATAAATCTTTCCGTCACGGATCGATATATGGTGCGGAATGTGCACGCCCGATCAGTCGTTCTCAATGGTCATTTGCAGTGTACACGCCCAATCCGTCATTCTTTGCATCGTCCCATCACCTGTTATGCACAACAGATAGGGCGATGCAATGAACGACGCCATGCTGCTACATGAAGTATGTAACAATATATTGCGCCATTGTATACCGGATTGCGCAGTGTGTAATGTATTGTTACAATGCATCATTCCATCGCTGGGTACACACATCGCATAGTGTGTACCAAAAGAGTAGAAAGCGTATTAAGTGATAATGGACACCATTTGGCTGCTGACTTCCATGGATTGATGTCCGCAGGTTATCCCTTACAAAGAGAATGCAAATCGATTCCTCTTAATGCATGTGCCCCAAAATCTGATCATTTGGGAAATAAGTCAAAGAACCAGATCACTGTGTCTGCAGTCACCATTAGACTGTAAACGATCATAAAAAGATGTCATCCAGCGGCACTACTTTTTTTCTTCCAGCAAATCTGAAGCATACCATTGTCTAATAGTAGATCTTTCTGGTACAAATGGTGCAGAATATTTTCAGAGGAAAACAATCAGCAATAGATATATTATAGAATTATTATTGTATTCCTTTCTAATAAATTACATTAACAAGATTACATTCCTAAGGAAGATTGACAATATAGTGTGATAAGGCTAGATTGAACTAAGGAGCTCATTCAGACCTGCTAGCTAGATGCGATTGCTTGCCCCCTGCGTATGCAAATCCAGCACACGCCCAGCAGGGCAGGCGATTGCACGGCAAGGCATTAGCACGCCCACTATGTCCTGACGTGCGATCATAGTGTATGCAGACGCCCATCAGCCATTCATAAGATGCCCAATTATGCACGTCACCTCCTGGAAGTGCATGAAAACATTGGTATATCTAGCACCATCGGATGCGATCGCAGCGCTTGAGGTTGACAATACCCCGACGCAAGCATTGCGATCACTTCAGTGTGATTTTCAACCAAGTGACGTGTACTATGACGCTGCGTTTTAATTATGCACGCCTCTGAAACAGCATCGAAGCACTCCTGCGTTCGCACCTCCACTCCCCCGTTTCTAGTGTCCAGCCCCTGTCACCACAAATGGCTTCTCCTGTCACTCACTCTGCTGGGCAGTCTATGGGCAGCGAGTGAACGCATCCTGATCTCTCGCACTGGTTTGCGCACGCGCATTGCGATGCATACACATGCGCAGATTGCAAATATCGGCCAGCTACGAGCGATCGCATGATAGCGAGCGGGTCTGAATCAGCTCCTAGGTCCAAAAAACATTATCGTTTATTTTGGTACATCGAGGTGTGTTCTATACCTATGATTCTATCCTTTTTATTACAATCAATTTACCTGGGCCAAGTTTGGAAACGGCACACAGCAGATCATAGTTGAGAACTGGTGTTGGGTCTTCACTTTGTTTCCATCCTACAGGTGGAGATGCTGGAGGAGAGATTAGGAATTGCTTTGTAGGCTGGGGAGGTAACAGAAAGGATTTTTCTCCTTCCTCATTAGACACTTGAACCTGGAGAAAGAATATGAATCATTCAGGAAAAATAAAATAAAGAACTACCTCATCATTATCATAGCCTCTCTCAAGCAAGTACTTAATAAGGTATGAACACAGTGAGTGCACTTTAAAACCTAATTCCTCATAGGTCAATAAACTATATTTGCCATCAGAAGTATTTAAGGAATGAATCTACCTTGACTTTTTCAATCTGTCAGTCATTCACCTGACAGCATGAATCTCAGGCTGATGAATTTCCAGAGTTAAGCGCCTGTGAAACTTATAATATATGTCTAATAAGAGTGGAGATCTGTATTGGTGGCTTGATTGGAAAAGCTATTATAGGATTGATGTATTGGGGATTCTAGGATTCCTGTATTTAATGGAGTAGAACAGCGATCTATCCTCAGTTTGAGCCTTGGTGCATTAACAATGTGCTGAAGTACTGATGGAGGGGATGAGTGGGGGAGGGGGGGGGGGGTGTAGAATGTGATCATGCTGGCCAGAAGAGGAACATGAGGAATATGGACAAGTTCCCCAACTGGTACTTCTGCTCAAGGAACAATCTGGAGTTTAGGAAATAACCCCCAATTTGGATAGTATTGAAATAATGCAATTTCACTTAGGAGATGTTTAAAAGAAAACAGGTGAATATTGAAAAAATTTGACTGAATTCTAAAGATGGTCTTGCTACTCTGACCTATTACAGATTTACATAACTAGAGTCATGGTGCTCCAGCTAGGCTTCTTTAGCAGGGCGCCATGCCCTGGCCAATTTAAGAATGCTACAGTGCGCCCTACCATTAACTGTAGCGCCTCACTGACCTCCCCACTGAACTGCATCTGCTCTCCAGCTGCTGTGAACTCCTGACAAGGAGGTGGTGAGGTCAGGCTTCCAGACACAGCAGGTATTAGATTAAGCATTTTGGGGGCTGCCTCCTCTACTATCTTATTGTATATATTGTGATGGCGCAAAAGACTGGTCCCCCAGCCTCCCTGCCCCATCTGAGATCTTCAATCTCTTAACAATAAAGGACACTTAGGCCCTCATTCAGAGCTGCTCGCTATTTGCGGTCGTTCGTTCTAAAATAAAGGGGTGGCTATTCAAATGAACCGTTCGCTAATTGCGGTCTGTTCATGCCTCTAAGTCTGAACGAGCGAGCAAAACTTGCGGTTGTAATTTTGAAAAATACGCCCCCTGGCCGCTCGCATCCTACGTCATGTCCGCTATTTATTAGATTAATCGAGTACATCGAACAGCGTATGAACTGCTCGCTATTCTTGTGGCTGGTTTTTTCAACCGCTATTTTGCGAGCAGTTCGGAGTAAAAAAAAAACCAAGTGACGTGGTCAATGACGCTGCTGTATTAATTATGCACTCCCTTAAAATGCCCGTTTTGACCTTTAAGCACGCCTGCGATCTAATTCCACTCCCCCGTTTTCAAGCACCTTCCCCACCCACATACGCCTTCCTCTGTCACTCAAAATAGCAGGCATTCGCTATATAGCGAACAAACGATTTTCGGCCGAACTGACTGGTTCGTGCATGCGTATTAAAATCCGTACGCATGCGCAGATGTGCGAACATCGGTCAGAACTAACGAGCGGCCGCTTACGAGCGGCTCTGAATCAGGGCCTTAGTTTTCTATAGAAACTCTTTGCAGTTTCTAAGGCTCCAGAATCAAGGTCCAGAGGTCTGCGTCCTGCACAGAACAGGTGCAGGACCGACTACCACAACTAATGCTGTGCCATTCTCACGCTTGGCATCTAACAAACGGGGTTGGGTATGAAATACCGACGGCTTACAAGCCGCCGGTTCAAATCTCGATGAGAGAAGCCTGACAGATGAAAATCCCGAGGCCGACTCATAAGTATCTTTAACCCTTCCCTCTCCCCCCCCCTTTACCCTAACCCTCCCTTGGGGGTCCCTAACCCTAAGACTCAGAGGGTGGTGCCTAATCCCAAATCCCCCCTGTGGTGTCTAACTTTAACCTCCCCCCTCCCTGCACCCTAAACCTAACCCTCCCGGGAGTGCCTAACCCTAAGCAGCTAACATGACGCGATGCCCAACTAACCTACGTTCGGTATGTCGGGCGTCGGGATTTCGACGTGGGGCTAATGATAGGCGTCGGTATTTAGACACCTATCTGTAGTCCCATGCCGGGTTTTCAGCATCTGGCGGTCGGCATTTCGACTGCTGGCATCCTGACTACATCCCCACAAATGTTTCCAATCTCCTGAAAATCAGACTTTTCTCTTTGCCACCTCTGGTTGGCTGCTGTTATAGCCGTCCCTTCAGCAAGACCCCACCTGCCTGGAACAAATGTCCATAACTACTATTGCAGTGACCCATGCTGAATATTAATAAAGAAAAATTATTTTTGATTAATTTGCTTTATAAACATTTCATTGAGTGGTGAATCTGCATTAAATAAATGAGGAACTTGTTAACTACAAGGGTCCAGTAGATGAGAAATTCATTATACTGTTATCTCCTGCCTCAGGACTTCGGTACCTAGTCAGTTATGGTGAATCTTTGTATGATCTGGTCTATAAATTCAGTAGAACAACTCTGAAAATAAGATACACTATCTATTTACGGCTTTTTGGTAAAGTTCATCTAGTAGCCTATCTACTTACAGAATAGTGCTTACTGGTAGGCAAATTTGTTGCCAATGTAGAATCACAGGGAGAGTCTTCTTGGTTAGTGGGGCTTTTCCATTAGTTTGTCTCTGCCTTCAGTACAGTTTGTAGCCTGCAGGTGTCAGTGTTCAGACTGCAATGATTTGTAACTTGAATATTGCCCTTGTTGCCCAGTACTTGACAAATGGGCAGAAACTGGCTAAGTGTTAAACTGCACAAGGAGATTATATAGCAGACGTTTTGTGGTCTCAATTTTGAGACTGTTCGTAACAGGTGCACCTTAAAGCCATGTGTGAATAGGTTTTCTGTATGTTTAAGTGATGGCTGAACATCTGGGTTTCTGCATGTACTAAACCTGCCCCTCATTTTGTGCTACTGTATTGTTGCTCCTTCCAAATGTGGTATTTGGCAGTTTCCCTTTGATGGCAATTATGGTTATCTAGCTTAAACCTCTTACTTTGTCAATTTAATGCAGCTGCCAACCTCTGTACCAAATACAGCAAAAATATAACATTCACAAAGTTGGAGCACAAATTGTGTTGTACGTATAATAGAATTCTTTGATTCTGTAAGCAAAAAAAGAAAAAAAATGCCTTATTGTTGCTAAAAACAAGACACATATGATATGAGAACTGTAAATTTTGCCCTTCAAAATGTAAATGTGCCCTCCTTGGTGATCAGAAGCCTGCCTAAAAAGTATCTTAGAGTGAACACTACTGTAGGCGAGGTTGGGCACTATGGCACTTGGGCTTAACAGTCTGTTCTCCCAGCAGTCTGGTCCCTTCCAGCATCTCAGGGACAAGTAGCTGCAGTGTGAAGAGTACCACATACCTAAGAGGTCACGTGCCATACTTTTTCTAGTCAAAGATTTTTTTAACAAGACAACACACTGATTATGACCCTGCAGAAGCAGTTAAGGCATGATGCTGACCAATGAGATCAAGACATATAAACTGATATCAAAAGATGACCGTACAAAAAGGTATCACAGGAAATGTGTTTTCATTTCTTCACGACGAAAAAACCCTTTGTAATCGCCATAATTCCAGATTATACTTCTCTTTAGTCAATAACAAAAGACCTTTATTATTTAAATCACGATTGGAAATCATTACAGTAGATTGAATAGACTAGAACATGTGCTAGATGTAGCATTGTTAGTTTTGTTTTCTTATAATATAATTTACATGGTCATCCTTTTATATAGCCAGAAATTATATTAAACTTTATAATTCTGGGATGTATGCAAAATTCACTGCAGCAGGGACTGATGGCAATAAAACATCTACAAATCCCTTCTACAGAAACGCAGTTTACAAAAAAAAGTATATATATTGGACTAGGATTAAAACCAAGTAGGTTTTTAAATCATGGGAGGATAATTAGCATTCAGAGGTAACCCACATATACATGAGTGCATACAAACCCCATGCACACAGTACCTTGGTGAGAATTAAATACAAAGTCCACTAGCAGTGAGGACACCATGATAAATTTAGAATGTAAGCTCTCACGAGCAATCCCTCTTCCCTCATGTAATTTTTCCTTCCCTTACTGATACGATCATATACTCCATAATGGCTGCAACGGCACCAAACACCTGGCTTCTGTCACACTGTTGCTTATTTGAGTGTTGTGACCACTAATGCACCAATGTTTATAAACCATATTACTTGTCATGCATTGTCTTGTACTGTAAGTCACCGTTTTCTTCTTTATGTATTGTTAGGCGCTGCAGAACCCTTGTGGAGCCATATTGATAACAGGATAAAGATCTCTATTTCTGCTGCAACATGAGGGTAGGGTCGGCATAACCATAATTCCATAGACATAGATACATCCTGCCTTGAGTCAAAGGTTTAGGATGGTGATGAAATGATGGTGGAAATGTTTTCTTGGCACACATTAGGCCCGTTAATTCCAAATGAGCATAATTTAAACACCATAGCCTACCTGAGTATTGTTGCTACCCATATACATCCCTTATTCTGCTAGAAGTAGCCGTTAGATTATGGTTAGACTATTTATTTAGAAACAGTCATTTATATAGCACACACATATTCTGCAGTGCTTTACAGTGAATAATCATTCACTTCAGACCTGGCCAAGCAGCACTTACAACCTATATTTCCTATCACATGTACTGTATATACTAGGTTTCATTTTTATCAGAAGCCAATTAACCTACCAATACGGTTTTTGGATAATAGGAGGAAATCCACGCAAGCACAGAGAGAACATACAAACCTCACACCAATAGGGTTCTGGTTGGGATCGAACCCATAACCTTGGTGCTGTAAAGAAGCAAAAGGTAACACTGAATTATTAAATACTCTCGGTATAGCTCTGCGTAATATGTGTTAATAAAATATATATAGTCGGACAATCATCTAATGGCTACTTCCAGCATGATAATGCGCCATGTTCACAAAGCGCACATCAGCTCACACTGATTGTATGAACATGGCAAAGAGTTCAGTGTATTCCAGTCACAAGACCCAATCCAACAGAGACCTTCAGGTTGTGGTGGAACAGAAGAGTCACAGCATGAATGTCCATCTGACAAATCAGCAGCAACTGTGTGATGCTATCATGTCACCATGGAGCAGAATCAATAACAAAGGTTTGCAGCACCTTGCTGAGTCTGTGTCAAAAAGAATTCAGTATTTTCTGTGGTTAAAGGGAGTGTCTAAAGCTGGGTACACACTAAAGGCCCCCCATAAACGGTGCGATGGCACCGTGTGAGGCGACAGGGGATCCGTCGTCCGACATATCGGGTGGTCTGATTGGGTGGCTGACCGCCCGATATGCCGGCTCCCCCCTCTCTCACTCGCATAGCAATCCATGGGATTGCAAATCGCATCCCCTGATCTTATGGTCCTGCAGAAAGATCAGGGGGTGCGATGTACGACCCCAAGGGAGAGCGCTCGGCCCGACATCAGGGCCATACAGGGTGCAATATAGCAGGCAAATGGCACCAATCAGTTAGATCGCCTGCTTTATTGCCCCATGTATAGGGGCCTTTAGATATATCCACGATATATCGTTCCGACAATGATCAGAACTATATATACAATGCAGATCTTATAGTGTGTATGCTATACACACAATCGCACGTGCACAGCGGTAGATCACATCGTCCATCTGCTGGGCAGATGTGATGAATGACAAGTTGCTGTTACATGCAGCATGGAACGTGCGTTCGTACACCAGATCCTGCAGTGTGTACGGACGCCGCGTTATAGATCTCATAAATATATTATATATATATATATATATATATATATCGAGCCTGCACATCCCTAATATATATATATATATATATATATATATATATATATATATATATATATATATATATATATATATATATATATATATATATATATACACACACACACACACACACATACTCAGGCACGGGTCCACTCTCAAGCCCCCACCCCCGAACAAGGATTTGGTGAACGATACAGAAAAGCCTGCAGTATGCAGGTGGATAACCCTTTTCAAAAGGTTGATTCCTAAAAGTCCATCAGCAATATTTGATTGATATGGCCAGTGAGGTGCGATAACTGTAATTACCGCTGTGAAAATGCATTCAGCAATAAAGCTTTCAAAAGCAAAAATGTTATAAAGCAAGGGCTTCTACGAATATATGAGGCATGGGACCAACATCCGAGCATACTTAGGGCAAGGTATGACATTCTGGAAATACATGGTTAAGCAAAATTATGGCTAACAGATTTGCAAGAGGACCTCCATGACTATTGTATGGGTGTGAATTCCAGAAGAGGGATACATTTACTGCAGTTTGAGAGTCAAGACCTCATTCAGACCTGCTCGCAAGCGGGTCAATTGTGGGGCACTACGCACATGCCGCGCGTGCGGAAGCCCCATAGCGAGGGAGAAATTCACTCGCTCCGGGGCTCGTTACAAACAGGGTGGTTGTCGATGTTGATCTACAGCTCGCCCTGTTTTGTAGGCGGGGTTGGCTGGCCAAACGGTGGCGTTCCCGAAGGAACGCCTGCCATTTGAGGGCGGCCCTACTGACATCATCACAGACCAGGGTCGGGCTGGGCCGGGGGGCAGGGTGCCATCTGCCCCCCAGGCCGGTACAATTTTAGTATTCTAGGGCCGCCACAGGAGTCTTCTGCTCCCCAGCCACTGCTCAGCAAGAGAGAGATCAGAGTAGCTATAGCAGAGGCTATAAGAAAATGGCTGCCCCCATATCAGGCTACAAAAAGATGGCCAATGGGGAGCCAGGTTTCCCTACCCAGAAACCCAAGAGGCTGGAGAAGGGAAAAGGGGGTGTGGCTTATCGGGGGAGTTGGAGGAGGAGCTAAAAAAATAAATGTTATGGCACCGCACCCATGGAGGAGAGAGAGTCAGAGGGGGCAGAGATGAGGATTACCACAGAATGGAGGAGATCCTGCTTCCTGTCTTCTCCACCCATACCAGGTAAGTGGAGGGTAGATTGGGGCTTTCATATATACTCACAGTTGCATAAACTTTGCAGGGGGAAGTTGTTTTATTATTTAAAATGTGTGTGCTGACTAAGTGTGTCAGTATGTATATATATATATATATATATATATATATATATATATATATATATATATATATATATATATATATATATATATATATATATATATATATATATATACACACACACACATACACACACATACATATACACACACACACACACACAGTGGGGCAAAAAAGTATTTGGACAGCCACCGATTGTGCAAGTTTTTGCACTTTAAAAGATGAGAGGTATGTAATTTCCATCATAGGTACACTTTAACTGTGAGAGACACAATCAGAACAAAAAATTCCGGAAATCACATTGTATAATTTTTAAACAATTTATTTGTATATTCTTTCTGAAAAAAAAATATTTGGACAATCAAAAAGTTGAACTCAATACTTTGTAAAGTAACCTCGGTTGACAATTACAGGTCAAACGTTTCCGGTTTTTCTTGACCAGGTTTGTACACACTGCAGCAGGTATTTTGGCCCACTCTTCAATGCAGATCTTCTCTAGATGTGTCATGTTTTGGGGCATTCGCCGTGCAACATGGACTTTCAACTCCCTCCACAGATTTTCTATTGGGTTGAGGCCTGGAAACTGGCTAGGCTAATCCAGGACCTTGAAATGCTTCTTACGGAGCCACTTCTTAGTTGCCCGGATGGTGTGTTTGGGGTAGTCATGCTGGAAGACCCAGCCACGTTGCATCTTCAATGCTCTTACAGAGGGAAGGAGGTTTTTCCCCAAAATGTCCCGATACATGGCCCCATTCATCCTCTCCGTAATACGGATCAGTCGTCCTGTCCCCTTTGCAGAAAAGCATCCCCAAAGCATGATGTTTCCACTCCCATGCTTCACAGTGGGTATGGTGTTTTTGGGATGCCACACATCATTCTTCTCCCTCCAAACACGGCATGTGGAGTTTATACCAAAAAGTTCTATTTTGGTCTCATCTGACCACATGACATTTTCCCAATCCTCCTCTGGATCATCCAGATGGTCACGGGCAAACTGTAGATGGACCTGGACATGTGCTGGCTTAAGCAGGGGGACCTTTCGGGCACTGCAGGATTTGAATCTATGACGACGTAGTGTGTTACTAATGGTAACCTTTGTGACTGTGGTCCCAGCTCTCTTGAGGTCATTGACCAGGTCCCTCCGTAAAGTTCTGGGATGATCCCTCACCGTCAAGATCATTATTAAACCAGGAGGTGAGATCTTGCATGGAGCCCCTTGTCGAGGGAGATTGTCAGTGATCTTGTATTTCTTCCCTTTTTTAATAACTGCACCAACAGTTAATCTCACAAATAAATTGTTTAAAAATCATACAATGTGATTTCCGGAATTTTTTGTTCTGATTGTGTCTCTCACAGTTAAAGTGTACCTATGATGGAAATTACAGACCTCTCATCTTTTAAAGTGCAAAAACTTGCACAATCGGTGGCTGTCCAAATACTTTTTTGCCTATATATTACTGTATATAGGGTTGGGTATGGAATCCCGGCTGTCAAAATACCGACAGCGGCATCCCGATGCTGAGGTTCCCAACAGGGGATAAGTATGCTATCCCTGCCCCTTTCACCACGTAACCATATCCATCCTTTTCTTTACCCTAACCCTCACTACCCTGCACCCTAACCTTCCCTACTCCGCACCCTAATCCTCCCCACCCCACATTCTAACCCCAAGTGCCTAACCCTAACCTCCCTTGCCGGGGGAGGCCTAAACCTAACCCTCTCCTCCCCCTGCAGCTTACAGCTAAGTACTGTAGCTGTACTTACGATCGGGATGCCGGCTGTTGGGATCCCAATGTCAGCATTTCCACTCATGTCTGGATTCCGGCGCCGGTCTTCTGTCCGCAGTACGGAATTCTAGCACCGTGATTTAATTAGTCGGCATCCCGATCATAGGTTTTTTAACTACAACCCATAATAAATTAATATAATATATTATATATAGCTATTTTTCAGGCGAAACGCTCCAGAGCGGCATTCCTGAAGGTCTTCTGAAAAATGATGTCATCAGGAACGGCATTTCGGAACCTCCCCCGTCTGTGCAGCTTGAAGTGCTGTTGCTCTGGGGGCTGGCCCACAACACATGAAGCACAGTGGGGACGGTGATGACAGGTTCAAAAAGATCCTGTCATCATAACCAGAGACCAGGGTGGGGGGGGGAAGAGTGTCTGCTGCTTGTGCACAAACTTCCAGGGCCATAAAGGCGGTGTGACCATGAGACGAGTGTCACCTAGGGCTCAAGACCCCGCCACACACAATAGTCCTACAGCCCGGTAGCAGCAGTTCCTGGCTGCCGAAAGACAGCAACTTTGTATCCCCGCTTAGGCAATGCACCGACACTCATCACTATTCGCGGACGCGGCACCTAAGTCAGCAAAGCCGCGAATGTGATGTCATGACATTGCGATGTCTATATGCCTGCCAGGATCTAGTTGCTGGCTACTGCTACCTGTCACTGTCAGTCAGAGCCTGGAGACAGGAGACGGATCCGGCGGCTGCAGAGGGTGAGATTGGACTGGAGGAGGAGCTGAGCAGCCAAGAGGAGAAAGACAAATCGAGCGGAGCAGGTAAGTTAACCATTGGGGGAGGGAGCAGACAACAACATTTACTGGGGGGTGGGGACCACATAATAATGCATATATATACTAGGAGAAGAGGGGGACACAATAATGCATATATGTGTGGGCACCCTCAATCTCAGTTCCCCCTGCTGTGGCCCTGCATTTTCACAGAACAGTTGCTGCAAAACTCTGAGCCAGTGCATCCAACAAACTGAAGGGGGAGGGGGGGGGGGGGGGTCTCTCATAACCTAGGCAGCATTGCCCCTCCATTCCTAATGCCCTCCATTGGCATCATAAGAGGAGTGGATCTTGTTTGTCTGGCCCCTTTATTAGGGACCATAGTGCTACTACCCGACACTCCTCCTTTATTCTCCTCTTATACCTGCTTACACAGTAATAGAGGCACACAGTACCTTCCCATGTGTACCCATACCCACATTAGGCAAACCATACCCCCAACATTGTTACGCCCATTTTTAAAATTGCATTTGCTGTTAGAAAACCTGGGCCACTTACTCTTGTTTGCCCCCCAGGCAGAAAGTTGCCAGCCAGCCCCTGGCACAGACCCCTATGGTCTTCAAAATGTACAGTTAATCTATTATTAATAGTACAGAGTTAGAAATATTGTGACATAATTAAAAAAGTCAAAACATAGAATTCTGATAAGAGATGATGAAATGTTGTCCCTGTCTATCTGGTACTGTATGTCCTTCAGAGAGGCTTTAGGATTATAATTAGACGATGGTTTGGGCTGAATATTTCATGTGACCAATGAAACCTGTTGCCTACTGTGAGCCTGTATTTTATGCTGCAATACTTTCTACAGGTTCATGTTACAGAAGGTCTGTGGGAACACAGCAATAATGCTTCTGACAATCTAGGACATGTGAAGGCATTTCGAGTTATAAATAATTGGAGACGAATGGCTAAAGGTGTTACATAACAATTTTCTGAAAAAATACTTTTTAATGGATGAATGTGTTATGACCTAGGGATCATAGTAACAATATTACTTTTAATGATTATAGTCTTTTTGCTGATATATTTTTGGGCTAAAACTGCTATGTCCAATTCATGTCAAATGTATTTTTAACTGTAATTATATCAGTTTCTTTTAAACATACTGTAACAAACCACCTTCTGCCACTCTCCTTCAATTATAGCTGCTAACTATTCAGAACAAAATTGTTATCAAATTACTACCAATTTTTGCAGAAAGGACAAAAAAAAAACCTGTTAAAATTAAAATGATCCCTAATTGGGGCACTCTGAAGAAAGTTCTAAAGCTGGGTACACATTTAACGACGTGTACCCAGCCAACCTATCGTGCCAAGGGATCCGGTGAGGGTTCTGGCATTGGCAATGCATACACATTGGCTGATGTCGGGAGCGACAGCGGGGGGCATGCTGCAGTCGGGAGCGCGCATAGTCAGTGACATTGAAACACACTAAACGATGTTGCCGACATGTCGTCCGAGCCGACTGGACGACTTACAATGCATCCATAAAGTATTCACAGCGCTTCACTTTTTCCACATTTTGTTATTTTACAACCTTATTCCAAAATGGAATAAATTTAATAATTTTTGGCCTCAAAATTCTACACACAATACCAAATAGTGACAACGTGTAAAAAGTTTGAGTTTTTTTTTGCAAACTAAGAAATCACATGTACATAAGTATTCACAGCCTTTGCTCAATACTTTGTTGATGCAACTTTGGCAGCAATTACAGCCTCAAGTCTTTTTGAATATGCCGCCACAAGCTTGGCACACCTATCTTTGGGCGGTTTCCTCTTTGCAGCACCTCTCAAGCGCCATCAGGTTGGATGGAAAGCATCGTTGCACAGCCATTTTCAGATCTCTCCAGAGATGTTCAATTGGATTCAAGTCTGGGCTCTGGCTGGGACACTCAAGGACATTCACAGAGTTGTCTTGAAGACACTCCTTTGATATCTTGGCTGTGTGCTTAGGGTCGTTGTCCTGCTGAAAGATGAACAGTTGCCCCAGGATGAGGTCAAGAGCGCTCTGGAGCAGGTTTTCATCCAGGATGTCTCTGTACATTGCTGCATTCATCTTTCCCTCTATCCTCACTAGTCTACCAGTTCCTGCCGCTGAAAAACATCCCCACAGCATGATGCTGCCACCACCATGCTTCACTGTAGGGATGGTATTGGCCTGGTGATGAGCGGTGCCTGGTTTTCCTGGCATTCACGCCAAAGAGTTCAATCTTTGTCTCATCAGACCAGAGAATTTTGTTTCTCATGGGGTAAGAGTCCTTCAGGTGCATTTTGGCAAACTCCAGGTGGGCTGCCATGTGCTTTTTTACTAAGGCTTCCGTCTGGCCACTCTACCATACAGGCCTTATTGGTGGATTGCTGCAGAGATGGCTGTCCTTCTGGAAGGGAGAGGAGTGACCATCGGGTTTTCGGTCACCTCCCTGACTAGGGCTCTTCTCCCTCGATTGCTCAGTTTAGACGGCCGGCCAACTCTAGAAAGAGTCCTGGTGGTTCCGAACTTCTTCCATTTACAGATGATGGAGGCCACTGTGCTCATTGGGATCTTCAAAGCAGCAGATATTATTCTGTACCTTTCCCCAGATTTGTGCCTCGAGACAATCCTGTCTCGGAGGTCTACAGACAATTCCTTGGACTTCATGCTTGGTTTGTGCTCTGACATGCACTGTCAAGTGTGGGACCTTATATAGACAGGTGTATGCCTTTCAAAATCATATCCAATCAACTGAATTTACCACAGGTGGACTCCAATTAAGCTGTAGGAACATCTCAAGGATGATCAGTGGAAACAGGATGCACCTGAGCTCAATTTTGAGCTTCATGGCAAAGGCTGTGAATATTTTTGTACATGTGGTTTCTTCATTTTTGTTTTTTTGTTTTTATTAAATCTCGGCACACAGATATAAATGTTACACATCAAATTAATCAGCACAGTCTTCTGGTGCGTCCCATTGTGACCAAGACGCATTTTCTGCAAAATAAGATGCCCGATGCAGGGGACCTGGTGCCTCACTCACGTCAGGCATGTCGTGCGTGTGGCATATTAAGGATAGATGTAGGGCGACATCTGTAAATGTACAATAACATGGGAGGTATTTTTCTTACAGAGCGCATGAATATACGATAACTGGGGAGGTAAGTTCACCTTTCTAAAACATACAATGCCGTTCAACAGTTTGGGGGTCACTGAAAAATGTCCTTATTTTTGAAAGAGAAGCAGTTTTTTTCAATGAAGATAACATTAAATTAATCAGAAATACACTCTAAACATTGTTAATGTGGTAAATAACTATACTAGCTGCAATCGTCTGGTTTTTAAAGGAATATCTACATAGGTGTATAGAGGCCCATTTCCAGCAACAATCACTCCAGTGTTCTAATGGTACATTGTGTTTGCCAAGTGCGTTAGAAGACTAATGGATGATTAGAAAACCCTTGTGCAATTATGTTAGCACAGCTGAAAATGGGTTTGCTCGTTAGAGAAGCTATAAAACTGGCCTTCCTTTGAGCTAGTTGAGTATCTGGAGCATCACATTTGTGGATTTGATTAATCTCTCCAAATGGCCAGAAAAAGAGAACTTTCATGTGAAACTCGACAGTCTATTCTTGTTCTTAGAAATTAAGGCTATTCCATGCGAGAACTTGTCAAGAAACTGAATATTTCCTACAACGGTGTGTACTACTCCCTTCAGAGAACAGCACAAACAGGCTCTAACCAGAGTAGAAAGAGAAGTTGGAGGCCCCGATACACAACTGTGCAAGAAGACAAGTACATTAGAGTCTCTAGTTTGTGAAATAGATGCCTCACAAGTCCTCAACTGGCAGCTTCATTAAATGGTACCCGCAAAACGCCAGTGTCAATGTCTACAGTGAAGAGGTGACTCCGGTATGCTAGGCAGAGTGGCCAAGAAAAGCCATATCTGAGACTGGCCAATAAAAGGAAAAGCTTAATATGGGCAAAAGAACACAGACATTGGACAGAGGGAGATTGAAAAAAGTGTTATGGACAGACGAATCGAAGTTTGAGGTGTTTGGATCACACAGAAGAACATTAGTGAGACGCAGAACAAGTGAAAAAAAAAAAAAAAAAGAGCGCCTGATGCCAACTGTCAAGCATGGTGGAGGTAATGTGATCGTCTGGGGCTGCTTTGGTGCTGGTAAAGTGGGAGATTTGTACAAAGTAAAAGGGATTTTGAATAAGGAAAGCTATCACTCCATTTTGCAATGCCATGCCATACCCTGTGGACAGCGCTTGATTGGAGCCAATTTCCTCCTCCAACTGGACAATGACCCAAAGCACACCTCCAAATTATGCAAGAACTATTTAGGGAAGAAGCAGGCAGCTGGTATTCTGTCTGTAATTTAGTGGCCAGTGCAGTCACCAGATCTCAACCCCATTGAGCTGTTGTAGGAGCAGCTTGACTGTATGGTACGCAAGAAGTGCCCATCAAGCCAGTCCAACTTGTGGGAGGTGAAATTTCTTCAGATTACCTCAACAAATTAACAGATAGAATGCCAAAGGTCTGCAATGCTGTAATTGCTGCAAAAGGAGCATTCTTTGACAAAAGCAAAGTTTGAAGGACAAAATTATTATTTTAAATAAAAATAATTATTTTATAACCTTGCCAATGTCTTGAATATATGTTCTATTAATTTTGCAACTCATTTGATAAATAAGTCAGTTTACACGAAATTGTCTGGGTGACCCCAAACTTTTGAACGGTAGTGTATGTCACAAGGTATAAAAAAAATAATATAGGAAAAGCATAAATAATGGTTTACAGGCTGAGTCTCCCATTTACAAATTACTTCTGGACCCAAGCATATTGGAGATCAGATTTTTCCATATTTTTGAATAGGATATCTTGGGAATGGGACCCAAGCCGAAACACAGAATGAAAATATGAGATATGGTAAGAACTTACCTTTGTTATCTCTATTTCTACGAGGTCCATAGGGTTCCACAGGATACCTTGGGGTATAGGTGATGACGTCAGGCATCGGGCACCATAGAGTTAAGTTTTCAGCCTCCCAGATTGCACTAGGGTCCCCCTCCTATACCCCGCCCCCGAGCCAAGGCATCTCAGTTATGTACCAAGCCATAGGCCGGAGGAGGAGAAGGAAGAGAGAGAAGAAAGATCTGGACACACACAAGAATCACATTCTCACCAGACGGAGACGGAAAAACCGGTGACCAGAGTAAAGCCCATCTGCAGGACAGGTGCGACAGGGCGGGAGTCCTGTGGAACCCTATGGACTTCGTAGAAAGAGAGATAACAAAAGGTAAGTTCTTACCATATCTCATATTTTCTACATCAGGGTCCATAGGGTATCCACAGGATACCTTGGGGATGTCCCAAAGCAGTATCCTTCATGGGTGGGGACGCTCCTGTGCTGAAAGGAGAATCCGCCGCCCGAAGGAAGCATCCTGAGAGGCAAAGGTGTCAAACGCATAATACCTCACAAAGGTATGGACAGAGGACCACATGGCAGCCTTGCAGATCTGTAATGCAGAGGCACCACGTCGAGCTGCCCACGAAGGACCCACAGACCTAGTGGAATGAGCCCTCACAGAGGATGGAACCGGAAGGCCTTCATGAAGATAAGTTTCTGAAATTGCCATACGAATCCAACCTGCCAAAGTTTGCTTTGAAGCAGGCCAACCCTTTTTACGGAAGCCATAGAGGACAAACAAGGCATCCGACTTCCTAAACGAAGAAGTGCGGTCAACATAAATCTTTAAGGCCCGCACAACGTCCAAAGTGGCCTCACCTACTGAAAGATCAGGTGAGTTAAAAGCCGGCACAACGATTTCCTCGTTGATATGGAAACGTGAAACAACTTTGGGAAGAAAATCAGGACGAGTAGGCAGTACTGCCCTGTTCCCATGAAAAAAAATCAGGAAAAGGGGTCTACAGGAGAGAGCCGAAGAAACACGTCTGGCCAAAGCGATGGCCAGAAGGAAAATTGTTTTAGCTGTCAGCCCAGTGGTTCAAACGGCGGTCCCTGGAGAGCCCTCAGGACCACAGCTAAATCCCAAGGCGCCACCGGTGGAACAAAGAGCGGCTGAATTCGAAGAACACCTTGCATAAAAGTGCGCACATCAGGGATTGTAGCAATCCTACGGTGGAACCAGACGGACAGGGCAGACACCTGCACCTTCGGAGAGGCAAGGCGTAGCCCAAGGTCTAGTCCCGCCTGTAGGAAAGCTAACACTCTAGACAGACGGAACTCCCGAGGGGCATAACCTCTCGGTCGACACCACTGGAAGAACGTATGCCACACACGATGGTATATCCTTGCAGAAGATGGTTTCTGAGCCCTCAGCATAGTTCGTACTACAGAGCTGGAAAAGCCCCTGGACCTTAACATGGCCGTCTCATCAGCCACACCGTCAAAGCCAGCAGAGTCAGGTCCGGGTGAAGACAAGGACCCTGTGACAGTAGGTCTGGTCGCAGCGGCAACCGCAGAGGACTGTTCACGGACAGACCCTGAAGGGCTGAGAACCAGTGCCGCCTGGGCCACCCGGGAGCAATCAACAGGAGCGTCCCTCCTTCCCGTTTGAATTTCCGGATAACCCGTGGAAGAAGGGAAAACGAAGGAAAGAGATAAGCAAACCGGAACGTCCACTGGACGGACAGAGCATCCACCAGAGACGCCTTTTCGTCTCTTGTTCGAGACCCGTACACCGGCAACTTGTTGTTGTGCCATGACGCCATGAGGTCGATCTCTGGAAGACCCCACCTGTCCACCAGAAGTTGAAAGACGTCCGGGTGTAGAGACCACTCCCCCGGATGAACGTCCTGGCGACTGAGAAAGTCCGCCACCCAGGTGAGGACTCCCGGGATGAATACGACCGATATGGCCGGGAGATTGCGCTCTGCCCAGACCAGGATGTGGGACACCTCTACGAGTGCCGCCCGACTTCGGGTTCCTCCTTGCCGATTTATGTAGGCCACGGTGGTGGCGTTGTCTGACTGGACCTGCATGGGGTGACCTTGGAGAACCAGATGTGCCTGTTGGAGAGCATTGAAAACCGCGCGGAGTTCCAAGATGTTTATTGGAAGCTCCTTCTCTGCTTGAGTCCATCTGCCCTGGAACAAGTGTGGACCCGTGACCGCTCCCCAGCCCCGAAGGCTGGCGTCCGTTGTCAACAGGACCCAGTTCGCCACCCAAAATGGACGACCCTTGTTGAGATGGGTCGTCTGCAACCACCAGGCTAGGGACAGGCGAACCTCCGGAGTGAGCACCATCGTCTGGGATTTTAGACTCTGAGGTAGTCCATTCTATTTGGACAGGATCAATTGCTGCAGAGGTCTGGAGTGAAACTGGGCATATTCCACCATGTCGAATACTGACACCATGGACCCCAGTAACCTCATCGCCGAGTGCAGGGACACACGGCGACGCTGTAGACAACTGCGCAACCTCAACTGTAAGGCAGAGATCTTTTCCCCCGTCACAAAGATCCTCTGCTGTCTGGAGTCCAATAAGGCTCCGAGGTGCAGAATCCTCTGAGACGGGATCAGGGTGGACTTTTGCCAGTTTATTAACCAGCCGTGCCGTTGCAGTAACGCAATCGTCAGATCCAAGTGGCGTAAAAGGAGCTCTGGAGATCCTGCTACCAACAGAAGATCGTCCAGGTACAGCAACGTGCGGACTCCCTGCTGCCGCATGAAAGCCGCCATGACCACCATAACCTTGGTGAACACTCGTGGTGCTGTCGCCAGGCCAAAAGGTAACGCCCGGTACTGGAAGTGATCATTGCGGATTGCAAACCTGAGGAACTGTTGATGGCGTAAAAGAATAGGGACATGCAGGTAAGCGTCCTGTATGTCCAACGACACCATGTAATCCCCAGGTTCCAGCACCAGAATGATGGACCGTAGGGTCTCCATCCGAATCCTCGGCACCCGCAAGGACTTGTTGAGGGCTTTGAGGTTGAGAATCGGACGGTACGACCCATTGGGTTTCTGCACCAAAAATAGATTGGAATAGAAACCCTGGCCCCTCTGGGAGAATGGAACAGGCACTATAACTCCAGCCTGGAGCATAGTGTGCAAAACTTTCCGCAGTTCCATGGCTTTGTTCCGGTCTAAGGGAAGACCAGTGGTGAAGAATCGGGATGGGGGCCTGTGCCGAAAGGAGAGGGCATACCCGTGAGAAACCACCTCGTGAACCCAATTGTTTGTCGTGGTTACCGGCCAACACTGGGCGAACTGCAGCAGGTGGCCTCCCACTTTGGGATCCCCCAAAGGGAGGCCCGGACCGTCAGGCCGCAGGTTTGTCATCGGACTTAGGGGCCGGACGTCTGGTACTCCAGGCCCGTTTCCTGGGCTTGGCCGATTTCTTGGGGCCAGCCTGTCGGGTAAAAGACTGCGCCTTAGGCCTACCCACCCTGGGCCCTGTAAGGCTGAAAGGACGACGTACCCGAAACTGGAAGGGACCGCAGCAGACGGGAGACATGCAGACTTGGCTGCCGCCACGTGGCCACAATTTTGTCCAGATCCGGACCAAATAGGACTTCTCCATTAAAGGGTAAAGCTTCCAAGCCCTTTTTGGAATCAGCGTCCGCCTTCCAGGATCGCAACCATAAGGTGCGACGAGCAGCAACAGCTGTCGAAGAAATCCGAGATGTGAGGGTACTGATATCCAAGGCCGCTTGATGTAAGTGACCGAATCCCGGAGATTGCCTACCAACTCGGCCTGTTCAGTTGAACAGTCGGAATCCAAAGACGCCTCCAAACTATCAGCCCAACACTCCATAGCTCTGGCTACCCAACATACGGCCATATCCGGTCTGGATGCCCCCCCTGCGAGGGAATAAATGGACTTTAGGCAGATCTCCACCTTACGGTCCGTAGCATCCTTCAAGGAGGACATGGAGGGCATGGGCAATGTGGCACTTCGGACTAGGCGTGTCACATGAGAATCCACCTGTGGAGGGGATTCCCACTTAGAAAAATAATTGTCCGCAAACGGGTAAGCCACCGCTAGACGTCTTTGAGGCTGATACCAGGGTGTTTCCATGCCTCCTCTAAATGGTCTACTAACTGACCCGAAAGAGGAAACACTGTGGCGTCACCCTTAATATCCTTAAAAAAGGCATATTTGGACTTGGACACCGGGAGATCGTCATCCTCAATAACTAAAGCTGTGCGGACTGCCCGAATAAGGCCAGGAATATAAACCTTGGACTTCGCGTCCGACTCTTTAGTACGGAGAGGTTCTTGGTCAGATAGATCCAGAATCTCCCCATCATTTGACGTCACGTCGTCATCCTCATAAGGAGCGGACAGAGACGCCACCGGCCGCAACACAGACTCCCCTTGTAACACGTCCGACAAATGCTGCACAGAACTTGTCAGTGAATAAACCCACGCAGGTTCCTGAGAGACCTGGGGAGTGGAAATAGGGAGACTGTGGGGTACCATCAGTTGTCTTGGGAAACACTGCATGCTGGGACAATCCCATCTGTGAAAATGCAGGTGGCGGAGCTAACTGGCCCACTAGGGTTGTAAGCGCTTTGGCGAAACAAGCCCAGGACGGTTCCTGTACCGGAGCAGTGACAGTAATCGGCCGCGCCAACAAATAACACTGCCGACACAGCCCCTCCACCGTTACCCTCCCCCTCTGCTATTGGTACTTTGCATGTAGTACACAGAAGCTGGAGAGGAAATTCACTCTCAGACATGATGGTAAGTATGTGACCCCTCTCACTAATACTCGTTAGTATAGTGTGAGAACCACCCTGCAATCACCACACCGCAAGGGCTTTAGCAGAAGAAGAGCAGGGACAGTGAAATGGTTGACAGTAAAAAGTGAAAGTACAGGCAGCAGACGCAAGCAGAAGTCACATACGATGCAAAGAAATTAATCCCTGCACTATCAGCGCTGTTCTTCAACTACGCAGACACAGAGCCTGGTAGGACACAGCGCTGCATACACAGACCTGTATCAACGGAGAGGTATGCCGGGGGACCCAGACCACGATGCCACCGATCAACAACTTCCAGCAGCGTTCACCATGCTTCTTGAAAGATGGCCACCGAGGAGCAGAGAGGAGGCCGGCCTGGGGGAGAAACGCTGCCACAGGGCCAGGGCCAATCGGCAGGTGCAGAGAGGACTGTGTGCAGCCGGGGAGGCGCAAGCTGTGTACATGGAAGGCGCGCTCCCCTGGCATGCAATTAACCCCTGGGACGCCGCAGCGCTACCATTCAGCTGCGGTCCGCTGTCCCAGAGGGGTAGTGGAAGCGCAGGTTAGTTACCTGGCTCCACGCTGCAGCCAGCCCCCAGGGAGCCCCCTGCCTGGGGACTCTGGACCATGTATCAGCAGAGACCCACCGCGGGACCCTGCTGCTTACCTGCTGTCCCCTTGAATCCGGCCATGGTTCAAAACATCTGGGGTCACCGCTAGCTGTGACCCCAGATTCTTACCAGCATCCCCAGATCAGTACCGGCGTTCTGGTACCGGCGGGGTGTAGTGAAGACAGCATGGATGTCAGTAGTGACTGTCCATGCTGTACTTCCAGATGTGCAGCCACAGCTGCCGCAAAGAAAACTTCAGGGGCTATCCTTAGCCCCCCTCTAAACCGGTGCTCCGACTCTGAGCCGGGCACCAACAAAACTGAGATGCCTTGGCTTGGGGGCGGGGTATAGGAGGGGGACCCTAGTGCATCCTGGGAGGCTGAAAAGCTTAACTCTATGGTGCCCGATGCCTGACGTAATCACCTATACCCCAAGGAATCCTGTGGAACCCTATGGACCCTGATGTAGAAATTATATATTTCTTATACACATAATATGGAAGCCAAAGTTTCTGTGAATAAGGACATTTACCTGTCAATGATCAGGCATCACTGCAGAAGATATGTGGATCACAACTGCGTTTTGTAAATTAAACTTAAAAATACCTGTGAATATTATTTACAATGCATGCCAAAAAAAAAAAAATATATATATAAATATAAATATAAATCCAAAACCGGCACCTCTGCACTGATTTGGCATACATCCAGAGTTAGGAAATTCTATGGTCGTCACTGCACAACTAAACTCAGAAATCATACAAATGCCTACAGCACTCCTTTAAAAGAGTGTTTAAAACAAGTTCTGTATCAGAAAGAGAAGCAAACATACAATTTGAAGACCTGGCAAGTAGGAGGCACGTAGTCAAACACTCCCAAAACAATTAACAGGAATGTGCCGTAGCAACGACGTGGAAGTGCCAGCACAGACACATCAACTCACCCATGATTCTGCCCAAAATTATGGCATTTTGTTAGCAGCGATCTTGGGGCATATGTGCACACCTACTCACAAGGGCAAGCCAACTCATGGCTAAATTGAATGACCCCATTGCAGGTTTGTTACTCTTTCCCATTGAGAGATAATAAAACAATGTTTGAGGCTTACAAAAACATACTGTACAATATAACAAAATTAAATCTTGTAAAAACACACAAAAAGTTGTTATAGCTCTAAAAGCAAATTAAGTTCTCTTTTATATCGTTTGCTTTTTTTATCATGATCTTTAAAGTATCAAGATGGAGACTATTCAACGTTTTTCCACCACACTTTAAAGACACACTTATTTGTTACCTGAGCAAAATACAATTTTAACTTCTTTCCATTAAAGTCAGACTCGTGAAGCTCAATTCTCGCTCTTGCTGCTGCTTCTGGGTTACTGAAGTTTATTCTCACTCGTCTGAAGCTTTTGAACAACTGGAACGAAACTTGGTCATCATATATTGTGAATAGAGCTTTGAATCGTTCCTGTAAGAAATCAGAAACTAGAATTATTACCAACATAAAAAGATTAAAAATAAATAAACAAACAGCAATGTATAAAGTCCCAAGGCACAATAGTCACTTATGCGGCCACCTTCAAGCAGAAGACCACCTATTCCTCTAAAATGGTAATTTGCAACAAAAAATTGACAGGTTAAAAACAAGAAAGTCTGTTACACTCCCAGTTATGTGGAAAACACAACAATTCTCCAGCAAACCTACACTTGCCTCCTTATGTTTCTAAGCTAATTTCACACTTCAAGTTATTCTATAGACTTCTTTTTTTTTTTAATTTTTTACTTTCTGAGAAAGGTAATAAATAATAATAGGTAATAAAAAATAATTAAATGTACAGTGACTGCAAATACTCGCTATAGCGCGTATTTTACATGACTTTGTGGAGCAAAACACTCATTTCAAAATAGTTGGGTCTCCATGGACGCACTCTGCTGCTGAGAGAGGCTGTAGAAGATTGTCTCAGGTGTGGTAGCACATGGGGGAATTCTGTTACAGCAGGTAACAGAGGGGGTTTCACTGTCTCACGCAGGGGGTGTTTCCGAGTACCTGACGGACAGATTCCCTGTACACTACCCACAGTGGGGGTAGAGCCAATACGGCAAGCCCCACCCCCATCCCACATGCAAATCACGGCATTATATCGTGAGGGGTCGGGGCCTACAGATGTGAAGTGTCCGCCCACATAAGTAACCTACAGCAGCCTTAAAAGTGTAAGTATGTATACATATATGTTGCTGTGTGTGTATATATACACGTTAGTGATTGATTGATAGATATATATATATCTATCAATCACTATCAATCACACACACATAGGCTGATTGAAAAGTAATAAGACTGCCCCTGTTTTTCTGTCCAGTAGGTAGACGTTGCAACGCCATGCTGGTTATTGGGAAGCTCATACATCGATGTGTTTGAACCTGCGGTTGGACTGCCGTAGTCCTCTTTGTTTGGTCACAGCGAGTGTAAGATCTTCCATCGTTTCGCTTTCGCCATGGTGGATGAGGGAGATGTGTGTGAGATTAAGTGAGTGAATTTTTAGTTAAACTTGGAAAAAGCGGAAATTATACACATGAAATGTTACAGCAAGCATACGGTGGAGAAACAATTAGCTATGCTGCAGCATTTCGGTGGTGGAAGCTCTTCAAAGAGGGCAACACGCGAGTGACTGACGAAGAACGTTCTGGGAGACCATCCACCGCAGTTACACATGTCAACTTCACCAAAGCTGCGGAGATGTTGCAAAATGACAGAAGGTTAACTTTACGCTTCACTTGGCTTCTCATTCGAATGGGTTCAGCATATTGTGCAAAGGAACTGAAAATGCCAGGTGGGTACCCAGAAATCTCACAGAAGAGCAGATGTGACGACGAGTTGAACTGTGCAAGAACATTGTTTGAATGTCGTAGAGGATGCCCGATTTCCTGACATCTACTGGGACGTGACGAATCGTGGATTTGTCATTATGATCTGGTATCCAAACAACAGTCCAGTGTATGGAAACACGCAAATTCACCTTTGCCCAAAATATTCTGTGCGATTCCTTCGGCATGTAAAGTCATGCTTCTGCTGTTCTTTGATGTGCAAAATCTTGTTTCCTCTCATTCTATCTAGGGACACTGGAAACAATAGGAGTTCCAAAAGCTAGCCCACAAGGGAGGGGTACACTCTGTGCAGTGCGTAAAACTTTGCGCTTGTAAAGGTGTGCACAGAGTTTCAGGTAGCTGCCTTGCACAACTGCTCAACCTGCTACACTGCCAAAGAGCAGCTCACTCGTAGAACGTGCTCCGATGGGATTCAGAACCGGCTGACCCACAGGCAATTAAGCCTGTCTAACAGTAGATCTAATCCAATGGGCAATAGCCTGCTTAGAAGCCAGCCAGCCCTGCTTCACACAAAACAGAGACTATCTTGTCTAGCTCCACATAAATGTGCAAATCCCTGACCACATCCAAGAATAGAGAGAAGAATTGCCCTCGGAAGAATTCAACAGCCGAAATCCGGGAAAACCTTCTCCTGATTGATATGAAAATGTGAAAACTACCTTCGGCAGAAACAATGGACTTGTATGCAAATCCACACTATCGGGGTGAAAAAATTAAAATGGAAATTTAAAAGAGCTGCCAGCTCAGAGACTCTCCTTGCAGAGGCTATAGCTAACAAAAAAACACCTTTCCACATGAGCCACCTTACGTCTACCGCTTGAAGAGGTTTCAAATGAGCTTGCTGTAAAACCCCTAAAACCAGATTCAGATCACACAGTGGAACATAGGGAGGCTGATTCATAACAACCCTCATCAAAGTCTGCATCTACGGCAGCAATGCTAATATACTAGCTAACCTAGTGCTGATCTACTCGTTCAGCACTTAATTTTAAACTGAGGGAGCTTATATATTACAAAAAGTTTAAGCTATTAAGTGCTAGCTCCTCAACCCTCACTAACTCCATGGACAAGAGTGACCCCCAGATAAGGAAAGGAGAAAGAATATACGGCCCAAATTTGGCCCTTCAAAGTAGTAAGACCTAGACCCTTGTCTAGCCCCACCTGTAAGAAAGTAAGAATAAGTGACAACCAGAACAGAGATGCCAGCAACCCCCACGCTCATACTAGCCAATATAGGTTTTCAGACCCTATGATAGATGGCTGCTGTCAGAGACTTCCTAGCCTCATAGTTTGTAACATCGCCTTTCAGTCAAGATCTGGGTTTCAAATACCGTGCTGTTAAAGCTAGATGTTGCAAACTTGGGTGCCAAAATGGCCCGAGTGAGCAGATCTTCCCCGATAGGAAGGTGCCAATGGAGGATTCACCAACATGGACAATAGATCGGCAATCCATGCCCTCCTTGGTCAATCAGGGGCCATAAGAAGCACATGCTCTCTCCTATTCCGCTAGAGGAACTTCAGCAACAAAAGAATTGATGGAAACATATAAGCCAGCTGAAATGCCCAAGGTGCTGTCAGGGTATTAACGAAGGTCCCCTGAGAATCTCTGGATCTTGCTCCTTAACAGAAATTTTTTTTTGACCAGAAGGCCACAGATCTATCGCTGCAACCCCCCAGCATTCCGCAATCAAATTGAACACCCTCTGATGGAGCTCTCACTCTTCTGAGTGAATTTTGTGCCCTCTCAATGTCAGCAATAACTGCATGTTGCACAGTCACTTATCTGTTAGATTATTAATCTCTGCAGTCAAGGACATGGAAGATGTAAAATGTATGCTCAGGACACCACACGTCTGACCTAAAGCTCCGAGGTTCATCTGAACCAGGTGTCCTGGAACTGAAGCAGACAAGCCCCTACTACCAGCAGTCTGGTAGCAATCTGCGGAAGGTCACACTGAAGCCTTGTGTCCTTGCTTGATTCCCGAATGCCTAACTGCCACTGCCATGCAGTCCCTGACATATTTACTTCTATATTCCCAGTCTGTACCCTGGGGGACAGAGCCCAAGTCTTTCCAGGGAAACGAAAGGGCCTAGACCTAGGTGTTTTAGCCCTAGAAGGTATAATGAAAAGGTACAAACTTTTACCTACTGCTGTTTGGTCCAGACTGAATTGCATAATTTCCCAAACAGCCACTACCAGGACTTTCTTTGATTCCAGGTCTGTCTGCCATGCCCTTAACCAGAAAGATTACCATCCAGAAACAGCTAAGACTGATATGCCCAAAAGAAAATAAGCTATATCCATATATAACAACACATGGCCCATGTGGATGGAAGTTTGTTTAGTATTATCTAGCATGACAAGGAGGTCTGCTTAAACAATACTGGACTGTACCCCCTCTGCCAACTGATCAATCCATGTTGCAAAGGCCTTGTCTGCCTAATGGTGCATACACACTGGGCGATTAAAGTGGAAGATTGAACGATAACGATATCGTTTAGTCGTCCACTTTATCGTCCATTTTTAACACAAAAACGATGAACGATGACGAAGCGCGTTCCCGCGGGTCGTTCATCATCGTTCAGCGGGTTAACATGCAGGCCAACCTGACGATGTCGTCAGGTTGCTGCATGTTATGGAATGGGGGAGAAAGCCCGGCGCTGAATGATATCGTTCAGCGGGTGTGCTCAATGTCATGAACGACATTGGAGCACACCCTGCCGGGGACATACTAGACGATAATCGCTCAGGGAGCATATCGTCTAGTGTGTACGCACCATAAGTCTTAGCCAGGGCTGGTTATATAGCTGTCACTGCAAGGAATTCAATATAGCTTTCATCTGAAGGTCTGTTGACTCTCTCAACACTGCCAAAGTTGATGTAGCTTTAACCAGTCTAGCAATAGGTGGCACCTTTCACAAATTTGTATCCATCTCCAAGAAAGCATACGTAAACTTAAAGATGGATAAAAAGTGTAAGGCTGCTTCAGGTTATAACCAGAACATCCTCAAAATGTGAAATGCAGGAAAAGAAACTACCTGCTTCTTTTTCTGTTTCAAGAAGGCAGACGAAGTTCCTCCCGCTGGGATTTGTAAAGTCTGGCGAATAGGCATTATTAGATCCTGCACTCTCACACTATCTGGTGACTCCTCGTCAGAAGAAGAAGAAGAAAAGGGGTATGTCTTGGGGTGGCATTCACATATAGCTGTGACCTCTAGTGATCACTTTTGTCTCCTTCTAGAGCGAAGGGAAAGATATAACATAGCAGTTCTAATATAAAGCTTTGGAGCTGCTACATCAGATGTCCGTTGCTATTGAGAGACTTGTGCAGCACGAAGAGTAACCTTGTGGTGGCAATCAAGAGTATAATATAATACTTGAGTAGTGAGGTGATTTAAATAAAGTTCATTTTTAAACCATCCTAAAATAATAAAAGGATCTTCCCATTGTGATGTATTACTAGATTAAAATGTCTACACAGTAAATCTTTTTTGGTTTACAAGTTGTATAAACTAGGTCAATAGATGTGTGTCATCCAACCTCAGAATGTTACATGTCATACATACTATAAAGGGATACTAGTATGTAAATCAATTCTACAGGGCCCTCTATGTGCATGCAAGAAGGATGAATAATCAAGTACTGTTAGGTTATATACTCTCTTAATATCATAGAAACGGTCACGAACAAGCATGGCAGGGGAGCAGAGAAAGCACAAAGGAGACTCAAACATGCCTTAGAAGTCTTCTATAAAACAAATAAATCTGAACAAAGGCGTTTTACATAACAATACCACAGTAGTATGGGGTATGCGAAACATCAGTGCTTGAATGTTTGGTTGTATTTTATATTTTATTTAACATATTGTAAGCTATGTAGCGCTTGGAAAATTTACACTTTTATTTTTAAACAAAAAACTTGAATTAAATGCATTTTTGGCTTCTGGATAGGTTTTTACGTAACAACAGAGGCTAAAGCTGTAGCCAGATTGTAAAAAAGAAAATACATACGTATATAGAACAAAACAGAACAATGTTCATTAAACTTTAGAATACCCACCTGACTGCCAAGCAACACATTTTGGAAAAATATTTGCCAGATATGGGATAACTCCTGTTTTTAAAGTATAGGATTTGTAGAAATAAAAAACTAACACGTTTCCCTAAAACCTGGTCTTGTGATGTGATGTGATATGAGTGCGATGCATATGTTATGTCATGTTGCCGGTCAAAATGGACTCCAAATAAATACAAGACACAGCATTGCCATTCTGGTATACGACAAAAACATTGTCCCTTGTATAGACAAGTCATGTCGGTAGCACTTGAGAGATACATAAATACATATGACTATTTAACAACCAGAGATGCTATATACATTTATATGAATAATTACACTGCCAAATAAGAAGAGCTAAGGTTGGGCTGGATCACACTAAAATATGGATCCTATGTAAGGGTCCTCAGTCCAATCACCTAAACAGCAGAGAGTAGGTAAATATGCCTTTGAAGCACACCGACCCGATGCACATTTTATTTCTATAGATGTATTTAAAAAAATAAATATGTGCTATATAGTGGGCGGGAAAGCTTAATTTCATGTGTGCACTCAAATGTTTTCACAGAAGCAATGCTGAACGATGCTGTCACTGGAAAAGGTGTCAGTGTTCTAGCAGATATCACTGTAGTGCTAAACATTCACAAATAAAAGCCATATGACTAGTCTATAAAATAATGTTAAAAGTGCAATAATATTACTACATGTTTATCTAAACCTCTCTGACAAAATACATTTAATATAAGGCAAATTTTGATCTAAATGGTCATATTAGTACTAACCTTCTGTTCCTCCATTTCAAAGACAGACTCATGTACGCTACATGCAAATAAGGATGTTGGTAGGTCACTAAAATCCATCAGTTCTTCAAGGTCATCATCATTTTCACCAAAGATCATCTCCTCTTCTTCCTCCTCTTCTTCTTGGTCACTGCTGTATATTTCAGAGCTTTCATTCCAAGACTTCATTGTGTCTCTCAACATTGTTCCGTTTCCTAATTCCTTGGACTCCGTAGTCAAGAAAACCTATAGAATAAATTACAATTAACAGAAGATACTTCTAGCCCTACAACATTTCACAAATATGGACCAGGGCCTATATTCGCTAATCTCATACATGAATTTGTTTCTATGGCAAAGTTTGGGTATAGTTGAAGTTCAAGATCAGTTTATAGACAATGCATTGTTTGACTTTCAGGGTCTAACCATTGAGGAAGAATTTCCTCCTAGTATATTGTGCCAATGTCTACTTGTGAAAACAAAACACTCCTGATCAAGGTTATAAAATGTATTATTTAATTATTAACAGTTTCTTATATAGCGCAATATATTCTGTTGCACTTTACAATTGACGCAACGGGAATTAGATTTACAGGTTTATCTGAATAGATTATAAATCATTCCGAAATGCTGCTAAGAATTTTCATAAATTGTATTTCACTCTAGATAAATGACAAATTATGGCCTACCTGTGAAGTTTTGCTAGAGATTGTGACAATGCTGTTGGCCTCATTCATGTGTGTTGGAGGTGTCCTGTACTACTTAACTGTTTGAAATGAAGCTGTGAATCATTTAGTTCAGGCCTCTTCCCTCACTCCCTGGTCTTAGTACTTATTCATCATCGTACTTTACAGTTTACAGCCAAAAGTTTTGAGAATGACACAAGTATTGTTTTTCACAAAGTTTGCTGCTTCAGTGTTTTTAGACCTTTTTGTCCGATGTTACTATGGTATACTGAAGTAAAATTATAAGCATTTCATAAGTGTCAAAGGCTTTTATTGACAATTACATTAAGTTTATGAAAAATATGAGATATGGTAAGAACTTACCCTTGTTATCTCTATTTCTACGAAGTCCATAGGGTTCCACAGGAGACCTTGGGTATAGGTGATGACGTCAGGCATCGGGCACCATAGAGTTAAGTTTCAGCCTCCCAGGATGCACTAGGGTCCCCCTCCTATACCCCGCCCCCGAGCCAAGGCATCTCAGTTAGGTACCAAGCCATAGGCCGGAGGAGGAGAAGGAAGAGAGAGAAGAAAGATCTGGACACACACAAGAATCACATTCTCACCAGAGGGAGACGGAAAAACCGGTGACCAGAGCAAAGCCCATCTGCAGCACAGGTGCGACAGGGCGGGAGTCCTGTGGAACCCTATGGACTTCGTAGAAATAGAGATAACAAGGGTAAGTTCTTACCATATCTCATATTTTCTACTTCAGGGTCCATAGGGTATCCACAGGATACCTTGGGGATGTCCCAAAGCAGTATCCTTTAAGGGTGGGGACGCTCCTGTGCTGAAAGGAGAATCCGCCGCCCGAAGGAAGCATCCTGAGAGGCGAAGGTGTCAAACCTGTAATACCTCACGAAGGTATGGACAGAGGATCATGTAGCAGCCTTGCAGATCTGGACTGCAGAGGCACCACGTCGAGCTGCCCATGAAGGACCCACAGACCTAGTGGAATGAGCCTTCACAGAAGGAGGAACCGGCAGGCCTTCATGAAGATAAGCTTCAGAAATAGCCATACGGATCCAGGCTGCCAAAGTTTGCTTTGAAGCAGGCCAACCCTTTTTACGGAAGCCATAGAGGACAAACAAGGCGTCCGACTTCCAAAACGAAAAAGTGCGGTCAACATAAGTCCTCAAGGCCCGCACAACATCCAAAGTGGTCTCACCCACTGAAAGGCCTGGTGAGTTAAAGGCCGGAACAACTATTTCCTCGTTAACATGAAACTGGGAAACAACCTTGGGAAGAAATTCAGGACGAGTGCGTAGCACTGCCCTGTTCCCATGAAAAATCAAGAAAGGGAGTCTACAAGAGCCCCTAAATCAGAAACACGTCAAGCCGAAGCTATGGCCAGAAGGAAAACAAACAGTCTTAGCTGTTAGCCATTTAAGATCCACTGAGCCCAGTGGTTCAAACGGCGGTCCTTGGAGAGCCCTCAGGACCACAGCCAAGTCCCAAGGCGCCACTGGTGGAACAAATGGCGGCTGAATTCGCAGAACACCTTGCATAAAGGTGCGCACATCAGGGATTGTAGCAATCCTACGGTGAAACCAGACAGACAGGGCCGAAACCTGCACGTTCAAAGAAGCAAGACGAAGCCCATGGTCTAGTCCCGCTTGTAGGAAGGAGAGTACCCGAGACAGACGAAACTCCCGCGGTGCATAACCTCTCAGTCGACACCACTGGAAGAACTATGCCACACGCGATGGTATATTCTCGCGGAAGACTGTTTCCGAGCTCTTAGCATGGTACGCACTACAGAGCTGGAAAACCCCCTGGACCTTAACATGGCTGTCTCAACAGCCACGCCGTCAAAGACAGCCGAGACAGGTCCGGGTGAAAACAAGGACCCTGTGACAGAAGGTCCGGTCGGAGCGGTAAGCGTAGAGGACTGTCCACGGACAGACCCTGAAGGTCTGAGAACCAGTGCCGTCTGGCCCATGCAGGAGCTATCAACAGGAGCGTCCCTCCTTCCTGTTTGAATTTCCGGATTACCCGTGGAAGAAGGGAAACCGGAGGAAAGAGGTAAGCAAACCGGAATGTCCACCGGACGGACAGAGCATCCACCAGAGACGTCTCTTGTGCGAGACCCGTACACCGGCAACTTGTTGTTGTGCCGGGATGCCATGAGGTCGATCTCTGGAAGACCCCACCTGTCCACCAGCAGTTGAAAAACGTCTGGGTGCAGGGACCATTCCCCTGGATGAACGTCCTGGCGACTGAGAAAGTCCGTCTCCCAGTTTAGCACTCCCGGGATGAAGACAGCTGATATGGCCGGAAGATTCTGCTCCGCCCATACCAGGATTCGAGACACCTCCACGAGAGCCGCCCGACTTCGGGTTCCTCCTTTGCCGGTTTATGTAGGCCACGGTGGTAGCGTTGTCCGACTGGACCTGCACTGGGCGACCTCGGAGAACCCGATGTGCCACTGGAGAGCATTGAAGACCGCTCGGAGTTCCAAGATGTTTATTGGAAGCTCTGCTTCTGCTGGAGTCCACCTGCCCTGGAACAAGTGTGGACCCGAAACTGCTCCCCAGCCCCGAAGACTGGCGTCCGTTGTCAACAGGACCCAATTCGCCACCCAGAACGGACGACCCTTGTTGAGATGGGTCGTCTGCAACCGCCAGGCAAGGGACAGTGAGCACTATCGTCTGGGATTTTAAAGACTGAGGCAGTCCATTCCATTTGGACAGGATCAGGTGCAGCAGAGGTCTGGAGTGAAACTGGGCATATTCCACCATGTCGAAAACTGACACCATGGAGCCCAGTAACCTCATCGCCGAGTGCAGAGACACCCGGCGGCTCTGCAGACAACTGCGCACCCTCGACTGTAAGGCAGAGATCTTTTCCC
This sequence comes from Taudactylus pleione, assembly GCA_031769625.1. Classification (NCBI taxonomy): domain Eukaryota; kingdom Metazoa; phylum Chordata; class Amphibia; order Anura; family Myobatrachidae; genus Taudactylus; species Taudactylus pleione. The sequence goes on along the minus strand of JAUIMM010000007.1, from coordinate 21,896,396 downwards.
CCGTCACAAAGATCCTTTGCTGTCCCGAGTCCAATAAGGCTCCGAGGTGCAGAATCCGCTGAGACGGGATCAGGGTGGACTTCTGCCAGTTTATCAACCAGCCGTGCCGTTGCAGTAGCGCAATGGTCAGGTCCAAGTGGCTGAGAAGGAGCTGCGGAGAGCCTGCCACTAAGAGAAGGTCGTCCAAGTGCGGCAACATGCGGACTCCCTGCAGCCGCAGGGAAGCCGCCATGACCGCCATCACCTTGGTGAAAACACGTGGTGCTGTCGCCAGGCCAAAAGGCAATGCCCAGAACTGAAAGTGGTCGCTGCGGATTGCAAACCTGAGGAACTGCTGATGGCGCAAAGAATAGGGACATGCAGGTAAGCGTCATGCATGTCCAATGACACCATGTAGTCCCCCGGTTCCAGCGCCAGAATGATGGACCGTAGAGTCTCCATCCGAAACTTCGGCACCCGCAAAGATTTGTTGAGAGCTTTGAGGTTGAGAATCGGACGAAACGACCATTGGGTTTCTGCACCAAAAAGATTGGAATAGAAACCCTGGCCCCTCTGGGAGAATGGAACAGGCACTATAACTCCTGCCTGGAGCATAGTGTGCAAAACCTTCCGCAGCTCCGTGGCTTTGTTCTGGTCTGATGGTAGAACCGTGGTGAAGAATCGAGCCGGGGGTCTGTGCCGGAAGGAGAGGGCATACCCGTGTGAGACCACCTCGAGAACCCAAGTGTCTGTCGTGGTGACCGACCAACACCGGGCGAACCGCAGCAGGCGGCCTCCCACTTTGGGATCCCCCAAAGGGAGGCCCGGACCGTCAGGCCGCAGGCTTGTCATCTGACTTAGGGGCCGGACGTCTGGAACTCCAGGTCTGCTTCCGGGGCTTGGCCGATTTCTTGGGGCCAGCCTGTCGGGGAAAGGACTGTGCCTTAGGCCTGCCCTGGGCCCTATAAGGCCGAAAGGACGGAGTACCTGAACGAGAAGGAACAGCAGCCGACGGGAGACATGTCGATTTAGCTGCCGCCAGCGTGGCTACAATCTTGTCCAGGTCCGGACCGAAGAGAACTTCTCCGTTAAAAGGCAACGCCTCCAAACCCTTTTTGGAATCAGCGTCCGCCTTCCAGGATCGCAACCACAAGGTGCGACGAGCAGCCACAGCTGCCGAAGAAATTCGAGACGCCAGGGTACTAATATCCAAGGCCGCTTCGTTGATATAAGTGGCCGAATCCCGAAGATTGCCGATCAACTCCGTCTGCTCAGTCGAAATTGACGGACGCCTCCAACGTATCAGCCCAGCGTTCCATAGCTCTGGCAACCCAGCAAATGGCCATAGCGCTGCCACCCCCGCAAGGGAATAGACGGACTTTAGGAAGATCTCCACCTTGCGGTCCGTAGCATCCTTAAGGGAGGACATGGATGGCATGGGTAATGTGGCACTACGGACAAAGGCGTGTCACATGAGAATCCACCTGTGGAGGGGATTCCCACTTGGCAAATTAATTGTCCGCAAACGGATACGCCACTGCTAAACGCCTTTGAGGCTGATATCGTTTGCCTGGCTGTTTCCACGCTTCCTCTAGGTGGTCAACTAATTATCCCGAAAGAGGAAACACTGTGGTATCTCCTTTAACATCCTTGAAAAAGGCGTATTTGGACTGTGATACCGGAGGCTCCTCATCCTCAATAACTAAAGCAGAACGGACTGCACGAATAAGGCCAGGTATATACACCTTAGACTTAGCGTCCGACTCATTAGGAAGGGGAGGTTCCTGGTCAGAAAGATTCAGAATCTCCCCATCGTCGGTCGTCCCGTCGTCGTCCTCATAAGGAGCAGACAGAGACGCCACCGGCCGCTTGTGAGGCCGCATCACAGACTCCCCTTGCAACACTTCTGACAACTGCTGTACAGAGCTTGTTAACGAATTAACCCACGCAGGCTCATGAGAGACCTGAGGAGGGGAAACAGGGAGACTGTGGGGTACCATTAGTTGTCTCGGGAACACCTGCATGGGTGACGACACTACTGACTGCTGGGACAAACCCAAGTGAGTGAAGGCAGGCTGTGGAGCTAATCGCTTTGGCAAAACAAGCCCAGGGCGGCTCCTGTACCGGAGCCGTGACCGTAATCGGTCGCGTCAACGAATAACACCGTTGACATAGTCCCTCCGCACTACCGTCCCCCTCCGCTATAGGTACCTTGTATGTAGTACATAAAAACTGGAGAGGAAAATCACTTTCAGACATAAATGGTAAGTATGTGACCCCTCTCACTGATACTCGTTAGTATAGTGTGAGACCACCCTGCAAGCACCGCACCGTAAGGGCTTTAGCAGAAAGAACAGGGACAGTTAAATGCTGACAGATAGAAAATGAAGTACAGGCAGCAGACGCTAGCATAGGTCACATACATTGCAAAGAAATCAATTCCTGCACTATCAGCGCTGATCCTTAACTACGCAGACTCAGAGCCTGGTAGGACACAGCGCTGCATACACAGACCTTAATTCAACGGAGGAGAGGTATGCAGGGGGACCCAGACCGCGATGTCACCGTCCTTCAGTGTCCAGCAGCGCTCACCATGCTTCCAGCAAAGATGGCCGCCGAGGAGCAGAGAGGAGGCCGGCCTGGGGGAGGAGCGCTGCCACAGGGCCAGTCAGCGTGTGCAGAGAGGGCTGTGTGCAGCGGGGGAGGCGCCGGCTGTGAGACAGGGAAGGTGCGCTCCCCTGGCATGCATTTAACCCCTGGGACGCCGCAGCGCTACCGCTCTGCCGCAGTCCTGCTGTCCCAGGGGGGTAGTGGAAGCGCAGGTTAGAACCTGGCTCCACGCTGCAGCCAGTCCCCAGGGAGCCCCCTTCCTGGGGACTCTGGACCATGTATCAGCGGGGACCCACCGCGGGACCCCGCTGCTAACCTTGCTGTCCTCCTTGATTCCGGCCATGGTCCTGAACATCTTGGGTCACTGCTAGCTGTGACCCCAGATGCCTACCAGCATCCCCGGATCAGTACCGGCGTTTGGTACCGGCGGGGGTGTAGGGAAGACAGCATGGACGTCAGAACTGACTGTCCATGCTATACTTCCAGATGTGCAGCCACAGCTGCATTGAAGAAACTTCAGGGGCTTTTCATAGCCCCCCTCTAACAGGTGCATCCGACTCCGGCCGGGCACCAAACTAAACTGAGATGCCTTGGCTCGGGGGCGGGGTATAGGAGGGGGACCCTAGTGCATCCTGGGAGGCTGAAAAGCTTAACTCTATGGTGCCCGATGCCTAACGTCATCACCTATACCCAAGGTATCCTGTGGATACCCTATGGACCCTGAAGTAGAGTCAATATTTGCAGTGTTGACCCTTCTTTTTCAAGACCTCTGCAATTTGCCCTGGCATGCTGTCAATTAACTGCTGGGCCACATACTGACTGATGGCCACCCATTCTTGCCTAATCAATGCTTGGAGTTTGTCAGAATTTGTGGGTTTTTGTTTGTCCACATGCCTCTTGAGGATTGACCACAAGTTCTCAATGGGATTAAGGTCTGGGGAGTTTCCTGGCCATGGACCCAAAATTTCGATGTGTTCCCCGAGCCACTTAAGGTGGCCATACATGGTGAGATTCAAAAGTTGGTCAGATCAGTTGTACGATTTCCCTTGAAAATTCTTTCCTTCATATACAGGACGATTTGTATTTAATATGTAACTATTTCACATAAGACCATACGATTTGATCAATCACATTACATAATGTGTGTCAATTACTACACGATCAGTTGAGATCGATCTGCAAAACCATCTGATCTGCGATCCAACTAGACGGCAGGAACGCGCATCTGGGTCGCAGAAGACTCAAAATACAACTATTTTCAAATGGATTGGTCTATCCAACCTGTAGAAACTGCCCAAATCGTGTGATCAATCGTCCCGTGTATGGCCAGCATTAGTTATCACTTTTGCCTTATGGCAAGGTGCTCCAACATGCTGGAAAAGGAAAGTGCTTGGGGGGAAGGGACCTGATGCACTGTGTGTGACTCCCGACCAGCTCAACTGGGCATGCGCAGTATTAGGACACTCCATACACCATAACATAGCGCGACTAGCAGGGCGCTACATGGCGTATGGAGCGGCTCCACTGGGCATGCTCCAGAGATCCTATGCACAACCCCCTGAGTTGGCACTGGCAGCCACCACAGTGCCGACATGCTGACAGTGCTGCAAGTGTGCGTCTTAAAATGCACAGTCAGTTTTGTAATGCAGAGACCCACTTTCAAACAGATCCGGAGTATGAAGTTGGGAAAATTTATTGAGTTCAGTTGGTGTTGATAAAAATAGTAAAGTTCAATTGCTCGGTCTATATGCAATGCTGGGAGTGCATCTTTTTGGTCAACAGAAATACCTGTATAAATGACAGAACTCACACACACCACTCACTAAGTCCTGTAGTGAAGATGTAAAAAAAATGTCCCTTACCAGGTCTCAAACTGGGTCGCCCACTCTTGAAAACCGCTCTACAAACCTCTAGCCCACAGTCACACCTGTTGTGTACAGCACGCAGTGCATCAGCGTAGTGCTGATACACTGTGTCACTCCCGATCAGCTCCACTGGGCATGCGCAGTAATATGAGACTCAAAACGTCACAGCATAACGCGACTAGCAGGACACCACATGGCGTACTGTCTACACCCACCCACTGCTGTTTTAAATAATAAAAAAATGTGTCTTCCTTTCAAAATATTATACTAGTACATTATATACACAGCTGCCCCCCCCACACACGTCATCAGAGCCCTGCACCCCTCACCCCATCATGTCATCACTGTCCCATGCCCCTCCACCCCATCATGTCATCAATGCCCCTCTACCACAATGTCATCACTGCCCCATGGGACCCTACTGTGCAGTACCAGTGTTTGCTGGAACAGATTTGTGCAGTGCCAGTGTGCTGCCAGTGTGTGGTGGAACCCTACAGTGCAATGCCATTGAAAGCCCCTAACCACCTCTTTGCCTCCCTGTACTGCGTCAGCTATCTACCCTTGCCCACTCCCTACCCCCGGCACAGCCTGCCCCTAGCCCCCTCAGCACTGTCGCAACTGCTGTCTGCACTTAGCCCAACTTCTCACTGCCTTTACCCCCAGCTCCATCACAACTGCTGCTTGCTCTTAATCCCCTCCACCCCAACTGCAACCTGCCCCCTGCACTGTGCCAACTGCTGCCTGCCCTCACCGCCCATAATATGTGATGGGACCCAGAAACAGTGGAGTATGGATCCACAACATTTTTTCGTTCAGCGCGACCACTGGTGAAAAGTGTAGAAGTTATTTTTGGGAAATTGTGCATTGAGGTTGGGGTGGATACTTTTTCATTTTACCAAAATTGCATTTCAGGATGGTACTGTAGGTGTAACCTTCCATGAGGCTTGAGGCCTACATCCTATGGACATATTTACTTAATGTCCTGCTACAAAATGATCATACAGTATAAAATAATGATTGACAAGGGGTAAAAGAAAAAAACATATGAAAACTCAAGGGGTATGAGCACTTAAAGAGATCAATGATCTAGAGGCCAAGATTTCCAAACATGGAGCCACTTTAGGGGCGATTCATTTGTTTCTCAGTACTGTAGCTTCCATCTGAAGCAACCCGGAGTTATTAAATTGTTTTGGGCAACCAGCGCTAAGGTTGTACTTATTGCGAATTTCTGCTCACACCCTCCTGAAGTTCAAGCAGAAATCCACTTAAAGTAGAGCTTTAGGACTGGTCGCGACCTGGCACTTAGCATGGGGGGAACCATTTAATGCAGATAACGATGTGCAACAGGGCACAAGAATCCAGCCGTTGTGACCTTCGCGGGGCAGGTCACACAAACAATTGAATAGCTCTCGTGCAGTTTAGATGTGAGCTATAAACAATTGTACTGCTCCCTTCGTGACCAAGAGAATAACTACAGATCACAATTCATTACTTATTTAATATGTTTCTACTTTTGACAATGATTAGCAAAATGTAGAAGGCAGCATCAGATTGGTTATCAATCTCAAAATCAGTGGCAAACTCTGAATGACCAACCCCCCCCACACACACACACACCTCTTTAAGCTTGTACTTAATGATCACTGTAAGTGGGCCCTTTTATTACTGATTGCATTTGTAATGTGATCTGGGCACAATAATGGGGCCCACAATCACATTGGAGGGACAGGGGTTCCAAAAGAAGCCCATCCCTGCAATGTGCTGGGAGTGACGTGATCTTGTCATCGGTGTCTTCACGCCTGTGCCGGAACTCCTGCACATACGTGGTCTACAGACTACATATGCACGGCGTCCATTGCCGGGGGAGGGCTCCTCTACCAGCTTGTTATGCAATATGTAGTTCATAAGCTACAGCGGCTTATGCCATCTTCAGATAGCGGAAATTGCAGAAACCAAGTTCCGGAATGCATTCCATAACTTGATAAAACAGCATCACATCCTCAAAAGAAACCTATGGAGGTTGCTGTGCTGGCGGAAATGGTGGCACAGCAGGATATATTGGAGATATCTGCTGTGGTCCCTTCATAATACATCTGGGGAAACTTAATATTTGCGGAGATTCCCCAAAGACGGGTGATTTCGGGGACACACCGCAAATATTAAATGGGCCCCTAAGAAATAGAAATCAGTGTATTAGTAAAAAGACAGTGTACAAACCATTTTTTGGCTTTTTTAAATAGTTGTAGCACACCTGCAACTTATACTATGCACTTCATCCAGTATGTATCCACTATCTTTACCATAGGGGGAGGGTAGAAACCATTTAAGACCTTCTTAAGGTAGTTACTATATGTTACTCATATGAATTGTTTCTGCTTTTGTGTGGCAAAGGCAGTACTCTATTGTTTTAGAGTCTAAACTCCTCAAACCACTACTGCGTACCAAAATCATTGTCAGGACACTAGGAATGTAAATAGTGGGATGATGCTAGGGCATAAATCTTAATTTGGGTGACAGGTCACAGATTAGGAAACTTTCATCTGCAACAGATGTATTTGTCCATAGTCAATTAATTGCTCCAGCAATCTTATACCAGAGATACAATATAGCAAGTGATAAAGACAGAGTGACCTCAGCACTGAGAGGGCCTGGTGCTGCTGCTGCAGGAGACAGGGGTGTGCAATGTGTACACAGGGGGCATCTATCCATAGGACAGCTCCTTGCCCAACCCACACACTTACCTGACGATAGCCCAGCACCTGCTGCGCCGCCCCTCACGCCTCATACCCCAGCGTCTGCGTCCTCTTCCGGCTGCTGCTCTCACTGACAGTTACCAGGCGCTGGTGGTGAGACCGTGAGAGGGGAGACTGATAGCGCCATCAGCCAAGGAGATCATCAGCTGCACCCTCCAACCAATCAGTTCAGCCGTTATGTTATGTGGGCGGTGCTGAGCGCTACAGTCTGTCATAAAATCCTTACAAGCCTGTGAGCCGGCCTCCTATTGGCTCTTTCTCATGCTGAGGCTAGTTAGGTAATTTTTGCCCTCTCATTGGCTGCCCTGGATACAGTCTGCTGCATCTTATTCTATAGGCGAGAATCGACCTGCCCCAGGCCCCCAGCCCACTGCCCGCTTGTCTTGCCCCCTGCTGCTCAATGCTCATCTTGCTGCTGCTGGGTAGAGGTCTCCTTCCCTGTGACTGCCAGAGCCGTGCTCTCTGGTTTCCACTAGCTGTAGTGTATACAGGAGCAGCAGTGTCTGCTGCCTGCAGGGGATGAACACGTTACGTTAGTCACATACTGCTGAGCAGCTACATTACCATTCCGGCATACATTACACGGAAGGGCTCAGCTGGCAGCTACCGCCCTGCAATAGGCAGAATCTGTGACAGGAGCTGGGACTCTCTACAGCCCGCTTAATGGGGACGGTTCCCGGCCTGCTGCGCCTTCTGGGGACACATTTATGACTTGGGGAGAGAGAACTCCAGCTGATGGCTGCCCCCTGCACTGTGATAGCTCCTGCGTTCTGTTAAATTACACATCACATTCCCATACCCTCCAACATGTCACAGGTAAAAACCGGTACATGGGCGTGGCCACATACATGGGGGCGTGGTACCCGAAAAGGGGGCGTGTCCACTGGTTCTGTACATTGGAGGCAGCTGGTGCCCTGCTGTTTTTTTGAGTGCCTACGATTTTAAATATATAGGGCTCTATTTATTAACATTATTTTTACTAAAATAGAGTGAAAAAGGGTGTTTTCACACCCTTTTCACATTATTTTAGTTTCACCTGTAGTTACTATAGGGCAATTGGAGTAGAATTAGTAAAATTCTACTCCAACCCCCAGTATCACTTATTTTTAGTAAAGCAGATCGCATTTCCCATAATTGTAATGGGAAATGTGATCTGTGTGCAAGTTACTAAAAATAAATTGTAAAAAAATACCGGGGGAAGCCCTGTGATAATAACGCCACCTGGAGGTGGCGTTATCCAGGGTCTTCCCCGGTTACCGGGCTCCCACTCTGCTCTAATGGGGAGAGCAGAGGCGGGAGCCGGTACCAGTAATCAGCTATGTGGTCTAAGTAGACCGCAAGCTGATTACTGTAAAAAAAAGAAAAAAAAATTAAACATTTTTTTTTTTTCCTTACCTGAATCCAGGGACCGGTGATCGGGCCTCCGGTGATGGCTCCTCTCCGGTCAGCTGGTCTCCCACAGTGCACTGGGGCCCGGTCATCAGGTGATCGGGTCCCAGTGCAGTATGGGAGATCACCTGATCGGGAAGCCCGGAGAAGATCACCGGAGGCCAGGAGGATGCAGGTAAGTGTAATGAAGGGAGGGGGGGGTCGCGGGGGGCGGGGCTTAGCGTCGGTGGGGGGGTAGTAGCGGTGGTCAGTCGGCGCATGCGCGGGCTCTTAGTCGCGGTATTTTTTCCAAAAATACCGCGACTAGAGTGCGGATGGGATCCGCAGGGACAGAGCTTTATCGCAAGCTCTGTCACTGCAAGGGATTTATAGTAAATCCCTGTGATATTGCCTGAATTCGCAATGCGAATTCACTCGGTAATATCACACTACAATCCGCATTCAATATGCGGATTGTAGTAAATAGAGCCCATAGAGAGAGAGAGAGCGGGAGGTGTGGCACTCTTGTGCATAACAAAGGGACTAATGCAGGATGGATATATAACGTTTCGGTTTATCACCTCACCGTCTTCAGCTAACAACCAATACAAAAAACATCTTACCTTTATAGACATTACACACAAGTGAAACCCACAAGCCGGAAACGGGACACAGCACCCGGGCCGACGCAGGGAGATGACGTCACCGCGCATCGAGCGCTCAACTTCAGTGACATCCATCACCATAACAACCAGTAGCTATAGCAACAGGATATAAACAAACACCACAATGACACAGGATCATAACACATATTGCGTATCCAAAACGAACAACATATTAAATATTAATTCTACTATAAAGCTAAACAGCTATAAGAATTACATTATGTACCTAAAACAAATACATTAAACATGCATATACTGAGACCGTAATATATTGTAATATGTTCAATATGAATTCTACCCAACTGCTTAATCAAATATATTACTATACAACTACATTACTATACAGCTATAAAGATGCCCTGTCCAAGAATAAACATATTAAGTAATAGAAAATTACAAAAAACATGATAAGGGCAGATTTTCATTTAAACCTTTTGGACTAATAACATCCAATCTCTGAATCCATTTTGATTCACACTTCAGTAATGCCAAATGTTGATCACCACCTCTACTGAATGGGGGATGTGGTCAATCATACGATACTTAAGATTTGCAAGACTATGCCCTAAACTGACAAAATGCCGTGCAACTGGCTGCTCACTCTTACCACTTGTAATGGCAGCATGAATTGTCGAGCGATGTACACCCATATGTTCTTTAAAATTCCTTTGCGTCTTACCAATATATGAGAGTCCACAAGCACATATAATTTGGTAGACGACAAAGGAACTGTCACATGTCAGATGATGTCTGATACGAAATTCCTTACCAGAATGGGGGTGAGAAAAAGTGTCGCCAATAATCAAATAGCGACACGTAACACAAGAACACTTAAAACAACCCCATCTTTTGCTAGACAGAAAGTGTTTAGGCACAGCATTCCCCATTCGTGTAACATCAGTTTTGACAAGAATGTCTCTCAAATTTGTCCCCCTTGTGTAACATGGCATAATAGATGTCTCATTAAGACCCAATGTCACATCTGTTTTAACAACTGGCCAAAGTTTTTTAGTAATCTTGTTAATTTGAGCAGATAAGGGATTAAACTTGCTCACCCATGGAAATTTACCCCGCTTGAACGTAATGCATTAAGATCCCTGTCATCTAATAATTACATAATTATTCGCCCTGCGGATAAAGGAGGAGGAGTGGTATTACAGGATGTGTTAATGTATAAGAATGAGATCTATCGTCAATTGGGTGATGTCACGGTATTTCAGGAATTACAAGGCGATCCCACTGCATTGTTTAAAACAGAACTGTCGGAATGCTTACATATGGCTATGGATATGCAACTTATTGATGAAAATCTTAAAGAAGCATTACTCCCAGATTTCCCAGTGACCCCCTTAATATACACTTTACCTAAAGTCCATATGATTATTGGCGACACTTTTTCTCAGACCCATTCTGGTAAGGAATTTCGTATCAGACATCATCTGACATGTGACAGTTCCTGTGTCGTCTACCAAATTATATGTCCTTGTGGACTCTCATATATTGGTAAGACGCAAAGGAAATTTAAAGAACGTATGGGTGTACATCGCTCGACAATTCGTGCTGCCATTACAAGTGGTAAGAGTGAGTAGCCGGTTGAACGGCATTTTGTCAGTTTAGGGCATAGTCTTGCAAATCTTAAGTATCGTATGATTGACCACATCCCCCCATTCAGTAGAGGTGGTGATCGACATTTGGCATTACTGAAGTGTGAATCAAAATGGATTCACAGATTGGATGTTATTAGTCCAAGAGGTTTAAATGAAAATCTGCCCTTATCATGTTTTTTGTAATTTTCTATTACTTAATATGTTTATTCTTGGACAGGGCATCTTTATAGCTGTATAGTAATATAGTTGTATAGTAATATATTTGATTAAGCAGTTGGGTAGAATTCATATTGAACATATTACAATATATTACGGTCTCAGTATATACACGTTTAATGTATTTGTTTTGGGTACATAATGTAATTCTTATAGCTGTTTAGCTTTATAGTAGAATTAATATTTAATATGTTGTTCGTTTTGGATACGCAATATGTGTTATGATCCTGTGTCATTGTGGTGTTTGTTTATATCCTGTTGCTATAGCTACTGGTTGTTATGGTGATGGATGTCACTGACGTCGAGCTCTCGATGCGCGATTACGTTGTCGAAACTGGATTATTGGCTGAGACAAGATCAGTTTAAAATTGAATCGCAGCAACACCATCTTGCGACTGGCCGCAAGACGACATTTTGCAAAATGGCCGCCTAAGCGCCATTTTAGATAGACTCACACTTTAGTACATGTGGCGATAATACTATTAGCATCATGCGAATGCATCCGTGACCATCGCCATAGGTTACGGCGCTTCACCAAAAGCCCATTTCATTACTTTACGTATTATAAAGGATATATATTTCAGAAATGGCTTTACAGTATGCCAAAATTGGATTGCATTAGTTGAACAGAGCAAATGGCCAAGTGACAACTAGCTTGTGTAGATAAGCTTCCTGGATAACGTCTGCTCTCACTCCAGGTGGCCCGGCTAGAATAAACACCTTACATTAGCAAGCTTCCTGCAATTAAATAACTTCAAAGACTAGAGTGTTATCTTAGGTTTATGTCTTTTAGCTGGCTTAATTTGCATCCACACAAGAGTCTGGGAGAACAAAAGAGCTTTTCCTTTGAACACGGGAAAGGTGGGGGCTGCTGAGACAGGGGGCATGTGGAACTATCATGCTCAGCAATCCACACTGCTAGGTGTTCACTTAGTAAGTGTTAAGTGCACCATTTCTCATACATACATTAATACGCACGCATCTGCCCCAAGTTAACTAGCGCCTTTATATCAAACCCCGCATACTCACACATTACATATCCACATAAAAGGTTTAATAAGCTTTAAGGTATAAGATTTAAGTTTGTTCAGTTAGTATAAATGCTGCGAAATAAAGATATTTGATAACTAAGGTTTTATACATGCTAAGAAAGCCGTGTTTGGTTTCGTATTGATGCGTACTCTTTCAACAGAATTCCGGTATTATCAGTGTGGAGATCGCATCATGCATTCTCAACTTATGGACTGCAGAGACTTCAAGCAACAAAATGTATATTATATGAACAACTGTTAGCATGATTGCATGGGGTGGGAGGGCAGAGACCCCAGTTGTTAGAGGCTGGGATGAGTCTATTTGAACCAGCCTGTTAAATGCTCTGTAACAGATGCTTCCCCCCTGGGAACCAATGGCAAAAGCAAGAAACTTCTCTATTGTCCTGTCTATTCTGGGGGGGTATAAATATGTGTGCTCAAACACTGGGTTCTTAGTCTTCTTGCTGAATGACGACGGGGTTTCTTGCTGATGCCTAACATCTGGACCAGAAAGCACGGCGTATGTATACTGTACTTGGGGTCTGTATAATTCCTTTGCGTCTAATTGTGTCTGGATCAATAGCGTGTAACTGGCTGTACTTTTTACTTGAATAATACTTTGTGCTTCAGAACCACACGTTCCAAGTCTGGAGTCTTTTATTTACTGTATGATTGGCGTCATCCTTAGAGGTTTATAGGTAGGATTTTAGAAGGTACAGTCAGGGGTATATAGAGGTTCTGATCCAGTATCATCAACGTCATCTCCCTGCGTCGGCCGACCGGGTGCTGTGTCCCGTTTCCGGCTTGTGGGTTTCACTTGGGTGTAATTTCTATAAAGGTAAGATGTTTTTTGTATTGGTTGTTATCTGAAGACGGTGATAAACCGAAACGTTATATATCCAGCCTGCATTTGTCCCTTTGTTATGCACAAGAGTGCCGCACCTCCCGCTCTCTATGTTTGATTTTTTGTGAGGGCACCTTGTCTTGTGTACTATTTGCGCATGGAGTGCCGGACCCCCTGTATGTCTATCTATATACACACATACATATACACTACCGTTCAAAAGTTTGGGGTCACCCAGACAATTTTCGTGTTTTACATGAAAACTGACTTCTATTTATTAAATGAGTTAAAAAATGAATAGAACATATAGTCAATACATTGGCAAGGTTAGAAGTAATGATTTTTATTTGAAATAATTTTGTCCTTCAAACTTTGCTTTCACCAAAGAATGCTTCTTTTGCAGCAATTACAGCATTGCAGACCTTTGGCATTCTAGCTGTTAATTTGTTGAGGTAATCTGAAGAATTCCACCCCACGCTTCCTGAAGTCCACAAGTACCTCCCACAAGTTGGATTGGGTTGATGGGAACTTCTTGCGTACCATACGGTCAAGCTGCTCCCGCAACAGCCGCCCTCACCCCACACACACAGGGGTCAGTGCCAGCCCCCCTCACCCCACACATACACGGGTTAGTGCCAGCCCCCCTTACCCCACACCCACACGGGTCAGTGCCACCCACACTCCACACTCACATACACAGGGATTAGTGCCATCCCCCCTCACACACACACACGGGTCAGTGCCAGCCCCCCTCACCCCACACACAGGGGTTAGTGCCAGCCCCCCTCACCACACACAGGGGTTAGTGCCAGCCCCCCTTACCCCACACACGCACATACACAGGGGTTAGTGCCAGCCCCCCTCACCCCACACACATACAGGACAGTGCCATGGAGCTGCTGGGGTAGCATCACAAACACTCACCTTGGGACCATGCACTTCTCCAGCTACTCCACTGAGCTCCAGGACCAAGCCGCCACTGAACAGGAATCTCCCCATCAGACAAGAGCTTCTCGCTGCACTCGGCCAGCTCCCCCATCACTCCTCCTCCATGTCTCCCCAGGCTCCAAACGTGCAGGGGGGAGAGGGGGAGGGATCCGCCCGCATGTCTCACTCCACAGGCTCCAAACGTGCAGGGGGGAGAGGGGGAGGGATCCGCCCACATGTCTCACTCCACAGGCTCCAAACGTGCAGGGGGGAGAGGGGGAGGGATCCGCCCGCATGTCTCACTCCACAGGCTCCAAACGTGCAGCGGGGGTGGGGAGGGATCCGCCCGCATGTCTCACTCCTTGCTGCTCCAAACATGCAGGAGGTAGAGGGGAAGGGATCCGCCGCTGCTGCTACAGGAGACACACTGCTGCCTTACTTGGGCCACCCACAGGCACAGCTGGGTTGGGTGGCCAGTGCTGCCCACGGACCTGCGGTGCGTGGCCGACTTATTTTGCATGGTTGCTCCAAGCTCCGCCCCATCACCGCTGGGATCGCGCATGCACGGTCCGGATTTAAGATGGTGCTCAGGGATTTAGGGGGATTGGGAGGGCTTTGTGGGGCAGTGGGAGACTGGTGGGTAAAACTGAAGACTCCCACAGGATGCGGGAGTGTTGGCATTTATGTACTAACCCGTTACAAACGGTCCAGCCCGATTGCCGCTACAGACCGTTAAAAAACGGTACTGTACCGGCTAAATCGGTATAGTTGGAGGGTCTGCATTCCACATAATTCACAGTGGGGATTGCGGGCCTGATTCAGAGTTGTACGCATTAACCTTTTTGACTTTTTCTAGTGGGCCCGGGGATCCCTGGGGAGCTGAGGACCCCCCAATAAAGGGGTCCCCTTCTCCAGGGCACCCCAGCATGCGGGAGAGGCTTTCTGGGACCTGTAGTTCCACAGCAAAAGAAAAACATTTTTAAACTATCAATTTACACCATACTACATAATCAACCCGGCACCCACCGCTCTAGGGGTGACAGGTATAGCCCCACACTATCAGCCTATGCCTGGGGTGCCCTGGAGAGGGATACCACTTTATTGAGGGGTCCCCAGCTCCCCAGGGATCCCCAGCCTAGGAAGACTAGCAGTTGGGGTAATGCTTTTGCTGGAGGACCCGGTGAAAGGGCTTCCCTGGCTGTGGCATTACCCCCCTTCCCTACTGGAAACGTCCAGTGCTGGTTCTGGATAATACAGGGTAACCCTACTAATTTTTTTCCCCTGTATTACCAAAACCAGATCAGAAAAAATAAAATAAAATTGTTCAAAGTCTTAATGCTGCTTATGTGAGATAAAATACCTGTCAGACCGACACACATTTCATCTGACACGCATCAGAAATTAGTGATGAGCGGTTCGGATTCTGAGGAATCCGAACCGCTCCGAACAGGTGGAATCCGAGTCCACCCGAACGCAAGTTCGGGTGTTCCCGCCTGACTCGGATTCCACCTCGAGGCCGAACGTCACCTGTCCGGCGTTGGATTCTCGCGAGAGCCGGGTGACATTCGGCCTCTATAAAAGGCGGCGCCCGGCAGTTGGCGCCATTTCGCGTGTCACGCGGTTAGTGGTAGTGCGTGCACTGTGCTAGACTGCTAGTGTTAGATTAGACTGGAGACTAGAGTTAGACAGAGTAGGCAGTGTTCTTGCCGCTGGCATTAATTAATATATATAATTATATATATTATCAAAAAAATAACCTCTGTGACTTTCCTGGACATAAGCGCATTGTGTGTGCTCCGTGACTGGGCATAATAAGCCCACTGTGTGTACTGTATTATACAAGCTCCGTGACAGGGTATAGCCCACTGAGTGTATTATACAAGCTCCGTGACAGGGCATAAGCCCACTGAGTGTATTATACAAGCTCCGTGACAGGGCATAGCCCACTGTGTCTATTATACAAGCTCCGTGACAGGGCATAAGCCCACTGTGTGTATTATACAAGCTCCGTGACAGGGCATAGCCCACTGAGTGTATTATACTCGCTTCTTGACAGGGCATAAGCCCACTGAGTATTATACAAGCTCCGTGACAGGGCATAAGCCCACTAAGTGTATTATACAAGCTCCATGACAGGGCATAAGCCCACTGAGTGTATTATACAAACTCCGTGACAGGGCATAAGCCCACTGAGTGTATTATACAAGCTCCGTGACAGGGCATAAGCCCACTGAGTGTATTATACAAGCTCCGTGACAGGGCATAAGCCCACTGAGTGTATCATACAAGCTCTGTGAAAGGGCATAAGCCCACTGTGTGTATTATACAAGCTCCGTGACAGGGCATAGCCCACTGAGTGTATTATACTAGCTTCGTGACAGGGCATAAGCCCACTGAGTATTATACAAGCTCTATGACAGGGCATAAGCCCACTGTGTCTATTATACAAGCTCGATGACAGGGCATAAGCCCACTGAGTGTATTATACAAGCTCCGTGACAGGGCATAAGCCCACTGAGTGTATTATACAAGCTCCGTGACAGGGCATAGCCCACTGTGTCTATTATACAAGCTCCGTGACAGGGCATAAGCCCACTGTGTGTATTATACAAGCTCCGTGACAGGGCATAGCCCACTGAGTGTATTATACAAGCTCCGTGACAGGGCATAGCCCACTGTGTCTATTATACAAGCTCCGTGAAAGGGCATAGCCCACTGTGTGTATACAAGCTCCGTGACTCCAGTTCATAGTGATAAATTAATATGGATCACGAGAATGAACCAAGAGGAGAGCAGAAACAACATGTAAATGCTAGCATTGCAGCGGCTGGAAGTCCATCACTTTCATCTAAAGCTGATGCTCAAGGGCGTAGAGGCTTTAAAAACTTAGGGAACCTGAAATCAAAAAATTTAGATTTCACAGGGGTAAAGACAAAAAAAACCCTCTAAAGACTACTACTATTGCAGAGAAACAGAAAATTGGCAACATACCATTCACCACACGTAGCGGCAAGGAAAGACTCAGGCTTTGCCCTTTATTTCTGAGTGGTGGTTCTGCAACTGTCAGTGAGGCATCTTGTGCCTCTCATGATGATAAAAGACCTTTTCAATCAGACTATAGAAGTGTGAAAAAATGTAAAACCAATAAGGCAGTAGAACAAACTGTGTTTTTTGAAACACAAATGTCAGAAATCCCTGAGGAGAGTCTAAGTGGGTCCACGAGTGGCATTGCTATGTGTAAGCCTGACCTTTCAGAGAAGCCGCCCTCCACAGTTTCTTTTCCATCTGTAGTTGTGGGGATGAGCAGTATTGCCGAGGACATAGAAATTGAAGATGCCACCGTGGAATTGCAAGAGGATGAGAGGGATATATGTGCAGCTGACGCTGGCACCAATGAGGATGTTGAGAATGGGGATATTATTTGTATAGGTCAGGCACCAGTGGAAGCAGCTCTTGGCCAAGATAAGAAGGCCATTGCCATGCCTGGGCATAGAACCAACAAATCCACATCTTTTGTGTGGAATTACTTTTACCCAAACCCTGACAACGTTTGTCAAGCCATTTGTAGCCTCTGTGAGACCACAGTTAGTAGAGGTAGGGACGTTAAGCATCTAGGAACCTCTACGCTATTACGTCATCTGCAGCGAGCTCATGACAGGTGTTTGATAACAGAAACTACTGCAAAAAAAATAACAAGCAGTCCAGCATTAGCTAGATGCCTTCTCTCTACTAAATGCCAGCACCTGCAATCTCCGCCGACAACACCTTCCTCCTCAATATCCTCAGGAATGATCAGTGGTAGTACAACATCCAATTTGTTAATGCTAAGTCACGGTGACTCCTCCAATTTCCAGGACACCTCAGAAGAAACTGAATCTTTGAGCACTAGGCCTGCTGCTGCTGTTGGATCTTCATCCCAGAAGTGGACCAAGAAGACTACTAGTAGTATACCAAAACAACAATTGACTTGTTAAAGAATCTCTTGCAAGGGGAAGCAAGTATGACAGCTCTCACCCTGTCGCACAGCAGATCACTGACGCCATGACAGCTACGCTAATATTAGATCTGCGTCCAATATCCGCAATTAATGCAGTGGGATTTACACAGCTAATTGGATTCATGTGTCCCCGGTACCAAATTCCATCTCGGTTTCATTTTACCCGAAAAGCCATTCCTCGGCTGTACCAAGACGTTAAACAGAACCTAATTATTGGCCAGCAAAATGCTATTGTACCCACTGTCCACTTAACCACAGATATGTGGACAAGCGGTAGTGGACAAACTAAAGATTACATGACTGTGATGGCCCACTGGGTGGGTGAATCGCCTTCAGCAGTAGCAGTATCTAACAAACAACACCAGCTCATTCAGCGGCAGGTAACTCTGTGCATCACCGGATTCAATAAGAGGCATACCGCTGACAACCTCTTAGAAAAACTAAGAGATGTCATAGAAACATGGCTTACCCCACTTGGACTCTCCTCAGGATTTCTGATTTCTGACAATGCTACAAATATAGTGAAAGCATTACAGCTGGGTGAATTCCAACACATCCCCTGTTTTGCTCACACAATAAACTTAGTGGTGCAGGGTTTTTTTAAAAAACGACAGGGGTGTGCAGGAGATGCTGTCTGTGGTCCCAAAAATTTCGGGACATTTTCGGCATTCAGCAACAGTGTGCAGGAGATTGCAGCAACTGCAAGAGCAGTTTAATTTGCCCTGCCATCAACTGAAGCAAGAAGTGGTAACGAGGTGGAACTCAACCCTGTATATGCTTCAGCGGATGGAGGAGCAGCAAAAAGCCATCCATAGCTATACGACAAGCCATGACATTGGGAGAGGAGGGGGAATGTACCTTACCCCAGCACAGTGGAGAGTACTTTCTGTCTTGTGCAAGGTGCTCAAACCATTTGAAGTTGCCACTTGTGAAGTGAGTGCTGACACTGCTAGCTTGAGTAAGGTGATTCCCCTAATTTCGCTTTTGGAAAAGCAGCTGGAGAAATTGAAGGATGAGATTAAACAAAGTGTTTCCGCAAAGTATGCTGGACTGATAGATCAAGTCCTTTGTTCGCTTCGCCAGGATCCACGGGTGGCCAAGATCTTGAAATCTGATCATTATATTTTAGCAACCATTCTTGATCCTAGGTTCAAGCCATATGCTGTGTCTTTCTTTACAACTGACCCAGATCTTAAAAGAACCAAAGCGCTCCTGGTGAGCAAGTTGGCAGCTGAAGTGACACATGGCACTACGATGACGCCTCCTCCTTCGGTTTCTCCAGCAGCAGCCAGAAAAAAATGCACCTTTTCCAAAAGATCCTGTGGTGATGCAGATAAGTCAAGTCAACATTTTGACATCTGGTCGGGTCTAAAAGATTTGCCCAACACCAGTGACACCTCTACCGTAACTCCATCTAATACGATTACCATCCAAAGAATGGTGGAGGATTATTTTCAGGACACTGTACACGTAGACATGTCACAGAGTGCCTTCGAATATTGGAAGAAAAAAAAGGCAATTTGGAGACCCTTGTATAAACTGGCTTTGCATTACTTAAGCTGCCCACCCTCCAGTGTGTTCTCGGAGAGAGTTTTCAGTACAGCCGGGAACCTTGTGAGCGAACGACGAAGGAGGCTACTTCCACAAAATGTCGAAAAAATGATGTTCATTAAAATGAACTGGAAATTTCACGAAGAAAACCTTTCCCGCCAATCACGTCACAGTACAGATACTTCTGTAATGGTGGATTCCAGCGGGGATGAACTGATATTGTGTGAGGAATCGGATGATGTACACACTGATGAGGGTGAGGATGGCAATGATGGTGACATCATGCCACTGTAGACCTGTTGCCTTTAGTAGATTGGAAGATTTTTTCGTGGGGGCCCAAATAAACCAAGCACTTCAGCCACAAAGTGGCAGTACCTGTCGCTGAAATGCTTCGTTTGTTAAAGTGTGCATGTCCTTTTTAAGATCCAACATAAAGGGTGGGTGGGAGGGCCCAAGGACAATTCCATCTAGCACTACCTTTCATTTCTGCCACTGCTGTGTGGCATAGTTTCATAGATGTGCTTTAAACTGTGGTGTCAGTGCCACTGCGCCGCTGCTCTGACGCTTGGTAACCAGTCAGCTCACTGCAACCCTTAGCCAATAATGGTGAAAACAATAATTTAAGCTGTGAGGTGGTCTAAATTGACTGTAAATGACTGGAAATTAATGTTATTGAGGTAAATAACAATCTAGGAAGAAAAAAAGGCCAATTTATGTAATTTTAGATTTTTTTGCCAATTTTGGCAAAAAATCCAAATCCAAAGCCAGTCACCGCAGTTTGGCAAATCCAAATCCAAAGCCGGACGACGAATTAGAACCAAATCCAAATCCGGCAAAAATGGTCCGGCGCACATCCCTATCACAAATTACTGGCATACACTATTAGATATATCACAGTGTATGGCCGCACAATATCTAGGTAGGATACATTTGCCTGTTCCTCCTCTGTGAAAGAACAGGGGATATGTTGGTCACTTGGCCACAGCAGTTCATACACTGCCAGATGCGGCCGGCTTGCAACTCATAAAATATTGCATCTGACAGACATGCCAGTCGATTCACCATGAGCAACTGACTGATATTTTGAGGTCAGTCGCACACAAACACTATACAGTTATCTGTCCGGACTGCCACTATATGGAGGATATAATTGTATACTGTATGCAGAGAATAAATCTATAGATTTACTCTTAGTAGTTTGGGATATACACACTAGAGCATTGCAAGTGCTTTTTGCCTTAATCACATTCATATGCAAACGTTGTACAGTATGACCAGTCATAAGTGACATATATTCTGGTGATTTGTATTAGAAGACTAAGGGCCTGATTCAGAGCCGTTCGCTATTTGCGGTCGTTCGTTCAAAAACAAGGGGTGGCTATTCAAATGATCAGTTCGCAAATTGCAGTCTGTTCACACCTCTAAGTCTGAATGAGCGAGCAAAACATACGCTCGTTTATTTGTTAAAAACGCCCCCTGGCCGCACGCACCATACGTCATGTCCGCTATTTATTAGATTAATCGAGTACATCGACCAGCGTATGAACTGCTCGCTATTCTTGTGGTTGGTTTTTGCTACCACAATCTTGCGAGCAGTTCTGGCTATAAAATAACCCAGTGACGTGGTCAATGACGCTGCTGTATTAATTATGCACACCCATAAAACGCCCGTTTTGACCTTTAAGCACGCCTGCGTTCGGATCTCCACTCCCCATTTTCAAGCACCTTCCCCTGTTACCACCCACATACGCCTCATTCTGTCACTCAAAATAGCAGGCATTCGCTATATTGCGAGCACATGAATTTCGGCCGCACTGACTGGTTCGCGCATGCGTATAACGATCCGTATGCATGCGCAGATGTGCGAACATCGCTCGGAACGAGCGTACTGCCGCTAGCGAGTGGCTCTGAATGAGGGCCTAAATCCATGTAGCATGCAATAGGGCTTATAGTTCTCATTAAATAATACTTATACGCTATGTTAACATTCATGTAACATCAGCAATGTAACACTTACATCCAGACATCTCTAAGAATTCCCAGCTGGGGCCTAGACAAGCTGCTGCAGAACATCTTTGAGAACTCTGGGACTTGGTTCCAAATACTTTCTGCAACTATTCTCAGTGCTGCCTGATAAGATGTTCTGCAGCAGCTGAGCCGCATGATTGCTGGAGGCACCCCCCCCCCCCGGGAAAGTTGGGGTGCTGCCGGGATTTGATTATTGAGCCACCGGTATTTCATATCGATTCCATTATCAGATGTGTAGAATCTGCGGCACCAGGAACCCAGCCCCAGTTTCACCAGTTTAGTACCAACACAATAATTCTATTCAGCTCCCAGTTCCCTGCAGTGTGCCTTACCCATAGCAGTGCTCTCTGGTATCCCGGAACACTCAGCCTGCTACTGCTTCCACTGATCACTTCTAGTTGTGCGACGCCAGCTCAGCTGCAATAGGACAGTCAGGTCAGAACCCTATTGCAGTACACAGTGGGAGATCTCACCGTGGCATGTAAGGTGCCTGTAGAGAGGAGCTAGGGGCCATGCTGTGGTCTATAGCTATTGCCTGCACGGCCACTACCTTTAATACTTTAGGCACGTCCAAGTATCGAACTGAGTGAGCCACATCCCCAACTTCAGCAGTAGTAATGGCACCAGTGGTGCAACAGATTCTCCGCAGGCCACTCTGTTTCAAGTTGTTATGACAGGCACCGGAGGGCTGCCTGTCATGAGTGTGTCACTACTCAGGGTGAGGCCACCTAACTTCAGCCGCGGCTTGCCTCTGGTAGTTTCGGCCGGGGCAGGGCAGCCTCGACAAAAAGTCACCCCACCGACAGTTAGCCCCAGAGGTGTCGGCCCACTGGGAATCTTCCCGGTAAGGTCAATGACCAATCTGCTCTGCCTATGTTTAAGCGTTGCGATGTCATTATCATCTAAAGGCCAAATTCAGAGATGGACACAAACCCAATAATTTATCTACATCTCCGATGTTTATTGAACTGTGCATGTGCGGGACCCATACTGCGCATGTGCAGATCCGGTCCTGCATCGTCGGGTGCAGTGCAGTTGCAGACATCGGGTGAGTGACAGTCTGTAGCTGTTTGGGAGCATTTTACGTCTTCTGACGCAGCTTCACTGGCCCCGGTAGCATGAAAACACCATCCATCCTGAGTAACCTGGGCGCTTTTGCATATTTTACTACAGCCGCTGCGTACTAAGATGCAGCTGCTGTGCGATACCGTCCTTCTCTGAATCAGGCCCTAAGTTATTGATTAATTTCATTTGTGTAATTCCTCCTCTCCTGTTGTGGTTTACTTCTTGTATGGCCAGAAATGTAAGTTTTGATAAGTCCAATTTGTGATGCTCTTTGGAATAGCTTGAAACTGAGTCGGATGTAGCGGGTTCGTCGAATGCAGTGGAGCGATGATGTTCATATGCGTATACATCTTGATTTTATTTGTACAAAGTCGCAGTACAGATTTGGATGCACAGTATCAGAAATGTAATGGGGCTTTCTTAGAAGGTGATTGGGAAGTAACAAGGGGATGGCTAAAAAGCAAGGAGATGTTGCATCTCACGGGAGTGTCACAGGCGCGTCGCGGACGTCACTAAAAGCAGTTGCGTACAAAGATGCCGTACCGCTTACATAGGCCATACTCAGATGAATAAACTGCATCTGGCATAGAGCACTTGATGGTGCGCCTAAAAAAGCATCAAGTAGCAGTTCAGTGTCTACGTACGCTGACAGTGGGTGTCTCAGTCCTTACATATTTGGATGCCTTGATGTACACCAGGGAAGGACTTTGTAGCGGCATTAGCATATAGATGCAGCCATATCTGTGCCCGACTCAGAATCAGCTCCTTTGCTTTTCATTGCCAATGTGTATTTCTAATATGTTCTGCAATGTGTACTTACTTATGGTGCGCACTATGGGGCTGATTCACTACTATACGCAACTGCGATTACGCTCGCAATCGGGCAATTGTTGCGTTCTGAGCATGCGTATGCGCGAACCAGCTTTTGCAATTGGGACTGTGATCGCAGAGGCTACGTAGATGCATCGCAGAGTGATTGACAGGAAGTGCCGTTTTTGGGAGGTGACGGGGGAGTGGTCAGGTGAACGCAGGCATGCCAATACGTTTCAAAGCCGTTGCAGGGGCACGGATAAATTATCCACTGTGATGGCCTACGCAGTCTGAGGTCTCATAGCATGCATAGTTGTTAGCAATTTCTGAGTAAGGTCAGAGCTTGTGCTAGTGTGCGTGAGGCTGCGATGGTTCTCGATTGTAACGATGGATTTGCAGTCTTGCTAAACATTATGGATGTGTGTAAGGTAAAGTGGGTGTCCTTGTGTAGTGCTGCGACGGCATAGCGATCACAATAAATTAGCATACTATCGCAGTTGAACTGCGTGCGTAATCGCTATTGCATATGCATGCGGTAGTGAATCAGCTCCTATATACTGTAGCCAGCATGGGCATGAGAGTAGGTAAATGACACCTTTGTAATCGCATGTGTTTGATTTTGTATGTCTTTTCTGTGGTGTGAGATGTGAAGCTGCTAGTGGGTTTGGTGCTATATTGACATGTTGTTTTGCACTTTGGGCACCTCCCACAGAGGTAGAAACCTACTTTCCTCATTCTTTGGTCTATATGTGCTTATATATAATTTGTTGGGCTGATGCGGTTAGTGACAAGTTTATTTTTTTATATTGGGTGCTCTCCTGTAATTAGGTTTATGTGGTAGTGTTGCCTTCAATGTTTCCTCTTGATGTAATATCTGCCAGTGTTTATTTAGTATGGTTTTGATTCTGAGTTATTGTATTGTGTGATTAAATGTATTTTGTTGGTATTTATGTATTTATTTTATTATGACCACCTTCCTAATATGCTATTGCTCCTCCAAGTGCTCTGACCTGCCAAAACATTGACTCTGCAAGTACTCTGAAGCTGTCTTGTGGTATCTAGTACCAGGATGTTACCAGCATATTCTTTAAAATCCTGTAAGTTGCGAGACAGAGCTGCCGTAAATCGGACTTCTTGTTCCAACACATACCAAGAATGCACTATTGGATTGAGATCTGGTGATTTGGAGGCCATGCCAACAACTTCAACATCATCGCCTCCAAGATTTTGCCTGTGCTGCTCCCTACCTCTGGAACTCTCTCCCTCTGCCTATCAGCCTCTCCACCTCTCTACAAATCTTCAAATGGGCTCTCAAGACCCAATATTTCATCATAGCTTTCCAGCTCTCATCCTAACCTGCTACTACATGCTCCTTGTCTGCCCCATCTGTGTCACACCTGTTTGTCTGCCCCTCACCTTTAGAAAGTGAGCTTTCACGCAGGGCCCTCTTCCCTCATGTGCTTCTCCTTAATTATACTTTCATCTACTCCTTACTCCCCACAAGGGCACCTAACACTTGGTTGATGACTCAGTGCAGCTTGTTGAGTGCATACTTGCCAACTCTCCCTCATTGTCAGGGACACTCCCTGAAATAGCAGCAATCTCCCTGAAGAGTCTACTAATCTCCATCATTTCATCTTACCCCCATTATGACACTGTTATATAAAAGAAAAAACAGAGATATATACATTCAAATGGGATCATTAGTATAATTTCCCTGCATTGGTTATAAGGCACAATGATCCCTATGGTTACATGTATTTTCTGAGAAGTATGAGTGTGTTTTCATCAACAAGTAGATCTTACTACTCTGCTTTGGGGCTCATTTACATGTGGATGTAAGTATATTTATGACACGCCTCTCAGATGTAGCAGTACACGCCCACTTTACCGCAGCACTCATAGGTGCTGCTTTCACAATCTCCCTGAAATGCTTTTTCAAAAGTAGGCAAGTATGGTTGAGTGTTATGATCGCTAATGCAGCAAAGAGTATAAACCATGTCCTTGTCTTTAATTGTACTGTAAGTCACTGGTTTCTTGTTCACTTATTTATGTACTTTGTATGGCTCTGTAGAACACTTGTGGTGCCATAGAAAGGATAATAAGAATCATGCTTCTGAAAACATTCTCAAATAATCTGTGCGGTGTGGCAGAGTGCAGTATCCCGCTGATAGAGGCCACTCCGATACCTAATGTCAGTTTACAGTCTCGTATATCCCGAACCTTGACATGTGCAGTTTTTAGGAGATAGTCAACATCATTTGCTTCATATGGGAGTGGTCATAATGTTTTGGATCATGACTAGAACATAGGGCCTGATTCAGAGCCGAACGCTCTGACCAGAGCGCTCGCAATGAATCAGGGCCCTCCTCCATGAAAATGGAGCGGCCTCCAGGCCGCTCTCATAGCTGTGGGTGACCACCCACAGCATATGCGAGCGTCCATGATGATGGTCTTGACCATCGCGACCATCGGGCTTGCGACGGAGACCCTGCGGTAGGGTCTCGCTGCCGCAAGCCCTGGAGTGATTTTGGCTCTATCTGAGCCAAAATCACTCCCACTGACAGCACTAGTGATGTCAGTGGGGCCGGCTTCAGACGGTAGGCGTTCCCATGGGAACGCCTCCGTCTGGCAGGCACGCCCACCAAAGGGGGCGTGCTGTCAATCAACATCGACAGCACGCCCTCTTTGGTGCGAGACCCGGAGCGATGGAAAGCCCGTCGCTCGCCGGGTCTCGCGCATGCGCACAACGGAGCTCCCTCCTTCGTGCGCATGCGCAGTGGGGGAACATCGACCCGCTTGCGAGCGGGTCTGAATGACCCCCATAGTGTGAACTACAACATAAACCTTAAAAACACTACAGACTATGGGACTGAAGCGGAGTTTAATTCAAGTCGGCTGTAAATGCTCCAGCATTACATGCACAGAACAAAATGCATATATTCAACCATATGCAGAGTTGTACTCATGTCTGTGGCCACACTGCCCCATCCTAACAAGTTCATAACTGCCCTAATTATCAATGTGCACTTGTACCTGCCATATCTCTGGTGCAAAATATCAGTCTGAAAACAGACATAAAAACAGACATGCAGGACTTTGCATAGCTTACAATTCCTTTGACTTGTTCGCTCCGATTTCTTTCCTATGTGAGAATTCCCATTACACCACTTTGTTCGCAAGTGGAGATGCATTTGATTTGCATACAACTTTACATCACTTATATTTGTGTGCATTTAGTTCCAGTATATGCACAGAGCAAAAGCCCTCAAGATATCTTATATGTACACCTCATAAACAAGGTGCCCCAGCATTAACCACATAGGGATTGGTTGCAGGTTTGTGAAAGTGACAAGATCTTGGAGAGTTTGTAGTTAGATTTATATAAAATAGTTAAATATGGCTGGTAACTCGCCAAAAGCTGGGCACTTATTACCTATTACATTTGGCACATAGTGGGCCTGATTCAGAGGTGGACACTGCTGCGTCAGCTCTAGCATCTGTTGGTAGAGTCGTAAGAGCAATAATACACAAATGCAGGTTTTAGCTATCCCCTTGTGTACTAGTGTATGCCTGAATGTACAAGCGCTGAGAAGCCAATTCTAGTGTATCTGCACGCTGTTATAATGCTGGTGATTCTTCATACGCCACCATCAACACTTTCTCCAGTCCCATGGTAGGTGCAATTTCTCTGGCTGAATATGGCCTATGGGGAAGCTGCTGAGCATCTGAGAACACAGCCGATTTCACTGACACGCCTGTGACACTCCCATAACACACCCATGAGACAGACTTATTTTCTTTTGTGTTCACTTTAATCCATCTCCAAGTCACCACCCAGGAACGCCCATCACTCTGCTGCTTGATTTCTAAGCGTGCGTTGTACAGACACTCAAGGTAATGCATGCACCGTTGGAGATTTCAGAGTATTTTGCATACGCATAACAACAAATAACTGCTCAACTAGGTGAACATCAGCAATACATTCAGGCCCTGATTCAGAGCCGGACGCTCTGACAGAGCACTCGCTCTGAATCAGGGCCGTCCTTCTTGATTTTTAGAGCGGCCTCCTGGACGCTCGTATAGTTGTGGGTGACAACCAACAGCTATAGCGAGCGGCCAGGAAGATGGTCGCGATGCTTAAGACCATCGCGACGAGACCATTGTGGTAGGGTCTCGTTGCCGCAAGCCCTGGAGTGCTTTCGGCTCAAACAGAGCCAAAAGCACTCCCACTGACATCACTTGCGATGTCAGTGGGGCCGGCCCCAGACGGTAGGCGTTCCCATGGGAACGCCTCCGTCTGGGCAGGCACGCCCACCAAAGGGGGCGTGCTGTCACTCAACATCGACAGCACGCCCCCTTTGGTACGAGACCCGGAGCGACGGTTTGCCCGTCGCTATCCGGGTCTCGCGCATGCGCACTGGGCCACCATCGACCCGCTTGCGAGCGGGTCTGAATCAGGCCCAGAGAGCGAGCAAACTCACGGGCTTGTCACAAGTGACAACAACCACAAATAAACTGCAAAGGTCTTGTTCCACAAGCTCACGGGATAAGACATTTCGATCTGGTTAGTGTTCTCACAAGTTGTGGGACCTTGTGAATGCTTATTGCTTTGGAAACTTAAAGACCTCTAAACCCCCAAATTTGTATGTTTTCTGTATGAATCACAAAGCACATTGACAGCCACGCCCCCGACATGCCCACCAAAGGGGGCGGGCTGTCACTCAACATCGACAGCACGCCCCCTTTGGTACGAGACCCGGAGCGATGGTTTGCCCATCGCTATCCGGGTCTCGTGCATGCGGAGGACGGAGCCGGCTCTGTCGTGCGCATGCGCACTGGGCCACCATCGACCCACTTGCGAGCGGGTCTGAATCAGGCCCTCACTTTGAATCAGGCACCAAAGTGTCACATAATGTTTGCTCCAATTATGTCACAGATTGTCCATTGCCATGTTGCTATATCTTATACTTACCCTTACAGTGTCACAATAAAGAGGATACAACATCAAACTTTTGCTTTAATCTGGTCATTATAGTAGAGAATCCCCTACCTGGCTTCTTTAGCTTAGCAGATACTCTTAGGGGTAGATTTACTGAAGGTCGATTTTAATAAATTTAAAATTGATCAACAATTGATGCTTTTTTGGGGCCAAATCACATTTACGAACAACCAAATTTAAATTTGTTTTTTGTGTGTGATTTAGTCCTAGAAACACATCGATGTTAATCAATTTTAAATTGATTAAAATCGACCATTATTAAAATATAAGCCTTAGGGTGTGTACACACGTGAACGACCGGCAATTGTGCCGATGTTCAGGGCGATTTGCCTTCACCCTGGACATCACGTGATTGTTGGTACACACTGAAAAGATTTAATGAACAACGGAAAGATCACTGTTCCGTCCTTCATTAATATGTACATACTTACATGCGAGATCGTGTGATTGGCCGTACAGCACGGCCAATCACACAATATCGCACGTGACCAGGGGTCAATCCAACTAGGAGAGAAGGGGTGAATTGAGGTTGCAATGACATAGAATTACCGGCAATGGCATGGCAATTAACCTCCCCCCCATGGCCCGATCTCATCCTAGGCTCTTATATTTTTGCTTGCCCTATGGGGCTACAAACAGAAATGTCCGGGTCTGCCAGTACCATAAACACCACTAGCATGTTTTAATAATCCTGTAAAATTTTTTATTAAATTGTCACAGTTCATTCTGCTCATGCTCTCAGACAGTACAGGTT
Organism: Taudactylus pleione; assembly: GCA_031769625.1. Lineage (NCBI taxonomy): Eukaryota > Metazoa > Chordata > Amphibia > Anura > Myobatrachidae > Taudactylus > Taudactylus pleione. The sequence continues at coordinate 21,867,324 of JAUIMM010000007.1, read as the reverse complement.
GAGTCTCCCATACCCAAAATGCTTGGGACCAGGGTTATTTTGGATAACTGAATATTCCGTATTTTGGAATATTTGTATACCATAATGAAATACCTTGGGAATAGGACCCCAATATACACACAGAGTGCATTTATGTGTTATATACACCTTATACACACAGCCTGCAGATCATTTTATACAATATTTTAAATTATTTTGTGGCTCAAGCAAAGTTTGTGTACGTACATGAAATTCAGTTATGCTTCATATACACCTTATACACACAGCCTGAAGGTAATTTTATACAATATTTGTAATAATTTGTGCCTTAGACAAAGTTTGTGTACATTGAATCATCAAACAATCAAAGGTTTCATTATCTCAGTCATGCCAAAATTATTCCGTATTTCGGAATATTTGGATATGGGAGACTCAACCTGTATTTTACAGAGAACAGGAAGACCTATATTTACTAAATATGTATTTTAGGTTTAGTCTCCCTAAAATACAGTACTTAAATAAATTGGAAAATGATGAAACATGGTCGAAACCACTTGCTTCAAAATCTCACCAACAGTGTTATTCTTTATGCAATTAGTTTATTTTCTACCATTTCAATAGAAAATGTGTATCCTCCTGATTCTGCTGCAACATGAGCAACATTTTAGATTTAATTAGTTGCTTTAAGTATGTAACAAAGGGTGACTTTTGAAATATAATAACATTTGTATGATATACTATAAATTAGACTATTCCATGTTTACACATGATTATTAATTATTTATGGGCCATGCTGATTGCAGTAATACGTGGGCTACAGTAAGGAAATCTTTTGAACTTTAGTCGCTATTAGTAATAGTTATGTCTACCTTATTTGTTCCCATATTAAAATCAAATGGTATTGATTCCAAAATATTACTGTGATTAGCCACATGTATTACAAAGCAAATACACACACACAATATAACAATTACTTTGCTTGTCTAACAAAAAAAAGAATAATTAAACCAGGGTTAGCTGGTTTAAATCACCTTGGCTTAAACCAAAATGTTCTTTTTAATATTTATGCTGTGACTAGAGGCACGGCGCCGTGACTTCTTAAAAAAATCATATTATAAGGGAATCGCCCCTGGTATTATTCCACATTCTTGTTTCTTGTAGGCTTCACTTGAGTGTCTCGGTGGTGTGTGAATTTACTGTATTGATTCAGCTCAAAAGGGAGGGTGGGAGGATGTACCAGATCAGAGGTACTAAATATGCCTAGCATCAGCTAAGACACAACAAACACCTCCCCTAACAATCCTATAGGACAGGAGAAAAACACAACTAGCATTCTCAATCTTAAAGGGTAAGCAACTCCAACACATTGAAGAGGCAATACACAGAGAAACAACTCATGGTTTAATCTCCTTCATGTTTATTTCAATACAAAACCTTCAATCCCACTAAGATGAGTGGAAGGAAGAAAGATTTCCACTTAGATTCCAAAGTCTGGCTTCTCTTTTGAGGAGATAAAACATCCTAATAACTTTGGTTGATCAAGGTTTATATTACATAATACATAGCAATGTTCCACAGTATTAATATAAAAAGCAGGATTACATTTTTTTTTTCATTAAAACATTAATGCAAAAAAAAAAAATAAAGTTTGTTTGTCTCTTTCCAACCCTGATTAAAACAAAATTATCCAGCTTCAACACAAATAGTGAAGCAGAGCTCTTAAAGAAGAAATAAACTTTTAGAACAAAAGGAACTAAAGCTGGCCATACACCAGGACGATATCGTTCCAACCAGCAAACTAGTTGACTGGTTGGAATGATAATAGTCTAGTGCACAGGTTCTCAAACTCTGTCCTCGGGACCCCAAACAGTAAATGTTTTTCCAGGTCTCCTCACAGAATCACAAGTGGAATAATTAGCTCCACCTTTGATCTTTTAAATTGTGTCAGTGAGTAATTAATACATCTGTGCACCTGCTGGGTGACCTGGAAAATGTGACCTGTGTGGGGTCCTGAGGACCAAGTTTGAGAACCACTGGCCTAGAGTGTGGGAGCAAACGTTAATCCGTTTGCTCCCACACACCAAAAAACAGTTGTTCCAACTAGTTGGGAAAATCAAACGTTTGATTTCTCCCAACTAATCGTTCTAGTGTAGGGAGAAAGTTCCCCCCTACTGAACAATAAGTAGGCGGACACTGTCAGCCTCTCGGAGAACCACCGTTACCACTGCTGCTGCTGTCTCTCTGCATCCTGGCTTGGCAGCCGTTGCAGAGGGAGAGAGACAACAGCAGCTCCGGCAGTACAGGGGGCACTGCACCTCCGATCTTTACCAAAAAGTAAAAGTGGCACCTCCGATCTTTAGCCCGAAACACCCCACCGCCGGCACAGGCGGCACCTCCGATCTAACCTCTCCTCATACAGACGGCACCTCAAGGTTCCCACGCCCTCCCTACCCCCGGGACAGGTGCGGCATCTGCACCTCCTATATCCCCCTCCTACCTAAACATTGTGTAAAGCTGCCGCTTATGGATGCGGCGTTTGTGATGCCCAGCTAAGTACTATCCCAGTAATAACTGGTGTGTATACACTTAAGATATATGGTTTGTTTTACATGTTAGATAATGCAGACACAGGGGTAGACAGTGATGTATGTTACAACAAGTACAACATGCTATGTACTGTGTGGGGTCACCAGCTTTTAGTCCTCTATGGGTATTCGTTCAGACAGATTACAGGAGGTTTGTCAAAGAGTTTATATTCTTCCACTTAAGTCACAACGGCCACCTCTAAAGACCTGGTGGGAAGTCAATGTGCTTTGTGATTCATACAGAAAACATACAAATTTGGGGGTTTAGAGGTCTTTAAGTTTCCAAAGCAATAAGCATTCACAAGGTCCCACAACTTGTGAGAACACTAACCAGATCGAAATGTCTTATCCCGTGAGCTTGTGGAACAAGACCTTTGCAGTTTATTTGTGGTTGTTGTCACTTGTGACAAGCCCGTGAGTTTGCTCGCTCTCTGGGCCTGATTCAGACCCGCTCGCAAGCGGGTCGATGGTGGCCCAGTGCGCATGCGCACGACGGAGCCGGCTCAGTCGTGCGCATGCGCGAGACCCGGATAGCGAACGGGCAAACCGTCGCTCCGGGTCTCGTACCAAAGGGGGCGTGCTGTCGATGTTGAGTGACAGCACGCCCCCTTTGGTGGGCGTGCCTGCCCAGACGGAGGCGTTCCCATGGGAACGCCTACCGTCTGGGGCCGGCCCCACTGACATCACAAGTGATGTCAGTGGGAGTGCTTTCGGCTCTATTTGAGCAGAAAGCACTCCAGGGCTTGCGGCAACGAGACCCTACCACAAGGGTCTCGTCGCATGCCTGATGGTCGCGATGGTCTTGACCATCGCGACCATCTTCCTGGCCGCTCGCTATAGCTGTGGGTGGTCACCCACAGCTATACGATCGGCCAGGAGGCCGCTCTGAAAATCGAGAAGGACGGCCCTGATTCAGAGCGAGCGCTCTGTCAGAGCGTCCGGCTCTGAATCAGGGACTCCGTTTGCAGTGAAGGATCTACTCTTGGGAGGAAATAACAGGATTTCAAATATAAAATTAAAGTATTCCTCATAACGAACCGTGATGTGCGGCGACGCAGATTCCTGGCCTCTCGTGTGACCCTGACCCAGTCAGGCTGCGGTAAGCTTCAGCTACAGCAGCATAACCAAAGGAGCAACCATCTGGTTGATGGTTGCATGATGGTGATCCCAGGCTGTGACGACGGCCACAGCGCTGGGATCGCAAATTCAGCAAGGTGGTATGCGGCTCTGCAATTCCATACATCTCTGAATCGGGTACTTTGTTCTCAAGTCAGCCTTTTTAACAAACAAATATTTGTTTAGTTAAAACAAGCAGAAGTAGGCAGACACTGTCCTCCTACTTCTGTGACATCACAAGTTGTACAGAAGTTGGCTGGTCTGATGAAAAAGTTGGTTAGGTGTGTGGGGAAGCGTTTTAAGGGGCCTATCCACTAGGAGACCTGAAAGACTGAACGTCTAGCGTTCTGACCTTCAGGTCACCGAGGTGCAGTGCCCGCACTGAACGGCGTTCACTGAACGTCATTCAGCGCAGGAGCCCGACCTCCTATCTCTGAGCATGCCGAACCTGACGTGCGTCGTCAGGTTGACAGGCATGTTCAGTAGATAGTCGGGGTCGGCAAGGACCCAGCGTGCATGCGCATAGCTGGTCCTTGCCAGCTATCCATAACACGTCTTTCTGTACGATGCGACCAAAACCTCTTGGTTTTGGTCGGATTGTGCAAAACGTCGTGTAATGGATAGGCCCCTTTAGTTGGACAGACAAGTTGGACGGTTGATCAGTTGGAGGTAGTTGGTCTGATGTATGGCCTGCTTACATGTGCAATTTTGGGTGGGGATAAAAACAAAAACATACTCACCTGCAGGCAATGTTTGTCAGGAGGTTACTAAGAAGTGACAATGACGGCCTTTCATCCTTAGAAACTGGCCATGTGATCAGTGTGTTGATTAATGAGTAGTGTGGAAACATAACATCCACTAATGACCCATGTGTAAATAGTGTCTAGAAGATAAATTAAAAAAACTATTATTGTTATTATTTTAAACTTCATAACATAAAAAAATTCCTTCAAGCTAGGAAATAAAATATTTTGTAATTTACATATATATATTTTGCAACATTTGATGACCATTGCACTTATAATATTGGTGGGATATCCATACCATTTTTTTTTTACCAGCTTCTATGACACTCATACACTGTTGCGACATGTCCCATCAGCATACCAGTGTTCCTGATGCCCATTAGAGAGACAGAACGCTATGAATCACTGCAGAAAATAAAACAAATTTTAAATAAAATTACAAACATAACAGACTAAAGGGGCCTATCCATTAGCAGATCTTTCTGGAAGACAAAAGATTTATCTTTTGAAAATTCCTGGGGCTGCTGTGACAGATATCTGTCATGTACATGACAGATTTTTGCAAACGACGAACGATATTGCATGACATCATTCTGGGAGTGGTTTCTTATTTATGTTTCTATTCATTTTCAATAAAAAATCGTTCGTCGTTTACCGCGACAGATATTTCTAATATCTGTCTGCAATAAACGATAATTGACCAACATGTTGGAGAGACAAAAAGACCCAATTTGTCGGCTGCGGGAGTGCGCATTTTTATTGTTCAGAGCCTATCCATTAGCAGATAAATTGAACGATAAATCGTTCATCATTCAAATTTATCTGCTAATGGATAGGCCACTTAACTGTTCAACTGATACCAAACAGAAGGAACTTCTACTTTTTTTTTTTTTATAGGCAAAGGAGACAAATTCAAGCACATTACATATTTCTAGGTTGCCAATATTTAGGTATTTCTGCTACAGACTATGGGGTCTATATATTAAAGGCAAATATGAAGGAAAAAAGCTGCCTATTTCCACTTGTTCCTCCATATTTACCTCTTCTCAGTCAGGGCGGAATAAAGTCATTTGCGCATGGTAACAAGGTAATTTGATATTGTTGCACCACTCTCTCGTCTCCGATGTCCATCATCTCTTGGTTCAGCACTACTCCATTATTAATTAACCTTATTAATGGGATGCAGTCATATGACCGGCAGCCGCCGGTCACAATCCCAACGCCTATCATGATCCTGACACCGGATTCCAGAACAACGCGGGACAGAACGAGGAAAGTATGGTCCACGCGTCCTCATAGCCGCGGGTGTGTGTGTGGGGGGGGGGGGTTAAGGATAGGCTAGGGGGGGTTAGGCATCCCCGAGGTAAGATTAGGGTTAAACCCCCCCCGGGAGGGTTAGGGTGCTGGGATGGGGGGGTTAGGTTTAGGCACCCCAGGGGGGATGGTTAGACACTAAGGGGGGAGGTTAGGCACCCCTAAAGGAGGGTTAGAGTTACGGGAGGGGTGGGGGTGGGAGTTAGGTAGTTTACTCACCTCCGTCGGGATCTCCGCTGTTCGGCCTGCCGATGCCAGGATTTCGACCGCCAGGCTCTCGTCCGGCGGTCATTCATAGCGATCCCCTTATTAATGAGGACATGCATTAAGAAGGCCATATAACATTTCTTGAATTTCCTGTGACTGCTCTCCTGATTTCAGAGCCTACAGTGATTTGTTTTGCTTGATTATATTTCACCATATTCAGCTGAACTGTTGGGCACATCCAGCTACACCAGTACAATGACGTGTTTCGTGTTTGGCAGCAGTTTTGGTGAGTTTAGAAGAGCAGATATCACTCATAAAAGCCACTTTGTTGGCCAACTCAATAATAGAAAGTTAGTATATCTATCTACTAAATCCAAATTGATTTAATCAATAAGTTCATTTTAAATAATCCACAGCGGTAAAGCAAAACAGAACACAAATTGCCACATGTGAAAAAATAAGCAAGAAACAAACTATGCATATGAAGAACAAAAGGAATGCTAACTGTACAATTCTTCAGCCTGTCATGTTCAGCAATAAAGCCAATTATTCATTTTTATCGTGTTCCAGTATCTTATAAGGTGGTGCAGATGAAGCTTCTTCTGACACGACTGGAAGTGTGGCCATGGTGTAGATTTCTGATAAACTGTCATTGCTTTGTAGGGCTCCATAGGAAAATGAGCTCCCAAAGTCAGGCTGAATTGCATTGCCGTTATCATGCATGTTAATTACACCTATAGAAAAGAAGAGTACACTTCATTAGAACTTACTTGTTACATTTAGGCAAGTACACACCTTCTATCTAAACTGTATCGTGTTGTGTTGAGCCAAGTACAAAGGGGAAGAGACAAGAGGGCTCATTTAGATTTGGATGAAAGCTGTGCTATTAAGCGTACAAAAACACATTTGAAAAATGTTTTCACCTCTGGGGATACACGAAGTGTAATATGGACGCAGTGGTGTAAGTTCATACCAGGCTCCCGGAGGCAAGTTATAATTTGGTGCCCACTATTTTAGCTGCTGACACTGTAATGTAGCAATGTGCATGCAGACAGGCTATAGATAGACGAAGACAGCAGCTGGTAGTCTGACATAGAGCTCTCCACTAGTGTATGGTGGCTTCTCAGGTACCGGGAGGGGTGCCATGTATTGGTCTGCCATGACGCTACACTCCGGGGACATATTTACAGCTGTAAGTTGGGTGAATCTGCTGTGGACAATGGAAGAGGTGCCCCTTCAGAGCTGGAGCCCGGTGGCAAGCGCCTCCATTGTCTCCCAAAGTTCAATCCCCTCATGGTAATGCTCATGTTTTCAGGATTTCTTTAATCATGCCCTGGTGAGCCAATCTATTTTGCAAGTATGGCTCCGAGTGGGATTTGGGACAATTGTGAAGGTCAACTAGAATGAATACCATAGATGGGAGTAGAGAAAGCTTTAATAAAGAGATAGCTGTTAATAGACCATTTAGACGCATATGTAATAAGTTGTGATTTGCTGATCCTGGCAAGTTTCGGACAGAAAGCCACTAGATTTAAAGTGGAAATTAGTTTCATAGCAAAACCAGGAAGTTTTTGCCTCAAAACTAATTTCCACTTTCTATCTAGAGACTTTCTTTCCTAAATCATGCTGGAAACAGTAAAATCACAACCTATTGCATATGGGCCTTAAAGATTTGAAGGCTGCAGACTAATTGGGCATGTTTGTTATTTTGCAGAATAATTGCATAGGTATACACCTATACAATTATCGTGCCAATCATCCAATATCAGCTAATTGGCCCGATAATTGCATATGTGTGTACAGTATGCAGGAGCGTTCGCAGATAAGTGGCTTAAAACTCTCCTGCTAATGGTAGGTTCGGGATCCATTGAAGAACTTACACACTGAGATAGAAATAGCTCAGTGTGTATGGGGGTCACACTGATCGGATAATCGCTCAGAGAATCTGAGAGTTTATCTGACCTGCCTAGTGATCGGCATGGTGTGTACCCAGCTTAAAACACTTTCTCACTATGGTCTTGCTCTGCCGCAACTAAGACATCTGCAATATTAGCACCAAATTCAGTAATTGGGCTTGAAAACACATACAAGTTAGAATTTGTTTCTTTCTTTCTTTTGCAAAGAAGGGTTGTTAACAAAATGCAAATCTTGTGTTACATTTCACATTACATGTGACAATGTATATGTGATGGTATATTTGTGGCAATGTTGTGAATGGCCTATAAGTATGGCAACAACCACATTAAGATAAAATATCTATGGGAGAACAAAAATAGTTTTACAGTTCGTTTGACTATTCTTGACCTTCGTAAATCACTTGATTACAGCTTGCTTTAAAGGTAAGGTCACTTAAACAGCGTACACACTAGGCGTTATTAATGAGCGATTGAACAATTACGACATCGTAATCGTTCAATCGCTCATTAATATCGCCAAGTGTGCACTATATTCTCAGAAGCGACCAGGGATGCGCGCTCCCGCTAGTCGTTTCCGACATCCATCATCGCCTGAACGTGCTGGTCAATCTCCTGATAACGACAGATTGGCCATGTTCAGGGGTGAGGGAGGGTGCCTACACTGAACGACTAATCGTTCAGTGTAGTCACTGCAAGGGATCAGGAACGACTGTACGATTACGATGTTGTAATCGTACTGTCTTTCCAAATCGCCAAGTGTGTACGCTGCTTAAGTGCCCAAAACAAAGTACAAAGTAGGTTTCAGCCACACCATTGCTAATACATGCATAAAATCAAGCATACGCCATACGATTCCATAGTCAAATATTAGTTGTAGAATGGGTTATAATAAAAAACTCAATGACATTCAACGGTGCACTGCCATAAGATGCCACCTTTCCAATAAGTCACTTTGTCAAATTTGTGCCCCGGTCAATTGTAAGTGTTGTAATTTTCGATCCAAAATATCTGGGAGCAACAACAGCTCTTACAGGTGAAGATGTATCAAACTTTGGAGAGAGATAAAGTGGACAGAGATAAAGTGCAAAACAATCAGCTTCTGTAATTTTTCCACCGCTTGGTGCCTATCACTAACCCCCCCATCACTGGCCTAACCTGCATACTTACCTTTGGGATGCCAGTATCTTGATCCCTACGGGATACCGGCGTCGGCATTCTGTCAGGCGTTGAGATTCTGGTGTCTGTATCCTGACGTCGTGCATCTTGACCGGATCCCGTCTGATGCACAAAGCGAGGTCCATCAAAAAATGGTTTGAAGAGTTTGGTGTGGTAGTAATTGACTGGCCTACACAGAACTCTGACCTCAACCCCATTGAACACTAAAACTAATTGGAACACTTACTGTGAGCCAGGTTATTATCACCTAATATCAGTGCCCAACCTCATTATTGCTCTTGTAGCTAAATGGATGAGGGCTCCTGCAACCATGTTCTGAAATCTAGGGAAAACCTTCCCAGAAGAGCAGAGGCTCAAATGGAGGACCAACTACATATTAATGCCCATGCTTTTGGGATAAAAATTTAACAAGCACACATGTATGTTACGGAGTGTTTTACCTGGCATGGAATTAATGGCAACATAGGGTTCAAACGCTTTAGTCTTCTTTCTATTTCTGGTAATAAGGAAAACACCCAAGAAGGCAATAAGGCACCTTGAAAGAGATAAAAAAAAAAAAAAAATGAATGAACAGAGTACTGCATTTTGAGTTGTTAGTGAGTATAGTTCTGTACCTAAACAATTAAACAAGTCATTTTCATACAGTAAGTACTTCTTGCAAGGTAGGTATGATTGGAATGGTTATATCTTCACTTTACTAAGCTGTTTAAAAATAAAGAAAAATATAACAATATCATCCCAGACTGAAAGGTTCAAAAAGCCAAACCCATCCTTGCTGCTTGTGTACATTGTCAAACTAAATGAGATTTAGGCCCGGGAGATACTGGACACTCCTCTAGTCCTTCAGTACAGAGAAAAAGAAAAAGTTCATTAAACTGTCTCATTTTGTGATGTATTTTATGCTAGCAAAGGCAAAAATAGTGCTTCTGGCTATATGTCTACCCAAAGCTTTGGGTGGGTTAAAGGATACAGAATAAAACCCCCCCAAAAGATGAGAGTACAAAATACTACTGTAATACTGTGCTAATGTATATTGGGGATTCTAATGACATGATGTGAATCAGGTGTGTCTAGCTACAAGTTTGTGACTTTAAACTATATATTAAAAACAATACTATTGTCGCATACCAAATTCATTTAGCCTTTTTTCAGAAGGTGATTAGTATTCCTACTAACACTGATATGTACAGTATGTATATATGTCTCCCTACCTTAAAAGTATAGCCTAATAAAAGTTATGTATTAACCTAATCAGTCCTTAAGAAGGGATCGATATGAAAAACTGCCGGACGCTTGTCCGGTGGTTCGAATCCTGACGCTGGAAGACCGGCAGTGAAGATCCTGACAGGCAAGTATTTCCACTATTCACTAACCTAACCACCCACCCTAACCCTCCCTTAGGGGTGCCTAACCCCCCTGTAAGAGCCTAACCCTAACCCCCCCTTCCCTGCAGCCTAAACCTAAAGTCTCCCAGGGGGGTGCCTAACCCTAACCCCCCTTCCCCTAGCCTATCCCTAACCTTCCCAGGGGGCGCCTAACCCTAAGTCCCCCCCCCCGGAGCCCCTAACCTAATTTCAATTTGTATAAAACAACAAAGATAACAGCGCTCAAATAGTAAAACAGACATGAAATATTTAATAGCTAATAAAATAGCATATATGTACATTCAATGCATAAAATTAAACATATTAAAAAGCAATCATCCACCAATTATGAGTCTCATCCGCAAATGCTCAGAGGCATATTTGTATTCCAATAGTGGTAAAGTAATTGTGCTGTTATTAGTAGTCCAGACCAAATAATTACCAAGTCCAGTGTCCAATTGTAAGATGGGGTGGAGGTGGATGGGGTGGAGAATAGGCTGCCTATTCTCCACCACTCGTCTGGGGCACTCTTAATTACATATAGTGTATCGATGAAAAATAATTAAAACATAACCTTTATTAGTTAAATACCACTAAAATAAAGCAGGGATATAAATAAGACTCAAAATATTATGACCAAATGGTGAGTCTACCCTGTAGTAAATAAAAACTATATAGCGGTTGTATGCACACTATCTGCTACCTGGATTTAAATCGCATGAGTGTCCAACAATAGGCGATAATATTGATAAGCACTCAAAAACTGGAACTAAAATAACAGTGATAACAATGGCGATTGCCCTTCCAAAATGGTGTTGTGGCCGTGAAACCTTCGGTTTATATGTTCCCCTTATACTTATAATTTTTTACTTTCCCCGGATAAAGGTATTTCTCTTTCAAAGGGCAGCGACTTTCCCGACGGCACATCCAGTCCTTGCGCTGCACATGCAACAAGGACAGCCTAACACCTATTCGGGTCAGTGTCCTCCCCTCTACTAATCTTTCTACCAGCATTGCCCAAGATCCCTCTCTCACCTAGCGATGACCCTAGACAGCAAAAAGGTGAGCAGGACACTGGATGCTGTATTATACTCCGAATTACTATCCTATCTCTCCGTTGGGGGTAATGGTATGATATAGGATTTCAATGTGATTATACTATATCCGAGTACTTCGGACTATATCTGTGCATGATATGCATTTCTGCTATACAATTAAGATCAATAGGATCTACCTGATACATTATATGTGTGGCTATTAACAGATGTGATATACATCGCTTCTCCTGCTTTTCTTCAAACAACCAGTGTCATTATTGCTAACATATGTTTTAGGAAACTGATGTACAGTGAATATGCTATATGATTGATATCTTTATACCAGTACTGATATCACTGACATTGATTTCCACTGTTAAAGCTAACAAGCTAGCATACTATCTTTATGTCCTACATGCTTGGGATCCTTTTCAGGCATATTCATGCATAAAAAAGATCAATTACACTGAAATGGATAAAATTAAGATATGCAGTAATGTTATGTGGGAACTATAATGCATCAGAAAGTTTCTGATTGTATCTGCAAGAGGTTATACCTTTATTATTCAGTCCAGGTTTTCAGGATTCACCCGTTTCATTGTTTGTGAAGACATAACTGTAGTGATATATGCTTGTGAACTATTTGTAGTTTTGACATATAAGGATTATGTACATCTTCACTACACAGTCTTTGGAGATTTAGTGATCTACGTATAAGGGGAACATATAAACCTAAGGTTTCACTGCCACAACACCATTTTGGAAGGGCAATTGCCATTGTTATCACTGTTATTTTAGTTCCAATTTTTGAGTGCTTATCAATATTATCACCTATTGTTGGACACTCATGTGATTTAAATCCAGGTAGCAGATAGTGTGCATACAACCGCTATTTAGTTTTTATTTACTACAGGGTAGACTCACCATTTGGTCATAATATTTTGAGTCTTATTTATATCCCTGCTTTCTTTTAGTGGTATTTAACTAATAAAGGTTATGTTTTAATTATTTTTCATCAATACACTATATGTAATTAAGAGTGCCCCAGACAAGGGAATTCTTTTCTAGCTCTAACCTAGACATTTTTTTGTATTTAGAGTATGTTATATACTTTCCCATGGGAGCACCACCAACACATCAGAATACCTGAAATTAAAGGTTTATCACTATAATTGTTGGTATTTAATCAATCAATTAATATATACCAGTGCGAGATTCTCTTCTCTTTTTTTGTAGTTGGTATTCTCCACCACTGTTCTCAACCAAAGAAGTGCTATCCATATGGTATCCAGTGTGCTCTCTACTGTACCAGCGTACTGCCATACCTTTGTCCAGGGGACCGGATCTATGCAAAAGCCTGCCAGCATTGCTAATTAGGACCCCATCTTACAATTGGACACTGGACTTGGTAATTATTTGGTCTGGACTACTAATAACAGCACAATTACTTTACCACTATTGGAATACAAATATGCCTCTGAGCATTTACGGATGAGACTCATAATTGGTGGATGATTGCTTTTTAATATGTTGTTTTGATTTTATGCATTGAATGTACATATATGCTATTTATTACCTATTACATATCCTTTTTTACTATTTGAGCGCTGTTATCTTGTTGTTTTATGGGTTTTCTATTTTGAGGACTGACTACCCTCTTATATACAGCTGCTCTTTTTTATTACATGGAATTCACTCCTAATTAGCGCTCTATCAGTAATTTACTGTTTGTTTGTAATTTAAATTTTTATACTTACCCCAAAGCAAACATACACAGATGCAGAACATCTTCGTTGCGGAAGTCAATGTAAAATACTGCACCTAAGATGATAAAATAATACCATAAAGAGTAAAAAGAAAGCTTATGAAGATGGAATTATACACATCCTATTCCCAGACTGCATGCAATATAATACAAAGGGGCAGATTCAAGTCCATGCGAGCTGATGTCAGCAGCTAGCTTTGGGAATATGTCTACCAGTTACGGTAGGCAGATTATGTTTACAGCTCCACAGGCGGTTAACGTGTGGAAGTCACTAGGACCTGTTCCGGCGACTTCTGCGCATAATTGAATCTGCCCCAAAGTGTAAATGAATACTTATTTTTTTGGTATATTTTAAAAAATCCCATAAATCCCAGTAAACAATATTTCTGCCATTGATAACACTAACATTTTGTATACGTAACTTGCAGATTACAGGATCATCAAATAGGAGGTCTCCAAGGCCTATCCCTGCTTTATATATAGTGTCCTGGCTTACATACATGCGAATAGTGGCATGATCTTTAGAGTATTTAATATGCAGAGTACATTACAACTCTATCATACTACAATATACTCACCCACTGTAAGCTTACCTGCAGAAATAGAAAGTGTGGTAGAAAGGCAATAATTAACACTTGCAAGTAGGGCAGAATCATAAAGTTGAGATGCCTGGCTCAGAAATCTGCAAGAGAGAATTTGACAGACTTATATAGCCAGGTATGAAAGTATATCATGCCGGCGCTGGAGGTATCAATAGACATATAAGGGAACTTTGCTTGTAATTTCTCAAAGTATTTGGGTATCGATCTGTATATGGTTGGCTACATATCCATCTTGCCACCCTCTTTCAATCTTCCTAGCTGTGAGGTGCTCCAGGAGAAAACAGGGAATTAGCCAAATGTGTATAAATAAATATCAGTTTTTTCTTAAGCATAGATAGACAATGGTGCTAAATAACGGTGAATAATGTGAGACACTGTTAAAAATGTATAAAGAGATCCCATGCTCCCAAGTTCAGGCGTGAACCACAGACATTTTGACTTATGACCACCTGGAAACAATGGACTCCAATGAGTGAGAAGGCATATAATATTTATTAAGGTTTTAAAAAGCAATGCAGCACCACCTAGTGGGGATTTGTAGTATATGTAATATGGTACATCTGTTACCTCAATTACAGCCGACAAGTCATCTAACAAAAGAGAACTTGAAGCAACTAGGTCAGTGACTGAAGCATCACTTATAATTCTGATGAGATTAATACCACCAAGTTTAGTATTCCATCGAAATTTGATACAAAAAGGAAATTATATTCTTACAAGAACTTCAAAACAGTCATCCTCCTGCTAAAAGTTCAGTCACACATTGCACACCTACTGACAGAGCTAGTCACTGAGGAATCTTATAGAGCCTTGTGAAGAAGTCAGGTGAGGATAGATCACAATTTTCCAACTAAACCAATAACCTAATCTTTAATTTATTTCAGATTTAGATTTAAATAATAATGTGTAAAAATGCTAAATTATGCAAGATTAAGAGCAGCAGAGATGTTTATGATCTCAGATCAAAAACAGATTCTGGCTGCCCAAACTGAAATTAATGGCTGCATAGATCAAACTACTTATATGTAGTGTAACACAACCGATATATGTTTTTACACCTCCCATTATATACTGAGAGCTGCCACTACAGGCGACACCCAGAGATTTTTGTTTTGTGACTGGCTATGGCACGTTTTTCCCTGCTAAATTCCATCGTGTGTGCTTGGTAACAACTCAGAAATGCGGCCTAATTCTAATCATTATGGATGTCGCCTCATACACTATTGACGCAGTTGCGCCAAACAGACCTTCTCGGCACTCTGCTTGCTATGGGCGTCTTTTTCGCTACAATGTGCATCTGAATCGCAATGTGGTGCGATTTTTCCATGCCAAGTTTCATTGCGCTTCATCTGCGACTTTGTACATATTTAAACACAAATTGCTCTGTGGTTAAAGTCGCAGCTCAGCATCTCTGGTACAGATGGAGTGGCGTTTGCTGTGTCTGCGATACGAATAAGAGACGCAAAATTAAAGACTCGGTACTGAGGCTAGGTATATGAGGACACATGGTAATTCAAAGTGTTCCATAAACTAGAAATAGCACATATGCTTGAAAGCATCTGAAAAATATAGAAAACATATTTTTATTAGAGCTGTCCTTTTAGTAGGCAACATATGTGTTCAGCCTAATATGAAGGAGGTAAAAGTTCATATTCAGTCTCCAACTGCATGGGGGGAAACAGTGGTGGTTAACCTGCCAGTGAAAGCTTGATGGGAAAACAACGTTGGAAAAGTGGTGGGCTTCACACTGGTAAGCCTGGTACACACTATTTGGTTTCTCGGACGATATGCCAGATTCCGACAGATTGGAACGATATATCATCTAAATCGTGTAGTGTGTACCTAATATGTCAGCTGTTGCGCAGTCCCGTGGGGTCTTCGGCTGCATAGTCAGGTTGTCCCTACATGACAATGCGGCCGATGATCACATGATGGTTGGAAACCGGATAGTCTAATGTGTTCCAGCCGCCCGATGTGGCGGGGGGGAGGGGGTTGGGGTCGCCCGGTGTATCTCTGGGTACACATATCCTGTAGTGTGTACCCCCAGCTTAGTCCAGGACTAAGTTTCTGCTGTGTTTTTATGCTTTGGTTTGCTTGTCACTTGCATGGGAAGTTGCATACATATTTTGACCAAACAAGCCAAGCTTATACCCCAAAATGACCAGAATTTCTGTAGAAGATAATTGCTGGGGCCAAATGGTTTACCCTAGGAAACAGAGGTCCCAGCATCACATTACTAATTACAAGGATAAAATAAACATGTCAAAAAACAATTTTATAAATGTGAGATAAGTACTTACGATGCTTGTGCAATGGCAGTAGCCACCATACATACAAACATGATGTAAAATATGGGATATCCCAGTTGCATGGTGCCTTGTATGGAGACAATGATCATACCAGCTAAGGCTTTTACAGTGATAACTGTTGTTGAGCCTAGAATAAAAAATATTTTTGTGATCAAATCTGTTTATATCCGTAAGGTACAGGCGCTTCCAGCGTTTCATTGTGAGTAATGCCAAGTAACTGCTCGGATGTTTATAGTGCGAATAGTTTGTGTTTGCCTTTATACTCAGTTTAGGTACAGACTGTTACATGACCTCCTGAATCTCAAAAGACAAAACCAGCCCCAGGCAGTGGCCTTCAAAAGGTAAAGTAACACCTTTCTTTCATTGTATTTTGGACAGGTAGTTTTTTGTGTGGTTGGTCTGCTTTGTCTTACTTCTAGTTAAACTTACTTTCTCTTTCTCCATCATAACATGTTATTGAGAAATTCAGGGAAAAGTGTAGTAAAGTAAATTGTGCTGACCTGTCATCCTTAGGCTCAAGTATGTAGTAGGTGACAGGTTTGCGCTTCTATTTGTCCACATATTTACATTACATTGACCATAAATAATTTGATTTGGTGCTGGACCACCAACCTGAGGCACCCCTGCAAGTGTCCCAAGGCACCCCAGGGTGCCACGGCGCGCAGTTTGGGAACCACTGCTCTAGGTTCATTTAGATCAAAATGAGTCTGATGTAGAGTTGAATGCAGTCAATTTTGCATACATAATTTGTCACCATGCACATGCCGCGAGAAACTGAACATACACAACCAAGGAGGATGCAGAACTTCCTGGAAGTCGGTCACATTTAAGCTTGCAGAAGGTGCGTAAGAGGTAAAAGGATAACTGCAATTTATACAAACGCGTTATTACAGATGTGTGCACCAGATAAAGAGCTAATGCAAGTAAGGTGCTATGGGCCGGTACACCGTACCCTTTATCACATTTCTGCTGGCACCAATAGCTATGCCGATTAGAGGGTCACAACGATCGACAGCAAGACAGACCCAGTGTCATGCCCCCAGGGTGACTATAAATGGGCAGGTGTGTGGACATGCCCCCCCGTGAGGCGTGGCTACGCCCATTTTTCATGCACAAACCACTAAAAGTTAAAACTACTTGCACCACTGATGAGGGCCGCTATGAAGCTAAGCATTTGAATGTGGTAGTCAGGTCACAGAGTTGCGTACAATTCTGCATATAGGAGAGTATATGCATTTAGTTATATGCACATAATGCGGTACAAAGTACAGCCAATCTCTGTATCTAGTCTGCCGTTCTGCTAAGGCCCCTGATCGTACAAAAAAAAAAAAATGGTTTGACACGGATCATGCATACCTCTAATAAAACAAAAACCCAGCAATACTACATCTGCGTGAATCTGTGACTAAGGGGAAGATTAGTATGGGGAACAAGAAAAACTATTTTTTTTCCCTTAGCCACAGAGATAAGGACGAGTGGGACTCATCTTGCTCATCAAAAAAAGCGAGTCCCATTCATCCTCAGCGCAAGAGCGCTTCTTTTAAGTATTAAACATACCAGAGCACTACAGGAAATTACTACCAGTATGAAAACGGCATCTATTCTCCAGCTGCTCTGCTATGTGTGCTTTCTCCCACAGCCAGCCATCAGATGGGCATTAGAAAGCTGCATCCGATGGCTGGCAACCATCTAATTCCCGCCTTACCTGTCCCCGTGCGTCCGGCTGCAGTCTGAGCTCTCCCACGGGGCCTGGCTAGCACAGACCTCGGAGGCCCGCTGAGATCCCCAGATCAGTACTGGCGTTGCGGCAGCGCAGACGTCCTATGGACAGTTTGCCGCTGCGCGCTCTGAAGATAGTCCAAAAAACGAATAAGACCATAAAATAAATAGCTTTGGTAAGCAGCCCCCCTGCGTTAACAGTGACTCGACTCCGGCCGGGCACCAACTAAAACTGGGGTGCCTCTGGCTCGGGGGCGGGGTACAGAGAGGATGGACCAATGCATCATGGGAGTTGAAAGCTTTAATTGCATTGTGCCAGGGATCCAGATCCATCACCTACACCCCAAGGTCTCCCTGTGGAGGCTATGGACCCTGAAGAAGAAAAAGTACTTCCATCGAATTGGAAACATCGATGGTTGCTAACAATCGGCTTCCGATGTCCATCCCTAGGTTTTACCAAGATGCACAGTTACTTGCTCTTTCTTACTCTATTCCCAAACCTGAATCAGGCCCTTAGTGAGTAGTGACTGTCTGGGCTGAAAAATTTGCAATACAATCATCAACAATTCAAATATCAGTACGTACTTAGCAAGACACACATGCATATGTAAATGGCCACATTCTTTTTTATTAGTGTCATTTGTAACATAGGTATATATTATATGCTAAAAATAAAGACGGAGTAGTAGAATAAAAGCAGTGGCAACAGTTACCTAACAAAGCAACCAGCAGTAATATGATGATCATGTAATTTGCGTTCTTCTGTTTGTAGTAATAGAGCAGGAAACAAAAGGCCAGGATTTCTATAAGCTAAAATAAAAAGATAAATTAGAGATCCAAAACTAGGTGAACATCACTGAAAAAGGTAGAATATACTATTGTATTACAGAAAATGTAGCAAGTGACTCTGCAGTATCATTTTAGCATGCATTGACCATATGAACCTTGTTTCAGATATAAATGCAATATGAATGTTGCTCAACTCTGTTGAAGTTGGGAGGATGCTAGGATGCGGTGATGGGGCTTAGCATTACCATGACTGTGTTTAGAATAATGAATGCAACAATTAATTTATGGTGTGGCAAATACGGGTGGGCAGCTATCCTGTACTCAGTTCTTTAGCGTCGGAGTGGACAAGTGATTTTTATTATGTGACATTTAGGGAAATATGACTGTATAGCTGACATGCCAGCAGGGATGCACTTCTATCAATTGGAAAATATCTTTTACATTAGTTTATGATGACTGGTCACATTATTCATTATTTTAGCTATGTTGACATTATGACTGTCTACATTTAACTGTCAACATTTTATCCTGTCTATATATTGTCTACATTATGTCTGTCTCCATATTGATTGATTGATTGCTGACATATAGGCCATGTCAACATTTTGATTGTCGACATAATGTACCTGTCGACATTATGGTGTCTATATTATGATTATCTATATTTTGAATGTCTAAATAATATACCACACCTGTATGGGCCTATAAAGTGATTGACAATTGTGTTATATCATAGTTCCATATAATTGACTACAGTAGACCCCAAGCTTAAATCTGGCTGTAGATTAGATTTGTGTTTGTAAGCCAGTTACGTTCCGTGCTGATCATTGTGAAGACAGGTAATAGCTATGGGACCTACCATGTACAGCAAAACAGGCCAGCTGACTAAATGTTGGACGATATTCTCTCCAGTCATCTTCTCGTGACTATTAGGTCCAAATGTTATCAGCAAATATGTGCCAATGATCGCCAACCCGCAGCCTAAAAAGGACAAGATATAACGTCCTTCGGGAGGATGGAGAGAGAACACACACACATACATATCAGAGGAGATCTGGTTAGTTGAAAATGTGTAAGTAAATCATATAATGAGTAGGTTGTGGTAAAGTGATTGAAAATGATTTTTGTTCAAAATAGATAAATAAATTTGGATTAGTAGAATGAGAAAAAAACCTGAAGATTCCTGAAAAAAAAATCAAATGGCATTGTACAAGCCCGCACTCCCAAGATGTTTAAATAAAACAAACACAGAGTGAACAGGGCAAAAAGAAAAAAAAAAGAAATTTTTTTTTTTTAAAAGTAATAAACATAAAATAAAAGTATGCAAAAAAATAAATAAAATAAATCGCTAGATGTGGCAGGCCCTGTGTGTATATCTCATGCGAGTCAAACATCTCTAATTTAGGGCCTGATTCATTACCGAACGCAACTGCGATTACGCACGTATTCGTCCGACTGTTGCGTTCTGCACATGCATCGCAGTGCCCAAACCGGCCACTGCGATCAGAGTGACTATGCAGACCCATCACAGAGTGATTGACAGGAAGTGCAGTTTGTGGGAGATGACGGGGGGGTGGTTGGCAAAACGAAGGAGTGCCAGGGCTTTTGAACGCCGTTACATGGGCGTGCATAAATTATCCACTGCGATGCCGTATGAGGCTTGAGGACTCATAGCGTGCGATTAAGTTAGCAATTCCTGAGTAAGGTCAGAGCTTGTGCAAATGTGCGTGAGGCTACGATGGTACTCGATAGTATGTGAGCAAGACTGCAAAACCATCGGTACTATCACAGTGAGACTGCATGCGTAATCGCTATTGCAACCCAGAGGTAGGCAAACTAAGCCAATACAATATTTCAGTGGTTCTCAAACTCGGTCCTAAGGACCCCACACAGGTCATGTTTTCCAGGTCACCCAGCAGGTGCACAGGTGTATACATTACTCACTGACACATTTTAATATATACACAGGTGAAGCTAATTATTTCACTTGTGATTCTGTGAGACCTAGAATATATGCACCATTTGGGGTCCTGATGACAGAGTTTGAGAACCTGTGCAATAGTTTATATGTTAGACAATTGTGATCCTTAATGAAAGATATTTTCCAAAAAGTATGGCTGCGAATACATTGTGCTTTTTATACTTTTGACAATTGCAAAGGTGATTAATGAAAAATACATATAGGATGAATAAATGTTATTTATGCAGAAATGTTGTACTCACTCAGGAATTCCTGGGGTTTCCATTTTTCTTTAATAAATATAATGCCTATGATTGAGCTAGCTGAGAAGGAAAAAAAAACATCACATTAAAAACATTATTTTTACATAGATATTATGGGGGAGATGTACTAAGCTCTGGAAAGTGATCATTTGGAAATTGATGAACTACCAGCCACTCAGCTCCTAACTGCCATGGTACAGGCTGGGTTGGACAAATTACAGTTAGGAGCTGATTGGTTGGTACTTTATCACTTTTCAGAGCTTAGTACATCTGCCCCTATGTGCCAGGTTCTTTGGTAAAGTAGTAGGCATTTTTGTTTTCTTCAAAATATAAAAAAGGGGTAGGAAGCACATGTGTGAATATCGCCCTAGGTTGAAGGATGCCTGACAAAACAAAAAAAACAGAACACATAATAGCTCTAGGAACATTGATGAGCCACACTCAAATTGGTCCAGGAACAAAATGCACTGACAGGTCAAACTGTGGTGCAGATGCACCACAATTTTCCAATCTGCTGATCGGTGGACATCGATAATCAGCGATCTATTAGAAGTTCTGCTTGTCATAACTGTCCGATTTGCCGATCCTTATCATTGTGGTTGGGATCGGCAAATCATGGAAATCCAATATGTTGGATATTCCTGATGCCCCAACCCTGGCTTCTGGGAATCAGGGAATTGCAACAATCCATCACTGATGTATGAGTGCCATTAGACACTAATAGAACTTTATTACATCTAGGATTATTGTTACACAAGCTTTTTTTTAAAAAGCCTATGGCTATATGAAGATGAGATTGTAATAGGAAAAAGTTACAGAACAAACAATTAAGCACAGATCTATTACGACAGGGGCAAAAATAAGCCCAACAGTTCAGAGCTTCAAAGATGCTCAATAACAGAGCTAGAACATGCCATCGTTTAATTCAAAATGAATGTAAACAGAAGTTCCCATTAAAGCATGCACATTTATTGTCTTAAAAGGGGAAAGAACACGTCTGGTTTGAAGGATGTCAGACAAAACATCAACTCTGAAAGAATAAGCAGACATTAAAAATGTGCACACATAGCAGTAGAGACCAATTTGTATATCAGATCAAAAAAGGTTTTCTGCTCTATTCTTCAGGAACCAGCAGTACCATAAGACTAATCAAACATATTAGTAGAGACAACAAAACGAAATACAAGGAAGTCTTTTCACTATTTTACTCACCTATGAGAGAGACAGCACTGAGGGGAACAATAAGAGACAGAGGAGCAAAGGCATAAGATGAAAACCCTGCTATCTCTCCCAATATCATCAGAAAGAGACCAAGCCACCACGTCTTCGTCTTGAAGTATGAACGAGGGTCTTTGGAGCCAGCCAACCGTACATGGCTGTATTTCTAATAACAGAAAATGTGGTTAGTTCTAACTTGTGCTGTCATGCCATCTAGAAGGGAATAAAGGATAGGGTGGTCTTTCAGAAATAACATTGATTAACATAAAAACTTGGTCTTTCAATTGTGTGTCATATGTAGTAAGAAATTCTATCTATCTACGCACAAAATATGTCAGAGCTGCAGGAAGATGATCAAGATTGTTGGAATAACATTGCCTTGCACAGATATTATGCATCTAAATTCTACAAGGAAATATTAGGCTTTTGTTTTTATAAAGCAAAATCCAAAGTCATGGTGCTATCAACAATCAGAGCCAATTCTTCTGTACTATTGCCAGTGATCGCACTTAAGTGTGTTCTTTGTGCTATAGGACAAGAGGACCAGTTTTGAAAGCCAATGGGATCTGGCTGTGAGCCCTGCAGCCAATGGGATCTGGCTGTGAGCCCTGCAGCCAATGGGATCTGGCTGTGAGCCCTGCAGCCAATAGCATTTT
The DNA here is from genome assembly GCA_031769625.1 of Taudactylus pleione. Lineage (NCBI taxonomy): Eukaryota > Metazoa > Chordata > Amphibia > Anura > Myobatrachidae > Taudactylus > Taudactylus pleione. Next base: position 21,844,603 of record JAUIMM010000007.1, on the reverse strand, counting down.
TGCAGGGATTCCCTGTGTTTTCAATTAGAGAAGAAAGGAAAAATAAGTGTTAAGGTGCGTACACACTGGGCGATAAAGTGGACGACTGAACGATAACGATATCGTTATCGTTCAGTCGTCCACTTTATCGTCCATTTTTAAGCTCAAAAAGATGAACGATAACGTCGACGCGCGTTCCCGCGGGTCGTTCGTCATCATCGTTCATCGGGCTGACATGCAGGCCAACCTGACGATCTCGTCAGGTTGCTGCATGTCAGGGAATGGGGGAGAGAGCCCGGCGCTGAACGATATCGTTAATGATATCGTTCAGCGGCTGTGCTCAATGTCATAAACGACATTGAGCACAGCCTGCCGGGGACACACTACACGATATCGCTCAGGGAGCATATCGTCTAGTGTGTATGCACCTTTAGACTGATGGATTTACTTCTTGCAACAATAAAAGGTAATTTTATAGCTGGATAACACAGGGTTCCACCACAGCTAGAGGTCAATCGTTCAACGTTCATTACTTGGTATATGCAAAAAGAAGTACACTATACTTTTGTGTTGACATAACCATGAGGTGGTGCTGTTATATTGTAGTATCTTAATGAAATATTATGTTACTATATACTGTATTAAAAACTGGATCTAAAAATGTAACTAATATAAATGCAACTAACTTCAGCCTAGATCTGTTAGTATGGCCAAGTATAGGAAGCATGATCTACATCTATTATGCTATACAGGAACTTGGTAAAGCGTGGTAAAGCGTGCAAGAGGCCTTCTCTAACTTGCTGAGTACACAGAGTGGGTGTATGCTGTGAAGTGCTCACGGCTTTAGATGCCTTCAGGGGTTACATGCGTTACAGAATATGAATGCTTTGTTGAAGATTCCCTTGCTTCAGCAACTAAAGTTACACGTTACCCTGTCACATTACAGAAAACTAGGTAGATCACTGTTAGTCTGCTGTTTCTTCATTCACACACGTGCTTTTTCTTACATATCTGTTCACTTTCCTAGACATTTTGTAAAACCAATATGTACTAAAAAATAAAAAAATTAAAAAATGCCCCTCTATTACCCCAGATAGTAGTAGAAGTGGAGTTCCTGAGCCAGACACTGGTATAGCAGCCCACTACACAGTGTGTACAAAGCATTGTCCTGTTAGTCAGTCTCTCGTTCCATCTGTTATTTATAATTTCTAATTTTCTTACCTGTAGGTTTAGTGCAATACTGATAAGAAGATGTCCAAATATGGCCAGCAGAGATCCAATAAGATTCTCCTGAAAAAATAAATGGAGCCATGTTTGTTTATGACTGCTTCCCTCTTCACAGTTTGCCTAATTGTTTGCTTGACCCTAGAAGAGCAGCAGGTCTATACATGTAAAATACTTCAAATGAAATAAGAAATGGTACTATAGATAAACTGAATACTAAAACATAAAAAGCAAAAAAAAAAAAAAAAACAACACATTTTTCTGAGCTTGCACAAGAGAATTGTGTACATCTCTGTGAAAGTAGAATCCTGGAGAATCATTTGAAGGTTACGGTAATGCAGATTGCATTAGTAGCATGACAACATGGCAGATTCAACATCACGCTGCCCCTCTTCTAATTCACAAACTTGTGAACATCGAAAATGTGACTACTAGAGATGTGCAGGCTTAGGCCCTGATTCAGAGCCGCTCGTAAGCGGCCGCTCGTTCGTTCTGACCGATGTTCGCACATCTGCGCATGCGTACGGATTTTAATACGCATGCGCGAACCAGTCAGTGAGGCCGAAAATCGTTTGTTCGCTAAATAGCGAATGCCTGCTATTTTGAGTGACAGAAGGAGGCGTATGTGGGTGGTAACAGGGAAAGGTGCTTGAAAACAGGGGTGTGGAATTCGAACACAGGCGTGCTTAAAGGTCAAAACGGGCGTTTTAAGGGAGTGCATAATTAATACAGCAGCGTCATTGACCACGTCACTTGTTTTATTTTTTACTCAGAACTGCTCGCAAAATAGCGGTTGAAAAAACCAGCCACAAGAATAACGAGTAGTTCATACGCTGTTCGATGTACTCGATTAATCTAATAAATAGCGGACATGACGTATGGTGCGAGCGGCAAGGGGGCGTATTTTTAAAAATTACAACCGCTCGTTCAGACTTAGAGATGTGAACAGACCGCAATTAGCGAACGGTTCATTTGAATAGCCACCCCTTGTTTTAGAACGAACGACCGCAAATAGCGAGCGGCTCTGAATGAGGGCCTTAGTTCAGATTTTCCTGCCAAATTCTGATCTCTCCTGCCAAATTTCAGCTCTCAGAAAAAGGCAAAAAGTCATCTTTCATGAACTTTTGTCCATGAAAGATGTCTGTCCGTCCGAAATTTGGTGGGAAAGATCAGAATTTGGTGGGAAAAATCAACCGAGCCTGCACATCTGTAGTGGCTACATTTCATTTAACAGTGAGATTAATAAATGGCTAAAATGGGTTGTACACTCGTGACTACAGTTTTTATATAGTTAGAAAAACCATGCAATAGCTACTGTAATTCACTCCAAATGAATTTACCATGAATTAAGTGCAAAATACAGACCAAGAGAAAATTTGCTGAAGTTATAATGAATAAATATTGCAATAAATATTCTCATGCAATAATTACAAAGAGTGGTGCCTATTACAGCAGCATCTTTTAACATTAGCTAAGCACGGTAAACCCTCATGGTATAGATGCAATGTATTTCAACTTCTCCTCACAACAGTGTATCTTGGAGAGAAAACATTCCAGAAGCTTTATGTGCTTCTATAAAAAGGCAATGGGTCACTTGGAAATATATTATGTTGTTCATCACTGAACTGTAGGGCTTATTACTGGAATATCAATAATTTGACTCATGCACAAAACCGAACTTGTACAGGTTGGTACATGGCTTCTGGTCTTTTCAGTGTAAAGGTCACAATTTTACTCACATGGAAGCATTTAGCAGCGAGTACTTTGTACTGTGTGTCACTGGGCTAGATTCACATAGATGTTACAACACAGCATGTGAGTGCCTCACAACATATCAGCCACTACATAAAATATTGGCAAATTGTACAAAGAACAAGGGAACAATACAGAAATAGAACAATAGGCAGCAACAAAATAATTTATTGTGTGTGTGTGTATATATATATATATATATATATATATATATACACACACACACACACACACACACACACACATATATATATACATATATACATACATACACACACACAGTTAGGTTAGGGGGTCCCTCTCCTGGGTAGAGGACTCCTTCCTTACACACACACAGCAGCAGGGAAGCAGCACACCAGTCTGGATGCAAGTACAAGCTGGTCGGCGCCAGTCTTTATTGTACAATGACAGAAATATAAAGAAAACAAATATAAATCCTAGCCCTGTCGGGGCACTAACTTCACAGGTAGTTCCCTCACTACCAGAACCTGGCAGGGCCTAATGCCCTCGCCAGCAACAAAGCACAACACAGTACTCACAAATGGGTTTTTCAAGTGTCTCTGAGCAAACTTCCTGCCTGCTCTCCCAGGTGAGACAATCAGCCCTATCCAAACTAGGCTTATATTGGCCACTCTCAGGTGGAAACCCTAACAAGCCTGTTACCAGGCTGCGAGAACCAAAACCTGGAGTGGCCGTGGGTGGAGCCCTCCCTCTCCTCTCACCCACAACCCCCAGGTCCCAAACCGGCTTTTCAAAAAGCTGAAACTCAAGCCTGCTACACTGCAGACTTTCTCCTGGGGGTTTTAAACACATAGGACAGGAATCTGGGATAAATGTCCCTGTCACAGACCACTTTACCAGTGATCCTATCACAATACATACATACACACACACACACACACACACACACTCTGTCAATTTTCCATTTGTTTTTCATATGTTTCTGTATTTTCACAAATAAGAAATAAAAAAGGTAGGGAGGCTGGGAAGGGGATGCGTAGCAACCAGTGGCAGCACCAATAGGTTGAAGTGGGGTGAAGGGGGATCGGCAGGGTCTGGGGATAGCTTGCAAATGCAAGGCAATTTGGTGGCCATATTTCATGATGTTTGGTATCAAGATTGTTTTTGTACTCCATGAAAGCCACATATTTTGTGCAAGAATGGTATTTCCATTGTTTAGTTATTGTAGATTTAACATTGTTACAGATGAGGACAAGTAGTTTGTCCTGGCGTTTGCTGATATTTTTCAACAGGGCTATTGATAGGTCCATAGGCAAATATGCAAATAATACCTACAGTACGCTCAATCGTGAACCATACAAACTTTCAGAATGGTTGCAGTACAGGACACGTCCATCACGTATGGAAAAAAATGGCATCCTCCCCACATAGAGCCGTATTCAATTTGATTCGCACCCGCGATACTTTTTCGACTCCCGGACTTTCCGCCTACTTCGCACGCGGAAAAGTATTGCACGCGTGCCCGCTCTACCCAGTATTCAATTTGAAAGTAGGTGAAAACGGGACCCGGCAACACTGAAACAAGCGGAAAGTCCTGTCAGATTTGGGGAAATCAGCCTGACACCCCCCCAAAAGATGCTCTGACATGGGGGTTCCCTATGGTTACCCCCGATTTGGCTTGCTGAAGGGATTTGATGTTTTTTAACGGCCTCAATAGCTGCTAAATAGCATTTTTGTATAAGTGGTGAAGAATAGTATTCGGGAGGTTTTTTTGCAGAGAATAACTTATCCCAGCAAATTTGGGGTACTTGTATATGGGGGCCAGGATATTTTAAAGTTGCTAAAGTTAAGTTTAAAAAAAAAATCTTGAAAAATCCACCTGCCGCAAGCACCTGCAATGAAATAAAACACATGGGGCATACTTGGGGACCCCCCGGGAGTCTAGTTCGCTAGTTTTTAACTTTGTCCCCCACCATTTATTTTTTTTTCGCCCCCCAAATGGAAAGTGATTTTCTGGGGTGTTCCGATTCCGGCTTTTCGCTCCAAATTGAATACAGGCCTTAGGGCCTGATTCAGAGCCGGACGCTATTTGCGCTCGCTCATTCAGAAAAAGGGGCTGGCTATTTAAATTAAGCACTCGCTCTTTGCGGTCTGTTGACGCCTCTTTTGTCTGAGCGAGCGAGCGAACGAAACATGCGCTCGCTATTTTGTAAAGACGCCCCCTGGCCGCTCGCATCCTACAACATCTCCGCTATTAGATTAATCGAGTACATCGAAAGGCGTCTGGACTGCTAGCAGTGCTTGTGGTAGGATTTTCCTACCGCAATCATGCGAACAGTTCAGGCTAAGAGACAACCAAGTGACGTGGCCGATGACGCTGCTTTGTTAATTATGCACACCCTTAAAACGCCCGTTTTGACCGTTTGGCACGCCTGCGTTCGGATCACCACTCCCCGTTTTCAAGCACCTTCCCCTGTTACCACCCACAAACGCCTCATCCTGTCACTCAAATTAGCAGGCACTCGCTATTTTGCGAGCGCTCGATTTCCGACCGCACTGACTGGTTGGCGCATGCGCATTATGACCCATACGCATGCGCAGTTGTGCGAACATCGCTCGGAGCGAACGAGCGGCTCTGAATCAGGCCCTTAGTCTCCAAAAAGAGACACTGTGGGGAACATAGCATGAAGTTTGACCGACACTAAGCACCAACAGAAGTATACATTAAAACAGGTTTCCTAATGGCTACACTTAGAGGCCTTAGCAAGATAGCATCTAATGGCGTCCCATCCTTCATACAGAAGGTCACTTTCAGGTACAGAGGGTAATGCTGCCCATCCACTAGACGAGCTGAAAACGACTGCACGATTACGACATTGTAATCGTGCAGTCGTTTGTCTGTCTGTGATGAGATGCACTGAACGAGCAGTCGTTCAGTGCAGGCTCAATCGATCATCTTCAAACATGCTCAACCTGACGTTATCGTCAGGTTGAGCAGCATGTTTGCACGATGATGGATGTCGGAAATGGCCAGCAGGTGCGCGCATCGCTGGTTGTTTCTGACATAAATGTGCACGATGCATGCACGATTTGCAAGCGATTGCACGATAACGACGTTGTTATTGTGCAATCGCTTGCAAATATCGCCTAGTGGATGGGCAGCTTCAGATCCCATGCCTGGATGTTGCCCTCTATACCGGAGAGTGACCGAACGCTGAAGAGGGATTCCTATTATCCTGGTATCACAACTGAGATGATTCGGAATGTGTTCCAACTCAGATTAACACAAACTGTTGCTTGCACAACCACCGTAGGACATCGGAGCGTGAGAATTGTCCAACGCTTGTATATCATGCCGACGGAGTGAGTTTTTATTTGATTTTATTTTTAATGTGCTAATTTATATCACAGTGTGCACTATATATTTTTATTATTTTTTATGGTCTATCTGAAAATGTAATCATGAAACACTTACGGACAATTAAGAAGCCCCAGAACCATCTCTTTCTTTACTGTATCTGTTATGAGGAGAAAGGTTTTTACTGTTCTTGGCTTGGATTGTCATCCCTATGATAACTACTGGTGTAAGTCATCACTACATTGCCACAATTCCTACTTGGTCAGGGTCAAGCAAAGACGGCAGAACTCCAACTTATTAGCCAAAATCTTAGTGAACAGTTTAATATCCATATTCAGTATGGAGGGAGACTGTAGTTAAAAGTCGGGGTGAAATTTTACGCCATACAAAACCTTGTTAAACAACTGGACCAGTGAGGGTCAGGTGTTGGGCAAAAGTCTTATATTATGCCATTGGGTACCCATCGGGACCCAGAGCTTGACTGTTTTTGAGATTTAAGTGTTAGGTTACATATTGATACCCACACTGAGCAGACGGGACAAGGCCTCATCAACTCTAGGTAGGGAGCAGGAGTGGGTACATCCATATCAGTGGGGTAACCAAATTCTACAAATCAGTATAGAATTGTGTAAAGACATTGTTGTATGACCCTAAGCATATAAACAAAGATCAAGTTTTAACTTTAATAAAATAAAATAAATAGCTTGTGAGGCCATTTTGAAGGTTCCATTCAATCATAAGAGATTGCAGGTCCACCCTCTACTGAGACAGTTGGGCAGCACATTTCACGAGTGGGTACGTTAGCATTAGCATTAGTGGCAGTTAGGGATGCTGGACCTGCAATTTCTTATGCCGGGAAGTGTATTGCAAGATTTCCCCTTGGACAATCGCCTTATGGGCTTCTCAAGGGAGCCTGTATATTTAAATTGTCTTAGTGATAATTATTGTTTATTGTAGGCATGTTATGCATATAAAACACTTGGGGGTATTCAATTCGCTGCAGGGTTTACCCCGCAGCTAATTGCCATGCCGAAGCAATTCAATTAGCGGGGATTACCCCAACCTCGGAATAAACCTCGCAGCTCTAGTCCGCAGAAAAACCTCAATCAGATTTGCGTGCAGGGAAAAACCCATGGATTCCGCACAATCAGTGGGTTTCCGCGCCTGAATCACAATTTTTCTGTGCGAGAAAAAGGATATTCCGTTGAATAGCATTTCCCCGCGTGGCAGGGATTTTTGCTGGTACTTAGTTGCGGGGGAAACCCCACGGCTCATTGGGTTTTGTGCTTTATTAAGAATGTAAAACCCATGTACACAATGGGAGGGGGATTTCAAAATTGGGACGTGTAGTCATGCATCATAAATGAGAAATCCATAGTATGATAGAGTTCTCTCTAGCTCCGGCAGCAGGCAGGGCGCCGGAGCTAGAGAGGGCAACCATGTGCGCCCGCCGAAGGCACGTCCGAAAAGGGGGCGTGGTCATGAAAAGGGGGCGTGTCTATAAGACGCGTCCCCTTTCCGTCATACTTGGGGGCGTGCCCGGCACTTACGGACACGCAGGGCAGCCCCCAAGCGCTGCAGAAAGGGAGAATAGATGCCGGGCGCATGCGCCCGGCGTCTATTCTCCGGCGGTGACCGGTCACCGCACATTTTTCCACCCGCGGGTGAAGACGGCACCCGCAGGCTGTGAGGGCAGGGCGCTTTTTGCTCTCCTCCTGGAGGGCAGGGTGCTTTTTGCCCTCCAGAAGGAGGGCAGGGCGCCGCTCCCCGCTAAAACATCCTAGCGGGAACGCTAGTATGAGCACCTCCCAAGGCAGCTTCCAACCACCACAGCCTAGGACATGGCCCACAACATACCATATTCACTCACTCAGGTAGAATTCTATTTTATTCCCTTATTTCCTCTTTGGCGACAGTGTTGATTTGCTCTCTGTGATCATCTTGATTAAAGACTATTGGAGGATTCTCTCTCACATTATAGAAACTGTCACACTCTAGAATTTGAGGATTTCGGTCCTAGTAATAGCCCACTTTCTTCATTTTTCAACATATATTTTGAGACATTTCCATAGACTGCACTCTAATGCTACTACTGTAATACAGTGACTTGAGCGGAATTAAGTGGCAGTAGGAAAATGTAAGCAAATGGAATTTGATAGTATTACCAGCTGCAGTACATGACGTGGAAGTATGGCATACCACCGTATACAAGGCAACTTCTACCACTGACCAATGCACTGCTGTTATACCAATGAAGAAAGCTACATCAGTCACTGGAAACCAAACTGCATCCAATATGCCTAAAGACAAGGTTTACTTTTCAGCGCCTCCCAATGCTTCCATGTTACAACATATGAAAAAAAGTCTGTCTCTCTTACCATTATTAAAGTGCTACGAATTATGGTAAACAATGATAATACAGATTGAGTCTCCCATATCCACAATGCTTGGGACCAATGGTATTTTGGAATAGCTGTATACTATATTGAAATGTCTTAGGAATAGGGCCCAAATCTAAACACAGAATGCATTTATGATTCATATACACCTTCTACACACAGCCTGAAAGTAATTTTATACAATATTTTCAATAACTGTGTGGTTCAAACAAGTTTGTGTACATACATGAAATTAATCTGTTTCATATACACATTATAAACAAAGCCTATAGGTCATTTACTTTATTTTTAATAATTTTGTGCCTTAAACAAAGTTTGTGTACATTGAACCATCAAAAAGAAAAGGTTTCACTATCTCAGTCATGCTGAAAATATTCTGTATTTCGGAATATTTGGATATGGGAGACTCAACCTGTATAATGAGATTACAAATTAAAACTCTGTCCACATAGATGGAGAGCTAGCCAGGAATCCCCTTACCCATCAGTTAATCATGGCATCAACAATTTATGTACGAAAATAAATTCTTCATAAGGTTAAGTTAGATTGTGGTTTGATTGAAGAAATACATGGATACATAGACAATTAGGCAAAACATTTGCTCTAAGGTAATGTTACCTTGTATGAAAAGTAATGATCAGCAGGTGTTTCTACAGTGGTGGATACAAGTTTATCTATCACAATGGCAGGGACAACCGTTTTCTCCATTGTCTTTTTCAGTATGAGTCCTTTTTACTGTATCTTTAATTCCAATCGCAAAACATATATTCCAGCCCTCATACAAGGAAAACACTCCTGACTTTTCATCATAAATTCTTCTTCATATGAGTAGTGACCTAAAAAGGCATCTTCTCCTAGCAGATAAACAGTAATTCAATACATTAATATAAGTTTACATTAATATCAACTTACAAAAAAAAACTCATTATGTTGTGGTTATTATAGCTAAAAGTACATATAAAGTTATCTAGCATATTAATTAAAGCAGAGACTGTTTACTGGTAAACTTTAGGCAAAAACATTTTTTTATTAAGTTCAGGGCTACTGCTCAAGAAAGAAGTGAGCAATGCTTTTAATGACATCATCACCATTACATTTACTGTCAAAGTATTACTCGGATGTTCAGGGCCGAAACACAAAAAGACAAGGCCCCAACGCACATTTGAGAAAGGTGCCAGCAAATCTGCGTTTCTCATTATCTGTGGGGCCCAGAGCATACATAGAGCCCTATCTGTATGGGTTTCCAGTGTGTATGTGGTCAGAGAATTCCAGTTCTTTTGTGGGAACTTGACTTGCCTAATCTGAACAAACCAATTTGGAATACACACGACTGACTGGCGGTCGGGGTGCCGATGGTCAGAAGCCAGACAGCGGCATCCCGATGTTCAGGATCCCAACAGGGGCTGGTTACGTAGTCTAACCCTAGTGTTCACTCTAGCTCCGGCGGCAGGCAGGGTGCTGGAGCTAGAGAGGGCAACTTTGTGTGCGCGCACGCCCGAAAGAGGGGCGTTGCCATGAAAAGACGCGTCCCCTTTTCGTCATACTTGGGGGCGTGCCCGGCACTTACAGACACGCCGGGCAGCCCCCAAGCGCTGCAGTGAGAATAGATGCCGGGCGCATGCGCCCGTCGTCTATTCTCTGGCGGTGACCGGGTGGGCAGGGTGCCGCGCCCCGCTAAAACAGCTTAGCGGGAACGCTATAACCCTCCCCTGATGGTGCCTAACCCTAACCTCCCCTTCCCGCACCCTACAACGAACCCTCCCCGGGTGGTGCCTAACCCTAACCTCCCCGCAGCCTAACACACCCCGGGAGGTCCTTAAACCTAACCACTCCATCCCCGGCCTAACCCTAACCCGCATACTTACCAACGGGGCGGCAGCGGCATTCTGACTGGCGTCAGGATTCCAGCGTTGGTATATTGATGTCCAGTATCCCGTCTGCCTCCCACTAATTTCATCCATCCCATCTCACTAGGCAATGGAAACCTGTGTGCCGCTGTAGATACCGCCATATTGAGGTACAAATGGTCCTTAAAATTTCTTTACCATAGAAGGGGGAAGCTTTGCACCCACCCCTACTTTAGAATGCAACAGTTACTGTATCTATATTTGTATATATTTAAATACAGATGCGACAAAAATACTACTCCTAACTACCTAGGACACGATAAGTGAATTTTTATGTGGCACAGATGTGAGTAAGCAGCAGAGCTTGTAGATCGTGCCAGGCTTCTCGCACTATTTGGCACAATAAGGATAGGTGTAGGAGGATACATCTGTACATGGCTATATTTTATGAGAATAGCAACTTGCTTTCTTTACGTCTTACCATCGCAAAGATCCATCCAAAAGGACATTCAATATTCAGTAACTGATATACATATATTCGATCCTGCTATTAGCCATTATCATAGCACTATAGTTTTAAAGCTAGTTTATGCTTCTTAATGGCATCATTTCGTTAAATCTCCATTTTATCAGTGACCTTCTCTCACATTTGAACAATTGTAAACACCACACTGTACAGTACTTCTAATGACTATATAATACATCATTGTGAAGGTGTACACTATTCCTACAATCAGTAGAGATACATATGTAACCCTGGTCTCTGGGTTATGGTAAGGTTATCAATTAGTGCCTCCACCCAAGCTGAATTTATTGATATTTCTTAGAAAGGCTTGCTTGGGTAAACTGATAAACTAATCTGTTCCTATTATGCACAGTGTACTGGTATATTACTGAGATTATCTAGTACTATTCCTTATATGATCACAAATATACAATATTACACTTTATTACTTATACCAACTTCTTTTTTCACTGGTCCGGTCAGCGCTGGTTCCCTATCGGCACTTCACCTGGTAACAGGGCCGGCCCGAGCCTTATTTTTTTGGTAAGCGCAGATAGATTTCGGCGCCCCATGGTGGACTTTGTGTGTACCGAAGTCACAAGCCCGAAAAAGGAAAGGGCATGGTCTTGTGGGTATGGCTTAACCACGAGACATACATTTAAGGTCTTAAACTTGGGACACAACGTGCGCCGTCCGCAAAGGGGGCGTGGCCTTACTTCACACCACTGTTGTCACTCTGTGGGTGTGCCCAGCACTCTTGGAGATTATGGGCTCCCCCCAGAAATTCTCCCCGCACCGTGTAAATGCCTGTGTGCATGCACTTCTGGGTTAAGTGCCTGGAGCGATTTAATTATTCCTCATGGTTAGCCACAAAAAATAGCTGTAGATCTCGCGATAAGTGGCATGAGGTATTCCAGTACTGCCCTTAGTATGCCCACAACTAGATTAATATTACTCAACATAAATGTTTAATTTATAGGCAGATAAATATATATACATATGTTTTTATAAACTCCCAATAGCTTTATTTTCTCACTAAATATGTTAATGCTGGTCTTTAAAAAGATATAGCAATGTGCGTGTCTGTGTAAATATATTATATACACATACATACACGTTAGTATATCTTTTTAAAGACAAGCATTAACATATTTAGTGGAAAAAAAAGCTATTGGGAGTGTGTGTGTGTGTGTGTGTGTGTGTGTGTGTGTGTATATATATATATACACACACACACACACACACACAAACACACTTGGGAGTTTAAAATATATATATATTTACTATCCTTTGCAAAAGCATTAAACTGTGTAATGAAACCTAAACACTTTATATAGTGCACCCCCCCTTCTCCTTCCCCCCTCCCCCAAGGCTGCAATGTCCTCCAGGATCTAAGGCAGTGATAGGCAGCCTGATAGGCGAGTGCGCTCACTTTGACTTCTACTGTATGTGGGCGTCCTAGGAGGAGCGTCAGTGTACAGCTCCTCATCACTGGCACAGCAGCAGGAGAGCGGGTGGCCGGCGCCACCGTGACGTCACCACGCCACGTTGCGCAGCCAGAGGAGGCGGAGCTGCAGAGTTAAAAAGAAGCCATAGTCCTCCCGGTCATGACGGTCAGTAAATCTAATCCTGACCAAGCGGACAATAATTAGTGGTATTTGTGGATCGGCAGTCTGGCTAATGGGTGGTCCAATGCACATCTGGACCTCCCATTAGTTTTGCTACAGACAGTAGAGAGATTAACCCAGGGTTCATCATCTCTCTACACCACTTCAGTGGCCGTGCCGGGAACAGAACTGCGGCCCGGCAGTTCACAGCGCCCTCTGCCCGCTGGCGCACTACGTGCATGCGTAGTCACCGTAACGGGTGGGCCGGCCTGCCTGGTAAATAAACTCACATAGGTATATTTTCTTATTCATATTCTAAACAAGTGTAGGTAGATTGCATAACATTACATAAGGGTCATACATTACAATACATTTAAGTACATACACTTTCCTTAGAAAGACACTAGCAGGTGCAGGCTATAATCTTATAAGCCACCCTATAACACCGGTATGCAGTCGGGAAGCCGGCGGACGTAATCCCGACAGCCGGCTTCCTGACTGCTTTATCCCGCCGAGGGTTAAATGACAGGCGACTAAATCTAGACGCCTACCATTTTACTGACCTGGGAGACCGGCATCCCTATCAAAGTGATGAACCACAGGGGGGAGGGGGGTTTGGTTTAGGCACTTAGAGGGGGGATTATGGTTAGGCATTGGGAGGATGGTTAGGGTAAAAGGGGGTATCCACTAGACGATAAAGTTGAACGATTACGATAAAATCGTTCGATAATCGTTCGCACATCGTTTGATAATTTGGTCTTTTAGACATCTATCATCGTGCAAACATGCTGGTCAACCTGCCGATATCGTCAGGCTCAGCAGGTTTCCAGATGATGGAACGTCTGCTCGTTCAGTGCAGGCACATCAAACGACTGCACGATTACAATGTCGTAATCGTGCATTCGTTTTCAGATCTTGTAGTGGATGCCCCCCATTAGGCACCCCTAAGGAGGGTTGGGGGGGGGGGTTAGGTTAGTAAATACTTACCTAGGGACGATCGGGATTTTCACCCATGTCGGGTGTCCGGCGGTAAATCATACCGCTTCCATAACACCTGCACCTAGTAATTGGTCCTTATAGAGAAAAGTCCGAGTCCCTATAACTCCAGGCTGTGTTAAAAATACTGCAGTTGACGTCCTCTCCTTTCTTGAAGTTTAACTGTTTAGCTGCCGTCCTGTGCACTGTGCTGTCTGTTCCTAATTCCTCTCCTGTTATCTCCTTTTCCTAGCGGAGAGCGTTGTCCCCTGGCTCCTTCCTAAACACTACTCTGTGTTGAAGCTTATGGGGTTAAAACCCCATCACACTTTAGCTATGTCCTGTACAGAAGGATATCTCCCTCCCTTCCACACTACTATAAAACAGAGCTGCCTGTGAAAGTCTGTCAGCGTGTATGTGCAGGGGTTAAGTTACTCACAGCTGATGATTGATGAGATCGGGTGGGGAAGAAGACAGCTTTATGACTGCCTCTCAGGGTGTTCAGTGCCGGCTCCAGCTGTACCCTCTGCCGCTGACGTGACTGGCTCTGTGTGTACACACAGTCACTTACCCTGTTACACAGCTGATAGCCACACCCCCGTAGCTGCAGCTGCAGCAGCTTCCTATCTCTCTGGTCTGCCTCTTCCTGCTTACACGCAGCCAGCCAGCCTGTTACTGGACGGGAGCTGGGCCTTTCGGAGCAGCCCACATCTGACGCTGCCCTGATCCTGCTTCCTCCTTCGGGACCCTACGGCTAGAGCTTATTTCCTCTTCATGCTAGAGACCTGGAAGTGACGTGAGGGACGGTGGTTATGGGGTTGCCAAGTAACCAGTGTACACAGTCCTTCTACTGCTGCCATGTGTCTTCTTCTTAGATCAGTTACATAGAGCAAGGTAACTATCAGCACCATATAGCAATGTAATTATGTGTACCTATTATAGCCCATATATCTGTAATTCTCTTGCATTACTGTGTAAATGTGTATTTGTGGCTTAAACCACATTGCATTTATGCTGGTGCAGTTGGCAAAAGTAAAAATCAAAGTCCATTAAGCATGTGACGGCAAGCTATGAGGTCAATTCTCTAAAAAAAAATATTGGTACTTGTGTACTTTACGGACTCCTTGCAGAGAGAACCCAATGAATGTATTAAATGGTACTTGTGTACATTATGTGCACAAGTTCCGAAAGTTGTCCCCACCTAAAGAAGAAAGTTGTCCGCTTGCCACGCTTCGGGCTCGGTGGCTCACTACAAGGTTATATTCCACCTCTATGCCCACTTGGATGGTAGGGAATGACTCTGGACACTGGTGATGACATCAGGGTCCTCTCCGTGAAGGGGATTTAGACATTACCCTATGACCACAGCACCGGACTGCACACCGGAGATGCCAGCGGCCACGTTCCTCAGGTACTGTCCACTCTGGCCTCGCTTACCAGGGCTCCTGGCCACTGCTGCTACTGCTATGTTGCCTAGGCAGAGCCAGTGAGTCCCTGTGAGAGCACTCAGGTAACTGCAGTCAGGTGCTAACACCAGCACTCCCTCCTTACATACCCCTTCCTGAGAGGCCACGAGCCTCTCTCCTTCCCGCTCTGAGCACGAGCCCCAGCTTAGCTGGCTCGTGCTGATTCTAGTAGTTTCTCCAGGTTCCCTTGTCAACTTCTAAGCCTACTGACACCATACCCTGGATGCTTGTTAGTTCTGCCATGGCTTCTGTATAGGGAGTAAAAACACAAAGCCTTAAATAACATACACAGTGCATACATTGCTAAAATATAACATTTTTTTTACCTGGCATGAATAAATAATACCTTAACCTTACTATAAATAATTAAATAATACTCCTTTACATCTAAATTAACAATTCCCTCACCCTCCTATTATTATAAACAAAGTAGACCATCACTAGAAATATATATATTTCTTCCTCTTTCATAGCCATACAGTAAACATGGCTACACATACATACATGATGTTTCAGCTGAATCACACACGATACAGTAAGTACATACAATCATTAGATGACTACAGCAATGGTCTCACCTGTTACCTTCTTCCTGTAGATCAGGGGTGGGGAACCTTTTTTCTGCCGAGGGCCATTTTGATATATGTAACATTATTCATGGGCCTGGTGCAGGCTACGCCCCCTCCGTGTAAAGTCACATGCGGGCTAGGCCACAATCGCCGGTGATTACAGCAATGCCTGGATCATCCTGAGGATGCTCTGGGAAGCTGGAAAGGCAACGAAGTGAGCGTCTGAAGCGTCCTAAGAGTGCTCTAGGCGGCACTGCTGCTTAGATTCTGGCTGCAGGATGCCATTCTAGGCGCCCTGCTAGCCAGATGAGGCTAGCAGAAAAAAGCTCAGAGGGCCAGACCAAATGGTTCCGGGGGCCTTAAACAGCCCCTGGGCCTGAGGTTCTCCATCCCTGGTGTAGATGTAGACACTGCAGCAGCTGCATCCACCAGCGAACCCGTCATGCTGCTTCCTGAATGGCTGCTGTAGCCGTCAGTCGCAATAGCCAGCAGGATGCTATTGGTCATTGGGCACGCAAAGTCGGTTCTATTGGTGCTGAGCAGGAAGTGAGGCGGGCACAGACTGGGGAGGAGATCCAGGAAGTGGGGCAGCTGATTAACTATCTGGCCGGACCGGTCACACAGTCTATGACGCCATCACTGTTATCATTACACTGATTAGCTACAATAGAACATAAAGTACACAAGTACCGAAAGTTGGCCCCACCTAAAGAAGAAAGTTGTCCCCTTGCGGGCTCGCTGTGCTCGCCATGCTTTGGGCTCAGTGGCTCGCTACGTTCGCAACATGGTTATATTCCCCCTCTATGTGCACTTGTATGGTAGGGAATGATGCTGGACACTGGCTGATGACGTCAGGGTCATCTCAGTGAAGGGAATTTAGACATTACCATGATTGATAATAATAATGAGTGAGGACCCTGATGTCATCAGCCAGTATCCAGCGTCATTTCCTAGCATCCAAATGGGCGTAGAGGGGAAACATAACCTTATGGCAAGTGTAGCGAGCCACCGAGCCCGAAGCGTGGCGAGAGCAGCGAGCCCGCGAGGGGACAACTTTCTTCTTTAGGTGGGAACAACTTTCAGTACTTGTGTACGTAAAGTACGCAAGTACCATATAAAACATTCATTGGGTTCTCTCTGCAATGAGTCCGTATAGTACACAAGTACCAAAATATCACTCAAGTTTCCAAATGATTGTTGCTAGATCTAAGTTGGACAATGGACCTCTGACATCACAATCACGTGACCGCTGCAGCAGGGCCAGACCGCTACCAGTATCAATATCCACGTGGGCATAGAGGGGGGGATATAAACCTGTGGCGAGCAAAGCGAGCCGCCGTGCCCAGCAAAGCGAGTCCATGTGGGGACACTTTTGGCCTCCATTCTGAACCTTGCCTATTCCCCTTTTGCCGCGGGTCACATGGTTGTGACGTCACAGGTCCTTTACAGCACCTTGTTTTAGACCTAACCTTTTTCAGACACTCCAACATGACCCCTTCCATCAGTTACCATCAGTATCAAGTTCCTTTGAGAAAAGCACTTTTAGCAACAACAACAGATTTCTGACGTGGCAAATTTTACCTACGAGCTACAGAGCTGCAGCCCCCTGTAAAATCCACTACCACCAGTGAGCCCCCCAGTGATTGCAGTGGCTTCCCATTGGAAGCTCAGTCTGCTTATTGTATGCTGTACAGGAGGTCTGGACTGCGATCGGCAGATAGTGTTTCCAATGGGAAGCCACTCCTCTGCCTTTCTGGCAGCTCTCTAATGTACAGCGATTCCAGAGCCTGCAGCCAGGTTTGTTCACATGCACAAGTTTCAAAGCCAGCAGAAATGTGCTTCTACGGCCTTGAGACATAGTTGCCAATTCTGCTTATAACAAGCAGAATTGGGCTTACTTTTTTCTTCAGTTGTCTCGTTTTTTGGGGGGTTTGTGCTTTCTTTTTTTTTTTTTGTGCACAGGGTTCAAGTGGCTGCCACTGCTGGGCAGAGGGGGTGGAGCCGCAAGGTCACTGACGGCATCACACAAGTATGTAGAAAGTGGGATTATGGGTGTCCCTGTAGCCGGAGTCTAGTGAGAGAGAGTAAGCGTGTGTGTGTGTGTGTACTATTACACTGGTAGTGACTTAGGGAGGGACAAAGGTTGTGCCTGGGGAATAGAGGCAAGTATGCACAAGACGGTGTAAAGTTGGAGGGGGCAGGCAAGAGGGAGAGGTAAAATAGATAAAGGAAATGAGGCAGGTACATGGGGGTGGGAGTTAAAACTACTGAGGCTGTTAAAGAGAGGGGATAATAGAATTAGGCAGGTGAAAAAGAATTAGAGAAAAAAATGGGATGATAGGAATGCAAAGGAGAAGTAGGGTCAGGTGAAGGACGGCTGGCAAGGTATTGAGATATGGAGGCTTGTGTAGATGGAGGAGAAAAACAATATAGGCATATAATAAGAGTGGTGAGGGGAATGAGGCGGTTACAGAGGAAGTGGTGAAGGGAATGAGATGGGTAACAAGGATGAGTAGGGGGCAGGTAAAGTGGGGATGGGGAGTTAAAATATTTAGGTTTGTGAAAAGGGGAGAGTAAAGAAAGCTATGCAGGTAGAGATGATTGCTCATTTTTTATTTCAGAGAGGGCAACCCTGGCTGGAGCCAATGCAGTCCTAGAAGCCAGGGGCTTATGCGCATGACCCGGCTTTTTCCCATCCCCTTACAGTGCTACTGCTTAAGCAGCCCCCTCCCAAAAGACAGGAGGTAGAAGCGACCAGCTACCTCCTTGTAAACGTGGTTGCACAGTCATTGTAAGTTTAGTATTTGCTGATGTATAAATCCCCAAATGAAGAAATGAATAAAGCCGCTGAGATTTAATTCCACTTGCAGAGTAAAATTTGCTCAGGTTTATTAAAACTTTTTCTCTTCTGGCGGCTTTGTTCAGTTCAACCTTTGGGGATTAATACATCAGCAAAAATCGAAACTTACTGTGACTGTGCAACCACGTTTACAAGGACAGGAGACACCAGAGGGATCATTCAATTCTATTCATCATCCACCTCGCAACAGGGGATACTTATCACTGGAGAAATTCAGCATTGCTTCGGTGCGGGGACAACTTCTCCGATAAGCAGCTGTCCCTGCGATTGGTAACACTGCTACTTCAGTAGCAGCGTTACTTACCTCCCCCGTGGCTGGCTTCTGCACATGTGTGACTGGAGGTCACTCATGTGCAAGCGGGAAGCAGTCGGGAAGCCGAATGAGGGAATCCCGACAGCCAGCTTCCCAACTTTCTAATCCTGGCAAGGGCTAAATGACAGGCATCGAAATCTCGACACCTGTCATTTTACCTACACCGGTGCCCGGCATCCCGATAGCCGGCCGCGCGGGGGGGGGGGGGGGGTTAGGGGCTCCCGGGGGGGACTTAGGCACTTAGGACAGGTTTAGGCTAGGGGAAGGGGGGGTTAGGTTAGGCAACCCATGGGGGGGAGGTTAGGGTTAAGCACCCCCCAGGAGGATTAGGTTTAGGCAGCGGTGAAGGGGGGGGTTAGGTTTAGGCACTTGGAGTGGGGGGTGTAGGGTTAGGCACCCTAAAGGAGGGTTAGTGTTAGGGGGGAAATTAGGTTAGTTTATACTTTCCTAAAGACGTTCAAGATTTCGGTAAATCATACTGAATCCATGCAAGCTGCTGAGGAGGCGGCAGAGGGATCTGCTCGGATTCCTCTTCGCATTCCCGGAACTCTTTCCCATAGGAAGGAACGGAGCTCCGACAACAAGTGCCATCTGAAGATGGCGTTTGTTCTCCCAGGCAAGCTCCGGAAACTAAAAGTTTTCAGAGTTTGCTGAATATCAGGTGGTCCTATCAGACCCCTGATGATGAATGGCCTGTTTGTGTAATGGGTCATTTTGTGATGATGAATGGACTCCTAAGTTATTTACTATTTTTTGTCATTACCTTTTTATGTATATTTGTGTTGTTTTAATAATGTCTGCATAAACTATAATGACCATAATTTTAGGTCATCATTTAGTCGCATACCAATAAAGGTTACGCTTTATTACTAGGTAGGTTGAGTGACCCAATAGTGGCCTCGTTGGTTGGTTGGCATCCTTAGATGGTGTAAATCACTTTATGTCTATGTAAGCAAATTCAGAGGAGAGGGGTCTTATGGTCTCCCACAGCCTCACTCCGGTTCCGGAAATGAACACTGCACAGTGTCCGTTTCTCAGGAGGAGTCTTATGAAAATGTAACAGACTCTCCCGATGTGCACGGGTTGTAGCGCTCAGTGACAGCGGATCTCTGTACCGCTGTCCCTACGTGTTACAGTTAGAACAAAGCTGGGAAACTTTAAATAAAAATTAAAAAGTAAATTTTGATACAGATTGTTAATAATTGCGATACAGATATCGTATATACTCGAGTATAAGTCGACCCGAATATAAGCCGAGGTACCTAATTTTACCACGAAAAACTGGGAAAACTTATTGACTCGAGTATAAGCCTAGGGTGGGAAATGCAGCAGCTACTGGTAGTAATCCCCCCCTGGTACTGTCCCCAGTAGTAATCCCCCCCTGGTACTGCCCCCAGTAGTAATCCCCCCCTGGTAGTGCCCCCAGTAGTAATATCCCCCCCTGGTAGTGCCCCCCGTAGTAATATCCCCCCCTGGTAGTGCCCCCCGTAGTAATATCCCCCCCTGGTAGTGCCCCCCGTAGTAATACCCCCCCTGGTAGTGCCCCAGTAGCAATATCCCCCCCTGGAAGTGCCCCCAGTATTAATCCCCCCCCTGGTAGTGCCCCCAGTAGCAATATCCCCCCCTGGTAGACCCCCAGTATTAACCCCCCCTGGTAGTGCCCCCAGTAGCAACATCCCCCCCCTGGTAGTGCTCCCAGTATTAATCCCCCCCCCCCCTGGTAGTGCCCCCAGTAGCAATATCCCCCCCTGGTAGTGCCCCCAGTATTAACCCCCCCTGGTAGTGCCCCCAGTAGCAACATCCCCCCTGGTAGTGCCCCCAGTATTCCCCCCCTCCCTGGTAGTGCCCCCAGTAGTAACATCCCCCCCCTGGTAGTTCCCCCATTATTAATCCCCCCCTCTGGTAGTGCCCCCAGTAGCGATATCCCCCCCCCCTGGTAGTACCCCCCGGTAGTAGCCCCCCCAGTAGAAAGAAATGTAAAAAAAACAAACACTTACCTGTAACCCCGCTCCTGGTCCAGACGCTGCTACAGGCTCCTCCGCCGCTTTGCATAATGGGAGAGACGACGTCTCTCCCATTACCCACTGCGGGAGCCGGAAGATGGCTCCCGCAGTGGGAGCAGCAGTAGCCGCTGAGAGTCTGACAGACTCTCATCGGCTGCTGATTACAACAAACACACAGCTGCCGGCTTCGGCGGCTGTGTGTTTGGCAGTGTGTAGTGCTGACCGAACTCCGTCCGGTCAGCGCTACACAAGCGGTGCAGGCTGTGTCACAGTGACACAGTCTGCACCGCGGCCCGCATGGTACGCTACTCAGCAGCGTACCATGCGGGCATGACTCGAGTATAAGACGAGGGGGTGCTTTTTCAGCACAAAAAATGTGCTGAAAAACTTGGCTTATACTCGAGTATATACGGTAATCTCGGTTTATTAGCTGCTATCAGGTTTTAAGTCTTGATATAAATGTTATACACTGGTCAGATTTTTTTAAATAAACTCTGCTATTAAGTTAATTTAATTTTCTATAGTGCAGGTTTGTAATTTTTGTTAGTTTTAGTCAGAGAAATTATCCCTAATTAAACTTGCTGCGAATTAACTAAACTATTGATGCTCACTAGAGAACCTCGTTCGCCATGGGCAAGTTTTTGGATTTATTCCCCAATAGTAAAATGCCTAAACAATTCCATCATGTTCATATATTTAAAAGTATAGAATCTGTAATCCACAAAAGCAATCCATGTTTGCTGCATAGGTAAGATCAAGTGATTGATTGTCAATATCTTATAGAATTGAGTTTGATAGTAGGTGAGTTAGAATATTCCTTATTATGCCTTTTTATAATATACTATAAAATGTTCTCTTTTTTTAAACATAAAACTTTTTTTTTCTATGTTTTCGATGAAGGGATAATGGATTCCTATGTAAGAAATTGCAGTGAGAGGAACTTAAAAAAGAATCAACAGCAACGTTCCAAACAACTGCAGAATGGTAATGTGGACACAAGGAGCTATTTTCCTTTCTTCTTTCACAGGTGGCATCATCATTTAAAAAGGAAATTAACATATGGTAACCATGGGCGTATTGATAATGAGTGCAGCGTTTGCGTTGCACATGGGCCCCTGGGTCCAGAGGGACCCACATCGCACACCCTGCACCCTTACATTATACTTATCTGTCCACCGAGCAATATATAAATCACTGGGGAAAATGTATTGGAGATTTTCACATATGCAGTAGACTCTGGTAAGATATGAATTATGGATGTCTGTGCCCTAGATGATGGTGTCATACAGGAATATAATTAACCTACTCTTGCTTAGCTGTATTAAAAGCTTCATTACAACCAATACAGTTGATTTGTGATTTTTCCTTTTTGCAAGTGTGTGTCTACCAACTGCAATAATGCATTTATCACCTTTAAATGTCACAACATGTCCTTGCTTGGTAAGCTTATGCACACACAAAGTTGGTGTTAAGATTAGGCACACATAGTAGAAGACATTCTTCATAAGTATCTTTCTGGTAAATGTTGGAGAAACTGGACAGTAATTATAACCTCCTCCTATTCCTTCTGAGACCATATAATGATCAGTAGCTCTGGCTTTTCTTCTTGAATTTCTTTGGTCTAACTAAGGAAAGAAAGTTTTATCATTTGTCATATGACTTGTAGCTCCTGAATCACTACATCAAGCATTTATTAGTAAATCACACAAATTGTGTCACACAGTGGTGCATAGACAATTTCAATCTACACCTAAATAGCACTTCTTTCCAGAGTTCAAAACATCAACACAGGTTTTTTCCTTGTAGTGTATTCACAATTCACTTTTAATTTTCAGATGATGGGAAAAAATAAGGACAATCCTCCAGAAATGTCCTCTGACGCTGGCATCCTTGGGCGTTTCGGCGTCGGGATTGAGATAGGCGTCGGTGTTTCGACGCCTATCTTAAGAACCTTGTCGGGATTTCTTTGTCGGTATTGAGACCGGCGGCATCGCGCCCGATGGTCTCCTAACTACATCCCAGTCTGCATACCTCTGGCAAGTGCTGAGCTTTGAATAGCCTTGTACTGCTATATTTTCTATAGCCACAGTGCACCACGTGGTTAGGTGCCTTTTTATAGACGTCATGATTAACTTTTCACCAATAGAATGTAGTATGGATGTTAAACCCATCTGTCTGTTGGTCGTCTATTATTTGGTTGGGTTGTCCGTTGGCTTTTGGTCCTGTTTAAAACCGGCCTTTAGTAAATATGCAGGTTATATACTTGTCAATGTATAAAAGTATTGATGGTTGGTCCAGTAGTCTAAATTGGTCCAAAGCCGGACATTTGGTCAATTTACCGTCTATTTTCCCCTTTATTAAGTGGTCAAATTGCAAAACCGGCAAAAACAAAATAAAAATGCTTAGTAAATTTAACCTCAGGTTTCTTGCACGCAAAACATTGAAGTGTTTCTGGTCTGACTAGTGCTTTTAATTATACAGTCCTAAACTCTCAGTGCTGTATCATGCTTAGTTGCATTTTCCATCTTGCAATTGAATTCATCCACAAGTTTCCCTTTAACATACTCTAATGTCAGTTCACCGCTGTCTGGGAGACCACTGAGTAGCAGGGCTGCTATATGAACACCCTTTATTTCTTCTATACAGTGCAGACTTTCTGCCATATCTACCGTTTATTTATATAATCCTGCATGTGCTGGCCTTTATGCAGGTACAACTTTCTTATAAATACAGCTTATTGCATAAATTCTCTCTCTCATGCACTTACTGCAGCACATCCCACATTTCTCTTGAAGTGTCACAGTTCCATATATACGCAATCTGATCCTCATCCACACTGATATTGTACTCTGGGCTTTCTGGTCTTTCTCAGTCCATTCCTCTGTAACTGTGTCAGGCTTAGCCTCTTGTATACATTTCCACATGCCTTCTCTCACGAGCAGCTTCTTTATTTTGAATTTCCATGTCTGGTTTGTCAGACTCATCACTGTGAAGTTGGTTGAAGTACAGTAGCAGCAGCCATTTCCTCTGGGCTTTGTCTTCTTTCACTGAGGTTCTGACTTTTATAAGTTTCTTTTCTTTCTGCAGTTCTGAGTCCATAAACTGTTAGCAGATACTCTTTATAGGAGCAGCAAATGTGTTATGTACACCTATGCTGCATGATTTTTAAGTTAATTCTACCTTGTTCTATCTCTTCACAACATGTTGGAGCATTCACATATGAGCACTACATTCGGGATGTAGTCATTCCGGCCGCTGGTCACAATCCCGACAGCGGAATGCCGGCTAGGGATTTATGATAGGCGTTGAAATACAGACGCCTATCATAATCCTGATGCTGGAATGCCGTGGATGCCATCCCGAACAAAGGTAAATCCGGGGTGCCCTCAGCGTTGGCTGCGGGGGGGGGGGGGGGTAGGGGGAAGGGTTAGGATTAGGGAGTCTAGCGGGTTATGTTTTGGGGGGGGGAGATTAGGGTTAGGCACCCCTAGGTGGCAGATTTAGGGTTAGGCACCCCCAGGGAGAGGTCAGGGTTAGGCACCCCCCCGGTAGAGTTAGGTTTAGGGAGCGGTAAGAGGGCTTAGGGTTAGACACTAAGGGGGAGGTTAGGGTTAGGCATCCGCTGTCGGGATTTGAACCGGCGGCTAAAAAGCCACCAGCATTTCAATCCCATTCCCTAAATTCATGTGAAATATCTTTGCCATGGAAAACTACAGTGCTCCGCCTGTTCACTTGCTAAAATGTCTTTTCTTTTTTTTTTTTTTGGAGGTTGTTGTAAATTACTGTGATTTCCACCTCCAAAAACATATGCTTCTAGCAAAAACTCTCACTAGAAATTTTAGCTCAAGATGGTCAATGACACTACTTCCCACTTGCTGCCTCTAGAGGGCAGGGTTAGCTCAGGTTATACCTGTCTTACATTAATAGACAGGTTAAAAAAGGATTTTTTGGTACTTACCATCGAATCCTTTTCTCTGAGTGAGGCTGGGGGACACTGGACCATGGGGTTGAAGGTGGGAAGGCGTGGAGTTGGCATTAATGAAATCTATAACTCCACATCCCCCCCCCCCCCCCCCTCTGCAACCCCTGACTTCAGTACAACTTCAAAAGTGCATGGTAAGGAGAAGCAATATTCATGACATTGTCATACCGAAAAATAATAACGAACTGACAGTCAATTAGGACCGAAATCATAACTCATACTCAAAACTATTGAGCGTGAGGGAGGGAACGCAGTGTACCACAGCCTGACTCAGAGAAAAGGATTCAACGGTAAGTACCAAAAATCCTATTTTCTCTTTTCTCAAGGCTGCTGGACACTGGACTATGGTACGTTCAAAAGCCGCCTCCAGGGGAGGGAATGCTCAGGTTGCCTGACTGGAGAACTGTACGCCCAAAGTGGCCATCCCCGGAGGCAAAAATATGAAACCTGTAGACTTGCGCAAGCGTGTGGACAGAGGACCTGGTAACTGCGCGACAAACATGTTCAGCTGAGGCCCCATGACGCGCCGCCCAGGAGGCCTCCACAGCCGAGTGGAATGAGCCGACACCTTGGCTGGTGCCAGACGCCCCGCATTCGAATAAGCCCTAGAGATCACTGAGCTGAGCCATCTTGCAATGGTCTGCTTTGTGGCTGGCCAGCCACGCTTGTGGGCGTCGTAAAGAACCAATACAGAGTCCATGCGACGTAATTCCGAAGTTCTGTCTAAGTTAATCCATAGGGCCCGGACTACGTCCAACAGTGACGGATCGTGCTGATCCCTTGCAGACTGTGAAGGTGAGAAAACGGGAAAAATAATTTCCTGGTTCAAGTGAAAAGAAGAAACCACTTTCGGTTGAAAAGAAGGAATCGTCCTGAGGACCGCACTGTCATCATGGAAAACAAGAAATGGTGGTTTGCAAGACAAAGCAAGCCCCAACTCGGAGACCCGCCGAGCCGAGGCAATGGCCATAAGAAAAAACACTTTCCACTTGACAAACCGAAGGTCCACAGATTCCAATGTCTCAAACGGAGCCTGATTAAGAGCCGACAGAACCAGGGGCAAATCCCATAGCGCTAGTGTCGGTTGAAACGGAGGCTGCACTCGCAAATCCCCCTGTAAAAAAGTCTGCACCTCTGGAAGGAGAGCCAGACACTGCTGAAAATAAATGGACAGAGCTGAAACCTGTATCTTCAAAGACTGAAGGAAAGCTAGCAGTCTTGGAAGGCTGAACTGGACAGTATGCACTTTCCGCTGCTCACACCACATAATATAAGTTTTCCAAACCCTGTGGTAATTCTGTGCCGAAACCTGCTTCCACGCCCAGAGCATGGTACCGACGACTGAAGGGGAAAAACCCCTTAGCCTTTTAAGAGCTCGGTTTCAACAACCAGGCCGTTAAATCCAGCTGAGGCAGGCCCTCGTGACTGACTGGCCCCTGCAGAAGAAATCTGGTCGCAGCGGAAGATGCCATGGATAGAAATGTTTTGGATTTACGAGTCTTAATGATAATTATGAAATGATAATTATGATGCCCCATTTTTATGAATATTATGTATATTTTATTAATTTTTACAATAACTATATATATATTTTTTTATTACAGCTATGTTGCCTTTGGTATTTTAAGATCTTAGAGGTTCTTATAAGAATTTTAAAAGTATTTTTTAACATAAGCCTCTCGTATATAACTTGTGGCAAAGAATATACAACACTCCCCAACAGGCACCAAATAGAGTTGGAAAAACTACTTAGCTGCCCCCTGCCGAGAGAAAGGAGTCTGAGATTTCTCTGTCCTTCCTCCTTCTCTGTCCTTCTCTGTCCTTCCTCCATGCTGCCTGGCTTGTCCCATTATAAAGCTGTGAGCAGCCCACGCAGCTTCCTGGAGTCCTGTACACAGCCGCTGGAGTGCGGGGGGGAACCAGCAGTCAATGGCTCCTCCCTCCGCTACACTGAAGCAAGCCCAACGGCCTCTCCCTTCATGTGCTACTCCCCTCTGTAGGGAAAGAACTTGGACTGACCTGCTCTCACCTGCGGGAGGTCTGTAGTCTGCGCTCTCCCCATAGGAGCCACCGACAGAAAACCCGGCAAGATGGCGCCCGCCACCCAGGACCACCTTGACTGCCTGCACCTCTAATAGGTACAGCAGCGAGCAATCCCCGGGCCTAGGCGGTCCGGAGACCGGAGTGTCTAGAATGGGGGAAGCGCTCAGCGCTATCCCCCTCTCAGCTGCCGCTCACCGCAGCCTTAAGCTGGCCACACACTAGACAAACTTACATCCAACCAGCCAACTAATTGATTGGTTGGAATGAAAACCTGGTAACATATGGGAGTAAATAATGATCAGCAATTTGCTCCTAAATGCCAGAAAACAGATGAAAATGGTCGTTAAACAAGTTTGTTGTTTGAACAAATAGTTTAGATCAAACATTTAACAGTTTTGGTCCATTTTCCAGCGTTTGGGAGCAATTTGCTGATTTGTATTCCTTACCAGATTTTCATTCCACTTTAAGCTGGCCACACATCTAAAGATTATCTGTCCAACCAGCCAACTAGTTGATTGGTTGGAATGAAAATCTGGTAAGGAATGAAATCAGCAATTTGCTCCCAAACACTGGAAAATGGACCAAAAATAGTTTAGATCAAACATTTAACAAACTTGTTTGAATTACCATTTTCATCTGTTTTCTGGCATTTAGGAGCAAATTGCTGATCATTATTTACTCCCATATGTTACCAGATTTTCATTCCAACCAATCAACAAGTTGGCTGGTTGGATGTAAGTTGGTCTAGTGTGTGGCCAGCTTTACACTCCAGGTGTGCGCTGCTATAAGCAGCTCCCAGCACCTATAATAAAATAAACAAAAATATTACAAAGAAAAAACCTATGCTATAGAGAAAACGTGCCTTCCTTGCACAGCCACTAAACCTACACTGAAGTCAGGGGTTGCAGAGAGGGAGGGAGTTAAAGATTTCAGTCATTAGTGCCAACTCCACGCCTTCCCACCTACAACCCCATGGTCCAGTGTCCCCTGTTACATCTTGCTTACTAGCTATTGTACATACACTATATGAGTAATTAATAAATAAAACAAATGTAATTAAGTATATTTGTGGTTTTGTGCATCTCCCCTTACAGCCTAGACCTTTTTATTCATTAGTAATGGTAATTTATTTTCCAATAATTGCCACAACCTTATTTCATGTGAGGCTGATCATGGTCATAGAAATTGTGCAAAGAAAAGAGGCCTCATTTACCAAGCGTACTCAGGGCCTGATCCAGATTTAGGAATAGAGTAAGAAACTGCAAGTAAAGCAGGGCATCCACTATACAATTTTCTGTCAGATATCTGTCCAATCTGGATGGTTGGAATGAAAACCTGGTAATGTATGGGAGCCAATGATAATGCTCACAAACACTGGAAAATAGCCAAAAATTATTGTTCAGACAAATTGGTTAAAGCACACGAATTTAACCAATTTGAATTTATTTTTTTGTCCTTTTTTTTGACTGTCATTTGCTCCCATACATTACCAGGTTTTCATTCCAACCAGCCAGATTGGACAGATATCTGACAGAAAATTGTATAGTGACTGGCCAGCTTTACTGTGCATCTTGGTAATACCATGCTGCGATGCAGGTGGGGCAGATATAAAATGTGCAGGGAGATTTAAAGTGATGTATTCCAATTCACAGATCCCCAGATGCCGGGGTGAGGGCATCAGTGGGCTCCAACATATTGAATTTTCAGTGATTTTCTGATCATAATCAAAATATGATCGTGATCGGCAAATCGTAGATATTTAACATGTAGAATTCACAGATTTCCTGATGGATAGGGGAAAATTGATGGCAACCGATCAGCGGTAACGGTCCGATTTGAGGGATTGGTGAAACGGCCGCATGATGAGGTGTGTGGAAAAGCAGAAAGATGTAAAAGTCTGACCTCCCACCACTTTAGTTCCAGCCCTTTCTACAAGACACGTTTTCAGTCTTTTGTCTGATATATTGCTTCGTTTTGCCTAATTTAGGATCTAAATTAATCATGAGAATCCTGTGAGGACATCAGGGCTTTGTTTTTCTACATGTCGTAATTTTGTGTGAGTGAAACTTTTTATTGCATTGCCTGGAGTGCACCAAGAAATGTGAATCACTGCCGAAGTTCCACAGTGAGGTGTAAAATGGGCTCCATTAAGAAATAACATTGAGACCCAAAGACCCCCAGCTCTGAACTGTTGCAAAATGAGTGCTTTTTGCAGAGTGAAAATGTGTCTGTCTGCACAGCATGCATCACTTCAAATATGCTCTCTCCATCCCTTTACCTCATCTCAACTATCACACTTTATAGATTATATCTGCATTGCTATCCAAAAATAACAGCATATGTACACCTACTCAGGGCCACATTAACGATGGGACTACATCTCCAGGCCACCAGATAAAAATAGGCCCATCATCATGATAGTATGATGATGACCAGCCGCTCAGCTGGTCACACGGTTGTCCATAAATCATATGTATTACTATTTTCCTCTCAAATTATCAATTTTTTCTACATTTACATATTTAGGGAGTCATTGCAGCTGACAGTGTAGGCAATGTACACGCCCACATGGCACTGGTCACACCGCCTCCACTTCCCACAGTAGGCCAATGAACATTTTCAGCTGCATGCCCATGTGGTCCCTAATTCGGTCCTGCACCTACTGCCTACAGCATGGTGTGTTCTCTCATGTTTTCAGAAGCATAAGGATGGAGTTCAACATCTCATGCGGCCAGTGCAACTACCACAATTGAATTATGATTGAACCATTGTGGTCCGTTTTGTAAATGAGAGTAAGGAGAACGTCCTCTCCCTTATCTAATAGAGTGCATTTGATGTAGAATACAGGATGCATTAAAGGCACATATCAATCCAATTATTTTCTCTTTTTGCTGCAGTCATGTTATTTCTTCTAGCCTACTAAAAAGATTTGGCTCCCCCGATTGTATCAAGTAGAAAATTCTTTGTATAGACTGTCCCTTCATATATAACGCTGCACATTCAGTGAGGACTTGGGGCCTTATTCAGAGGTGCACACAAATATCAATGTTTGCACATTAGAGATCTTTTTTCTTTGTTTTGTTATGCTGTAAATGCGAATGAGTCAGTTTTCATTAGTGATGGTGGTCGCAGTGTGGACTTTGCAGGAGGTAACTGGGGGGAGTAACGACTCAAACGTAGCTGTTTCGTAACCATTTCTGTGCCTGCGACTGCAGATTCGTACACAGTGGTTAAGTCTCCGAGCAGCTTACCTCCAACGGACATTAGGGTTACTCAGAACATCGATGGAGCTAGTGTTCACTCTAGCTCCGGCGGCAACTTTGTGCGCGCCCCTACGGCGCGTCCGAAAAGCCCCCAAGCGCTGCAGACAGTGAGAATAGATGCCGGGCGGTGAACGGATCACCGCACATTTCTCCACCCGCCGGACACTGCGTCCCGCGGGTGAAGACGGCACCCGCAGGCTGTGAGGGCAGGGTGCTTTTTGCCCTCCAGAACAGCCTAGCGGGAACGCTATGGAGCGCCTGCGTACACAAGTGTCCGGATTTGAGATGCCGCTAGTACGCTTCTCAATACAGATCCTGGTGGCTGTGACACTGGCATATTTTTCCCCAACCTCTGCGTACGGGATCGCAGTCGTGCATGCATTAAGGTCCACCTCTGAATCAGGCCGTTGTTTGTTGTGTCTTCCTCTATTCTAATTAAGGTGATTCCTGCAGCCCTGCACTATATTAGGTGGGATGTAGTCAGGAAGCCGGCTGTCGAAATGCCAGCTCCCCGACAGTGAAACCCGGCATGGGACTAATGTTAGGCGTCTAAATACCGACGCCTATCATTAGCTCCACGCCGAAATCCCGACGCCCGGCATACCGAACGTAGGTAAGCCGGGCGTCAGGAGCTGTTAGCCGCGGGGAGGGGGGAGGGTTAGGTTTAGGGACTCCCCAGGGGGGGGGACTTAGGGTTAGGCACCTCCGCGGGAGGGTTAGGCTAGTGTCAGGCAGCCCTGGGGAGAGGTTACGGTTAGGCACCCCCCCCCCCGGGATAGGTTTAGGGTGCCGGGAGGGGGGGTCAGGTTTAGGCACCCCTCGGGGGAGGTTAGCCTTAGGCAGTAGAGGGGGATGTTAGGGTTAGGTACCATTAAGGGAGGGTTAGGGGGGAAAGGGGTTGGGATAGGGTTAATATTTACCCTGTCGGGATCTTCATCTGCCGGCCTTACGGCGTCGGTATTTCATCCGCCAAGGGCTTAGGTCCGGCAGTATAACATACCGATTCACAGAGCCGTAACTAGACTTTTTGGTGCCCTGTGCCAGAGAGAGTATTGGCGCCCCCCTCCCCCATTTTTTAAATGGGGACATAAAATAGTGCACCTGAAAAAGGGTAATGACCTCATGGGGATGGGCCAGGGAAGATATAGGGGGAGGCCAGGAGATGCTGGGGATAAAAGAAGAGAAAGCTACAAGTGAGAATGATAATAAACAGGAAAAGTGACAGGCCCAAACAGCGCCCCCTGCCCTGCGGTGCCCTGTGCCATGGCACAGGTCGCACTACCCTAGTTACGGCCCTGCTGATTTCTTTTAGGAATGTCTGTGGCTAGGCACGAGAGCACAGTCTGCAGGTTCTAGTGATACCTGGGCTACACAGTATACATAAATGCAGAAGACGTCTGTGCATGATGAGCTACGAAGAGAGAACTAGTATTTACCATTGGGATTAGTAGCTATTTTACAAATTTATACCTTTTAATCCAAGAATTATCAGGTGTAATAATGCCCATTTTGGTCATGTATAGTAATCTGTGTCTGTTTGTAAAATGTTTGTTTCATTTTGTCAGGAAACATTATTTAGTAGCTTTTACTATTGTAAGGTAATGCATATCATAATCTCTTGCTTAATATATTTATATTATTTACATTTGATCTTATTTGTTCTTATTTGAGAGCTGTCCTTTTAATTCTATGACGTTTATTTCTGTTATTTCTTCTGGTCATTTAGGGTGCAAGATACCTACCACTCCTTCTTCCATTCCTACCAAATACCAGACTGTGTTTATCGCTGAATCAGAGAAGAAAGGTTTCAACTCTAGGTCATTGAGATTTTCCTACAGTCTGAACCAGGTATTTTTGAGATGCTTTTAATACTGACATGTTCATATTTGATATTTGAAAATATATGAAAAATCAACAGCAGTATAAATGTAGACCCCATGAACATTTTTAGGGGTATAACTAAAGGTGCCTATCCACTTGACTATTAAAATGAGCGATTGATCGATATTGTTCAATCGTTCGATAATCGTTTGCAGATTGTTTAAAAATTTGGGCCCTCATTCAGAGCCACTCGCTAGCGGCAGTACGCTCGTTCCGAGCGATGTTCGCACATCTGCGCATGCGTGCGGTTTTTAGTACGCATGCGCGAACCAGTCAGTGCGGCCGAAAATCATTTGTACGCAATATAGCGAGTGCCTGCTATTTTGAGTGACAGAATGAGGCGTATGTGGGTGGTAACAGGGGAAGGTGCTTAAAAACGGGGAGTGGAGATCCGATCGCAGGCGTGCTTAAAGGTCAAAACGGGCGTTTTATGGGTGTGCATAATTAATACAGCAGCGTCAATGACCACGTCACTTGGTTTTTTTTAACTCAGAACTGCTCGCAAAATAGCGGTTGAAAAAACCAACCACAAGAATAGCGAGCAGTTCATATCCTGTTCGATGTACTCGATTAATCTAATAAATAGCGGACATGACGTATGGTGCGAGCGGCCAGGGGGCGTTTTTATCAAATAAACGAGCGTATGTTTTGCTCGCTCGTTCAGACTTAGAGGTGTGAACAGACTGCAATGTGCGAACGGATCATTTGCATAGACACCCCTTGTTTTTGAACGAACGAACGCAAATAGCGAACGGCTCTGAATGAGGGCCTTGGTCTTTTAGACATCTATCATCGTGCAAACATGCTGACCAACCTGATGATAACGTCAGGTTCAGCATGTTTGCAGATGATTGATTGTGCCTACACTGAAAGACTGCTCGTTCAGTGAAGGCACATCACAGACTGACAAATGACTGCACGATTACAATGTCGTAATCGTGCAGTCTTTTGCCTGTCTTCTAGTGGATAGGCACCTTAATGCTGTACAAAGTGGTCCGGCAATTTGTCTGCAAAGTAAATAAATACAGATTGTCTCCCATATCCAAATATTCCGAAATACGGAATTTTTTTTGGCTTGACTGAGAAAATGAAACCTTTGATTTTTAATGGTTCAATGTATACAAACTTTGTCTAAGGCACAAATTATTACAAATATTGTATAAAATTACCTTCAGGCTGTGTGTATAGGGTGTTTATGAAACATAACTGAATTTTATGTATGTACACAAACTTTGTTTGAGCCACAAAAATATTGTATAAAATTACCTGCAGGCTGTGTGTATAAGGTATATATAAAACATAAAAGCATTCTGTGTGTATACTTGGGTCCCATTCCCAAGATATTTCATTATGATATGCAAATATTCCAAAATACGGAATGTTCCATTATCCAAAATACCCCTGGTCCCAAGCATTTTGGATATCGGAGACTCAACCTGTATGTTGGTTGAGGCAACAACACAATGATAGGCAGATGTCTACAAGGGTTAGCAATCAAAACCAGCAATTACATTTTGGATGGAACTAATATTTTGATTGATGTTTATAAAAAACATACACTATACAATTATCTGTCAGATATCTGTCCAATCTGATTGGTTGGGATGAAAATCTGGTAATGTATGGGAGCAAATGACAATCGATATATATGGTTTTAAACACTGGAAAACAGACAAACGATTGTTCAAATTGGTTACATTTGTTTTATTTAACCAATTTGTCTGAACGACCATTTTGTCTGTTTTCCAGTGTTTGTGAACAAATGTTCGATTGTCATTTGCTCCCATACATTACCAGGTTTTCATTCCAACCAGCCAGATTGGACAGATATCTGACAGATAATTGTATAGTGTATGCCCAGCATTAGTGAAGCAATTAATCCCATTTGCTAATTTTGTTAAGGTGTGATTTTGCACTAGCTTGCAGCTCTGAGCTCATCTATAACCTGATTGGACATAATGGAGGTACAGATGTGTCCTTACACATCTTTGCTGCAGTCATGCCAAAATGCCCCTCTTGGCGCACCATGTCCAGAGAGACTGCTAGCGCCGGGCGTCTTTATTGCAAAGTTGCAATGCATTGCAACTAGTACGCATCAGCAGACTGTGCTGATTAATTTGATATGTAACGCTTATTTTTGATATGCAACACTTCCAAATTCCATTGTGCTCATATACAGACTCAGGTGCACACAGATATACAAGTGTTGCATATCAAATTATTCAGCACAGTCTGCAGATGCATCCTAGTCATTGTGACAGTCATTTGACAAAAAAAGATGCTCAATACTAGCAGAGTAGCACAGGACCTGATGGCTCACCCACGCCAGGCAAGTCATAACTAAGATTACTATGGCGACAACACCTCATGAGTAGGGTAAAACTGCGTGGCGTATTGAGGCTAGATGTATGAGGACACATCTGTAAACTCTACTTTGCCCAGCAGTCAGTTAGCAAACCTCTCCAGCAGTATTACTGGGATTCAGGGCCTGATTCAGGTTGGTTGGCTAAGCTACGTTCACACGCACCCCGCACGATGCGAAAATATGCTAATGAATGCAATTGCACGGCAACCGCAGCTCTATACCAAGACGCCCACCACTGTATAAAGCCGCCCACTTCCCATGACATGCATCCGCAAGTCAGTGAAAACATCGGTAACATCGGAACCATCCGCACAGTTGTGGTTGACCTGACCCTAACGCACAAATTGCTAAACTTCCTGTCGCCATCTAGACTTCTGCCAGCGTCTGCAATCGCAGGGGCTTAATTATGCACGCCACTGTAACGGCGTATAAACACCCAGGCACGCCTTTATTTCTCTGACCACCACCCTCAAACGGTCAATTCCTGTCAATCACTGTGTGAAGACTCTGCGTGCTCAATGCGATCGCTTCCCGATCACAGTGGCTAGTTCGCGCAGAATGCAAACATCGGCTGGATCCAACTAGAATCAGACCCTCTGTTCACAACTTTGTTACTCTTGTTTTAAGGTGATAATCTGCTTATTTATCTCTTTTGTAAATTAAGCCTCTGTCGTGTTGGAGAAAATACAGAGGGC
Organism: Taudactylus pleione; assembly: GCA_031769625.1. Classification (NCBI taxonomy): domain Eukaryota; kingdom Metazoa; phylum Chordata; class Amphibia; order Anura; family Myobatrachidae; genus Taudactylus; species Taudactylus pleione. The sequence continues at coordinate 21,809,556 of JAUIMM010000007.1, read as the reverse complement.
CTGATTTAGACCCGGTCGCAAGCGCTGAGCGCTTGCAACCGGGTCAATGTTTGCCCAATGGGCATGCGCACGACGGAGCCGGCTCCGACATGCGTGAGACCCGGCTAGCAACGGGTGCTCCGTCGCTCCGGGTCTCTCACCAAAGGGGGCGAGCTGTCGATGGTGATTGACAGCTTGCCCCGTTTGGTAGGTGGGCAGGGGGGGGGGGTGGCTGGCCAAACAGAGGCGTTTCCAAAGGAACGCCTACCGTTTGTGGGTGGCCCCACTGACATCACCAGTGATGTCTATTAGAGCCAGAAGCTTTCTGGGGCTTGCGGCCACGAGACCCTACCACAAGGGTCTTGTCGCAAGCCCGATGGTCTTGACCATCGCGACCATCATCCTGGTCACTTGCAATAGCTGTGGGTGGTCACCCACAGCTATGTGAGCGGCCAGGAGGCTGAACAAAAAAAAACGCCCTGATTCAGAGTGAGCGCTCTTTCAGAGCGTCCATCTCTGAATCAGGCCCAGAGTGCAAGAATGACCCAGTCTTCAATACTAAAATGGATAGATAAATATAATCAGCAGTAGTAACCTGTCCTTGGGGCATATTTATGAAATTATTGGGACTTGGTCTAAACAATTGTAATTTTTTATCACTGCATGTCGAGGCAACAAGAAATGAAGGATCACCAGCATATAACAATGTAACAATGTCACATGCAATGATCATCCCTGCGACGTGTAAGAAGTATAGTGATCGCTAATGCGATCTCTCTGCTTACTGGTCCCGACCCCGGCTGTGCTACTGCCGTGTGCAGTCATTGAACCACACATGTGTAAGCTTCTAGTGGCATAGAAATATTATAAACATCATTATACCACATCAAACCACAATACCCCCATTATATTGTACACAAGGAAACTCTGACGCTGAGGTTTTGGTTCTGAAAGTACCAAAAAAAATATACAATAAAATATAATATGGTTATATTTACCATAATGCAACATACTTGGAGTATTGTATTACTGAGCCTATTTACTTATATGTGAAAAGCCCTTTTCTCCTTCAAAAACAGGCTCTCACTAAGGGGGGTATTCAGTTAGCTGCAGGGTTTACCCCGAGACTAATTGTTGGCCAAAATCCCATGCCGAAAAATCGGGACTCGCGATTTGGTGTTTTTTCCACGGACTTTATCTCGCATCTCCGTGAGCTGCGAGGTTCAGTCTGACTGCGGGGACTCGCGCACGGGGTAATCCCCGCTAATTGAATAGCTCTGGAGCGTCAATTATTCTATTTGCATACCCCCCTATGTATTAAAGCAAGTGAAAGCTATTACTCCAGCAATAATTTTCCCTGGTTCTCTCTGCAAAGGCTAGGGAAGCCTATTTAACAAGGACAGTGGTGGTCCTCCTATCACTATAGTCACCTCTTGATGGGGGTAGCACAGGATCCGTATTATTATTATTTAAATAAAGCATTTTTTCCTAACGTAAATATAAATGAATAATATGTTTTAATGTACTTTTTAAATTTCTTTTTTTTTTTTACACTGAAAGTAGAACTGGAAGCTGAGAGACACAAATAATTGTAGAGCTTAATCCATATTGCCTCAAAAACATCAGTTTTTTTTCTGCATGATCTGCACCAAGCTGGGGTTTTGCTATACAGTATTTGTAATAGACAAAAAATGTAATGTAAATGTGTATTGTACATTAATTACCATCCCATCATGACTAGGATTATCTAAAAAATGCTGGACTACACTGGTTGCCTGTAATTATGGCTCAGGGACTTTAAAAGAGGGATGATCGATGGGTTTGGCAGGCACTTAAGTGTACCAAGTGAATTTGCTATGCTAATGTTTAATGATCAAGTGCAGTAGTGGATGGAAGCACATATTCCCAGATTGTAATATCTATGCAGTAATTTGAAATGCTAAGAAAACATGCAAGCAAATGCAAATCACTTGACTGCAAATTCCAATCTGTGATATGTGTTTTGAATGCACATGTAGAACCGTATCGTGATGTTGGATGAACTTTCCTGGCAGAGTTTCAGTGCAGTAATTTCCAGGCTACATCAACCTTTTGGTTTTCAGTGTGCTGGCTAAATTATAGTTAAGCACAGTGCACTAGTTCTACATAATATAATAAACGTCACTCCACTTCAATATGATGCATAAGCACAGAGCAGGGGCGGATCTAGACTCGTGCCTTAGGGGGGGCTGTGTGTGTGTGTACGTACGTACGTACGTACGTACGTACGTATATATATATATATATATATATATATATGTATCCTTAATGACCGCACCCCGTACTCCACCAGTCACTGGGAGGCTCGCTCGCTTAGGTTGTCTATCTCAGCTCCTCCTCCCACACAGACATGCCCCAGCAACTTACTTGTTCCTGATACCAGGGCCGTGGAAAGCCAGCTTGGGATAAGGAGAAGGGGTGTGGCCTGATTGTGGGAGGTGTGGACACGCCCACTTAGAAAAACAAACAAACCTTTTTGCTGCGTGGTGCAGCATGTCCCCGTGCTTCTCCGATCTGCGTGCACTGCATTAGGTAACCTGTCCTGACTCTGTGCAGATCACTTAATCCATGGCTGAAGGAGGCTGCCAGTACTGTGTACACAGTGGCTGTGTGTTAAGATCCGCCACTGACACAGGTTTATTTGTAATTAGCATTTTATCGGATCTGTGTGATCCTTTGTCAATCAATAATATTTATATCCCCCATATAACAATATCCACCCCACCATTGTAGTCATTAACCCCATATTGCATTATACTCATACCTGCTGCTAATGATCCCTCCTGCAGCATTATACCCCCACTCTTGAAGCCAAAGATCCCCCATGTGGCTTTTTCCTAATACTCCTCTAGAAAACTAATATATGGTAGTATCCTGTATATCTATATATTATTATTTATTTAATATATTGCAATAAATAATTTTTTAAACCAAATGCCACTCTGTCTGTATTATTTCAGGCATAGATTATAGCACTGCATTGAATGGAGTACGTATAGGTCCATATAGCATAGCATGAGTAGATATGTACAGAGGCCGTGAGAAATGTAGTCTGATAGGTTGGTCAGATATTTGAACATTTAGTTCACCTAGTAAAAAATAATTACGAAGTAGCAGAAAACATGCTCTCCAGGGAGTTGTCAGACTCCCTGGAGAGCATGTTTTCCGCTACTTCGTAATTATTTTTTTGATACATTGCATGGCAGGCAACATGTTAACCTAACAAGGTAGGCTGAATTACATATTAAGTGACTTTTCACCCACCAGCCACAGCATTAAAACCACCTTCCTAATATTGTGTAAAAGTGCCACCAAAACAGCATGACACCTATCTTCTTAAGGCAAACGACGCACATGCACACGGCTGTCCACTTGATGTAAAAGAAAATTTGATTTATCAGAACAGGCCAACTTTTTCTATTGCTCCATGGTCCAGTTCTGACGCTCACATGCCCATTGTAGGCACTTTCAGTGGTGGAAAGGGGTCTGTATGGGCATTTTGACCTGTATGCGGCTATGTAGCCTGTATGCAGCAAACTATGATGCTCTGTGTGTTCTGACACCTTTCTATTATAGCCAGCATTAAGTTTTTTTTGCAATTTGTGCTACGTCCAGATAGGCTAGCCTTTGCTCTCCATGCACATCAATGAGCCTTGGGCCCCGTGACCAAATTGTCAGTTCACCGGTTCTCCTTCCTTGGACCATTTTTGGTAGGGCACAAATAGAGATGGGTCTGAGTGTCTGGAGCCTGCCTCACACCCTACTCACTCCCCCCTCACTGCACTAAGCTTCAGTGTTTATTGATATAAATATCTTCTTTGTATTATTCTAATTGTTTTTATATCAAAACTCTTGAGTATGACAGGGACGGCTCTGCTTCCCCCTCCTGCCCTGATTGCATGTCCCTGGTAGGTACTAACCAGTGCATACCAGGAACGCCCCACAGAACCTGCCATTTTGGAGATGCTCTGACCCAGTCATCTAGCCATCACAATTTGGCTCTTGTCCACGATGTTCAGATCCTTACACCTGCCCTTTCTTCTTCAGGGTCAATGGGGTCCACAGCATATACATTGGGGTATGTGGTTTGAGTAATCCAGACACCAAACAGTTAAAACAAGCTCTCAGCTCCCAGGATGCACTGGGTCCTCCCCACATATACCCCGGCTACAGGCAGTCAGTTGTTCTGTTTGGTGCGAGAAGGCACCTTATTGACAGTGGGACTGCAATAAGGTCCCAGAGACAAGTTTTTTTTCTTTTTCTTCCTTTTGAGCAAGCGGCGCGTGCTGTGGATGGGGAACCGGAAGCAGCTAAGCGTCTGACAGGAGACACCCGGGTCGCTGCTCCAACTACCCCCGCCGGCGCTGCAACACTGGTGAAAAGCCAGTGATTTCGGCATGGGCACAAGGCCCTGGACTGCAACCGGGATGCATGGGGGGATGCAGGTAAGTTGGTGTTGGCGGCCGCTGACGCCGGTGCCACTTGGCGATCCGTCCTCCGGAGGTGAAGACTGGCCGGGGGAACGCTGTAGTGAGAAGCCAGGTAAGTCTGCCTCTCACACTAGACCACAGGGACTTGACGGATTCCTGACAGCCGGTGAGGGTCAGTGGCGGCGGCCATGTCAGTGAGCCAGGTGGGTCCATACAGCATAGGGGAGGTTCGCTCTCCCCCCAGCCCTCATGCTGGCCCTTCTAGGTTCCTGCGTCTGGATTGCACCTCCCAGCCTCCCTCTATATGAGTCGGCCAGAGATCACTCTCAGGTGCCCTCGGTGGCTGTGCACTCAGAAGGTTGGGTCAGTCTCCCTGTATGCCTCTCCCATGGTGACTGGTCATACAGAGCTCTGTATCCTACTAGGCCCGAGGCTTTTCGTAGTGAACTAAGAGCTTAACATGCCTAGACTCGTATAAGGGGATATATTATGCATTGCATGTGACTTTGAAAGCTGCTGTGTGTGGTACTGCCTTTTATGCCTTTATAACTGTCAGTCTGTTAACCTATCACTGCTGTTTCTCCTTCTAACCCTCTATGACAGGTGTGTGGGGTAGTTTGGGTGAAACATTGTCACGTGTGCTCAGAACTTTGCATAAAAAATCATTATGTCTAAAGAATCTGAAAGGCAGGTGGCGGAGGCCCCTGTGCTGGTGTCATGTTTGGCCTGCAAAGCGGGGTTATCACCACAGGATTTCATACAAAATGGATTATGTGGTCACTGTTTTAAGAAGTCACCACATCAGTCAAACTTACCACCTCTGGACAAGAGCCCCCGTGGGCTTCTTTTTCCCAGATCATGGCGCAGGTTGTGGACCGACTGGCAGCCCCACTGGCCCCAGTGTTGAGATATCCTCAGCAGCTGCAACCTGCTATGTTTATGCCCCCTATGCTTCCATCTTGGATGGACATGTATGAGCACTTTGGTCAGGGTATGGCCTCACATTCAGCAGCTTTTCAGGAACCGCTACAAGCATCTAGATCAGTACAGCCAAAGACCAGAAGGTGTTCAGTCTCGCATGCAGGCCAGGCCACAGACTTCGGTACGTCCTCTGATGAGGGTGAGGAGGCACATGATTCCTCTCAAGAATCTCTCGGGAGAGGATGGGGATCATTTTCTAGCAGCAGATGCCCCCTTTATTAATTAGGGCAGTCAAAGCTGTGTTGAGCATAGATGAGGGAGAACCACTGCAAAGAAAGGCTCCGATATTTAAGCGCCAGAGAGTGGTGAAGGCTGAATTTCCCAAATCTTATCGAAACTTATGGGGGAAGCATGGAATGCTCCGGATAAGAAGTTCCATCTTACTAAAAAGGTTGCGGCCTTATACCCATTTCCGTCAGAGCAGTGTGCTAAATGGGAAATTCCGCCGTCAGTAGATGCGCATGTGGCACATCTGGTAAGGAGTGCTACATTGCCCATACCATCTGTATCTTCTCTTAAGAATTCCACGGATAGGAGGCTTGAAGCCTGGCTCAAGGCAGTCTTCTCGCTATCAGGAGCGGCCACTCGCCCTTCTATGGCTACGGCTTGGGTTTCCAAAGCCATTGAAGAATGGATGAGGATACTGGCGGAATCTCTGCCAGAAATGTCCAAGGAACAGCTGGAGATTATTTCCTATGTCAAGGAGGCTGCATCGTATTTGGGAGAGGCAGCATTGGATGCTGATATATTATCTTCGAAAGCCTCGGCTGTCTCGATTGTGGCGCACAGAGCCCTGTGGTTAAGGGATTGGAAGGGTCCAAGAAGGCCTTAGAATCCCTTCCGTTTATGGGAGGTATTCTGTTTGGCACGGAACTGGACAAGATTGTGGCTACGGTGGCAACCTCTAAAGCGACTGGTCTGCCCTCAGCATCAGTTGCCAGACCTAAAGGGTCGTCCTTTCGGACCTTTCGGCCACAGGGGAAGGTTAGAGGTCAGTCCTCATCTAAAACCAGTTCTAGCAGAACACCGTTATCTAAGAAACCCTGGCCGAACAAATGTCTGGCGTCAAGGTCCCAGGATAAGCCTGCGGCCTGATGGGGCGGGCCTCCCCCTGGGGACCCCAGGGTAGGAGGCCGACTTCTTCAGTTTTCAGACACCTGGCATCTCATGACAACAGATGCTTGGGTTCGGGAAGTAGTCTCCCGGGGATACGCCCTGACATTCTGGAGAGGTCCTCCTCAGAGGTTCTTTTGCATAACTCAGGCAGTAGGTTCTGCAAAAGCCTTGGCCCTCCAACAGGCTATACAATCCCTGCTTATGTCAGGTGTGATTATCCTGGTTCCAGGGAATCAATTACGGAAAGGTTATTATTCCAACCTATTCTTGATTCAGAAGCCAAATGGGTCCTACCGGCCTATTTTGAACCTAAGGGGGCTCAACACATTTATTCGGGTGCCCAGGTTTCGTATGGAAATGCTGCGGTCGATTGTATTGGCAATGGAGCCGGGGGATTTCATGGTTTCCTTAGATATCCAGGATGCTTATCTGCCTATACCAGTTACACCATCTCACCAGCAGTTTCTGCGGTTTGCTGTGGGGCAGGAACACTTCCAGTTTCAGGCACTGCCTTTCGGTTTTATCAACAGCCCCTCGGGTGTTTACCAAGGTTATGGCAGTAATGATGGCATGTCTCGGGCACCAGGGCATCAGAATTCTGCCATACCTGGACAATCTCCTGTTAATGGGGGCAGTCTCCACAGGAGTTGCAGCATCATCTTGGACTGACAGTTTCCTGTCTACACAGTCACGGCTGGATTGTAAATTGAAAGAAGTCATCACTTTTTCCAGTGCAGCAGATGGTACATTTTGGGGCACGCCTGGACTCCTTGGCGCAGAGAATATATCTACCAGAGGACAAGATTGCGGCCATTCAGTTGCGGATACGCAGATTGCTTCACAACTGGCTGGTGTCTGTGAAGTCAGCAATGCAGGTGCTGGGGTCGATGGTGTCCACCTTTAAGCATGGTGGAATATGCCCAATTTCACTCCAGACCATTGCAGCAGTTGATCCTCTTGCTCTGGAACAGGGAGTACTGCTCAATAAAATCTCAGATGATTTGTCTCTCCAGAGGTTCGGTTGTCCCTGTCATGGTGGTTGCGGACGTGCCGTCTCAACCAGGGTCACCAATTTTGAATTCCAGATTGGGCACTCCTCACGACCGATGTCAGTCTTCATGGCTGGGGGGCGGTGACAGGTCAGCACACTTTTCAAGGAAGATGGACGAAGGCAGAGAGTCTTTTTTCCATAAATGTCCTAGAACTGATGGCAGTATTCAGGTCGCTGGTGCAGGCTCGGGGAATACTGAAGGGCAGGCCTGTACAGGTACAATCCGACAATGTCCCCACGGTGGCCTACCTCAATCATCAGGGAGGCACCTGGAGTCGAGGGGCCATTGCAGAAATATAAAAAATTATCGTCTGGGCAGAACGTCACCTTCCGGCAATATCAGCCTTGTTCATACCAGGGGTCCTAAATTGGGAAGCTGACTTCCTGAGTCAGCGGGATTTAAACGCCGGATAGTGGGCTCTTCATCCACAGGTATTTCAGAGCCTGGTGGACAGATGGGGTCTTCCAGAAATAGACATCATGGCCTCAAGGCACAACCACAGGGTGCCCAGGTACGGGTCCAGGACCAGGGATCCGATGTCCGAATTTGTAGATGCTCTCCAGTGAGGTGGAATTTCAAACTAGCGTATCTGTTTCCTTTGGCTCTTCTTCCCAGGGTCATCAGGAAGGTCAAGCAGAAAAGCGGTACGGTAATACTGATTGCGCCTGCTTGACCCAGACGCCATTGGTTCACCGATCTACAGAGTCTCTCCATAGACACTCCATGGCCCCTTCCTCTTCCTCAAGGTCCCTGCCTGTATCCGGATCTCCCTCGTCTGTCTTTGGCGGCATGGCTCTTGAGGCCTCCGTCTTAAAGACAAAGGGTTTTTCTGATTCTGTAATACAGACAATGTTGAGGGCATGAAAACCTTCCTCTGCCCGCATTTATTATAGAATTTGGCACTCATTTTTTCAGTGGTGTGAACTGAGAAGATATGACCCTAAAGTCTTTAGGGTCTCTCGAGTGACTTCTTCAGACTGGTTTAGAGCGAGGTCTCCGTCTGGCCTCCCTGATAGTGCAGGTCTCGGCACTTTCGGTTTGGTTTCAGCGGAGGATCGCCCCGCTGCCTGATGTAAGGACTTTTTTTCAGGGTGTTCTAAGGGTTCAGCCGCCCTTTGTTCCCCCGGTAGCCCCGTGGGATTTGACATTAGTTCTCAGGGCTTTACAGGCTCCGCCATTTGAACCCCTGAAATCAGTAGACCTCAAGTGGTTGATAGCAAAGACAATTTTTCTTCTGGCTATCGCCTCTGTCTGTAGCGTCTCTGATTTGGCAGTTCTTTCGGTCCGTTCTCCGTTTTTGATATTCCATCCGGATAGAGCGGTACTGCGTACTAAGGCAGGATACATTTCTAAAGTGGTATCGCGTTTTCATTTAAATGAAGAAATTGTGGCCCCAGCTTTTCAGACTTCAGGCCTTTCGGTAGGTGAGGCTTCTCTGGATGTTGTCCGTGCGCTACGTATTTATGTGGATCGCACCAACAGCTTGAGGAAGTCCGATTTTTGTGCTGTATGGCTGTCATAAGCGTGGCTGGCCAGCCAATAAGCAGACTCTGCCCAGATGGCTTCGTATGGCAATTTCTCAGGCATACACTCAGGCTGATTTGGTGGTGCCAGACTCGGTAACTGCACATTCTACACGGTCAGGGGGACATTCGTGGGCGGCTCGCTGGGGTGTCTCTGCGGAACAATTATGCAGGGCAGCCACATGGTCTTCCGTCCACACCTTTGTCAAGTTCTATGCATTTGACACCTTTGCCTCTTAGGATGCTTCCTTCGGGCGTAGGATTCTCCTTTCTACTAAGACACAGGAGCGTCCCCGCCCTTTGGGGATGTCCCAAATCAGTTCCCCTATGTATTTGCTGTGGACCCCATGGACCCCGAAGAAGAAAATAAGAGTTATAGTATAACATACCTTCGTTAACTCTTTTTCTTCGAGGTCCATGGGGTCCACAGGACACCCACCCTAACGCACCTGGTGTTATTGGGTAATCTGTTGTATCTCTGTGTTTTCCCTCTTCTGTGAGAGAATGGTCTAGAGAACAAGGGTTCTTCCTTCCTACCCTTTGTTACAAAGCCCAAGCAGGAGAAGGCAAACTGACTGCCTGTAGCCGGGGGCGGGATATATGTGGACCCAGTGCATCCTGGGAGCTGAGAGCTTGTTTTAACTGTTTGGTGCCTGGATCACTCCAACCACATACCCCAACGTATTTGCTATGGACCATGAGGAAAAAGAGTTAATGGCGGTATGTTATACTATAACTCTTATTTTTTCCTGCTTCCAACACATCAACTTCAAGAACTGACTATTCGCTTGCTGCCTAATATATCCCACCCTTTGATAGGTGCCATTGTAACAAGATAATCATAGTTATTCACTTCATCTGTATTAGTGTTTGCAATTTTTACGCTGTCTGCTGAACAACAATTCATATATTACTTGATATTTGAATTCTATTGAGTCTATCATGTGTATTTTTGATGTGTGTGTACAATACTATGTGCTTAAAGCACATTGTTAGACTGAAGTTTGTGGTCTGGGAGATTTTTATTTCAATATTAATTTTTATTTAAGATACAAGGGGAAAAGAGAAAAAAGGGTAATGATACAGAATAAAGAATGGATTAGGGTATGGGGGTAGACACAAAAAATATCAGATAAATCACCTGTATACATTATAGAATAAACATACTCCAAATTCGTTATTCACCAGATTTAAAAAGCACACATATATATATATATATATATATATATATATATATATATATATATATACACATATACACAGTCCAATGGTGGCACTCCGTGGAAAAAATCACTCAGAAGACTAGTCACCCGGACTAGTAACTATGCATTGCCCTCATCAGTGCAGGAGCCTGGTTTTATTATTTATATATATATATATATATATCTCCACCCTGATGGAAAACAACAAATTAACATGCCTATAAAATAATAACAGTATAAACATCTGGAGATAAAAGAGATTCTAGTAACAAAAAGGTTCTCTAGTAAGCGCATAAAAAAAACAATAAACAAAGTTCAATTCAATGAGGAAAACCTAAGAAAAGGACTTTTATAAGCTTTTGGACATCCAATACTCATTCCAACCAAACTCCAGCCACTTCAAACTCATAATGAGATTGTACAATTTCAACAGCATTTATAGTGGGTACATAGGTCATACGCCAGTGGCGTGCTAATAAGAATTTGGTGGAAATAAGAATATGTCCCATTAAATTAGTATCATTAGGGGTAATAGCTCCACGAGATACATAAAACATAGCCGCAACCGGCACGGGTTAATGGGACATATTCCCATCACTGTCGAGATAAGAGCAAAAGCCGACTTCCATACAGTTGAAATCATGGGGCAGGATCAGAAAATATGGATAAAGGACCCTACTTGGTCACAATTACGAACGCAGAGATTAGAATTTGAGGGTCGTATAATATGCAAAAGGGCCGGGGTTAAATATAAACTATGGAGGAGTTTATAAAAATATTCACTATTAGATAAGCGAAAGCAAGTTTGGAACACACCACTCCAATCATCATTCGAAATAGAGCATGAGAGGTGAGAGAGAGAACAACCTATGCGTAATTGAAGACATTTGTAAAAATCTCTGTGACACGGAATACTGTGTTTGGAGTTGAGAATATGAAACCAAAAAGCCTTCCAATGTAACCTCGCTCAGAGAGGATATTCCCCAAACTATCCAAGAGTGAAAGGGACAGGTCAGGGATCAATTGCGCTAAGCCTGTCAATGAAAGCTCAGTTAAAGGTAGGGATATATCATCTGAAAGGGCTACAAATTCTAACCACGCTTTACGGGAAGCCTGTATTGCCATAGAATGAGTAGTCAGGAGAGGTTTGACAGTAGACAGTAGCCACAAAATATTAGTAAAGGGAAAAGGGGATATCGGCCCACATTCGAGGAGGACCCATGCTTTGGGGTTGTCCAGTACAAACCATTCTCCAAGCTGAGATAGTAGGCTCGCAATTTGGTAATAGTGTACGTCCAGAAATGCAAGACCACCATCAGATTTGGGAAGGGACATCATACGTCTGTCTATCCTAGGTTTCTTGCCTCTCCAAGTATATCTTGGAAAAATGGTATAATTTTTGTTTAATAAATAGTTGGGGACTAGAATGGGAATGGTTCTAAATAAATACAGTATTTTAGGTAATATGACCATTTTTAAAGCAGCAATACGTCCCATCCAAGATACCTCTTGCATCATCCAATCAGATAACATAAGCAAGATTTTTACTCAAGAGAGAAAGGTAATTACAGGAGATCATTGAAGACATTTGAGGAGTAAGTTGGATCCCTAGATACTTAAGACTTCTATCCTGCCATATGTATGAGTATTTAGTTAGAAGGGAATGCCAAAATTTCCAGGGGGGAAGTTGATGGGAAGGGCTTTAGTCTTAGAACAATTCAATTTATAGTAAGATACCTTAGAGTACTCCTCTAAAACCGCATGTAAATGAGGGAAAGAGGAAAGAGAGATAGGAGGACATCGTCCGCAAATAGACTTTATGGACTGACCCGTACAGTACAGGACCTTGTATAGATGGTCTAGATTTAATAGTTTTGTCTAGAGGCTCAATTGCCAAGGCAAATACTAGAGGGGAGAGGGGACAGCCTTGACGAGTACCATTGGTTATCCAAAATATGAAAGAAAGGAGTCTATTTACGAAGACTCTTGCTGATGGGTGAGAATATAGAGCAGATATAGAGGTCAATGCTCTACCATTAATCCCAAACTTATGGAGAACAGCATATAAGTATCCCCAATAGAGTTTATCAAATGCCTTCTCAATCCCATACTCCAGTGCTGTTTTAAAGGCTTTTGTTTGTAACTAACCTGATCTGTGTTACTGGTACATTTTATTAATTATAATTATTATTAATGTGATAAAATATTGTGGTATAATAGCATTCCACTGATGCTAAAGATTTTAATCTGAAACCACCATCCCCTATCAATACACAAGTGAAAAGACACAATAATAAATTATAAATTACTTTCACTACCACCTTTGAAAAAGATTGATAATGGATCGAAACATGTCAGTGGAGTGACGGAAGGTTACTGGGACCCTACCTGAATGGACCATGTAACGAAGAGAGCACTATTAACAGGACGGAGGAACTCAGGATTTCTACGTCATATTGTTACATGACCGCTTTTTGTTTTCATTCAGTAGGAACTCTTCTATGTAAAAAATCTTATTTACACTAGACTGTCTGTTTTTAAATTTGCAAATGGATCAGCTTTTTATTAAATAGGATCTTATATCCAACAATATTGCGCTAGATATATATTTTTTTCTTTAAATTTGCATGTACAATTCATTGGAGAATATGAAGGACAATACATCCCTCAGAACATAGAAGAAAAGAAAACCTATTTACTTCTTAAGACTTCTGTATCGCTGAACTGATGAGTGGATAATATAAACCTGAATTGGAGTTGGAAGCACTAGATTTTCTTTAGGAAGGCACAGGATTTGAATAATTATATGTTGTAGTCATTATTTAATTAAGGGAAGAACACTGTTAATCAACTTTTTTCAAAAGACAAAATTTTTTCAAATAATTCTAATTATTTGTTTTCAATTTTTACATTCTTCGAGTGTGATATGGTCACAACCTATAAAGAAAATTCAGAACTAAAAGTAATTTATATCTTTTCACTAGAGTAGAAGTCGTACCTATGTCAAAGCAGGCCATATACTGAAAGATAATCTTTCAAATCAAGTTGATTACCAACCGGATTATTTTATTGGACATAAATGACAATCTGCAAATGCTGAAAATGGCAAAAACTGCTTGTGATCTCTTGACTTGATTTCCAGTATGCTCGATCTGCTAGACAATCTATCAGCAGATAGCTTTCAAATCGTATAAGTGCATACTTGCCTGCTCTCCCGGTACTGCCAGGAGCCTCCCGAAAATCAGGTGCTGCTCCCAGTCCCCTGCAAGAGTAGGCAAGTCTCCCGGAATGGCTGGCGTCCCCTCTGAATCACGTCATCATAGCCCCGCCCCCTGCTTTACAATGCCGGTAATATCGGCACGCGTCCCGAAGTGGGCTACCAGAATGTCAGTAAGTATGTACAGTATAAGTGTATTGTAATTAATGGTTATTTGTGGACTCTTGATAAGTTCTTGATGACACGTCACTTTATTCGGACATGTAAATATCTGCTCTAGTACAAAATAAAAGGATTTAATTAATAATGATGATGATGCTGATAATTATAATAATGCTGGTGCCTGTAGTGCACCATAAATAGTCTACCCTTTATGATTCCACCAACCATGGATGGTAAAGCCTAGTGGTGGTTGACCGAAAATCAGGGAAAAACCCCACTTTGGTTTTTCCTCTTATTTTGATGTAACCAACACTAGGCTGAAATCACTAGGGCTGGTTTCATTATAGGGGGGATATCAGGATTTTTCCCTAAGACCGCTAGAGACAGAGGGCCTGATTCAGACCCGCTCGCAAGCGGGTCGATGGTGCCCTAGTGCGCATGCGCACGACGGAGGGAGCTCCATCGTGCACATGCGCGAGACCCGAATAGCGTCTCGCACCACAGGGGGCGTGCTGTCGATGGTGAGTGACAGCACGCCCCCTTTGGTGGGCGTGCCGGGGGTGTTGCTGCCCAGACGGAGGCGTTCCCATGGGAACGCCTACCGTCTGGGGCCTGCCCCACTGACATCACTAGTGATGTCAGTGGGAGTGCTTTTGGCTCTGATAGAGCCAAAAGCACTCCTGGGCTTGCGGCAGCGAGACCCTACCGCAGGGTCTCGTTGCAAGCCCAATGGTCGCGATGGTCTTGACCATCGCGACCATCTTTTTGGCCGCTCGCATAAGCTGTGGGTGGTCACCCACAGCTATGCGAGCAGCCAGGAGGCCGCTCCAATAATAGGTAGGACGGCCCTGATTCAGAGCGAGCGCTCTTGTCAGAGCGTCTGGCTCTAAATCAGGGCCAGAGTTTTGGTATCAGAAGAAAAATTGCTCTAAAGTACGGTCTACTCTAAAGGTGCATACACACTAGACGATATGCTCCCTGAGCGATATCGTCTAGTGTGTCCCCGGCAGGGTGTGCTCAATATCGTTCATGACATTGAGCACAGCCGCTGAACGATATCATTAACGATATCGTTCAGCGCCGGGCTCTCTCCCCCATTCCCTGACATGCAGCAACCTGACGACATCGTCAGGTTGGCCTGCATGTCAGCCCGATGAACGATGATGACGAACGACCCGCGGGAACGTGCGTCGTCGTTATCGTTCATCTTTTTGGGCTTAAAAATGGACGATAAAGTGGACGACTGAACGATAACGATATCGTTATCGTTCAGTCGTCCACTTTATCGTCCAGTGTGTACGCACCTTTAGATTGTTGAATCACTCAATCGTTCTTTTTTCATATCCTCCAGAAAAAAAATCTTTGGTCCTATTAAGCTAGCCATATACTAATCAGCTAATAGCTCTATTGATCTAGGGACAGTTAGTCTGCAGCAGTCCTTTCGCTCCTAATACTTATAGATTATTAGATGTTTATGGCAAATAAATTATACTGCCTGTTATAACTAGTATTTATTATTATTATTATTATTATTATTATTATTATTATTATTATTATTATTATACTGTATTTGTTCTGTCAGTTTTTATGTCTTCATTTCACAACTGTACACCTGACATCAGAATTTGTTTAGCTAGTCTTTCCCTATTTCAAAAGGCTTTTTCTTCAATCAATCTTTCATTATAATTAACTGAAGCCATACTAGAGGCAACACCCTGTGACTTATGTTCCTTCCTTAGGATTTTTTGTAGGTCTTAAGCAATAATCCCTGAAGGGTTGCTACTACATTTACAATTTGCTAAAGGTACATTCTTTGTGTTCCAAGTAGTTATATATCATTCAGCTGCTCATAGTTCATCTAATAACTGAAGCATTTTTGAATAGATGGTGAAGTGGCAACATACAGTCTTCTTACTCTAGAATTCCTTCCAGACCTACAGTATATCCTTCCTATTAATAAATAGTCAAATACAGTAAAGCAAATGAAACATTAATTATTGACTGATATGACATTTCATTTTTTAAATTTCATATTACTTATACAATTTGCTACCAGTGATGTAATAACAGGGTCACAGGGACATCCCTTGTGACTGGGCTGCAAAGCCCTGGGGCCCAGTTTGTGACCTCTATGTTCACCAGTTCCTACTGGAATGTGAGCCATCACAATACATCAATATAATCATACACACTAAGGGGTAAATTTACTAAAGTGTGAGTTTTAAAAGTCATGTTGCCCATAGCAACCAATCAGATTCTAGCTGTTATCTTCTAGAAGGTGCTAGTTAAATGTTAAGTAGAATCTGGTTGCTATGGGCAACAACACTTTTAAAACTCACTTCTAAAAACTCTCACTTTAGTAAATTTACCCCTAATACTGTGCACACAGCTTCCCTGTAAAATAAATTGAGCCATGACATGATTTCTTCCTAGAACCGCATCCTTTCTTCAGATGCACAATAGAAACGTACTGAAAGAATCCATTATTATTTTCCAGAATTAGCATGAAAGATACATGCTTGGTATTGGTGTTTAGCCTGAATAATGCATAAACTGCGATATGTAAGGATGCATTGTCCATTCCCCTTAGCAAAATTGCCTCTGACATGAAAGAGCAATGTGAGGGGGCTCTACAGCACATGAGTGGTCTGGCATCAGTAAGAAGAAACCTACAGATCTACCCTTTGGAGAGCAAATCGCTGGCTCCAGGTGGAGTGTAGAAGCCTCATTCAAGGTTTTGAGGTGTCCGATTGGGAGCATGACTTCAAATCTTGAGTGTGAAACAGCATTGCCATACCCCCTCACATCTGGGCCCTATAGTGACTGCAACCATTTTACCCATGATGGTTCTGCCACTGGATAAACTTAGCCAAGGCTGAACAAAGATGTGGGAATGTTCCATAATATCTGAAGACACATTGCTACAATGTCTGGGATGTGTTGCAGTTTGTTTCCTTGCCCCATACAGGCAGAGTAAAGTGTGGATAGTTGGGTCTACTACTGACTACAAGTAATGGACATGAACATTGAAGTGCAAGTTATGAGACATGTGAAATTATGTGAGGAGCTGTAGAAAGTCCAAAATAACAGCAGTTAAGGATGGGGGTGAGTGGTTGAATTGAAGGTTAAGGATCAGGGCATAAACTAACAGAGGCAACATTTATAGTGGGCATTTGGGGAAAGAAATCCCTTACAGAAGAAAGATATAGGATTACTGTGGTTGACCATCTACCATGGTAACTTTATTATTTTAGAAAATGTGATGTTTAAATAGACCATTACAACTAGGTTAGGGGGCCTTTATCAGATGTTACTTTGTGGTCTAGAGGTGCGTGCTACCTATCTTTTGTTGACACTATAAATGTTTGCACAGTAGCAATGTCAGATATAGACATTCCTTGATGAGGGAAAGGGGGCACAACCTGAACATCTGATGCAGGTTGGGCCCACTTAGTTGTGGATGCAGGTTGTGCCTAACATTCTATAAAAATTATTTCACAGTGATGCCGGAAGGTAGGTGGAAGAGTGATCAATCAGCCCTGAAAGGAGGATAGAAGCTGGACTTAAGCAGACACTCGAATAACAGATTCCTGATCACTTGCCTTCAATCATCCTCAGCCATAATGAGGCTCTGGTACAAGCTATAGTCTGTGTGGTCCACAGTGAGTTATTTTCATTCAGTGGTTGGTATAACCCTTACAGCCCTCTGCAATACACAGACCCGTGCATGATGCCTGCCCAGTTGAAAGAAGTGACTGAAGTGACTTTCAAAAGTATTCAACCCCTAAAAAATCTGCATATTTATTTGTATTACAAATTATACTTACATAGATTGTTCCATGCACTATTTTTATTGTGAGCCACTATTCTGTTAAAATACATTTTCAAACTCTTATTTAATTATTTGTCTACAGATTAACTTTACTGTTTATTTTAAATAAAAACTTAGAAATGCTTTCAACTGGTGCGTGTCACACAGCAGCATAAACAGCCAAAGGGAAAAAGTGCAGGTAGCAATTTATGCTTTATTTTATACTTGCATATAAAATACCACTTTCTGCAACCCTCCATTTGCTGTATCTCCCCTAACCCCTGCCCGCGAATTGCAGACATCAGCTCTCCCAGCTGGGTGATGGTCATTATCTACTCTATGCTCTCCCGTCTGATTACATATATATATATATATATATATATATATATATGTGTATGTGTGTGTATATATATATATATATATATATATAAGCTACCCGCCCCTGCCTCTCATAACAACCTATGCTATGTCACCACAGTCCCTTGCATCTCACATCTCACAGCAGCCTGCTGTTTCTCACTTCTGCCCCCTGCATTTTACCACAGCATCCTATATTTCACCACTGCCCCTTGTAACTGACCACAGGCCTCTGCATCTCACCACAACCCCCTGCTTCTCAGTGTCACCACAACACCCACTGCTGCTACCCTGCAGCTGGCTGGGGCCCGGCACTAGGATCATGGATAAGAGATTTGTATTGCAGCTACCATAAGCATTATCAGCAGAATGGTGTTCCAATGGTTATTTGCTTTTATTAAATTCTCAATAGCTATTCCTCCCCTGATTCCTTCCTGGCTACTGTGACTGCATCAGAGCATCTTCATGGGTTCGTTGGAGGCTGTCCCTCACTCTCTGGGTCAGATGCAGATTTGAGAATAGAGTAAGATAGAGCAAGTAACTCTGGGCCTGATTCAGAGCCGGACGCTCTGAAAGAGCGCTCGTTCTGAATCAGGGCGTTTTTTTTTTTGTGTGTGTGGTCTCCTGGCCGCTCGCATAGCTGTGAGTGACCACCCACAGCTATTGCGAGCGGCCAGGATGATGGTCGCCATGGTCAAGACCATCGCGACCATCGGGGTTTGAGACGAGACCCTTGTGGTAGGGTCTCGTGGCCGCAAGATCCAGAGAGCTTCTGGCTCCAATAGAGCCGGAAGCTCCCTCACTGACATCACTGCTGATGTCAGTGGGGCCGCCCACAAACAGCAGGCGTTCATTTGGGAACACCTCCGTTTGTGAAGCCACTCCCCCGCCACGCCTACAGAATGGGGCGAGCTGACGATCAACGTTGACAGCTGCCCCTTTTGTAGTGAGCCATGGAGCGAGAGAATTTCTCTCTTGCTCCGGGGCTTGCGCACGCGCAGTGCGGCCGCTGCGGGTGCGCAGAGCACACCATCGACCCGCTCATGCGCTTGCAAGCGGGTCTGAATCAGACCCTCTGTACCTGGACAAACCATGTTGCAATGCAAGGAGTGCATCGTAAAGTTGTCCATTAACAAAACAGTCTCCACTTAGGTCAACTCCAGCCACATTAAGTGTCTGTCTCTGTGCTTTATTTATTGTCATGTCAAAGCAGACTCTTACCAGGTGTTGGACTCATTTGAAATGAAGGAAATCAGATAATACGTATCAATCTCTACATGGAACAAAATACCGTGTGTATGCAGCTTTGGTGTTATGCCGCACATCCACTACCCGACCCAGGGAAGACAGTATGACATCGTAATCGGACTAATATTTATTAAATAATTCCTATAATAGCATCAACTTAAATATGACACAATGTAATGCTATAACCTGTATCAATATCTAATAGCTTGTATAGACATAGATAAAAACCATTGGAATTATATCATAATAAGTTCGCATTAATAGTTGGGAATAAGGTACTGGTAAAAAATGCTGTTGGTGCAGCGATCCACAATGAATAAACCAATGTAATCCTGTAGGGAGCTATTGAAAAACAAAAATAGAAAAAATTAGGAAAAAATGAATGAAAATCAGTCTTGGCTGCACTGTTGGACGTCTATTAGTCCACAATAGAGAGAAAATGGGCATCCAAATATTTCCAAAATTAGATTACTGATTAGTCATAATAATATTGTTATAATGGAGAGTGTGAGAGTGAGTAATACTGGTAACTGGAGGATAATACTTGCGGAGGTGGGATGTCAGTACAAAGAATAATGTTCCAGCCGGAGATCCGTTTGTAGCCTCTCTAGAAGCTGTTATGTACTAGCCGGTGAATGTATCGGCGTAGAAAAGCAGGAGCCGTCTCTCTGTTGTAAGGAGATGCTCCATTGGAAAGCTTGGATGCCTCCAGTCCAGTGCGCACTCAAATATTGTCTGGCACTCTCTGTCCCACAGGTCACCGGATGTTCGGCACTGTGCCGGTAAGGAGGGTAGATGGCTGCACAGAGGCTAGAGTGTGAATAGGTCTGTGGCCGGCATACACTCTATAATACACGGTGAGCAGTGGGTGGTCTCAGTGCAGCTAACAATAAGGTCTTGACGCGTTTCGCCGGGTAAAGGCAAGCTCCCGGTTTCTTCAGAAGGCAAAGTTATTTGAACTCTTCAATATAAAACAATAAATAAAACATGTCACAATTATTATAAAGTTTTATAGTCTCTTCTGAAGTTTCTTTTCTGCATCACATTAGATGTCTTTTGAGCAGGTATAAATATTGAAGAGAGCATGGATATCTCATGCATGTAAGAGGAGTAGATGGCACGTCTTTATAACTGGCTCACTCAGAAAGGTACATGTGTTAGTAGCAGTACACTGCAATATGGCTGTTACTCAGGATGAACCATTCATGTTGTATTTGCATGATATGTACACAAACTTAATTTTATCTAAACTTTGAGAGTAGACCATATGGAGTCCATGCTGTTTTCCGTGCTGGGGTACTACAGATTTATGGGCTGGTGAGTGAGAATGGGAGAAAAAGTAGGATATGCGGAGTTGAAATTAAGGTGTAAGGGGGATGAAATAAAATGAAATAAAAAATGAATGTGATAACAATTTCTAATAAACTGTAAAATGATGCACCCTTTCTTAGACTGTAGTGTGAATCATCATGCAATATGTTTTAGGATTTGTTATAATGCATAACTAATTGGCTGTAAGAATTATCCCATGGGCGCACCAGACTTGACCTGTTACTGCAGATGAAATGGAAATAATATGATCAAAGCAATTGAAAAATATGAATTAATTTAAATATAGACTTTGTTATTTATTCAAGTTACTGAAGAATGAACTTAATTTACTTTTCCAAGTTAAAAGTTATATTCTCTTCTTTCATTGTTTCTATAGACCTAGATCTATGGATCATTGAAAATGACAGTTCCCTAAACACATGTTAGAAGAATTGGTTAACAAGGGATGAGGCCACCTGATGATTTGGCAGGTTATATACTCAACAATGGCACTTGTCAAATTAAGGATTCATTCTGAGCATCTTGTTTTTGCTTCAATATTAGTGCAACCTGCATTAAGAAACACACAGGTGTTCTCTGTCCCAGCTCACACATACCAATGAAACTTCCTCCTTGGTGACGTGAATCCAGGTTTCATTAAAAGCTTAAGCTGTCAATGTTTAGAATTCAAGGTGAGTTTGAAATTTGTTTTGTTTGATATCCCTCCCTGTTTTCTTTGCATTGTAGCCCTGGAGCAGATGTGAGTCAGCCGGGGTGAGGGAAAAAAATGGAATTATTCACTACCCACACATCTGTTTTTTTACTCCGTGTGTATTAGCATTAATTTAATTGTTGCTAATTCACTGTGAGTTTTATATTGTGGAATGAGACTAAAAACACTTGGGGCCTTATTAATCATTACACAGTGATAAATAATCATTGCTTGATAAATCTACTACTCTCTTTCATTCCAAGTTGCCAGTCTACAGTGTAACTAGGTTGCCTTCATTTGTAAAAGCATATTGCCAACTTCACTTTCTGAGTGAAATACACATTTAGGGGTCAATCCAATTATCCGCGAGGGGTGCGAAACAGGTGCCAGTTCCCGTTGCAATGGCGTTCAAACGCCAGCAACAGCACAACATCTCGCACCCTTCACGGCCCAAATTGACACGAATTTCCTCATAGTCCTATGGGGCTGCGAGCAGTTTTGTGCAAATTCAGGCTGCCGCTGGGCTACCGTAAAGTGCCGCTGTTGCCGCGATGACTCGCACCCTCAAGTACATTGCGGCTAATTGGATAGAACCCTTAGCATAGACTGTCATCAACTGGTGTCTAAGGTTTGTAGTGTCTTTGTTTTTGGTTAGGTGATGTTATTCTTTTTATTAAACTTTATTTATAAAGCACCAACATATAATAATTTACAAATTATATACAATGACCTCAAACAGAATGTACAAATGGTCCTGCCAAAATGACTTTACAACTATAGGGCTCGATTCAATAGAACGCAAATTAAATAGCGCCGTGAGGGAGCTCCTGGAGCTATTCAATTCAGTGCGCTGTTATGGATTTTTTCTCGCACCCCTCCAGGGGTGCGAACAGAAATCCGACAAAAGTACAGGTACGATGCTGTTTTCTGCCCTTAGCGCCGCAGAAACAGCATCTCGCCGGGCAGTTTAGTCTGAGATTGCCTGTTCTCGCGACTAAACACCCTGTTTAAGGCGCGAAGGGCGGGAGAAATGGCATTCTCTGACAGCGTGCTGAATTGAATAGCTCCAGGAGCTCTCTCCCGGTGCTCTTTAATTTGCGTTCAATTGAATCGAGCCCTAAGAGGTGTAGGGAACAATTGATACATAATGTAGCAGAATAACAATTGTAGCTTTTTATGGAGAAAATATGTTTTGTTACTTGAATACCTCCATATTAAAGCAGCAGTTGGCAACTGGTATTCTTGTACAGGTGCGGTGGTATAGTAAAGTTTGAATGATGAGACATAGTGGGAGGTGGTGACTTAAACTTGAAAATTGTGGCAGTAGCTGCAGCCCCCAGGAAGGCCAAGGAGATTGCTAACAATAGTAGCTTGGCTTGGTGGTCTGTTCATCAGAGACCCAATGATGGGGGCATAACACTCGTTCTGTGCAGTCTGTATTATTTATGTGATCGGAAAATAAGGTTAAGAGGGCTTGAGGCAACCTTTAGGTAGCAGAATACCATTCACCTACAATCCAATGCTGTAATCCAAATCCAGGGGTTACACTAAATCACAGGTCCATGGGCTGATCATCGTTGCGGATACACATTTTTCCAGATTTTGACAACTTATAAATGATGCATAGTTTTCTATGTCATAGCAAATGGGTAACCTTCCTTGAGATTTGAAAATTATGCTTAGTAACATTGGCATAGTTGGGTAGTCAGGATTGTCTGCTAACATAGGAGGCGATTCAATTCAACGCGAATTGAATAGCGCCGCGAGCGAGCGAACATAGAAGCAACAGCAATGACAGTTGAACTAAACATATAAACTGGGTCAAACACATACTGTAGAGCTTTCTATCTTTGAAACAATTATTTTTTTTATGACACTAGGTAATAGTTTTCTAATTTCTCATTACAGTCACAGACTTTTTTTAACGTTCTATTTGTAAAAACATTTATTATTTATTAACATTTTCCTGTAACAATAAATCAGGTCAAATGCAATACATTGCACTATGGTTCAGCAGATTGCAACAGAAACAAGTGCTAAATAAGGCTATATGACCCATGCACACAGCAATATTGGTTTGGGGTCAGAAGTTTCTCTAAGAACAGAGATAGAATGAATGTCGATTTTTAGTGAATTGCTGGTAATCCTGAAAAATAGCCTAAGGATAAGAAGGCATTAAGGAATTTTATCAGCTTACCTAAATTGTTGAGTTTTCAGAGAATGCTTTATGGTTTGGGACCTACAAGAAAGTCTTGTTGTACGAGAGTTGAAATAGGTGGGAGGTAATAAGTATGTGCAGGCCCCATCCCTCCCCCCAGAAGAAGACTTGTAGCCAGGAGCGAGAGCTAGATATTAGGGTGGATAAGAGACTCATATCTTGGGTAGACTCTTCAGTTGAAAGATATTTTGAATATACTTAGAGATGAGGGAATAAATGTATGTTGGTTCTGTTTTAGGAATGGCTTTGTGTTTTAAAATAAGTATTTTATACTGTAAGGTAGGACAGATCGTAACAGAAGAAGAATATTTTAGGAAAATTAGTCTAGCTACTACATTAATAGGGATGAAAGTTATGTTAGAAGCAAATTGTAATCTATTCTTGCTGACTTCTCTTCAGGCATCACAAGGAGAATACAGGGGGGAGGTAGGTGGTATGGGGGTGTGGTGCTACAATTTAGTCATTGTGGCTCCACCCCCAATATAAAAGCAGCGATTCCCAGTTTAGCAAAGCAATGGGCAGGGCCACGATGATGCAATTCAGTGTGAATCGCTGTGGCAGGTTGCGAGAGATTTCACAGCTCTTCTCGGTGTCCAGTAGAACCATCCGAGATTCATCCGGACATTCCGTAAGACTAGGTAAGCATGTTGTAATCACCATTGTGGGAGACTATAGGAGAATTTAAGATTTGCAGTGTCTTCTGTGAAACACATGCATATTCTGGAAATGTTTCTTAGATATAGGCCAATGTAAATGTATTTTGATACAGACAGAATGTGTTTACCAAAGGTTAAGTTTTGAGTCGAGAATTAAGCTTATGCTTGGGGATAGAGTTTATTGATGTGTTGTCAGCAGAAGTTGACATGTCACGTATTGAAGATGTGAAGATCATTAGCTCAGTTTTTGAGAGAGGGACATCCAAGATAAATGGTTTAAGTAGGTGGTGGTAGAGCACAGAGCTAATCCATAACTGCTATCTGCATACCATATCTGTGTGTCATCTGATAACAGGGCCTGCCTTGTCAGAAGTGTAAGCTGTAGTGTTATATCTATCTCTGTATACTGAAACCAAGAATGAATTTACTCTTTTAATAGTCCAACAAATCCATACATATATGTGAAATTTTGTTGCAATTTCTCACATTTTGTGATCAATTGAAAATCCTAGACAGCCAGCCAGGTCTGGCCATGTTCAAATGGCTCAAACACATTCAAACAAAGTTGATTAAATTTTGAACCAATTAAAGGTAGACTTCATTAAACACATTCGTATTTGCAGTTCAAAACAACAAAAATGTTAGTGTTATCACATAAGAATATTTTTTAAATATTGTTTTAAAGTTAAAATATATATATTTTTTTAATGTAGATAGCAAATTCAAGATGCCAACCTAAAACTAACTACAAATTTCAATCTGTAGGTGCAAACAGTTGTACCACAAACATGCTCATTGCCATAACACCGATGAAATTCAATTGCGCTTTTAAGTAAGGACATTTTTCAAGCATCTCTAATCAGTGCAATATTATTTTTTCATACTGTGACTTTCTAGAGTTTTATCTTCTCCCAGAGGGACTGTACCCAGCCAGTTCTGGGCTATGCTTATTACTGTGAGCATGATTAGTTAGACGTCTATGTGAGTGACTTAGAAATATAGAGTAGGGAGGTGTTTTTTTTTAACCTTATCTCAAGGATAGATTTATTGTTTATTGCAGGCAAATTAACACAGTATGTAATGGAGTTCCTTTTTTCTTTGCTAGAATGAAAATCCAGGCCCTGGATCATATAATGTTGGACAAGGACCAGACATTAACAGTGTCTCATTATCAACTAAAGGGACAGGAGGCTTTCCATCAAAGGTAAAACCGATGAACTGATGAATATGTTGGGAGATCTTTATAACCGTTTTATAACTTTATAAATCACTTATTTGCAATGTGACTGCCTTGAGTAAAGGAGTTTTCTATGGATGATTGCCGAACCCACACTTTCCTGTTGTTTGCAGCAGTCCTCAGCAGGTGGGGCGGATGTGACTACAGCTTCAGGCCTCCATATATAAAATATAAATATTCCCATCATCATGACAGTAAGATGATGACCAACCACCCAGCTGGCCACATGGTCGGCCATAACTCATAAGTTTTAAAATTTGATTTATTTTTTCTCTTATCATTTTCTACTTTTACGTATTTAGGGAGAAATTGGGGCTGCTATTGTAGGGGTTGTACCTGCCCACATGTTACTGGCTACACACCACTTCTGCTTCTCACAATAGGCCATTGATCATTTTCTACTTCAGGGTCCATAGTCTCCACAGTATAGACATGGTTTCGTCCATCGGGCACCACACAGTTAAAACATTTCCTCCCAGGATGCACCAGGGTCCCTTCTCCTATACCCCGCCCCCAGGCCAAGGCACCTTCAGTTTGAGTAGGTGCTCGGCCGGAGTCGGGTCACTGCACAGGGGGGCTGTCTTACACAGCCCCTGAAGATCATCAAGAGCGGTCAGCACGTATAGTCCAGCGGACGTCCGTGCTGCCGCTCCGACACCCCCACCGGCGCCGACCACCAGTACTGATCCGGGGAACTCGGCGGGCGCTTGGGGGTTCCAGCTAGCAGGACTGTGGCCGGAACGCAGGGGGAGCAACGCAAGGTAAGCAGCGGGCGTCTGCGGTAGGTGCCCGCTGAGACACAGTCCAATGTCCTCAGGGCTGGGGGCTCCCTGGGGACGGCAGTATAGTGGAGCCAGGCGCTGAGCCTGCGCTCACACTAGACCACCAGGGATGCGGGGCTGGAGCAGTTCGGATCACGCTCCAGCATCCCGGGGGTTAATTACTTGCTGAGGAGGGTGCTTTCCCTGTTGAGCGCAAGAGAAGGCCCCCTTCTCCGCTGCTCTCGGCGCCTTTCCGCTGAAGTCTGGCGGGCAATCCTCCTCCTAGGCCCACCTCGTCTGTCTTCTCCGGCGGCTATTTTCTTTGTGCTTCAAGCTGGTGGCAGAGTGCGGAGCCTGGGTCCCCCCCTGCATACCTCTCCTCCAGTAAGGTCGGCGTATGCAGCGCTTTTTCCTACCAAACTGTAGGTCTGGGTAGTTGAGGTTAGTGCGATTTTTGCACGTAATATTCTGCATTGGTGTGTGCCTTTATGCTAGCGCTGTCTGCCTGTATTTCTTCTGTCAGCCATTTGTACTGTCCCTATATATTGCACCCTTTCTCTGCCCTAACGGTGCCAGTACTGTCAGGGTGGGTATTTGCCTCACAGTTCATTGTTATTGTTTTTGTGTTGTGTTTCACATGCCAAGATGTCAAGTGAGGATTCTGTGTCACTGGGTTCACCTCTCTTACTTTCTTGCTCCAGATGTAGAGCAGGAGTGGGGGAGGGTGCTGTACTGCAGGATGTCTTATGTATGCATGCTTGGACATTACTGCTGCTCCTGCTGTGCCCAGCAGGTCACAAGAACCTCCCTGGGCTTGTTTGGTACAGGCATTGACTGCTGGTAGACTGGTTGTCAGATTCCCCTGTGTTTCCTCAGCTGGGGTTCACGCAGCAGGTGGTAGGGTAGTTGTCGGCCCCGGTTCTCTGGGTTCCTGGACAGATGGTGGTGGCTCAGTGCCCCCCCCCCCCAGCAGACGCTTTCCCAAGTGGAACCTGTCTGGGTGAACGTCCTGTCCGCCACGGTGCAGAACCTAACGGAAAGGTTACAGGAGTCACCGCTTGGGCCATTATTGTCACTCCCGATTACTCACTATGATGAGGATGACGTTGTCAGATACTGGCGAACTTGTGGATTTGTCTGACACTGACAACCCACACCCAGAGGTTCAGGTTAAGTCTAAAATATATATTCCAGGCCTCATAATGGGCAGTCTGTATGGCCATGGTAATTACGGACAATAACCTTCCTTCGGCTACGCCTATGTATGCTTACTTTAAGGATGTTAAGGGTGCTGCTGCAGTTTTTCACCTATCTGGTCAGTTAGTAGATCATTTAGGGGAGGCGTGGAAGTCTCCAGGAAAAAGGTTCCAACCACAAAAGCACCTGGCCTATGTATACCCTTTTGCGGAGGATTATTTCGCCAAATGGGTGTCTTTTCCTCAGTGGGATTTTCATGTGACGCGGTTAGTAAGGAGTGTGACATTACCTATGCCATCCATGTCTTCCCTGGCTACGGACCGTAAGCTCCCTCGCTGGAGGGGCCTCCAGAACTGCTATGGCAGTCTGCTGGGTGGTTCGGGCAATGGAAAGCACCCTGGAAGCATCTCTTTCAGAGGAGGCTACCAGTAAGCAGGTAGTGCTAGTAATTCTGCTGCATATATTAATGAAGCGGCTGTGGATGTGAGCCTTCTGACTTCTATGATCTCTGTGGCGGCAGTGTCCACCCGGTGCTCCTTGTGGTTCTGCTCTTGGAGGGCGGATGCTAAATCATAGAGGGGTTTAAAATGCTTGCCTTATAATGGTCAAGTCCTGTTTGGCCTGGATTTGGACAAAATTGTGGATATGCTGGTGGCAGCAAAGTCTGCATATCTACCTTCAGCTCCGGCTCCATCTTGGGCTGGGACTTCGTCCTTTCGGCCCTATCGCCCACAGGGTAAGCCTAAGGTACAGTCTTTCCAGACCCTCAGGAAACAAGAAGGCTTCCAAACACAAGAAACAGGCTTGGAGCACAAGGATTCTGGCTGCTAATCGGGTCGACAAACCCTCAGTCTGACGGGACGGGACACTTGGGTAAGGGAAGTGGTCTCCCAGGGGTATGCCCTCTCCTTCCGCAGAAGGCCTTCTCATCAGTTCTTTACAGCCGACCTGCCTTCAGACCCGGAAAAGGCTCTGGCGTTCAGGAGGTTGGTACAATCTATGCTACAGGCAGGAGTCATAGTTCTTGTCCCGTTACCTCTCAGGGTGACAGGTTACTATTCCAACCTATTTCTGGTGCCGTAACCAAATTGTTCATTCCGGCCTATACTCAACCTAAACTCCCTAAACAAGTTTCTGGGGGTCCCTCAATTTCAAATGGAGACTCTGCATTCCATTGTTTTAGCTATGGAACCTGGGGATTTTATGGTGTCCCTGGATAGTCAGGATGCCTCCATATTCCTATTGCCAGGGCTCATCAAAATTACCTCAGATTTGCGGTACGGGACCACCATTACCAGTTTCAGACTCTGCTGTTTGGTCTTTCCATGACACCTTGGGTCTGTACAAAGGTGATGGCGGTCATGGCG
This sequence comes from Taudactylus pleione, assembly GCA_031769625.1. Classification (NCBI taxonomy): domain Eukaryota; kingdom Metazoa; phylum Chordata; class Amphibia; order Anura; family Myobatrachidae; genus Taudactylus; species Taudactylus pleione. Next base: position 21,780,980 of record JAUIMM010000007.1, on the reverse strand, counting down.
GCTCACCTGCTGTTGCAGGGGGTTCGCCTGTTACCCTATTTGGATGACCTTCTGCTGTTGGCAGGGTCTCCAGAAGTGCTTCACAGCCATCTGCAACTAACAATATCAGTGTTGCGGACGCTGGCTGGTGAACTGGAAGATATCCTCCCTAATGCCTTCTCAGAGGATGGTTCATCTGGTGGCATTGTTGGACTCTTTGCAATAGAGGACCTTCTTGACGGACGACAAGATATCCACGTTACAGTCCAAAAATTCGCAATTGTCTTCAGAGCCGCCGAGTGTCACTTCACTCGGCAATGCAGATGCTGGGTTCCGTGGTGTCGACATTCGACATGGTGGAGTATGCCCAGTTCCATTCCATACCACTGCAGATGCTGATTCTTTCCGTCGGATCAAGTCACAAATGATTGTGCTCTCTCCGGAGACGCGACTGTCGCTGACTGGGTGGTTACACAGGTTTTGTCTCAACAGAGGACACCCGTTTTAGATCTCGGACTGGGTCCTTCTAACGACGGATGCCTGTCTAGGGTGCTGTGGCGGGTGCACACGTTTTTCAGGGACGGTGGACATCAGCAGAATCGGCCCTACCAATCAACATATTGGAACTTCGGGCAGTGTTCTGAGCGCTACAATAAGCCAGACTCATTCTGCACGGAAAGCCGGTGCTAATTCAGTCAGACAACGCAACCACGGTGGCTTACATAAACCGTCATGGAGGAACCCGAAGTCAGGCGACCCTGAGAGAGGTATCCCGCTTTCTGACTTGGGCAGAAGGAAATCTCCCAGCCACATCGGCAGTGTTCATTCCGGGAGTGCTCAACTGGGAAGCGGACTCTCAGCCGTCACGACGTGCATCGGGGAGAATGGTCTCTTCACCAAGACGTGTTTCAACTCCTAGTGGACTGGTGGGGACTTCCAGAAATAGATCTCATGGCCTCCAGACACAACCGCAAGCTGCGGGTGTACGGATCTAGAACAACGGACGCATTGGCTCTCCTGATAGATGCTCTGTCAGTACGCTGGTCCTTCCGGTTTGCGTACCTGTTCCCTCTGTTCTCCCTTCTGTCATGTGTACTTCAAAAGTTCAAGCAAGAAGGGGGCAAGATTCTGCTGGTAGCTCCAGCGTGGCCCAGACGTCACTGGTACTCGGATCTTCAGAGTCTCTCTGTGGACACTGTTGCCTCAACGTCCAGACCTGTTGTCTCAGGGTCCTTGCCTTTATCCGGACCTGAGTCATCTGTCTTTGACGGCGTGGCTCTTGAGACATCCTTCTTAAGGTCTAGGGGTTTCTCAAGCTGAGTTAGGGAACCAGCTTCTGTCAGGATTTATCATAGGGTGTGGCACACCTGTTTTGAGTGATGTCGCCCACGGGGATACGATCCCCAGGTGTTTCGGATATCCAGAGTTCTGTCTTTTATGCAGGCGGGCTTAGATCAGGGCCTTCGTCTTGCCTCGGTGAAGGTACATGTGTCTGCGCTGTCGGTATGGTTCCAGGGTAGAATTGTTCCTCTTCCTGTTGTTCGCACCTTTCTGCAGGGTGTCCTTCGGCTTAAGCCTCCCTTTGTGGCTCCGTGGGATTTGGCTGTGGTCCTTAAGGCTCTCCAAAGACCTAGATTTGAACCACTAGGCTCAGTGGTTTTTAAATGGCTTACAGCGAAGCCTGTGTTTCTTCGGGCGATTACTTCTGCCAGAGGGGTTTCAAGATTTGGGGGCTCTCTCTCCTGTCATCCTCCCTTTCTAATTTTTCACCAGGACAGGGCGGTGCTTCGGACTCGCCCTGGCTTGCTTCCTAAGGTGGTGTCTAGTTTCCATGAGGAAATTATAGTGCCGGCCTTTAACTCATCAGATCTTTCAGCAGGTGAGGCCTCATTGGATATGGTCCGTGCTCTCCGGATTTACGTGGACCATACAAGTTCCCTTCAGAAGTCTTCAATGGCTTCCATAAGAGGGGTTGGCCTGCCAACAAGCAGACATTGGCCAGGTGGATTCACAGGGTAATCTCTGAGGCTTACACTCATGAGGGCATTCCAGTGCCGTCCTCTGTTACTGCTCATTCTACGAGGTCTGTGGGCAGCTAGCCGTGGTGCCTCAGCTGTTCAGCTTTGCAAGGCAGCCACGTGGTCTTCTGTCCATACCTTTTGTAAGGTATTACGCTTTTGATACCTTTGCCTCTCAGGATGCTTCCTTCGGGCGGCGGATTCTCCTTTCAGCACAGGAGCGTCCCCACCCTTGAAGGGACTGCTTTGGGACATCCCCAAGGTCTCCTGTGGAGACTATGGACCCTGAAGTAGAAAATAAGAGATATGGTAAGAACTTACCTTTGTTATCTCTATTTCTACGAGGTCCATAGGATCCACAGGACTCCCACCCTGTCGCACCTGTGCTTCAGATGGGTTTTGTTCTGGTTACCGTTTGTTTCCATCTCCTGCTTTGTGAGAGGGTGACTCTTGTGTGTTCCAGACTTTCTTCTCTCTGTTTCAACTCCTCCGGCCTATGGCTTGCTACTAAAACTAAAGGTGCCTTGGCCTGGGGGTGGGTTATAGGAGAGGGGACCCTGGTGCATCCTGGGCGGAAATGTTTTAACTGTGTGGTGCTCGATGGACGAAGCCATGCCTGTACCCCAAGGTCTGCTGTGGATCCAATGGACCTCGTAGAGATAACAAAGGTAAGTTTTACCATATCTCTTATTTTTAGCCCCAGGGCCCATGTGATCCTTAACCTGGCCCTGGTCCCCAGTAATTATTTTTATGGAAGACCACCTCTGGTGACATAATGTAGAACCAAAGGAGAGGGGGAATTCAATTAGCTGCGGGGTTTCCCCCATGACTAATTACCGGCAAACATCCCAGCGGCGCGGGGAAAGACTATTCAATTAATTAGCCTTTTTCCAGCGCCAAAAAAAATCGTCATTCAGGCGCGGAAACCCACTGATTCCGCGTAAACTGCGGAATCAATGGGTTTTTACCCTGCACACGAACCCAATTTGGTGTTTTTTCTGCAGATTTTACCTTGCACGTCTCTGAGCTGGGAGGTTTAGTTCGACTGTGGGGGCTCGCGTGCGGGATAATCCCCGCTAATTGAATTGTTTCGGCGCGACAATTAGCCGCTGGTAATTGAATACCCCCCATAGAGTTAAAATAGGATATCCAAAAGAAGTGAACATTTTATATACTAATTCCTATTACATTGAACATTTAACTGATATCCACCAAATGTATATACTGTAGAATATGTGCATGTCAATTACACAGAAGCGTGTTTTTAGAACAGGAGAGAGAGGCAGTAGTGATGGAACACAGTAGTGTGACTGGTGATCCTGGGTTCCTGCTAAATTGAGGCAACTCGGCAGTGTGATGTCCAATGGTACAATCCACTACATTGGGCATATTATACCAACAATTTTAAAACGTTACTCAATTTAAAAATGTTACTCATCACATTCAAAAGATCATTATTTCAGTGGGCCACTTAAACTGCATTCATTTTTTTAATGCTGCAAAGCATGGCAACTCAGCATACTGTGCAAGAATGTGCCAGCATGAAGATGTGTTAAAGCTCATCAAGATACACTTGAAGTAGAACTACAGAGAAGCAGTCTATAATTTGTTATTTGGGCACAGACCTCTGTTGTTTAACGATAATCGTTTGAAAAAATCGTTCACTTTCTGAGCAAACGATGAACGATTATCGTTCATGCGCTTTCACGTTTGTAGTTCAGTCAGACTTGTCAACTGAACGATTTTCAGTAAGTTAATATGCAAAAATCGATAATCAAACTGCAAACCAAATGAACAAATAAAAAGGAGGTATGTAAATACTTAAAATTAAAAAGAAGAAAAGAGGGAAAAAAAAAAAAAAAATCTATCACACAGCTGCATTAACTTGCAGTAATTGGTGCAATCAGCATAGTATAAATTAAAGCAACGACCAACAGCCTGGCTTCCTTGAAAAAGTCCATTGTGGACGAAACATGTTGGAGCCCAGACCACTACACAAGCCACCAGCCACCTTTCATCAATAGAGCCAGAGGCCAGAAAGATTGCCGGAGGCACAGCGGAGATCGCTGCATGCTGAGCTGCAACCCCCGCTAACAGACTGGGTACAGTCCGCTGACAGCAGAGTGGGTGCGAGTACAGCATCAAGCAGCACATGTTCACCAGCAACAAAGGACAAACGCCGCTTTTAGGGTAAGTTAGGGACAGTTACCTGTTTGCACTGCACCAAAGCAGCGGGCACCTATCATTCCCACAAAAGGAGTGTAAACATTTATGCTTAAATATCACTGGTACTTTATCAATTTCATTTCATTTTGCACTAGCCACATTTCGTTTTTGTTGTTTGATTTTATTTTTATTTTATTTTATCTTCATTTCTATTCAAAGTAACTCATCCTCCTTTCTTCTTTTTAATTTTAAGTATTTACATACCTCCTTTTTATTTGTTCGTTAGGTTTGCAGTTTGATTATTTATTTATTCATCTTTCTGTGGAGCAGCAGGTATCAATAGTAATTAGTACATACTAATCCCCCCCCCCCCAAAAAAAGCGCTTCTTGCATTAACCACTTTTTACACTATTTCGAGTAGTGACAACAGAAGCAGCTATAAATTTCACAGGTGCGCTACTAGATTATCAACCAGGACAATTTTTGCAGTGTATAGTTAATATACACAAATAATCCAGCTGCACCACCCTGCACCATGTCAGATATTACGCACAAATATAGAAATATAAACTCTGAAGAATTTTTCAATATAGATTTGCAATTAAATGATGTCCCTGTAGAAGTCCAAAAAGGCTTCTGTGACAAGTTTTTAGAATTTGAAAAATTATGCATAGCAGAAACTAAGCAATGGTGGGAAATATTAACGTTGAAAAGATATCTAGAACTCAATCTAATCCCAAGGGGTCTAATTATTCATAAAAATCCCACATTCATTCCAAAGAGTGACAGCTTCATAGACAATTGGAACAACACACTTGCCAGTTGTTCAAAGGCATTGATAGAATTAATCATTAGAGACAGAGAACAATCGCTAAAGATTATCCAAGAAAGGATCAAAACTCTGGAAGAAGAATTCAACCCCCTTAAGAATATGGAAGATTACAAACAACTCATTAGCCTCACAAATAAAAAAATAGATGAATTAGAATGTGATATTAAAGAAAGAAAACGTAGAAAATTTATAAGAGATTTAGATGAAAAAAGAGGACTAAAGAAAAGCCAGAATGTGATAGACAACACAGAGAACAAATACAAACCAGCAGCCAATCCCCGTCTTTTACCATTAAGAGAGAAACCGAAAAAATGGAAACAAAGAAACTACCTGTTATAAACTCCAGCCATGATGCAACCACGAAGAGACTACCAACCCTATAACTCAAGAAATTTCAGTTATCAAAACACCACCAGATATAAGGAAACACCGGTCCTGGCTAACAAGACAAAGACAGCCAGACGATCGTTTATCAATGGGAGGAAAGAAGCACAGAAAGAGAATGAACTGCTCTCATACCAACTCAGACAGAGACTCACAGAAGAAAAAAGGGACATCTTTAATAAAAAAAAGAATCAGGAACAATTCGGATGAGGATTTTTTAGAATTTCTGGACCAAATAGAAGACAAACTACCACCAACACCAATGACCAAAAAGAAAAAACTGCACATACAAGAAGAGGTAGGAGAGGAGGAAGACAAATAAGGAAGAATCGTACCACAAAATCACGTACTGAACCTATAGTAACAGAAGGTATTTACAATCTAAGCACAAGCAACCTTTCAGGGGAACAAATCAGTCTACTCAAAAAGGGTTTAAAGTTCGCACCACAATCAAAACCAAGCAAATTTGAAATGTATATAGATCTGCACAAATTCATATGCAAAGCTTGTCTAAAGAAATATTATGCCAAGGAACCATCTTTAAGAAACGAGACACTAATACCCAATTACAGTAATTCAGAATTCAAGCATACTCATTTCAAGCCACAGAGTCACTTTACTCCATACCATGTAAAAGGAGCAGGCTTGGAAACATTTCAGAAACTAGTGGAAAAAGATATCGATATGCTGCCAGAAAAATCCAAAATTAAGATGAACCTCACGAAAGAGGAAAAAAACGCCCTAGAAGAACTGAAAAATAACAAAGAAATTGTAATTAAAACAGCAGACAAGGGTGGGGGTCTGGTCATCATGAACACTACAGATTACAAACTAGAAACGGAAAGACTACTTGCAGACACCACAACTTACCAAAAACTAGAAGGGAATCCAACAGACAGATATATTAAAGAACTCACCGAACTTCTGGAAGAAGGTCAACATTTACAAATATTAACTAAAAATGAATTTGCCTTCCTCAATACATCCACACCAAGAATACCAGTGTTCTACCAGATTCCTAAAATACACAAAGACCGAGAGAACCCTCCGGGACGTCCAATAGTATCTGGTATAGGATCAATGACATCTAATCTTTCTGGTTATGTGGACTACTATTTGCAACCACTTGTAGCTGAACAGGAAAGTTACATTAAGGACACCACAGCAACATTACAGAAATTAGCCAACATCACGTGGCAGGATTCGTTCACACTAGTAACGTGTGACGTAAAATCACTTTACACCTGTATAAGACATGCTGATGGTTGTGCCCACACCTATCATTATTTATGTAACCAGCCGGACATCCCAAATAGCCAAACAAATTTTATTATGAGCTGCATAGAATTCATACTAGAACACAATTTCTTTTGGTATGAGGGTAATTACTATAAACAACTGACTGGGACTGCTATGGGTAGTCGATTCGCACCAAGCTATGCAAATTTGTTCGTGTCAAAGTGGGAAGATGACCACATTTGGACCAATAACCCATACAGATCTAACATTCACATGTGGATTAGATATATAGATGATGTACTAATGATATGGCATGGCAATCAAGAGGACCTAGAAAAATTCCTGCTGTATATAAACTCCAATGATCTAAATTTGGAATTTACATCTACTCACAGTAAACACTCCATCAATTTCTTGGATCTGGAAATCTTTATAGAAAACCGAAAGATTGAAACTAAAACATATTTGGACTGTAACAATTTTCTGCTAGCAACAAGCAATCATCATCCAAAATGGATTGCCAACATACCTGGCGGTCAATTCCAGAGATTGAGGAGGAATTGTTCTAAAGATATGGATTTTGCGATACAAAGTGATAAACTGAAGGAAAGATTTGAAGACAGAAGCTATAACAAGGACCTGCTAAAAAACAGTCTTAAAGCAACCCACAGAAAAAATAGAAGTGACCTCATCAAATATAAGACATCCAAAAAGGATGTCACATCACAGATGACTTTCATAACCAGGTAAAATAGTAATACAAAAGCATTGGAAAATATTCTACACAAACATTGGCATATCCTCAAAACAGACCCATTGTTAGAAGGAATAATTCCACCAAAACCGAGAATAATTTACAGAAGAGCTAACACATTGCAAACATCTCTTACTGCAAGCTACATCCCGCTAGCAGAACCAAGCACAAACAATGGCAGCAAGGGTTTCTTCCATTGTAACCACTGCAAAGGATGTACAACATTGGAAAAGGTAACAACGAAAGGGATACACAGTTTCCTATCAAAAGTAACAAATAAGGAATACAGAAGGAGTAATATATTTGCTACAATGTGATTGTGGACTTCAATATGTGGGCCGCACGAAAAGAAAGTTCAAAATTAGAATATGTGAACATATCAATAACATCAGGAAAGGCTTAAGAACACACAGCGTCTCTGACCATTTCTTCATTAAACACAACAGTAATCCTAAGCGGTTAAGATTCATGGCTATACAGAAAATAGAAGAAGATTGGAGAGGGGGGAATTTTATACAACAAATGAACTGAAAACTTTGCATCCCGGAGGACTCAATATAGATTTTGAACTGAGTTCATTTTTAACTAGTGTTTAATAACCTGTTTTTATACATCCTGTGGTCCACTATTTATTATTTTTACTTCATTTTATTTTATTTCATTACATTTCATTCTTTTATATGTATTTCCAAATTTTTATTTAAAAAAAAAAAAAAATTAATTTTATTTTAATTTTTACATAGTTATCTTATTTTTTATTTATACTATTATCAAACTTTTCATTACCAATTCATTTATCTATATAAGCATTATGCTATTTTTAATTATTAGTTTCATTTAGTCAGCAATTATGCTGATATATAGTTTTTTTCTAATTAAGTTTTTAAAAAAAAAATCTATCACACAGCTGCATTAACTTGCAGTAATTGGTGCAATCAGCATAGTATAAATTAAAGCAACGACCAACAGCCTGGCTTCCTTGAAAAAGTCCATTGTGGACGAAACATGTTGGAGCCCAGACCACTACACAAGCCACCAGCCACCTTTCATCAATAGAGCCAGAGGCCAGAAAGATTGTCGGAGGCACAGCGGAGATCGCTGCATGCTGAGCTGCAACCCCCGCTAACAGACTGGGTACAGTCCGCTGACAGCAGAGTGGGTGCGAGTACAGCATCAAGCAGCACATGTTCACCAGCAACAAAGGACAAACGCCGCTTTTAGGGTAAGATAGGGACAGTTACCTGTTTGCACTGCACCAAAGCAGCGGGCACCTATCATTCCCACAAAAGGAGTGTAAACATTTATGCTTAAATATCACTGGTACTTTATCAATTTCATTTCATTTTGCACTAGCCACATTTCGTTTTTGTTGTTTGATTTTATTTTTATTTTATTTTATCTTCATTTCTATTCAAAGTAACTCATCCTCTTTTCTTCTTATTAATTTTAAGTATTTACATACCTCCTTTTTATTTGTTCGTTAGGTTTGCAGTTTGATTATTTATTTATTCATCTTTCTGTGGACCAGCAGGTATCAATAGTAATTAGTACATACAAATCCCCCCCCCCCAAAAAAAGCGCTTCTTGCATTAACCACTTTTTACACTATTTCGAGTAGTGACAACATAAGCAGCTATAAATTTCACAGGTGCGCTACTAGATTATCAACCAGGACAATATGCAAAAATCGTTTGTAGTTCTAAAAAATTGTTCATTACATTTAGTAAATAAACAACTTTAGTAAACGATTTTAGTTAATTTTTTCAAGGGAAAAAATCATTTACTAAAATCGTTCATTAACTAAATAGTTGTGTGTGTATGCAGCTATAGATTTTAAATACACATTATGCTTCTTCCATGGGTTTAAGTGCTGGCTCACTGGCTTAAAGAGACAGAACCACACCCAAGCATACAAATTAAGGACATCTGGGGGATAAGCTGACAAAATTTGACTTACATATGGGAACTTGTGTGACCACAAAAATGTTACATAAACAATTGGCTTTGATCCACGGCATACTCATCTGTGGTATGTGACCTCACCATTTAAATTAAAAAATATCATACAAAGTCAGCGCTCACCATTATATTCCAAACTTTACTTTTAATTCCAGGGAATGTTAGTACCAAAGTATTGCAATAATTTGTCCAGCTGACCAACCATGTCCCGGTCTTCCCATTCTGGTCAGTCTCTGCACTGACTCTCAAAAATATGAACATTATTAATTTATTATATACTTTCCCACCATCTCTCTCCTCTCATCTACCCGCTCTTCGTAAAATTGGTCACTATGCTGTATCTTTGCTTTTGATTGATATCAGCTTTGTTCCGCTCATGTTTTTCACTGTATTTTGTATTGCTGCTCCCACTTATCCTAGCCTTTCAATAAATTGTGATTTAAAGTAAAATATTTCAAATTTCTATATATGCCTCAATTCTCTACTTTACTGCTAAGCTAAATAATTATAGGCTCTTCTTGGTTCCTGCTTGCAATTCACATGGAAATTAAAAAAAAAAAACATATAAAGCTCCTATATAATGCTCCATGAGGATATGCAATCTTTACGTTGATAACCATATCGACACCACAATGTCAACAGTAATTATGTCGACATTGTTGAAATGCTAACATTAAACATGTCAACATCTGCAGAATGTCGACATTTTGCACAGATCAGAGGTTTAGGGTTAGACTACAGGAGGGGAAAGTTAGGGTTAGGTACTAAGGGGAGGGTTAGGGTTAGGCACTAGGTGTGAGGGTTAGCGATAATGCCAGAACCTCCGCAGGATCAGTCCAAAGTCACCGTCAGTTGACCAGAAAACACCGCAGGAGCCAGGTAAAGCAGGTAAGTCTCCGCTAGACCACCAGGGAAATTTCGCCGACAGAGAAAGAGCAGCTACTCTCTGATTGGTCAGAACAGGGTTAAGCCACTCTGTTTTGGCTAGTAGTGGTGAGACCCCCACTATCTACAATTAACTACATTGTATTAATGCAGTTCATTTTCAGATATATTTCTGCTAGTATGAAAATGTTTCCATTGTATATTATTGATCTTACAGTACATTTTATATCTTTATAGTTCTTTATCTGATCCACTGTTTTTGTATTACTTTTTTTTTTTCTTTATTTATAACAACAGGATGATAAAGAGACCATACAAAGGACTACATGAAATTACACTGTACACTCACAACAATAGGAAATTGTTGGGTTTTAGATTTTTAATTTTAGCAAAGAAAAAACAGGAAAAAAGGCAGGGGTTGATGGAGAGAGACTCTGGTTACGTTGTACAAAGTGCAACTAGTACTGGGAAATGAGAGAATCAGGAGAAACCTGGAAGAGGTTTTACTTTTAACAATTTGATTTTGATCAACTATTATTGATATATTTTATGCCTATTGAACATATATGACAACACTTGTGCCAGCCGATATATGATACGTAATTATACATATTATTGTTCTGTTGTTTTTTAGGCATCTAAAAGTTTGTTCTTTAAGATTGTCCGCACTCCAGCTCCTAACACTTACTACGTACAGGATACATTGTTTTCAAAGAAGGACTTTAACAAAAGCTACTCTAGCATGTTTCATCAGCCTATTGCTACAAGGGTGGAAGATACAAAACACAAGACACCATCTCCAAATCAGTATGATGTAGGTATAAATCATTGTTACATGGCTTATTACATGAGAAAATCTGGTTGGCTAATTTGATTTTGGTCACTGACTGTGGCCTATCCTGAAATCTGATCATAAAATATATAACTATATATTTTACTTTTAAGAAACGTCTGCATTCTTTAAAAGAATATTACAGTATGTATTTTCTTTTTTTACAGGCATCTATAAATTATTGCCAACCAAATAACAATGTGTCTGCACATGCTGCTTTTGTTTCAAGGACAAAGAGAGATGCTATACATCTGACTCCTCTAAAAGGACCTTCACCTTGTAAGTCTCTATGTAAAGGTGCCCATGCATGGTGCGATTTGTATACGATGCGATTCATATGCGATTTCTCTTGAAATTCTTCCCTCGAAATTCTTTACGATTTGTGCCAACAAATGGAATGATTGTACAAACAAGCATACTGTACAATTAGATGTATCGTAAAACAATTGCAAATCGTTTACAATATAATGTATGCAGCAAAAAACCTCACGATACATATGCTGGAATTTAAATAATGGGAGGGCTTATCTAGGGGGTATAAAAGGCAGCATCCATTTTAGATCTGTGCACACTCTGCTTTGTGACTAGTGACACTTGGTTTTATACCTGCTGAACGCTATACATTACTATTGTGCTCTGCTTTGTTTTGCCTGGCTCAACAAGGTGGGTTCTTCTGCATTCTATTCTGTACTGATGGATTCCTATCGCTATAAGCTTCTGCTAGCCTATAGCTATTTGAAGCTCAAAGGTGATGGAGCTGAGGAGAGGGGGAGGATGAGGTCCAACTGTACCAAGGAGTGGTTGACGAGGAGGGAGACTCGCTCCCATATGCCCCTGCTGATGGAGATTAGGGAGAAGAACCCGGGCGATTACCGCAACTACCTGCGCATGGATGACGCGACATTCCAGGAGTTGCTGCTTCTGGTGACCCCCTATATCTGGAGGCAGGACACCAGCATAAGGAAGGCCATCCGGGCTGAGGAGAGGCTCATTGCTACTCTGAGGTACCTGGCTTCAGGAAGGTCCATTGAAGACCTGAAGTTTGGGACCCTCATTTCCCCCCAGGCTTTGGGGCACATCATCCCGGACACCTGTGATGCCATTGTCAATGTCCTGAAGTTCACTACTTTAAGGTGAGTAAAAACACGACACATTTTTTTTTCTGGTGAAATAAATATATATATATTTTTTTAATCATACTGAGGTAAAAAATCAACCAACATGGCTGTAAATATCAATAAACTTAGCAACCGTTATGCCTGGATATTTGTACTTCAAAGCAAAACCAACATGGCTGCTTTTTAATGTTTTACAAAACCATTGTATAAAAACTGCTATATCAACAAGTGTTATCTCTCCCAATAGCTAGGCAGCTGTATGGTATACGGTGTGTCAGACAACGGATTGAATAGGCCAAGAAGTACATGGCGCAAGTCCAGTTTGAGGCCCCGGCAAACAACAATCTGTCCTTACGCCATGTGTTTATTGATCCTGTCCAATCCGTGTCATCTGCACCATATACCATGCAGTAGCTATTGGGAGAGATAAAACTTGTTGATATTTTAAAATACTTTAAATTTCAAAATTGTGGTCGCTACTCTTCCACCGCCAACATGGCTCTGTAAATAACCTCAGAGGATGTAGAGGGGTTGGTGGGTTCGGGAGTAAGGTAAGTGGGATGGGGTGTAGGGTGGGATGGGATTGGCCCCAGTAGTGATGTGGCCTGGTAGCTTGGTGGTGGGTAGGCATGGAATGTGGCTGACCCATAACTAAGTGGCTGCACCATTGTCAGGGGCAGAAGCTCATCGGTGAGCCTTGTTGTGGTGCTAGCTGCTTCAATCACCTCCGGATCACCGTCTCATAGATGATCCTCTGTGCGTGGATCTGTTAGGTTTCACCCATTTCCCGCAGACTGCTTGCTATATGAGTGCCCAGGTGGTCGAACATGTTTGGGGGCTTTTGTAGGGCCTGCTTGACTTGTTTTAACTGCGCATCTGGCAGTGCCTGGGTCTTTCGTTGATACCTACGCCGTCTTGAAGCGGGCTGAGTAAATTCGGCCTCGCTCTCGCTTCTGGGGGCAATTTGCGGGCTAGAGCTGACGTCGAGGTCTGGTGGTATAGACTGTTGGAGGAGAGAGAGAAAAGATTAATGTTAATAAAATGTTCTCTAATATTTAGTTGTTTTCTTTCTTTATTCTAGTTCCCAACCTCGGTGGAGGAGTGGTAGACCATTGCTGAGGAATTTGAACGTAGGTGCAATTTCCCCAACTGCAGTGGAGTGATTGATGGCAAACATATCCGCATTAACCCACCTGCCCACAGTGGATCCATTTATTATAATTTTAAGGGGGTTTTTAGTATAGTGCTCTGGGCGGTGATGAATGCCAGTTATGAGTTTCTTTTTGTTGATGTGGACAAAAATGGCTGTGCTTCTGATGGAGGGTCATTTAAACAAACCCTCTTCTATGAAAGACTTAACACCAACCATCTGAATTTGCCAACTACAGCAGCAATGAAGCACGGCCTAAACTACGTTTTTGTTGCTGACGAGGCATTTGCTCTCCGTGAACACTTGTTAAAGCCATATGCGCAAAGGGGCCTGACTAAAGAAAAGCGCATCTTCAACTACCATCTATCCAGGGCACGGAAGATAGTTGAAAACGCCTTTGGCATTCTCTGCAACTGTTTCAGAATTTTCCATATGGCTATAAAACTTTGTGTGGACAAAATAGATTCAGTCGTCCTGGCCTGCTGTGTCCTCCACAATTTCCTATGCAAAACTTCTACTATACAACAGGGGACATTAGATACAGCTATGGCAGACGACCCGGACCATCCACAGGAGACAGTGCAAATGCCCTCTGTGGCCCCATCTGCAGTTTTGGAGACAACAGGGACTACGCGGGGCAAAACCGGTCAGGGAGCAATACCAGACCTACTTTAATGGAATGGGGGCAGTACCATGGCAGGAGGCCAGTGGGCCTGATTCAGACCCACTCGCGAGCGGCTGTCCGCTCGCAAGTGGGTCGATGTTATGGACTGAGCATGCGCACGACGGAGGGAGCTCCGTCGTGCGCATGCGCCAGACGCGACGAGCGAAGGAAAGTCCTTCGCTCGTTGTGTCCGATCAAAGGGGGCGTGCTGTCAATGTTGATTGACAGCACGCCCCCTTTGGTGGGCGTGCCGGGGGCGTTCCCACGGGAACGCCTCCCGTCAGAAGCCGGCCCACTGACATCACTAGTGATGTCAGTGGGAGTGATTTTGGCTCTGATAGAGCCAAAATCACTCCGGAGCTTGCGGTTGAAAACCTCAACCGCAGGCTCCGGCTCGCAAATTCGATGGTCGCGATGGTCTCGACCATCGCGACCATCACAATGCACGCTCGTATAGCCTGTGGGTGGTGACCCACAGCTATACGAGCGTCCAGGAGGACGCTCCATGAAAATGGAGCCTGGCCCTCATTCAGAGCGTGCGCTCTGCTCAGAGCGTACGGCTCTGAATGAGGGCCAGTATCTGCTAATGTTATATGGACAATTGTGGACTATTGAACTTTTAAAAAACATTTGGCATGGTGTGTATGCACTATGTCTGTACTGACCACATCCAAAGAGGACAGTTGTTCAGTTTCTACGTTGTCCTCTTCCTGCTCTTCAGGGACGCTCTTCACCATGAGCGTTTGGGAAGCTCTCTGCAGCTCCTGCAGGAACTTGAGGAGGTCGAAGTACCACCCGGTACTGGTATATACCTCATCTGTCCCCGCTCTAGATGCCCGCGACTCCTGCTTTTTTATGTTTTCTTTCACGTACACTGTACGTAGATTCTGAATTTTGCTTTCACCCAGTTCGGGCAAGCCTCGTCATGGTAAGGCACGTGACGAGCTCTTCAATGGCAACAGCTCTCTTGGCTTTATTGCTGTAGTCTTTGCCCTTAATGCGCCATAGACAGTCATGTGCGTGATAGCGCTCGAGAAAGCCGGTGATGAATTGGTGCTGTCTTGCACTGGTCATTTCTGTGGGAAAACAGAACAAAAATTGTATTTCGAATTTGAAAGTTTGAATGTTTTACCAGTTGAATTATTTTTATTAGTTTATATGTTTTTAGACCTGTGTCAGTGTATGTTGGTGGCATTGGGTACATTGGTGGGTCAGGGGTTAATACACATTGGTGGAGGAGGGGTTAATACACATTTGGTGGTGCAGGGTGTGTACAATGGTGTGGTAGTAGAATACTACAGGCGATACTCACTTTCCAAATCAGCAAACACCCCCAGACACACGATGCACCCGCTGCTGCTTGTCTCTTCTCCAACGTCGTCTGTCACAAAATGGAGGAGGGGAGTGGTCAGGGACATCGTACATCGCATCCTTCATTAAGCAAAACACTGTACGATGTGTGTTACATCGTACACAATAGGTCGAAATCTTACTGCAGGTTCAGTTGATCTACGATGCCGATACACGATGCCAGGGACGTGCATCGTAATCGTCCAGGAAAATGCCATCGTTCGAAAACAGCCAAATCACTTTTTAAAAGTCGCACCGTGTGTGGGCACCATACACGGTGCGATTTTTTTTTTACACGATTTGGCCGTTTTCGATCGATTGTAACAACCAATCGTGTGAAAGTGGTGTTTTCCTGGACGATTACGATGCGCTTAAATTGCTGCATACTTTATATAGATCATGCCAAATTCCACTTAAACTGTATAAGGAGCAAATACATTAACACTATGATATGCACACTGTGTTATTTTGTTCATTTTGTATACTGTACTTCATTTATACCAAGGGCCTGATTCAGACCCACTCGCGAGCGGCTGTCCGCTCGCAAGTGGGTCGATGGTGTGCACTGCGCATGCGCACGACGGAGGGAGCTCATTCGTGCGAATGCGCGAGACGCGACGAGCGAAGGACTTTCCTTCGCTCGTTGTGTCTGATCAAAGGGGGCGTACTGTCGATGTTGATTGACAACACGCCCCCTTTGGTGGGCGTGCCGGGGGCGTGCCTCCCAGACGGGGGCGTTCCCAAGGGAACGCCTACCGTCAGAAGCCGGCCCCACTGACATCACTAGTGATGTCAGTGGGAGTGATTTTGGCTCTGATAGAGCCAAAATCACTCCGGGCCTTGCGGTTGAGAAACTCAACCGCAGGCTTTGGTTTGCAGTGGCGATGGTCGCGATGGTCAAGACCATCGCGACCATCATCCTGCACACTCGTATAGGCTGTGGGTGGTGACCCACAGCTATACGAGCGTCCAGGAGGACGCTCCATAATTATGGAGGTGGGCCCTGATTTAGAGCGTCCGGCTCTGAATCAGGGCCCATGTTCCCATTGCTGTCTTCGCTTTCTACCTTTTATTCTGCTCTTGAGAAGCACTTCTGTTCTTGAAATTAGCAAACTGTGGGGGAGATGTAGCAATCATTGGAGAGAGATAAAGGGGAAAACAATCAATTAGCTTCTGTTATTTATCTAGCAGACGCTGATTAGTTGCTTTGGGCATCTACTTAACTTTCTCTCTCTTTAAGGCTTAAGGTGCGTACACATGGTATAATATCTATGAATGATAACGATATCGTTCAACGATAAATCGTTTATATCGTTCATTTTTATGCAGTGAACGACCAACGATGCGCTTTCCCGCATGGACGATAACGATATCTTTGGTCGTCCGTACATGCAGCCCAACTTGGACGATTTCATCAAGAATTGCCTGTTTAGAGATGTGGCAGGATGACTTCACTGAAAGATATCTATCAGTGTGTACACCCAATATCATTTGTCCTTCACTACAGAAAGTTCAAGGGAAATCGTTCTGTGATATTGTTGGTTGTGCAAATCAGACCGTATGCAGCTTAAGTACATCTCCCCTTTTATGTTATTGTCATAAATCGGCATATACTGTAGCACAAACTTTCTTAGTCTGGCGGTGGCATCTTACTGCTTTTTGCCAGTAGCCTGGCAAAGCAACTCCCCTCTGTCTCCTTCCTCCTCTCCTGGACAAGCTTCATGTCATGTTGATGCTGGATTAACCTCTAGATACAGGTGCGCAGCTTTTCCTCAAACTTAAAGTGACGTTTAGCTGACCACTGACATGACTTTGGCAGTGAATTGTATTATTTTGCCTATTTAAACCCCTCTCTGAGCACCATTTGATACCAGAGTATTAGTTTGTGTTTTCTAGCTTCAGCAACTACTATTATTATGCCTGTTTTACTGCGTACCAGACCCCTGGTCCATTCTTGCCTTCAGTTAGTACCACACCACCAAACATCACCCAAGCTAGTCACATTAAGTGGGAAGTTAGAGGGCTGTGACCTTTAAACTCCAAGCACCAAAGCCCCTACCCCCTTGAGGAGGGTTTTGGTGCAGACCAGGGGTTAGTTAGACTGTGCACCTCAACTCTGCCAACACCAACCCCTTTCTGGTTAAAGAGTCCTTATATTTGCAGTGCCTCACATGTGACAGTGGCTGTAGCCTAACATGACATCTCTAGTCTTAAAAAGACTATTGTTAAGTTTACAAAGATTTATTGATTGTATTTGGTTTTCTTGGAATGCATTAGGTTAGACAGGGTTAGCTGTTATACTTTATGTCATTACCTACTGATATATCTGGTTAGATTACATGCTTTTTGCAGGAAGTCCACTACAGGAATTACACATAATCACAAATATGCTGTTTGTATTACAGGAATGAATACTTCTGAAACAAGTGTGCATCTAGAGCCTTACCAGTAAAAATAATAAAGTTAATGTATTTAAGTACAAATAATTTCACTTAGATTTCAGAGATAACATAATAAAACATTGTTGTAGACTTATTTATCTTTCCTACCAAAAAACATCAATCCCCAGAAGATGACACTCTGTATTGTGGTGGAGACTATTACACAGGCCACACCAAAATTCACAAAACTTGACAATAATGAAATAATCCCTGAGCAAATGAACAATATGTTTTTTTAGGTCACTATACAGTAAATGACTCTTTGGTTAAGGAATCTCCCACGGTCCTAGTTTCATGCTTCAAGTCAAAGACTTCTCGGGATGTTTTGAATGTGAACTTACATAACCCAGGACCAGCCAGCTACGAGCCATATGGATCTCCTGAAATAACAAAGAAGACTGTCTTCCCGTGAGTTATAGTGTTATAGTAAAGAGAATTGTAATACATTGATTGGTGCAGTCATCAGTATAGTTCAGAGGCTCCAAAACGCGGTCCTCAAGGTATCCCAACAGTTTAGGTTTTATAGATAGCCATGGTTGAGCACAAATTGACTGAGGTACTAATTAAGTAACCTGTGGTCAAGCATGGATATCCTTAAAACCTGGACTGTAAGGGTGCCTTGAGGACTGAGGGCCTAATTCAGACCCGCTCGTGAGCGCTCGCAAGCGGGTCAATGTTGCCCAAGTGCGCATGCGCGAGACCCGAATAACGACGTTATGGGTCTTGCACCAAAGGGGGCGTGCTGTCGATGGTGATTGACAGCACGCCCCCTTTGGTGGACGTGCCGGGGGCGTGGCTGCCCAGACGGAGGCGTTCCCATTTCCGTTCCCGTTCTGGGGCCGGCCCCACTGACATCACTAGTTTTTTGCCAAAAATGCATCTAAGTCGCAAGGTGATGTGACTAAAAAGCACAAGCAGACTGTGCTGATTCATTTGATATGTTACACTTGTATATCTGTGTGCGACTGAGTCTCTCAATCTGCATACAAAGTGCTACAATGCAACGGCCGCAGCTTTTTTTCCAGCCAAATTCCATTTACAGACTTAGTTGTACACAGAATATACTGCTGCATATCAAATTAATTAGCACGGTCTCCTGGCACGTCCTAGCCGCATCGTGACGTAGAGGCAAAACAGACGCCCAGCGCTAGCAGAGTTGCACAGCTTTCAGGCAGCTCACTTACAGCAGGTATATCACGCTGCATGGCATATTGAGGCTAGATGTGCAAGGATACATCTGTATAAACCACTCTGACCGGCTGGCCAGTGGCGCCATCTTTCGGTCAATTTCTTTGGATTTCTTTCCTCATGTATTTTTTTCTGGATCCATCACTGTATGTGCTTGATGAACTATGATCATAAATGCTATAATATCATATAATGCTACTGTTATCTGTCGCTCTCTTAGTTGTATAGAACATTTTGTTTGATTTTTCCACTTGTACTGTGGGCCTGATTCAGACCCGGACGCTAAGCCACGATGGCTCGCTATGGGCAATGGTCGCCCGTCTGCGCAAGCGCGTGCATCACAGTGCGCGAGCGCGAGCCAGTCACTGCGATCGGGAATCATGCACTCGTAGCACAAAGACTGAGCGCAACTTTGAGTGACACATAGCGCTGTTTGTGTGTGGTAACAGGGGAAGGTGCTTGTGAACGGGGGAATGGTGCTGCAAACGCAGGCGTGTCTGGGCGTCAAAACTGAGTTTTATGGGTGTGCATAATTAGCATGGAAGCATCATTGTACACGTCACTTGGTTGTATTTCAGCCTGAAGTGATCGCAGCGCTTGCGGTGGGGTGGAGGCTACCTGAAGCGCTGCGTGCAGCTCCGATGGCTCTCGATGTTACCGATTAATCATACACTTACTGGAGATTACATGTGATATATACGTCTTTATACACCAGCGTACGCTTGCTGCCATCGCTTTATAAGACATAGAGGGCGTCCTTACACCACACATTGCGATCGCGGAATTTGCATACCCGGCCCCTTTTGGCAGCGAGCGATCGCGGCCTAGCGTCCGGGTCTGAATCAGGCCCTGTGTGTTTTTTACATTGTATTGTTTGTTATATTGTCATTTTCTCTGTTCTAAAATAAAATAGTAATAATAAAGTAAATAAAAAGATTTATTTATTTAGTTTGGTCAGCTCTTATCCAAAAAAATAGCCAAAGATATACCATCCTTGCAGACGCAAGTACAAAAATCCTCCTGTTGTTAATCTATTTCTCTTTAGACTGTATATATCAATTATTATAACATAAAATATTATTGTGTTTTAGGAGGAAACATTACCTGTGTTTCTCAGCGCCTGCAGAACCAGTTCCCAAGACCCCAGATGTGCCAGGCCCAGGACAATATGAACTTGTTGACTATGAAGGGCCTCCCAAACATTATCTTTCTAGTGCTGCATTTGTATCCAACACAAGTCGTTGGGCAGGAGATGTCAGTAGAGCAGATGTTCCTGGGCCAGGTTAGTATAGAAGCTATCTCTCTCTCAGAAATATAATATATATATCTTTATATATCTATATATCTCAGTTCCCAAGACCCCATGTATGTATATCCTGATGAAAAGACCGCACAGGTCTTGAAACGTCGATTTATGGATTAAAACTTATTTGACATGTTTTGAAGTCCGCCGAGTGCCGCCTGGTCCCTGGGATACAGGGGTCTTTACGTGTGTGTGTGTGTGTGTGTGTGTGTGTGTGTGTGTGTGTGTGTGTGTATATATATATATATATATATATATATATATTTAGGGGTGTGCACCGGCCACTTTTCGTGTTTTGGATCTGGATCTTTCTTCATGTTTTGGATCTGGATTGGTTTTGCCAAAACCACCCTTCCGTGTTTTGAGTTCTGGGTTTTGTGTTTTGGATCTGTATTTTTTTTAAAAAAAGCATAAAAACAGCTAAAATCACAGAATTTGTGGGTTTTTCTGCTCCTATGCTATTATTAACCTCAATAACCTTAATTTCCACTCATTTCCAGTCTATTCTGAACACCTCACACCAGTGTTTTTATGTCCAAAAGGTTGCACCGAGGTAGCTGGATGACTATGCTAAGAGATACGAGTGGGCGATACAAACACGTGGCCCATCTAGGAGTGACACTGCTGTGGCAGACAGGATGGCAGTTTGAAAAACTAGGCCCCAAACAGTACATAATGCAAGAAAAAAAAGAGGTGCAAGATGGAATTGTCCTTGGGCCCTCCCACCCACCCTTATGTTGTATAAACAGGACATGCATACTTTAACAAACCAATCATTTCAGCGCCAGGGTCTGCCACACGACTGTGGCTGAAATGATTGGTTCGTTTGGGCCCCCACAAAACAAGCTGGCAATTAATCTGTCCCTGCACAAACTGGCTCTACGGAGGCAAGATGTCGTCCTCATCCTCCTCATCCACCGATTCCTCACCCTCTTCAGTGTTGTGTACATCCTCATCCTCACAGAGTATTAACTCGTCCCCGCTGAAATCCACCACCGCAGGTCCCTCTGTACGTTCTGGAGGCTGGTCTCCCTGGAAGAGTTGATAATTCTTTTTTATGAACATCATCTTCTCCACATTTTGTGGAAGCAACCTCCTACGCCTTTCGCTGACAAGGTTCCTGGCTGCACTAAACACTCTTTCGGAGTACACACTGAAGGGGGGGCAACTCAGGTAAAATAGAGCCAGTGTGTACAGGGGCCTCAAAGTTGCCTCTTTTTCCTGCCAGTACAGGTACGGACTGTCTGACATGCCTACTTGGATGCTGTCACTGATGTAATCCTCCACCATTCTGTCAATGGTGACAGTATCATATGCAGTGACAGTAGACATGTCAGAAATTGTTGCCAGGTCCTTCAGTCCGGACCAGATGTCCAAACTTGGTCCTGCCTGCCCTGCATCACCGCCAGCAGGTTGCTTAGGATACCTAAGTTTTTTCCTGGCAGCCCGAGTTGCGGGAGAAAGTGAAGAAGGAGCTGTTGACGTGTCACGTTCCGCTTCAGCTGACAGTGTTTTCACCATCAGGTCTTTGCACCTCTGCAGGCTTGTGTCGGCTGGAAAGAGAGACACAACATAGGCTTTAAACCTAGGAATGAGCACGGTGGCCAAAATGTAGTGGTCTGATTTCAACAGATTGATCACCCTGGAATCCTGGCAAAGCGAATGAAGGGCTTCATCCACAAGTCCCACATGCCGAGCGGAATCGCTCCGTCTTAGCTCCTCCTTCACTTTCTCCAGCTGCTTCTGCAAAAGCCTGATGAGGGGAATGACCTGACTCAAGCTGGCAGTGTCTGAACTGACTTCACGTGTGGCAAGTTGGAAGGGCTGGAGTACCTTGCACAACACGGAAATCATTCTCCACTGCGCTTGAGTAAGGTGCATACCCCCTCCTTTGCCTATGTCATAGGTGGATGTATAGGCTTGAATGGCCTTTTGCTGCTCCTCCATCCTCTGAAGCATATAGAGGGTTGAGTTCCACCGCGTCACAACCTCTTGCTTCAGGTGATTGCGGGGCACGTTCAAGAGTGTTTGCTGGCGCTCCAGTCTTCGGCACGCAGTCGCTGAATGGCGAAAGTGGCCAGAAATTTTTCGGGCCACCCAAAGCGTCTCCTGCAGGCCCCTGTCGCTTTTCAGAAAATTCTGCACCACCAAGTTTATTGTGTGAGCAAAACATGGGACGTGCTGGAATTTGCCCAGATGTAATGCCCGCACAATATTGGTGGCGTTGTCAGACATCACAAATCCCCAGGAGAGTCTAAGTGGGGTAAGCCACTGGGCGATGATTTCCCTCAGTTTCTCTAAGAGGTTGTCGGCGGTGTGCCTCTTACTGAAACCGGTGATACACAGCGTAGCCTGCCTTGGAACGAGCTGGCGTTTCTGAGATGCTGCTACTGGTGACGCTGCTGTTGTTGCTGCATAAGGTGATACATCTACCTAGTGGGCTGTCACAGTCATATAGTCCTTAGTCTGCCCTGTTCCACTTGTCCACATGTCCGTGGTTAAGTGGACATTGGGTACAACCGCATTTTTCAGGACACTGAGGACACTTTTTCTGACGTTTCTGTACAGTCTCGGTATCGCCTGCCTAGTGAAGTGGAATCTAGATGGAATTTGGAACCGGGGACCCACTACCTCCATCAATTGTCTAAATCCCACTGCACTAATGGCGGATACCAGACGCACGTCTAACACCAACATAGCAGTCAAGGCCTCAGTTATACGTTTTGCTTCAGGATGACTGCTGTCGTACTTCATCCTCCTTGGCTAAGGCCTGTTGGAGGGTCAATTGTAAAAGTAGTGGTGTTCCTACTTCCTCACTGGGATGATTAACGACTCCCAGCAGCAGCGGCAGCAGGAGGCATAGCAATGCAGGATCCTCCGGAGGAATCCTGGATAGGAGAGTCAGTCATGCCAGTGACATGGCCTGCAGGTCTACTTCCGATCCTGACTAAGGAGGAAATTGACGAAGAGGGAGTTGACGGTGTGGTTTGCAGGCGCTTGGATATAACAGGACAACGGGATTTAGGTGTCCCTCGACTGCTTACGGTCTTAGCCAAAGTTTCTGAACTTGACAGTAACTTTTTATGAACGCGCTGCAGGTGCCGTATAAGGGAGGATGTTCCTAGGTGGTTAGCGTCCCTACCCCTACTTATTTCACCTTTACATATGGTACATATGGGAAGACAGTTGTTGTCCGGATTTGGATAGAAATATTGCCAGACCAAAGAGGTGGAAGGTTTGGTCTTCTGCCCAGGCATGACCGTGATGGGCTTTTTCATCCCATGGAAAAACAACTGTCTCCCCCGGAGCCTGATTTAAACAAACCACATCACCATCAGAATCCTCTTCCTCCTCGGCGCCAGCTACACCAGTATCCTCATCCTGTTGTACTTCAACAGTGACATCTTCAATTTGCATATCAGCAAGTGGACTGTGGGTGCTCCTTTCAGCACTTGCAGGCGGCGTGCAAATGGTGAAAAGAGCCACCTCTTCCCGTCCAGTGCTGGGAAGGTCAGGCATCGAAACCGCCACCACACTTGGACTCTCCTTGGGGATTTGTGATATCTTCTTAGAATGCACAGTTCTTCACTGTGCTTTTGCCAGCTTAACTCGTTTGATTTTTTTAGCGGGATGAGGGCTTCCATCGTCATGTGAAGCTGAACCACTAGTCATGAACATAGGGAAAGACCTTAGCCGTTATTGCCACTCCGTGTCGTAAATGGCATATTGGCAAGTTTATATTTCTCTTCAGATTATTTAAATGTTTTTTTCAAGGTCATTTTCCTGAACTTTGTCATTTGGGATTGTATGTGCCCTCTACTTTGAATTTGGCATTGGCCTTGGCAGACGACGTTGATGGCATGTTATCGTCTATGTCATGACTAGTGGCAGCAGCTTCAGCACTAGGAGGAAGTGGTTCTTGATCTTTCCCTATTTTATTTTTATCGGAGAAAGTTTGGTCCTCCATTTATGTTATATTGATATATACGTGCGGCTAAGGCGCACACAAACACAGAAAATAATTTTTTATTTTTGTTGGAGACTAGTGCACTTTGTGGGTTACACCACCCTTTAAGAAATGAGTCAGCCTTTACGAGCCATAAGGCTCTTTACTTATGGAACACAGGCGCACGCTTGGCGCTGCTCCTTTGTTGATGCACGTGCAGCTACAGCCCACACAATTCACAAAGACAGAAAAAAAAAAGAAGAATTTTTTATTCTTTGTGGAGCGCACTTTGGGGGTTACACTACCCTTTAACAGACAGACACACGCATGGCGCTGCTCCTTTGTTGATGCACGTGCAGCCACAGTGCACACAATTCACAGACACAGAAAATATTTTTTTATTTTGTTTGGAGTGCACTTTGGGGGTTACAGCACCCTTTAACGGTCAAGCCAGCCGGCCCTTTACTTATGACACAGGCGCACGCTTGGCACTACTTTGTTGATGCACGTGCGGCTACTGCACACACAATTCACAAACACAAAAAAATATATTTTTTTATTTTGTTTGGAGTGCCCTTTGGGGGTTACAGCACCCTTTAACGGACAAGCCAGCCGGCCCTTTACTTATGGGACACAGGCGCACGCTTGGCGCTGCTCCTTTGTTAATGCACGTGCAGCCACAGTGCACACAATTCACAAACACAGAAAATATTTTTTTATTTTGTTTGGAGTGCACTTTGGGGGTTACAGCACCCTTTAACGGTCAAGCCAGCCGGCCCTTTACGTATGACACAGGCGCACGCTTGGCACTACTTTGTTGATGCACGTGCGGCTACTGCGCACACAATTCACAAACACAGAAAAAATATTTTATTTTTTTGCACTTGGGGGGAGCACCCCTGATGGACAGAGCACCTCCTGGACAACACTACAGCACCCCTTTAGGACTGGGACACTGCACAGGACTTTGGAGTGGACACTGCCCCTATGGACAACTGACTGCACAACACAGTCCAGCCAGCCCCTATGGTCTTTGGAGGAGTGGACACAGCCCCTATGGACAACAGCAGCACTACACTGCACTACACAGCCCAGCCAGCCCTAACTCCCTCCCTCTTCACTGTCCACAGCCGAGTGAGAAAATGGCGCCGACGCGTGTACCTTATATAGAATCCATAACCCGCGAGCCCCGGAAGGCGGGATGATGACGTTTTGCCTCGATTTCAGATCCGAGTCAGGCGGGAAAAGTCGAGCCTGACTCGGATCGGGGGGGTTCGGATTTCAGAAATCCGAACCCGCTCACCCCTAATATATATATATATATATATATATATATATATATATGTATATGTGTGTGTGTATATATATATATATATATATATATATATATATATATACACACATACATTTTTTTTTTTTATATTTCATATAGGAAAAATAGCTTTTTAATGATTCTGTTAGAACAGAAGCTTTCTCTATCTATCTATATAATTTTTTTAAAGTTATTTTCATAGAGGGAAAATAGCTTTTTAATGATTTTGCCCATTAATGATTAGCTCGCAGCCAATCAGGTGCCACACTCTACAGCAATGGATATCAGCCTATTCTAAACCAAAGCTTTATAATTTTGTGGCTGTCATTTAAGGACAACCTGTTACGTCTAAATGTTATTATAATAATTAGAATTGTTCTATATTTACATGAGTTATATGAAGCGTATACATTAATTTAAGGTGTTTTAATGCTTTATTAATCTCAAGGCAGATCAAACTAGATATAAGCAGATGTGACTGTACTTTCAAACTTGAAATGTTGGTAGTTACCAGTGGCAGAGCTTTTTTTGGGGCTTGGGAGGAAGTGAGTGATTTGGCAGATTCTCCTTCACCCTTCTACACTCTAGTTTGTGGATAGTTCATCCCTATACTTTGATTGTCCCCCTCTGGTTCCATCACTATTATGGGGCCACCCGTATGTCAACAATCAGTCAGCACAATTCTTTGTTTTTTCCGATGATTTTGTAAAAAAAAAAAAAAAAAAAAAAAGGGCAAAATCCAATTTTCAGATTCCTATTTTTTTGGTTGGAATCAGCGATCGGTGAACCCCATACATTGCCTTTTTTTTCTTTCAAATGCTGAATTGGGCTGTTTGGTTGTTGATGTATGGGCTCCTTTAGTTATGATAGAGGATTTTGTGTATATGTATATTGCAGCACCTTCCTGCATTATTGATACCCCCCCCCAGGAATCCATGCCCTGGCTTCTTACAGTAAGTGACATTCTGGTGGCCACAGTGCGGGTGGTAACATCTGGTTGGCGGATAATTGTGCTAGGACTAGCTGCTCCCTCCTTCACCCCCTGAATAAAAGGTGCCACCTGCTGGCCATAATACACATGGGCAGTACCAGCTCTCTAACTGCCTTTACTGTCCCTTCTAGTGGCAGTGCTCATGCTGCGTGCACTCTGCAGGGGAGATCTGACCTACCCACTGCCTACCTACTACCTACATACCTGCCTGCTAACCAACCTACCTGCCTACTAC
The DNA here is from genome assembly GCA_031769625.1 of Taudactylus pleione. Classification (NCBI taxonomy): domain Eukaryota; kingdom Metazoa; phylum Chordata; class Amphibia; order Anura; family Myobatrachidae; genus Taudactylus; species Taudactylus pleione. The sequence goes on along the minus strand of JAUIMM010000007.1, from coordinate 21,754,234 downwards.
TTATCTACTACCTACCTACATACCTGCCTATAACCTACTACCTTATCTACCTGTCTACTACTTAGAAAAGACCTATCTAACCCACTAACCTACGTGCCTACTACCTAACCTACCTGCCTGCCTACTTCTTATCTACTACCTACCTAACCTGCCTACTACCTACATACTACCTTACCTACCTGCCTAATATTTACCAACTACCACCTTAACCTATTTACATACCTGCCTACTACCCAACCTACCTGCTTACTACTTACCTACTACCTACCTACACTGGTGAATCTACAAGGTGCTCTGGGTATGCAAAGGATCACCCATTAGGAAAAGGAGCCTGCCAAGGAGACAACAATGCAGATACTGCTCTCCATTTTAAGCAGCGTTGCGGTGACCAAGGGTGGGCTGTAGTACATATGTCTCTCCTGCTCTCATATACAATGAGATCAGCCGGCTCTTGTAGGCTGTAGGGGCCCGGCAGAAGCACACGTTGCCTATTGCATTGTGCAGGCATTTACAGTCTGATTCAGAAAGACTGCACCTCTTGCTATGTGTGTTGCCCCCACCACTTCCCCTTAGCGCCTCCTCCTGCTCTCCCTTCTTTCTCTATTGGCCAGGTATATACATTATGCTACTAAGACCCAGAGTCGGATTAAGGGGAAGCTCACAGACAGGAACTCGCTAATGGTCAATGGACATCTTGCGCTAATAGCACTATAGAGCTGCTGTTACAGGAGGAGCTTAAAGATCAAAGGCTGCAGGACTGTGCTAAAGATGGAACTGTCTTCCAGACATGCAGTAACTTTATTGTCTCCAATTTATTTCTGTACACATGGATATAGATATATCTATCTATATATATTTATATATATATGTATAAAATGCAATTTCACTTAACTCTAGAAGGGGCTGATTCTGAGTGGCAGACGTGTCTGTCACCACTATTCTGTTTGGCCACGGTAGTCTACCCATTTTGTTATGCTAGTGTGAGCATCCGCCCGTATATATATTGAAAATCCGTCTGACTGCATGTGGAAGTCTATCCCACTAACTGTTTTAATGTCTACAGCCTCAGCTGTTACTGTCTGTGGGGAGGATGTAGTTGGACTGAGCAGTTTTGGGTGGGAGGGTTCTCCAAAAATTCTTGCACAGGGTGCTAGTAGACCTGGGGCCGGCCATGGTCGAACTCTGATACCAAGCCCATTCTGGCATCTCCTCTTTGCTCTTGTGCTTAAGCTCAGCCTAAGCGCTACATTTACTAAGCGACCATTTTGCAAAACCACTGTTTTTGGGAGGTTTCTTGCTGTAAAACTACCAGTTTAGAAGAGGCATCACAATTTTGTTTACATGTGAAGAATAGAAACCACCAAATTTATCAAGTGGCAGTTTTGCAAAAAAGGTTGTGACATGCAAGATCTCAAAAAGCACATTGTTTGTGCTATCTGACCAATCAGAAGGTAGGGAATCACATTTCACTTTTAGGGCTGTATTCATTTAATTCCTACAAAAGCAGGTGAAAATTAACATTTTCACCTGCTACTGTAGAAATTAAGTTATCGGGCCATTCGTCAAGAGGGTAAAGCAGATGATATCACAAATGTCTCCTGATTACCTTTCTCTCCCGGAATGGCCTGCTGTCGCCATACACTAGTATGAGGACAGAAATTCATCAAGCTCCGAAAATACAATATTGTCGGAGCTTGACTGTGGGAGCATTCGCCATCTTCAGATGGCATTTGCTCCCGCTACCTGCTCCTTCCCTATGGGAAGGAGTCCCGGGTTGCGAAGAGGGATGCCCCTGTCCAGCTCTTTCCGACGGATCCTGGGGCGTTTGCGCACCTGCGTGAACTCTAGGTTACACAGGTGCACTAGTTTCACTGCTCTGAAGGAAGCAGTGAAGCTGTTTCGGGGAGACAGCTGATATTAATTAATAATTAATTGTTAATTAGTGTAAAAAAATTTATTATGACAGTGGTAACATTTAGAATTTATGGTAAAGGCACCATTTATATAGCCATAAAATAATAAATGTTGCCCCTGATCTAGAAACATTTTATGGAGGTAAAAATCGCTGGCAAAATGTTTAGTACCCCTAACTGTTCTTTTGACGTGTAACATGTTGTAGCGCCATCCCCTGACTTGTATATAATCCAGGCCCTGTCATTTCCTCCTCACCAGGATCTACTGTAGTTGCTGCTGTTTGCAGTTACTTTCTGGAATCAACTTGTGCACTGTCGCCAGCTTGTCCTCAAATTCATCTTTTGCTTCAACTATTTTGTAATGATCTGCATCACTATATACCAAATAGAATCGGTATGTAATGCAGGCGGCTGTTTAGCCGCCGGATCAAATACCGACAGCGGCAGCCTGACGGATCTAAATCCCGACTGCAGCAGGTAAGTACCCTAACCCTCTTCTCTCCCTACCCTAACCCTATCCCTCCCTTAGTGGTGCTTAACCCTAACCTCCCCCCCCTAGTGCTTATCCTACTATTATTATTATTATCCTTTATTTATATGGCGCCACAAGGGTTCCGCAGCGCCTTACAAAGTACAGAAACAAATGAGCACACAAGACAACAGTTATTAACAGTACAGACAATGCAGGACAAGTACATGATTTATAAACATTGCTGCATAACACCTAAATAAGCAGCAGGGTGTCAGTAACCAAGTTTTAGGTGCCATTGTAAATGACAGTAAAAGTAAGGCAAGAAGAAGCACGTGAGGGAAGAGGGCCCTGCTCGCGAGAGCTTACATTCTAAAGGGAGGGTCAGACAAACTGGGGTGACACAGATGGGCTAGATAGTAAGGAAGGAGCATAGAGTAGTGGGTTAGGATGAACGCTGGAAAACATTGAGGAAGAAATGGGTCTTGAGAGCCCATTTGAAGATTAAGAGCCAGGAAGCCAAGTGATGGAGGAATTTTGAGCGAAGGCCAGGGAGACAAAAAAAGGCAGCTACTCGAAGGTGGAAGAGGCAAATGTCATTAGTGTCGAATGGAAAGAATGAGATGGAGGGTTCAGAAGGTAAGACTTGGTAGGAGTGACCCAAGGATAGCAGGACCCCAAGACCACCACCATGGAAACCTCCAGGTCAGGGTGTGTGAGAGAATGTGAAGCCCCCAAAGGAGATACCTACAGGAGCAGTAGTGTCAGATGGGTAAACCCCCCTCATCACACCCTAAACCTAACCCTCCCAGGGGGGTGCATAACCATAACCGCCCCCTAGTGGTGCCTAACCCTATCCCCCTCTTTACCTACCCTAGCCCTAATCCTCCCGGGGAGGTGCCTAAACCTAACCCTCCCCACGCGGCTAAACGCTTTGTTCGGTAAGCAGGGTGTCAGGATTTTGGAGTGGGGCTAATTATGACGTTGAGATTTCGACGCCTATCTTTAGTCCCCTGTCGGGCTGTCAGTGTTGGGATATCCCGCCCGCTGGTATCCTGACTACATCCCATTCCAAACCTCCAACTATTCTTTATTCTAGCTAATCTGCCTATCTTTTAGATCAACTGCATTTGATTCTGACTACAGATAATTACACATTAGTTCCTACATACATTTTATACATACTGCGATGTTTGGACATATCTGAAGCCATGTTTATACATTTATGCTTCATCATTTTGATGATGGACATTTATTTTTACAAGGTATTGGTTTGTCAGTCGCACAAGACATACATGTCTCCTAGATTCGGGGACAGTAGTAACCCCTTTAAATAATCATATAATCAAGGGGGTGCTACCATGGACATATACATTTTAACAGCAACAACAAAAGAGAAAAGGGAAGTGAAATGTCCAAAGGTGGTGCACTGAATTAATGTTATATTAAAACATAGCTTTTATTAATATATAATAAAATATATATCTGGATTATAACAAGGAAAGCAGCGAAAATTGTTAAAATACAGATACAAAAATAATACAAAATAAGTTGTGTCAAAGGATAGAAAATGTGTGATTAAAAAGAATTTTGTTCTGATAAGAACATAAATTGCAGCGCCCCTACACTTTCATACAGTTTCGTATTGATACTGTAAGTGATTTATTTGTATATACAATTAATTATTTAATCAGTGTCATTCATAATAATATTGTCCCCACACTCCTATATAACATCACTTCAGTCAAACAAATGTCTCTGCTGTTGTTGAGCCATAAAGATTTATAGCTATTGTGATTTAAGTGATACTAGGCAGCTATATTAAGTTACTTGATATGCTGTATTCTAGCAATCAATGTAACTTTTATAGTCAGCATATCGCATCAATCTAATAATAACAAGTATAATCTTTCATTACTAATTAATCTATTTTTGTATACATCCAGTCAGTATTTCTCATCAAATAGGTGATTCTTTAAAAGTGCTTATATTATTGTAATCATTAATAAAGTTAATGTCATATGGCACTTTGATCCTCCCTAAATGATCCTTGTGTGTAAATGAATATAGTTGAAATGGTGAAACAATAATAAATCTTTATTTCAGATATCCTTTTGTATATTCATATGAATCATTTGTTTGCCAGAGTACTCATGGGAAATATGCAAATCAGTTGACTGTCCAGGATAATGCACGTTTACAGCCTAAGGCCAGTTACACACCTGCTGGTTTTGGCCGGCCAGGCAAGAACCTGGCGGTAGCCGGTCAGGTTTTTTCAGGCACTCAGTGCCTTTCACAAGCAGCGGCTTTGAGATGCTTTTTATGTGGTTTTTTTTTTAAAACCAATTGGGAATGCGCAGCAGAGCAGCAGCTGCACAAGCCCGGCCGGCTCAAGCCAATGTGTGTGAAAGGAAACATCGTTTCCTATACACCACTGGCGTGCAGGGACAGGACGGACACTGCACGGCAGCCGTCCTGTACAGTGGATATTCCCGGCTGTAACACGGCAACCGTGCCGTGTGAAAGAAGGCACCTGCTTTCAGCCACCATTATTTTTCACACCCGGCAAAAAAACGTCCAGCTTTTTACCGCCCGGTCAACACCGGCAAGTGTGAAACTGGCCTTAGTGCATTCATAAAACAATGTAGTCCCTGTATATAGTATAAAGTATTACTCTGGTTCACACTGGCATATACATGTCATAAATCATTTAAGAAGCCTATCCGGTTTCAAATATAGGTGATTCGCTAAGCAGGTAATCATAACAACATAATAATGAATGGTAGGTAGCGCCGCGAGACCAACGCAGCGTTTTGCCATGGAGCTTTTTCAAGGTAAGCCGAGCTGACCTCAGGACCTCCCTTAAATACACGCGGATATACCATATCACCAATCAGAAGTTGATGTATCCGTGTCCGCCAATCAATTCGGGTCACGCTATCTAGTTCCGCCCTCATTTCCTAGATTGACATTATACTTACATCTCCAAGGGTTGATGATGCTTCCATAAGGTGTCTCAACAGATCTCCGATAAATGGATGTATCCTGTCTGGAGTAGTCAAACTCCGATCTATGTTAAGTATTTGCAATACAGCACCATTTAAGAATAGGGATTTGTAATATCTACAGTGCCTTGCAAAAGTATTCACTCCCCTTTGCATTTTTCATGTTTTGTTGCCTCACAACCTAAAATGGATTGTTTGAAGGTGTGCATCATTTCATTCACAGAACATCTCTACAACTGTGAAGTTGTGTTTTTTTTATATTGTGGCTCAAACAAAATTTAGGACAACATAACAGAAAACTTCAGCTTGCATAACTATTCACCCCCCTAAAGTCAGTATTTTGTCGAGCCACCTTTTGCGGTAATTACAGCTGCAAGTCGCTTTGGATAAGTCTATGAGCTTGCCACATCTTGCCCCTGGGATTTTTGCCCATTCCTCATGGCAAAACTGCTCCAGCTCCTTCATGTTGGATGGTTTCTGCTTGTGAACAGCAATCTTCAAGTCTGACCACAGATTCTCAATTGGATTGAGATCTGGGCTTTCCAAGACATTTAAATGTTTCCCCTTAAACCACTCGATTGTTGCTTTAGCAGTATGCTTCGGGTCATTGTCCTGCTGGAAGGTGAACCTCTGTCCCAGTCTCAAATCACAGGCATACTGAAACAGGTTTTGCTCAAGAATATCCCTGTATTTAGCACCATCCATCTTTCCCTTGACTCAAATCAGTTTCCCAGTCCCTGCTGCTGACAAACATCCCCATAGCATGATGCTGCCACCACCATGTTTCACTGTGGGGATCGTGTTCTTGGGGTGATGGGATGTGTTAGGTTTAGCCAGACATAGCGTTTTCCTTGGTGGCCAAAAAGTTAAATTTTAGTCTCATCTGACCAGTGCACCTTCCTCCATACATTTGGGGAGTTGCCCACATGCCTCTTTGCAAACTCAAATTTTTATCACTAAGTAATGTTTTTTTTCTGGCCACTCTTCCATAAAGCCCAGCTCTATGGAGTGTAGGGCTTATTGTGGTCACATGCACGGATACACCAGTCTCTGCTGTGGAACTCTGCAGCTCATTCAGGGTTACCTTTGATCTCTGTGCTGCCTCTCTGATTAATGCCCTCCGTGCCCGGTCTGTGAGTTTTGGTGGGCGGCCCTCTCTTGGCAGGTTTGTTGTGGTACCTTTCCATTTGATGGTGATGGATTTGATGGTGCTTCGGGGGATCATCAAAGATTTGGATATTTTTTTATAACCCAACCCAGAATTGTACTTCTCAACAACTTTGTCCCTGACTTGTTTGGAGAGCTCCTTAGTCTTCATGGTGTGATGCCTCTTGCTTAGTGGTGTTGCAGCCTCTGGGGCCTTTCAGAAAAGGTGTGTTTATACTGACAGATCATGTGACACCTAAGCTGGGTACACACTGGCCGACATATTGGCTGATCAATTGATCGGCCAATATATCGTGCCCCTGTCAGCCAGCGTGTACAGATGATATGTCTGTGAACAACGTCGTTCACAGACATGTCGCATTGGCTGTGCCGCACAGCCAATGAACAGATATGTCTGCAGACATATCTGTCCATCGGCAAGTGTGTACGGGTGATCAGCTGATCGCCCGTACACAGGGGTGCAGAGAGAGGGGGTTAGCCGCGAGCGGGTACTACTTACCCGACTCTGGCACAGCTCCCCATCCACAGCAGCGCTGCTGTGTGCTGGGCTGCACTGAGAGACTGTCCGAGGCTGCTAAAGCAGCAGCCCGAGCAGTCTCCTATGCCGAAGGGGGGGAGCGATCACGCAGATCGCGCACCACATTGGCTGTGCGCTGGGCTGAGGGGCACAGAGCACCCCCCCTCCCCAGCTCCGCAAATGGGTTTTGTTTTTTTTGATTAGGCCACGCCCCCCGGCCGCCGGGACCCGCTGCAGCACAGATGATGGTCGTTCAGTGTGATCACTTGATCTGCAGATATATCTTTCAGGTGTGCACCCACCTTTAGATTTCACACAGGTGGACTTCATTTCACTAATTATGTGACTTCTGAAGGTAATTGGTTGCACCAGAACTTTTAAGGGGCTTCATTACATTGATTACATATGCACATGCCAATTTTCAGAATTGTATTTAGAAAGATTCTTTTTTATATATATTTTTCTCATTCACTTCACCAAATGAGACTACTTTGTGCAGATCCAACACATAAAATTCAGATAAAAAAAAAAAAAATTACAGGTTGTAATGTAACAAAAAAGGTAAAAAGCCAAGGAGGTAAATACTTTTGCAAGGCACTGTATATTATGATTATGATAATCTAATACAAAATATCAAAATAGAAGACTTCTCCCATGTATCTGACCAATAGGGCTAGGATAATTAGTATTGATCCCGTGAGTCATGTGATCGCTATTCCAGTACTAGAGTCTATTCATTTATTTTTAAAACAGCACTGCATTAAGCAGGCAACACGCTACAGTGTACATTAATGAAAACTGCTGGTGATGGTGATGCACTCAGTCAAACATTTGCTTTTGTTCTGAATTGTATCAGTTTGGTTGCTATGGACACAACTCATTGTTATCCGTGCAACTGATTTTATAAATGTGTGCCATTGTGTTTCTATGTTGAATATGCCATAACACACTAGAGCATGATATATAAAACGGGACATATGTTTTAAATGAGACACTTTGGGCTTGAGCAGAGCCGCACACATTGCCGATGTTCACGCAATTAAGTGATTTTTTACAACTGTGCATGTGTGAGAAATTCTAAAATCTCCTACAGTGCATCCATTACCCTGGGTGTACGCACAAAGATGCTGCTGTGATCAATTCAGACGGTATCAGAAGTGTGGCGGAAAGTGATGGGCAGTGACAGGGAGGTTGCTAGTAGTGCACGCACAAATGGGGTCTGTTCAGTAGTGTATTATAGGAGTGTTGCCGGTGTGTCAGTGCAAGCGGCTGCACTCACAGGCGCACAGCTGCAAGCATAGGAGGCTGTAGTCAGATGAGCACACTGCATCTGTCATTGGGCTGGTTAAATTTTGAGGGTGCAACCCATGGTGGCATATAGGAATGTACCAATCATTATAACATCGTGCATGAGCACTAGAAATGGGCGTCTCACTCCTTGCTTATTTGGCCACATGGATGTACACAAGGGAAGGAGTATGTATTCCATGTGCAATTGCATTCACATCTAAAACAACACCTTATCACACGTTTTGCTTTTTTCTCATCCTCTGACAATAAAGTGGTCATTAATAATATCAAAGAGTTATTCTTAAATGTTCACATTCCACAATGGTAGATCTTGCACTAGCCCTGGGGGTGTAAATGCGTGAAGATGTCAGTATAAGATAGTGCTTTCCAGAATACATGGCTTATTCTTTAAAGGAATGTTGCTTTGGCACGTAATGTTCTTACTGCCACAATCTTAACCATTTCAATGCTGAAGGCTTGTAGTCACGTTTTATCACTAGTTTTTTCTGGACTTAAAGAACAAATGTCAGGATAGATATGGAACATAATATATACGTACAATCAAAGAGAAGAGAACTTTGTCAAATGTTTTACTAGAAATATTATTTTGTTTTTGTTTGTTTTGTTGTTTTTCTTTAGTCACTCTTCCTTGTTAATACTTTGTACAATACCAGTATAACAGCTACAACAGTGACCCCTGCAGGCTGTATTAATGATAAAGCGCTGAGGACATTCTTTCAGCAACATTCCCAGGAAAGCCCTAGCTGGACAGTGTTGAGCTCATTCATTAACGTTGTGTCACAAGAAAATCCTAAAACGTCACAAACTAAGCATTTTGTAGACCATAGCAAATCTGCACAGCCATTTCCCATAGTGTAACAGCTTATGGGGCAGGAAGCTGAGTGACAGCACAAGTGGTAGTCCTCTAAATGTAAAATTGCGCCATTGAAGACAGTGGGCTATTATTTATAGGCAGTATTTAGCTATTTGAGTGCAAAGCTTTTTACATTTATTTGTGTTCCATTGGCAAAATATAGTGCTTAGTGGGCTGAGGAGTGTGAAATAGGTAATTGTGACGTGTAAAAGTGTTTAGCTGTACAGTATGTATGTAGTATCAGTGTGTGTAGGCCTCACCATTGGAAGTGGACAGCATAGTGTAATGTGCAATGATCCTGTGCTATGGATAGTAGAGTGGGGAGTAAGAACATATAGTGGGTGGTGTGCATTAGTTCTACAGTATAGAACTGATGCAGAGTAAGTATAACAGCAGTCGGTGCAGCGTATTTTACATGAATTAGCACTGCACATATCCAGAAGGCAAACCCAGCACATAGAAATTCTTACTAATGGGAAGGGGAAGTGTCTTGTAGACGGAGTACAGTACGTTTCCATGTGAATGCTAACTCATGCACATGTTACACACACTGATGCAAAGTGAGTAATATGTCAGTATGTGTAGCATAACTTTAGTGATGGAAGGAACTTTCTGATTGCTCAGAAAGTAAATGCACCCCCACTCTCTTACACGGATTTGCACATACCAGATCTTACAGCTGGAGAGACAAAACTGAGGTTAGAAGGAGCGTTCTCACTTAAGCAATGTTCAGTGATGGTGTATTCATGTTAGGAGGCGTTTGATTTGCATTTGCTTCAGGGCAGTTGCAGAAGTACACTTGTAGTAAAGTAAGCACATATGCTGCCAATGCTAAGGCATATGCATCTCAGGATGTGTATGGCTGTGCCTATATATGGAAAGTGCTATGTTTTGTGCACTCCTTTATTATGCCATATATGCCTTTTTGCTGCCAACTCTGCGTCAGCCCTGCAGTGAGCACATCACGTACACATTACACACAGAGGGGCTGACTAAGAGGAGGGAATCTGATACATCAGTTTGGCAAGTGCATTTCACCTTATACTGTCGTGACAATGGCTTTAAATGGATACTGCTTAATTATAGCTTTTTATGAGAGGCCATATGTGGTACTGAAGGCCTTAAGGTGGGTACACACTGAACAACCATTGTCTGCATGCTGCAGTGGGTTGGACTGGCCTGGGGGTGGACAGTGGACATGGCCTAATTGCAGAAGGCGTGGCCACACCCCCTTATAGAAATAAAAAATTATTTGTGGCGCTGGGGAGGGGGGTGCTGTGTGCCCCGCAGCCTGGAGCACAGGTAATGGAGGGCACGATCAGCGTGATCGCTCCCCCCGTTTGGCATAGGAGACTGCTCGGGCTGCTGCTTTAGCAGCCTCGGACAGTCTCCCAGTGCAGCCCAGCACACAGCAGCGTGTGCTGAGCTGCTGTGACCTAAGAGGGTGGGGGAGCGGTGCCAGACCCCAGTAATTAGTACTTACTCCCCCCCCCCCTCTCGGCGCCCCTGTGTACACTTGCCGATGAACAGATATGTCTGCAGACATCTGCTCATCGGCTGTGCAGCACAGTCAATGCTATATGTCTGTGAACGACATTGTTCACAGACATATCATCTGTACACACTGGCCGATGGGGGCACGATATATTGACCGATCAATTGATCGGCCAGTGTGTACCCAGCATTAGGTTGAGCCTAGTAATTGAGGCAGGTGTTCAAACTAACCTTTGGATGCTGGTTATACAGCATTTTAACATGACTGTGCTTTTGGTGTATACTTATCATAGGTAATATAGTCAAGGGAAAGTTAAAGTGAACAGTAAATGATCTGGAATGGGGGATTATGAGTAAGAGGTGGCTGTAATGCAGGACAGATAGTGACTAGTGGGTTTGGGGATATGGTGGCGGGCCATGACTGAGTGTCATGGGTGGATAGGTTTGTGGATTACAGCAAGCTGATGTGGGGAAAAAAGTATCATTGTGATGGAGGAACAGAGTATGGAGAATGTGAATTGGGCAATTTTCATGATGTATATAGAGGGTTAGAACAAGAACCACATACAGTAATAAACCCTTTCCTCAGCTTTTTTGCCGAAGACGGAGTTTATCATCGCTTATTCCTATCTAAGTAAAGAGATCCCACAGATAAATGACTGCTTTCTCTTGTGGTGCCTCTATTTTTGAAATTTACCACATCCCCATAGCCTCCTGTGCGATCTGCGCAGTCTGCTCACGTTGTCAGGCAGCACTAAGTGACGCCTAACTGGAGAGGCATTGTTTTATCCCCTTTGATCAAATGCATATGTACATGCTCATTTCACTGTAAGCCTTCACCTCTGCATAGGAACAAGGGCCCTCATTCAGAGCCACTCGTAAGCGGCAGTACGCTCGTTCCGAGCGATGTTCGCACATCTGCGCATGCGTACGGTTTTTAGTACGCATGCGCGAACCAGTCAGTGCGGCCGAAAATCGTTTGTTCGCTATATAGCGAATGCCTGCTATTTTGAGTGACAGAGGGAGGCGGATGTGGGTGGTAACAGGGGAAGGTGCTTGAAAACGGGGGTGTGGAATTAGATCGCAGGCGTGCTTAAAGGTCAAAACGGGCGTTTTAAGGGAGTGCATAATTAATACAGCAGCGTCATTGACCACGTCACTTGTTTTTTTTTTACTCCGAACTGCTCGCAAAATAGCGGTTGAAAAAACCAGCCACAAGAATAGCGAGCAGTTCATACGCTGTTCGATGTACTCGATTAATCCAATAAATAGCGGACATGACGTAGGATGCGAGCGGCCAGAAGGCGTGTTTTTCAAAATTACAACCGCAAGTTTTGCTCGCTCGTTCAGACTTAGAGGCGTGAACAGACCGCAATTAGCGAACGGTTCATTTGAATAGCCACCCCTTGTTTTAGAACGAACGACCGCAAATAGCGAGCGGCTCTGAATGAGGGCCAAGGTTTTCTCAGAGAGGAGCCTGCAGACTGATAAATTGCTTACAAAAAAATAAAACAAAATTGCTGCAATATTTGGTAATATGAACTGTTAATTTTCCTGGGGACATAGCAAATATTAAGAAATTAACCCCAAATTGAAGTGAGATCAATCTGTGGTATGTGAGGTGAAGAGAGAATGGTCACTGGCTAACAAAGCCTATGTGCAATGTTTCCTAACTGTCTATATTAGAGGTTCCCAAACTCGGTCCTCAAGGCACCCTAACAGTCCAGGTTTTAAGGGTAATACTGCTTGAGCGCATGGGGGCTTAGTGCTTGATTCACTAACGTTCACAACTGCGAATACGCACGCAATCGGCCGATTATTGCGTTCTGCGTATGCATCGCAGTGCACATGTGCGAACCAGCCACTGCAATCAGGACTGTGATCGCAGTGACTACGTGCATAGGCAAACGCCGGTTTCCGTCTGCCTGGAAACCCCCCTCCCCAGCCCACACCATGACCACAATAGAAATAGTAATATAATGGAATTTTACTAGCGCTGCATGTTCTTCTCGGTATCCTAAATGAAATAAATAGCACCACCTGTGAATCTTTTAACATGTATCAGCTAGTAATAAATACACCTGTGCACCAATTTGGAGATCATGAAAACATGCACTGTTAGGGATGCACTGCTATAGAGCCCAACATGTACATATATGTTCAGGGCAGTGCTAGGTTCTTCTGCTGCTCCACCAAATTCCCGGACTTGTTCCCATGCCCTGGCATGGTGCTCACATCTAAAATAAAAACATTCAGCTTAGGCAGGATGTCCCTACTGCCGCATTTAATGGCTTACTGTGATCGCTGGCCCTATATATACTGGAATTATGACACACAATACACTTTGTATGATGCATATTAAAGCTGGATAAGTGGTAATTATGCCCTCTTCATGGACTGGCCATACTCACTCTAAAATCAAGCATTTGGAAACCCCCCGCTAGAAATCCTGCGTTTGCCACTGACGCAGATCCATCGCAGAGTGATTGACAGGAAGTGCTGTTTGTGGGTGGTGACAGGGAGGTGGTCTGCGAAATGCAGGTGTTCCAGTGCGTACGAACGGCGTTGCATGGGCGTGCATAAATTATCCACAGCGATGGCCTACGCAGCCTGAGGCCTGATAGTGTGCGTTGAAGTTAGTAATTTCTCAGTAAGGTCTGACCTTGTGCAAGTTGCGCGTGGCTGCGATAATACTCGATTGTACCGATGGTTTCGCAGTCTTGCTAAACATTACGGATGTGTGTAGTGCTGCGAGGGCATGGCTTTCACAGTGGATTAGCATACTATCGCAGCTGAATTGCGTGCGTAATCACTATTGCATACGCAGTTGCGATCCATAGTGAATCAGGCTCTTAATTAGTACCTCAGTTTTGTTATTTAACCATCTGTGCAGGATTTCCTTAAAACCTGGACCATTAGGGTGCCTTGAGTACCGAATTTGGGAACCTCTGGTCTATATATCCATTTTATTTGGATTCAGCAAGAAATATGTAATTGTTTACAAGTTACATTTCCCAAATCGTAATGTAATAAAAAAAGAAAATAAACTGGCGTAAATATGTTCAAGGTGAGCAGACTTCAGTATAACATACACACATTCAGACAATGTTCAGTCTCATGACAGGTGCCGCGGTCCTCTAGCATGCTGGGGAACGCGGCATCTGATATAGGGGCCTATGTATCAAGCTGTTTTTTACATGAAATTATGCAGAAACTGCTATGTACTAATGACACAATGCAGGAGATTTCTGTGAATCTCCAGCAAAGTGCTAATTAGCACTGCAAATCGCAGTCCCCATTATTATCAATGGGGACTATGATCTGACCCTTATGTATTAACTCCAAAAGCATAGCTTTTCGGAGTTTAGCCCCGGTAGTTACACCCTTTAGATGGTGTAAACTGCTTTAAGCCTATGGAGATCTTTTGATCTCTCTCTCGTAGCCCACGACCAGCTCCGGAAGCTGACACTGTGCGCACACATAGTGACAGCTTCCTTTGGCGAAATCTTTCACTTTTCTGAAAGACTACTACAATTTGCTGGGAATATAACTCGCTGGGACAGCGGTTACCACAGCCACTGCCCCTGCGAATTCCCCTTTGTACATAGAGGGGATAATTTAATTGAAACTGAAAATATCCCCGGCGATATGGATAGATAATAATTGCAGCATGTCTGCTATTATTAGTACATAGACTCCATAGTGAGCTGAGATGGGTGCTACTCCAGTGGTAGTGTCTGATGCCCTGTATTAAATGGCGTAACTGAATGTTTCCAAGTTTAGCTTCCAGGATATAATCTTTATATACGGTACTTTAAACCCATCCTTTTTTTATCACAAACATAATTTGCACCCTAAATGATGGGAAATACTAGCGTAGTAGCTTTTCTGGATGACTTTGAGTTCTTTGCATTTGTGGAATGGGTATGCGGTTTGATTCCAGTCAGCGGCAGGCCGACAAGAGCAGAGTTAGAAGCAGCGGAAGCCCGACAGCGCTGGAAATCCCGATCGTGGATAGGTAAGTATCTACTAACCTAACCCCCCTAACCCTAACCCTCCTTAGGGGTGCCTAACCCTAACTTCTCCCCCAAGTGCCTAACCCTAACCACCCCCTTCCCCGTTGCCTAAACCTAAGTCCCCCGGAGGGGTGCCTAACCCTAAGTCCCCCCCCCGGGGGTGCCTAACCCTCCCGGGGGGGTGCCTAGCCCTAAGTCCCCACCGGGACCCCTAAACCTAACCCACCCCCCCCCGCGGTTGTCCGCTTGCGGCGCCCGGCATCGCTACGATCGGGATGCCGGGCGCCGGTCTCCCGGCATTGAGGAAATGCGGGCGTCTACATCTAGATGCCCGGCATTTCACCCTTGCCGGGATATGACAGTGGGAAAGCCGGCTGTGGGTATTTAGGCAGTCGGCTTCCCGATTGCTTCCCGCATTTGTTGCACAATTTTTACAATGTCAACCAAAACAAACTTAACTAAATACAATTTGCATGTAGTCCATAGATGTTTAACATGTTGGGGAAATTTAAAGTATTATACCATGACCCACTTAAAAGGTGGTGGCAGAGTTCAAGCTTTGCATAAATTAATTAGGATGCCTTTCTGTACATTCATTTTAGGAGGTAAGACAACTCCTTTGCTCAAATAACATGCACACCCAGTGCTTACTGCATTTGTTTCTTGTTATTTCACCAAGCCCTATTATAAACAAAATAAGATGTTTATCTATATCTCATACAAATTAATGAAGGTATTAAGATTTGATTATTGTAATAAAAATAAGACTGATGGAGTACAGTTTATCTAGGCTTGCCATATCATCCCTTTAATTCGGGACACACATGAAGTACACAGATTCGGTGGCTGGCTGACTTTGAGTCCCCATTTCACCTGGTTTTAATCAGCCACAGATCCTGCGTAATTCACATGTGTCCTGAATTAAAGGGATGATATGGCAAGCTTAATTTAGTATATTTGCTTGGATGCTAACAAACCGTGTCTGGTATTGAACCAACCTGTCTGTGTTTATTTCTGAAGATGTCACCTAGTCCTCCTGCTTTAGAGCCACTGACTAAATTCGGGATTAATGAGTAGAATTCCAGTGTCATAGTAACAAGCCGCTTTGTATTTGTCAGTAAAGCCTTTCAAGTGGAATATAATGTAAAATCTACATTTGTATAATGCTTGCTCTATATTTATCCGCCCTCATGTCAGGCCATGACTTATTCCTTGTCACTTTATAGCACTGACTCATCAAGCTAGTTTGGGTTCTTTGCCACATACCATAACAGGAAGTGATGTTCTGTATCTTTTACAATAACATTTTCCATATGTCATGTGGTTGGTGCATATAATTGTATGCAAAACAGACAAGTGTTTGCTGTAAATCTATAGTATTGTTAATCCTGTATAATGATCTTGCAGTGTAAATAGTAGGTCATAAAACTGCAGCACTGACAGTCAGTTGTACAGCATAGGAGGATCGTAGTGAACCTGTGCTGTAGATGTAATAGACTGATTGTGTTATAGTGATAACACTAGTACTGAACTGTCGGTTGGGATATTAAAAGTAATTTACATGCGGCAAGATATGCAGTTGCACAGGGGATTTCAGTTGCACAAATGTGCCTGTTTGCTATAAGGCGGACACTACACCTACATTACTGTTTATGGAACTGACCCTGACCAGTGTCATATTTTGCTGTCCCAAATGGAAATTTATTAAATGTATCTAGAAACAATGAAATTGTAATTTCATGTGTTGTGATTATGTTATGGAACACAAGATATTAGGCAACATGTAGCCTTTATGTTTATTAAGTGTATTTTGTTTAATTAACAACATGGTGACCTGTGAATGACCCTTGCTGTAATGTCCAGCTGCAGGGTTAAATATTTGTCTGAGAAGGTGTCATGTGAGGGTGAGGCTGGCAGATTTATGTATAACCCATTAGGACTGCCAGCAAATGATCCAATAGACAGGGGAGTGTCATCCCTCTATTCCTGAGTGACCGCATGCTCTGAACAAAGGGCCATAAACACTAATTAGCATCTATACTAGCCAGTGAGCTATGTTTCTATGTAGAAGGCCAGGATTGCCCACCTACGGGTGCAGCCCAACTCAGAGAAGCTGAGACAGCCCACACTTCTTCCCCAACCACAGTCACTGGCTGTGATTAGCAATCTTAACAGGATCGCCTACCAGCCTGCACACATTGCAGCCCTACAGTAAGTCCCCCCGTCTCTTCCCCTTCTCTAAGGCAGCAATAATGGGCGGTCCACAGAAACACCGAACTCCTGCTGCTGGCTTCATTTCTTGAAGTATTGTATATGAAGGGATGCAGTTTTATACAGTAAAACAAATACTTTACTGTGTTAACAAATGTTTGTGTGTTAATAAAGTTATACTAAATCAGTTTAAATAGCTATTATTTATATATGGCCTGCTTCAGAGTTGTACACTAATGCTACCGCTGCTGCTTCTGTGTACGCAGCTGCTATTCGAAAATAGCAGAGGCCAGGAGATCTGCTAAGCCACCCACCTGCAGCTTTGCAAATCCTGAGTGAGTGTATGGTAGCTCAGAATGGCTGTGGGAACGTAGATGCCGGAGCCATATTTCTTGTGTACGGGATCGCAGACGCAGGGTGTGACACGCCCCCAAAACAATTGCAACACATCTCGTCCTTTTCTGCCACTCCCAGTTACCTCCCCCAAACACTCCCTGACTATCAATCACACTGCAAAAAAAGTCGCTGCGTGCGACTACGGTAATGTACCTTGCCGCATGTGCAGTGTGGCTTAGACACATGCACGGTTTACTGATAATCGCTCAACTCTGTAAACATCGGCATTGCATACAGCTACATTTATAAAAATAATATTTGCCAGCTAAGTGCTTAAAGAGCATTTTACACAAATCTAGTAGCCATGACTGATGCTTTAAGGGACCTTCTTTCTCCCCATTTTTTCTAACCCAACTCCCCTATAAATGAATGTCTGATTACAAAGTAAAGCACTACCTAGAATTTGGAAGTGATGTGGCATAGACATAAGTGGAGAGTGGCGATTTTAGTACATATATCGGACAATGTCTTATCTGGAATGTCAAGTAGAATAGTGGTGCTTCAAATACATTGCTGGCTACATACGGAAGGCCTTTCTGTAAAAAATTCTATTTCTACTTCAGGGTCCATAGGGTATCCACAGGATACCTTGGGGTATAGGTGTGACGTCAGTCATCGGGCACCAAAGAGTTAAGCTTTCAGCCTCCCAGGATGCACTAGCCTCCTATACCCCGCCCCCGAGCCAAGGCACCTCAGTTTAGTTTGGTGCCCGGCCGGAGTCGGGTGCACCTGTCGGAGTGGGGGCTAGAAGAGCCCCTGAAGCTTTCTTCTATGCAGCTGTGGCTGCACATCTGGATGTACAGCATGGACAGTCAGTCCTGACGTCCATGCTGTCTTCCCTACACCCCCGCCGGTACCAGAATGCCGGTACCGATCCGGGGATGCTGGTGAGCATCTGGGATCACAGCTAGCAGTGACCCCAGATGTTCCGGACCATGGCCGGATTTAAGGGGGACAAAGGTAAGCAGCGGGGTCCCGCGGTGGGTCCCCGCTGATCACATGGTCCTGAGTCCCCAGGCAGGGGGCTCCCTGGGGACTGGCTGCAGCGTGGAGCCAGGCGACCAACCTGCGCTTCCACTACCCCCTGGGATAGCGGACCGCAGCAGAGCGGTAGCGCTGTGGCGTCCCAGGGGTTAAATGCATGCCAGGGGAGCGCACCTTCCCTGTCTCACAGCCGGCGCCTCCCCCGCTGCACACAGCCCTCTCTGCACGCTGCCGACTGGTCCTGTGGCAGCGCTCCTCCCCCAGGCCAGCCTCCTCTCTGCTCCTCGGCGGCCATCTTCCTCTGAACGCATGGTGAACGCTGCTGGAAGCCTGGACGGAAGCATCGTGGTCTGGGTCCCCCCGCATACCTCTCCTCCGATTTGGGTCAGGTCTGTGTATGCTGCGCTGTGTCCTACCAGGCCCTGTGTCTGCGTAGTTGATTGATCAGCGCTGTTAGTGCAGGAATTGATATTTCTTTTCATTGTATGTGACTGTGCTAGCGCTGCTGCCTGTAACTTTTCTTCTAAACTGTCAGCTTTATTACTATCCCTGTTCTTTCTGCTAAGCCCTTGCGGTGCGGTGCTGCAGGGTTGTCTCTCACCTATTTGATATATAATTGGTGAGAGGGGTCACATACTTGGTGCCATCATGTCTGAAAGTGATTTTCCTCTCTGGCTACAGTGTACTACGTGTAAAGTACCGTTAGCGGAGGGGGAGGGTAGCGCGGAGGGCCTCTGCCGGCAGTGTTTGTCCATGGCGTGGCCTCTTACGGTTACAGCACCGGTACAGGAGCCGCCCTGGGCTTGTTTCGCTCAGGCGCTTACAACCTTAGTGGGCCAGTTAGCTCTGCAACCCACGTTTACACTGATGGGTTTGTCCCAGCAGTCAGTGTTGTCGTCACCCATGCAGGGTTTCCCACGACAATTGGTGGTACCCCACAGTCTCCCTATTTCCCTGCTCCCGGTTTCTCAGGAGCCGGCGTGGGTTAACTCCCTGACGAGTTCTGTACAGCACTTGTCGGATGTGTTGCAAGGGGAGTCTGTGATCCGGCCACATAAACGGCCGGTGGCGTCTCTGTCGGCTCCTTATGAGGATGACGAGGGGACGTCTGATGATGGGGAGATTCTGGATCCTTACGATCAGGAACCTCTCCATACTAAGGACGCTGACGCTAAGTCCAAGGTATATATTCCTGGACTTATTCGGGCAGTCCGCACAGCCTTGGTGATTGAGGACGAAGTTCCCCCAGCTGCTAAATCTAAGTACGCCTTTTTTAAAGATGTGAAGGGCAATGCCACAGTCTTTCCTCTTTCAGGCCAGTTAGTGGACCATTTAGAGGAGGCGTGGAAACAGCCTGGCAAAAGATACCAGCCGCAGAGGCGCCTGGCGGTGGCTTATCCGTTCGCGGATAATTATTTTGCAAAGTGGGAATCCCTTCCACAGGTGGATTCTCACTTGACCCGTCTTGTCCGTAGTGCCACATTGCGATGCCATCCATGTCCTCCCTTAAGGATGCTACGGACCGCAAGGTGGAGATCTGCCTGAAGTCCGCTTATTCCCTTGCGGGGGGGGCAGCACGACCGGCTATGGCCATTTGCTGGGTTGCCAGAGCGATGGAGCGCTGGGCGGATTCATTAGAGGCATCTTTTGATTCCGACTGTCCGGCCGAGTTGATTGGTAATCTCCGTGATTCGGCCACTTATATCAACGAGGCGGCCTTAGACATTAGTATTCTGGTGTCTAGAATTTCTTCAGCAGCGGTGGCTGCTCGTCGCACCTTGTGGCTGCGATCCTGGAAGGCGGATGCAGATTCCAAAAGGGGTCTGGAGGCGTTGCCATTTACCGGAGAAGTTCTCTTCGGTCCGGATCTGGATAAGATTGTGGCCACACTGGCGGCAGCCAAATCAGCTTGTCTCCCGTCGGCCGCTGCTCCTTCTGGTTCTGGACCATCGTCCTTTCGGTCATCTAGGGCCCATGGCAGGCCCAAACCACAGTCTTTTCCTCGACAGGCTGGCCCTAAGAAATCGGCCAAGCCCCGGAAGCAGGCATGGAGTACCAGACGTCCGGCCCCCAAGCCAGATGACAAGCCTGCGGCCTGACGGTCCGGGCCTCCCTTTGGGGGATCCCAAAGTGGGAGGCCGCCTGCTGCAGTTCGCCCAGTGTTGGTCGGTCACTACGACAGACACTTGGGTTCTTGAGGTGGTCTCCCACGGGTACGCCCTCTCCTTCCGGCACAGACCCCCGGCTCGATTCTTCACCACGGGTCTACCATCACACCGGAACAAGGCTACGGAGCTGCGGAAGGTATTGCACACTATGCTCCAGGCTGGAGTTATAGTGCCTGTTCCATTCTCCCAGAGGGGCCAGGGTTTCTATTCAAATCTTTTTTTGGTACAGAAACCCAATGAGTCGTATCGTCCGATTCTCAACCTCAAAGCTCTCAACAGGTCTTTGCGGGTACCGAAGTTTCGGATGGAGACCCTACGGTCCATCATTCTGGCGCTGGAACCAGGGGACTACATGGTGTCATTGGACATACAGGACGCTTACCTGCATGTCCCTATTCTTTTGCGCCATCAACAGTTCCTCAGGTTTGCAATCCGCAGCGACCACTTCCAGTTTCGGGCGTTACCTTTTGGCCTGGCGACAGCACCATGTGTGTTCACCAAGGTGATGGCGGTCATGGCGGCTTCTCTGCGGCTGCAGGGAGTCCGCATGTTGCCGTACTTGGACGACCTTTTATTGGTGGCAGGATCTCCAGAGCTCCTTCTACGCCACTTGGGCCTGACCATTGCGCTACTGCAATGGCACGGCTGGATAATCAACTGGCAGAAGTCCACTCTAATCCCGTCTCGGAGGATTCTGCACCTCGGAGCCATATTGGACTCAGAACAGCAGAGGATCTTCGTGACGGAGGAAAAAATCTCTGCTTTACAGTCGAGGGTGCGCAGTTGTCTGCTCAGTCGCCGGGTGTCTCTACACTCGGCGATGAGGTTACTGGGCTCCATGGTGTCGGTGTTCGACATGGTGGAATATGCCCAGTTTCACTCCAGACCTCTGCAGCACCTGATTCTGTCCAAGTGGAACGGGCTGCCGCAGTCTCTGAAGTCCCAGACAGTTGTGCTCACCCCGGAGGTTCGCCTGTCCCTTGCCTGGTGGTTACAGAAGACCCATCTCAGCGGGGGACGTCCGTTCTGGGTTCCAAATTGGGTCCTGTTGACAACGGACGCCAGTCTTCGGGGCTGGGGAGCAGTTTCGGGTCCACACTTGTTCCAGGGCAGGTGGACGCCGACAGAAGCGGAGCTTCCAATCAATATCTTGGAACTCTGTGCGGTCTTCAATGCTCTCCAGCAGGCACATCGGGTTCTCCAGGGTCGCCCGGTACAGGTCCAGTCGGACAACGCTACCACCGTGGCCTACATAAACAGGCAAGGAGGAACCCGAAGTCGGGCGGCTCTCGTGGAGGTCTCTCGGATCCTGGTATGGGCGGAGCGCAATCTTCCGGCCATATCAGCGGTCTTCATTCCGGGAGTGCTAAATTGGGAGGCGGACTTTCTAAGTCGCTAGGACGTTCATCCGGGGAAAATGGTCCCTGCACCCGGACGTTTTTCAACTGCTGGTGGACAGATGGGGTCTTCCAGAGATCGACCTCATGGCGTCCCGGCACAACAACAAGTTGCCGGTGTACGGGTCTCGCACAAGAGACGAAGGGGCGTCTCTGGTGGATGCTCTGTCCGTCCGGTGGACGTTCCGGTTCGCATACCTGTTCCCTCCGGTCTCCCTTCTTCCACGGGTAATCCGGAAATTCAAAAAATTCAAACAGGAAGGAGGGACGCTCCTGTTGATAGCTCCCGCGTGGCCCAGATGGCACTGGTTCTCAGACCTTCAGGGTCTGTCCGTGGACAGTCCTCTGCGGTTGCCGCTATGACCGGACCTTCTGTCTCAGGGTCCTTGCCTTCACCCGGACCTGACTCGGCTGTCTTTGACGGCGTGGCTGTTGAGACGGCCATGCTGAGGTCCCGGGGGTTTTCCAGCTCGGTAGTGCGTACCATGTTGCGAGCTCGGAAACCGTCTTCCGCGAGGATATACCATCGCGTGTGGCATACGTTCTTCCAGTGGTGTCGACCGAGAGGTTATGCACCGCGGGAGTTTCGTCTGTCTTGGATTCTCGCCTTCCTACAAGCGGGACTAGATCATGGGCTTCGCCTTGCTTCTTTGAAGGTACAGGTTTCGGCCCTGTCTGTCTGGTTTCACCGTAGGATTGCTACAATCCCGGATGTGCGCACCTTTATGCAAGGTGTTCTCCGCATTCAGCCGCCCTTTGTTCCACCTGTGGCGCCTTGGGATTTGGCTGTGGTCCTGAGGGCTCTCCAAGGACCGCCGTTTGAACCACTGGGCTCAGTGGATCTTAAATGGCTGACAGCTAAGACTGTTTTCCTTCTGGCTATTGCTTCGGCCAGACGTGTTTCTGATTTAGGGGCTCTTTCTTGTAGATCCCCTTTCTTGGTTTTTCATGGGAACAGGGCAGTGCTCCGCACTCGGCCAGAGTTTCTTCCCAAAGTTGTTGCCCAGTTTCATGTTAACGAGGAAATCGTTGTTCCGGCCTTTAACTCACCGGGTCTTTCCGTGGGTGAGGCCTCTTTGGATGTTGTGCGGGCCTTAAGGACTTATGTTGACCGCACTTCTTCGTTTAGGAAGTCAGACGCTTTGTTTGTCCTCTATGGCTTCCGTAAAAAGGGTTGGCCTGCCTCAAAGCAAACTTTGGCAGCCTGTATCCGTATGGCTATTTCTGAAGCTTATCTTCATGAAGGCCTACCGGTTCCTCCTTCTCTGAAGGCTCATTCCACTAGGTCTGTGGGTCCTTCGTGGGCAGCTCGACGTGGTGCCTCTGCAGTCCAGATCTGCAAGGCTGCTACGTGGTCCTCTGTCCATACCTTCGTGAGGTATTACAGGTTTGACACCTTCGCCTCTCAGGATGCTTCCTTCAGGAGGCGGATTCTCCTTTCTGCACAGGAGCGTCCCCACCCTTAAAGGATACTGCTTTGGGACATCCCCAAGGTATCCTGTGGATACCCTATGGACCCTGAAGTAGAAAATATGAGATATGGTAAGAACTTACCCTTGTTATCTCTATTTCTACGAAGTCCATAGGGTTCCACAGGACTCCCGCCCTGTCGCACCTGTGCTGCAGATGGGCTTTGCTCTGGTCACCGGTTTTTCCGTCTCCCTCTGGTGAGAGTGATTCTTGTGTGTGTCCAGATCTTTCTTCTCTCTCTTCCTTCTCCTCCTCCGGCCTATGGCTTGGTAACTAACGGAGGTGCCTTGGCTCGGGGGCGGGGTATAGGAGGGGGACCTAGTGCATCCTGGGAGGCTGAAAGCTTAACTCTTTGGTGCCTGATGACTGACGTCACACCTATACCCCAAGGTATCCTGTGGAACCCTACGGACTTCGTAGAAATAGAGATAACAAGGGTAAGTTCTTACCAGATCTCATATTATAAATGTGTTTCTTCTAACTTTATGAATAGAGAAAACCTTCCAAAATGGGTTCTGTGTGCCTTTTAAATGCAGATGTCTTTATTTGACAATCAAGCATTTAGAATACATTAGAATACAGTTTTGTTAATTTTATAAGTGCTGAATCTAAAGTCAATTTGTGTGGACCATACTAAACTGGACAGAAATGTAATTAACAATTGGATGAATATAGATAGAACAGTTTCTTCTTCATTTAATCTTTCTAATCAGAACAGTAATATACAGTATATTATTTATTTATTTTTTTTATTAAAAGGTGCTTATCATCCTGAACGTCCCGGAAAACAGTCCTTTCTCTACAACAGTGATAAGAAATGGATTCCAACTTAAGCCACAAACAAAGCATGGCTCTGAGAGAGAACAACTGAAGTGCAGTCCTATTAAAGATGCATTGGCCGTTCTATTCATTCTAAATCTCCATGGTTATGTATTGTTTGTGCCTATGGGATTATCTGGATCTAAAGTCAAAGGGGCCTTTTTATTATTATTCACAAAAAGTCATGGAAAGTTACATTCTTTATTGCTTCATATCGCAGCGTTTCGGATTGCCTTGTCATGGCAATGCATCATTATTCAGGTGCCAGGACACAGGATGAGAAAAGAGCCCATACCGGTGAAGTCTGAAAAGTTCAGTGCTGATGCTTACTATGCATATCTGGCCTTTAGGCTTAGTAAGTGCTAGTAGATGAATGGGGATCTTTTGGATCATTCTACAAAATCTGTTGCAAAGTTGTAACCTACACAATGGCTAACACCATCTAAAGCCAAACTCCAAACAGCTAAGCAGCTTTTGGGATAATTAAAAGGGAGCAAAGCCCCATTTACCAAAGTACCCCCTTGCTAAATGGCCCAGATACTAAAAAATGTAACGACCCTTCAAAAACAGCGATTTTTGGATGGTTGTCCACATATTTTAGTACGATACATAGGCTCCATAATGTTGTATATCACAATTAATTGTTGCATTGGCACATTCAACACTGTTATTGTCTGTTTCTTCTATGCGGAGTGTGTTAACTTACATTTTATTCAACACAATGTAAATTGCAATGCATTTAATGATAGTCAGACCAAATGTTTGAAACAATTCCTCTATACAGTAATAGTTGAAATTAACCAATTGGTAAACTAACTCTGGTAGGAATGCTAATAAATACAGATTTTATCTTTTGATATCATACAAACTGGCTGATTTCATCATGACATGTACTTTAATTACCTAAGTAAGTGATGAATCAGAAAAATGTTTCTGTAGAAGTTCAAAGGAAACATGAGAAGGAACAAAGGCAAAGCGACACACTAAGTACTAATAAAAATGCATTCTGGCACATATCAGCAAGGGTGGAACTGCTGGTGCATCGTGCACCAGGGCAGAGGAAGCGTTCCTACAAGGTTAGCAGGCCCTGTATCCCTTCTCTAACGGTGACGCTTTGTTGGTTTTCAACACTGGACATAAAAATGTTTCATTGCAGATGTGAGTCAATAATTATTTTTTCATCCTCTCCTTTTCCCTCTCACAAGATGGTTTGGTTTGAGTCCGCTGTAGACTGTTTTATATTGCGAAAGAGAAAAGAAATGGACTAGCTGATAACCCATAAGTATAAGTGTGTCTGTGTGTTGTGTGAGGTTAAAAATTAAGGGCTAAGGGTGCGGGAGGTTAAAAAATGGAAGGATAGAAAGGTACGGAGAGCTAAGGTGGGAAAGGGTTAAAAAACACTGTACCCACCGTATATTTTTGCACCTGGATCCCCAATTCTTTAGTTCTCCCACTGATACTAACTACAGTAACTAAAGCTTGTATAAAACAAATCACATTTTCAGTTCTCAATGTTAAAATGATAGCATTGAAGGGATGTATGCTTAAACTGCAACTAGCCCACAGTATAGTGTTGTGCTGCTTCCTTGTTTTAGGGAGAAAAAGGCTTTTTTTGTATTTTTAATTCTCGTAAGATATGGTTATAACTCTTTCCACGTCAAGATATTCTCAGAGCATATTTTGATTCAAATACATACATATACACTATCTTTATTACAGGAGTCACTTTTGTGTGCTGAAATATTTTGTGACAAGTGTGCCTAGAAATGCGCTTTGCCACACAAGTTTGAGTCATTGTAAGTAAAAACCTGAGTCTTGATTCCTGGGACATCAGAGCTGCCATTGTTGATGACTTGCTGGGAAGAAAGAGGCTATGGACCTTCCCACAGAGTGAGGAATGCCTCTGTACACGTCTAACTTACTGTTTCATTTTAATAATCCCATTCTACAAGATGAAATCTTGCTTCTGCATTCCAATACAACACATGGCACACGCTTGCACCTAATGTGTAGATAGCAAAGAATATCCATCAGTTCCTTCTCCTATTGGACAGTACAACATTACATATCCCCACAGACATGGTTGGCGAAAGTTGTGCATAAGTAGACGTGTTGAGTCACAAAAGAGCATTTGTGTTGTAGGTTTGCACCTCCCTGGTACATAAAGGATCTTTCTTCTTTCATACTCCATGGCAACCCTTACAATAGTTATGAGTTTATTCTAGATAGGTAGAGACAGGTAGTTTTAACATGCACTCTGGAATGGTACAATGGAGCTCCTCCAGGCAGGCCGGTTGTGGTTTTTGTTTGGTCAAAATGTTAGGATTTGGTCCTAGTAAGCACCATTCCATACTACAGAACTGAGGACAGGGTCCGGTACCCAGGCACTATAGGCTGCTGCCTCAGGATCACTTTTGATAGATAAACATGTTTTCTAACCTGGACAGTCTTCTGATGTCATTTACATGCCAATATCATGCCAGTCATGTCTTATACAGGAAGCAAAGTGTTAAGCAGCACCGATGGATGTCTTATTAATATATATATATATATATATATATGTATATATAGCATCAAAGCGAGCGGCACTCAGAGGCAAAGCTGCCATCAGAAATTGTTAGGCCCAGGACTGCCAAAATGGGCAGGGCCCCCCTTCATATCCCTCAATCCCCCTTCTGCCCCTCCATCCACAAGCCCCCTACCCCGCCTACCCCACAACCCCCCTCATAGTGTCATCAGTATAAAATATTTGGAGTGCTGGTATCTTCTTCTGCAATATATATATATATATATATATATATATGATGTAAGATATAACATTATATGCATAGAACCTGGGATAAATATAGCCCAGGTGACATCTATAGTATTAAGCAATACATAGCAGGGAATGGTTGGCAGCACCTATGGCATATATAAAAAACAACCTATCTAGTTTGTTTTAGTCTTTATAGAGTTTTGTTAGGAAGTGAAATGTTGAACTAGATAGGTTGCTTTTTATATATGCCATGAGTGCCGCCCCAAACATTCCCTGCTGTGTGTGTATAAATATATATATATATATATATATATACATATTATATACATGTATACATATATATATATATACATAAACACACACACATACAGTCAGGTCCATAAATATTGGGACATTGACAGAATTTTCAGATTTCGGCCTCTATTCACCACCACAATGGTTTTGAAATGAAACAAACAAGATGTGCTTTAACTGCAGACTTTCAGATTTAATTTGAGGGTAATTACATCCAAATCGGGTGAACGGTGTAGGAATTACAACAGTTTCAATATGTGCCTCCCACTTTTTAAGGGGTCAAAATTAATGGGACTATCAACTCAAAAGCTATTTCATGGACAGGTGTGGGCTATTCCCTCATTATTTCATTATCAATTAAGCAGGTAAAAGGTTTGGAGTTGATTCTAGGTGTGACATTTGCATTTGGAATCAGTTGCTGTCAACTCTCAATATGAGATCCAAAGAGCTGTCACTATCAGTGAAGCAAGCCATCATTAGGCTGAAAAATCAAAACAAACCCATCAGAGAGATAGCAAAAACATTAGGTGTGGCCAAATCAACTGTCTGGTGCGTTCTTTCTTTTTAAGAATGTTCCAGAGAGCTCAGCAACACCAAAAGACCCGGAAGACCACGGAAAACAACTGTGGTGGATGACAAAAGAATTATTTCCCTGGTGAAGAAAAACCCCTTCACAAGTTGGCCAAATCAAGAACACTCTCCAGGAGGTAGATGTATATGTGTCAAAGTCAACAATCAAGAGAAGACTTCACAAGAGTGATTATAGAGGGTTCACCACAAGATGCAAACCATTGGTGAGCCACAAAAACAGGAAGACCAGATTAGAGTTTGCCAAACAACATCTAAAAAAGCCATTACAGTTCTGGAACAACATCCTATGGACAGATGAGACAAAGATCAACTTGTACCAGAGTGATGGGAAGAGAAGGAAAGGAACTGCTCATGATCCAAAACATACCACCTCATCAGTGAAGCATGGTGGTGGTAGTGTCATGGCGTGGGCATGTATGGCTGCCAATGGAACTGGTTCCCTTGTATTTATTGATGATGTGACTGCTGACAAAAGCAGCAGAATGAATTCTGAAGTGTTTCGGGCAATATTATATGCTCATATTCAGTCAAATGCTTCAGAACTCATTGGACGGTGCTTCACACTGCAGATGGACAATGACCCGAAGCATACTGCAAAAGCAACCAAAAAGTTTTTTAAGACTAAAAAGTGGAATGTTATGCAATCGCCAAGTCAATCCCCTGACCTGAATCCGATTGAGCATGCATTTCACTTGATGAAGACAAAACTGAAGGGAAAATGCCCCAAGAACAAGCAGGAACTGAAGACATTTGCAGTAGAGGCCTGGCAGAGCATCACCAGGGATGAAACCCAGCGTCTGGTGATGTCTATGCATTCCAAACTTCAGGCTGTAATTGCCTGCAAAGGATTTGCAACAAAGTATTAAAAAGTGAAAGTTAGATTTAGGATTGTTTAGTTTGTCCCATTACTTTTGGCCCCTAAAAAAGTGGGAGGCACATATAGAAACCGTTGTAATTCCTACACCGTTCACCTGATTTGGATGTAATTACCCTCAAATTAAATCTGAAAGTCTGCAGTTAAATCACATCTTGTTTGTTTCATTTCAAAGCCATTGTGGTGGTGAATAGAGGCCAAAATATGAAAATTCTGTCAATGTCCCAATATTTATGGACCTGACTGTATGTATATATATATATACACACACATTCAAAGTTATAGACCCTGGTGCCTATAATATAATAAAATGTAATTGATAACAAAAATAAGTAAACTACTGTGTGTCTTACTTTACTCATCTGTTAAGATAATCCCTTTTGAACACAGAAGAGCTGCACAGCACGTTTCTCCATATCATCCTCTGTGTGCCTCCTCTTCCCTGCAGCCTTTGCGCTGGCCGGCCAATCACTGAAAGCCTGCAAAGCCTCAGGCTACTACCTCGCTTTCTATTGGACGACCACCAGCATCCCAACAGTGCTCTGCGGCGCCGTCTGTATGACGGCAGTCAGGTCAGTGTGGCTACTACTGTAAGTTAGCTGGTGCGCTGGCTGGCAGGGGCCCTATCAGGGGGAGGGGGGTGCGGAGGTACTTGCCCCCAGAGTTTCCCCTGTATTCGGCCATGCGGCTGAGTAATAAGTGACTTACTAGTCACTTTTTTTCTCATTTTATTGTGCGACAGCGGCTGGGGGATAACACTGGACGCGGGCAGCTGAGTTATAGGCAGACGGGCGGGCCCCCCAAGTGTCCGGGCACGGGACTAAAGACCCGGCAGTCCCCCCCTGATGGTGGCCCTGCTCAGAGGACTTGAAGAAAGATTTAACACCAGGTCATGTTTCCGATGTTTCAATCTCCTTTATTGGAGATTTTCCTCAGGGACCATAACTTGTGTATACAAAACTTCACATTAAATATTCACTTACCTCTTAAAGGGGCATAGGTTATCATAATTCTAAATAAAAATAAATCACTTAAACAACAAAGCACAGTGTACTATACGAACTATGCGTGCTAGGGAAGTAGGAGATTCAGGACTTTCGGGCGGGGACCCACACTTGGCGGGCTTTGGTATCACATATAAGGTTAGTAATTTTTATTATATTTGCTATATGCCTTGACAAAGGGACACACTGGACCCGAAACATTGGTTTTAACACAAATACAGTTTTGACTTCTGTACAAAGTCTCCGAGTGCCACGGTTTATTTGGCTATTTTGCTATATATAATATATATATATATATATATATATATATATATACAGTCAGGTGCATAAATATTGGGACATTTACAGTATTTTCATATTTTGGCCTCTATTCACCACCACAATGGCTTTGAAATGAAATAAACAAGATGTGCTTTAACTGCAGACTTTCAGATTTAATTTGAGGGTAATTACATCCAAATCAGGTGAACGGTGTAGGAATTACAACGGTTTCTTTATGAGCCTCCCACTTTTTAAGGGGCCAAAAGTAATGGGACTATCAACTCAAAAGCTATTTCATGGACAGGTGTGGGCTATTCCCGCATTATTTCATTATCAATTAAGCAGGTAAAAGGTCTGGAGTTGATTCTAGGTGTGACATTTGCATTTGGAATCAGTTGCTGTCGACTCTCAATATGAGATCCAAAGAGCTGTCACTATCAGTAAAGCAAGCCATCATTAGGCTGAAAACTCAAAACAAACCCATCAGAGAGATAGCAAAAACATTAGGTGTGGCCAAATCAACTGTTTGGAACATTCTTAGAAAGAACGCACAGGAGAGCTCAGCAGCACCAAAAGACCCAGAAGACAACTGTGGTGGATGACAGAAGAATTATTTCCATGGTGAAGAAAACCCCTTCACAAGTTGGCCAAATCAAGAACACTCTCCCGGAGGTAGGTGTATATGTGTCAACAATCAAGAGAAGACTTCACAAGAGTGAATATAGAGAGTTCACCACAAGATGTAAACCATTGGTGAGCCACAAAAACAGGAAGACCAGATTAGAGTTTGCCAAACAACATCTAAAAAAGCCATTACAG
Source organism: Taudactylus pleione (assembly GCA_031769625.1). Taxonomy (NCBI): domain Eukaryota; kingdom Metazoa; phylum Chordata; class Amphibia; order Anura; family Myobatrachidae; genus Taudactylus; species Taudactylus pleione. The sequence goes on along the minus strand of JAUIMM010000007.1, from coordinate 21,723,443 downwards.
TTCTCGAACAACATCCTATTGACAGATGAGACAAAGATCAACTTGTACCAGAGTGATGGGAAGAGAAGAGTATGGAGAAGGAAAGGAACTGCTCATGATCCAAAATATACCACCTCATCAGTGAAGCATGGTGGTGGTAGTGTCATGGCGTGGGCGTATTGCTGCCAATGGAACTGGTTCCCTTGTATTTATTGATGATGTGACTGCTGACAAAAGCAGCAGAATGAATTCTGAAGTGTTTCGGGCAATATTATATGCTCATATTCAGTCAAATGCTTCAGAACTCATTGGACGGTGCTTCACAGTACAGATGGACAATGACCCGAAGCATACTGCAAAAGCAACCAAAGAGTTTTTTAAGGCTAAAAAGTGGAATGTTATGCAATCGCCAAGTCAATCCCCTGACCTGAATCCGATTGAGCATGCATTTCACTTGATGAAAACAAAACTGAAGGGAAAATGCCACAAGAACAAGCAGGAACTGAAGACATTTGCAGTAGAGGCCTGGCAGAGCATCACCAGGGATGAAACCCAGCGTCTGGTGATGTCTATGCGTTCCAGACTTCAGGCTGTAATTGCCTGCAAAGGATTTGCAACAAAGTATTAAAAAGTGAAAGTTAGATTTAGGATTGTTTAGTTTGTCCAATTACTTTTGGCCCCTTAAAAAGTGGGAGGCACATATAGAAACCGTTGTATTTCCTACACCGTTCACCTGATTTGGATGTAATTACCCTCAAATTAAATCTGAAAGTCTGAAGTTAAAGCACATCTTGTTTGTTTCATTTCAAAGCCATTGTGGTGGTGAATAGAGGCCAAAATATGAAAATTCTGTCAATGTCCCAATATTTATGCACCTGACTGTTTGTATATAGCTTAGGTGTACAAATAATAATAGAGCTACACCTAATAATTCTAAATGTCTCATAGGTTCTTTAGTGGAGTCCTTTCCACTACACACTTCCCGTATGCACGGTGGCAGCTAAATGTTCTTTCAAAAGGACCATTGTTGCGAGGTCCCAAACTAATTTCTGTAAAACAAAAGGTGAAAAACATGCGCCTCATAGTGTAATAACCCTTGATAACACTGGAACACAAAGGCAATAAATATGCGTACCATGTGAATTCAAACATCCGGCATGTATTAATTATCTTTGTCCTCAGACCTTGTACACCAAACAAGGGGATCCCCATGTTCTTAACAATACCAGGACTTCAACACTTTCGTCCCCCACCATTCAGGCTGTACAATTGCTAGATGTTCCAGAGATCACATGCATAGAAATGGAATGTGAACTCATAGTGTAGGATTAAAAAAACATTTATTTAACAAACACCACACATATTAAAATTTACATTAGATAAAGCTTATCTGTATTCTGCACAAGCCAGTCAGAGTATGGATGTCATAGCTTGTCCCCAACGTGTTTCATCTGAAGTCCTGTATATAGCAGAACTTCATCAGGAGGAAGTTCCCAGGGTGACGCTATCCTTTATTTATACACATTTGTTTAATTAACAGGCTCATCTACAGTATTTCTGGCTATTTCCCGCAGTCACCATTTTGGAGACTATTGCGCATGCGAGGGATATCCCTACTAACGTGGTAATACATAAGTGTCACTACACCGCGATATACAGTCAGGAAGTAGCACTAAACATATCCCTCATCTTTGCCCTATGTAGCCATTACCTTTACGGCGTCCCACTCTCAGCGATTTATATTTACTGGCTGAGGTTAACTATATTGGTGGCCGTTTTTAATCTTCCATGGACGTCTCCATTTTGGCTGGGGCTTATAGCTTCCCCTAAAGCTCCCATCTAGTTTTAATGGCGGCTATTTTCTTATAGTCCTTAGGGCGCGGCCATTTTGGATGAGCTTATTTAAACTGTGTTTGTGTTATGGCTCTACCTACGCAATGAAACCTAATTGCATCAATACCCAGCATAAAATGATGGCTCATTACATAAAAACCACATTTTAAATTAACTATTCACATTGGATTAAAGTGCATCGAATAAAGTAAATTTTTTTTTTAGAATAACAAAGTTCCTAACAAACATTTAACATAAGATAATTCATAATGAATAAAATAATACATTAAGTTACCTTACATAGACAATAATAATTTAGAAATTTATATATAAAAATATTTCAGATACTATGAAAGCAGAAAGATTAAGGCCCTCATTCAGACCCACTCGCAAGCGGGCGCACGTACGTTAGGCGTACGTACAAAATTATTTAAATTCAATGGCTCGCTCGTATTTTCGTTCGCATCTAAAATTCCTCCCTAAACTCAGGCGACCCCTCCTCTAACTAACGAGCGTGCAAAATAGCGAGCGTACATCCCCGAAATGGCTTGAAGGGAACGCACGCACAAGTGAAACCGGAAGTGGCCTTGTCAGATGTCGATTACCTGCTCCTTTATTCTGCCTACCTCCCTCAATCGTATCATGCCAATCAATGTATCAATTAGCTTAATTGTTGTTTTTTTTTCAACACAATGCAAGAAACTTTACTCTTGTCCGTGTTTGTGTTTACCCGCAGAATACGTACGGGTGGAACATTCGCTTTTATTGTTCAAAAAACATGTGAACCACAATTAAACAATTGTTCTATTGCTGTGGATCCCCGCATATTTCCCGGGGTTCATTTCTTTATTTAAATTTGCAAACGCATGTCACTGCATCAAGCCTATCATAACTCTCCAGAGATTTCTGGCCCTGTTGAACACATGACTCATACACTAACCAATAAAATTGCTCCTGTTAATTTCCAAAATACATTAGCCAATCAGAAATTTTTTGCACACTTTATCAAAAATGTTTTGTATGAAAAACTCCATTGCCATCATGAGAGCCTCCGCATTCACCAGGCACGAGCTGCTGGTGCTTACGGAGGTGATGGATCGCCGTATCACCAGCCAGCCTCCACCCATCACCAACCGGCAGAAGCGCTCCGCGTATGCGGAGGCACGGTCCCGCCTGCGGTCCTTAGGTTCACGCCGCAACATCGGGCAGCTGGAGCGCAGGTGGTCAGACCTGCACCGGCGAATGCCCCGCTTGCTGGCATGCTTTCGCATGCAGATACTGGAAAGTAAGTGTTATGTATTGTGGTTTTCATGTTTGTGTTTGTGGGGCAAACTGCGTGTGCATGTTTTCCTGTCTGTCCTATTTATTATTTGTCCTCATATCTGCGTGTGCATGTTTTCCTGTCTGTCCTATTTATTATTTGTCCTCATCTGCGTGTGCATGTTTTCCTGTCTGTCCTATTTATTATTTGTCCTCATATCTGCGTGTGCATGTTTTCCCTCTATTTCTGTTTTTTTCATTCTACTCCTATTTGCATGTTTTTTGTTGGTGGTTTTTTGTTTTTTATTTGGGCCCCGGATTTGGCCAGAAACTAACCTCAATTTGTTTGACATATTTTAGGTGGACAGCCAAGACTACGCCGTCACCGTCCGGCCAGACGACGTTCCCGCCCACTATCCCCAACCCCCAGCCAACACTCCACCCCAAATATTTCCCCTATACCCCACTCCTCCCCAGCCTTCCCAGACCCTCTCCCGGAACTGTCGGGCCTCATTCCCCTCCGTCCCACTTCCCCCTCTCCTCCACCCACCCCTCTTCCAATTACCCCATCCCCGGAGTCCGTCATTACCCCTCCCCGTTCTTTGGGGAATGAAGGCTCCTCCGAGGACGAACATGGAGGGACTTCCGGAGCTCCCGTTTTGGCTCCTGGTATGTTTTTCTTTCGCATTTTTTTTAAGCACAAACTGTTTGTATGTAATCTTGTGTCGTGCCTTTATTCGTGATTTTTGGGTTTACTTTTGGTGATTTAGCAGTTTGCCTTTACCTCTTCCTGCTGGTTTCAACATACACATATCACACCTGTGGGAATTTGTACATAGGCCTTGTATTTTTGGCAGCACCCCCTTTTTGTTTTGGTTTTTTTTTTTTAGGTTTAGGAGTGATTTCGTTGTGTTTTTTTTTTTTAATGTGGCTTCCCTATTGTTTTATTAATCCACACACTTTTCTCACCCACAGAGGAACAGAGGCGTCGGCAAGAGGTGGTCGAATGTGTTGGCCAGATGCGCCAACATGTCATTGGCGTTCTTGTGGGCCTTGACCGGCTGTCTGGCATCCTTCGCCAGTAGTTTTTTTTGTTTTTTTTCATTTTCTAAATAAATTGTTGATTTCGAATATACGTTCTGGCTCATTCTTTTTTTCAAAAAAAAAAAAAAATTTCCCTGACATAAGTTGACTGTTCCTGCAAGGATTTCCCTTTTTTAAAAGTTACATTGTGTTTTGTATTTGTATGTAAAACAGCCACAAGAAACACAGAACAGTAACAATGTCATTTCCCTTTTTGGGTGTAGTGTCAATTAGATATTTCAACATTTTACAGGTTCCTAGTTGGTGTGCAAGCTGCTTAGGCCAATCTTCCAAATCCAAAGGTTTGGACAGGCTTCCTTTTGGTGTGGGTTGGGAACCTGAAAACATATTTCAGTTTACATCAACTGGTGTCAGTACTGGATTACCCCTTAGTCAAATGTAAGGTGTGTTAACCTGGTTACACTTGCTGTTAATGTCCAAAAAAAGGAAGACCATTTCACTCTCCTAACATTTATTCACAACATAAATGAGAAATCAAAGTGGTCACTCCCTCAAAAAAAAACACAGTGATAAACTCAAATACAACACATACAAATAAAAAATTTAAATAAAAAAAACAATCAAGAACTGGTTGACGAAGGACCATGCCAACATGATTCCACAAACATGGCGTTGCGATATGGGTTCCAGAATATATGCCCCAAATCACCAGATCCAGGTTTGGTAAGGGTAGCAGGAAGTAGTGAGCGTTGGAGTGCCAAAGATTATGTGAACAAACAGAAGATGGTGAAAAAAATACAAATAAATTAGATGTTCGCAAACAAACACAAACACATTAGGTATAAACACTGTAGTTTTGGTCAAACTTACCTAAAAAATCTGGCCACCACATCATCGCGTATGGCCTCCCCACATACTGACCTCCGACCAACCTCGGGGGGGCCATCCTCAGGTAAGGCATCCTCTGGCTGCATTGGGACACCACTCCTTATGGCGATGTTGTGAAATATCCCACACAGGACCACAATTTTCGACACCATATCCAGCAAATACATGAGCTCGCCACCAGAGCGGTGGAGGCATCTGAATCGGCCTTTTAAAAGGCCGATACAGCGCTCCACCACTTGCCTGGTGGCTGTAAGTGCGGAATTATACTCACTTTGTGGGCCTGGTGTGGGAGCCAAATAAGGAGTGAGCAGCCAGGACATGCAAGGGTATCCACTGTCTCCTGTGAAAAATAAGAGACAACATCAGGAACACTGTGTATCAAGCTTAACATTGTTATGTACTAAAGGTCTCCACTTACCCAGAAGCCACGCATCACCAGCTTGTAGGTTGGTTAATTTCTGCCATATCCCTGATTGCCGGATGACGAAGGAGTCATGTGCACTTCCTGGTAATTTAGCATTCAGGGACAGTATCTGGAGGGAGGCATCACATACCACCATTACATTCAGGGAGTGATAGTGTTTCCTGTTTCTAAATATTGCCTCCAGCCGTGCTGGAGGCTGAAGTGGTATGTGAGTACCATCCACAACCCCTATGATGTGTGGGAAGCCAGCTATTTGGTAAAAATTGGCCTTGGCCACACTAAGGGCACCCATATCCAAAGGCATTTGAATAAAATGATGGAGGTGCTTGAAAAGTGCCTCCATCACTGCCCTCAGGATCCGGGAAAAGGATGATTGGGAGATGCCCGCCACTATTCCCACCGTTGTTTGAAACGATCCTGAGGCACAGAAATGTAACACCGCCATAAATTGCGTCAGTGGTGGTATTGCTGTTGGACTGTCAATTTGCCGCTCAAGATCACTTTCTATTAATGAGAGAGTGTCTATGATGATTTTGGGAGGTAGACGGTAGCGTCTTAAAACCTCATCATCGGGCATTCCAAAAAGGGTGACACGTGTTCGAAATATCTGGGGCCTTGCATGCCTACGATGCCTACGCCTGGGATGAGATTGAGGTTGGTCGGCTTCCGGGAGCATGGCTAGAACAATCCGACCCAGATCAACCTGAAATTCAAAGATTTCAAAGTAAGGCTTTTGACCCACCCCAAAACTATATTAAAACAACTTAGCTTGATGATACCATCCATTGCTGCTTACATGCCGGGGTATTGTCATGATACGTCCAAACTGAAAATAAACACCAAAATTACTTGACACATTTCACTCTGTGCATTTTTGTTTATAAATTTCGTGCTAGACCAAAGTTAAAATATGCCAAACACCCATTTAGCAAAACCGCAAAGCGACATTTAACACAGTACATCAAAACGGGTCGAAATGTTGGCTCAAAAAGCGAAAGATAAACCACCAAAAAGTTAGAATGATTATTAAGCTGTTTAAAATGCGCTAATTAGTTCGCTAATACAAGTCACAAGAGTAACTACTAAAAATGCGCTAATTAGTTCGCTAATACAAGTCACAAGAGTAACTACTAAAAATGCGCTAATTAGTTCGCTAATACAAGTCACAAGAGTAACTACTAAAAATGCGCTAATTAGTTCGCTAATACAAGTCACAAGAGTAACTACTAAAAATGCGCTAATTAGTTTGCAAATACAAGATAAAAAATGGACTTACCAAGAGCAAATATCTAAGATTCAAAATCAAAAGGTCTTTGGGGTCGAAAATAAACAAAATCTAAAATAGAAGAAATTATGGATCCAAAAATTACAAAATATACGAAACACAATGAAACAACAATTGAACAAAAGTTAAACTTCACAAAACTTACCAAATCAAGAAACGAGGTCCCAAAAATATAAACCAACAAAGATAACGGAAATAAAAAACGCAAATCTAACCAACAAACGAATCTCCAACCGCCAACTCCTTTCTACGCAATCAATAAACTCCAGCCAAGATAACCTCCAACAATCCAAAAACGCCACCTCGACTTGAGACACACCAAGCCATAAATAGTGTTTTGTTTCCCGCACAAATTAAGGAGGGATCATAGGGCCGCACAATCAATGATGCGGCCGCAAAATAAGGACGCATGTATAAATACGTCACGAAAACACATTCAAATTCTGGTGTATTTCTTGTTTGGACCTCAGACATGGCGACAGACCAGGGAAAAAATGCCCAAGAGTCAGGCGGTAAGTCTTTCATGCATTTTCTATCAATGATTAATTTGAAACATAAGATTAGGCAAGTTGTGATTTTGTGAATTCTGTAAATTTACACAAATAGGTGAGGAGGATGACATGGAAGAGGCTGCTGGGCCCAGTATTCCGGCCAAAGCGGGCAAAAAAAAAAGGCAGCCACATTTCACAAGAAAGGAGATGGAGGTTTTGATCCAGAAGTGTGTGGACATCCTGCCACAGGCAGACAGGAATATGAGTCTAAGCCAGAAGTGGAGAATGTGGGAAGAGGTAGCCGTTGCTGTCAATAGGGTGGGTGATTATGTCCGTCTAGCCCGGGATGTCAAACGGCGGTAAGTAAACCCTTGCCCCCCCTAAAAACAAACCCCATTTTAAACCAAAGGATAATGGCTTCCATTTTTCCCCACAGATGGGGCGACTTCAAATATCGCCTAAAGCAAAAACTCGCGGACAGGGCTAGGCATGCAAGGGGGACAGGTGGGGGTCCCACCCCTGTGTCATTGGAGTTGATGGATTTAGAAGAGCTGGCACAGGGGTGTGTGCAGCCTGTGGAGGTGTTTGGCGTGTCCAACATGGATACGGACATGCCAGACTTTGCGGCTCCTCATGTTGGCCCAGGTAAGTATTGTGATGTAACCAACTCTGAAATGCTATTGTGCCAATATGTAGATTCTAATGTGACTCTTTTCTCATTTTTCCAACAGAGACACAGGCGGATGAGTCTGCTCCAGAGGGAAGCCTTGGCCGCAGAATTTCTGCTGGCTCTGCAGGGGAGGAACCAGTACATCCGGCTGAGGACCCTGCAGAAGCCAGTCCAGGGCGTGCCCCCTCACAGGCAGTGGGCCTCCTCACAGAACTCAATTTAAAATCGGATTTCCATACGGAGATTCTGCAGAGGATGGACGCCAGTCTGATACAGGTGGCTGAGGCCCTGGAGCAAAATGCAGCGGCCAACGTGACCATTGGTCAGGCCCTGGCGGAAAATACCAGGGCCAACATCCGCATCGCCGATGCCCTGGAGCAGCTCGCTCGCCAGCACATGGTGGAGCCGACCTCCCTTCCTGCCGGAACATCAGGATCCTCCACCTCTGGCACAACATCAGCCAATCCTCCAAATGTGCCTAGCCCTGTGCCTAGTCCAGAGGCCACAACATCTGCCTCTGGACAGGCCAGCCCGATGGCATCCCGGACCCGGTCTGGCGCCCACCCTCCCCCATCCAAACGGGCGAAAAAACGGTGACAGCAATGGCGTCTTTTCCCACACTCCTTCTGTGCTTGGCTCATATTCCTTTCTGGTCAAAACTTCCCTCTCCTTTCTTGTGAAATGTTTTTAATTAATTTTTGTACGTTTATGTTAGCAGTTATTGATTATTTATTTTTGTTAAAAAGTATCTTTGCCCGAAAAAAAGAAAACAAAATATTATGCCAATTGGTTTGTGTTTAAACAATAAATTTCTGATAAAAATCTGACATTGTATTGTGACATTATTGTACAAATGGGTTACATTTAATCCTGGCCCTAAAGGCAAAAACTGACACAAAAAACCATTTCATTCATCACATAACGATGCAAATTCCACAGTAAAAAAAAAAGGGGGAGCTAATTAAAACATGATGACATTATTGTCACAATAGGCCATAAACAACAAATTGAGGCCAAAAAAAACCCCAAAAAATGTACGCCAATTGATTGTGTAATCCTGACATTAGCAGGTATGATTTCCACCTGCGTACGGTTTTGTGCTATCCCAAAAAACTGCTTTCCAAACACATACCAAGCCGGTTTTCAATACAACACTAATTGCTTTTGTGACCACCCGCGATTAATCGCTGCAACATCATGGAGTCCCGGGACGGAGGAGAAGGCCATCGCCAATGTGGTCGAGAAATCCAGACCCTAAACTGTGCGAGCATTTTGAAGGGAAAGAGGATGTTCCAGTGACGTATGTGACGGTCCGAACACATTTGACGTTCGCATCTGCTAATGTATGTACGCCCCAAAAACGCCTCGCCACGCCTGTGTTTTTCCATCTCCACCCCCGTCAACACCCAAAAACGCCCTGTTCTGTCAATCACATTTGACATGTCACTTCCTGTACGCTATTTTAGGAACGAGAGAAAAAAAGCTCGCAATCTGCCGTACGCACATGCGCAGTGTAGCACCGACGCATGCGCGGTTAGTCAACATCGGAACGCAACGAGCGTACTGTTGGTAACGTGCGGCTCTGAATGAGGGCCTATATCTTCTAAAAGGATAAATACGGAGGGCAGAATAGGGAGGGGGCAGGGGGATGTTTCAGAGAAAAGGTGTTATTTCATGATTTGTTCAGCCCACATGGAACCATAGTATTGAGGATAAAAATCCAAAACATCTCCCATTGGGAGAGTTTTCTCTACCGGTCTCCTCCTCTTTCCCCTACATGTACTAGTTCAATTGCTTTAAACGAAGACTGGTAGGATCTGCATTATGGTATTTCAGAAAATGTCTGGGTATCGAATGGGTCTCTACCTTGTTCTTAATGCTATGAACGTGTTCCCGTATTTGTATCTTCAGATTCCTTCTTGTTACATGTCATCCTTTCTTTTCTCTTTATTTCTATATTTGAGAAGATCCTTCCGTTTCATATTTCTAGCCCGGGTTTCTGCTTTATTAATGACGTCTTCAGGATAATTCCTATCTCTAAACCTGTCAGCATATACCTCTAGTTGCTGGTTAAACACTATATCCGAGCTGCAATTTCTCTTCACGCGACAAAATTGAGAGAATGGGATATTAGTTTTCCAGCTTGTTACATGGCCTTTACTAAAATGTATGTAACTATTAGTGTCCACCATTTTGATATAATTACGACTTATAATGCTCCTATTATCGCCACTTAAAACAGATATTCCATCCTCATTGGTTCCATTCCATATTATTAGAATATCGTCAATGTATCATGCGTACTTGACTAGTTTAGTTTTAAAAGGATGGTCTCCATAAATGTACTTATGCTCCCAGCTCCCCATATGGAGATTGGCGAAGCTGGCAGCAAACACAGTGCCCATCGCTGTGCCTTCTGTTTCTATAAAAAATGTATCCAGAAATGTAAAATAATTGTGACTTACAATGAATTTCATTAAAAGACATGTAAACTCCTTATGTTGGTCATCCATTGATTGATCCTTATTGAGGAACTCTCTGCAACTTTCAATTCCTTTGTCATGGGGTATCAATGTATATAAGGTCTGTACATCTATTCTAACCCACTTGTACTCTGTTTTACATTCTACTTCATTTAAAATTAGCAAAATAGATGTTGTATCCTTAACATAAGAATTTAAAATCTTTATACATTTATTACTAAAAACATTACACAGTCTTAGCAGTTGGCGGTTAAAGAATCGATACCCGCCACTATGGGCCTTCCCGGTGGATTATCTAACCGCTTATGTACTTTGGGCAAGCAATAAAATGTAACAATGGTCAGATTATTTTTAATAAGGAATTGATATTCATCCCTTAAGATAACTCCTTTATGTAATACCTCTACTAAAATAGTATGCAATTCCTCCACAAATATGGCTGTGGGATCAGAATTCAACTTTTTATAGGATGCTTGATCCCCTAGCAATCTGTAAATTTCTTTTTCATAGTCCTCTCATTTCATCACTACCAAACCCCCACCCTTATCTGCCTATTTGACTACCAAAGAGTTGTTGCTCCTCAATTTTTGAAGGGCTTCCTTTTTAAAATTCGTCAAATTAGATTTTTTGGGTTCTTTCTGGTCCCCAGTACAGAGATCCATTTTTACCATTTCGTAAAAGGTTTCTATCTGCATACGCTAGACTCCACAGGACAGTACTTGGATGGTGGTTTCAAACCTGATTTGGACCTCTCCTCAAAGTTTTTAATAATCCCTGTATCTTTTCTTAAAAAAAAAATATTTTCAGGGTTACATTTCTAGTGTATTTATTCAGGTCCACAAAAAGTTTTAAATTATTTGCTTTTTCTGTGGGAGCGAAAGAAAAACATTTTTTCAATAATGATATATCTGTTTTAGTGAAGGTCTGCTTAGATAGATTGAAAATGCCCTGTTCTCTTAACTCTGAGTTAGTTATTGGTGTCTCAGGTTTCTTTTCTTTTGATTTCTTTCCTCCACCTCTTCTACATACCTTCTTTTCAAAAGGGATGTGTCACACGCCGGCCTGGAGACCCCAGAATCAGACCCCGTCGCTTACCTGTGCGGGCGCTGACCCGCGCTGTCTTCCGGCTCCCGCGCTGTACGCTCCTTACTCTTCTCCCAAGGCAGTCTCCGCTGTTGTCCTCTGGAGGGTCCCGCTGCTGTGCTGCTCCCACGCCGGCTCCTGCTGACCGCTGGTCCCCACTGACTACCTCCAGGAAGCGCTGTCCTCCGGTCCATGGGTGCGGCCATCTTGGATTGCCCATGTGACCCCACTACCACCAATGAGGAGCCTTCTCCTTCTCTCTCAGCCTGTCAGCTCCCAGTGTCCACTATAAAAGGATCCCCAATGCTCACACAAGTTGCCAGTGCAACTAGTTTCTTAGTTTAGCTAAGCAAGCCTTCCCACTGCGCTCCAGCCGCTCCACGTCCCTCGGCTATCCAGCCGCTCCACGTAGCTTCCTAGCTACCTCGTTACTGCCGCATTCCTCAAACTCCTGTCAGTTCGCTGCACCCTCTCATGCGGAGAAACTTCATTAAGCCAAGTCTCCTCCAGCCAGCGTCTGCGCCAAGTAATACAGATCCAAGGTCCAGTCCGGGAACACAGCTCCTAAATATCACGCTTGTGACAGTTTGCACTTGCCAGATGGACTCGGCAAGTGGTCAAGGATCTGGGATAGAAGCCTCGCAGGATGTACTATCCCGTCTGGAAAGACAGGAGACCTCTCAGGCTCAGCTGATCCAATTTATCCAAGATATGTCGTCATGCCTGGACAACATTCAGTCCTTACTGGCTCATCCCGCTCCCGCTGGCTCCCAAGCCGCCTCTCCTCCTGTGGTGTCACCTGCTCCTCCGGTTCTACCTCCTGCTCGTCTTCAGCTCTCCCCTCCGAGCAAGTTCGATGGCAACCCCAAATTATGCAGGGTTTTTTAAACCAATGCGAAATCCAATTCGAGCTACAATCCGCCAACTTTCCGACGGCCAGAACCAGGGTGGCATATATCATCTCTCTACTCTCTGGCCAAGCACTCGATTGGGTCTCGCCCCTTTGGGAGAAGTCTGATCCCCTGCTCTCCAACTACCCCGAATTTGTTGCTACATTTCGCAAAATCTTTGATGAACCCGGAAGAACCACTTCCGCATCAGCTGATATTCTATGCCTCCGTCAGGGCAGCAGGACCGTCGGCCAATACGTAGTCCAGTTCCAGACTCTGGCTTCAGAACTCAATTGGAACGAGGATGCCCTCATCGCTGCCTTCTGGAGTGGCCTTTCTGAAAGACGACCTAGCTTCCCGTGACCTTCCAACCAGTTTGGATGGGTTAATCTCTCTCTGCAACAAGGTGGATCTCCGTCACAGGGAGCGTGCCTTGGAAAGAGGCAGATTTGATCGTGGAAGGCCACGTCCAGTTTCCCGCTTGCCCTCTCCTCCTCTGGGCGAAGAACCCATGCAGGTCAACCGCTCTCATTTATCGGCTGAGGAGCGGCAGAAAAGGCAGAGGCAGAACCTCTGTATGTACTGCGGATCTCCTCAACATTTAGTTAAAACTTGTCCCATTCGTCCGGGAAACGCCTCCTCCTAACTTATGAAAGAGAGGTTAAGTTAGGAGTTGCTATTGAATCACAAAGGAAGTCTGATTCCACCATCCAGGCTCATTTAAAGTGTCCTCGAGGTTCCAAAGCTGTATTAGCTCTCCTGGATTCCGGAGCGGCAGAGAACTTTGTCACTACTGAATTTGTCCAGAAGCATCAAATCCCCATGGAAGCGTTGCCTCGAGTCATCACTTTAACCGCCATCGATGGTAGTCGCATTTCTAGTGGAACCATCACCCATCATACAACACCACTTAAACTTACCATTGGGGTGCTCCATTCCGAACAACTATCCTTCCTAGTGATTCCCAAAGCCTCTCATTCTTTAGTCCTCGGATTACCCTGGCTACAGAGACATTCACCTCAAATCGATTGGACCACCATGCAAATAATCTCCTGGGGTTCCAATTGCTTCAAAGGTTGCCTTCAGCGGGTAATACCTATCAGATCTTCCGTTGTACGGGATTCTACAGACCTGCCCAAAGCCTACGATGGGTTTCAGGACGTCTTTAGCAAACAGAGCGCAGACCTGTTACCTCCCCATCGTGATTGGGACTGTCCCATAGATCTGATTCCCGGGAAGAATCCTCCTAGAGGCCGAACCTATCCTCTATCTCTCCCTGAGACTCAGGCCATGTCGGAGTACATTACGGAAAACTTAAATAAAGGCTTCATTCGACCTTCCACGTCTCCAGCAGGGGCTGGATTTTTCTTCGTAAAAAAGAAAGATGGTGGCTTGCGCCCGTGTATTGACTACCGGGGTCTTAATGAAATAACTATTAAGAATCGCTACCCTCTTCCTCTCATTACAGAGTTATTTGATAGAGTCAAGGGAGCCACAGTTTTTTCCAAACTCGACCTAAGAGGAGCCTATAATTTAATTCGTATCCGTCCAGGCGATGAATGGAAAACGGCCTTCAACACCAGGGATGGGCACTACGAGTATCTCGTTATGCCCTTCGGCCTCTGTAATGCTCCGGCCGTCGTCCAGTTTTTCGACAATGAAATCTTCCGGGACCTCTTGTACAAGTGTGTGGTCGTTTACTTAGACGACATTTTGATTTTTTCTCAAGACCTCCAAACTCATCGAGACCAGGTCAAACAAGTCCTTCTGAGGTTGCGGTCCAATCAACTGTTTTGCAAATTAGAGAAGTGTCTGTTTGAGGTCTCAAGTGTACCATTCCTGGGATACATTATCTCCGGAACAGGCCTTCAAATGGATTCGTCAAAACTACAAGCCATTCTTGATTGGTCTCTTCCTTCTTCCTTAAAATCCATACAAAGATTCCTAGGATTTGCCAATTACTATCGCAAGTTTGTAAAAGGTTTCTCGACTCTGGTAGCTCCGATTACAGCCCTCACCCTCAAGGGAGCAGATCCAACTATATGGCCCGTCGAAGCTACCTCTGCATTTCAACTTCTTAAGCAAGCCTTCATCTCCGCTCCCATCTTAAAGCAACCAGACTCCACCCGGCCCTTTATCCTGGAGGTGGACGCATCCTCTGAAGGTGTCGGTGCAGTGCTCTCCCAGCGATTTAAAGATGAAAAACTTCATCCCTGTGGTTTCTGTTCCCGGAAGTTTTTGCCTGCAGAGAAGAACTACACCATTGGAGATCAAGAGTTACTCGCCATGAAACTAGCCCTCGAAGAATGGCGATATCTTCTAGAAGGAGCTCATTACCCCATTACCATTTTTACTGACCATAAGAACCTCCTTTATCTTAAATCTGCAAATTGCTTGAACCCTCGTCAAGCCCGGTGGGCAATGTTTTTCTCCAGATTTAACTTCAAAGTCTCCTATCGCCCCGGTTCACAAAACCACAAAGCCGACGCACTCTCCCGTTCCATGACGAGCAACCCTGATCTACCCATGGAACAGCCCCAACCAATCTTGAATTCAGCTTTCTTCGCCTCTACCCAATTATCTTCTATACCCCCGGTTGGGAAGACTTTCGTCGCTCCGGAACTCCGCAAGAGGTTACTGCATTGGGCTCATGCTTCCCGGTTCTCTGGTCACCTGGGTATGGATAAAACCCTAGAATTTATCCAGCGGTCCTATTGGTGGTCTTCGATGAAAAAGGACGTCAGGTCTTATGTGTCTTCATGCATCAAATGTGCCCAACACAAGATACCTCGGCGGGTTCCACACGGTCAACTCCAACCTCTTGCAATTCCATCTAAGCCATGGACTCACCTATCTATGGATTTCATCTCTGATCTTCCTCCATCTCGGGGCCACAACACAATTTGGGTTATCGTGGATCGTTTTTCTAAAATGGCTCATTTCGTACCACTTACTGGGCTTCCGTCTGCACCTCTACTCGCCCAGACCTTTATAAAAGAGATCTTCAAGCTCCACGGCCTTCCTCAAGAGATCATCTCCGACAGGGGAGTACAGTTCGTAGCGAAGTTCTGGAGGTCACTCTGCTCAGCCCTTCAGGTAAAACTCAAATTTTCTACCGCTTATCATCCCCAGACCAACGGTCAGACCGAAAGGGTCAATCAAGACCTGGAACAGTTCCTGCGCACTTTTGTCTCCTCCTCCCAAGATGACTGGATTGAACTTCTTCCTTGGGCCGAATTTGCCCACAATAATCATTATCACACGTCCACCAGCTCAACTCCTTTTTTTACAGTTTTTGGTCAACATCCTCGAGTGCCAGATTTCCCTCTTCTTCCCACATTAGATGTGCCTGCGGCCAAAATGTCCCTTCAACGGTTCTCCAACATCTGGGAAAAGGTTCGTTCCTCTCTGACTAAAACATCAGCCCGGTACAAGAGATTTGCTGACCGCCAAAGACGAGCGGTTCCAAATTTCCGACCTGGGGATATGGTCTGGCTCTCTACCCGAAACCCAAGACTCTGAGTACCCTCGATGAAATTTGCTGCATGATTCATTGGTCCATTCCCAATCATCAAAGTCTTGAATCCTGTGGCTTACAAGTTAAAGCTTCCTCCATTTCTTCGCATTCCAAGTTCTTTCCATATTTCTCTTTTAAAACCACTAGTCTTAAACCGATTTCAGAAGGTCCTGCCTAAAGCTTCTAGTGTTCAAACACAGCAGGGAGAGGAGTTCGAAGTTGACAGAATCTTAGATTCCCGTTGTCGATACAACCGTCTTCAATACCTCATCGACTGGAAGAATTATGGTCCGGAGGAACGAATCTGGATAAATGCCTCCGATGTCCATGCACCCCGTCTGGTCAAAGCGTTCCATGTGAAATTTCCTCATAAACCAAGGAAGTGTCCGGTGGCCACTCTTGAAGAAGGGGGTACTGTCACACGCTGGCCTGGAGACCCCAGAATCAGACCCCGTCGCTTACCTGTGCGGGCGCTGACCCGCGCTGTCTTCCGGCTCCCGCACTGTACGCTCCTTCCTCTTCTCCCAAGGCAGTCTCCGCTGTTGTCCTCTGGAGGGTCCCGCTGCTGTGCTGCTCCCATGCCGGCTCCTGCTGACCGCTGGTCCCCGCTGACTACCTCCAGGGCGCGGCCATCTTGGATTGCCCATGTGACCCCACTACCACCAATGAGGAGCCTTCTCCTTCTCTCTCAGCCTGTCAGCTCCCAGTGTCCACTATAAAAGGATCCCCAATGCTCACACAAGTTGCCAGTGCAACTAGTTTCTTAGTTTAGCTAAGCAAGCCTTCCCACTGCGCTCCAGCCGCTCCACGTAGCCGCTCAGCTACCAACGTCTACCCACGGCTATCCAGCCGCTCCACGTAGCCACTCAGCTACCAACGTCTACCCACGGCTAACCAGCTGCTCCATGTAGCCGCTCAGCTACCAATGTCTACTCACGGCTAACCAGCCGCTCCACGTAGCCGCTCAGCTACCAACGTCTACCCACGGCTAACCAGCCGCTCCACGTAGCCGCTCAGCTACCAACGTCTACCCACGGCTATCCAGCCGCTCCACGTAGCCACTCAGCTACCAACGTCTACCCACGGCTAACCAGCCGCTCCACGTAGCTGCTCAGCTACCAACGTCTACCCACGGCTAACCAGCCACTCCACGTAGCCACTCAGCTACCAACGTCTACCCACGGCTATCCAGCCGCTCCACGTAGCCACTCAGCTACCAACGTCTACCCTCGGCTATCCAGCCGCTCCACGTAGCTTCCTAGCTACCTCGTTACTGCCGCATTCCTCAAACTCCTGTCAGTTCGCTGCACCCTCTCATGCGGAGAAACTTCATTAAGCCAAGTCTCCTCCAGCGAGCGTCTGCGCCAAGTAATACAGATCCAAGGCCCAGTCCGGGAACACAGCTTCTAAATTCCACGCTTGTGACAGGATGCTCTTAAGACATTTTCCTTGAATAGGTATTTGTTGTAACTGTCCCGAGGGTGCGGAGTATAACCCGGGGAGACACACTCATTGTCCTTCAGATTCCAATCTACTTAAGGTCGAGTACCTATTTCTTTGTGTGAACATCACTTGTCTCTGTGTAGTGGGTCGAGTGTATTGTCTATGTCTCGATTGTGATGGAACTCTTAACCAATCATCTTTTTTTCTATCTGTGTATGGTTTCTTGAGGGGTATAGTAATTATTCTATCCTTCTTGCTCCAATCTTTTACTCTATTACTCTGATAGTCAAACTTATCCCCGAGGAATTTTTTCTCTTTAATGCGTGTGACCTCCATTTCTACTCTTTCTAATTTTTTATTTAAAACATTTAGATTGGCTTTAAAATCCTCATTATTTTTCAGAGGTTCCAATATCCCCTCTTTCTGTTTTATCTCTTTCTCTACGCTCTCTAATTCTCTTTTTTTCTCTGAGGTAATGAGTTGCATTAGTTTCAATGAACTAACGAGCAAAATGTGTTCCCATTCTTTCATAAAAGTTTCATTATTCAACCCGAAAGTGTGATTTTTGTTAATTCTCAAGCCTCTTGGAACACGCCCAATTTTGGCATATTGTTCCAGAATGGCTATATTCCACCAGGTGCAAATTTCTTTACTTAATAACCTCTCTAGTTCCCCAAATTCATCATTAAACCCTTGGTCAGGATTGGATTGTTCCAAGGTATTTTACTCATTGAAAATTCTTTGGCAGACATCAGATCTTATATCACCTCTTACATGTGTTCTAAACATTTTAAACACTTGGCTAAAAACAGGAGCTGCTTATTAGTCAAACAACAACACAGAGTAATTTAGGTATACAAATACTAATAATAGCTCTGCACCTAATCTAAATGTCTCATAGGTTCTTTAGCAGAGTCCTTTCCACTACACACTTCCTGTATGCACCTTGGCAGCTAAATGTTCTTCCAAAAGGACCATTGTGGAGTCCCAAACGAATTTATGTAAAACTAAAGGTGAAAAACATGTGCCTTATAGTGTAATAACTTTGATAATGCTGGAACACAAAGGCAATAAATATGTATATATACATATCTATAGCAGCGTGTATGTGCATTCAAGAATGAGCGAAAAGTTCCAGAAGTACTAATAGCTCACTACTCGAGCAGTGACAACTTCTTGTGCTAAGAAGGCTCATGGCTCCGTGACAGTGCTTTGCAAGGCAGCATAATGGGCATCTATCCGTATCTTCTCTGGTCATCTTCAGTTGGATAATTTAGCCTCTACGATCTCTCAGTTTGGGAGACGTTCTCCACACATACAGTACCATAGCTGTATAATGTGGTTTTGGAATATATTTGCTATTCCTATTACATTGCTAGAGAAAACTGTGAATTATAATGCACCATTAATTCCTAAACATGTATTTTTTCTCAGAGCCCACTTGAGAAGTCACTCATAGATACCAGGAAAGAGGAAGAGCTCCATTATATACTGACCCAGATTTTTTTTTTTTTTAACTCTCTGTCTACCGATCTAGAATGGACTCATTTTCATTGCAAGGGCTGCAATGGAGTACTTGGACGGAAATTAATTAGTGGTGAGTTATAATTTGCTATTTTAGTGAGCAGTATCACATAGAGGACACAATTTCTAGCTATAACCACTTTCATGCTGTTACACACTAGGAGGTCATTTTACTGAAGTTCAGCTTTTTTCGTGGATTTTATGTATAATTTGGACAGTGTGAGATTTACTAATTTGCAGAAAAAATGGAATGTCTTCAAATTGCACGGTGCGAAATCACCATATTGATTTTTTTGAATAGCAAGTTTACAAACCATATAACTAATAAATGTGCAGTTTGCAAAAACGCACATGGTTCACCCCTATTAAAATCACAACATAATTGACATTTCAAAGTCATTAATTTGTTGAAATGACAAATTGAGAATAACGGCTGGCTAAAAAGCATTGCAGACAATCCATAAGGCGTAAAGGTAATATAAATACACAAGCATAACCTCTGCTCCAAATTGAATTGGTTTATAAGAGAAAATCCCACCTTAGTGGGCCAGATTGAACAGTCCTCATAGACACATCCAGGTCCCCTCTCATGAGTAGTACTCCCCACCTTACTTTAGTAGGGGAGGTGTCTTATAATCCTATGATTATAACTACTACCACTGAAAAACAATGCTTTCTGACCAACAGCCAGGTTCTAAAGGAACGGCAGTCTGCTACTCAAATTTTACTACTCAAAGCCTGCTACTCTAACAGCTATCTACATGAAAGAATACAACTGAGCTAAAAACAAATCTAAACCCTCATTGTTCAAATAAATGCCATCAGATCTATACAAACCACCAGCATCAGCACAAATTACTCAAGGACGGATAGCTGCACCACCAAGCTGAACTGCAAACTTAGTGTCAGGATGCGGCCTGGGATCGGCCGCTACTCACCCCTACGCCATCGTATTTGCATTCTCCAAGAGTTGTGGATGCCAGGCCTAGGAGCGGTTGTGGCTGTGTATTCTCCCCGTGGTCTGCTAGAATCCTCAAGTGCGCATCTTGGTATCATTAGCATGGACATGGGCGCCGCCATGTTGGTTCGAGTCATCTGACTAGTATCCTCCACTGGTAGCCTGCGGTCGGTCAGCTGCTTCATTTGGCCAATAACCTGCTACCTAAGGGTATTTAAGCTCAGTCTTTGGAACAGAAAGTTGCCTGTGAAACTTCGCTTCTCCAGTAATCATTTGCTGAGACTGCGTCCTAGGCTCAACACTATCCTCCAGTGTTCTCCATCAAATTGCTAAACCCTTGTGCTTTTTCTTTGCTCAGTATCTGGATTCCCAGTTGCTTTGCTGTTCCACAATCGGACCAACACAGCTGTTCTTCCTTCAGTCAGCGTCTAGATTGCCAGTTATATCGCTATTCAGTGTCTCGTATGAAGTGCTGATTACCATCGCTATTCAGCGTCTCATATCAAGTGCTGGCTACCATCACTATTCAGCGTTTGATATCAAATGCTGGCTACCATCGCTATTCAGCATCTCATATCAAGTGCTGATTACCATCGCTATTAAGCGTCTCATATCTAGTGCTTATATAGTCCTCCCATATCTATCTCTGTGTTTTCTCAAGGTACCTGCGCCTGGGGCCGCAACATGTTCACTTGGTGCAGCAAAACCACAACCTGCTTGGAGCGGTCACTGGTGGATACAATCAGGTGGACTAGACTCCACACCTTGGGGTAGGTCTCGCTAAAACCTGGGAGAGACGTTTGAAGAGGACGTATATATTGCCTTCCCGTTTCTTGTCATCCACAAACCTTAGCCCTTCAGTCGTAGTTCCTGTAAACAGCCGGGCCTGACACTTAGCCACCACAGAATGTACATGCTTTTGCAGCCTGTCAATGACAACAGGACCATAAGGGTACCTCCAAACCAGGCAATGTACACATCTATCCACCGATGCTGGATTGCAGTCAGGTCAGACTTATACCCTTGCTAAGTGGAAGGCCAGCCATCCAGGGACCCCACAGCTTACTACTTGCTACTGCCAACTCAACCAAACCCATCAAACTATCCAGCCTAATTCCCCCAGGTGAATGGTAGCCAAGCAGTGACACACCTGGACCAAAATATAAAAGCATACCTTACAAACCACAATTCATCTTGGATTCTCCACAGCCTGTAAATACAAACAACCTAATGTTAACATGTGTGGTAAACTACTAAAACACACAACACTAACCCAGACACAACAAGCAACACAACAAATACAGTGTTTGGAGGAATCCAGCTAAAGGTAAAACCGAAACACTCTGAGTGCCAACAGACAATGAGGCCTCATTATTGAGAAAAAATATGTCATATCCTTTCAAGGCCCTCACCAAAACAGTGGCAAGCAACACAAGTCACGAGTTAACCCTCACAGTAATCACAAGCATCTTATGAGAATGCAGCAGCAGAGCACACATAAGACTTGTAGGCCCAAGATTTTCAGGAGCCCAAAGTCTGAATAGATGTGACAAAGCAACCAGTTTCGGTCGGAAAGAGTGAGTGCAGTACTCAACAGCTTTCAAACCTAACGTGCCTACAAATGTATTGAATTCCACGATAAAATTATATTTTGTGAGTGTCACACCATCAGAGTATACTAATCACTGAGCAGCCAGTGACATATGCAAGTGCGTAAAGGCAGCAGCAAGTGCAACCAGAGAAATGAGCTGCGACCAAAATCCAACTGGCCTACCTATATGGTCAGTCTTGGAGCAGTCAATCCAACACAGAACCATTGAATAGCAAACCCAGATGTTCTTTATAAGAAAGCCTGTAGAAAATGTGCACTATTCCCTGACCCAAAATGCTCCAGAAAATGGAAATTGAAAAATGGCCATGCAAAAGGCAGCATCAAAAGTGTCATAGGCATCTTTGTTACAAAGGTACCATAAAAGAGCCCAGAGACAAAGATCAATGGGCCGAAAACTATCCACCCTCTCCAGGCTCCCCTGTGCCCAAACCGGGAGATTAAGAAAAGCTTTGCCAGCTTGACTATCCTCTAATTTAAGAAGGGCACACTAAGCCTGCAGGGGCATCCTTAGGTGAAAGCATCAACTTGTGTTCCAAACAACATAGAATCAAACAGTGTGGCAGCCGCAGCACCAAGCAGAACATTTTTTTTTTTAAGGTCTAAACGACCCCCAGGTTTAAGGTCTAAACGACCCCCAGATTTCACGCTAGAAATCTGATCACAAATAAATGAAAACCGCAACAACTGTTATCGTTATCAGAAACAATTCCAAGAAGAGTAGATTGGATGCAAGCTCTCATCATGTCATTCATTCGGTCAGGGTTAAGCATAACAATTTCTGTTTGAGTGAGTCTGTAGACCTCTGAGGCAGCAGTAAACAACTGTGTTTTGGGACTAGGAATGGGAGGGGGAGGCCATAGATGTACCCCATGAAAGATGATTGTGACAGGCCTTTACAGTCACATAACAGTTCAAAATGCCAAAAGGTGAGGCATGATGAGAACCTAAAACACTGCCAGGAAAATCAACAGCAGTATGGTGATACCGACTAATGGCACAGACATGGAATAGCACAACTTGATCAGGGAAAGACCCCCGCTGGACCAAGGCACTGACTGGGGGAGTGGGCAGGGGGTCAAGCAGGCACACATAGGGAACAAAGAAAGAGCTAAAACAATATAGTAGAAAGAGCCCCTTAAGATGCTATGGACGTCTCTTGTGCTCTAGCCACGTCCAAGGAAGGCAAAGACCTATACAGAAGCAGAAGAGAAAACATGGGATGGTAAGACACAGAATGCAAGAGATTCATTGAAGGCATCATGAGGTACAGAGTATGCAAAGTATGAAGGGTATGGGTTCTGGCTAATCCAAAGCAGGAAAGTAAAAACCGGGTTCTATTTGAAGCAGGAAAGGGCTGCTGGAGAGACGCATAGTGTTCAGCCACAGAAGACCAACTATAAGCCAGCTCCCTCTGGGCAAGTGCAGGGGAGAGGCATAGAGAGAACCAGGCATGCAGGAGAGAAAGAACATTCAAGGAATGGTGAGAAGTATTCTGTAAAAAAACAATATTTGTCTGCTAATAGTGGAAAATATGATACCAATTGCATCACATGACGGTGTGTCAGAACCAGACAGAAGCACACCAGTCTGTTTACATCATCTTTATATTATTTTCATCCTTTTTATCTTTCCATTCCTTCAGCTTCTCTGACCTTTCACTTACTTACCTTTACCCGATTCACAAATAAGTACATTTATTTATATGTCGCCCTCATGAGCATAGCTAAAACTATGGGATGTCAGTGAAGCATGCATTTTTCTTATACATGTGTACCGAAACACCTCCTGGAAAATAGGACCTAATGAGATTATCTGTGGCAAGGCTACTTCCTCATTCCCCAACATTTATTTTGTTTGTGATGTTATCTGAAAAACATACTTCCTTTCTTGAAGGTCTGGTATACTATTTATGTTGTTAGATTTCATTATTTATGTCATTCAAATGTATTTCACGTGCAATTCACACTTTGGGCCAATTTACTAAGTGGCGGTTTTGGTGTCATTTAGAAACCGCCGTCACTTGACGGTTCTTACTATGTCTAATTGATAGCATTTTTCTAAAGGTCAGTCTTAATGTTGGTCCCCGGCGGTTTCTAAATAACAACCCGCCATGGCATGTTCTACACCACAGTGGTTTCTATTGAAACCACTGTGGAATAGAAACTAAACAATAGACAAGCACTGCACAGATTACTATGATCTGTGCAGGCTTAATTATGTGTAAAAGGATAGAAATAGGTAATTAAATAGAAAAATATGTTGGGTCCCTTCGAACAAATGTATAACCAGCCCTGGACCTCTGAGTCTGGTCTGGTTTTGGAAAATAGGGGGGGGGGAAGCATGGGGTTCCACTATTTTCCAATAAACAGCACCAGGCTGAACCAGCAGGGAAGATACACTGTGTACTATTTCTATCCATTAAACAGAACGAAGCCCTGCACAGATCATGGTGATTGACTTAAATTTATTTTTCTTTCAACAAAATATTGTACTGTATACTATATTTAACTTATAAGTCTTATTTAGAATATGCTACTATGACAGACATAATACAATCTACATTTACAAATGATATTGTTATTAATTTTTGTTGAAACTAAAACTGTGTACCCAAGAGAATTCTACTATCATTTGCATTCATAGCCCAACCTCATTCACTACAGAATATTTTGAGTCTACCAAGATAAATTCAAAACATGGTTTTAACTTTAAAAAAAAAAATCCATTTTAAAGGTAGCCGATGCCTGCAATTAGCAGGCTATTACATTGGGCTCACTGTGTTGGATCAAAGTTGAGACTTTGTAGAAAACAGTTGATTCTATTGCTGCAGAGAAGATAAAGGTTGTTTGTTATATGATTTTAAAAGAAGTGGTAATCTAATTTTTAGCTCTTCTATCAGACAATACATGATATTATGGTGTCTATTCCTGAAGGGGATACAGGGCCTGATTCAGACCCGTTCGCTAGATGCGTACGCTCGCTCCCAGAGTATGCAAATCCGGCTAAGTGACAGCAAGGCAGGCGATCGCACGGCAAGGCATAAGCACGCCCACTATGTCTTGGCGTGCGATGGCGGTGTGTATGCAGACACCCACCAGCCTGTCTTTAGACGCCCACTAGCGCACGTCATCTCCAGGAAGTGTATGCAACCATCGGTACATAGGGTTCCATCGGAAGTGAATGCATCGCTTGAGGTTGACTATACCCTACCACAGGCACTGCGAGCACTTCAGTGTATAATTCAACCAGGTGACATGTACTATGACGCTGGCTGTTAATTATGCACGCCTGTGAAACGGCGTTAGATTCTCAGGCACACCTGCGTTTGCACCTCCACTCCCCGATTTCCAGTGGCCTGCCCCTGTTACCACCCACAAACGGCTTGACCTGTCACTCATTCAGCTGGGCTGTCTCTGCTGGGCGAGCGAAAGCTTCCCTAACGCTCGACCTAGTTCACTCACGCGCACTGCGATGCATACGCATGCGCACATTGCAAAACATTGCTCGCTCCGAACGATCTCTTGCTAGCGAACGGGTCTGAATCAGGCCCACAGTCAGGATGCCGATGGTCACAATACTGACGGCGACATCCCGACCCGACTGTCAGCATGCCAACAGATTGCGGATTTAAGTATTATGATTAGGGGGAGGCTTAGGGTTAGGCTGTGTTAGGGGAGGGTAAGGTTTAGGCTACAGGATGGGAGGGTTAGGGTTAGATTGCGGTATAGGAGTGTTTAGAGTTAGGCTGCTGGAGGGGTGGGTTAGGGTTAGGGTTATAATACTTACAGAAATCTGTCAGTATTCTGACTGTCAGGATCCAGTACCGCACCCTTCTGAAGATAGTTTACAGCAGACAAAAACTTGCAAAGGTATTTAAAGGAATGAAAATTCCCATCTGCATCACAGATTTATCATGATTGGCAGGGAGGCGCAGTGGCAGAGGGGCATGCGTGGCCGACCCTCTTGGCCAATGATGGCAAATATTGTGCGCAGCCGGGGGTTCCATCCCCTTTAATGATCCCATAATATAACACTATTACTTTAAAAAGTGCTCATTAGATGCATCAATGTAAATTAGAGACACAGCCTTCCGTTTCTACTGCTTTAGATAAAGTCATGCCTATGCTTTTGTGGTGTGTAAGCATACACACTTGCCACCTTAATGTACACCTTGCACAAATGCGATTATTTTTAAACTGGACGAATGTTGAGATGAGCGTCTAACTTAACATATGCAGCTAAAAATGTTCTCATGCATAACTTTTCCCTACGCACATTCTGAATGCATCCAACTCTAAACGGTCTTCTTATATGTATTTACAACTTTGTTTAAAAAGCTTGTATTTATGTACTGCAATTACATTCTATTATTTAATATTGTGTAGGATGCTGACAGTGGGTGCAGGGTGTGCGGTGCACATGGGAACATCAGGGGATCCCATACCTCACACCCTGCACCCATGCTTAATATTTGCATCTGTGGAGTCCCACATCGGCAACTGCAGCACTACGCAAGTCATCAGGTAAATGGCAGGGCAGACATTCTGCCAATGATTTGCACATGCATGGTTGAAAAATCGCTGGGAAAATTACCACTGTTCCAATTTCCTGGGGTCCTGCGCATGTGCAGTAGACTCAGGCACTGCACCACAGTCTACACCATGTGCCACTGGCTAGAGAGGAGAGGGCCTGTACAAATAGTGCACACGGGCCCCCTCCTCTCCTAACATGCCCCTGAATGCTGGTATATTCTGGGTTGTCCTGGCAGCTTTGGAATTTCAAGGATTTGACAGAAACAGTAAATTGGGACTTATACTAGGAGCATTTTAGACGTATGGAGCGTGAGCTGCCTGGGTGGATAAAGTAGTTTGGATTAATATAGAGTGTAGAAGGCATTGTGTATGTGCTATAAGTGGATCCAGGGTGAATGTATTAGATAGTGACTATATCTTTACTTTAAATAGAAACACAGATAGACCTGATTACCAATAACCCCAATTGAATTCATGCTCAAAAATGAGAACTGACTGTAGATTATCAGGGGTAGTCAATGTTTTTCCTATTTGTCTGCGCCGTTGAACAATTTCTGCAGTGCCTCAACCATTACACATATATAAACATTTATAAAAATAATTGATGGGCACTACAATTGTTAAGGGGCTGGGCCGCTGTCAGCCCATTACGCTGAGCTCATGGAACATCCTAAGGATGCGCAGTTAAAATACAGGTGCCAAGGGACAGCGATGATGCCTTCCCTAGTTACAGCCCTGGAGGGACAGACCCAAAGGGTGCCTTTCAGAACATCCAAGGATTGCAGGGTGAGGATCAGTAAAATGAGCATGGGAAAGATAGAAAACAGTGAGCCAGGGGTGAGAAGGTTACAGGTTGGTGTAGGTCTGCAACTGAATAAGATGGTTGCAGGCTGATAGTGATTTGTGGAGGAGCCAGGGAGTAAGAGATGTACAGGCTAGGATAACAAGTAGGTGTGATCAGGGGCATACCTAGACCTATGGTGGCCCCATAAAAAAATTCTACACCCCCCATTTTGATGGGAGGGTGCTGGGGGGGAAGGTAGGGACTAGGGGGTAGTGCCACCGCCACTTGTGTGCATTTGCCTGTCCCGGTGCCTGTCAGATCCATTTGCACAGGCACTAGGACCCGGCCGTGACCATTCCCCCCTCTTCTTCGGAAACAGCAGCCCCTTCATCCAAGAGGGTAGGAGCCGATGCTGCTTATAAAGATGGACACAGTATATCTAACAGATAAAGGGAGCAAGAAATATTATGCATTTACTATAATAATATTACAAATATACAAAGAAGAATAACTTAATTGTATTGGCCCCATTTCAAATGATGCCATACAGTGCCCACAATTCTCAGTATGCCCTATAAGTAGTGCCCTCAGTTGACAGTATAACACATGTTAATGCTCCCAGTTCTCTGTATGCCACTTTCTAATGCCCCAATTTTTCAGTATGCTCATAATTAGTGCCCCAGTTGACAGTAAGCCACATAGTTTTCAGTATGCCCATACGTAGTGCCCCCAGCTCCCTGGACCATCTTTACTCCTCGCTTACTGTGGTTGACGAATCAATGACAAACACCCTCGTGTGCCAGTGCTTGGCCACTGATGGCTTGGGCAGTGCTTGGCCACGCCATCATCCCTGCTCTGGTGGCAGCCACATCTACTTGTTATGCAGTGATGCAGTCACACTGGGAATGTCGAGTGACAGACATTAGTTGTGAGCAGGATTATCCAAAAGGAGCTCCCTGCCCACCCCTATGATGCCAATAAAAAAACTCTAAGGGTGCCTAGCAACCCACAGTATCCATAGGTCCCCATCGTAAAATTACCCCGCCCCCCCAGTGACAATAGTTTTCCTAGTGGCAGTTGATCCCTGACTGACTCTTGTACTCATAAAAATGGCCATTGCCTTGATCTTGTATTCAGTAGACTATACTTGATTTATGATTCCTTAACACTCCTTTCCCTATCAGAGCACAACTGTATCACTTGAAATCAAGATACAATTGCCTACACCCAGTGTCGGATTGGGGCATGATGGGCCCACATGGAAAATGCAATGGTAAGGCCCACCTGAAGGGTGGCAGCACAAAGCGGAAGAGGAGAAGCCAGCCACCAAAAAGAAAGAAGAATAACTGCCTGGGTCACCTCATGTGAATGACTCGTCTTTCCACAATAAAAGGGGCCTAGGTATAATTTTAACCAATGTGAGGCAGCTCTCTGGCCCCCTACCATTCACTTTGAAATAAATGGGCCACCACTGCCATTACACACAGGAGGTTAAAATATTCCATCACAAATACAACAAACCTAAATGCATAAAATTAAATTAAAAAGAATAGGAGAGAGGAGAGATGGAGACGAGGGAGTGAGATGGGGAGGAAAGAGCAGGATGGTCAAAAGAGAGAGCAAGAAAGAGGAGGACAAGAGGGAGAGAGCTATAAGGATGAGAGAGATGAGAACAAACAAGAGAAAGGGACATGATGACAAAAAAGAAAGAGACCTGAGGACAAGAGAGAGTGATGAGGATGAGAGATATGAGAACAAACGAGAGAAAGGGACAAGAGAGAAAGAGACAAGAGAAAGAAAGAGATAAGGACGAGAGCAAGAGTACTGAGGACGAGAAAGAGAGATGAGGATGAGAGTGAAATGAGGATGAGAAACAGATGAAGACAAGAGACAGACAGAGAAAAATGAGGACAAGAGACAGAAAGAGATGAGGACGAGAGATAGAGGTGTGAGGACGAGAGAGACGTGGCGACCAGAGAGAGAGTGGTGGCGAGCAGAGAGAGAGAGATTTAGACAAGAGAGAGAGCGGTGGGGACCAGACAGAGGTGGCGACCAGAGAGAGAGGTGGTGACCACAGAGACATAGATGGCGACCAGAGAGAGAGTTGTGAGGATGAGAGAGAGAGATGTGAGGATGAGAGAGAGAGATGTGAGGATTAGAGAGATGTGGTGACGAGAAAGAGAGAGTTGAGGACAAGAAAGAGGGCGAAAGATGTGAGTGTAAGAGAGAGAGAGAGAGAGATGGTGAGGACAAGAGAGAGAGGTGAGGATGTGAGAGGGGGCAGTGAGGAGGGTGAGGATAAGAGAAAGGTGGGGACAATAGAGAGAGAGAGTTGAGGGCAAGACAGAGAAAGAGAGGTGATGGCAGAGAGAAACCTCTCTGTGACATCCTGTCTAACCAATCATGCAGCAAACAGGAATAGTCGCAGAGGCAGAAGTGTACAGTGGCCAATCACCACCGAATCTGAAGGCTCCTCCCCTTCCAAATGAGTGCTGCAGAGTAATTGAGAGCCTCAGGGTTTTAAAAAATAAAAACAACATATTACCATTGTTGGGGTCCCCCTGCCTTGCGTCCTTGTTGTATAAAGGATAATCCTGGAAAAAACTAACCACGCCCCGCCCACCCATGGGAGGGGGAGGGGCCCACCAGGGAGTACTCCAAATCCCCGGGAGGGCAGTACGAGCCTGCCTACACCTAACTCACACACTTTTGACTCACAGAACTCATTGGAACTGCGATGGAAGTCACTGCTGAAGAATATGAAGAAATGATCCGTCAGCTTGCAGCTGGATACAGACAACAAAGCTCTGGCACCAGCAGACTGCCAGGAGGTTCCTTATACAGTGCATCCGGAAAGTATTCACAATGCTTCACTTTTTCCACATTTTGTTATTTTACAGCATTATTCCAAAATGGAATAAATTCATTTTTGTCCTCAAAATTCTACACACAATACCCAATAATGACAACGTGTAAAAAGTTTTTTTGCAATTTTTGCAAATTTTATTAAAAAACAACAACTAAGAAATCACATGTACATAAGTATTCACAACCTTTGCTCAATACTTTGTTGATGCACCTTTGGCAGCAATTACAGCCTCAAGTCTTTTTCAATATGATGCCACAAGCTTGGCATACCTATCTTCAGGCAGTTTCACCCATTCCTCTTTGCAGCACCTCTCAAGCGTCATCAGGTTATATGGGAAGCGTCGGTGCACAGTCATTTTCAGATCTCTCCAGAGATGTTCAATTTGATTCAAGTCTGGGCTCTGGCTGGGCCACTCAAGGATATTTACAGAGTTGTCCTGAAGCCACTCCTTCGATATCTTGGCTGTGTGCTTAGGGTCGTTGTCCTGCTGAAAGATGAACCGTCGCCCCAGTCTGAGGTCAAGAGCACTCTGGAGCAGTTTTCATCCAGGATGTCTCTGTACATTGCTGTGTTCATCTTTCCCTCTATCCTGACTAGTCTCCTAGTTCCTGCCGCTGAAAAACACCACCACAGCATGATGCTGCCACCACCATGCTTCACTGTAGGCATGGTATTGGCCTGGTGACGAGCGGTGCCTGGTTTCTTCCAAACATAACACCTGGCATTCACACCAAAGAGTTCAATCTTTGTCTCTCATGGTCTGAGAGACCTTCAGGTGCATTTTGGCAAACTCCAGGTGGGCTGCCATGTGCTTTTTACTAAGGAGTGGCTTCCGTATGCCACTCTACCTTACAGGCCTGATTGGTGGATTGCTGCAGAGATGGTTGTCCTTTCGGAAGGTTCTCCTCTCTCCACAGAGGAATGCTGTGGCTCTGACAGAGTGACCATTGGGTTCTTGGTCACTTTTCTGACTAGGGCCCTTCTCCCCCGATTGCTCAGTTTAGACGGCCGGCCAACTCTAGGAAGAGTCCTGGTTTTTCCGTACTTCTTCCATTTACGGATGATGGAGGCCACTTCAAAGCAGCAGATATTTTTCTGTACCCTTCCCCAGATTTGTGCCTCTAGACAATCCTGTCTCGGAGAGGGCTACAGAGATTCCTTGGACTTCATGCTTGGTTTGTGCTCTGACATGCACTGTCAATGTTGGGACCTTATATAAACAGGTGTATGCCTTTCAAAATAATGTCCAATCAACTGAATTTAACACAGGTGGACTCCAATTAAGCTATAGGAACATCTCAAGGATGATCAGTGGAAACAGTATGCACCTGAGCTCAATTTTGAGCTTCATGGCAAAGGCTGTGAATACTTATGTACATGAGATTTTTTCAAAAATCTAAAAAAAAAAAAGTTTTACACGTTGTCATTATGGGGTATTGTGTGAAGAATTTTGAGGACAAAAATGAATTTATTCCATTTTGGAATAAGGCTGTAACATAACAAAATGTGTAAAAAGTGAAGCGCTGTGAATACTTTCTGGATGCACTGTATACCCTGGACCATTGGGGATTGGCTGCTGTGGTCAGCTGACCTGGGAGCAGTGCTCTGAGTGGTGGAGGAGAGTTGAGTGACTATCTACAACATGGCTGCACCCATACTGAGTTTTGGAGGGAACTCTGGTGTGCAGTCTTAGTGCAGTATTAGCAAGCTGTTGAAGTGTACAGAGAATAGCAAGCACTGAGAGCAAATGCATCTTCATGATCTCTGCAGTTTCCAGCATTATTATTTAGACTGCAAACACTGTTCTAATCCAGAATCTGCAGACTTCACAGACAAAAGAACACTCTGGTGAATAATCAGCCTGAAAGGAATAGCACAGTCTCATGCTCACACTGGAGGTGTTGCAACTTGCATCCTGAGTAGACTTCCCAAGCAAATCAGAATATAGTGGCCCACAGAACAGGTGGCAGAGGTAAGTCACAAGACAAACTAATGGCATATGAGAGAAATTAGTCATGATCGTGATAGTACCCTCCCTTCCCCGCCTTCATGGGTGGACTGCGGTCACACACATTGAATCTCTGAAGTACTTGTAGAATTTCCATACCCAATAACTATAGAAGTGGACTCCAGAATAACTCACACACATTTAAACTGAAGTCCTCAGAAGTCTTCCCAATTTTCATCTTCAAAAGTAAGACCTTTATCGTCAGAACAGATGGACCATTCGTCATCACTATGAACAGAATTTTCTTTATCTAGAAAGTCCATTGGAACAATAGCATCAATAGCATAAGAGTCCTCTCTTGAACCTGAAGTATGAGAACCCTGAGTACAGGATCCACATAATTTGCCTTTTATTCCCAACATTCTACAGAGACTGCAATGGTAGTAGTGAATTATTTGATCACTGCTAAGTCTAAAGCCCATTACTCACTTCTATTTCTGCTGGATCTCTCTGCTGTATTTAACACTTTTTACCACTCTATTCTCATAAAAACACTACATTCCCTAGGTCTTCAGGACACTGTCCTATCCAGGTTCTCATTCTACAGTACGTATGAAATTGGTCTTTCAGTGTTGCTTCTCTGGATACGCCTCCACTATGCTTTAACTGTCACGGCCAGGGTATTTCAGCATGGCGCTAGGCAAGTGTTACCTGTGAGGTCATTGTGGCGCGGGCTGTCTGGTGGCGGAGTTGGTGTCTGGTGGGGGGCTTTGGCTGCGCGCGTTGTTGTGCGGGCCTGTTGTCACTCTGCGCTGGTAAGGCCTGGCGGCATCTCCGTTCCATTTGGCATGGGCGCCGCCATCTTGCCTTCTGGCCATGTGATGCGGCGGGCCAATCCTGGTGAGTCACATGTTCCCTCCGGCCAGTAACAGCACGGCATGGGGTACTTAGGAAGGGTCAGTGCATTCCTTCTTTGCCAGTGCAACGTGTATCTCAGCCTAGCTGAGAGGGAGTTCTCTGTGCTTTCCTGTTCCTGTGAATTCGCTGTCTGCCAGTCTGCCTGTCAGCTCCTAGCTCCCACTGGACTACCCCGCTTCCTCCATCACCCTTGCACATACCTGAGTGCCTGAGCCTGCTGACATCCTGCGCTTCAGTTCACTACCTGCAAACCTGGCTTGTTTATTTTCAGTTCACTATCTGCAAACCTGGCTTGATTATTTTCAGTTTCACTACCTGCACACCTGGACAGCTCTAATTGTTTCTAGTTGGACATTAACCCTTTTGCTCCCACCACAGAACTCTTGTGCACATTTATATTTTCCTGGACTTTTATTTACTGCCACATTATATGTCTACTCAAGCACTTATTAAAGATCCTAGTTTTATTTTCAAATCTGCTTCTGTGATCGCTCCTGCTACCACCCCGGGTCCACAAACAACCCAGAACATAACAGTTTGCACTGGCCCCATGGAGCCGGCCACGGATCAGGAGTCAGGAGTGGATTTGTTCAGGTGCATTTCTGGTCGTTTAGAAAATCTGGAAAACATGCAGCATCAGATGGCTAAATTTCTGCAAGAGATGTCCAAGCGACAGGATAGTTTGCAAACTTCCTTTTCTACCCCTGAAGTACCAGCATCTACATCCGCATCAGCGTCTGGGAATACAGGAGGCGGATCATCTCCCCGCTTACATCTTCCTCTACCAAGTAAATTTGACGGCAATCCTAAACTCTGCCGAGGATTCCTAAATCAGTGTGACATACATTTTACCCTGCAGCCTGACAACTTTCTAACTGCAAGAACTAAAGTGGCTTATATAGTCTCTCTGTTATCCGGCCAGGCCTTGGAATGGGCTTCCCCATCCTAGGAGCGCTCAGATCCGCTGCTGGATAATTACGCAGGCTTTGTGTCATCCTTCAGGAGGATTTTCGATGAACCTGGGCGTACTGTATCAGCATCATCAAACATCATGACACTGAGACAAGGGGTCCGTCCTGTCAGTCAATATGCCGTACAATTTCAAATTTTAGCATCAGAGCTCAAATGGAATGAGGAAGCCCTCACCTCGGCCTTCTGGCATGGGTTGTCAGACCGACTAAAGGATGATCTAGTCACTCGAGAGCTTCCTACTAATCTGAATGACATGATTTCGTTGTGTATCAAAGTTGACCTACGCTTCAGGGAACGTCAGGCTGAAAAAAACAGAACTGACCGGCAAAGGTCATTTACCCCCTCCATTTCTACCCGACCCATTCCTTCTCCTACTGAAGAGGAGCCTATGCAGGTGAATCATACACACCTCTCCAAAGAAGAACGTCAGAGAAGAATGCAAAAGAACCTCTGTCTGTACTGCGGAGAGTCCGGTCACCTGCTGATCTCCTGCCCCCGTAAACCGGGAAATGCCAAATCCTAACTGACCCTGGAGACATCAAGTTAGGAGTTATGAACCCGTCTCCAAAAATTAAAGATTTCACGATTACCCTAGCCTTTGATCTTAAACCCAAACCTGTCTTTGCTACTGCTCTACTTGACTCGGGAGCAGCCGGAAATTTCATAACGTCTAGTTTCATAGATAAATTTCAGTTTCCTTGTTTGTCTCTCAACCATGCCATCTCTCTGACTTCTATAGACGGATGTCCTCTAACTAACGGGATAGTCACCAAAGAGACTCAACCAGTATTGGTCCGAATTGGAGCACTTCATTCTGAGTCCTTAAAATTCCTGGTGATATCAGAGGCCTCTCAAGAAGTGGTTCTTGGTCTACCCTGGTTACGTCAACATAATCCCAGGATTGATTGGAGTTCTATGCAGATTCTGTCATGGGGTATGGACTGTCAGAAATCCTGTCTTCCAAAAATTCGACCTGTGAGAAAGACAGTTCCATTAGTTTCTTCTGCCATTCCCAAGGAATATCAGATGTTCGCCGATGTGTTCTCTGAGCAACAAGCAAATATCTTACCCCCTCATAGGGAATGGGACTGTCCAATTGAATTTATACCTGATAAGATACCACCTCGTGGTCGTACCTATCCGCTGTCCTTGCCTGAGACTCTAGCCATGACCGAGTACATCCGGACAACCTGGCAAAGGGGTTCGTTCGCCCCTCTACTTCACCTGCCGGAGCTGGGTTTCTCTTCGTTGGCAAGAAGGACGGTGGTCTAAGACCATGTATCGATTATCGAGGCCTTAATGACATTACTGTAAAGAATCAATACCCTCTTCCCCTGATTACTGAGTTGTTTGATAGGGTCAAGGGCTCTGTCATTTTTTCTAAATTAGATCTGAGAGGGGCTTACAACCTCATTCGTATCCGAGCTGGCGATGAATGGAAGACCGCTTTTAATACCAGAGATGGACATTTCGAGTATTTAGTAATGCCTTTTGGATTGTGTAACGCCCCTGCTGTCTTTCAAAGTTTTGTTAATGAGATTTTCCGGGATCTGTTATATGTTTTTCTGTTGTTGTCTATCTGGATGACATACTGACTTTTTCACCCTCTGTGGCTTAACATCAAGAACATGTTAAAGAAGTTCTGACCCATTTGAGAGAAAACCACCTTTACTGCAAACTGGAGAAGTGCGTCTTTGGAGTGCCCAGTGTACCTTTTCTCGGCTATGTAATATCTGGCTCCAGTTTAGAAATGGACCCCAAGAAGGTACAAGCAATTCTGGATTGGACCCGACCTCAGACACTGAAGGCCATCCAGAGATTGTTGGGCTTCGCCAATTATTATAGACGCTTCATTAAGGGATTTTCTACACTGCTGGCTCCCATTACAGCCTTGACCTGCAAAGGTGCTAATCCTGCCCAATGGTCACCTGAGGCAGAGTCTGCCTTTCATCTTCTAAAACAGGCCTTTATCTCAGCACCAGTTCTTCGACAACCAGATCTGGACAGATCTGGTTGTCGAAGTGGACGCATCATCTGAAGTGGACGCATCATCTGAAGCTGTGGGAGCAGTCTTGTCTCAATGTTATGAGGACAACCGAGTCCATCCGTGTGGGTTCTTTTCTAAAAAATTCTCACCTGCCGAAAGGAACTACGCCATAGGTGAGCAAGAACTACTAGCTGTAAAGTTGGCGTTGAAGGAATGGAGAAATTTGCTAGAAGGCGCCAAGTTTCCATTTACTGTATTTACGGACCATAGAAATCTCCTATTTCTCAAAAACCTCCAATGTGTGAGTCCTCGTTTGGCCCGCTGGGCAATATTCTTTGCCAGATTTCAGTTCACCCTGACCTTCCGGTCTGGAGCACTTTATCAGAAGGCTGATGCCCTATCGAGATCTCTCCTCTGTGATGATCAATCTGAAAATCAAAGCAATACCCCTGTCTTGGAATCAAGAGTTTTTGCCTCATTACAAGTTCAGCCTCCTACGGGAATCATTTGTGGCCCCGGAATTAAGGAAGCAGCTTCTCACTTGGGCACATTCCTCTCGCTTCGCAGGGCACTCAGACACTCGGAAGACCTTGGAGTTCCTGAAAAGACACTATTGGTGGCCTTCTATGAAGGCAGATATAATGGAGTTCATCTTTTCCTGCTCCTCCTGTGCCCAGCATAAATCATCACGACAAGCTCCAGCTGGGGAATTGCTTCCATTACCTACTCCATCACGTCCATGGACACATCTCTCCATGGATTTCGTCACAGACCTGCCAGTCTCTCAAGGTTTCAACACTATCTGGGTTGTAATAGACCGATTTTCTAAGATGGTCCACTATATACCGTTGAAGAAGTTACCTTCTGCCCCTGACCTGGCACAGTTGTTTGTCCAACACATATTTCGTCTACATGGCCTTCCTGCTGAAATTGTCTCTGACCGTGGTGTGCAGTTTACTGCAAAATTCTGGAGGGCTTTGTGTTCTGTTCTACAAGTGAAGTTAAACTTTTCCACGGCCTACCATCCGCAAAGCAACGGCTCCACCGAGAGAGTTAATCAAGATCTAGAGACTTTCTTAAGAATTTTTATGTCATCTTCCCAGGACAATTGGGCTGCCTTGCTGCCGTGGGCTGAGTTTGCACATAATGCTTCCTACCACTCGTCAACTAACCAAACGCCATTTCAGGTTGTATATGGCCTTCATCCTCGTGTTCCCGAATTTCGAAGCCTGCCTGTTTTTGATGTTCCGGCCGTGGAGGACACGGTGCAGAATTTTGCTGCCATCTGGACTCAAGTACGGTCTGATTTGTTGAAGGCATCCTCTCGCTATAAGACCCAGGCCGATAAGAAGCATAGAATAGTTCCACGCATGCAAGTTGGAAGCCAGGTCTGGTTATCCACCCGGAATCTTCGTCAGAGGGTTCCTTCTATGAAATTTGCACCACGCTTCATCGGTCCCTTCTCCATAACAGAAGTCATTAATCCAGTGGCCTATCGTCTACAGTTACCCCCATACCTAAAAATCCCTAATTCCTTCCATATTTCCTTATTGAAGCCCCTGGTCCTGAATAAATTCCATAGTGCTCTACCTGCTTCTCCTCGAGTCCAGACGGAGAGAGGAGTTGAGTTTGAGGTCGCCCAGATCTTGGACTCTCGTCTACGCAGAGGTCATCTACAGTATTTGCTGGACTGGAAAGGTTACGGTCCAGAGGAACGTTGCTGGACCGATGCTCGTGATGTCCACGCTCCCACGCTCATCTGGAGATTCCATTGTGCCCATCCGGAGAAGCCTGGTGAGTGTCCTGAGGCCACCCCAAAAGGGGGGGGTACTGTCACGGCCAGGGTATTTCAGCATGGCGCTAGGCAAGTGTTACCTGTGAGGTCATTGTGGCGCGGGCTGTCTGGTGGCGGAGCTGGTGTCTGGCGGGGGGCTTTGGCTGCGCGCGTTGTTGTGCGGGCCTGTTGTCACTCTGCGCTGGTAAGGCCTGTCGGCATCTCCGTTCCATTTGGCATGGGCGCCGCCATCTTGCCTTCTGGCAATGTGATGCGGCTGGCCAATCCTGGTGAGTCACATGTTCCCTCCGGCCAGTAACAGCACGGCATGGGGTATTTAGGAAGGGTCAGTGCCTTCCTTCTTTGCCAGTGCGACGTGTATCTCAGCCTAGCTGAGAGGGAGTTCTCTGTGCTTTCCTGCTCCTGTGAATTCGCTGTCTGCCAGTCTGCCTGTCAGCTCCTAGCTCCCACTGGACTACCCCGCTTCCTCCATCACCATTGCCCATACCTGAGTGCCTGAGCCTGCTGACATCCTGCGCTTCAGTTCACTACCTGCAAACCTGGCTTGTTTATTTTCAGTTCACTATCTGCAAACCTGGCTTGATTATTTTCAGTTTCACTACCTGCACACCTGGACAGCTCTAATTGTTTCTACTTGGACATTAACCCTTTTGCTCCCACCACAGAACTCTTGTGCACATTTATATATTCCTGGACTTTTATTTACTGCCACATTATATGTCTACTCAAGCACTTATTAAAGATCCTAGTTTTATTTTCAAATCTGCTTCTGTGATCGCTCCTGCTACCACCCCGGGTCCACAAACAACCCAGAACATAACATTAACTATCATTCGGCATACCACAAGGTTCTGTCCTAGGTCCTCTGCCTTTCTCTGTCTTTACCACCTCTCTTGGGAAACTAATTAGCTCTTTTGGATTTCAGTATCATCTGTATGTGGATGATACCCAAATGTTTCTATGCTCCCCAGATCTCTCACCATCCATATTGGCTGTGCTACTGAATGTCTTTCTGCCATTTCATCTTGGATGTCATCTCGCCACCTATAGCTCAATCTTTCAAAAACAGAGTTAATAGTATTTCCACCAGCCAATAGCAGTTACCGACTGGAATGTCTATTTCTGCTGACAACACAACAATAAACCCTACCCCTCAGGCTAGCTGCCTTGATGTCATCCTTTAGTCTGAACTGTCCTTTGCACCCCACATTCAATCTGTATTCAAATCATGTTACATCTTACAAACATATCCAGAATATGCCAATATATCAAACAACACACTGTGTAAACTCTAATTCATGTATTAAATCCATCCTTACTGCCTAAACAAACTTTCATCTCTACAATCTATTTTCAAAGAGTGGCTAGACTGATCATCTTCAAAACGTTCTTCTGCTGCTCTGCTCTGTCAGACCTAACATTGGTTGCCGGCCTTTTACCAAATTCAATGTAAAATACTTCTACTTACAAGTATATCAACCAATCTACACCAACACACATCTCTTTGCATATCTTTAAATATTCTAGGCTTCACCAATTGGCTCTGTACAAGATCTGTGTCTGTCATTCACGCTCAGTACCTGCTCCTATTCATGGTTAAAGGACTTTTGCCAGTTTGCACCCACTCTGTGGAATGCCCTCGCTTACACAACAAGACTTTCTTTTAGCCTCCAAATCTTCAAGTGTTCCCTGAACACTGTCCTCTATAGCTTATCCAATCCATGAACCACCAGCAGAGGGTACAGAATCTAATGGGCCCTCCCCCCCAACTCCTCTCCATGTTTTACAAAGAACCTCCGATGCTGCACAGATTAGACTTTGCAGCATAAGGATGAGCAGGTCATGGCTTTCTAATGGCCCCCTAAAGTTGATTATATGTTAGTGCATGTGTGGTACACAATCAGTAAATGGATGGTTGTACAAGCCAAGGTCAGAATAACAGGCACAGAATAAGCACGATAGGGCTAGCCAGAGGTCAGGTCACAAGTAGAGGTGCAAAATGGGAAGCACAATTATCTCTAAGTGAATATGACGAGACATGATATCAGTGTGACAATTTAAGGACAGACTTTTGTTTAGGTTGATGATAATTGAGTAGTGTGTATGTTCAAAATCTAATGTTCTTGGGATAATTTATTAAACAACTTGACTTATTAAATACCATTCTCTGGATATTCCCCTAGGGATGATACATATAGGATTAAATATGGTAATATGTAGGGCCAATCAGTTAAAATCATCATCTGCATAGATTAAGCTGCCGTATGCAGACAAGGTGGACAAAATCAGAAGTAGGAACCACTGAAAATAAATCCAATCAAGTATGGGAACCAGAAAGTGCTCCCAATTCACATATGGGGATGTAGTCTTTATGTCGACATTTACACTGTCGACATTCATAATGTGTCAACCATTGATCATGTTGGCATCTGCATGGACTAGAGGGTAAGAGCTAGGCTCCAGCAGCTTAGGGTTAGGGGTTAGAGAACTAACCGGCAGAACCTCTGCAGCCTGCTCTGGAAGTCATCACGACATCACGGGCCCAGAAGACACCACTAGAGATGATGTACCTGTTCTACCAGGTAAATCACCATTAGGCCACCAGGAAACCTTTGACAACATTCTAATTGTGTCAACATGTCATCAGTGTCAACATGAGGAATGTAGACCTGGTCAAAATGAGGAATGTTGACCTGGTAAATGTCGACATGCCAAGCATGTTGACATTATGATAATGTCAACATGATGAATGTCACCAAAATATACAACTCCCTCTCATATAACTAAACAAATTACAGGTAAGAAAGGACAGAGATCAGGAGTGCACTTGAAATTAAGTCAGTCAAGCGTGAATGGCTTTCCTAAAAAGCGTATCAAGATGTGATAAGGCTTCTTATTCAGATAACTAGTTTTCAGCTTGTATGTGGTGGTGAGTAGTTATGATCTCCTAAATGAACCCTCTGTGGTCATACTTTATGGCTACTATCCCTATCTGGCTATCTGAAATATGTAAGAGGTTAGGGTTCAGAGAAAAAGTGAGAGGAAAAAAACACATAAGAATGCCAAAGTGCATTTTTCTGTGTAATTTTGTCAAAGCAAAAATCAATGACTAGTCCAAGTTCTTGTTTCTAATTTATCAGGGCAATCTCAAGTGGTTTCCACCCTCAAAAGTTTAACTAATATAACAGTAGGACAGGCTATTGCAACCTCAATATAACATGGAAACCTACAGTGCCCCCACTTCCACTGGTAAAGTGAGAACTAATCCCAAGATAGTTAGCATGGGGCTGGAACCACTACGGTGAGGGCCTTCAAAGAACACAGAGGGGTCAACCTTCAACTGGAGGTCTAACCAGCACTCATGGGCTTTCGATACCTGGGTCATGATAAAAATAATTCTATGCCACCAGGGAGGCAAATAGGACCATTAATTCAAGAATTATGTCACATGTATCAGAAAGCACTAGTAGCCATTGACAAAAAATAAAAATGCAGAGGGTTAAATGAACTTTATTTAAATAAGACATTACAGAACACTTCTGGATGGAATACAAACCTAGTGAGTTGGCCTATGTAATGCAAGGCTTACACTTAATCATGCACCTTTATATTGTTCTGGGACATTACATGGACATTTGAACAGTACATTGGTCATTTTGTAATTGCTACATTTACTGCTGTTACTGTGTGGAACATCTGTAGATGGCATTCTAACTGACTTGCACTTCTAATTCACTATAGTTCCTGTACTATACTGTACCTTGTACTAGGTTGGCTCTGTGTACTAATGAACATAGAGAAGTTATGCTCATTTAATGGAACAGGACAGTACCATATATAATATGGGAAAAAGGGGTAAGCAGACCTAAACTCATTAAAACAGCCTGTTGTTTATAAAAAAGAAAAGTTACACTTTTACACCCCATTATCCCATTTGGATGCACCAGGTGCCCAATAATTGATATGCTTGGGGGAGGTTATGTCTCTTTGAGCCAATACGCTAGCAGACCTAAACCCATGGAAAAGCATAGTTTGTGTATAACATCTGTGTCATACCCAGGGACAAATGATGCAGAGCAATTCTCTTGTCAGTGTAGGAACTTGTCAGAAGGAGAGACTTTGGTGTAGTTGGCCGGCTTAACAATTTATTGCAATAATTTGATACAAATTTTTTTCCTGAGTTTAAATAAAATATAGTTGTAGTGTAATTAGGTGAGTGCAGAGCATGTACGATTTAAATATAATCATTCATTTTCGTTTCTATTATGGTCGTCACACCCACTTTTTAAGAATATATAGTATATATAAATATATAAATATTTTTGCCAAGTGCCAGCCCAAGTAAAACTTGGGAGTTCATTAGAAATATGTAGAAAGCCCTCAATCCCCCCCCCCCCCAAAATAAATAATTAATTGAATTAACATAATTTTTTAAAGAACGCATGAAAACCAGCGTTTATGTTAGTATGTTGTTTTTTCTCCTCTCACGGGTT
Source organism: Taudactylus pleione (assembly GCA_031769625.1). NCBI lineage: Eukaryota > Metazoa > Chordata > Amphibia > Anura > Myobatrachidae > Taudactylus > Taudactylus pleione. The sequence goes on along the minus strand of JAUIMM010000007.1, from coordinate 21,681,761 downwards.
AAGAACATCCCTTGGGCTCTGGACTGTGCATGTGTCTGCTCCTGGGAATCTCCCAATGCATCATGTGGGATGTGGTTCATGTTTCAGCCATGGCTTCTGTGCCCAAATAGCTGTGGCTGAATTTGGGCACTCTGGAAAGCTCTGAAGTAGGGGGTCAGCTGTGCCGCCCCCAGCTAGTGGCGCCCCAGGCTCATGCCTCATGTGCTTAGTGGGAAATCCACCACTACCATGGGATGGGGAACCTCCTGCCTGGGGGTCTTATAAGGCCCTAGGTATCATTTGGTCTGGCCCTCAGAGCTTTTTTCTGCTAACCTCATTTGGCTAGCAGGGTGCCTAGAATCTATGCAGTAGTGCCACCAGGAGTGTCCTTAGGATGCTTCAGACGGTCACACCGCTGCCCTTACAGCTCCCTGGAGCATCCTGAGGATGTGACGGGCATTGCTGTAATCACCGGCGATTGTGGCCCTGCCCCCATGTGACATCACGCACAGGGGGCATGGTCTAAACCAGGCCCGCAAATAATGTTATATATATCAAAATGGCCCTTGGCAGAAAAAAGGTTCCCCACCCCTGGCTGTAATACAATAAAGGATAAAGATAATCATTCATTACAGTTTAGCCTCGTTATTCATTGTTTGACCATCATCAAGCTGTTTCACATTGTACAGTACAGTGCCATATTCCTCCTATTGGTGACTTTTGGCTCTAAAATTGTTTTCCCATGAAATCCTACTTCCCATGTCTAGTACACATTGTTTGTGACATTCTGGTAGGTAAATCAAGCTACAGACGGCTCTGAATAGGAGAAATTTAATTATTACTCTGTATGTGGAGATAGTAGTTACTTGGTTCTGTGCCTATAAAACAATGGACTTGCTGGGGAAGCTGGTGAATTTCTGATAGTTTATATCCCTCAAGGTTTGATGTATTGCACAACATCCGCATGCTTTTTGCCTGAAACCTCAATGCTGTTGTTTCTTTTTTTTTTTTTTTCCTTTTTTTTTTCATAATAGTTTTTATTGAAAGTTTAATACAAAGAAATGGGGATACAGAAGGAAAAAGAAGGGAAAAGGGGTAAGCCAGACATATAGCATATCACAATATAAATCAATCGATCTTGGTCCTTGTACATATAATTGATACTTAAACTTTTTAGGACAAGAAAAATGTTTTATAAAACACTTCACAACACATATAGACAAAATACTAAATATTCAGTTAATGGAGCTGCCCCGGATCTGCGTGAGGTGAACAGAGAACACCGGGAACAACCGGAACACTATAAATGGTGGAATGGCCTTGTTTTTCCCTATATTCTCCCCATTTAAACCATTTCATATGGATGGAATTGACGGAGGAGGAGTATTTCTCACCTGTTGTTTCAAAAACAAAATGCTTATGGATCTTGTTTTCTATGATTGTGATGTTGGGGAGAGAGGCTGTCTTCCACCCCTGAGCAATTGTAGCTTTTGTAGCAATCAGCACATGACCCATAATATATCTCTCGCCACGTGATAATTCCCCAGGATAGAAGTGGAATAAGGCAACTAGAGGCTCCGCCTGAATAGTTACACCAACTATTTTACTAATCATAAAAAATACTGCATTCCACAAGGGGCGAAGTAGAGGACAGGACCAAAAGACATGAAAGATGTCTCCCACCAAACCACAACCTCTCCAGCAATATTGCGAGACAGAGGGCCAGATCTTATGCAGCCTTTCAGGAGTAAAATATGCTCTCTGAAGTAATTTGTAATACATTTCTGAATGGTTGATACATTTGGATATAGTAAAACTGGAACGAAAAATAATATTCCAGTCCTCATCAGAAAGGTTCACAGCCAGATCCCTCTCCCATTTAAGCCGACACGGAAGTTTCCCTTTTTTTTTTAACATTAACATTATCTGATACTGATACCAGCAAGATATACCACCTTTGTGATTAGAGGATCGTAGGCGAGTCAGCAGCAGTGATGGGAAGGCAGGTTTTTTAAGTGGAGAAGGGAGGTGACCGTGCAACCAATGTCTCAGCTGTAAATATTTATGAAAGTCCTGCCTCGTTAAACCAAATTGCGTTTGAAGGGACACAAAAGAAGCCAAATCCTCCCCCGCGAATACATCCCCCAAAGAAGAGAGGCCCACCTTCGCCCAGGAACCTAAGTGCATATCAGGGATCAAATTGGCTATTGATCGGAGAGACAGATTAGGAGAAGGCAGGGAAATCTCTTCATCTAAGGAAACACAGGTATGCCAACATACTATTGTAGTCTGAACTGCTTTACAGAATCCCGGTCTGAAGGAGATTTCAGAAGAGGGCAGCCAGAATAGATCAGGAAGGGGAAAGGGGCGCATAAGTTCCCTTTCAATAATTACCCAGGGTTTGGGAGAGTCTATTATGAACCAGTCCCTTGCCTGGCTAAGTATACATGCTGAATGGTATCTCTCCAAGTCTGGGAAGGCCACTCCGCCTGTCTCCTTAGAGAGGGAGAGGGTATTTCTCGCTATTCTGGGTTGATTCCCCTTCCAAATATATTTAGTTAGTATTTGGTAAAATTTGTTACATATGGATTTGGATAGGGGTCTAGTAATGGTCCGAAATAAATACATTAGTTTCGGGAGCAGCACCATTTTTGCAGCTGCAATCCTTCCTAGCCAGGACACCTCATGTAGCATCCATTCTTTTGTTAAAGTTTCATAAGCTTTCAAGAGGGGCCCAAAATTACAATCAATAAGATCATGGTCTCTAGCTAAATGCACCCCCAGATATTTGAGGGACCTAGATTTCCATGTATATCTATACGTCTCCTGTAGTTTCTCCAAAATTACAGTTGGGATGTTAAGAGGGAGGGCTTCTGTCTTTGCTGTGTTGAGTTTGTAAAAGGACACTGCTGCGTAATGATCCAAAATGGCATGCAATGCTGGAAGGGACTCTTCTGGGTGGAGTAAACACAGTAAAATATCATCTGCGAATAAGTTTATTTTATGGGAGAAACCTCCGAGCAAGGGACCATGTATGGATTTGAGGGTTCTGATCATCTCCGCCAGAGGTTCAATGGCAAGCGCAAAGATGAGTGGCGAAAGTGGGCACCCCTGACGTATGCCGTTGGTTATGTCAAATTTGTCAGATAGACAACCGTTTACAAATACCTTCGCAGAAGGGCAAGTATATAGGGCCGAAATGGAATCTAAAATACCTCCCTGGAAACCGAAACTGTGTAAAACCTTCATCAAATAACCCAGTGCAGGCGGTCAAACGCCTTTTCGGCATCAAGCGATAGGATCAATAAAGGCTCCCTACGGTAGTCATAATATTCTATAATATTGAGAACTCTACGTGTATTGTCTGGGGCTTGCCTATGCATCACAAATCCGACCTGATCCGGTTTAATGAGAACCGGCAACAGCCGAGACAGGCGACTAGCAATCACTTTGGCAAACAACTTGACATCTGTGTTCAGCAAAGCAATAGGTCGGTAATTAGCTACAGCATTAGGGTCTTTGCCGGGTTTTGGTATGGCAATTATACGTGCCTCCAGCATTTCTTCAGGGAATTGCTTAGATTCCGTTGCTTCACCGAACACAGACAACAAAACCGGAGCCAGCTCAGCTTTAAATGTTTTGTAAAAGTTGGCAGAATAGCCGTCCGGACCTGGAGCCTTATCTGATTGCATTTTGCTAATGGCTACATCTATTTCCTCCAGAGTCCAAGGAGTGCTAAGGGACAGACAAGCCTCAGAAGACAATTTCGGGAGAGAAAGCCCACTCAAGAATTGCTCAATAAGGGCTGCCGTTGGTTGGGCAATATTGGGGTCAACTTTGAGGTTATAAAGTTGCGCATAATAGGTTGCAAAAGCATTAGCTATCTCTACAGGGTCCGATACTTTAGCCCCATGGTGATTGTAGATTCTCTGTATCTGCCCCCTAGCCCTTCGTCCACGTAATTTATTAGCCAACAGTCGACTTGCTCGATTACCAAATACATAGAACTTTTGATTTAATCTGGCAATATTACGCTGTACTTCTCTAAGTGAGAAGACATTCACCCTTTCTCGAGCATTGAGGAGTTGTTTATATAATATTTTATTAGAGGGGTCTGCTTTATGAGCTTCTTCAATTTGCGCTGCCTCAACTTCCGCTTTCTCATACTGTTGTTTATATTCTCTCTTAAGCCGAGCCGCAACTTGAATTGCTGAACCTCTAATAACTGCCTTCAATGAGCACCAAAAGTTAAATATGGAAGTTTCTTCCGGCTTATTGGTACTAAGAAAAATAGAAAGAGCCTCCTGAACTGCTTTATGAGCCTCCGGCTGAGTCAACAGGTGATTACCTAGTCTCCACGGGCCCGGGATTACTCTCCTATTCCCTATATCCCATTTAACAAAAAGGGGGGAGTGGTCTGACCAAGTCATGGGAAGAATATTGATACTACTAATAGATGATAAGGTCCATCTATCACATAGGGCCAAGTCTATCCGGGAATACGTCCTATGGACATTCGAATAAAAGGAATAATCTCTTACTGTAGGGTGTTTTGCTCTCCAGGCATCAAACAACCCGTGCTCTACTAAAAGCTGCTGGAAACCCTTAGAAAACTCCTGTGGTCTATTTGAACGGGAAGTTGTTGAATGGGATCTATCCATGGTTGGATCCAGGACCATATTAAAGTCTCCGAGGAGCAATAATGCTCCCTTAGAGTGTTTTTGTAAAGTCAAACAGAATTTTCTACAGAAGGCCAATTGCCCTGTATTTGGAACATAACATGAGACAATAGTAACCTCAACATTATCTAGTAATCCCACTAGAATTAGATACCTTCCCTGTGGGTCTGCATATTTTGAGGTTAGTGTAAATGCGCAATGTTGAGAAATAAGGATGGCTACTCCTGCTTTCTTTTGAGGCCCATTAGCTGTGTAGCAATGAGGGAATTTGATGTTATTAAATCTTGGAGGGGCAGACTGCTGAAAATGCGTCTCCTGAATCGCAACAATGTGGGCTTTAACCTTAGAAAAATACCGCAGTGCTAAATTTCTTTTTTGGGGAGAGTTCAATCCTTTCGCATTGATTGATAATAAATTAACCATATCTATACAGACAAGGTGTAAAATACTGTGCAGTGACCAACATCAAAATAACAATCCTGGGATTGCAAATCTGGCTGGGGAAAAGAGAAACACATAACAGGGTAACATAGATAAAAAGGAAAATAAAAAGGAAAAAAAAAACAGCAGACATTAGAAGGGGTATAAGAGAACATAAACGACCCCACTTGGAGCCAACAAGAGTCGTGTAAAAAACTACGACTCTTAGGAATTTGTGATTGGGGGGTAGTAGCCTATCCCCGTCACCCATAAACGAAACAGTTAATTAACACTATAAATAAACCAAGCATAGAACCATATCTTTACATACAAACGAGATCACTCAGGCAATGCAATTATGTGAAAAAGATAGCACGTAGTTTCAGCCTCCCCCCCGAATTTACGGGGAAGGGGCAGGAAACATTACCCGTAAATAAACAGTACCCAAGTGTAACCCCCTAGGAGAACATGGCCATACAAAACTTGGTAACATATAAAAAAAAACGTATCCAAAGATACATACAAAAATTTAAATAAGTAACTGGCCTACTTGTAAATGAAACATATACTAGAATTAGAGTAAAATAATACAGTGAAAATGCATTATTGCCACTCTGAATAGACTAAGACATTCAAAATACTCACAAAACTTTCTCAGGCTATATATAGTAGCATACAGCAGAAAGAAAATTATAATGCTGTTGTTTCTAATAAGGTAAACCAAGTTATACACATATGGTGCCTGCACCTGCTTCACATGGAGGTTTGTGTGTTTACTCATGAAAAATAGCCCAGATTCACTTAATTGCCTTAAAATCCTGTGCTCATAATGCAGAGATCAGACCTAAAGTTAGGTCTCCCCAAAGTGTGTCTGGGTGTCTGGGGGGGATCTCTTGCCAGACTCAAAGAACATCTATGTTGTGTAATGTCACAACCACAACTGCTGTCCTTTTATCCAGCAGAACCTTTTTGGCTTTGTATAAGACACATGCCTTTGTGACTGGCGTCTTCCTCAGATCTGTTATCAATAGGAATTATAGCTTTTGCAAACACACTCTGTGATGTCTAGGGAGCACCTAGAGAATACAGGTGCTTCAGTAAATTATCAGGGTCATGCATTCACACTGAAAATGAGTTACAATAAAACCACATTCCAGGCTCTCAGTGGAACAATAAATATGTCAAAATCTAGCAGAGGTGACTAATGTCAAACCATCCCCTTAGGGGACTTTGGAGACAGACAGTCAACAAGAGATTTCCTGAAGGTAGAACTAATGAGGGACACGAAGCCCTCCAGTACTACTGCTCCTTAGGTGCTGACTGAACAGTGCAGGAAACTTAAGTCACTTTCAATACTGGTTTTTCTAGTTCTTCTACATTCACATATTTGCAGGGTCTCTAAGTCTTACTTTATGTTATTTGTTGATAAGTTTATTCCTAAGGAATAATAGAAACATGTCAATGTAGTAATAGTAGTATTATATAGCCAATCATGTCTTACTGATACTTAGATAGAATATTGATGTACGTTAGCTCAGTGGTCCCAATGTAATAGGTTCTGAATTGGATTTTACGGCAATCGTGCAGCGAGATTTAAAGTGGCGATTCACCACCAACATGGTTTTGCCTTAAAATAATTATACTGCAAAATCGCAAAAAGTCTGCAGTTTGGCTACATGGGCCTTTTATATGTGTCCCAGTCAACCTTATTTTTTAATATGTTGTATTTGTATACATCCTGAAATATATTTTCCTCCACTTAGAGTCAGCTTAATGCATGGTCTGAGCGGCCAATTTCCTGAAGGCCCAGCATGCTGGGGAACAGTGTGATAATCTGTGCTCTAACTTCTTTGGGGCCCTTCTATATTACAGAATGCATTGAGAGTGCCACCCTTCCTCAGCACTATGGGTCTCACGCTGCCTGTTCCCATAGAGAGGGTGCTTGCACATGAACTCTCTAGTATTAGGCTATGGGTGGCAGTGCCTGAGCACTTCCACCCACCCCCACACCCGCTTCCTCCATTGGTCAGCATACCCCCTTTCATTGGTTTTATCTCTGTTACCCCAAGTCTGCCTCCCCTTTTTTAACTTCTGTGACACAAATTTTGTACGTCTCTGTCCATTTCTCCCCCCCCTCATTGTGTATCTGTCTGTCTCCATTTATTCCTCATCATATCTACCCCCCATCCTCTTCTACCATTATTCCCACCTCCCACTTTTCCCCTATGTTTCCCACAACAACTTTCTCTACCGCCTCTTAATTTTTCTTCAACCCCTCCTTCCCATCTGTTTCCTTCCACCTCCTATTCTACTGCACTGTACAATGAAGTTCTGGTGGCTGCTGGTCAGAAGCGTCAAGGTCAAACAGAGACATGACAATATCCAACGCTTCATAAGGATAACGTGTATGCACAATTTTCTTTTACAAACTTTAGTACACATTTCATGCATTATCAGGGGCAAATGCAGGATTTTTAGCGTTCCACATGGTTGTTTTTAGAGTGAGTTTGGCCAGTCCATGAGGAGGGCATAATTAGCACTTAACAATGTATATGGGTTTATGTAATAGCCTGGGAGATACAGGCACAATACTGGTTAGTTTTGCGTTTTAAATTACTGCCACTTTAAGAATATGGTCTAACTTGCCGGAATCGGTCCTAGGACATATATGTGCACATTGATCTCCTTATAAGCTGGATAGTGTATACTGTATATTACAGTATTAATAATTAACACTAAAGACAGTCTATAGTAGAGGTTCCCAAACTCAGTCCTCGAGGTGCCCTAACAGTCCAGGTTTTAAGGATATCCATGCTTGACCACAGGTGACTTAATTAGTACCTCAGTCAATTTGATTTAGCCACCTGTGCTCTACCATGGCTATCTTTAAAATCTGTACTGTTGTTGAGCCTTGAGGACCATGTTTGGGAACCTCTGGTCTATAGTACTATAAACTAGTAGGGGAGAGAGTCTAAAATATGTACATTCTGTATCAAGCATTTTTATCTACTATAAATAACATAAATAGTCAGATAAAGGTAGTAACAAACAATACAGTGCACACATTTTATATACAATACAGTCCATGGCTGGACTAAAAGAGTTGCATTAACCGTGTCAAATTAAATTGCAAGTTGCAAAGACAAGATGAAAGTTTTATCAAATACCAATCAATACATAACATTAGTTGCCTCCCCCTTTAAAAGATAACATGGAAATATGTTTTATTACCATAGACCAATTGCTCATATAACTGTAATAATGAATATAAATTGCAGCAGCAACATTACTATAATAAAATTTATAATGAAAATAATTGTATTATATGTATTACTGTTTATTTATGTAGTGCTACTGATAAGTAAATAAATAATTGTTAGAAAACCATAATTAATTTAAAATCCAGTTATATGACTAAAAATATGATATTCAGCATTGAAGAAATTCAGTATTTCAATATAGAACCATAGATTGTAGAGGGCTGGAGATAGGGAAGTTACAATTCACTTATCTGACATTGTATACTACTGGAAGTGTTCCACCCACAGAAACTGAAACTACAAATAGAAGACGTCCAAATGATGGTTTGTCGAATCAAAAACTAAGCAAATAGATTAGGTAATATAACATTTTGAGAATTGGTAACACCTTTAAACCTTCAGTAGCTGCTAACTGGGCCGTCAAAGTGGGCCCGAATACTAAAGGAGCCACGGCCACCTCCATGGAGGGTTGGCCATGCCCCCTCCCAAAAAATTTGCAGCGCAAAGGCCAGCAAAGGGGGACAATGTGCCCCTCAGCAACTGACCCGGGCCGCTATGCCCCTGAGCCTGGGCTCTTTAGGAGGAAGATGTGGTTCTCCTGTGCTATCTTCCTCCCTTTGCCCTTGAGCACACCATGAAGGCATTCATTGGTCTCTTCGGCTTCCCCTGACTGGCCCCCTCCTGTAAGTTCGTCTCCAGCATTATACTGTACATTCACACAGCTGATTAGGGTCTCTCTATGCTGAGGCTGGACCAGGCTGGGTGCAACTGTCTCTCTTCTTGCCTGAAGACACACTGCTTCCAGATCACAAAGTGTTACTGCTGAGGAAAGTTGGCAAAGAGGAGCATGAGGTCTGGTTGGTAGGGGTCAGCTACTGGGCAGCTGATACTGAGTTCTGACAGCAGCACCCTTTATGCCAGGGGTAGCCAACCTCGGTCCTCGAGATCTACTAACATTTCACATTTTCCAGACCACCTAGCTGGTGCACAGGTGTATACATTACTCACTAACACATTTGAAAATATCCACAGGTGGAGCTAATTATTTCACTTGTGATTCTGTGAAGAGACCTGGAAAACATGCACTGTTGGTTGCTCTTGAGGACCAAGGTTGGCTACCCCTGCTCTATGCCATTGGGATGTAGTTGTCTGGATATCCTGGCCACTCCTTACTGAACTCCCTGCTTGCCCATTGCAATGTGTAACAACTTTGCTTGCTGCTCTTATTGATTGCTTTTTATTTTTCAAAACATCTCTGTCTATATTGTTCCTGTGCCAATATCAATTTGCCTTTATACCCTTAAACTTCTTGCCTGCATTGCCATTGTTTTCTAACATAGCTTCACATCTATGCACTTTTAGCATTGTTTATTTTAGCATTTTATTCCTGCACCCAAAACATATCCTGATTATTCCTCTTAATAATACACACACTACTGTAGTTGTGATATTCTTTTATCTGCATTTTTGACAACTTAACTGCACTGCTTCTAAACCACATGTCTCCATCCTTACTTCCAGCTATCCTCCCTCAATTTCCCTTATACACACCGTGTCCCTCTTTTTTTCAATCCTCACCTCACCCAGCGGCTACATAATAATTTATTCTACCAACAGTTCCCACTTCTATCTTCCCCGCTAGTGTCCTCTACTTTCTCCTCCACCTCTCTACCCTCCTCTGTCTCCCTTAAACCCCTCTAGTTCACTCCCCCACCTCTCCCATTCCTTCATTCTATTTCAGTTCTCTCCCACCATGGTCCTACTAGCCCACCACTAAGCCATGCTCTCTCTCCTCTCTCCCTGTCACCTCCCCTCACGTGCCCACCACCTGCAGCTTGCCTTCCCTGCTCAGGAGCTCGCACCATCCATATACTCTTCATCTCTGTCCTCTACATCAATCTCTCCTCCACGCTACAGCAAACCTGATAATCTCACATTTCTCCCACTAACTCAGTACCTATCTCCTTTGGAATGCCAATTTTGTCTGTAATAAACTGACCTTTATCCTTCTCTCCTCACACGCGCTTCGTCTCATTTTCTCCTGGATGTCCCAGTGCTTTCTTAAGCTTAACATGTCTAAGACTGAGCTGATAATCTTCCTACTCTCCCACATAACATCACCTCCCACAATTTAATTATCTTTTGATAGCACAACCATTTCCTCTAACCCCTAAGTGCGCCATCTTGGAGTTATTCTTGACTTCTCCCTCTTCTTCAAACCACACATTCAGTATCTTTCGCAGTCCTGCCTTTTCCATCTCAGAAATATCTCCAGAATCAGACCCTTTATCACCCAGGAGGCAACAAAGACCCTCATCCACTCACTGGTCATCTCCCGACTGGACTACTGTAACCTCCTCTTATCTGGCCTCCCTAACTCCCACCTTTCTCCACTCCAGTCTGTCGTCAATGCTGCTGCCTGGCTCATCTTTCTCTGCAGACCCCTTGTGGCACTATATAAATAAAGGAAAATAATAATAATAAGAATTAATAAAAAATAAAAAGTTTATCTCAACAGGCCTCTGACCTGTTCCCCAGGCAGTGAGACTGACTACAGAGACTGACACACGCTCTATCAGCCTCTCACAGGTGGTCTGCCAATCAAGGCTGCTTAAATACTGGGGCATACATATCTCCCCTTGACAACCTTTCCAGTGTTCCATATATAATATATCTAAACTTATATTCATATACGTAGTGGTCACTCTAGCTCCGGCGGCAGGCAGGGCGCCGGAGCTAGAGAGGGCACTTCCGTGCACGTGCGCCCAAAAAGGGGGCATGGCCATTGGAAAAGAGGGCGTGTCTTAAAGACGCGTCCCCTTTTCGTCACTCTTGGGGGCATGCCAGGCACTTACAGACACGCCGGGCAGCCCCCAAGCGCTGCCGACAGGGAGAATAGATGCCGGGCGCATGTGCCCGGCATCTATTCTCTGGCGGTGACCTGGTCACCGCACATTTCTCCACCTGCGGGACACAGCGACCTTCGGGTGAAGACGGCACCCGCAGGCTGTGAGGGCAGGTCGCTTTTTGCCCTCCTTCTGGTGCAAAGAGTGCTATAAAGAATATATGTATGTATACACTGAAGTGTATAAAATTAATTAAGACTTTTATTCATTAAAGGAGGAAGAGAAAAAAAAAAGATATATATAACTAAATAAATAGTCAAACATATATACATGAGCCTTCATGTGCTTCTATAGGCTGTGCCAATGACCCTCAGGTCTGCATGTATCATGTGCAACAATTAAAGTGCATAGAATAAAGTGATGAAGTCCAAGAAGGACAAAATGCATTGGGAGAGTTGCCTCTTGCCTAAATGAACCATTGAGATAAGCACCTTATGAATTATTGTGTTTTTAAGAACCTGTTTTCATTTTTTTAGGGTTCTTTTAGATTGTTTTTTAGAAACATCCTTTAAACTATCTATTAATTATGATGTGTCTTTGATGTCAATTGTTTTTCAAATCGGCTATCATCTATTCATCTAAGCCATTGCATTTAGTATTATTTATAGCAATTTGTACTGTATTCTATGCACTTTAATTGTTGCACATGATACATGCAGGCCTGAGGGTCATTGGTATACATATGTTCTTTATAGCACTCTTTGCACATACAATCACTTGTTCACAACATAAGTACGTTAGTCGCTGAGACCTTATACAGATATATATATATATATATATATATATATACACTCACCCATCCAAAGGTATATTAGATGGGTAGTTAGGAGAGATCAGCACTCACTTCTTATTCATTGATTAAAAATTACATTTAATTATAAAGTGTACATCACTTGTATGAGACATTTCAATCGAAATGATTTTCCTCAGGGGCACACACAGGGGGGGAATTCAATTAAGGGGTGAATCCATTTGCCCACCCGAATCTGCCATTCTTTATGGCAGCAGGATCTCACACAAAAGTGCTCTCGCTACCCCATTGGGTGGCGAGCTCTTTTGAGTGAATCGGGCATTCGCTGCAACTACGAGTGCAGGCATATTTCTTATCTCTCTTTCTTTCTCTCTCTCTCTCGCGCTCTCTCTTTCAGTGGCGGAACTGGCCACTAGTGTCCCCTGAGCCCCACAAGTGTACTGCAGACCGCAGTGAGAGCGGTCAGCACTACACAGTAACAAACACACAGCCGCCAGTGGGCAGCAGCAGTCGCGGCAGGAGCGGGGATTCAGGTAAGTTGTGGGGTTTTTTGTGCGTGTGTAAGGGGGCACGGGAACTGACACAGCATTGGGGGGCACTACTGGGAGCACTGTATAGAGGGGTTGGCCACTACTAGGGGCAATGCATAGGGGGGACTACTACTGGGGACAATGCATAGGGGGATTACTACTGGGGGCACTGCATAGGGGGGGCTACTACTGGGGGCAATGCATAGGGGGGACTACTACTGGGGGCACTGCATATGGGGAACTTCTACTGGGGGCAATGCATAGGGAAGACTATTACTTGGGGCACTGCAGCATAGGGGGGACTACTACTGGGGGCACTGCATAGCGGGGACTACTACTGGGGGCAATGCATATGGGGGGACTACTACTGGGGGCACTGCATAGGAGGGACTACTACTGGGGGCAATGCATAGGCAGGACTACTACTTGGGGCACCGCTGCATAACGGGGACTACTACTGGGGGCACTGTGTAGGGGGGACTACTACTGGGGGCAATGCATAGGGGGGACTACTACTTGAGGCACTGCGTAGGGGGGGGACTACTTCTGGGGGCACTGTATAAGGGGCACTGCATAGGGAGACCACTACTGGGTCACTATTGGGGGCACTGCATAGGGGGGCCCAAAGCATATTCTTGTACCACCACTCTCTAGTTCCACCACTGCTCTCTCTATATATTATATATACATATATATGTATGTATATGCTAGTATTTGTACACTTGTATACAGTACATGCACACATGAATCTCTATATTTAGTTATTTACTTCTATCTCTCTATGCTTCTATCTCTTTATGCCGCATCACTGCAGAGGGGTCCACGGAGTGAAAGGAATGGATCTCCTCTTCAAAAACTGTGGGACACAGTGGAGTAGCACGGTCGCATGGGACCTTGTCAGCTGAAGCACTGCTGGCTGCTGTCGCATCACATCCGACCACACCAGTTAAGTGCTTAAGGGGAAAGTAACTTGGAATTTTTAGAGCTAGATTGTCTCTTGTCTAGTTACCAGGAAGCTAGGCAATTACTCTTCAGGTTTTCACTTGCACATATTAGGTGAATCCAAGGCCGTAGCTATGGGTGTGAGAGGGGTGCAGAGTGCAGATCCATGTGGGCTGCACCGTCGCTCACTCATGCCTCCTGTATCTGGCTGGAAGGGTGCCTGCAATGGTAACCTGCATCCAAAATTTATGCAGCAGTGCCGTCTGGAGGGTCCCTGAGATGTTTCAGATGTGCACATCGCTGCCCTAACAGCCTGAGGTTGCTCCGAGCATTGCTGTAATGCTCAGTGTCCGTAGCCCAGCCCCCTTCACTTGTCATCACATGGAGGGGGCGTGGCCTGCATCGGGCGGCGTAAGCCCTAGTTATGGCTCTGAGTAATACTGAGACAATTAGTGGAAGAGTGTTTTCAATGAGTACCCTCAGTTTAAATGGCAGGAAGTGTGTGCGTTCACTGCTGGTGATAGAGGAAACTGCTGCGATTTTGCTTGCTCTCAGATAACCCTATGTTGCTCAACTGTGTTTTGACCTCAGCTCACCTTTGCATTTTCCTTGTTTCCTTGTTGTCCTGCCATTTTCTTTGTGTCTAACCATGCTATTGCCTTATCTTATTTATGTTTACTCTTTGTTATTTTTTTTATATCTATTTAACCATTTTATAATATCTAGTATTGATTCCCAGGTGGATATTTGGTTCTGTGCATAGTATTAGTTATCTGCATTCTGTATATTATTCACCTTGTCTCTGTCATGATAACCTTTTACCACCCTTGCTGAAGTCCTGAGGTACCCGTAAGCATGGTAGACTTTATGGAAAAGTAATTGCTAAGTGAAGTTGTTGGTTCTGGTTCTGAAATATTGTTTCTTTCAGGGATAAAACATTTTCTTGATGTAATTTATTTTATTCTTACAATTTTTTTCACTTTTAAAGAGGTTTTATTTTTTGTTTTGTGCAATATTCTGACAATTTCAGATTAAAATCTATAATTTCTAATAGATTTCACCGCCTTTGGCAAAGTGAGCAAAAAAATAAAATTATAATTTTTTTCACTCATGCTATTTCTTTGCTTTTTTCATGCCCATGGTAAATTTACACAATGAAAATGCAAACTTCCCTTCTAAATTTAAATGTCTCCTCAATACCTATCCATCATGCTTGGAAATTTAAAAACTAATTAATAAACATTGGGAAACAGTATAGATGTCTTTTGCAGTCCAAAATAAAAATATTTTGCACTTTTAAAATGTTGCAAATTTGTGCATTGTTCTTGAAAGAGTAAAACAAAATAATTAAAAACTAACTTTTTAATAACACACAAACAAAATAAAAAAGTAGAAAAACGGTAATGTTGGGGTAATTTGATGCCAATTTAAAATAAAATGTAAAAAAATGATAAAAAGCAATTAGAAATATTTTTTTGTTAAAAATAAATACTGTAATTAAATTTGGGGTGCATAAACTAATAAAAAAGTTTATACAGTAACAAGAAAAATGGGAATTCTTATACAGCGCTACACCTGAAAGTGAGCAGCTAACAGTCAGATCGCAGTCCCCCCAAGGACTAATAAACTTTGAACTAAAAAATTGAAAAACTGACACAAGCGCTACCTCTTGAACCAAAAAAGTTCATGATAGATGATGATAAAGATGGTAGAATTACTTATGTAACTATGTCTGGTACATTGAAAACAATCATAAGGTGTACACTATTTATTGACATGGAACATATAAGTATAAAACACAATACATATGACACATAAAAACTTCAGCTTGGTAACTCCGATGTAAATAACTATGTCACCAAGAAATCACAGATGCATGACATATATAATACATATAAGTCCAATCCCGGTGTTTATAGTATAAGGTGTCTGCTTTACCAGAATTATGCAGGTCATGGGCATAGGTGTAAAAAATTGCGGAGAGGTAGTCCGGGTCCCTCAAATCCACAAGTCCATTGATTCTCCACAATCCTAGTGCTGCAGTAGTTCTAACTCCCTCCTGCCAACGCGTTTCGGTACTCCGTGTACCTTTATCAAGGCCTGGAGGTATAGATGATTGGGCTCTCTTAAATACCCCTTTTGATTATGACTTCCGGTCGGTTATCGCGGACCGGAAGTGGTCGCCCGTTTCTAATTGCAGTCCCTCTAAAACATTCTGTATATCCTCCCAGCTTGAAAGCAGCATGTAGAGATGTTCTTGTTTATTCCAAAGATTCCCTTTCTTTATTTTCTATGAACGCTTGTTTATAGCGTCAAACCGGAAGCAATTAGAAACGGGCGACCACTTCCAGTCCGCGATAACCGACCGGAAGTCATAATCAAAAGGGGTATTTAAGAGAGCCCAATCATCTATACCTCCAGGCCTTGATAAAGGTGCACGGAGTACCGAAACGCGTTGGAAGGAGGGAGTTAGAACTACTGCAGCACCAGGATTGTGGAGAATCAATGGACTTGTGGATTTGAAGGACCTGGACTACCTCTCCGCAATTTTTTACACCTATGCCCATGACCTGCATAATTCTGGTAAAGCAGACACCTTATACTATAAACACCGGGATTGGACTTATATGTATTATATATGTCATGCATCTGTGATTTCTTGGTGACATAGTTATTTACATCGGAGTTACCAAGCTGAAGTTTTTATGTGTCATATGTATTGTGTTTTATACTTATATGTTCCATGTCAATAAATAGTGTACACCTTATGATTGTTTTCAATGTACCAGACATAGTTACATAAGTAATTCTACCATCTTTATCATCATCTATCATGAACTTTTTTGGTTAAAGAGGTAGCGCTTGTGTCAGTTTTTCAATTTTTTAATAAAAAAGTTTATTTTGGCATATTTTGAGCCCATTTTTTAAATTATTGGACTAATTAATCTAATTGGAAACTTCCAATTGCCTAATTAGTCATTGTGGTTTACAATGGGTTATGAAACAAGTCCTGACAATTTTAACTTAAGATAGGGACTTTTAAAAACTATGCACGGGTATCCACTACCCGACAGTGAAAAGACTGAACGATAACGATATCGTTATCATTCAGTCGTTCACTACACTGCAGGGTGCCCACACTGAACGATATGTCGTTCAGTGCAGGCACAATCAATCATCTGCATACATGCTGAACCTGAGGATATCGTCAGGCTGACCAGCATGTTTGAACGATGATAGATGTCTAAAAGTTGTCTAAAAGACCAAATTTTCAAAAGATGTTCAAACGATTATCGAACGATTTTATCGTTATCGTTCAACTTTATCGTCTAGTGGATACCCCCCTTAAAGCTGCAAAAAAAAAAAAAACCAACAACTCATACTGAGGACCAACTCATACTGAGGATCTTGCAGCATGAGGATTTTGAAAAATGTGCACCCAATTAAATATGCCCCATAGGCCACAAGTATTTATCTAATACAGTGGTTCTCAAACTCGGTCCTCAGGATCCCACACAGTTCACGTTTTCCAGGTCACCCAGTAGGAGCACAGGTGTATTCATTACTCAATGACACATATTAAAAGATCCACAGGTGGAGCTAATTATTTCACTTGCGATTCTGTGAGGAGACCTGGAAAACATGCACTGTTTGGGGTCCTGAGGACCGAGATTGAGTACCTGTGATCTAATTGAGGCTCTCTCAATTTATACAGTTCGTCCCTTCTCCAATTAAAATGGTGATCAATAGCATAAATTGTTGTGCTCAAAATATCCTTATTATATCACAGAATACTGAGAGCGTGTTACAAACATTTATTACATTTGAGCAAATATTCTTTATTTTCTATTTTATGGGTCGTGCTGTCATTTCCACAAATGAATACTCTCAAAGACATTTTATTTTCTATAAACAACATATATACAGTGTTATGACAGTATCTTTATATTTAATAATTGCTTTCCTTATTTCCCCTTCACAGAAATTTTTATTTAAACTAATACCTCTTTTCCTCCAAAAACCCGTCTCTGAGCTGGGTTTTTGGACATGGGACCTGATTCAGAGCCGCTCGCAAATGGGCCGATGGTATGCGTACACGCATGTGCACGCTTCGTTCTGCGCATGCGTGAACTACTCTGTGCGATCGCAACCCGCTCACTCTCCCAGCAAAGATAGCCCAGTGTAATGAGTGACAGGAGAGGCCATTTGTGGGTGGAAACATGGGCAGTGCAGTAAAAACGGGGGAGTGGAGGTGCAAACGCAGGCGTGTCTGAGTGTTTCAACGCCGTTTCAGAGGCGTGCATAATTAACAGGCAGCGTCATTGTACACGTCACCAGCCTTTTTTTTACACTGAAATCCTCGCAGTGCTTGAGGTAGGGTAAGGCAACCACAAGCACTGCGTTAACTTCCAATGGTCCTCGTTGTACCAATGTTTTAATACACTTACTGGAGATGACGTGCGGTAGTGGGCGTCTCTACGTACGCTAATGGGTGTCTGCATACACAGAGTAATCGCTCGCACATCCAAAGTGGGCGTGCTTATGTCTTAGCAAGCGATCGCTTCCCATGCCGTCACTTTGTTATATTTGCATACGCTGGATGCGAGTGATCGCATCTAGCGAGCTGCTCTGAATCAGGTCCATGGTTCCAACCCAGGTCAGACCCCACTTACACTGCACCTTCGATCTGGGTTACTCCCAGGTCAGCTTTGTTCACACTGAACCCAGGTCTGCCCTGCTAAACCCGTGAGGTCATAAAAAGTGGAGGTGACTGCTCCACAACCACCAATCAGCTAATTTTAAGCATGACCCAGGTCGGATAACCCGGGTCGCACCGTTTACACTGCACCATTACCCGGGTCCATCCTGGGTCCAACCCTGGTAGCTACCTGGGTTGGATTGCTGGGTCACTTGACCCAGGTTATTTTTCAGGGACCCTTTTACACTGAGCTGCGACCTGGGTAGACCCTCAAAAACTCAGGTTTTTGCTCTGGTGTAAAAGGGGTCAAATATCACTCTGTATAACTGCTACAAACATGTTACAGACTTCCCCATCTGGCCAGTTCCTACATTTAAATAAACTTGAATTCAAATCAACACAATTGTTGCTGTGCACTGTATGAATGGGTAGAGATGAGCAGATTTGGTTTCCTGGAAACCGAACCTGCCCAAATTTACCTAATACATTTTTGGATCAGAAAACAAGGCGCGATGTCATCTTCCCGAAGTCGGGAAGTTTTGGATCCGATATGTCTTTCCCACAGTGATTCTGAGTCATTTGTCATAGGGGAACTGGTATGTATGACCACCGGCTCAGGCTGGCGGTTGAAATCCCGACGCCGGCAGCCCGATGGGTGAAGATTCCGACAGCGGTAAGTAGGCTATCCCTACCCCTTTCCCCCCTAACTCTCCCTTAGGGGTGCCTAACCCTAACCTCCCTCCCTAGTGCCTAACCCTAACCTCCCCCCAGGGGTGCCTAAACCTAAACCCCCCCCCTGCACCCTAAACCTAACCTTCCCGGGGGGGTGCCTAACCCTAACCTCCCCACGGGGGTGCCTAACCATAACCCCTCCTTCCCCTAGCCTGACCCTAACCCTCCCAGAGGGTGCCTAGCCCTAAGTCCCCCCAGGAGTCCCTAAACCTAACTCCCCCTGCCGCTGCTAAGAGGTCCCGACACCCGGATTACCTTCGTTCGGTATTCCGGGCATCGGCATTTTAGTGGGTGAATAATGATAGGCGTCAGGATTTCGCCACCTATCATTAGTCCCATTCTGGGATTTGACAGTCGGGAAGCTTCCTGACTACATACCATCACAGCATGGGCGTAACTACCATATGTGCAAGGGGTGCAGCTGCTATCGGGCCCAGAGCTTAGGGGGACCCATCTTCCTTGTCAAAGTTACATGTGTTATATACATTTTTCACCTTGGGTGGTACATAGGGGCCCTTACAAACTTTTGCTATGGGGCCTTTGAATACCTAGTTATGCCCCTGCATCACACGACCGCAGGAAGGAGGGTAGGCTAGGTTACGTTAGTTAGCTTAGCTAGTCCAGTGACAGTCTAATAGTGATATTGACAGTGATAGCCAGATTTAGTGACAGTGTCATTGATGGGCAGTGCCATCTACTGTGTCAGTGACAGTCCCCTAGGTAATACTGGCCGAGCTAGTTTTGTGGAAAGGCAGTTAGCAAATTATTGTTTGTTTGTTTGTTTTTTTATAATACAGGAACATCATTTAATATAATAATTAATATTATGCTGCCACCACCAGTCGTCCTGACGATACTGCTTCAACGTTATCTACTAAAGCCGATGCCCAAGGGTAAAGAGGCATTATGTCAGGACAGCTAAAATAACAAAAATAAAAAACAGTGGTAAAGAAAAAACACCTCTAACAAAGGGAAAGTTTAGTGCAGAAAAACATATAATTGCCAACATGCCATTCACCACATGCAGTGGCAAGGAAAGGCTATAGTTATGAGTGGTGGTTCTGCAACTGTCAGGCATCTTCCTCTGCCTCTAATGACGATGTACGCCCTTCTCACTCAGAGTCTAGAAGAGGTGCCCACTAAGGCAGAGGAAAAAACTGCGCATTCAGATTTAAAATTGTCACAAATTCCTGAGGCGAGTCAGTCATTTCTAGCTATGATCTTCTAGAAGGTGCTAGTTTCATGTTAAATAGAATCTGATTGGTTGCTATGGGCAACATCTCCACTTCTAAAAACTCTCACTATAGTAAGTATACCCCATAAGCGTTCACACTAGTGCAATATGTTAGCCTGACCTTTCCAACACTGCACTCGAAGAGGAGCCTCCTTCCACCATTTCTGCACTCTCTGTAAGTGTGGAGATGAGCAAACCAAGTCAACATGCTGACAAGCCTGACATAAAAATAGAGGATGCTACTGAGGAAGTGCATGATGGGGTTATTTTTGTAGCTGACGCAGGCACTAATGAGGATATTGATGATGAGGATGTCTAGTGAGCCCATTATAGGATAATGAGGATATTAATGATGAGGATATTGTTGATGAGGATGTTGTTTGTGTAAGTCAGGCACCAGTGGAAGCAGTTCTTGCCCGTGATAAGAAAAAGGCACAGTAAGTATAGGTAGGTACCTTAACCATCTAGGAACCTCCTCCCTGTTAGGTCATTTGCAGCGAGTTCATGGAAAGTTTTTGGGAAAATCAGAAACTAGTGCTAGAAAAATAACAACAGACAGTCCACAGTCCATAGCATCAGTTAGCTCCCTTCCCTCAGCTAGATCTCATCACCTGCAATCTCCACCACCAACACTTTCATCATCAATATCCTCACTAATGATCGGAGGTAGTTCTGCATCCAGGTTAAGGCTAAGTGACTCCTCCCTATCCAGGATTCCTCAGAAGAATCCTTGAGCGCTAGGCCTGCTGCTAGTGGTGAATCTTCATCCCAGAAAGAGACCAAGAAGACTACTAGTAGTAGTAGTAGTTTAAAACAATTGACTGTTAAACAGTACTTTGATAGAGGAAGCAAGTATGACAGCTGTCACCCAGTTGCACAGCAGGTCACTTACGGCCATGACGACTGTGCTAGTATTAGATTTGAAAATTTTTAAATTGCGATGATAGTGTGTAAGAAGTGCTAAAGGAAGATGAGGGGGATATTTGTATCCTATCTGACGCTAATGAGGATGTTGATGATGAGGATGTTGTTTGTATAAATCAGCCACCAGTGGCAGCAGTTCTTGCTCGTGATAAAAAGAAAGCTATTGTTATGCCCTCTTGGGTGTGGAATTATTTTAACCCAAATCCTGACATTTGTAAAGGCATCTGTACCATTTGTGAAGCCAAAGGTAGTAGAGGTAGGGACGTTAACCATCTAGGCACCTCCCTCTGTTACGTCATTTGCAGTTCATACAATTTATTTAACAAAATTATAATAATTTGTTAATTAATAACAAGCAGTCCACTATCAGCTACCAGCAGTTTGAACCAACACATGCAATCTCCACTGTCAACACCCTCATCATCAACCTCCTCCTTAATGATTGGAGCTGGTGCTTCCAAAAAATAGTTTTGTGGGTGCCCAAACAAACCAAGTACTTCAGTCATAAAAGTGTCAGTCCTTGTTGCTGAAGTGCATGTCCTGTTTTATATCCCACATAAGTGTGGATGGGAGGGCCCAAGGAAAATTCCATCTTGCACCTCTTTTCTTTACATTTTGCACAATTTGGGGCATTACTGACTAACATTCTTATAGTTTATTAAACTGCCATCATGTCTGCCACTGCTGTATTGCAATGTTTCATAGATGCCCTGTATTATTTTTAAACTGCCATACGTTTGTGCCGCTTCTCTGCACATCTCTACAAATGGATGAGTTCTGCCAGGTTGCGGCCTAGGATCGGCCGTTACACACCTTCGTGTTGGCTCCCCCTGATATCCCGTGGGATCAGACATCAGGTGCAGCGGAGGGTACATGCTGAGTATTCTATCTAGTGCCATGTGAACTGCCTTGGACTGCTCCATGCCTGATTTCTGCGGTTGCCGTCATGGACGCGGCCATGACAGTTTTGCATCACCTGACGACTCCATACCCAATGGTAGCATGATGGTGGTCAGCTGATGCTGTCCACCAATGATCTGCTACTGCACGGGATAAAGCCAGACTGTGGACCACAGGAAGTTGCCTGAGCAATGTTGTCATTTTCCAGTGTCCACAAGATCATTCCAGGTCCTACCTCGTGTTTTCCCTGTGCTTACCAGTGCCGACCATTGTGTCGAAGTGTGTCCACAACACCACGCCTGTCTGTGAATCATTTGCCACTTCGTTGTGCAGAAGTGCATCCTAGACATCTCACCCTTGTTCAGAGCAATTGTCAGTTCTGCAGTCACTACAGCGTCCTGCTTCAGTACCGCTGTCACCACAGCGTCCAGCCGCAGTACCACTGTCACTACAGTGTCCAGCCTCAGTTCTGCTGTCATTACAGCATCCAGCTTTAGTACCGTTGTCACTACAGCACCCAGCCTCAGTTCTGCTGTCACCACAGCGTCCAGCCTCAGTACCACTGTCACTATAGTGTCCAGCCTCAGCTCTGCTGTCACTACGGTGTCCAATCTCAGTACCGCTGTCACTACAAAATCCAGTCCTCAGTGTCATCGAGCTTCACAGATCCTCCGGTATATATTGGAAGCTATACAAGGGTATAGCATAATCCTTGTAAGAAACATCCACTAGGGCCATTGTAGCTAGATTCTCTGTTCACGTGAGTACCAGTCACCTGACTAAAGGACCGCAACCTGCCAGCTGGGTGCAGCTAAACCCATATCCCGCTTGGAGGGGTCACTGGAGAACACCTCCTGGATGAGGAGATCTTGTGTACAGGCCCCACATCTCAGACTTCCTCTTTAGCCCTGAACCTCAGCTTGCACCCCTCAGCAGGGGATTCCATACAGCCAATCGTGACAAGTTCTACCTGCACACAGCTTTTCCATGCAGGTCCCCCAGCAATAGTAGTATTTATTAGACACCAATGGAAACATATGACACTAACTGTAGAAGGAGGGGAGTTACAGAAAAAGTTTAGTCTTAATATGAAGTGAACTTCATATCAAGCATGATTAGGAAATCTAGGCCTATAATGGGCTCACTAGACAGACTTAATATTATTTAATAGATTCAAAATTCAATCCAATTTCATGCCTGGGGAGGGAGAGCAGAGCCAGGAGTAGGCTTCTGTGATCAGCCATGTGTGTCTGATAGACAGCAGACAGATCAGTAAAAAAAAACACACGCTTTCCTCTGTTCAGGTTTAGCTTTAGTACCACTGTCACTACAGCACACAGCCTAAGTACCGCTGTCACCACAGCGTCCAGCCCCAGTACCAGTCACTACAGTGTCCAGCCTAAGTTCTGCTGTCATTACAGCATCCAGCTTTAGTACCGCTGTCACCACAGCGTCCAGCCTCAGTACCACTGTCATTACATTGTCCAGCCTCAGCTCTTCTGTCACTACAGTATCCAATCTCAGTACCGCTGTCACCACAGCATCCAGTCCTCAGTGCCAGATCCTCCGGTATATAGCATAATCCTTAAAACATCCACTAGGGCCACTGTAGCGAGATTCTCTATTCCAGTGAGTACCAGTCACCAGACTAAAGGACCGCGACCTGCCAGCTGGGTGCAGCTAAACCCATATCCCGCTTGGAGGGGTCACTGGAGAACACCTCCCGGCTGGTTAGACTCCGCACCTTTGGTCAGGTCTCGCCTACGACTGGTCCTCGTGGATGAGGAGATCTTGTGTACAGGCCCCACATCTCAGACTTCCTCTTTAGCCCTGAACCTCAGCTTGCACCCCTCAGCAGGGGATTCCATACAGCCAATCGTGACAAGTTCTACCTGCACACAGCTGTGCCATGCAGGTCCCCCAGCAATAGTAACATTTATTAGACACCAATGGAAACATATGACACTAACTGGAGAAGGAGGGGAGTTACAGAAAAAGTTTAGTCTTCTTAATATGAAGTGAACTTCATATCAAGCATGATTAGGAAAACTAGGCCTATAATGGGCTCACTAGACAGACTTAATATTATTTAATAGATTCAAAATTCAATCCAATTTCATACAATGTATGTGATTGTCCTTGCTGAGTACAACTGCCAGAGCCTGCATTAACCCCCATGCACCATCAGCTGTCTAGGCAATGTATGTGATATTATTTGACATCCTGCAAACACAACTCCTAATCTATAGTTGCATTAATGCAAAATTAGCTGTGTATTTAAAGTATGTGTTTAATTTTGTACAAGTTTGTAATTGGTATTATTTAAATGTCTGTGAATCTTTTTTGACTTGCTAGCCATAGTCATTACCTGTATTTGGATGGGGATCACTGAAGCATAGTTTAAAGTGTTATACTGCCTGTTTACTTAAACTTAGTGCAATATATGTCCACTGATCAATCTGCATTTCAACCAGCTGACCAATTGGCTCAGATGTAAGCTAGTGTCTTAATCAGGCATACTATTTCTTAACATTCAGTCTTAGGGCAGCTTGCTGAGAGTAGCAGCTTGATGTGGTTATGCATTAAGTGGTTAAAATCAAGTGTGCTTTCTGAACAGTTAAATAACAGTTGAAAAACATTGAACAACATCGAAGACCAGGTAATTACAAACCCATTACTTAGAAAATTTTATTTTTTCCAAATACAAAAAAGACAATGTATCAAAAACTTCTTTTTATAATCTCACTTCATGGAATCATCTCTAAGGCTACTACATCCTTTACTCTTCCTGCAGCTCACCCTTCTGTACATTTTGCTACCTCATTAATCTACTCACCACTTATGAACACACATGAGCTTTTAACTTATCTATACACACTGACAATAATATCCACAACCTGTCGCCATAAAAATCTTCCGGACAAATCCAACAATTATATATATATCTCTCTCCTGCTGCTACTATTAGCTGGTGACATATCACCAAATCCAGGCCCAACCCACATTCCACACCCACAATGAACTATAAATCCAGCTAACCTCATAAACCTTGCATGTCTCCCTTCACCATCCAAGTCACTAAAATGTGCCTTATGGAATGCACGCTCTGTCTGCAATAAGCTAACATCCATCCACGACCTCTTTATTTCAACCAACCTCAACCTTCTGGCAATAACAGAAACATGGCTTACACAATCAGACACTGTCTCCCCTGCTGCACTTTCACATCGTAACCTACACTTCTCACACACCTCCAGGCCTGGTAATTGTAAAGGAGGCGGGGTAGGAATATTACTATCCCAATCTTTCACATACACAATTCTCCCACAGGTACCTTCACTCACATTTACATCATTTGAAGTACATTCTATCAGGACTTTCACCCCTTTCTCTCTGCGAGTTGCTGTTATCTATCGCCCACCTGGGCCACCTCAACAATTTCTGGAACACTTTTCTGCCTGGCTCCCTCACTTTCTATCCTCAGACATCTCCACCATCATTGTGGGTAATTTCAATATCCCCATTGACAGTCCACAATCTCCTCATGCCTCCAAACTACTCTCTTTAACATCCTCTCTTGGCCTCTCCCAATGGACTGACTCCTCTACTCATCAGGAGGGCCACTGTCTTGATCTTGTATTCACCAGACTATGCTCAGTTTCTGATTTCACTAATGCTCCTTTCCCTCTCTCAGATCACAACCTTATCACCTACACACTCTCCTCCATTACATCAACATCATTGAAATCAACCAAACCTAAACCTAAAACCAGTAGAAATATTAATGCCATTAACCTTCAACAACTATCTACCTCTCTACAACAACTTTCACCAATTTCTACATTCACTTCTCCTGAGACTGCTGCATCACACCTAAACCAGATTCTAGAAAAAGCCCTCGATGAAGTAGCTCCAGCTACCCATCACACACCACGTAGAGTTAGACGTCAACCGTGGCATTCTAGCTTAACAAGGCATCTACAAAAACTCTCGATTAAAGGTGAACGTCAGTGGCGAAAGTCTCATACTCCAAGTGACTTCCTCACATATAAGACTATCTACAACTCTTATCGTACTGCTCTGGACACTGCCAAACAAACATATTTCCAATCTCTAATCTCTGCTCAAGCTTCTAACCCCAAGCGACTTTTTAATACATTTAAACTGCTTCTTACCCCTCCATCATCCAAACCACATGCTACTATCTGTGCACAAGATCTTGCTTCCTATTTTAGGGACAAGATTGATAAGATCCGAAATGAAATGGTAGGCTCTTCCTCAGCTAGTGACCTGCTCAATTCCCTACCTGAACCCTCTGGCACATTCTCTTCATTTGATCTCACAAACAAAGATGAAGTATCTACACTCTTCTCATTCTCCTACTCTATTACCTCTCCTCTAGATCCTATACCTTCACAAATCAGTAAAACTCTGTCTCCTGTGCTTATCCCAACCCTAACTAAAATCTGTAATCTCTCTCTCTCTACTGGCAACTTTCCATCACTGTTCAAGCACGCAGTGATTACTCCCATTCTGAAAAAACAAAATTCTGACTCTAATAGTCTCTCTAATTACCGTCCTATCTCCCAGCTCCCATGCCCCTCCAAGCTACTTGATAGACTTGTCTACACCCGCCTCACACACTTTCTTAACTCACACAACTTATTGGACCCACTTCAGTCCGGCTTTCGTTCCCAACACTCCACAGAGACAGCACTGACTAAGGTAGTAAATGATCTTGTCACTGCCAAGGCTAAAGGCCATTACTCACTCCTAATTCTTCTAGATCTCTCTGCTGCTTTTGACACTGTTGACCACTCTCTTCTCACACAAACACTGCAATCCCTAGGTCTTAAGGACACAGCTCTTTCTTGGTTTTCTTCCTACCTATCTAATCGCTCTTTTACTGTTCGTGTTTCTGATTCTGCCTCCTCTTCGCTACCTCTATCAGTTGGATTACCGCAAGGCTCTGTCTTAGGTCCTTTACTATTCTCAATCTATACCACCTCTCTTGGCAAACTAATCCGCACTTTTGGATTTCAGTACCATCTGTATGCGGATGATACTCAAATCTATCCTCTCCAGATTTATCTCCATCTTTATTGGTCCGTGTCACTGAATGTCTTTCTGCCATTTCATCTTGGATGCCATCTCGCCACCTGAAACTTAATATTTCTAAAACAGAATTAATTATATTTCCACCGGCCAATAACAGTTACCAACCTGATCTCTCTATCACTGTTGATACCTCGACCATCCACCCCGCCCCACAAGCTCGCTGCCTTGGTGTCATCCCTGACTCTGAACTGTCCTTTGTTCCCCATATTCAATCTGTCTCAAAATCATGTTATATACATTTAAAAAACATATCCAAAATTTGACCATATCTCACACAAGACACTGCAAAAACTGTAATCCATGCACTTATTATTTCCCGCATTGACTATTGCAATAGCCTCCTTACTGGTCTTCCCAAAAACAGGCTATCACCATTACAATCCATTATGAATGCAGCTGCAAGGCTTATCTTCCTTGTGAAACGTTCTTCTTCTGCTGCCCCGCTCTGTCAGTCCCTCCATTGATTGCCAGTTTTCTACCGTATTCAATACAAAATACTTTCACTTACACATAAGGCTATTAACCAAACCACACCAACATACATCTCTTCACTCATCTCAAAATATCACCCAACCCAACCTCTCTGCTCAGCACAAGATCTGCGTCTCTCATCCCCATGCATTACTTGCTCCCATTCACGGTTACAGGACTTTCTTCGCGCTGCACCCACTCCATGGAATAACCTACCTCGCACAATAAGACTTTCCTCTAGTCTCCAATCCTTCAAGCGTTCCCTGAAAACTCACCTCTTCAGGCAAGCTTATCAGATTCCAGAACCTCCCACATAACCTTCATAGCTTCCATATCTAATTACATCCCCTTTTACAGTCCACACACAATCTCACACATCGTCTTTCTCTCACATCCTCATGACATTTGGTCAACAATCCTGTGTGACTGGATCATGCAGCCAACCAAGAAACTGTGCATTCTGGCTGGACCAAAATGCAATATATAGCACCTATCCTTGTGTATCAATGCCTATTTCCCTATAGATTGTAAGCTTGCGAGCAGGGCCTTCCTACCTATATATCTGTTATTATCCAGTTTTGTTCTATTAATGCTTACAATTGTAAAGCGGAATATGCTGCGCTATATAAGGAACTGTTAATAAATAAATAATGCATGGGGAGGGAGAGCAGAGCCCGGAGAAGGCTTCTGTGATCAGCCATGTGTGTCTGATAGACAGCAGATAGATCAGTAAAAAAAAAAACCACGCTTTCCTCTGTTCAGGTGATCGGTGAGCCCTTCAGTGATCTGGTCATCTGATCGATAAACTGAGATGCTGTGAAGTCCCAGCGACATCCTCAGTTTACTGAAGGGATCATATGACCGGAGTCATACACTGCTATCAGATAATGGGATCACAGAGGAGCTCACCGATCACCTGAATGGAGGTAATGCTGGGTACACACTGGCCAATATATATTGGCCGATCAATTGATCGGCCAATATATCTGCTGCCCGTCTGCCAGTGTGTACAGACGATATGTCTGTGAACGACATCTTTCACAGACATATCACATTGGCTGTAGTGCACAGCCAATGGACAGATATGTCTGCAGACATATGTGTCCATCGGCAAGTGTGTACACATGCAGCGGCAGCCGCGAAGAGGGGGGCGGCTGCTGGATAGATGGCAGTCATTCAGTGTGTGTGAACGACCATCATCTACAGAGATAACTCGTTCTGCAGATATATCTGTCAGGTGTGTACCCACCTTAAGTGGAAGGTGAGCGGGGGAGCGGATTGTGATAAATATGCCCCATACACACATACATACACTAGGATTCATTTTGGTCAGAGTCTGATTAGCCTGTTTTTTGGTGTTTGGAGGAAAGTGGAGTACTCTGGGAAATCCAA
This sequence comes from Taudactylus pleione, assembly GCA_031769625.1. Taxonomy (NCBI): domain Eukaryota; kingdom Metazoa; phylum Chordata; class Amphibia; order Anura; family Myobatrachidae; genus Taudactylus; species Taudactylus pleione. The sequence goes on along the minus strand of JAUIMM010000007.1, from coordinate 21,652,824 downwards.
CACAATCACATTGGGAACATGCAAACTCCAGATAGGAACCTGGTTATGATAAGGCAGCAAATTTAAAGCTGGGCACACACCTAGCAGATATATCTGCAGATCGAGTAATCTGCATATATATCTACAGGTGATGGTTGTTCATACACACTGAACATCCATCAGCTTCCTATTGTCCGCGGGTCCCGCTGGCCGGCTGCTGCTGTAAGTGTGCGGGCCATCGGCTGACCCACACGATATGTTTGTGAACGACATGGTTCACAGACACATCGCTGTTACACACTGGCTGATGGACATACAATTGATCGGCCAATATATCTGCCAGTGTGTGGCCAGCACTACAATTGAACCACTGTTCCTCATTGTGTATTTAATGTGTGTCCCCAGTACTGCTGGTTAATTGGTTTTGGTTGGGTTAAAGCAAATTTTGAGAGAAGCTCAGTTTTCACAATTAGCTGCTATACTGGTGACATAAGGAGGGCTTTGGGAAAGTATGTTTGGTGACATACGGAGAGCTTTGGGCAAGTATGTCTATTCACAGTTGTTACATCTGAGGCAGGAGATTACTCTAAAACTGTTCTGCGTTTGTAAGGGCCGTAACTAGGGTTGTGCGCCGCCCCACGTCCCTTGCTTCTGGCTAGCAGGATGCCTGGAACAGCACCCTGCACTGCCACCTGTAGTGTCCTTTGGAAGCTACACCCTGCCGTAATTAAAGCTGCCCTGAGGATCTTCAAGACTCTACGGCCACACCCAACTATGCGTGATGTCGTGACATCATGCGCAAAGGGAGCAGGGCCAGCATAGGGAGATCAGAGTCCTTGTTACGGCTCTGGTGTTCTTTATCTTGCCTATGCTTCATGCTGTGAAATTTGCTGAAGGCTACAAATCCTGGATATTTCGCTGTTGTTGCTACTGTTTCATGGGCCTGTGCTGGATGATTCAGGTTCGTTGAGTGCGCAGCAATGAGACGATTTTCAATATTTAATGTTATCAGTGAGTGCAAATTGGAATGTTTATTTAAGACTACATTCCGCTATAGTCTATAATTTGAATTTGTGGTTTAAAATTCCCAGCTTATGTGTGCAGTTTACACTACAGTTTTTTTATACTACTCAAAGAAAAAGAAAATTTATAAAAATATTCTTATTACTTAATTCTGGGAAACTCTTCTACAAGATATAGTTCTTGTATGTATGTATGTATATATATATATATATATATATATATAGTGGTAGTGTAGCCTTATAGAAGAAGAAGCACACATGCTGATTGAGAGAGAGAGAGAGAGAGAGAGAGAGAGAGAGAGAGAGAGAGAGAGAGAGAGAGAGAGAATATTTTCAATAAACACTATTTTATCTTTCAAATGCATAACAATCCTGGGCTTGCTACTAAACATGTATAACAAACTTACATAATCAGTCAGATACACAAGTAACTGAAAATCATTCATAGAAAGGTACTGCTTGAAACTGGATTTATCTGTATATATGTTGTACAAGTGTTGCCCGCTGCAACTGTCCTTGCTGTGGACTTGCTAATGTCAATATCCTTAATGTTGGTATAAATGAGAATGATACTAGCGGCGTCCCGCTGTCTCAAGATAGCATATGTAGCTCTTAGTCTGGTATACTTATGTCTGGTATATGAAAAATGTTAGCAGATGGTGCTGTATGCTGCCCGGGGTGTCTTCTGATGCAGATGGAGGAGAACCACTCAGACTGGTACGCAGGATCTCCGGACTTGGGTTGCTCGGGATTGACTGTGGAGTATGTGATGCGTCTATTGAAAGACTGTATCCTATACTTTCACCTGTCAGCCTTTCACTTCCCTGTCTTGGGAGGGGAACCGCCGGACGCGACCATGTGTGATCTGATCCGGCTCCCCCCTCTGTATTCAGAGACTCACCTGTCTTCCTGTCGTCGCGTGTGGCCGGATCCCTCCTCCTTCTGTCAGCGCTCTATGCCTCTTGCTCCGCTGTTGTGGGTGCCCGTCTGCGATGTGCTGGTAATCTTCTCCTTACTCGTCACTGGTGTTCCTCGATCACGTGTGTGTTCCCGGTCATGTGGCGCGGCCGCGCTTCAGTTTCAGATTCCAGTGTGTACTCCCGGTCTCGTGTTTTTGGTAGCGTTTTGTCTCTAATCGCAGTATCTTTCAGTGAATGTTCAGAACTGGGTCTCAATATTAGGTATATTATGGCTCCAACGCGTTTCGACCTTATAAAGGTCTTCCTCTGGGAGTAGTCCCAGAGGAAGACCTTTATAAGGTCGAGCGCTGACAGAAGGAGGAGGGATCCGGCCACACGTGACGACAGGAAGACAGGTGAGTCTCTGAATTCGGAGGGGGGAGCCGGATCAGATCACACACGGTCGCGTCCGGCGGTTCCCCTCCCAAGACAGGGAAGTGAAAGGCTGACAGGTGAAAGTATAGGATACAGTCTTTCAATAGACGCATCACATACTCCACAGTCAATCCCGAGCAACCCAAGTCCGGAGATCCTGCGTACCAGTCTGAGTGGTTCCCCTCCATCTGCACCAGAAGACACCCCGGGCAGCATACAGCACCATCTGCTAACATTTTTCATATACCGGACATAAGTATACCAGACTAAGAGCTACATATGCTATCTTGAGACAGCGGGACGCCGCTAGTATCATTCTCATTTATACCAACATTAAGGATATTGACATTAGCAAGTCCACAGCAAGGACTCAGTTGCAGCGGGCAACACTTGTACAACATATATACAGATAAATCCAGTTTCAAGCAGTACCTTTCTATGAATGATTTTCAGTTACTTGTGTATCTGACTGATTATGTAAGTTTGTTATACATGTCTTTTTATACCCAGTAAAGCATTTTTGCACTGATTGTACCACTGTCATCAACTTAAGACCAGCAATTTATAGTATATATGCAAGGTTGTGACATTAGGATAATTCAACACAAGACCATTATATAGAAGGTTGAGCGCTGTATATCTTTACTTTATATTGTTATTAGTAAGAGGGAAGGACACCCTCTTGTACAGCAGCTTACCATCAACAGAGGTTTAGTAGCCCAGTGCGCAGTATTATTTTATCTTATTGCTACTAAACATCCCTGGCTCCTTACAGAGTACACCGCCCCTTTTGCCATGATATATATATAAAACTGATTCTGAAAATAATAAATAGAAAAAGGGCAGGATGTGTCAAGCATTGCATTTTGAATGTGAGACATCAGTCCACTGGCCGCATCAGTGGCGTAAGTTCATCCCAGACACCTGGAGGCAAGTTATAATTTGGTGCCCCCCTAAAAAATAGGTAAAATAAATATGGTGCATATCTATCTATCTATCTATCTATCTATCTATCTATCTATCTATCTATCTTTCTTTCTACCTATCACATATGCACAAAAACACTAATTTAAAATAGCCTTAAGTGGGGTAAATATATTGTGGGCAATGAAGGAGGTGTCCCTTCAGTGCTGGTGCCCAGCGGCAGACGCCTCCATTGTCTCCCATAGTTCTGCCCCTGGACCGCATGCCTAGCAGCGTTTATTATGCTGTATGCATATAGTTTTGCGAATATAAATGCAAAGGATAGCTATTCCAATAAGAGCTCTATGAGGACTTCCAGATTTTTGACTGCCTGAGCTCTGCAAGTGAGCCGGAATCTTGGGATAAACTTAGCTAGAGATGTGGTTGGGAGAGCGGTGTGTCCTGAATGTGCCTGGTGTCTCCTTTACAGGCTCAGCAGGATCCACAGTAGTGAGGATGATGTGCTACTCTAGTCTCTTGCGCCTAACTACTGGAGCAAAACACAGTGGAAATGCAAGAGATGGGCTTTAAAGATAAAATAATGTGTACGTATTCTATAACATCAATTACTGTATGTACCTCAGAAAACATCATTTATACCTACCCTGACCGAAGAATGTCCTTGACATTTATAAAAATAGATCTGTAGTATATAAGAATAAAGCTGTATCTAGTCAGTTTTAAAAATTGAAATTTATAATTTTTATCGGTTTAAAGTTATTTTTGTTATTTAACATGTAAAAAGTAACAATCGCAAAATTTTGGAATTCAGTGTTAGGTGGCCACATTGCTTCATAAAAGCCTCAGTGATGTAGCATATACTTACCATTACCTGAGCATCCTAAAATCTGTGCTTCACCAAAACCATTTGGACATGTGGCATTTATCAGACACATTTATATAAGAGACCCCCATGTTTTGGTGTTAGATCTGGATTAATCTTTGTGTTTTTGGTTTTGATTTTGCAAAACCACCCTCACGTGTTTTGGTTTTGGGTCAGTATTTTTAACAAATAAAATAAAATAAAAAAACAGCTAAAATGATGTAATTTTGACCTGTTAGCATGCACTCCAAAACCTGAGTTCAGTTTTTAGTTGTGAACCGGGACTCGGATCGACTCGGTGCCCCAAAGTGATTCCAAACTTGGACTCAGTTTGACTCGGAACGCCTAAATTCAGTTGTTGTCGGTTCTCTGAGAACCAGACCCGCACATCTCTAATTTATATACATGTCAGCTTTTGTGTATTGATAGGATACTTCTTTTAACTTTATTTTAAATATGATAAAAATTGTTTGAAATATTTTAGGGCCTGAGTTGTTAACATTGCTACTGTAATAATATGGTTCATTTTACATTTTAGGACTACTTGCCAGCTATTTCCTCCTCATTCTGTGCTGATTGGTGGCGTTTGGTTGGCGCCTTCTTTCTAGGCAGTGCAGCTGTGGAAAAGTGTAAAGCATCATAAAATGCTCTCTCTGGCACAGGGCACCAAAAAGTCTAGTTACGGCTCTGCTTGCAATGAGTCCACACCCCCATTTTGGGTGCGCACTTCTCCGGCACTCTTGTTCCTCTTGCTGTATGATGTTAATCCACAAGCTTCTCTTTGAACCACCATTTAAAATGTAAGAAATGCTTGTGGCAGTGTTGAGTGTGTCTCTTCACGTGATCCACAGCATTGACTGCATCACAGACTGCCTGCCAGATTTGCTTCTTGTGGTACAGAAATGTGTAGGTTTCCTGAGCATCCAGCATCCTATCGTACACTGGCACAATAGCATGCACCAGTGCACAAATCTCCTGGAAATTATACTGCACATTATATCCGGTTTTGTTTTTTTCCAGGGGCACACTCTGCTGGCTCTTCTCCTGCCCCAACCTCCTCATCCTCTCCAACCCCCTCGACTAACTCAAGGGGTACCCCATCACTTCTTCCTTTTCACTAACCTGTCCCTGAGACCTCCTTCTACTTGTCATCCTCTGCCACACAAAACACAAATAACACTTAACATTGAAAAAATAAAGACAAAACAAGAAAACACTACCACACACCACTCACACACAAATAAAACAAGACAAACAAACAGACACTAAATACTTTGACAAAAACTTAAATGAAAAATATATCCCCAGGAAGAAGTCAGCAGACGAAAAGCGTTGGGTAACATTTGCTTGCCCATGAGATCCAAATGCAGACTCTTTTATACTGACATCCAGATAAGCTAAACCTCTTTTATCCTAATTTGCAAACGAATTGCTTTCATTTTTATTCCTAATTTTTTCAATATTGTATTTATTTGTGGTATTGCCTCTTGAAGGAACCATAATGTTTGTTTGTATTTGTTTTTATCTCATTTAGATTAAATTAATATATTTTAAAACCAGTTTTGACAATTTTATATCACCTTATTGGTCTATCCTTGCACTAAAGCACTTTTTTACTTATCAATGCATAAGTTATTGTGTGATTTATAGGCACATCTTGCACTTAGCACTTTGCTTAATTTATTCAGTGTACCAATAGCAGTATTGTCGCCCACAGTCAATAAACCCCCTTTTCCATTTACAAAGTAGTACTCTCACCAATACTACATACTATTGACATGGAGCTGACACCCATGTAGATCAATATCTTGTGGGTTCACTTGCATTGTGTGTAAATAATTTTAAATCACATTAGTGATTAATTAATTTTGGTACTGGCGCCGAATTCATAGTTTGTTTTTAGAAAAATATATACTGTATAATAAACTAGACATACAAAGTCACAAAGACAAAGTAATCAGAAATTGTTTTATGTCCTCACCAAACTCCATATGGACTTCACCACATCACTGCACATCACAATACTTCACCACATCACTGCGCTCTCTCCCAGTAACTCGTACCAGGGAAAAATAATGCAAATGTGTGCTTATATAAGTCTAATAGGGTCACACACCTGTGACTTTGGGCATCCAATACCTACAATAGTTTCAAGCCAAACACTCAATTTGCCACAGGATTGGCAAGAATTCCAGCAAGTGCAAACTCGATATAAGTTACCGTCAAGTTATGTAGACACCTTTTAACTGACCACATATTACATCTGTTAAGTTTCTATGCAAACTTGAATTAACTATACAGATTATAAACTTCTAATGTATATATAAGGCACAACTAGTCTATCACATAAATCTAGGAAGGCAGTCACTTATAAGTTATACCTTACCTGTAAGAGAGGGTGACTGCTTTCATGATGGTACATACATAGTGGACTATACTCCTAAATTCACTGCTGCGAATCTGCCTGGGAAAGGGACTGCTGGATGCAGGTGACAATGGGGACTGCCCGATCTCTGTGGCCAGCAGTGATCCTGGACACAGGAGGTGGAGCCGCGGCCAGCACCATGTGGGGAGTGTCTTTTCACAGTGATCAGGACACAGCTATTGTGAGCCGCGGCTGCACTGTGGGGGTGCTGTGGAACTACCTGATCAAAATTGAAGACACAGCTGCGGGCGCAGAGAGGCCGAAAGGTTCTTCTGAGATTGACAGCTCTTGGGAAAGCCCACCCTGTCGTAGTCGCATCTGGTTAAGAAAGGAGGGGGCCTTGGTGTAGTCTCCGTGTGCCCCCTCTCTCATGCAGTGCATGCGTTGCACTGTGCCAGAGTCTACTGTGCATGTGCATACTGTATCTCCAGGGCCGATGCTATTGTCCCAGGGATTTCTCTACTGCGCATGCGCATATCCAGTGGCGTCACAAGGGGGATGCGGGCGACACTGCCGAGGGGTGACACCAAGGTGCAGACTCCCCCTCGGTGACAGAAGCTGGGTGCTGCACTGTAGTATTAAGTGCAGCACTCGGCTCCTGACACTTGATGGAGCTAGCACTGCACACAGGGCAGTCCGCACTTCCTGCACCCCACTGGCCCTGCCAGTAAAAAGCACGGTAGTTGGGACTACGGGGTTCGGGCAGTGAGGCCACGTCCCTTCCCATATAGCCACGCCCCATATCCGCGAGGCCACCCCTCGTTTTCCCCAGCTACTCTGCGAGCACTGCTTCCCTCCCCGCACCAGATGACACTACGCATATCTCTGGGAAAATGATGCTTATGCTATTTTCCTCATGATTTCTGCAGCATCAGGATAAGGATAGACTATGGGTGCAGAATAAGCGGAAGGTGCCCCACTTGACTCGGGGGCCTGTGTGACTGCATCCATTATACAGTAGATATGTACAACACTGTTTCTGGAGAGTATATCCTAGAAAAGTGATTAACACGTATGAGTTTTCTGGTTACTCTGCTCACCTTACTAGATTTCAAAACTGTTTTGCTAAAAACAAACATTGTAGTACTTGTTATGTGTTATATCAGCGATTCCCAAACAGTGTGACAGTACTGACAGTACACATTTGTATGCCATTATGTCATACTGGAATGTGTCACAAGAATTCAAAGTTTACTGGAATAATTTCTTACTCTAAAAATGATCTCAAATGTAATTTGCTGATATACACTGTAATTCACCTTGTTATTTAAACATACATACTGGTATTTCTGGATAAAGCTAAATTAAAGCATGGCACCACAAATAGTGTAGTAAACTTTGCTTAGATCCTTATAAATCTTCCAACAACACAATCTAATCTGCGTATCAAATATAAAATGCAATGATTGTAACTGTATAATCTCTTCACTGGTTGCATTATTGCAGTGTGACAGCACCTTGTAGGTAGGTCAGTTCTTCACAAGAAATAGAATAAAGCAGAAATAAAAGAAATAAGAAACATGTGCTGTAACAATTAAATTAGAATCTCATTATAGAGAAAATGCACGTACAACATAAAAAAAAGAAACGAATCATCTGCTATTAAACGCTCCCTTACTATTTACAGGGGAAGCAGTCGGGAAGCCGACGGGCGGAATCCCGACCGCCGGCTTCCAGACTGTCTAATCCCAGCAAGGGTTAAATGACAGGTGTCGAAATCCCGACACCTGTCATTATACCTACGCCGGAAGCCCTGACGCCCGGCATCCCGATTGAAGGAAAGCCGGGCGCGGACAGCTGCTTTAGGTTAGGGGCTCCCGGGGCGGACTTAGGGTTAGGCACCCCCGGGAGGTAGGTTAGGGTTAGGCACCCCCTGGGAGACTTAGGTTTAGGCTAGGGGAAGGGGGGATTAGGGTAAGGCACTGGGGGGTTAGGGTTAGGCACCCTTTTAACGGAGGGTTAGGGTTAGGGGGTGAAAAGATTAGGGTTACTTACCTTAATCACCGTTCAGGATTTTCACCCATGCGGCCGGCGGTAAATCATACCGATCTCTATTCACAGGGCCTGGATGATCTTAGTTAATTTGGTAAATGACAACAGGGCCGTAGATAGCTTGCCTGGGCACTGGCAATGCAGGGGGACATGGCCTAATTGCAAAGCTGTTGGCACGCACCCTTATAAAAACCTGTAAACTATTGTTTAAGCACCACGAAGCCAGGGACAGATCTGGGAGGGGGGTTTGCAATCCATGCGATCCCGCCACCCCCCCTGTCCCCACAGACAGAGGAGACAGTTGCGTTCAGTGGCAGCAGCCTCCCTGGACCCGCTGCAGCCCAGCACACCGGCTGCATTTGGTCATGCTGGTCGTGTTGTGGGATGGGTAGCAGATGTGGAGCACAGGCACAATTGCCATGTTGGTTTTGTAACTATATGCTGGTTGTTACTCTATGTGCATGGAGTACCTATGTGTCCGTACATGATTATTTAGTCCAAATGCTCTGCTTCTCTTCATGGCTCTAGTGATGTCCTTCTAGATCATCACATCCTTGTACTGTCCCTTGTTTCCTACTGAATACTCCTACACCTCCACAGAGAAACAGACAGTGACATCTTCACACCTTATTGGAAAGTCTCCAGTCAGAAGATAAATGACCTTGTTGTTTAGATATGCATTTTTCTAGTAATTGTTTCTATTATGCATTAGTGATTGAATAGGAGGCATCTCTATGTTAATCCTCCTAACATACATGACAAGCTTCTGGGTGTCTGACTCTCGCCAGATGTATTCTTCACTACTACATAATCCATTTCTGAAACGATTTTTTCTTTTTACACTTCTCACAATTTAGTCAAATTCCTCCTTGTACATTTTCATACCACACCCTGATGTAAATGGTTGGTAGATTAATAATTATTACTGCTCTTTTGGTTGTGAAAAGGCACCTGAAAGAGTCTGTGGTCCCAAACATTTATATATTTAAGTTTCTGGTTTTACCTTTTAAAAAACTGGGGGAGATGTACTAAGCATCGCTATCAGGATGCGGTACATCCCCCCTGACTTCGCGTACATACCGTGGTTTATTACCGCGGTATGTACCAAGGATTTCGCAAAGGACAGCTCTCCCGATAAGAGCTGTCCTTTGCAATGCTGCTGGGCAGAGGGATTTACGGGTTGAACACCCAGAAGTCCTTCTGCGCATGCGCAGAAGCCAGCAGGCCGCAGGGGCTCATGGGAGGGATCCGATCGGATCCCCCCCAGCCAGGAGCGTCGCATTAAGAAGCCCTTAGGCTTCTATTGGGTAAGATGAAGGTGTCGTTACCTAGCAACTGCTGCTTAGTACATACGGGAATGAGGTAAACCCCCCGAAAACTGCATTTTCTGGGGGTTTTACCGCATTTTCCCCTTTAGTACATCTCCCCCTATAATACTTGTTAGAGGACACAATGCTGAAACGGCTGAGAACTACAGTGTTGTAGTTGAAAGTACAAATTGATAACAACAGATCTCTGGTGGCCCTGCTCTGATATGCATATAAAGGAGTTATATATATATATATATCAGAGCAGGGCCACCACAGAGCTGCAACCTGTTATGGGCATCAAAAGAGTTGCAGTGGCGAGCCTGGCAGCATTGTGAACTTGATGCAATTACATTGCAATGCTGCAGGGTCCAGCGTCAAGGGTCGTGAACCAGATGCGTCTTGTATAGTTGTGTGGATTCTGGAACCAGAACTCTGGAGTGGATGGATGGGCTACTGAAGTAAGAGGTGTAGGGTACTTGAAATTTTTATTTTTGGGGGCCACCACAAGTTAGTCGTCCAGGGGCCCCCATGCAATTAATCTGGCCATGTATAGCAAGCTGGATGCTCTATGTTCTAGAATAGTAGATTATGCCAGGAAATTCTTAGAGAACTCTTACGGTGATTAAATCCAAGTATATTATTGAAACAAACCTCTACATCTGCCATGAATGGGGCCCTCATAAATGAACCTGTCCCCACCAGCACTTTTTGTCTGCAGTGGGGGTTTGTGATCAGGCCCAGGCCCAGTCCCAATGCTGCAGCCATCACTAGTCTCCGTCTTCAAATCTGCTGCACACCACCGGGTTTAGTATTTTAGTTTTGGCAGTTCCATCTGCTGGTCTAGCCACCCATACGTTGATGCCTGTGTCATCAGGACGCTAGACCCCCTTGGTGGCTGATACGCGTGGGCATTGCCGGGGTTCCTCTGCCTCCAGATCAGGTGTGGGTGTCACGGCGGATAAGCCTGCTTCTCAGGCTGGAAGGGGTAGGTTCAGGTGCAATCAGGGCATGTGGCCCAGTGGCACACTATTACGTGGCGCAGGTGAGCACATGCTATTGGGACAGTTGTTGGGGGCGTGCAGGGCATCCTTTCTGGGGTTATGGGTGATGTTAATCAAGTGGTTACAGAGGTCCATGGGCCAGGGGTGGGATCTTCAGTTCATGTGGAAAGGTCTGTTGCTCTAGTGCAGGTTTATGTACAGACTCAGGCCCTGATTCAGAGCCGGACGCTCTGACAGAGTGCTCGCTCTGAATCAGGACTGTCCCTCTGAATTTAAGAGAGGCCTCCTGGCCGCTCACATAGCTGTGGGTGACCACCCACAGCTATAGCGAGCGGCCAAAATGATGGTCGCGATGGTCAAGACCATCGCGACCATTGGGCTTGCGACCAGACCCTTGTGGTAGGGTCTCGTTGCCGCAAGCCCTGGAGTGCTTTTGGCTCTATCAGAGCCAAAAGCACTCCCACTGACATCACTAGTGATGTCAGTGGGGCCGGCCCCAGACGGTAGGCGTTCCCATGGGAACGCCTCCGTCTGGGCAGCCACGCCCCCGGCACGCCCACCAAAGAGGACGTGCTGTCAATCACCATCGACAGCACGCCCCCTTTGGTGCGAGACCCATAGCGACGGCTTGGCCGTCATTATTCGGGTCTCGCGCATGTGCACGACGGAGCCACATCCGTCGTGAGCATGCGCACTTGGCCAACATCGACCCGCTTGCAAGCGCTCAGCCCTCGCGAGCGGGTCTGAATCAGGCCCTCAGCCTCCTTCCTGAGTCTTAATGCATTTGCCAAATTAGGTGCTTTCTTAATACTACCACCTGCTGGTTATTTACAAGCATTGCAGGGTTGTTTGCTATTTAAGGTGCTTCTCCCAACATGCCCCCCGCATCAAATGCTTGTCTCAGCTTTAGGGGTCTATTTACTAAGCAGTGTTAGGAGACAGAGTGAAAAGTGAATAGGTGGCAGCCAATCAGCTCCAAACTGCCATCTCACAGGCTGTGTTTGAAAAATTACAGTTGTGAGCTGATTGGCTGGCGCTTTATCACTTTTCACGCTGTCTCCTAACAATGCTTTGTAAATAGACCCCTTAATGAGAGGTTATCTATAATCCCCTTGCCTTTGCAGTTGTTACAGCAGCAAGCAGGTATGACTACTTCCATTATCACATTTCCTTGCTCCTTCTTGTGCTACATTGCTACATCCACCAACATGGGTCAAGCACCTCCCTCTGGTCCTTTTTCCCAGGTGGGCACTGTGTCTGGTTTCTCGGTTGAAAATGTTTCCTGTCCAGGTGTTCCTTTAGAATCAGACTTCTCAAGATTCTCGGATGCATGGTTCCAGATGGATGTCAGGTGAGGTCAGATGAGGAACCTGAGATGTCAACTGATGTTTGTTATCATGGTGCTGGTGAGAAAAGTTTCTCCTCGGATTCTGTTTTCCACTTCTTCGTGGTCACCTCCCACTGTCTCATCTGATGTCAGTGATAGTAAACTGTTCTCAGGATCAAAAGCATGTGCGTAAAGTAGCTAGACATCAGAGCAAGGAGTGCAGGGATCAGAAGTAGTATACTGTTAGAATACTGCTCTTCTCCATAGTTTTAGGGATAGGGTTAGATTCAGGATTTTTAAGGGGTGATTTGTCGACATCTTTTCCCTCTCTTCAAATACTAAAAAAGCTTTACGCCAGGCCAAGTATAAAAATAGGATGGGGAAGGAGGCCTTTAGGTAATATGACAACTGCTTAGCTGGGTTTTATATATGTGCTGCATGTTACACCCACTTGGGGGCAGTCCCTTAATGTATTGAAATACTTAACACCTGATGCATGAGATGCATAGGAGGTCGAAAGGGTTATGTGGCATCTTTATTATGACCAATTTAGAAGGAAGCATGACTGAAAGGACATTACAGAGCTGTCATGTAAGGATGTGGGCTCAGCAGTTAATGACATTTTTGCACTCATGCTTGTGTTGCCGATGTACAATCAGTGCCTCTGTCCCTGGTAAATCTCTGGTCGTAGAGATGTCCCTAAATAAGGTGGCTTCTCCTGTTGATTTGAATGCCATGTCCAAGTGACTGGAATGGTATCCTAATTGGGAGCATTCTGAATTCTTAATAACATGTTTTTTGGAAGGCATATGGCAATGTAGTAAAAGTTAAAGCGTGCAATGAGGATTTCCCCTCCCATTACAAATTACATTTTTTCACCAGTGGGGATGTTTCACAAAAAAGAGTGGGTAAATTTCAACGAATCCAACATTTATCCTACCCTCGGGGCTCATTGGTTAATGCTACCATCCCTAATGAAGTCTGTAGTATAGCGTATATGTAATTTGATGAAGTTTTGGAATTGGTTAGGTTGTAGGGGAGGGGATCTCTTTTAGGAAAGAGCCTTTTGTTTAATATTCTTTCATCCTGATTGCTTTCAGTTCATGGGTTTTATATTAGATGATGAATACTACGTGTTATGCACACCTAGACTATCACAGAACTCCTGCGGACTACTAAGGTGTTCATCTATAACAACTGCCTTTCCTGGGTGAAGTAAGTTCACCCAGTACTAGGAAGCCGCCAGGACTTAACTCAGGTACAAAGAGTCAATGTGGAAACTAGGCAACACAAGGAATGGGTTGAGGTGGGAGCAGGAGAGAATCCAGGTCCAGAAAAGGGTAGATTGTCAAGCAGATGCAGAACTGGCAAAGACAGTGTGCGGGTAGGAATTACTATGAGCAGGGACAAGTAGAAATTCAAGAATGGCTGGCCAAAAATAGGCAAAAAATGACTAGAATTCTGCAGCAGGGCAGGTGACTTCTGGCAGGACCGAAGCTATGACTGACAGTGCACCAAGGCCGTGACTGTGCTTTAACAATTCAGGGAGACAATCAGAACCCTAGAACAGAGACAGGCCTCTTGCAATTTATTACACTGCTTCTAGATAGCTGCACATACAGAGACAGGCCCCTTACAACTAATAACACTACAGCTGTGTAGCTGCACCGAGACAAGCCACTTACAATTAATTATACTGCAGCTGAGTGGCTGCAGGTACAAGGGAAGCATCCCAGCTGTACTAAGAGTCAGGACCAACCGGCAGTGCAGCCGCAGAGTCCCCGTTGCCTAGCAACCATCAGACTAACATGACACGGTATCCTGGTCATTTAGCTGCTGCAGCGGCTCCTAACCCTGCGTGGATCGATGCCTATCTATGGGGTGCTCTGTGTCATTCTATAAAAGTTTTAGTACTTTTCTGCATTGGTACATCATAGCTGGAACAAGGGAGCTGGGTTGGGCATACTATTTAGATGGTTTGTGACTTCTCTTGATGTCTGCAGCTGATGCTCTCAGTTTAGTACCTGTTCTGGCATGTTGGTGTTCCCATTGCTCAGGAAAAAACTGAGGGCCCTGTTATGAAATTGTCTTACCTTGGTATCGAGATCAATATTGTGGATGGATGTTGTTGTCTTCCTGCTGTCCAGGTTGTTAGGTTGAGGACAGTGACGTGCAGTGAGGTAAATGGCTGGGGAGGCACTGGCTAGTATCAGAGCCAGATTTACACTAGAGATGGGTGCCGACCCCCGTGTTTTGGTTTTGGTTGTGGATCTGTATCTCCTCTGGTTTTGGATCTTGATCTGGTTTTGGATCTTTTTTTTTGGTGTTTTGTTTTTTTGGTTTTGGAACTGTATTTTTTCCAAAAAGTATATAAACAGCTAAAACCACAACATTTGGGCCTGTTTTTGTTCCTACAGTATTAATAACCTTAATAACAATCATTTTCGGCCATTTCTAGGCATTTTTGACCACCTCACAGCTCACAATATTGATTTCACTATTTGTCACCAATATAGGCCAAAGGCTGCAGCGAGCTGGCTGGCTAAAATAAGCAACAGAACAGCAGCACAAACGCCCGGCAGTTTAAAAAAAATATCAGACATCTATGAAACATTGCCACACAGCAGTGGCAGACAGGATGGCAGCTTAATAAACTATAATAATGTCAGTCGGCAATGCCCCAAATTGTGCCAAATGTAAAGGAAAGAGGTGTAAGATGGAATTGTCCCTCCCACCCACTCTTATGTGGGATATTAAAAAGGACATGCACAGTTTAACAAACCAAGCACTTTAGCCACTAGTACTGACACTTTCATGGCTGAACTCCTTGGTTTGTTTGGGCCCCCACAAAACATTTTTTGGAAGGACTACCTTCAATTATTAAGGAGGAGGTTGATGATGAGGGTGATGGTGGTGGAGATTGCATGTGCTGGTCCAAACTGCTGGTAGATGATACTGGACTGATTGTTATTAATTTACAAATTTGTATAATTTTGTTAACCAAATTGCATGAACGCGCTGCAAATGACGTAACAGCGAGGAAGTGCCTAGATGGTTAACGTCCCTTCCTCTGCTAACTTTGGCTTTACAAATGGAACAGATGCCTTCACAACTGTTGTCAGAATTTAGATTAGAATAATTCCACACCCAAGATATGGCTTTCTGGCTTTCTATTTATCATGAGAAAGAACTGTTGCCACTGGTGGCTGATTTAAGCAAACAACATCCTCATCATCAACATCCTCATTAGCGTCAGATAGGACACAAATTTCCCCCTCATCCTTCTTTTGCACTTCCTCCACACTATCATCCTCATTTTCTATTATTTCAACATCTAATACTAGCACAGCCATCATGGCATCAGTGATCCGCTGTGAAACTGGGTGACAGCTGTTATACTTACTTCCTCTATCAAAGGACTGTTTAATAGTCAGTTGGTTTTTTAAATACTACTATAGTAGTCTTCTTGGTCCCTTTCTGGGATGAAGATCCACCCCCAGCAGCACCAAGGATCCTTCTGAGGAATTACGGATAGGAGAGGAGTCAGTCATGCTTAGGAAATTGGATGCAGCAGGGCTACTTCCGATCACGAATGAGGATGTTGATGATGATACAGGTGTTGGTGGTGGAGACTGCAGGCACTTGGATCCAGATAGAAGGGAGACTAGAAGGGAGAAATACCCTTTCCAATTTGATGAATGCACTGCAATCGACGTAACAGGAATGAGATTCCTAGATGGTTAAGGTCCCTAACTCTAATTACTGTTACATGGCAATGGTTACAAATGGCTTGGCAAAGGTTGTCTGGATTTGGGTGGAAATAATTATATACATGAGAAGTGGATTTTTTGGTCCTTTGCCCAGGTATGGCAACAATGGGATTTTTCCCTCCATGGGCAACAACTGTTGCCTGATTTACAGTTTTTACACATACATCCTCGACATCAATATCCTCATCATCATCAACATCCACATCATCCTTGTTGTTGGACTATAATCTCCACACTGCTAAGATTTTATTAGTTATAACAAGTACTGTTAACCCAACAACATTAAAGGAGTCCTAAGCTTAGCCGACAGTATTGTATATTTCAGTGAAGCAATTAAAACCATCTGCATTAGAGCAACAGACATCTAGTATAACCCCTACATTGGAAACCAAGTCAATACGGCACACATACATTTGTGCATTATTATAGCATGTTCTCAGATTTCTCTGCGGGCTTAATTTGTAGGGATATAAAGCTTATAGCCTAAAGTGAGAGAAGCACAGAGCAGTTGGCATATAGGAGGATTGCCTTCATTTAAGTAGTTATTGCTAGACGCTTTTATTTATATGTGCTGGAAGGTTTTTCTACAATAAAGAAGTACGTCAATCTGTTGACTGCAATTGACTTTCACACAACTCAGGATCCACCGCACGTCAGGAACAGAAATTCTTAATAGCCAACAAAGTCATAAACTCCATAAGTGATACCTGATTTAACAAACTTCCAATCACAGTTTCCGAGGGAACATACAAAACTCTCTAATTCAGCCTACCGCCCAGGAATACAATACAGAAAAGAAAGGGATTTTTGATTTCTAAATAGTATCTGTCTGCTAAGTTCTAGTTTATCATTTTCAGGTCACCTGCAAGGGACTTTTGGCATTGTGAAACTATTCCCATTTTACCATACAGTGACACTAGACACGATACTAGGGAAAGAAGAGTATACCTACTATTGGATATAACTATTTATAAAACAACAAGTTGTATTGTATCGAAATAGATAGCTGTAATGAATTGTTGGTACTAACATTGTATTCTTGTGATGAATTTATTCTTGTGTGATATTTCATAATATGTTTATACACTGTTACCTTTAAACGTATAAAAAAAAGGAAGGAGAAAAAATATATACTGTTTGTGTATTGTTACTTACCTGTCTTTTCTGAAGTATTGCTGTATCTGAGACAAGCCCTGGAACAAAAAAACAGGAGTTACTGATATCACTGAAAAGCAATGAAAATATATATTATCTGAATACACTAAACTAACGATTTGGGTTTTCCCAGGTAGACCCATAATGACCATAATATACTTGGGTGGAGGCACTGATTAGATACAAGGTTATAACAGATAACGGACATGAAGGGGATTGGTAACCTATTGACCTCAGATAGGAAAAAGGGGGTTACAACTGTATAGTCTGTACCCAGCATTAGTGTGGCAGATCACGCACAGCTGTTATGTAGGTTGTCAAAATGTGATATATTCCCAGCTAAATGGGAAAGCTAATAATACAACTGTGTTCCTAATATGTACAGTACTTGAGGGCCGGGCCAGAGTTTCCCCTGTGTTGCTAATTAGATACTGGCAGAAAGATGTTCCTTTGCTGTTGGCTCTGAGTTGTGTTTGGTCTATGGCATCGGCTGAATACAATGCTAAGCTTTTTAACCTTGCTTTCTCAATTACCTATTTTGGGGCCTCCCGGATTAGTGAATAGGTGTCTCCTCTTAAATTGGTGAAGAATGCTGGTTTGCTTTTCCATAAAGTCCTGGTGGGTCCCCAATTTTAAGACAGA
Source organism: Taudactylus pleione (assembly GCA_031769625.1). Classification (NCBI taxonomy): domain Eukaryota; kingdom Metazoa; phylum Chordata; class Amphibia; order Anura; family Myobatrachidae; genus Taudactylus; species Taudactylus pleione. The sequence goes on along the minus strand of JAUIMM010000007.1, from coordinate 21,635,081 downwards.
TCAGTTGACAAGGTGTTTTTGAATCACTCTGCATGTTCACTCTGATAGTCGGGTGTGTCCTTTATTTTCCTGTTATATATACAATGGTGGTACCTGTTGGGACACGTGGTTGGTGCTCAAGGATTCAACCCCTTGACAAATGTCAATTTGGAGTGTTACTAAATTGATGCATGTCTAGTTTGGGTCTGGATCTTAAGGATTTTGGTGAAATAACATCAGCAGCGGCTGATAGCTTGCCCGTATCTTCCATTAAGACCAATAGAAGTTCGACGCTTATAAAATACTATTCGGGTGGATAGGCTGTTAAGAAGCACTCCTTGTGTGAGGTGACCCTTGGTTGCTTAACACTCTCATTCCAGATCACATACCTGTTGTGGAACCAATGGATTTGCATTTTTTACCTATGAGACAATTTTTAGTTTGGTGGTGTTTTTTTTGTTTTACCTTGTGGGAGTTGCTCATTTCCCCTACCTGGATAGGTGCTTGAGTTGATATATCTGGTTTATGTTGTTTCGTTTTATTTGCTAAAATTAGTCTCATCTTTTATTTATTTAATTTCCACAGGTCCTGGTTTTGATTCACAACTCATTTGGGTTGTGGTCACTACTTTATTTATTGGGTGACAAGGCATATTTTTTGTTAAAGATAAGTCCAATTTCCTTGGGGCACAATATGTTTGTTGTCTGCTCCCCTTTTTGGCTAATTCTGCAGCCTGTTTCTTCATGCCACATATATTAGTACTTCATCATAGAGGGAATGATGTAGGTTTGCAAAAATCCGAAAAGCTAATTTTAGCCATAAAGGAGGAATTGCAGTGGTTAATGGGGGCCTGGGACAGAGTAATTATTGTGTGGTCAGACATAGTGTCCCAAAGGGTTCGGCATTGCCCTGCCAGTACTTCCCAATTTCATAAAGCTAGGAGTAAAGTTAAAACATCTGTTGTCTTTTGGTGTGGGGGTAAGGTGGTGAAACATTTGTTAATTCATTAGCTGTACAAACATCATTATAGGCATGATGGCATTCATTTAACCGATGTGGGAATGGGTTTGTTTCTAGAACAGATATAAAAGGGTAAGTGGTTTCTATTGCTTGCCTGCCAAGTTACTGTAGTTTAGGAGTTGTTTAGGAGTTTGATCTGGTGGCAGGCTTCAGCTCTATAATTAAACCTGGCTGTGGCAGTATGGCACAGCAAACAGTGGCTAGTACATATTTGGTCGAGTGCAATGTGGAGTTTAAATTTTCCGCAAGGGGATCAAGGAATGCCTCTCACAAGGGGATTCCGTTTTTTTTAGTTAGAGGAAGAGGCACTCTATTGGTGACAATGTTGCTCAGGTGTGAGTGATAGATATAATCCCCTGATTTGTTGGATAAAGGCTGTCACGATCCGGGCTGTGAGGCTGCCAGGGTCACGGCTCTTACCTCGCCGGGTGCTCTGGCGTGGCCCTTCCGGTGGAGCGGGGCCCTGGAGAGCGGCGCTGGGCACAGGGGTTCTTCACAGACTGAGGGGACCCATCTGGAGGGAGATGTGAGCAGGTGAGGCTGGCAGCGCTTCCGCACTAGAGACTACTGGGCGTGGCCATCTTGGATTCTGGTCAGGTGTCTGGTTGGAGCCAATCAGGTCACAGCTGTCCTGGGAGTGCTAGCAGCCAATCATGCACTACCTGAGGGTACTAAAGGGCTGTGAAGAGGTCCTTTAGTTGCCAGTGCAACGTCTATCACAGCGTAGTATGCTGTGAGCTAGTTCCTGTGCTTCCTTGCTCTGTACATGCTGCAGTTCCAGTGTGTTTCAGTGTACCACTTCATAGCTCTGTACCACTCCAGCCCTGTGTGCCAGCTTGCCTCCTGTACCCGCTACTTGCTTTGGACCGGCTGACCTCGGTCGCTGAGTGCCTGCCCGCGTCCCTTCGGCTGTACCTCGCCCTACGTGCACCCAGTCACCTCATGAGTCCTACTCCGTTAAGACCGGCTGCCTTTCAATTCCAGCAAACAAGCCTCCACTTCGCATCCGGGTCCAAGCCCACGCCAAGCCGTGACAAAGGTTATTGGATTACATCTTGGGTCTACTCCTGTTTGCTCATGCTATAGTCTGCCGCCAGTATTATATTTGATATGAATTGGATTTTTTTTGTAAAAAAAACAAACAGTTTTTAATAAAACATGTTTAATTTGGCATAATATACAGGGAGATCTATAAGTGTTGATATAGGTGTCAGTGGTGTGTAATGAAAGTTAGTTCATATACTTCATACAATGAACAACTTAACCAGATTGTAGTTTATCAACCAGGCAGAATCAGATGCAGGGTGACAGGACTAATGCAGTGGATACACAATGAATGTAGCAGGACCTACCGATCCAGCCATGAATATGTGGAGTTTGATGTACAGTAGGTGGTATGCTGTATGGAGAAGCATACACAGTGATGGCAGTGGAGTATACACCACATATAGCTTTGGTGACACAGTGGTACTTAGCTGGGTCTCTCCTGTAGCATACACAGCCTCCATTGAGGATACACTCAGGGGCACATCCTTCTACTATGGAGGACAGAGCTGGTAGACACGTGGACACACTGCACATGCGCAGTAGAGCATTCAGGCTAGCCAGGTCGGAGGTCTTGCTGTGTCGCAACTCTGGCACTAAGGGGTCCTGGTTGCCCAGAAGAGACAGCACAGAGCTCTCTCCTCCAAAATAATCAATGTCTACTTGTCTTTATTTATTACGGTTGTTAAGAGTTATGTTGCTTCACATTGTTGGGGGAAGGTGTCAGCCATTAGTGGGTTTAGTTCTGCTTGGCTCATCATTAATGTGTTAAATAAAACATTGGAACTGTCTTTATTATTATTATTACATTTTATTTATAGGGCGCCACAAGAGGTCCGCAGCGCCGTACATACAGTAAAGGGTACACAGAACATTACATTACAGTAACCAAAATATAAACAGAGCACAAGTAACAATTTAGCAACACAATTCTCCACACACAATACAGCTCTGAAGGTGAAGGCTGACATAGAGAAGTGCTAGAGAAGAAGGCTGTGAGACAGTGGGGAGGAGGACCCTGCTCCTAGGAGCTTACACTCTTTATTACCGTTGTCACTTCTGTGTTTCTGGATGTTTTTATTACATTGGTCAAAAAGTGCTTAGACATTGTGTTTGGAAAGTGTAGCATGACTCCTGATTACCAACAAGCATTTAGTACAGTGGCAGTCTTTTGCACGGAGGAAAATAGTCTCACTCTCGGTGCTCAGGAACTCTCCCTTAAATGTGTCTTGTCTACTCTTTGGGCCTCATTTAAATAATGTCTTCCTGTAAAATGAAAATGTCTTTATTGCATTTATATGCCTAGCTCATAATACTCATCAATGAATGTCCCATACCAACTGACAGGGCCGGATTAAGGTCTGTGGGGGCCCCTGGGCAACAAACATGTGGGGGCCCCTATTACGTGTCCTTTATGCAGTGCACCCAGTAGTAGTGTCCCCAGGAGTGTTGTCCCTTATGCAGTGCCCCCTATGCAATGCCCAATAGTAATGCCCTCAGTAGTAATACCCCTGCAGTTGTGCCCCCTGTGGTAGTGGCACCAGTAGTAATCCCCCCCCCCGAGTAATGTCCCCTGTAGTAATGTCCCCCCCGAGTAATGTCCCCTGTAGTAATGTCCCCCTCGAGCAATGCCCCCAGTAGTAATGCCCCCCCGAGTAATGCCCCCAGTAGTAATGCCCCCCTGAGTAATATCCCCAGTAGTAATGTCCCCCCCAAGTAATGCCCCCAGTAGTAATGACCCCCCCCGAGTAATGTCTCCCCCAGCAGTGGAAAAGCCACTTGCGCTAAAGAGAAAAAAAAATCATACTTACCTTAAGCCCCGCTCCCACTGCCTTCTGATCTGCTCGGCTGGCGCTGCTCCACTGCACTATGGGAGAGACGCATGACGTCTCTCTCATAGTTCACTGCCTGAGCCGGAAGCCGGAGCTCATGAGTGAGCTCTAGTCTCCGGCTCTGGCTGCCACTGCGGGGAGGGAGTCGGGCGTCCGCTGGTTACAATCTCAGCGGGCGCCTGGTGTCTCCGTGCAGCACCGGGGTTAGGTGTCCGGAGGAGGCGGAACTGGTTCCTCCGGTTCACTTTAACCCCGATGGCTGGGTGTGGGGGCCCTTCAGGGTCGCCCCTGTCGTTCCCCCCTTTAATCCGGCCCTGCCAACTGAGTTCCTCCATTCAGAAGATGCTGCATTTTGTACTACTACAGGTGCCACCAATATGGTCTGTAAATGATATTTATGCTGCGCTTTTGTGTTTTAATAAATGATTTTCAGTGTAACCAGGGCCGTAGCAGGGTGATATTCAGCCCCAGATCATCTGACACTGTGATGGTCTAGGTATCCTACAAACCAAATGCCATGTGCTGTAAATATATAGCTCTTATTTGACACAAAAAGCTATTAAGCAGGGATCAGTCTTTTTCAAGGAGGAACAGGTACAGTCAGGCATTATGAACTTAAGCATCCTACATAAGGCCCAGCAGCTTCCATTATCAATGGATGGCCCATGTCAAGGCATGAAAAAAAGGATACTTCCCACCTGCCTGCATCCCCTTCCACTCTGGTAAAGTGTCTCTCTTTGGCTGTAGAGAGACATGGGTTTGTTTCTGCTCATTACTCCCCTGCCACTTAGGCTCCTGTTCTCTCTCCACCATTAGCCCCACACCCTTAGCTCTAGTGGCCATTTTAGATTACAGGTTGAGTCTCCCATATCCAAAATGCTTGGGACCAGGGATATTTTGGATATCGGCATATTCCATATTTTGGAATAATTGCATACCATGATGAGATATCTTGGGAATAGGACCCAAATCTAAACACAGAATTAATTTATGTGTTATATACTGTACACCTTATACACACAGCCTGCAGGTAATTTTATACAATATTTTCAATAATTTTGTGGCTCAAACAAAGTTTGTGTACATAAATGAAATTCATTTATGTTTCATATACACCTTGTAATAATTGTGTGCCTTAAACAAAGTTTGTGTACATTGAACCATCAAAAACAAACGTTTCACTATCTCAGTCATTCTAAAAAAATGTCGTATTTCGGAATATTTGGATATGGGAGACTGAACCTGTATATGCAGATATATTATACCCAGACCACATCATCACTAAGTAATATTACATTACTGGTTGCTATTGTTTTATTTATGTTTCCATTTTTTCATTCTTTAGTATTATTTTTTATTTTTCCTATTTTATTGCTTTATAGTTAATTTATGCTTAATTGTTTTTTCTTATAATTGCATACACCGTAATATCACATCTGCAGCAGTATTCATTAACTAAATATTGTATAAACACAGTGCTGTTTAATTTCTTTGTCTGTATATTTTGATTGACTTGCAAGCAATGAACAGCAGCTTGGTTCATCTAGTATGTTTTATGTTTTTTTGTGCATGCTTTGGCTCTAGCTTTGGTTTTAGCGAGGGAGCCTTGTTGGCCAAGGTTGACATTGGGTCGACTTTTTGTCTTCTCCTTTTCCATCCTGATTCTTTTGACTGTATGAGTTTTCATGTTGTTGGGGATTTTAATTTTGAACAGTGCTTGCCCATGGTGGAGTAGGCCCTGGGCATGGCAGTATAGTGCATTATCTTGACACCTTTAGGATTGTGGGTCCTCAGGATACTGGGCTATGTGCAAATATTCTTTCTTTTCAGTTTGTTCTCTTTTTCATAGTTTGGGGGTTCCAGTGGCCTGTCTGTCTTAATTCAACATTGAATTTGATTCTATAATGAGTTTGTGTTGCTTTCTGGAGGATAAAGTGTCCAAGCTGCATCAGCAGATCCTTGTCTGCTCTGGCGTTGAAAAGGCTCCGCTGAGGACAATGCAATCCTTGTTGGGACTTTCTTATTTTGTGTGCTGTGTCATTCCTATAATCAAAGTTTTCTGCTGTAAGCTTGAGAGAGCAGCAGATAGAGTTTCCTAGTCTCATCACATGGTGCGTTTGCCTAAGAAAATCCATGATGACCTGCATTTGTGGGGCCTCTTCCTGGAGGGTTTAAAAGGGGTGCACATATTGTCTTCTTCATCTGTGCCTAGTCCTTCCTTGCATCTCTTTACTGATTCTGCAGGTTCTGTGGTTTTAGGGCCTATTTGGGTGGGAAATGTTCTTCTGCCTTGTGGCCTAAACACTGGCAGGTTTAGTGTCGTACTGGCATGGAAGGGCTGGCGCATAAAGACAACTCTAAATAATGCCCATAATGACTTATCTTATGTTGGTATACAGTAGTTCTATTTGTCAAAAACTGTTATTGTCAACATCAAGGAAAAATATTATTTTGTTTTACTTTTTGCTCATTTACCTTCAAAAAGTATGTTCTTTTTAAACTGCCCATTTTTTTGCCAGATATGAGCACCATAAATTGCAAATGTGGAATCACCAATGCTGGCACTTCCGTTCCATAAACCTTTAAGGAATAGCTCTGTTCACTTTGTGATGCAGGCAAAGTCAACACAACTCAGAGTTCGGATCCAGGCAATTGCTGGGTTTCTAGTGGTGGCATCCTATTTACTTTATCTGGAGGGTATGTTTGATTAAGGAGAGGTTATTCAAAAGTAGACAACCCCTTTAGTATAAAAAAAACCCTTTCTAAATGTTATCAATACGTAGACATAATGTATACAATGTTGTGGAGAATACTCCATATAAAGGTCTTTTAAAAGGATGTAAAATGTGTTCTTTGTTCCTTAAAATATTTTTTCTGAACATTCTTTGTTCTCATCAGAGAGGACCATTTGTTACATTTTTAATAAGCAGTGTTGATTGTATAGCAAAATATATCACTGCAAGGACTATATTATCTGTACTGTATTCTATGAAAGTGATGATTTTATCATTAACTATGCCATGGCCACTTTTTGCTTAATGTGGAATACAAAGACAATAATTAAATAATTTGAGGGAATTTTTCCATTTCTCCTCTCAAATACACTATGTAGACAAAAGTGATTGGACACTGACAGCAAATAGATCAATGAGATTCTATTGATGTCAGTACTTTGTAGGTCCACCATGTGCAGTGATTACTGCAGACACAAGTTCCCGGACAACAGCAGCCGGTATGTTTTGCCATTCTGCCTTATGTACAGTGACCAACTGTGACACTGAAGAAGGTCGAGTCTGCCTAGAATGTACCTATCGCTCCAATTTGTCGCATAGGTTCTCAATGGTGTTAAGATCTGGCCAATCCATTTGGGTTACTGAACTTTCTGTATACCAGTCCAATGTCATCCTGGAAACATGACAGGTGGCATTGTCGTCCTGATAAAAACATTTGTTGTTTCTGTAGAACTGTAAGTGTATGGAACTCCCTACCAAGTGTTCTTATCCAAAATGCCACATTAGTGGCCATTTGGAACTCGTGTGCAATGGTATGCATGGTATGCGCTTGCACGGGGGTGTCCAATACATTTTTTCTTCATAGTATAGAATAGCCCCCTATCTGTTCCAGAAAAACAGTAAGTTTTAGTCATTATGGGGTTAAATTCTTCTTTCCATTCCTTGTTATTTGGTTAAAAGAAAATATAAGCACAAAGCTTCTTAATAACTGCACCCAATCACTTATTTTTACAGTATGATTTCATACACATACCTCTGCTGCTATTCACAAGTGATTCAGTGTCAGAGACATAATCCAATGTAATCTCTATCAGCAGATATACTGTATATTAGAATAGAAAGGAGAACCTGTTTTCGGTTATCCTGTCCTCTACTCAGCTCTATATTTCTCCCCCATCCTAAATGTATTTGGTATTGGAAACATTTTTATTATGTTTTATTTAACAGCTTTCTCTGTGAAACAAGGGTATCTAACAAATGAGTGGACCCATGTGCTGTTGGTTTCTCTGGGCCCCCCACCCCCTGGATGCCAGGTTGTTGGCGGCAATGCCACCTTTCTTTCAATATCTTCTCAAGTATGGCCAAGGGCAGAAGATTATTATTATTTTTACATTTTAAGGCACCAAATAGTTTCCGCATTGCCGTATAAGTAAAATACAAATTACTGAGAAACTGACATAACAATGACATAGTAATTGCAAGCAGGGGCATAGAGAGCCTGGCCGGGCCCTGGTGAAGGGGGCATGGCCTAATCGTGGGAGGCATGGCCACGCCCCCTTCAGCTAAAAGAAAGAAAAAACTTTTGCAGCGCCACATAACAGTGCTGCCCGCTGGGGAGAGGTACGCTGTGGGCCCCTCAGTCCAGCGCAAAGCCAGAGGGGTGGGCGCGATCAGTGTGATCGCTCCCCTCCACAGACATAGGAGACTGCTGCAGCTGCTGCTCAGCAGCCGCGAGCAGTCTCCCACTGCAGCCCAGCACACGCTGTGTACTGGGCTTCTGTGTGGGTGGGAGAAGTGAGGGAGAGAGGGGGAGAGCAGCGCCAGACCCGTGCCCCCACCGGACCCCTCTAGCAAGCCCGGGTAAATAATACCCACTTGCCCCCCCCCTCTCGGTGCCCCTGATTGCAACTTGTCATAACTCTGGTAGAGTACAGTGTAAAAAGCCAATGAAGTAGTTATGATGCAGACAAAGGTGAGGGTAGGGTGACTCCTTGTATCTTATTCTTCATGGCAAGTGTAGGTGAGTCAGGGGAGGGGAAGCACTCAGTCAGACTGTACCCAGTGAATGACGAGTACACAGAATTATAGTAACTGAAAGGGACTAGGAAATAGGAAACAATGAGCACTGGAAACAAGTATAGTGCTAGAGATAAAAACAAGGAAGGAGGGCCCTGTCCAAGATAGTTTGCATGCTAAGAAGATAGTACAGAGTTTTTGCTATGTCCTGCGCTGATGTCATCTTTACAAATAAATTGCCAGTAAGGTGGTGCCATCAGCAGAGAGCTAACAGTGGAACAGTGGCGTAACTAGGATAGGGCTGCCGGGGCTCGTGCCCTGGGCACTGTAGGACCGGCGGCGCGGGCCACTGTACCGGCCCGTCCTAGTTAGCCAGTGTAGTGCCGACCACAGTGAGTGTGGCCAGCACTACACATTTGCTCAGGACCAGCACTAGGCTTCCCTGCGCCCAGCACCATCCTGTGCTGCACAGCCGCGCCCCTCCCCTCCCCCTGAGCACTTACCTAACAGCGCCAGGCGAAGGGTGGGAGGCGGGCTCAGGCAAGCCAGTGCATACACACACATCATCGCCAACATGGCGGCGATGTGTGTGTTTCAGCAGCCAATGAGAGTCAGACAGACTCTCATTGGCTGCTTCTGCGCCCACTGCAAGAGCCAGGATGGAGCTCACTCATGAGCTCCCCCTTCTGGCTCCTGCAGTGGGTTATGGGAGAAACGTCATGATGTCATGACATCTCTCCCATAATGCAGAGCGTGCCAGAGGTGCGGACGGCGGCAGGAGCAGGAGCCGGAGCGGGGATTCAGGTAAGTGTTTTTTTTTTTTTAACTTGTGTTTCTGCACTACTGAGGGCACTGCATTGGGGGGGACACCTCTACTGGGGGGACACTACTACTGTTGGTACTGCATAAGGGGGGACATCTAATGGGGACTATTACTGGGGGGACTACTACTGGGGGCACTGCATCAGGGTAGCGACCTCTACTGGGGACAACTACTGGGGGTAGGACTACTACTGGGGGCACTGCATCAGGGGGGACCACTACTGGGGTGGCTTTACCGGGGGCACTACTACTGGGGGTACTGCATTGGGGGACCACTACTGGGCGGCACTGCATAGGGGGATCACTACTGGGGGCACTATCTAAAGGGCACTGTATAGGGGGTACCACTATTGAGGGGACTGCATGGGGGGACTACTACTGGGGGCACTGCATAGGGGGGCCCACTACTGGGGGCACTGAATAGGGAGCACCACTACAGGGGGCACTTGATAGGGAGTATCACTACTGGGGGCCTGCATAAGGGGGACCACTACTGGGGACACTGTATAAGGGGCACTGCACGGGCACTGCATAGGGGGGACCACTGCATGGGGCACTGCATAAGGGGGATCACCACTACTGGGGGCACTGTATATGGGGCACTACTGGGGGCCTGCATAAGGGGGACCACTACTGGGGGCACTGTATAAGGAGAACTAATGGGGGCTGTATAAGGGGGACCACTACTGGGGGTGCTGTATAAGGGGCACTACTGGGGGCCTGCATAAGAGGGACCACTACTGGGGACATTGCATACTGGGGGTACTGTATAAGGGTCACTCCTGGGGGCACTGCAAAGGGGGGACTGTATAAGGGACACTGCATTAAGGTGCATATGTAATGGAAAGGAATGTTCAGAGTGACGAGAGTGGGGTATGTGTCATGTTGACATGCTCCATTTTTAAGTGACAATGCCCATTTTCCATCGCATGCACCGTCGGCGCACTCACATAGGGGGAAGGGGCTACATTTTTCAATTTGCCTTGGGCTCCAAATACTCTAGTTATGCCACTGCAGTGGAAGAGTCTGTACATCAGTAATAAGTGGTTACTAGTCTCCAGAAGTAAGAGGAGGAAAGCCATCCTCCACTGTATTGCTCATACACAGTGAAGCAAGATGGCGCCATGCATGTGCAGCTAGGGTATCAGTGTCCACTTTTGTTAGGGGACAGAAGTGTCTCTTGAGGAGCCATGTTGTTAGAGACTGTACAATAGCACACTCCACTTCTAACAACCCCCTTGCTACATTCTTTTCCATTTTGCACAAATGTATGCATGAAGCTTTTCCATAGCAACCGGTATAAAAGGTGAGGTTAGACATGTAAAAGAATAACAATATATTAAGTAATCTTGGTTTGGCCTTCTTAATTGGAACTTGAGCAAAGTCCATCTTACTCATTTCATAGGCCTCAGCAACACCCTCTTGACTTTTAACCTTTGAATTGCTGTCACTGTTATGAATCTTGATACCTTTTACGTTCTTGACTCCTAACTCTTTAAAAGTCTCTTTTCCTACTTTAGACTTCCATTCACACCAATCTGTCTTTGACTTTGGGCTTTGAACTTCCATCGGTACACTGAATGCAATGTTTGCAAATTCCTCTTCATATCTTCTGGGTAGTTTACCAATATTTGATCTAACAGATGATCTTTGTTGTTAGTGAATTTACAAGCTAGTAGTCTCTGGTTTAGATTTGCCTCCAGCTGCTGCTACATGCTCTGCATGTCAAAGTTCAGTTTATCTTCAACTTGTATTGTCTCTTTATATACAACATCCCCTGATTTGACAAGTTTTCTTGTACTTGGATTCCATAATCTCTAACCCTTACTCTCATGGCAATAGCCAAGCATTATTGGTACTGAATATGAACAGAGGCAATGCTAACAATTTTCTCAGGTGTTTCACACTTGGCTTTATTTTTGACCAGACCTCAATCAGTGTTATGTTTTTCAGGGCAACTGTTGGAGAACGGTTATTTAAACAAACTGCTGTGAACATGGCCTCCACCCAAAACTGTCTCTCTAGTTTTGCATCCTTCAGCATACACCTTGCTTTTTAACACTGTTTTGCTCAGGACTATAAGCAATGGTCAACTGATGCTCTATTTTATTCTTCTTATGTAAAAAAGAAAAAAGTGATAGAGTCTGCACAAAGACACTTCTCCTATGTTCAGATTCACCATGAGTGGTCTGAAGTGAAACATAGGAGGTAGAGTTACAATAATTAACCAACTAATAGAGAACATTTTACCCCCTTTGTATTGTGAAGAGTTGGTGGTGCTCCCTAGAGTCAGATATACTGTAAGATATTTTAGAGGTAGTGAAAGAAGGCTTTTTGCTAATGGCACACCTTAAATTGGTTATGTGATGAAATGGTATGTTTAAAATGTAACCTTAATAATATATTAATTAAAATAAGGTGGGAGAAAGAGAATTAATATTCATTTTGTATAAAATACACATGGGGCTGTGCAGATTAATTTTAAATGCTATGCAATCAATTTTATTAGACAAAAAGTCCTGACTTATTTATTAATCTGTGGTGAATTTATGAATTCAGTCAGTGATTGTAGTCAATAAAGGACCAAGTGGCATATATATCTTGGGTAGTTCCAATCGATCGATCTACAAAAAAAGGTCTAGGTAGACACCAACTGGTAGATGGGCAATAGGTTGACAGATGCAAAAAGTCAACACAAAAGGTCGACATGGCTGAAGATCGACATGTGCAAAAGGTCATCATGTTCTAAAGGTTAACATTGGAATTTGTTTTTTAGGGTTAGGCACTTATTGGAGGGTCAGGGTTAGGCTGTAGAAGGAACAGTTAGGCACTTACCCCAAAGGTTAGGGTTAGGTACTTACTGGAGGGTTAGGGTTAGGCTCCAAGTGGAGGGTTAGGGTGAAGATTAGGGTTAGAAAATAAAAAAAACCCATTCCAATGTCAACCTTTTGACTATGTTGACCCTTTGTACCTGTCAAACTTCATCCATGTAGACCTTTTTTGCATCGACATTTTGTACCTGTTGACCTTTTTTACCTGTCAACCTATTGCACGTCTACCAGTTGGTGTTGATCTTTAGACTGTCTATCTAATTACTGTAGAATTTTTAATCCACACCCATCTCGGGAGGGAAATGTGTTTTCTCTCTAATTCCTCTTAGGTAAAAAGACTCCACTCACAAAATGGCATATCCCTCAATTTGTATTAGCTATAGGACCTATCAAGTAGCTTATGGGTAGTCCATTGTTCAAAAGTATATGTACGTGTGATGCTAAGATTGTGCAAATTGCTTTACATTATATTGTCACAAGATTGTAGTACTATTTCTCAATTATCTTAGTGAACCACTGCTTGTTGCAGGTGAAATGTCCTGTTGCACCTGAATCGATATACCAAGAGTCTTTTCTGTGGCACTTTGGGCCTCATTCAGAGGCGGTCGGAGGATGCAAGCGGTCGCTCAGAAACTGGGCGGCCTCTTGCATCCTGACCGCCCGCCTCTGTTTCGGTCATTAGGCTTTGGGTTTACACCCACAGCTCAAATGACCGCTAGGGTGATGGTCGCGATGGTCAGAGACCATCGCAACCATCAGGGCTTACGGTGAGACCCTAGGGTAGGGTCTCAGTTGTCGTAAGCCCCGGAAAGCTTCTGGCTCTGTCAGAGCCGGAAGCTCTCCACTGACATCACTAGTGATGTCAGTGGGGCCTCCCCCAAACGGTAGGCATTCCCATGGGAATGCCTCGGTTTGGGCTGCCACCCCCCCCGGCCCGCCTTCCAAACGGGGCGAGCTGTCAATCAACATCGACAGCTCGCCCCCTTTGGAAAGAGACCTGCTACGACCGGTGCTGTCGGTCGTAGCGGGTCTCACGCATGCGCACGAAGGAGCCGGCTCCCTCGTGCGCATGCGCACTTGACAAACATTGAGGCGGCTGTGCGGTCGTAGACCGTATGGCCGCCTTTGAATGAAGGCCTTAGTGCTGACTGATCACTGTCATAACATTTATGGCTTGTACAGCAGTGATGTGCAGTGAGGTAAATGGCTGGGAAGGCACTGGCTAGTATCAGAGCCAGATTTAAAGAGACATATATAAACCAGAGGGTTCATGTGAGCATTTTACAAAGGTGCAGCAGTATATAGTGCTGAAAATTTGGTGCGTTTTGATCAGGGATGTGCGGAAAAGGTAGACAGGGGAAACAGTGCCTCACCTGCCGTACACTTTTTACTCCAGAGTTTTGACTATAAAAAGGATTAGAATAATACAAAGAGACTTCCGGTGGGCGGAGCATCGTGTATGGCCGCTTTTTACTGAGGCTCCCTCATCCATATTAGAATCCTATTCAATCTGTACTCAAAACCTGTACTCATGTGGAATATTCTTATATATTCTAATACCTGAGAGTTTCAGGTTGACCAGGGACTATCTATTTTGGAAGGAGCTCCTTTGTTTCCCCGGAATTCAGCTTCTGAAGTGTGGCGCTCATGACCACCTTAGTTTTGGTGCGAATTCCAGGCTCAAATCTTTATATCCCAAAGAGCCTGAGCTGAAGACTACTTTACCCTCCCTGCCTTATCTCCCCCACCTTCAATATCTCTGCTACCTGCTGCCTGACTTGGCTGCCGAGATTGGGGCTGAGAGTGACTGCGCGGTTGCTGTGGTCCCACCTGAGGCGAAGAGTGTGCAGCAGGATCGGGAATGGTTGGAGACTTGCAAGGGTGTCGCTGAGTGACTTACCTCAACCCTGCTCTCCCTGGTACGTCTGAGCTGTTCCTCTGCTGGCTACCCGGCCGGCACCTATTTGGATGATCTTGTCCATCTGCTGGAGACACACGTGGCTGCTGCTCCGTGGGGACTGCCTGCTGTTCCTGGCTACGTGCTGTGTCCTGCTCAGCTTTTCCTACCCTGTGAATTGACATCTTTCATCTGCCGTTTGCTGTAGTTGGAAGGACTCTGCTTTCAGCTGCACATATCTGTGCCTGAGACTTTGCCTGGACAATATGAGGATCTGAAGCCCACAGTCGTTAAAGCTGAACTCACATTCCTTTCTGCCTGGCTGCCTCCTTTGATCTCCGTGCTGCTGCCTCTGCCCCTGCGATGCCTGGTGTTACTACTGTTTTGGGTACTGAAGTCTGCAATCCCCTCTAGCAGATATTGTATAACCTTTAACCTACACTGCTTTAAGCAGAGCCTTACATAAGATAGCTGTTTACTACCCAGGCTATACTGCATTTTAGTTTTTTTTATCCAAGTGTTGATTATCCGGTACGCACGATTTTGTTTTGGTACTTTCTGTTTGTTCATTGTCAGTATCCATTTGTCTGTACTGTACATTTATTTAACTATGGATCCTTTGGCTGCCTTTCCCATTACAGATACACCACAGCTGCCCCATTTAGTATCTCAGCTTTACAGCAAGTTGGATTGTATCTGGGTCTCTCTCCAAACAGTACTATTACGCCTTAACTCTATTTCCCCACCTGTCCCTGATATTCAACAGAATCCAAATGATAGCAATAGTGTACCACTGTTCTTACCGACTACTGTTCAATTTCACTCTCAGGTCCCTATTTTCCCACCCACTGATTTGGTTGAACTGAGTAGTCATGGTAACCGTTCCACCCTTACACTCCGCCAAGTACCTGAGGGACTCAGAAAATTTGAACTGTCCAATTTGTCTACCAATAACTTACCTCTTTTTCACTTTCCCCCATTTGATTATGTTCCTATGCTTACTGATGCCTGGAATTACCTGGGGATCCCTAAATGGCAGTCAGGCATTCACCTAAACCACCCCTTTTTCTTCCCTAGAAGAGGTGAGGGATGATGTTGAATATTGTCGGTTTGTCCATATATCTTCTGTTGCCTTATGGTTACTCAGTACAACTAATTTGACACCACCCGGATCACATTAAAACCATGATTTACGTTGCACTCTTCAAACTTCTTACTGTGACTAACCCATTTTTGTTGCCACATACAATAAGTCTCATAACCTATAACAGTCATTGTAAATATCTCTAATACCATTGTCTATTGGCTCATTCTATCATTTATAATATGTATTGTGCCTTATTAAAAACTGTGTATGTTCTTTCTGACCCCCATACTTCATTTCCCATGCCATGTTTGCTATTTTTTATTTTATTTTTTTACTTGCCGTTTTTGTATGCTTATCTACACTAGTATGTTTGAGTGTCTCCTTGGAGAATTTGTTTTACTCTACCCAGGCTTCTCGTTCACAGCTGACACGCTATTCTTTACCATTCCTTATATGTAATGTCTGACCTGTTTTATACATATGTTATACAACCTATAACATTTATCATTGAGACCATTTTTGTTTGGCTCTGTTCTCCTCCTTATTTTTTCCCCCTCTCCCCATGACTCTCATTATTGCTCATTATACCATCTAGTTTTGGATATATTGAAAAATTTAGAAAGTTTCTTGTTACGCTACTGTATTATACCTATTTTACATGTATATCTGGATTTACATCTTTATTCAAACTTACTAATAATATAGACTACTGTTTTTCTTATGTATATGGCTACCCCTTGTTCTCTGCCTATGATTCATCATACCATATGTCTGTTTCTATGGCTATATACCTTTCTTTGGTCCATTGTTATTGATAGCTACTGACTCAGATTTTATTTTGAATATTTTTAAGAACTTTCAATAAAAACATTTTGAAAAAAAAAAAAAAAAAAAAAGAATAATACAAAGAATATATTTATAATATTTTCTTTACATTTTCTTATCATTTTTATAGTCAAAATTCTGGAGTTTACCTAAGTATGACAGACCTCACCTGACCACAGATTACTGCTGCACAGGATTGACTTTTACAGTTTGATTGCTTTGTGACCAATTATAGCACTTGAACTTACAGTTGTCTCAGTATTAGTTTCACAGTACAGGTTGAGTCTCCCATATCCAAAATGCTTTGGACCAGGGGTATTTTGGATAATGGAATATTCCGTATTTTGGAATTGCATACCATAATGAAATATCTTGGGAATAAGACCCAAATATACACACAGAATGCATTTATGTGTTATATACACCTTATATAGACAGCCTGCAGGTAATTGTATACAATTTTTTCAATAATTTTGTGGCTCAAACAAAGTTTGTGTACAGAAATTAAATTCATTTGTTTCATATACACCTTATACACACAGCCTGAAGGTAATTTTATACAATATTTTTAATAATTTGTGCCTTAGACACAGTGTGTGTACATTGAACCATCAATAATCAAAGTTTTCATTATCCAGTCATGCCAAAATAATTCCATATTTCGCAATATTCCGTATTTTGGAATATCTGGATATGGAAGACTCAACCTGTATACACCAGGGAAGTGCAGTCATGGTGACAGGGTAGGCAGAGCCTCCCCTATCATACTCCCTCCCCTATCATACTCCCTGTCATGCTCCAGAGTTTTGATATAAATGTGTGCCTCCCCAGCCATTGACCACACCTTACATCAATGGTATACACGTTCTGGAAACTGGAATAATTTAGCTCTCATTGTGACTGTTGTTAACTTTGGAGTGTTTGCCTCTAATACCACTAGTCAAACTCTGGTGTTAAATTCTGAAACTTGGCTGTTGCTATTTCTTCATCATCTATTTCTCACCAACAGACGTTAACTGTTGAGAAACAGACATCATACTGTCTTATCTCTGCATTCATGTAACTTCATATTATACAATGCACATCTCAAATGTATTCTCCTCTTGAGATTTCCAGTCTGATATGCCTCTTTCAATGCAATCCACATGTCTCTAGCTGACATTTTTCCTTTAATTATGGAATACACATACAAGCCTATGGTACCCATGGCTCAATCTATTTCATTTGAGCTTGCACTGTCACCAGGATCTACTGTTACTTTCACCAATCTTTCCCACTTAAGTTGCATCTCCATAGCAAATCTCCATGTAGTTTTTTGCACCTTTAAGTTTTGTGAACCCCATCATAGTGTAATTCCTGTATGTATGCTCGCTCCTTATAGCCATTATTATGCAGCCCTGTAAAATATGTTTACAGTGACATTGTTCTGCTTGAAACACACTCTGCTTGTTTTACTGTTTGCTGCTCTGGCATTTACAATGAAATTTCACATGAGCTTCTGCACTTCCTGTATACCCTCTGTGTGACACCTGAGCATTTGTGTGGGCCAGGTGTCTTTTGCAGTAGAATTTGCTGGGTGTCTTATGCAGTAGTATGCACTGGGTGTGTTTATATAGTTGTGCACTCTGGGCCCATAACCTGTTGGAAAGGTGTGTACAACTTGGTGTGCTAGCAGAGTTGTGTTCCCCAGGGTTGCCAACTTTTAGCTCCCTCCTTCCGGGAGGGAGCCGTCGGGCTCCATCAGCGGTGTGGCGTGTCCCGATAAATGACATGAAAACGGGGGCGGAGCATGGACGTGTCAGCGCTATCACGTAATTGCAGCCCCGCCCCCACTACACAATGCCAAGAATGATGGCATTGTGAAGCAGGGAGCGGGGCCACGATAATGCGATTCAGCGCAAATCACGTCATATGGTAATTGCGGGAGGGGGGGGCAGATGGGTTGCCAGGGACCAGGAGGCTTGCCTGCCTTTCCAGGGGGCTGGGAGCGGCACCGGTAGGCTCCAGGCCAAAACGGGAGGGTAGGCAAGTATGGTGTACACACCAGTGGATATACAGTAAAAAAAAACCAGGCTTCTAGTCCAGTGGAACTTAACCAGGATGTGTGGATTATTTGTGTACAGCCATACTCACAGTTACACTGGTTTGTCCAAGACATGATGCGGAGCTTGTAGTGGAGCAGGGTTAGGCAGCTCACCAGCCAGTGACTGTATCATTTACTGCGGCAATGGCGAAGGCACTAGAAGAGCAGTAATAAGCGGCTACTGTTCTCAGGAGCTAAGAGCCATTCTTCACTGTATCGCTCATACACAGTGCTCCAAATGTAAAATTTTCTAGAGACGTGATACTGTTGAATTCCCCAGCTACTTGAAACTCTGTAAATCAATCCAACAGTATATGCTAGTGGAATAATTTAAAATTATCTTGGGAATAATTTAACACAAGCAGAACAATAAATGTAAATTAATACACTACCTTCAACAGCTTCTCTATATCGTCCAGCATCTTTTATGGAAAAGAATAATGTCAATGGTTTACTATCTTTATTATCTCTACTGATTTTCTGTGTCTGTTATGGACATTACGGAGAAAATCACTGTCTTGTTCAAACATCAGAACACTACAAACACATATTGTAAGAACCCACTTAAGGCCTCAGCCCACAGGTTGTGTGTCTATAATAAATAAGCTTTTAAACCATTTTACGGTGCTTTCCAAGTTTCATTAATAAAGCATACTTCAAATTAAGCCTTAGGCTTATATTATTTTACCATGAAGCTGTGACTTTGAAAAATAGAGCTATAGAAGATCTTGGCATGAGAAATGTATTTGGTGACATTTCAGACTCTTAGGCTTTGTACTCATGGCTCTCCAAGGAGTTAAAAAGTGGTATATACCAGCTGGTATCTTTAACTCACAACACTTTACAAATGTTCTCCACCTATGTGAACCATCAGCGGGTTCCCCAAAAGTGTAGATCGATATTCAATCTCTCCCGGTTTAAATCACAGGGGGTCGGTGCTATGCGCAATAATTTTTAGCACTTCAATTTGTATAATATATAGGATATTGATATATAGGTGGGGAATGCACAGGTGCACATTATGTATATGTGTAAGCTTGCACATATATATATACACATTTATACATTGATTAATTGAACTAATAATATTTATAAATGTATTTTATTTATTATATGTATATCCTAATAGACACATACACAGTATCACATTTGAATTAATCACATTTTATATTGTATATAATATAATATTTGCACTAAATCTATTATTATTTCTATCAAATATATATAGGTTAAAATAGTTAGAATTATTATATTTTATTTAGAAATAATTGTCACAATTTATTATTATTAATTAATTAATTAATTATAAGTAGAATCCCTTATAATAAAGATACTATTTAGGTGAGTTATTTTCGTAACTTAACACTTATGGGTCAATACAATCTGATAATATATGAATGAATCATAAGGAGACCTATCAGTGTTGTTAGTTTCCATTTTCAAATGAATGACGAGTGATGATTGGTGGTCTGACGTATAAAAGACCCGGGAAGGAGAGTAGTCGGCTTGCCTTTGTGATAAAGCTACAGCG
This sequence comes from Taudactylus pleione, assembly GCA_031769625.1. Classification (NCBI taxonomy): domain Eukaryota; kingdom Metazoa; phylum Chordata; class Amphibia; order Anura; family Myobatrachidae; genus Taudactylus; species Taudactylus pleione. The sequence continues at coordinate 21,615,382 of JAUIMM010000007.1, read as the reverse complement.
AAACGTTCGTCGGCGTTTGAGCTGTATTAATTCTGACAAATGTACTCTATTAATTAGAGAATATGTTACATTGTATACTAGATAGATGCTAACCATGTGCCTGCCCACTGTGATGTTGTACAGTGTAATAATGTGGCAGTGAGATTGTACGTTGGTACAGGAAATTTATCGTTGCCCGCTGTGAATATATATGACGTGACATCGGGGCGGCATGCTGAGACTGTGTCTGTATGATTTAACTGACACAGCTTTAACCTGTAACGGGCTGTAGTGTGGGAACGCCACATGTAGTGATAGATGCCCGCAGATCGAGTGAGAATGTGCTAGTACGGCTGCTCACAGTGTATCATTTCGGGCAATATTTAACTAACACAATATCAGTTCATTTGTTACAGCTAATGTAGCTCTGGTATAGGTAGTGGTAATAATAGGTAATAGGTGTGTATCTGTTAAGACAAACATAGCCACAATATAGGCAGTTCATTAGGAATTATAACCAAGCCTATATTAATGTAACAACTGCTTGTGAGCTATTCCAATTAGTGTATTGGGCACCTTTGATTTTGTAACAAAATACTCAATAAATTTGTTACTGTATCTAGGGGATGGTTACTAACACAGGATCAACCAGGATGTTAGTTAGACATACAGTATATTAAAGACACACAGTCTGGATCTTATTGTAAGGATTACATCCCAATAATAGATTATATGTTGTATTGAGATCAAATAAATATATATGCTTATATGCTACTAATAAATTGAGGATCAGTAAAACAACATATACAGATACTCTTGCCTTTATTCCACTTTATGAAAATTCAATGGTTACAATACAATTATACAGTATCTCATTAAAAATACGTGATACAGAGGATAATACAGCTCTTTATTTTAATTTTCATTACTTTTCTATCGTTTTACTTCGCTGATTTTAACATGTCTATTTAATAATGTATATCCAATAAAAGTTATATTTTAATATTATTATACCTATATTGACATTGCTGTGCATCCAAGTGAATGGACTACTTTTTTCTTTTTGGTGTTGTGTACTAATTTAATGGTCCAGTGATAGCACCCCTCGTAATTATCCTGAAAATTTAAGGGAATCATGACATTAAAAGGGTTATGTGTCATAGGTATTATGTGTTGAACATTCTGGTGCGTCCTATTTGTTTTGTTTTGTGTTCAATTTGTATTTACTGTTTCTATGCAGTTTTCTAGGGTCAGCACAGAGATAAAGATTTAAGACAAATAGTCATATAATCCCAATTTTGTAATTATTCCGACTGTTCATCCTGTTCCATTAATTTTGAATTTTAATAATTTGAAAAAATGTATATATCACCAAACTGTAATTACATACTAATCATGAGTGATCCTACTTTTAGTATTTCTCGTGAGATTGGGAATCGACAATTACAAATGAATGTGAATAAAGATCAGATATTATTGGATAATATATCAACAGGTTCCACAGATAACTGGCTTGATGATTTATTTCATTTAAAATTTTTGTGGCTAAAACAAACTAAAACCTTTTGAAGTAAAACTACATTTGAAAGCTATATTAAGCATAGTTTGACTCCAAGGGGTTTAAGGCCGAAAATCTTTCCTGCCTATGAATTAGCAACAGAAGATCTCAGTAAAGAATGGGAAGGATCTCTATTAAAGTGCTCACAGGAGTTGATGCATATCCTAATAAAACATGATAGTATTATGTTTGAAAAATATACGAAAGAAATAGAACTTTTAGGTGAGAGATTAAAACCATTTGAAGGTTTGGAAAGATTTCAAAAAACGTTTGAGAATTTAGGAATGAAATAGATCAAAATGAAAAATTAATTATTGACCAGAAAAGAAGAAAGTTTTCGAGAGACAAACAGGATTATGCACAAGACTCAATTTTCAGATGGAATAGAGAGAAATTTAGGAGAAAATCAGAATCCAAGAAAGGTTATTCAACCTCAGAATTAGAATCCTCTGACAGTGAAGTACCAAATACAGCATATGGAGGAAAGAGTTTTTTAGGGAGAGGAACAGAAATAGTGGAAGTACCTATAGGAAACATAACAAGAAAACACGCAGACGGGGTCAGAATTTTAAGAGAAAAGAAAAGAAACAACAAAACAAAATGGGAGGAATTACCTCAGAGGCAGAGAAGAAACTACAGGAGATAGATCAATTAGATAATTTGAGAATTATTAACCCATCAGATAAAGTTCTGAATAAAGAACATATTTCCCTACTTAGTAGGGGTTTATCATTTTCACCTGAAAAGAATTTGGACAGGTTTGAATGGGAAAAAGATCTGAACCTCTTTGCACGTAAACTACTCTTACACAAATTCTTTAAGAAAAGATCAGAATACCCCTCCAAACCCTTACATAAAGATACTATAGCTGAGGTCACATTGGATGATGATGATGATATAGCAATCTCTATATTGGAAGAGCTAGCTGGAGAAACATCTGAGAGTCAAAATGCATCAAATTATATTAGACCAATTCTAAAAAAACAGTCGACATTTGTTCCAGACATTAAAATTTGTCCACAAGTGGAGGTCTATGTTAAATTGGTGTCAAAAGAATTAGACCGGTTGATATGTGATAAGTTGAAAGACCAAAATCTCAGTAAAATGGAATTAAAAGCTCTAGAGGAAATAAAGAATTGGGAAGATATAGAAATCAAATCATCTGATAAAGGTGGAAATGTTGTTATATGGCCTAGGGAAATGTATTTACAAGAAGCTAAAAGACAATTAACGAATACCAATTGCTATAGAGAATTAATTTTTAATCCAACCCAGAATTTTTTGTTGTTATATCAAGATATGATTAAAAATGCTTATGATGAAAGAGTGATTACAAAAACAGATTTTAAATATCTGTGGGTAGAAAACCCTAAAACTGCAACGTACTACATGCTGCCCAAGATCCATAAGAATGAATGCAATCCCCCAGGATGCCCAATAGTATCTGGGATAGGAAGTCTTGGGGAAAAAGCTAGCAATTTTGAGGATAAGCACATGAGTAAGTATGTGACGCAATTACCATCTTATCTAAGGGATACTATGGATCTATTAGGAAAGATAGAAGGTATTACCCTAAGCAGTAATACTATACTTGCTACATGTGACATCGAAAGTCTGTATACCAGCATCAATCATGATTCGGGATTAGAAGCTGCAAGGTATTTCTTAAACATGGAAAAAAGAGATGATGAATTTGGTATCTTATTGAAATTGTTGAAGTTCATCTTGACTAAAAATTATTTCTTATTTAATGAGAAATACTACTTGCAGGTACGGGGAACTGCAATGGGCAGTACCTGTGCCCCGACGTATGCTAATTTATATCTAGGCTGGTGGGAGCAGGAGGTGGTATTTGCAGATGAGAATTTGAGATATACTGAAAAATTATTGTTATGGCTGAGATTCATAGACGATATTTTCATTATCTGGGAAGGAGAGGAGAGTATGTTTATGGAATTTATTGATAAACTCAACCATAACACACTCAATTTAAAATTAACAACAGAAGTGGATCATACAGAAGTCAACTTTTTAGATCTTAAAATCAAAATTAATGATAATGGAAATCTGGAAACGGATGTATACCGTAAGAAAACAGCTACTAATAGCATTCTACACTATCAGAGTTCACATTACCCTGCTACTAAGAAAAGTGTCCCAAAAGGGGAATTCCTTCGGATGAAGAGGAACTGTTCATCAGATGAGATCTTTCAGAAAAGAGCGGCTGAACTCAAAGGTAGGCTGAAATCAAGAGGTTATAGTAACAACATCATCAATAAAGCTTACCAAGATACTCATTTGAAAGATAGAGATGAATTATTATTCCAAAATAAAGTTAAATCAAAAGAGACAAAAGACCAAACAATTAGATTTATTGGAACTTATTGCAGGCAATGGAGAGATTTGAAACATGCTTTGCAGAAATATTCTTTTATTCTTAAAACAGATGAGGATCTAGCTACCATTTTAGGTTCTAAAATAGATATAAGCTGGAGAAGATCAAAAAATCTGAAAGATCATTTGACACATAGTCATTTTGATGTGAGAAAAAGATCATGTGAACAGAATATAGGATCTCATAAATGTGGGCATTGCAAGGCCTGTGGATATATGGTGAAGAAAAGCCATTATGTGAATCGCTATGGAAAAAAATGTGAGATCAGAGATTTTAATAATTGCTCCACCTTAGGAGTTATATATTGTCTAATCTGCCCCTGTGATAAGTTTTATGTGGGCATGACGAAAAGACAATTGAAAAAGAGAGTAATGGAACACGTCTATAATATCAATAATGCCCAGAGAGATGAAACTAGAAATAAAACTCTCACCAGTGTAGCAAAACATTTTTTGAAATATCATCGAGGAAGCAGTAAGGGATTACAAGCCTTCGGAATGGAGAAAATTCAATTGGGTTTGAGAGGAGGAGATATAACCCGAGAGCTTCTGAAGAAAGAAGCTAGACAGATATTTCTAATGGACAGTGTGACACCAAATGGTCTCAATGAAAATATAAATTTTTCAGTTTTTCTATGATGTATTAAAATAGTAAAAAATATTTTCTATTCTTGATACATGGCTTGATAGATAATATATTAGAAGACACTATTTAGTATATTGGTTATTATATGGGGAATATTTTTGTTATTTTAATCACAGTTGTGACATAGAATGATTATTTATATTACTATGTAATGTTTAATGCTAGAATTATTATCTGAGCACTTTTAACAATCCATTATATATTATACTATTTTATTTGTATTTAGTGGTGGCACATTATAAGACTTTACTATTTTTTATAATCACAATTCATTTTTTATTGTTTGGAAAATAATTTTTAACACTTCAATTTGTATAATATATAGGATATTGATATATAGGTGGGTAATGCACAGGTGCACATTATGTATATGTGTAAGCTTGCACATATATATACACATTTATACATTGATTAATTGAACTAATAATATTTATAAATGTATTTTATTTATTATATGTATATCCTAATAGACACATACACATACACAGTATCACATTTGAATTAATCACATTTTATATTGTATATAATATAATATTTACACTAAATCTATTATTATTGGTTATCAAATATATATAGGTTAAAATAGTTAAATTATTATATTTTATTTAGAAATAATTGTCACAATTCATTATTATTAATTAATTAATTATAAGTAGAACACTTATGGGTCAATACAATCTGATAATATATGAATGAATCATAAGGAGACCTATCAGTGTTGTTAGTTTCCATTTTCAAATGAATGACGAGTGATGATTGGTGGTCTGACGTATAAAAGACCCGGGAAGGAGAGTAGTCGGCTTGCCTTTGTGATAAAGCTACAGCAAAACGCGCGTCGGCGTTTGAGCTGTATTAATTCTGACAAATGTACTCTATTAATTAGAGAATATGTTACATTGTATACTAGATAGATGGTAACCATGTGCCTGCCCACTGTGATGTTGTACAGTGTAATAATGTGGCAGTGAGATTGTACGTTGGTACAGGAAATTTATCGTTGCCCGCTGTGAATATATACGACGTGACATCGGGGCGGCATGCTGAGACTGTGTCTGTATGATTTAACTGACACAGCTTTAACCTGTAACGGGCTGTAGTGTGGGAACGCCACGTGTAGTGATAGATGCCCGCAGATCGAGTGAGAATGTGCTAGTACGGCTGCTCACAGTGTATCATTTCGGGCAATATTTAACTAACACAATATCAGTTCATTTGTTACAGCTAATGTAGCTCTGGTATAGGTAGTGGTAATAATAGGTAATAGGTGTGTATCTGTTAAGACAAACATAGCCACAATATAGGCAGTTCATTAGGAATTATAACCAAGCCTATATTAATGTAACAACTGCTTGTGAGCTATTCCAATTAGTGTATTGGGCACCTTTGATTTTGTAACAAAATACTCAATAAATTTGTTACTGTATCTAGGGGATGGTTACTAACACAGGGTCAACCAGGATGTTAGTTAGACATACAGTATATTAAAGACACACAGTCTGGATCTTATTGTAAGGATTACATCCCAATAATAGATTATATGTTGTATTGAGATCAAATAAATATATATGCTTATATGCTACTAATAAATTGAGGATCAGTAAAACAACATATACAGATACTCTTGCCTTTATTCCACTTTATGACAATTCAATGGTTACAATACAATTATACAGTATCTCATTAAAAATACGTGATACAGAGGATAATACAGCTCTTTATTTTAATTTTCATTACTTTTCTATCGTTTTACTTCGCTGATTTTAACATGTCTATTTAATAATGTATATCCAATAAAAGTTATATTTTAATATTATTATACCTATATTGACATTGTCGTGCATCCAAGTGAATGGACTACTTTTTTCTTTTTGGTGTTGTGTACTAATTTAATGGTCCAGTGATAGCACCCCTCGTAATTATCCTGAAAATTTAAGGGAATCATGACATTAAGAGGGTTATGTGTCATAGGTATTATGTGTTGAACATTCTGGTGCGTCCTATTTGTTTTGTTTTGTGTTCAATCAGTGGGAAGGTGTTTAGACATTGACTATGTGAATCAGTGTCAGAGCTGTTCATGGTACGTTATCTGGTTTCACCCACCACATATACCCATCACCAAATACACCACACACCCACTGGGATACCACTCGTCCATCCATCAATGCAGTATACAGTACATCATACCACTACTACTCACAGATGCTATCTCTCAAACAGTAAAATATCCTTCACTCATCAGAGCTCCCTAACACCATATATCTCTCAAATAGTCTTCTCTCACCAATCCATGCTACCATACCTCACCCACAGAAACACCCTTTCCAAGTAACAATTATAACACATCAGACCTGGCTGTTGCATCCTAGTGCTGGTCAGTGAAAACAATTGGGGACCAAAAGCAAATCCCCCACCCCCTATTTTTCAATTCCACACTAGGCTGAAAAACCCAAGGCTGGATATAAAATTGGGGATCCCCATGTTTTTGTTGGTTTTTTTACAGCGTTATTATCTATATTTTACACTATACAAGTCTGCACAGATCTTAGGGATTTGTGCAAGCTTCCAAACCACGACGGGTTTGCAGGTAAAGGTTTACAAACTGTTGGGGATCAACGATGAGCTCTATGTAGAAGGTCAAAATGACCTTTAGTAAATGCTGTCTATTCAGAATAGAACCCTCCATTAACATTTGTAAATTTCCAGCGGGTCTGAAATGACAACAAATTACAACGTTTAGCACTAAAAGAAGGGATGGCTTTTAATGACTACATTTTCTGTTTAATAATAATTGGTTACCTACCTAGATGTAAACAAAGTGGACTTTATAAGGACAGAAATGCTTATAATGCCCAGTGCTATAAACCTGAACTCATGGCAGGTTTGCTTAATTCTTAAATATGCATATATATACAGTACATGGTAAACCCTAAGCTCTTGTTTTATTTATGTGAAAAAATGTTGCATGTTTTAGTTCAAAATATTTATGTATTTGTGCCCATGGCAATAGTGAAATAAAATGGAATCCTGTTTTCTGTCTCAGGAGTTCCTATAGGGTGACAGACTGTCCTCAAATGTAAGGTTACACCTGACTACATACAAGAGAAGCTCATGTAGAGTTGGTTGCATAAAATATGCATTTCCTTATTGTGCATGCGCAAAAAACGACTTGCGTTGCTCTCCATATGCACATTTGGTTGCATTTTGCACTTATGACTTCATACATTTAGAATGGCAGAATGTGGGAAGGAAGGGCAGGGCAAACTTAGGCCGAGTACGATAAGGGCATGTTCCCATAATCACGACTGAATCCAACCTGGACAGAGATGCATATGCACCTGCCAGGAGGATTCTGGTTTAAAATATGCACTGATTATGATCCGCAACTACTGATGGTTCTCCTCCATTGATGGATGAGTGGGAGCTGATTTTTTTTCCCACCTTGAGAGGACAGAGTTTAGCCCTGCCCCCGGTGGCAGATAAGCCCTCTCCCAATTTTTAATTGGACCGTGGCTTGGCGTGCCCCCAGTAGCGGTGGCCTTTGACGGGGTACAGACCATTGATGGGTTACCATAGATGGTTTTTGTGCCATCAATGGTAATCATCAATGGCCATTCCTAGCCCGCCCGCTGAGTGCCGCTCCCTGAGTGCTATCTGTTAATGAGTGTTTGAATATGAACTTCATCTTGCTGTCAGAATGGAAGAAGCCAACCTCAGAGTCTTCCCTGCCGCTTGCTAATATAGTGTTTCTAATATCCATATAGTGTACCCAGATGCAACCAATGTTCCAAATCTTCTTATATTATATATCCAGACCAGTGTTCAGACCAGTGTTCCTGAGGAGAGAGTGCACTTTATGTGCAAGAATGCTTATAAACCCCTAGGGATTTGGAGGATAGTTTATGGACCAGTGGAAGTATGTGGAGGGTTATTTTTTTAGTAATATCAGCCTATGGGTGGTCAGAGTGTCATGGTAGGGGGAGGAGTTTGGTCCTTCTTAGTTGAATGTTAGGCAGGGCTCTGCCTCTTTTTTCTGGACTTTCCCTCCCTCCCTCCCTATCTCGTCACATTAAGCAGTGGCAAAGACAGGACAATAGGCATTTTGTGGCAACTAATTACACTATACAACAAATTAATACTTTTAATTTGTTTCCTTTCTAAAAATAGTCATACATTACTAATTTGAGGTCAAGAAAAACTAAAATGATTTCGGAATGTTTTTACTAGCTCTATTTTTTGAGCTACACTACTTGCACTAGACTGTATGTACATTAGTAATATAGTCATAGTGAAAAGCTATTTTAAAATAATCCGATATTTTCTTGATAGAAAATAAATAACAGTTGTTGTAATTAGGGGTGTGCACCGGCCACTTTTCGTGTTTTGGTTTTGGATCTGGATCTTTCTTCGTGTTTTGGATCTGGATTGGTTTGGCCAAAACCACCCTTCCGTGTTTTGGGTTCTGGGTTTTGTGTTTTGGATCTGTATTTTTTTTTAAAAAGCATAAAAACAGCTAAAATCACAGAATTTGTGTGTTTTTCTGCTCCTATGCTATTATTAACCTCAATAACCTTAATTTCCACTCATTTCCAGTCTATTCTGAACACCTCACACCTCACAATAGGGTTTTTATGTCCAAAAGGGTGCACCGAGGTAGCTGGATGACTAGGCCCCAAACAGTACATAATTCAAAGAAAAAAAAGAGGTGCAAGATGGAATTGCCCTTGGGCCCTCCCACCCACCCTTATGTTGTATAAACAGGACATGCACACTTTAACAAACCAAACATTTCAGCGCCAGGGTCTGCCACACGACTGTGGCTGAAATGATTGGTTCGTTTGGGTCCCCACAAAACAAGCTGGCAATTAATCTGTCCCTGCACAAACTGGCTCTACGGAGGCAAGATGTCGTCCTCATCCTCCTCATCCACCGATTCCTCACCCTCTTCAGTGTTGTGTACATCCTCATCCTCACAGAGTATTAATTCTTCCCCACTGGAATCCACAACCACAGGTCCGTCTGTACGTTCTGGAGGCTGGTCTCCCTGGAAGAGTTGATAATTCATTTTATGAACATCATCTTCTCCACATTTTGTGGAAGCAACCGCCTACGCCTTTCGCTGACAAGGTTCCCGGCTGCACTAAACACTCTTTCGGAGTACACACTGGGGGGGGGGGCAACTCAGGTAAAATAGAGCCAGTTTGTACAGGGACCTCCAAATTGCCTCTTTTTCCTGCCAATACAGGTACGGACTGTCTGACATGCCTACTTGGATGCTGTCACCGATGTAATCCTTTAACAGACAGACGCATGCTTGTCGCTGCTGCTTTGAGGATGCAGGTGCGGCTACAGCCCACACAATTCACAAAGACAGAAAAAAAAGAAGAATTTTTTATTTTTTGTGGAGCGCACTTTGAGGGTTACACCACCCTTTAACAGACAGATGCACGTTTGTCGCTGCTGCTTTGAGGATGCAGGTGCGGCTACTGCACATACATTTCACACACAAACACAGAAAAAAAGAAGATTATTTTGTTTTGTTGGAGCGCACTTTGGGGGTAACACCACCCTTTAACAGACAGGCGCATGCTTGTCGCTGCTGCTTTGAGGATGCTGGTGCGGCTACAGCCCACACAATTCACAAAGACAGAAAAAAAAAGAAGAATTTTTTATTTTTTGTGGAGCGCACTTTGAGGGTTACATACCCTTTAACAGACAGACGCACGCTTGTCGCTGCTGCTTTGAGCACAGTATCATATGCAGTGACAGTAGACTTGTCAGAAATTGTTGGCACGTCCTTCAGTCTGGACCAGTTGTCCAAACCGGCCCTTGACTTATGACTTAAGAATTTTTTATTGTTTGTGGAGCGCACTTTGAGGGTTACACCACCCTTTAACAGACAGACGCACGCTTGTTGCTGCTGCTTTAAGGATGCAGGTGCGGCTACAACCCACACATTTCACAAAGACAGAAAAAAAAAGAGGAATTTTTTTATTGTTTGTGGAGTGCACTTTGAGGGTTACACCACCCTTTAACAGACAGACGCACACTTGTCGCTGCTGCTTTAAGGATGCAGGTGCGGCTACAGCCCACACATTTCACAAAGACAGAAAAAAAAAGAAGAATTTTTTTATTGTTTGTGGAGCGCACTTTGAGGGTTACACCACCCTTTAACAGACAGACGCACGCTTGTCGCTGCTGCTTTGAGGATGCAGGTGGAATCTAGACGGGATTTGGAACCGGGGACACACTACCTCCATCAATTGTCTAAATCCCACTGCACTAATGGCGGATACCGGACGCACGTCTAACACCATCATAGCAGTCAAGGCCTCAGTTATACGTTTTGCTTCAGGATGACTGCTGTCGTACTTCATCCTCCTCGCTAGGGACTGTTGGAGGGTCAATTGTTTAGTAAAAGTAGTGGTGTTCCTGATCTTTCCCTATTTTATTTTTATCGGAGAAAGTTTGGTCCTCCATTTATTTTATATTGATATATACGTGCGGCTAAGGCGCAAACAAACGCAGAAAATATTTTTTTATTTTTACTGGAGAGTAGTGCACTTTGTGGGTTACACCACCCTTTAAGAAATGAGCCAGCCGGCCCCTTACTTATGGGACACAGGCGCACGCTTGGCGCTGCTCCTTTGTTGATGCACGTGCAGCCACAGTGCACACAAATCACAAACACAGAATTTTTTTTTAATTTTGTTTGGAGTGCCCTTTGGGGGTTACAGCACCCTTTAGCGGTCAATCCAGCTGGCCCTTTATTTATGGGACACAGGCGCACGCTTGGCACTACTTTGTTGATGCACGTGCGGCTACTGCGCACACAATTCACAAACACAGAAAATATTTTTTTATTTTGTTTGGAGTGTACTTTGGGGCTTACAGCACCCTTTAACGGTCAAGCCAGCCGACCCTTTACTTATGACACAGCCGCATGCTTGGCACTACTTTGTTGACGCACATGCGGCTACTGCGCACACAATTCACAAACACAGAAAATATTTTATTTTTTTTTGCACTTGGGGGGAGCACCCCTGATGGACAGAGCACCCCCTGGACAACACTACAGCACCCCTTTAGGACTGGGACTCTGCACAGGACTTTGGAGTGGACACAGCCCCTATGGACAACTGACTGCACAACACAGTCCAGCCAGCCCCTATGGACTTTGGAGGAGTGGACACAGCCCCTATGGACAACAGCAGCACAACACAGCCAGCCCCTATGGACTTTGGAGGAGTGGACACAGCCCCTATGGACAACAGCAGCACAACACAGCCAGCCCCTATGGACTTTGGAGGAGTGGACACAGCCCCTATGGACAACAGCAGCACAGCACAACACAGCCAGCCCCTATGGACTTTGGAGGAGTGGACACAGCCCCTATGGACAACAGCAGCACAGCACAACACAGCCAGCCCCTATGGACTTTGGAGGAGTGGACACAGCCCTTATGGACAACAGCAGCACAGCGCAGCAAAGCACAACACTACACTGCACTACAATACACTACACTACACAGCCCAGCCAGCCCTAACTCCCACCCTCCCTCTTCACTTTCCACAGCCGAGTGAGAAAATGGCGCCGACGCGGGTACCTTATATAGGATCCAAAACCCGCGAGACCCGGAAGGCGGGATGATGACGTTTTGCCTCGATTTCAGATCCGAGTCAGGCAGGAAAAGTCGAGCCTGACTCGGATCGGCCTCGGATCGGGGGGGTTCGGATTTCAGAAATCCGAACCCGCTCACCCCTAGTTGTAATTCAATCAATCACAAATAAGAACACAAAACGAAACAAAAATACTGCAGACGAAACAAAAATACAGCATATGAAAGTACTATCTAATATAGTGGCCTATTCATGGGGGTGCTTTCTCTTTTCTTGTCACTTGTGCTCCTCTTCTGGGGCATCTCTTGTCGCTGTCCAACAGTAGTGATTCACCTACCCTGATATCTTTGTTCCATTGCTAAAATGTCTTGGTGGAATTGCCCACTATGCTTGTCACTCAGTGTGAATCGCATATATTTGAATAGGGGAGGAGACAAATAACTGATTCATTTAATTGGGTCAATAGGCCCCGCCCCCTCTGCGCGGATTGCAGATTGCTGGTAGGATTCTCTCCATTCTGCCCACTTCACTAGGAATACCCTTACATCGTCATAAATGGGCTATATCTCGGAACTCCGAGCTAACTAAGGGCCTGATTCAGAGCCGGACGCTATTTGCGGTCGTTCGTTCTGAAAACAGGGGTGGCTATTCAAATGAACCGTTCGCTCTTTGCGGTCTGTTCACGCCTCTATGTCTGAACGAGCGAACAAAACTTGCGGTTTGCATGCTGAAATCAATTAGAAGTAACTATTTCCACATTGGAAACATTTTCATTGTTGTGCAGTGTTATGGGTGCAATCTTTCTCAATACATGGCTAATTTTACCCTACTGGGGTCAGCTGCTTTGGCTTATTGGCCGGGCCCCTCTGGCGTGTATTGGCGGAAGATTTAGAGACCCTAGTTTACTTGCTTAAAGGGGAGTTGGCCCTGAAAGTATGGTGGAGGTAGTGGATTTGCCTTAGGCGATCTGGCCAGTATTCTGCTGCCTCATCTTTCTTACCGCCACCAGTAGTAGTTAAGATTTTACCTTGCATTTTTTCAAATAAAGACTGATCTAATTTTTTAAATTGCAAAGAAGTTGTCTGTCTCGTTATTTTAGATAAGTGGTTTCAATTAAGTTCCATAAGAGGTTTACACTGGTTTATCTCAGGTCCTAGATATGCCAATAGGGCGTTTATCATCTGCATATATATTTCACCCAGATGCCTCCAGTGTTCTTAATCTGTATATATTGTACCCAGACACCTCCAGAGTTCCTAATATGCATATATTGTACTCAGAAACCTCCAGTATTCCTCCAATTTGCATAGCATAGTAACCAGCTCAAAGGTGACCCAGACAGTACTGGGAAATTACCGTTCATTACTGTTAATATATTTAGAAAGCTATTGACAAGTTAAATCACTCCCTGATAGAAAAAGGGATCACTCAACCTCAGACTAATGTTGAAATTTCAAGACCACAAATCATTGAACATTGTTCTTATACTGCTGTTAACTGATGATTCTATTATTTGAAGAAAATTGGTTACTTATAATGCACTAACAAACTTTTTAAAAATGCAGGGTGGCCTGGCAGTCAGCTAAATAGATGTAATGGCTGCTGTGGCTGTTAGAAAAACAAACATGAGGTGCGGCAGGACGGGCACTCAGCAGACTAGCACACAGGTTTCCTGAGGACGGAACATTAGGACCCTAAACATTGAACTGTGTTTTAGTCTGCTGAGTGCCATCCTGCTGTCTCACGTGCTGCTGATTGGCTGCAGGGCAGGCAACAGAAATCTTGGGGCCCAGTACACTTATATCTCTGGGGCAAAAAACCACCACCTCCCAATGCTCCCTCCTTGACCCCTCCTCCAAACACACATGTCGGGTCCACACACACACATGCACACACAATTATTATGTTAAAAATGACAATAACATGAGGGAGATGTACTAAGCTCTAGAAAATCATAAATTGGAGAGTGAAAAACTACCAGCCACTCAGCTCCTGTCATGTTACAGGATGTGTTTGAAAAATGACAGTTAGTAGCTGATGGGTTGGTAGTTTATCACTCTCCAATTTATCACTTTCCAGAGCTTTGTACATCTGCCCCTTGTTAGTCACTTACCTTCATGCTGAGGCTGTGGACAGTCATGATGCTTGGCTTTGTCCCTACGCCAGTGCTCTCCAAACTTTTTTCAATCACGCCACCCTAGAGTATCAGCACTATCTTCATGGCACCCCTAAGCCAAAAGTTTGTTATTGAGAAATTCAGAAAAATGTTAGTAAATTGTGCTGACCTGTCATCCTTAGGGTCAGTTATGTAGTAGGTGACAGGTTTGCGCTTCTGTTTGTCCATATATTTACATTACATTGACCATAAATAATTTGATTTGGTGCTGGACCACCAACCTGAGGCACCCCTGCTTGTGTCCCGAGGCATCCCAGGGTGCCACAGCACACAGTTTGGGAACCACTAGTTTATGCTCTTCAGCTGGACCACTAAGGAGTAGGAGGAGTGTGGAGTTCGAGTGTGCCATAATGGAGGAGGTCAGGGGTGCTATGAGGGGGGGATCAGGGGTGCCACATGGGGGGGAGGGTTTGTCTTGAAGAGGGGTGGGGGGGTCAGGGTTGCCACGAAGGGGGGTCGGGGGTGCAGTGAGGGGGAAGTTGAACAACAGGGAAGGCATCCAATGGGAGGGGAGAGGAACAGGAAGGAAGCTAGGGGAAGTGAGGTGCTGAATCTGGGTGCAGGCCAGGAGATGCGGGCCCAGGAGGAGGAGCACCGGCCTCGGCGTGTCACAGTGTGATCCGGTGTTTGACTTGGGAAGAGTGGACAGGGCTTTGGCTGGATGGCTGCTGTAACAGCACAGCAGCTGTTTAAAAAGTTTTAACAGGTGTTGCTGCCCCGATTTTTCTGTCCCTGATCCTCGGGGCTTGGTATGGGTGACCCCTTTGTCCCCCCCTGTCGCCGGGCCTGATTGGCTGACCAGAGCGTCTTTCACTCTGTCAGCGATCGCCCCCACCAGCAGCAGCATGCACGCAGCAGCCAGCCCAGTGGGTATTAAGGGCCTGATTCAGAGATGGATGCTAATGCCGCCGCAGCTGCAAATTTGTACATAGTGGCTGTGTGAAAATATTCAAATGTGTCAGCCACTGTGATTTGTATTGAGACGACCACCGGCGGCTTCACAAATCCAAGCAACATCGTACAAAGAGCCGAACTTCAGAGTAATGGGATACATACATCTGCAACTGATTGCTGCAACCTGGGAGTCGAGGGATCTGGGAAATCCAACATGTTGAATTTCCCTGATTTGCCGATCCTGACCAAAGAATGATCGGGATCGGCGAATCAGGGATTTTTAGCAAGCAGAGTTTCCCCGATTTGCCGACTCATTGCCGATCTGCAATTTGGTGTTGGGGGATAAGGGAATTGGGGAGCTGATATATTGACTAATGGTCACACAAAATGGCCTGTGAAACTGAAACACCGGGACCATTGTTTCTGCGTATGGGATTGCAGTCACAGGCAGAGACATGCCCCGAAAACGGTCTTAACGCGCCTACATTTTCATCGCCATCCCCCAGTTGCCACCCATGAATAGTCCTTTCCTGTTAACCACTGTGTAAATTAATCCTCGCAGCGAGTGACATCGGGAATGAAACTTGATGCATGTGCAGTGCGCCTCAGGAGCATATACAGACCACATCGCTCAACTGCGTGTGTGTGTGTGTGTGTGTCTTTGTGCTATATATGTAAGGTGCACTGCATAGGAGGTACCACTATTGGGGGTACTGTATAAAGGGCACTACTGGGAGCACTGCATACGGGAGACCACTACTGGGAGCACTGTATAAGGGGCACTACTGGGGGCACTGTATAATGGGCACTACTGGGAGCACTGCATAGGGGAGACCACTACTGGGAGCACTGTATAAGGGACACTACTGGGGGCACTGTATATGGGGCACTGAATAAGGGGCACTACTGGGGGCACTGTATAAGTGGCCACTATTACAGGGGGCACTGCATAAGGGAGGCTGCTATTGGGGACATTGCATAAGGGGCTTACTACAGTGGGTATTGTAAGAGGGGCATTAAGGTGGATATGGAATGGAAAGGAAAGTTCCCAGAGTGACGAGAAACGATGGTGTGTCATGTTTTCCAAGGAGGGGGGGCTCCGTTTTTTAACTTGCCCTGGTCTCCAAATACCCTTATTAACCCCACTGGTTGTGACTACAGGACCCGAAGAGAGACAATTGGCAGCCCAAAGCACAGCATAGTGATTGCAGCAGCCAGCAAGCCAGTGCAGCCTCACAATGTCACAAAAAGAAAACCCCTTAAACATCGGGAAACATTGGAGGAGAAATCTACATTGGATTCTCACCATTGCAGGGTTAAATATCGAACATGGGAACCATCTGACTGATGGTTCAGATGAAACATCAAATGATTCCCATCTCTGGGCCTGATTCATTACCTATTGCAACTGTGATTACGCACGCAATCGGCCGATTGTTGCGTTCCGCGTGAATTTAGTATGCATCGCATTGCACGTGTGCAAACCGGCCACTGCAATTGGGACTGCGATCGCAGTGACTACGCAGACCCATTGCAGAGTGATTGACAGGAAGTGACATTTGTGGGTGGTGATGGTCGGAGAAACACAGGCGTGCCAGTGCGTTTGAACGCTGTTGCATGGGCATGTATAAATTATCCACTGCAATGCCGTACGCAGCCTGAGCACTCATAGTGTGCGATAAAGTTAGCAATTCCTGATTCAGGTCAGAGCTTGTGAAAGTGTGCGTGAGGCTGCGATGGTACTCGATGTTACCGATGGTTTACGGATTACGGATGTGTGTAAGGTAAAGTGGGCGTCCTTATGTTGTGCTGCAACGGCATAGTGATCACAGTGGATTAGCATACTATCACAGTGGAACTGCGTGCGTAACAGCTATTGCATTCGCAGTTGCGATCCTTGCTGAATCAGGCCCCCTATTACTTACAAAAAAGGAGAAGTAGCAGTGAATAGTCAATATTCCAGATAAGATAAATCATATCATTTTAAAGAGGAATTGTGAACTAAATGCTATACTACAGTAACTATGGTATATTTTGGGTCAACGTAGAGTTAATTACATTGAATGAACACATTAGCGCTTTCGTGTATGGAGTAAAAAGCAGTAATCACGACTTACAAAGAAATACTGTACAGTCAGCTAAGCTCTTTATTACTCTATGACCCGGTCAGTTACAACCAACTTTCTTACGTGATTGATATTACCTGATTGATATGGGCCATATATCCATTAAAGCAACTGTGGGCCTGATTCAGAGCCGGACGCTATTTGCGCTTGCTCGTCCAGAAAAAGGGGCTGGCTATTTAAATTGACCGTTCGCTCTTTGCGGTCCGTTGACGCCTCTATGTCTGAACGAGCGAACAAAACATGCGGACGTTTTTTTGTAAAAAACGCCCCCTGGCCGCTCGCATCATACGTCATCTCCGCTATTTATTTGATTAATCGAGTACATCGAAAGGCGAATGAACTGCTCGCTATTCTTGTGGTTGCATTTTCCTACCGCAATCATGCAAGCAGTTCTGGCTAAAAGACACCCAACTGACGTGGTCGATGACGCTGCTTTGTTAATTATGCACACCCTTAAAACGCCCGTTTTGACCTTTTGGCACGCCTGCGTTCGGATCTCCACTCCCCGTTTTCAAGCACCTTCCCCTGTTACCACCCACAAACGCCTCATCCTGTCACTCAAATTAGCGGGCATTCGCTATTTTGCGAGCACACGATTTTCGACTGCACTGACTGGTTCGCGCATGCGTACTAAAACCCATACGCATGCGCAGATGTGCGAACATCGCTCGGAGCGAACGAGTGGCCGCTTACGAGCGGCTCTGAATCAGGCCCTGTGTACAAATTATAATTGTTGAATTATTTGTACTGTAAAAAATTTGCGCCATTCTAAAGTAGAGATATGCGTATGTCAGTTTCACGGACATGTCCAGGGAAATGGAAACGCTCATCACTAATATATATATATATATATATATATACATTAGGGGTGAGCGGGTTCGGATTTCTGAAATCCGAACCCCCCCGAGCCCCCCCGATCCGAGTCCGATCCGAGTCAGGCTCGACTTTTCCCGCCTGACTCGGATCTGAAATCGAGGCAAAACGTCATCATCCCGCCTTCCGAGTCTCGCGGGTTTTGGATCCTATATAAGGTTCCCGCGTCGGCGCCATTTTCTCACTCGGCTGTGGACAGTGAAGAGGGAGGGTGGGAGTTAGGGCTGTGTAGTGTAGTGTAGTGTAGTGCTGCTGTTGTCCACTACTTCAAAGTCCATAGGGGCTGGCTGTGTTGTGCTGTGCTGCTGTTGTTAATAGGGGCTGTGTCCACTACTTCAAAGACCATAGGGGCTGGCTGGACTGTGTTGTGCAGTCAGTTCTCCATAGGGGCTGTGTCCACTCCAAAGTCCTGTGCAGTGTCCCAGTCCTAAAGGGGTGCTGTAGTGTTGTCCAGGGGGTGCTCTGTCCATCAGGGGTGCTCCCCCCAAGTGCTAAAAAAATAATATATTTTCTGTGTTTGTGAATTGTGTGCGCAGTAGCCGCACGTGCATCAACAAAGTAGTGCCAAGCGTGCGCCTGTGTCATAAGTAAAGGGCCGGCTGGCTTGACCGTTAAGGGTGCTGTAACCCCCGAAAGTACACTCCAGTCCAAACCAAAAAAAAAATTATTTTCTGTGTTTGTGAATTGTGTGCGCAGTAGCCGCATGTGCATCAACAAAGTAGTGCCAAGCGTGCGCCTGTGTCATAAGTAAAGGGCCGGCTGGCTTGACCGTTAAAGGGTGCTGTAACCCCCAAAGTACACTCCAGTCCAAACCAAAAAAAAAAATATTTTCTGTGTTTGTGAATTGTGTGCGCAGTAGCCGCACGTGCATCAACAAAGTAGTGCCAAGCGTGCGCCTGTGTCATAAGTAAAGGGCCGGCTGGCTTGACCGTTAAAGGGTGCTGTAACCCCCGAAAGTACACTCCAGTCCAAACCAAAAAAAAATTATTTTCTGTGTTTGTGAATTGTGTGCGCAGTAGCCGCACGTGCATCAACAAAGTAGTGCCAAGCGTGCGCCTGTGTCATAAGTAAAGGGCCAGCTGGCTTGACCATTAAAGGGTGCTGTAACCCCCAAAGTACACTCCAGTCCAAACCAAAAAAAAAATTATTTTCTGTGTTTGTGAATTGTGTGCGCAGTAGCCGCACATGCATCAACAAAGTAGTGCCAAGCGTGCGCCTGTGTCATAAGTAAAGGGCCGGCTGGCTTGACCGTTAAGGGTGCTGTAACCCCCGAAAGTACATTCCAGTCCAAACCAAAAAAAAAATTATATTCTGTGTTTGTGAATTGTGTGCGCAGTAGCCGCACGTGCATCAACAAAGTAGTGCCAAGCGTGCGCCTGTATCATAAGTAAAGGGCCGGCTGGCTTGACCGTTAAAGGGTGCTGTAACCCCCAAAGTACACTCCAGTCCAAACCAAAAAAAAAATTATATTCTGTGTTTGTGAATTGTGTGCGCAGTAGCCGCACGTGCATCAACAAAGTAGTGCCAAGCGTGCGCCTGTGTCATAAGTAAAGGGCCGGCTGGCTTGACCGTTAAGGGTGCTGTAACCCCCGAAAGTACACTCCAGTCCAAACCAAAAAAAAAATTATTTTCTGTGTTTGTGAATTGTGTGCGCAGTAGCTGCACGTGCATCAACAAAGTAGTGCCAAGCGTGCGCCTGTGTCATAAGTAAAGGGCCGGCTGGCTTGACCGTTAAAGGGTGCTGTAACCCCCAAAGTACACTCCAGTCCAAACCAAAAAAAAAATTATTTTCTGTGTTTGTGAATTGTGTGCGCAGTAGCCGCACGTGCATCAACAAAGTAGTGCCAAGCGTGCGCCTGTGTCATAAGTAAAGGGCCGGCTGGCTTGACCGTTAAAGGGTGCTGTAACCCCCGAAAGTACACTCCAGTCCAAACCAAAAAAAAATTATTTTCTGTGTTTGTGAATTGTGTGCGCAGTAGCCGCACGTGCATCAACAAAGTAGTGCCAAGCGTGCGCCTGTGTCATAAGTAAAGGGCCGGCTGGCTTGACCGTTAAAGGGTGCTGTAACCCCCGAAAGTACACTCCAGTCCAAACCAAAAAAAAATTATTTTCTGTGTTTGTGAATTGTGTGCGCAGTAGCCGCACGTGCATCAACAAAGTAGTGCCAAGCGTGCGCCTGTGTCATAAGTAAAGGGCCGGCTGGCTTGACCGTTAAGGGTGCTGTAACCCCCAAAGTACACTCCAGTCCAAACCAAAAAAAATATTATTTTCTGTGTTTGTGAATTGTGTGCGCAGTAGCCGCACGTGCATCAACAAAGTAGTGCCAAGCGTGCACCTGTGTCATAAGTAAAGGGCCGGCTGGCTTGACCGTTAAGGGTGCTGTAACCCCCGAAAGTACATTCCAGTCCAAACCAAAAAAAAAAATTATTTTCTGTGTTTGTGAATTGTGTGCGCAGTAGCCGCACGTGCATCAACAAAGTAGTGCCAAGCGTGCGCCTGTGTCATAAGTAAAGGGCCGGCTGGCTTGACCGTTAAAGGGTGCTGTAACCCCCAAAGTACACTCCAGTCCAAACCAAAAAAAAAATTATTTTCTGTGTTTGTGAATTGTGTGCGCAGTAGCCGCACGTGCATCAACAAAGTAGTGCCAAGCGTGCGCCTGTGTCATAAGTAAAGAGCCGGCTGGCTCATTTCTTAAAGGGTGGTGTAACCCACAAAGTGCACTACTCTCCAGCAAAAATAAAAAAATATTTTCTGTGTTTGTGTGCGCTTTAGCCGCACGTATATATCAATATAACATAAATGGAGGACCAAACTTTCTCCGATAAAAATAAAATAGGGAAAGATCAAGAACCACTTCCTCCTAGTGCTGTTGCTGCTGCTGGGAGTTGTTCATCATCCCAGAGAGGAAGTAGGAACATCACTACTTTTACTAAACAATTGACCCTCCAACAGTCCCTAGCGATGAGGATGAAGTACGACAGCAGTCATCCTGAAGCAAAACGTATAACTGAGGCCTTGACTGCTATGTTGGTGTTAGACATGCGTCCGGTATCCTCCATTAGTGCAGTGGGATTTAGACAATTGATGGAGGTAGTGTGTCCTCGGTTCCAAATCCCGTCTAGATTCCACCAGCATCCTCAAAGCAGCAGCGACAAGCGTGCGTCTGTCTGTTAAAGGGTGGTGACACCCTCAAAGTGTGCTACACAAACAATTAAAATATTGTTGTTTTTTTTTCTGTCTTTGTGAAATGTGTGGGCTGTAGCCGCACCTGCATCCTTAAAGCAGCAGCGACAAGCGTGCGTCTGTCTGTTAAAGGGTGGTGACACCCTCAAAGTGTGCTACACAAACAATAAAAATATTCTTCTTTTTTCTGTCTTTGTGAATTGTGTGGGCTGTAGCCGCACCTGCATCCTTAAAGCAGCAGCGACAAGCGTGCGTCTGTCTGTTAAAGGGTGGTGACACCCTCAAAGTGTACTACACAAACAATTAAAATATTGTTCTTTTTTTTCGGTCTTTGTGAAATGTGTGGGCTGTAACCGCACCTGCATCCTTAAAGCAGCAGCGACAAGCGTGCATCTGTCTGTTAAAGGGTGGTGACACCCTCAAAGTGTGCTACACAAACAATAAAAATATTCTTCTTCTTTTTTCTGTCTTTGTGAATTGTGTGGGCTGTAGCCGCACTTGCATCCTCAAAGCAGCAGCGACAAGCGTGCGTCTGTCTGTTAAAGGGTGGTGTAACCCTCAAAGTGCGCTCCACAAACAATAAAAATATTCTTTTTTTTTTTCTGTCTTTGTGAATTGTGTGGGCTGTAGCCGCACTTGCATCCTCAAAGCAGCAGCGACAAGCATGCGTCTGTCTGTTAAAGGATTACATCGGTGACAGCATCCAAGTAGGCATGTCAGACAGTCCGTACCTGTACTGGCAGGAAAAAGAAGCAAGTTGGAGGTCCCTGTACAAACTGGCTCTATTTTACCTGAGTTGCCCCCCTCCAGTGTGTACTCCGAAAGAGTGTTTAGTGCAGCCGGGAACCTTGTCAGCGAAAGGCGTAGGAGGTTGCTTCCACAAAATGTGGAGAAGATGATGTTCATAAAATGAATTATCAACTCTTCCAGGGAGACCAGCCTCCAGAACGTACAGAGTGACCTGTGGTTCCAGCAGGGACGAATTAATACTCTGTGAGGATGAGGATGTACACACTGAAGAGGGTGAGGAATCGGTGGATGAGGAGGATGAGGATGACATCTTGCCTCCGTAGAGCCAGTTTGTGCAGGGACAGATTAATTGCCAGCTTGTTTTGTGGGGGCCCAAACGAACCAATCATTTCAGCCACAGTTGTGTGGCAGACCCTGGCGCTGAAATGATTGGTTTGTTAAAGTGTGCATGTCCTGTTTATACAACATAAGGGTGGGTGGGAGGGCCCAAGGACAATTCCATCTTGCACCTCTTTTTTTTCTTTGCATTATGTACAGTTTGGGGCCTAGTTTTTCAAACTGCCATCCTGTCTGCCACTGCAGTTTCACGCCTAGATGGGTCACGTGTTTGTGCCGCCCACTCGTGTCGCTTAGCATAGTCATCCAGCTACCTCGGTGCAACCTTTTGGACATAAAAACACTATTGTGAGGTGTTCAGTGTTCAGAATAGACTGGAAATGAGTGGAAATTAAGGTTATTGAGGTTAATAATAGCATAGGAGCAGAAAAACCTACAAATTCTGTGATTTTAGCTGTTTTTATGCTTTTTTTCAAAAAAATACAGATCCAAAACACAAAACCCAGAACCCAAAACACGGAAGGGTGGTTTTGGCAAAACCAATCCAGATCCAAAACACGAAGAAAGATCCAGATCCAAAACCAAAACACAAAACACGAAAAGTGGCCGGTGCACACCCCTAATATATATATATATATATATATATATATATATATATATATATATATATATATATATCCCAACCCACAGAACAGAAGTGCTCTGGATCAACTCAGAGGGAAGTTGAACTGGATGGATTGTGCTTTTTTTTCAACCTGTTTACCATGGGACTGTCTCTATTGTGTACCTGAGGTTAAGCCCCTGGTAACTAATGTGAAATTCATTTTATTTCTATCTTTTGCTGTAAGGGAAATACTCCGAATTCCACTTCATGTGTCAGATATTTAAGCCTT
Organism: Taudactylus pleione; assembly: GCA_031769625.1. Lineage (NCBI taxonomy): Eukaryota > Metazoa > Chordata > Amphibia > Anura > Myobatrachidae > Taudactylus > Taudactylus pleione. The sequence goes on along the minus strand of JAUIMM010000007.1, from coordinate 21,591,958 downwards.
TTTGATCTGAAAATATGCTTTACTGTGCCAGAGTTTGAGATACCCTTGACAAATGCAAAACTACACCTTACGTTTAGTAAAAATGTAAAATGGCCATTTAATAAAATTTTTATAACTGTAACATCCGTATTGCAAATCAACTAAAAGCCCAACTGTAATATTAAATCATTATTATACACACTGTTATTGATAAGTGAAACTATAAAACTGCGCCCATTGCTGTATAGGGGTGTGGTATAGTAGATCGAAAGCGTCTAGATTAGAAAGACACTTAAAAGATCGACAACAGATGGTAGACAGACAATAGGTCGACAGGGACATTGGTGACAGATATAAATGGTTGACACATAGGGCAGACAGGTACAAAATGTCAACATGGACAAATGGTCGACTCACATATGTTCGACATAAAAATGGTCGACACAATTTTTTTTAAATCTAAGCCTAATCTTCACCGTAACCCTTACCCTCCCCCTGGTGCCTAATTCATAGCATCCCCTTCCACAGCCTCACCCTAACCCTCCGGCAAGTGCCTAACCCTAACCCTAAAAATGTTGGAAAAAATGTGTAGACCATTGTTATGTGACGTCCATTTGTCCATGTCAACATTTGCACTGTCAACAATTTGTCAGTCTACCTTTTGTATCCATCAACCTTTTGTCCATATCGACCTATTGTCTGTCTTATAATCTGGTGTCGACCTATTCAGTGTCTATCTAGACACTGTCGATCTTTAATCCGGATACCCCTATATAGTACTTCTTACAATAATGAAAAATACATTATTTAAATCAGTTGATGGTGTGGGATGAAGATGCTGTGCCACTAGTCTCATGCAAGCTGTTAGACCAGGAGCCTGTCTCAAAAGCTGTAAACTTCAATCCTGGTGTTAAGATGAGTAACCTTATGCAGATATGTATATAGTTATATCTCAAAATGTGTGTGTATATATATATATATATATATATATATATTACACTCACCCAATAAATAAAGGAATCTTACATAGAGATGTATAATGTCCACCCAAAGGCGTATGTTTCTGCATTAATTTAATCAGTAGGGCCCCTCACAACAGTGAGACTGAGTGCGGGTCCTTCAGGTCTTTTAGTATCTCAAAGATTGGGTGAGTGTATTAAATTGTTTTTATATATACACACAATAAAGTTTAATCGTTGACCTTTAGACCATAACCTTTAGTGAACATAGCACCCATAAATGTAAATATCTATATTGTGATATCTTATAGTTATGTGAATGAGTTTTCTGCTTGTTATATAAGAATAAAGGTTATGTTCTACTTAGCAGTGTAATGTTATCTTGTAGACCTTTTCTCCATGAATAATGAAATGTCCATCCTTGCATTTACATGTGATATATACAGTATATATTCTCAAACTTTCATATTTTAAAGGCATATTTATTTGCCCTTTTTTAGTTAAATCGAAAAGAATATTATTAGAACAAAATGTACAAAGACTGAGAAATGTGAAAAGACATGTTATTGAAATGACAAAATGCATTTCTGCATATTAAAATACATACAAAATACAAATATTTATATATACTGTAGTAAAAACAAATAACTACAAACCAGCAATAAGAAATGTATAAAACAATATAATTCTTGTTTCCAAATCAGAGGGGCGTTCAAGCCAAGGCTGGCAGCTATTTAACATAACTTATTACTTTTTTAAAAATGTATTGCTTTTACAACCATCAGCAAGGCGAAGTCGTACACTATGATGTATACCTCGGTGTGTTTTTGGACTCGTGTATTAACATAACTTTAGAAACAGTGACAAATATAAGCAGCAATATTCTGTGTGACATGTCATCCTTCTGTTTGACTCCACACTTAAACTTCTGTAAAAAAGATTGCCACTGTAATAGGAGCTGATAGCTAAATATGCATTGAGATGTACATAATAATGTTTCCCACAAAAGAGCAACTAAGGAGGAATCCATTCAAAGACCTAATGTACTCATCAGTTTGACATATATCACAACTGATATATTTGAAAGAGCATTGTAGCGTATTAGCCAGTGATAGATGCAACGCAGAGATTAGATTTGCTATATCATTGGCTAATTAGGCATTCCACTGTTTTAACATTCCAAGATTTCTTATTGTCAGGGACATGCGTGAAGTGGTACTGCAGACGTACAACGTGACGCACTTCAATCTTCCTTTTTTTGTTAGATAGATGAAAGCAATGTAATAGATACACAAACTAACATGTCTGTGGAATATCAACCATGTGTTTGAGAACTTATCTTCACATTGTGGCCATAATGTCTCTGCTGGTTGTATGACTGCTAATTGTCTCAAACCAATGATCTGAGCAAGCCTTGAAGTTATGGATACCATAAAACAATAATTCCAAATACAAAGTCTTGGGGTGTGACACAGATGTCCCACGTCGGCTCCCAAGAAGTTATGACTTCACAATACTTGGTGGCATGATGATCTGCTGACTTGGAACAAGTGCAAGCATTGAGCAATGTTATGAGGTCTGTTATGCTGGGGGTCTCATGCCTTGGCCCACAAGTCTTTTATGCTTGTCCAAAATGAATATTATAATTCTTTAAGTGTCACTTGAATATTCCCATCTATGTCTGTAATGTCAAGCAGGAAAGCCATGTGGTTGCTGTAATGCTGGATGATGTTGTTATCCATATTGACTAGGATCCTAAATGAAGAAATAAACATGCAATGTTAATATAATAAATTAAAGCTGTGTAGAACTTACTGACATTAGTCATAGAGATGGAGCCATGGTGATCCCAAATGCTTTTGTCATCTATTTACCCTTAATCTAAATAACCTTAGAATTTATCATATCAATGTGAGGGCAATATAGCTAACTTATCATATCAATATGAAGGCATTATAGCCACCTTAGGATACTGCCACACCTTTTGTATTTCAGAGCTAAATAGTATACCTAGAATAAATAATATGTTTATTCCACCCTTACTCTGTAGATGTGTTTTACCTACTGTAGCCTTGGGAGAAAGCAGATTTGCATACAAGGTTTGGGCAGTTCAGGAGCGAGAGATTATGTAATTTTTTTGCAAAGCAGCAGAAATTCTCTTCGGAGCTAATGCAGAATTAAACACAAGTCTGTTTACGGAATTGTTTACACTGCGCTTGATCTGGAACTAAGTATACACCAATACGGGCAAATACTACAAATGACGAGATGCAACTGGGCAAATGTAAAGTTAAATGAGGGGATATATGTGCAGAGTTGAGCATATGTCCAACTACACCTGTTTTTAAGATTATCTTTTGCACTAAGAATAGGGTTGGTAGTACAAGTGTTCAACTGTGCATCAGCCCCCATTAGGTGTAATCATACACGTCATGCTTAATAATATAAACTTGTTATCTTATATAAGCAGAACTTGCACAATGTCTTTGAGCTACATGGTAGCTACAGTATATTATATGTCTTGTGAAGAAGGAAGGGGGATATCTATTCAAACGTTATGATATAATGAAACGTTATGGTAAAACCGAATAATACATTTAACTTTACATATAATCTATACAAAATAATTTGGGGGCTTTTACCTTCATTTTCCATATAATTAAAATTGGTATTGAGCATTTCATGTGCTGATGATGTACTTTGGATGCATGACACTCTCAATAAGACTATTGTGTAACACAAGGATCTATCCAGTTTCATCTTATGGGCAAGGAGATCTCTGGCTTGTGTCCAGCAACAACATTGCCGTAGCTGTTCTTACAAAGTCAGCGAGCTTATAAAGCTGATTATATCTATCTTTCTGTCTTCAACAAACTTTCATGTTGTTTTTTTTAATTCTTTATTTCCTGGAGTTGCTGCTTAAGTAAATATATTTCTAGATTTCTATTGCTGACAAAAGATCAAAAGAAAGGACACTTGTCTGTCCCAGCTCTTCACTGTATCACATAAACCCAAAACCACATCATATTTGTGTTTGTTCATTGGACACTTTGAAAGTTAATACAGTATATATCTGCTGGTTTGCTAGTGAGTAATTACAAGTCACTAAGATAATATATTCCGGAGGGTAAAGCCGGGTACACACTGACATATACATTGGCCGATCAATTGATCGGCCAATATATCTGCTGCACATCGGCCAGTCTGTACCCGCGATGTGTCGGTGAACGTCGTCATATCGCATTGGCTGCGCTGCACAGCCGATGGACAGATATGTCTGCACATATGTCTGTCCATCGGCGGGTGTGTACGGGCGGTTGGCAGACCGCCCATACACACACAGCAGCAGCTGCGAGGAGGAGGGCGTGTTCCGCCCCCCGACCCGCCCACCGGCCGCCGGGACCCGAGGGCACAAGCAGATGATGGGCATTCAGTGTGTATGAATGACCATCATCTGCAGATATATCTGTCAGGTGTGTACCAAAAGATTCCCAGAGAAAGCAAAACACTTGTCAGCATGATACAAGCATCATAAGGGTTAAACATTATTAAGACTTCTCGTGACACAAACATAACCTCTGATTTTTAAACATAAATAACTAATAAGCCAAAACACAGGCATTACCATATATCAGTTTATATTCATTTATAGAATTAATGTTTGTGAGTTTCTACCTGTCCTGACCTACATGAAAGGCTTTGTCTTAGACATAACCATAAAAAGCAAACCGAAGTAATAAGCTGATATCTATATTGTTATATAGTAATTGGGGAGATAGCTGGGTACACACTGGCAGATATATTGGCTGACAATTGATTGGCCAATAAATCAGGTGCCCGTCGGCCAGTGTGTACCAACGATATGTCTGTGACATCATTTATAGACATATCGCATCGGCTCTGCTGCACAGCCGAGGGCAGATATATTTGCAGATATAGCTCCTCATGATGCTGTGTGTACAGGCGGTCGGCTATCCGCCCGTACACTAGCAACAGTTACTGTGGGGAGGGTGGCACGACGCAACCCCCGGCCAGCGGGACCCGCGACCAGATGATGGTTGATCAGTGTGTATGAACAACCATCATCTGCAGATATATCTTTTAATAGTGTACCCAGCTTTACAGGGGCACCTGTTAACCTGCGAGCCACAATAATACAGACTGTAACATTAACATAAGCTTCATAATCTATATATGATGACAGAATAATAGACAGATATTTTTCAGGAGCCGTACCCTCGTTTGCATTTCTTGTAGACTCTGCAGATCCTTACTTCTGGTAAACCATATTTCTCTGAGATCTGTGGAATATGTTCATGTTAGTTTAAAGCAGAAAAACCTATAATGTAATATATAAAGCATGCTGAAGCTAACATATAAATTTAACCTGCTTTTATTAAAAAACACTATGTAGACAAAAGTGATTGGACACTGACAGCACATAGATTAAGGAGATTTTATTGACGTCAGTACTTTGTAGGTCTACCACGTGCAGTGATTACTGCAGACACCCTTCTTGGCAAGCAGGCGGTATGTTTTGCCATTCCGCCTTAAGTACAGTGACCATCTGTGACACTGAAGATGGTTGAGTCGGCCTAGAACGCACCCGCCCAGAAGTTCTCAATGGGGTTAAGATCTGGACTCTGAGCTGGCCAGTCCATCCGGGTTACTGAATTATCTGTATACCAGTCCAGCGTCGGAAACATGACAGGTGGCATTATCGTCCTGATAAAAACATTTATTTGTGCACCCTTACGGGGCCCCCTCCTCTCTCCCCGGTGACCGGCAGCCGACTGACGTGGCTTACCAGCCACCGGAGCATTAGTCTACTGCGCATGCACAGAACACTGGAAAAATGGCCGCAGCGGCCATTTTCCGGTGTTGTGAGCAGCGCTGACAACCGACGCGGGACCACGGACGCGGAAGCTTAAAATAATATGGGTGCAGGGTGTGCGGTGCAGGGCCCCCCTGGACCCAGGGGCCGTGTGCCTCACACACACTGCACCCATTATAGATACGCCACTGGTATGCATGGTATGCATTGTGCTTGCGCGGGGGGGTCCAATCACTTTTATATATATGTGTCTGCTGTCACAAGCAGTTACATATAGTTCAGCGAACATAGAGGAAGAATGTACACACATAAGGAAGAAGAATATTCGGAACATGTGACCTCATGCATGCTGATCATGTTATGCTACATGGTTTTGTTTGTTTTAACATCAATTAATAACATGAATCCTTGCTGAAGCATAACAAGAGCAAGTAACACTATTTGAGATATTATCACTAACAGCGAATGTGAACTGTACAAAGGTAGTGATGATTGAATGGATGATATATGGTTTATATGAACTTATAATCAAACTTACCGCTTTCCTCAAGCCCGGGAGATCTGGTGTTTTTAGCATAAGGGCATCGAAAACTTCTTCTGCTTCCCTTCGTACATACAACAACACTACGGAAAAACAACACAAGTTACAAAAAGTCTAGAATAGCGTATGAAAGAATAAGGAGTAAATGTGAGCAAGAATATTCCAATCCTTGAGCTGACATATTTATCATTTATGTCAATTATTGATGCAGTCTTGTGTGGTACCGTGTATTAATTACGCAAATATACCTGAATGCTCTCACATAGTCATAAGCAAAACTAGTCCACAAAATTTTCACCTTGTTCCACATTTGTCATGTGTTGCCTGAAATATTAGGCTTTAAATATTACCAGCCCTACCCCATCTGCATCACACAGTGGAATAAATTTATGGTCATCAGCCTAGCTTTACTTTTATTTCAGCTCTATTGCTAAATGTAAATGTATGATAGCAGTGTGGAATGACATTCTATAGAATAGTGAGACAAAAGTGGTACTCATAGGGAGACATGTATCAAGCCTTGGAGAGACATTAAGTACCAACCAATCAGCTACTAACTACCATTTTACAGGCTATGGGCGGGATGTACTAAGCATAGCATCAGCTGTGCGGTACATCCCTCCTCATTACCTCGGTATGTACCAAGAACATCGCAAAGGACAGCTCTCCTGACAAGAGCTGTCCTTTGCGATGGCCCCGGACAGAGTGACTTCCGGATTTAACATCCAGAAGTCACTCTGGCGTCCTTCTGTGCATGTGGTTGGATCCCTCCCAGCCTGGAGAGCCCCAATAAGAAGCACGTAAGTGGCATTACCCATCGGGACAAAGCTTAGTACATTTGGGGAATGCAGTAAAACCCCCGAAAACTGCATTTTTCGGGGTTTTTACCACATTTTCCCCATCAGTACATCCTGGCCTATGTTTGAAAAATGACAGTTAGAAGCTGAATGATTTGTACTTTGTCTCTCTCCACTTTATCTTTCTGCGAGGTTTGATACTTCGCCCCCAAGGTCTGTATCACTGGAAATTTGGATGGACTGCTTAACTGCAAGAGTAAATTAGCCTGAAATTTGTCTGTAACGTTGCTCATCTCTACTTTAGTTGCAGAGAACTTTATACCTCGTTGACAGTCTTCAGTTGCCTGTTGCTTGGAAGGTGGAACCTCAAAGGTGTCTGTGAAGGACGGACAGCTTCTCTTCAGTGCTAACCTGTGCATAAAAATGTAGCCATGAGCCACTAAACACATACCTCATATGCACATAATGGTAATGCAGTCTTTCTATAGAAAGCCTTTACCCATAACCAGTAAAAACAACATCTAACCATTCTCATCAGTCACATGTATTATCTTTTGTTATTTTGATTTTTCCCAAGGAGGATAAGCAATGTCTTGTTCTCTGATATTGCAAAATTTCAGTAAATCAGAGGCCAAAAAGTCCCACAGTACATCATAAACTTGGGATAATAATAAGTCTCTGACATACAGTAATAAAAAGGTGCTAGTACATACAACCTATAATTTTTTTATTTCAGTTATAATTTGTCCAGATTATTAATTAATCTATTTTGATGTTGTTAGTTTGATGTAATATTCTATGTCCTACTACAGGTTGAGTCTCCTGTATCCAAATATTGCGAAATATAGTATATTCCGAAATATGGAATTTTTTTGGCTTGACTGAGATAATGAAACCTTTGATTTTTGATGGTTCAATGTACAAAAACTTTGTCTAAGGCACAAATTATTAAATATAATGTATAACATTACCTTCAGGCTGTCTGTATAAGGTGTATATGAAACATAACTGAAATTTATCTATATACACAAACTTTGTTTGGGTCACAAAATGATTGAAAATATTGTATAAAATGACCTGCAGGCTGTGTATAAGGTGTATATAACACATAAATGCATTCTGTGTGCATATTTGGGTCACATTGCCAAGATATTTCATTATGATATGCAAATATTCCAAAATATGGAATATTCCGTTATCCAAAATACCACTGGTCCCAAGCATTTTGGATATCGGAGACTCAACCTGTATGTCCCCATTGCTGCATTATACTGTAAGATATCTTTACCTGTCGTTATTATCTTGAATTGCGGCAAGAACCTAGAATCAATAGATAAGGAAAGGAGTTATAGCAACTGTAAAACAACTTCACAATTATATATCACATTCTCTAGTGCTTCCATGCTGTCTGCATTTAAAATGACAGCAATTGTATCCTGCCCATAACTCTTCTAGGTTAATCCCACACTGAAAGATTTGTTTGACTTGTTGAATTCCTGCAGCTACTATTGACTTAGAATATGGTTTGACATAAGTGGTCAACACTGTTAGCATAATAGAGATGGGACTAATTCTGAGTTGGACACAATTAGTGAGTTTTAGCGTACAGCACATGCGTAGAAGGAGATTTACAAATGTTTAGGTATCTCTGGCTGATACATTGGGGCATATTCAATTAGGGGCGAGAATAGCAAAAATCCTGCATCAGCGGGGTTTTCCTGCAGGTCCTGGATTTTTGCTATTTATTTCGGTGCAGGGTTTTGATGATTTTTTTGATGGCCGTGAGGTTTTTTGTGTGCACCTCTAGAGCACGATCAATATTTCCTAGACCACAATTTTAGGAAAAATGGTCGGGAAATGTTCTGGGACCCCTGCAGCACCCTTTTTAATGACTAATTAAGCAATTGGAAGTTTACAATTAGCTTAATTAGTCAGTAATACTCACCTTCTGAAGTGCTGTCTTCTGCATCCATCGTCGGGACCCTGTCTCCTGCAGCAACGGTGAGTATGTCAGTGTGTGTGAGTGTTTGTGAGTGTTGATAAGTGAGAGTGTGTGTGCATGAGTGTGTGTGTGTGACCCCCAGGATGTGTGTGTGTCCAGTGTAAGTATGCCCCCCGTAATGGGTGCAGGGAGAACTACATCTCCCAGCAGCCCTTGTGCCTCCCTGCAGCCCCTAGAGCCTCCCAGCAGCCCCCTCCCCAGTGAGAAAATTGGGGGGAGAGGCCACTGGGAGCCGTAGAGACCACCGGAGACCCCTGGGCAGGTAAGTGTAATTTTTTTTTATTTGTTTTTTTTACGCGTCTCAGGGTTTTCAGCTCTGAAAATCCCACGACCACTTTTTTTTATTGGATACCACGGGTATCGGGAGCGCACATACCAACAGTAATCCAAAATTAAGTGCGAGGAGAGCAAGGTTTTTTTCCTCGTTAACGTTGCGCCAAATTGAATATGCCCCTTAGTCTGACAGATCTTGGCCAGATCTGTCTTTGCGTGAAATGGGCTTTTCGGGGCCTTTTTTGACTTAGGTATTAGAGATGTGCGGTTCGGTTCTCCTGAAAAGCAAACACACCCGAATTTGGGGGTTCCGAGTCGAATTGAGTCCTGGTTCAGACCACTTTTGGGGTTCCGAGTATATCGGTGTCCCGGCTCTTTGGATTGCATGTAAGCAGGTCCAAATTATATGATTTTAGCTTTTTTTAAATCAATTTTAAAGCAATCCAAATCTGAATCTGCACAAAAACATTTGAGGGTGGTTTTGCCAAAACCAAAACCATAACATTTCTGGATGGTTTTACCAAAACCAAAACACGGGGATCTGTGCACATCTCTACTAGTTATATTACGCATGATGGTAAGTTAATAGATCTGTTATAGCCATTGTTCTATATATTAAGCAGTATAGTTAAACCATGTACTTACAACTCCACATCTTTGGAGATTGGAAAAATGGATGTTTGGGATAAACAACACTGGCTGACTTTCCATATCTGTCACTGGTCTCAAGTAAGTGATGTCTGTTCCTCTGTATCCTGGAAGCACGGATGATTTTGTATCTACAAAGAGAGGCAGTCATGAGAAAGACAATCATTTTATGACCTAATCGATATATCAGCCACGTCCTGTAACAGAATAAGTTGTGTTGAAGTCTCAGTACCGTGAGAAACTTTGGACAGAAATTTGAAATTCATATATACGTAAAAAAAAGCAACAATGGTGACTCAGGACTTGAGAATATAGGATTTATACGGATTTTAGAGATAAAAAGAGGAAAATATGCGTACTCCATATTTGGGTACTGAGTTTAGCCTGTTTTTCAGAGGAATTTAGCGATGTTTAGGAATACAAATTTTATAATTTTTCTACAATTTATAGTTTAGGATTTTGTGTTTCAAAATAGTTATAAATATATTTTTATCAAGATCTTGTCTCCAGGAATTCCGTGTAGATACAGTAGACAAGGCAGAGGAGCAGGCTAATGGGCAAGTTAATGTTCTGGGAGTAAAAAGCAGAAGATATATACCTTTGTTGGCATCCGCACATTTTCCTTTCCTTCTAAACTGCTTGCGCTCTTCATCACGCATCTTACGTTCCGCACCCTGGAAAATGATGACAGCTCAGTTCTTCTGACGTGTGTGATAGTCAAACATTTATAGTATTTTGTAGTCAGCCTATGTACACATAGTGGTACTGAATTTAACAACCATTACATGTTTCTGTTAGTGGCAGTCATACCTTATCACAGAATATTTTGATCTGGCAGAAAGCCCGGTGAATGAGTCTCTTCACCCCAGTGTCATAGTCATAAGTGTCAATCTGGAGATTTAAAGGCACGCCCTTCACTCCTTTCTGAGAAGAGAAATCTGTGCTCAGGCAGTTGATGCCAATAAATATCTGAAGCCAAATGGAGAAAGACATGTTAATGCAATTCTACATTAACTATTATAATTATAATAATGTAATAAACAAGACATCATTTTGCTGTTTGCTTGCCAGGTGTTTTAATTATAAACTTCACAGTGATACCGAAAAATGTTATATGTACCGTAACCCAAATTTAGCATTTCTGCCCAGCTCTTCACTTATGATCATTCTTACACAACTGTCACATGTATTACATGGAAACGTCGTGTGACAGGCCATTTCTCCTGTCTTGTTGCTAAGTTGAGCTAAACTTTAAACACAGTGAATTTATCTGTCTCTATGCCAATGTTTCCAACTGTTTCCTCCCTTCGAGATAATCCCCACAGATCCTAACAACTCTTATTTGCCTCAGGCATCAAACCCACCCAGAGATAACCTTTTCTATTCACGGGAACGAAGATTGTATCGAACAAACGTTTTTTTACTTCGCCAAATAACTGTCTCCAGACGATAGCTACAGATTCCATCCATGATATTCTGTTTTACAGATACATTTTGCTTCATAAGGTATCCGGTCAGGTGGTCGACATTCAGAAGGTCAGCATTCAAAATGTCAACCTTCTGTCGATCATGAGAATGTTAAAATATGTTTTTTACTTATTTTTAGGGTTAGGGTGTTAGGTTTAGAATCAGGCTTAGCGTTACCATGAGATTTAGGGTTAGGCTAAAATAAGCAAAAAACCATATGTCAATATTCTGGTGTCAACATGTTAAATGTACAGGTTGACATTTGAACCATGTCGACATTGCTGTATGTCGATATATATCGGTTGTTGACATAAAGTAATGATGACATTCTGACTATCGACACTCAGAACCTGTCGACCTTCTTAATGTGGACTATTCATACCACAGATGTTTCATAGACACAGTGATATGGTATGTGTGTGCTTACTGGGTTTATCCAGATTGGTTTCTCAAAGCTGTTGCTATGGGAACAGGAGTAGCTCTGTAGTTTAGAACTTGGTACTTTTACTAAACTGTATATATTTATGTGCTATTGTCTTCCAAATTTAGGTTTATTTTGTCATTTACAGAATTGTATGCACAAACAAATAAACTTTCTGTATAACACAAAGCAATATAAAGTCTACTACGGTAATAGTATTTTACTACTAGTACTTGGTCAAATTAACTGTGCAGTACACAGTGGGGAAATATCTCTAATATAAGACTTTTAAAGAGATGTATGTATGACATTATTGTATACTGTAGTGTCCTAAATACTATACTATATACTGTAGTGTCCTATTTTGATCAATGGTGTTTGTGACAACTAATAGGTTACTAGGTGCTTATTCTATAGAACAATGGTTTGTGTTTGTTAGGACATGTAAGCATCAATAAGTGACAAGCATTGATTGTAAACTTGCAGAAATTAAACTGTTGTTTTCTGCCTATATGGATTTTGCAGATGGATATCCTGCTGATATATATTACCTATACATACCTTAGCTTCTTCATTGATGTTCCACACAAATGACAATGCGTTATATGCTACTTCCTCAATGCTCTCCACTGTGTTGCAGTTTTCTTTGTAGTCAGCTGAAGGAGAGTAAATATAACAAAAGTTCATCCCATGCACAGTCATAAAAAACATACAGGGGGAACAATACAAATGTAATCAATTCAAAAATAAATGCAACAGGTTTCTGAAATATAGCAATTAACTTACCAACATCAATGACCCTCTGCTTTGCAGTTGGCTGTCTGGAGTGCCAATGTTTCCAGCGTTTCAGCTGCTCTTCTGGGTTTTTCTCATTGTCAAAGACCACCATTACAACAGTCTACACACAGAAGAAATGACGAAGTAAACTAATCAGAGCTGTCAGAGCAGTCACATGAAAAAATTATGAACAACATAATGAACTACACAACATATAACTTTCTCCAAAGAACAAACATTAAGGGGGAGATGTACTAAGCCTTGACGAGTAATAAAGCTCCTAACTGCCATGTTACAGGCTGTGCTTGAAAAATGACAGTCAGGAGATGATTGGTTGGTACTTTATCTCTCTCAGCTGTATCATACTTGCCTACTTTTCTTTTTTCTCCCCGGGAGAAGCCCGGGTAAGAGAAGCAGGAGGGTGGCAATGGGGGGTGGGGCCTGATGATTTGCATCATTAAGCCCCACCCCATCACAGTAAATTGCTGCGATTGGCTCAAATTTAAATAGGGGGCAGGGCCAAATTACGCAATTCATGAAGAATCACGTCATTAATCCCCGCCCCCTACACGGAGACCCGCGATCGCCACAGAAATGCTCAATAAATGCGGGAGAAATGCCTACCCTACCAGGGGTGCGGGGGGGTTACCCGAAAAATCGGGAGCCTCCCGCGAATTCCGGGAGGGTATGCATGTATGCACTGTATCACTCTCCAAGGCTTAGTACAACTCCCCCTTAGAGTTGAGGGTCACTTTTTGCTGGAAAGTCCTCTCAGATCTGTTTTGTTGGACCAGGCAAGTCTGTTGCTGGGGCTAAACTGTTTTTTAACAGTTTTTTAAAACTGCAAAAATGTAAAACTATAGTGCAAATGTTCTTTTGCACAATTGTGCCTCATTTTACAGAACAGCCAAAGAATTTGTAGTTAAAGATGGTGGCACAAAGGTTTGCCCTGGTCATAGTGGGGATTAAGTACAGGAGGGCCCCAACTAGGATTAATTATATAAGTGGAGAGGAGATAGCAAAGGATGCATTTAGGCTATTCCCTGCTTTCCGGCCAGGCCCATAACTTTCTTTATCCCTGCAAAAGGTATTTTTCCTTATTTCTTATGTGCTAACTTGGGAATAATAATGTTAAAGAGGACACTGATGTGACGTTCTTACTGTGTCCTCCCTGCCAGATTTCCTGTGTATGTGCAGCTTGCTATTGCCAGTGTTTCCATACTGTGACAGATGGCCATGCATTTTGAAAGGCGATCACTCTAGCACATATAAAGAAGCATTGCGGCTTGATAAATTACCCATTCCCTGTAGTTAAATTCTCATTTTGTCAGGGTGAAATCTAACATGTTGGTAAGGATCTCTTTTGTGCTGGAATATTTATATACATTTCTTGTTAATGACTGAAAAGCTTTTAGTTTGTTAATTTTGTTTTTATCCTTAAAAGCACTGGCCGTATGTGAATACTGCACTTCCGTGTTCTTCCATATTCCCTAATGCTGCTTAAGTCTGCCATACACGATAGATGTGGAGGTGGCAAAAATAAATGTTAGATTTATCGAGAGTTAAGACTCCAAATACCTAGCTATACCTCACTAGGACAACATTAATAGTTTGCACAGTACACATTACAACTGATTTATAGTCATCAGTCGTCTTTATGGACTGGCTTAACATCTTTAAAAGGGGCATTTACAAAGCCTGAAAAGGAGGTAGTTTGTCAGGGGAGACACATCACTGTATGCAAACGCCACTTGTGGACTTGTTCTATTTGCCCTAGAGAATGAAGCTTGTATTCTCAATGACTCATGTCATTTTACAGACTTTCAGAAATAGATGCATTTGTTCCATTTCATAACTTCTTTTGTCTTGCAGTTTGTTTATTGTGTGGTCCTATTTATCAATGTCCACTATGTTTCTGCCTGAATATTATACCTTCACTGTGATTTAGGAGCACTGTTTAACTATTTCAAAGCCAATTGATGTTTTTCCTACTTATATACCTCATTTGAATGAATTACCAGGTTGTGCATTATTGAATCCCAAATTAATAACAAGGCATTTGATTATGCAGGAACATACCTTGACTTTATTGGAAGACAGTTGCAAACATTTCCTATTGTCTGTTGTTCGAAGGTTAACTCGATAAAATTGACCTTTGTTGAGATATGCCATTGGAGAGTCTCCAGACTTCACATGAATAGCTTTGGGGGATTCTAGGGTGTACTCAAAGTCACTGCAAAAATAACAAGGACAGCCATACAACATTAATGCATTCATTCATTATTGCAATTACATAAAAAATTTTTTTTTCCAAAAGGCGACATTTTCTGAAGAGATGACACAAGAGTGCGCCTTTTAGCTACAGTTATAGTGGATAGCCATTTTATCAGCTTAACAAATATGGAGTCTAGCAATTGAGTATGTATCAAAGACTGGAGAGAGACAAAGCACTAACCAATCAGCTTTTAACTTACATTTTACAAGCTGTGTTTGAAAAATGACAGTTAGGAGCTGATTCGTTAATACTTTCTCTCACAATTTTATCTCTCATCAAGATTTGATACATAGGCCCCTAAGAACTTAAATTTCCTCATGCCTTAGGGCTGTGACTATTTCCTGAGACTGTATTCTCATAAATATAAGGTCAGTCAACAAAATGGATGCTTCCACTCTGTGTAGGTGGCAGGTACAGTTTAATCGCCTTTGAAGTTTTGTGCTTCAATGAGACTTACCAGTTTGCTTCAGTAGGTAAGTAGTCTTCAGAACAGGTGGATTCTGCCTGATTCCTAAGTATATCGCCAAAAATAAGGGGCTGCAAAAGACAACATAAATGCTTTATTGAAGAGAACATCTGTAAATAAGATAACTACAGTAAAGTTGGTTATGCCATGAGCTATAGCTTAGTCAGTTTTAGTTATTGTTTGTACCTCTGGTGAGTCCTCCTTGAAGGTACTGTCAGGCTGCCATCTTTGTTGTGGTTGTGCCACATGCATTGGCTCAAAGAGACTATTTAATGGATTCTTCTCATAAACATCACATGGCGTTGTCAGGAAATCTTCATGTGTATCGCTAGATAATTTATTAGATATTGAGTGTAAAGTCAGTTTATTGGTGTTTGTGAAAGCTTCCAATGTTAGATAGCTGTTCTTTTTATGTGTATCTGAATATTCTTGAATGGAGGAGGTGTTATCAGATAGAAATTTCATAAGCTGTGTTGGGTTTTCAAAAGTTGAAATGTCTGGATCATATTCAATGCAATTCCTGTAGTAAATAAAAAAACATAAAAGATTAGGATACTGAATACTGGTGATTTCTCAATGATTTTAAGTAAGTACGGATATTGTAATAATAGTATTTTATATCTGTACAATATCAATGCAAATTTAGACTGTCGGGTTATTTGAAGAGGTGAGTAGATAAAGGTGTTATATAACGATTTTCTGAAAAATTACTATTTTCTGAAAAATGACTATTTAATGGATGGAGGTGTTATAACCTAGTGAACATAGTAACAATGTTATTTTAAAGGGATGTAGTCATGCGGCCGCCAGTCACAATCCCGACATCGGAATGCCAGCTGTGTCGAATGTGTCGAAATACAGGTGCCTATCATAATCCCGATGCCGGAAAGCAGAGGACGCCATCCCAAATGAAGGTAAGTCCAGGGTACCCTTAGCATTAGCCAAGGGGGGGAGGGTTAGGATTAGGTTTTGGGGGGGGATTAGGGAGAGGCACCCCTAGGGGGGAGGGATAGGCACCCCCAGGGAGAGGTTAGGGTTAGTAACCCTCTACGGGAGGGTTAGGTTTAGGGAGTGGTAAGGGGGGTTAGGCACCTCCGTGGGGTAGGTTAGGGTTAGGCACAAGGGGGGAGGTTAGGGTTAGGCACCACTAAGGGAGGGTTAGGGTTAGGGAGGAGGGGACAGGGGAGGGTTAGGGTACCTACCTGCCCCAGTCGGGATCTTGATCCTGTCGGGCATCCGCTGTCGGGATTTGAACCGGCGGCTAAACAGCAGTCGGCATTTCAAATTCAATCCCATTCCATTTTAAATATTAGTAGTCTATTTACTAATATATTTTGCAGTTAAAAGTGCTATGTCCAATTCATGTCAGTTTTTTTGGTGGATAATTTATCTTTAACTCTAAATATCTCAGTTTCCTCTAAATGTAACATAACACCTTCATCCACTCGCCTCTTCATTTATTTAAAATTAAACTCACCTTTTAACTTGCTCAAAGCGATCTGTTGATCCAGGTGGAATTATTCTTTTTTCTTTGGGCACCTAAGAAAAAGTTTAGATAGTATGAAGAATTATAATGTTATGGTAAAATAGCAGTATTCAATTAGGTTAGTCATTTAACAATCTGTAATGGTAATATAGATATAGAAATATTAGAAAGCTTCACTAGTCAGTGACAGACACAATGACCTTTGCCTCTCTGTGCTATTACCACCTCATACACCTGCCTTCAGGAAGTTTCCCACGTCTCCATCTGACCAGACTCATACCCAACCTCTGATCTTTTCAAGAGCTCCCCCAATATACTCACATTTTCACATTTAGATAACCTGACTCATACTAGATTGCCCCCTACTCCTGTTCCACTTGTCTATTCCTCTCCTCTCCTTCCGCAGCTATTATCTCTAAAAACTAATTCCCTTTCGCTTATTTCTCCCCACCCTTATCATCTCCATTTGCTTCCCCATCCCCTTGTTTTTTGGATTGGATTACTTTTCTTATAGTATTGTCATGCCTTTTCTATTGACTAGCTTATTGACTTTTACTGATGCTATTGTTTCTCTTGGCCCTGACTTATTAGAGTTTGTTCGGTTTTTATTTTGTTGATTGCACTGTGTCGCGTTATCTGTTATGCCTTACTAATAAACTATGGTGGTGATGGTGATTTAGAAGTTATCATACTATCGCCTTAATGTCATTTAATAAGAAAAAAAAACAATAACAAAGAAAATTCAGTACTTTTACCAGACCGGAGATGGAATAATACATGACGGTCTGATGCTTATAAATAGAAAGTAATGCAGCATAAAGTTTGTGTTATCTCAAACATAGATGTAATTTCTGTCTGGTCTGGTGTTAATGTGCATTGTTGTCAATGAAAATACATGAACAAACAAAATAATTACCCTATAGTAATCATAGAGAAAGCTCAATGCAGCAACTCCGTCGTCATCCCCGTTTGCTCTCATCATGGCTTTTGTAGCTACTGTCATAGGGTTATCCAAGTACTTAGACCATGCTTCATCATCGTTGGAGTAGGAATACTTCTGCAGATTAATGCTGTCGTTCTGTAGCAGCATGATTGGCCGGTAACTGGGGGCAACAAAAAGGATATCATTAATATGTATTCTGCACTTGTGGCATAAAAAAAGTCATACACTTTATATTAACTACAGCACTAATGAAGGTATAAAAGAGCAATACAGCTTCTGGTGGTAATTGTACCTCGGGTAACTTAAATAGTAGAGATGTGTGCGGACCTCTGTGTTTTGGTTTTGGCAAAACCACCCTTACATGTTATGGTTTTGGTTTTGGCATAACCCTCAAGTGTTTTTATTCGGTTTCAGTTTTGGATTTCGTTAAAATAGATAAACAGCTAAAATCATGTAATTTGGACCTGTTACATACAATCCAAAACAGGAGATCTGTTTTTTAGATCTCATGAGATCCAAATGTACAGGTAGCCCCAAACTAGGACTCAATTCTACTCGGAAACCCCAAAAGTGAACCCAAACAGGACTTGTTTCGACTTGGAACCCCAATGTCCGGGTGCGTTCGGTTGTCAGCAAAACCAAACCGCTCATCTCTATTAAATAGCTGATAATTATGTAGCAAATCACGGGAAAAACAAAAAAAAATATTACTGTAAAAGTCCATATTTTTTCTTGTATGTGTAATACCAATCACATTAATTAAAGTTCATTATTCACTATAGTTTGTTATAGTTGATTGAGATAATAAAGGCAAGGTGTTGCTGTAGGGTGGTGTTGTAAGTGACATCAATGTCCCTTTTCTACCAGAAGATATTTTTCTACATAAGAAAGTCACCCTGTAACAAAATGGATCCATGGCTATTAGGCCCTCATGTCTGCACTAAACATGATACCTAGGAGGAGAGCGTGGTTACCGCACACCTCCCAGTCAGACACTTGCTGATGTGGGTAACAGGCTATATTGTTACTAATTCTCCTCCTATGAGACCACAAGCTGTGCTTTCATGGTAAAGCAAACACATGTTGCTCATGGCTGCCAGCACAGCTCAGGGAGGTTACAGGTTCAATCAACTGGAAAGGCACCTGCCTATGTTATTTTAAATACCCACCTAGCTTCTATCCTCAATCATTTCTCTTTTCATATGTTCCTTATAGATTGTTCTAAAAAGTTGTCATTTCTTTACTTTTGGCCGCTCCTAACTTTCTGCTTTTGTTCTCCAAGAAACCATTATTTCCCCGTCCCTCCAGTATAATGCAGTGTATAAATATGTACACTGTACACATTGGCTATGGTTAAAACATTCTGGGAATCAAAATAGACTTTACTGTACGTTAGGTTGTATAGACAGCCCTTAAGTCAATGTATATTTCTGCCAGAATTATCTTGTTTTGTGGTATTTGTGTTCTAGGAACTTTAAATCTTCTAATTACATGCAATGCCTAAATAGTGCTAATTATAATACCATACTCAGCCAAGAGAAGGGAAACCTCGCATCACTGTGTACAAAACCATAACATTGTTTACTAATTCTTCTCTTTGTCATATTGGAGGAAATGTTCACGGGCTTAGTACATACCACTGCATGGAAGTACATCAGATATGTCAACTAGTCACAGCCAAATAACTTGTTTTCAAATATATATTTTTTTGTACAGATTTCGAAAATGTTAATCCTAAAATAAGAGTCAGAAAATTGCCAATGCACTGAAATTAACATAATTGCATTGAAGGAGGTCACAGTATGTGGTGAAGATCTCTTGGTTTGAGAGAGGGTTAACAATCATGTTTGTGTCTGAGGTCAACAAAGGTAGGTAATGAAGTCAGTGAGTGTTTGATAGACTAGCTGAAGGTGTGGGCTGGGTGCCGAGGGTGTGTGTTACCTGTAGCAAATTGTGTAGGTGGGCTAAGCTGCAGAAATGACAATTTTATGCACTGTTGGATTCAGACCTATCTTTGTTTTAGTTGATAAATAGACAAGCTATCCTTTGTTTACTGTTCTTTCTAACGAATGAATACTTACTGAAATGGTAAAGCTACACACATAACTCTTAACCATAGATCGTTAAAAAGATATTGGAGGATAAAGAGCAATAACACTGGTCTTTAGGTCAGTGAAAAGCATAACAAGCACAGCCCTGCAGATAATCACCATTGGTCCTCATCGTTACATATCAGGGTTATCCTTTCAGGAGCTCCCACATTTCTGTTGTAGAACTACACAACCCAGCATGCCTTGCAACATTTTTAGCATAGTCAAATAGCAAAACTGTGGCAGGGCATGCTGGGATGTGTAGTTCTACAACAGCTGCTGGGATGTGTAGTTCTACGACAGCTGGGATGGGGGGTGGGGGGGGGCTTTTTGCCCACCCCTTAGACCATAGAATCTGCCGTGGGCTTCTAATTCCATGCCATGTGCGGGCCATTTCCTAATACACTACACCAAGGCCAACAATGTCTCTGGGCAGTCACGAATTATACCACAAAAACATAACATAGAAGATTTTTCTGATTTTTCTGATTCCTTTTTTGGTGACGTTGCATCATGAGCTTCTTTACTAACTCAATGGTACAAGTTACGTGCTACACAATTATTTTGGTAGGATTGCTTATTACAATTTCTGTGTCCTATTAAAACATTGACCAAACACCCCATAGGTGACTGGAATTTGGTACACAGAAAGCCCATGGGGCCTGATTCTGAGTTGTATCTGTGTCTTATGCTAATGCCACAGGCGATTACTTTAAAACTGAGATACCCATTTGCAGAGCCTTGCATCTGTGATTATCCCTCCCTTAGCAGTTTCTCCATCTGAACATGGCGTCCTGTGTGAGCGGCTTTGCTGCTACCAGTGACATGTCGACAGCTCACCCGCGTCTGCCTGACCCCCCTTGTTACCTTCCTGGACCGCCCATTGAAAATCAAAATTGACTGAACCCAAATTCATTCTACATGAGCAGTGCTTAGAACATCAGCCAACTATGTGAACATCGGCATTGCATGTATTTAGCATGTTACTCAGAATCAGGCCCATGATGTGCAGAAAAATATGGACCCATCATTGGGTTTCCATTATGCAGCCCCCATTACTGCTCTCACGGAACGCTAGATCCAACTGTGCCTGCATTCTCACATCTGCTGCTGCTTGTTTTCCTAACTTTCTATACACCATTGTGATTTGCAAGCATATTACCCACTGAATTTACTATATATATATATATATATTTGTGCATGTATATATATAGATAGATAGTGTGAGTATATATATATATATATATATATATATATATATAAAATCTATTGAACAGGCCTAATTGAAAAATATTTTACTGTTTAAAATACAATTCTTCTAACATTTCATACAGTTGTTCATGACTTTGTACATGACCATTTGGTTTATTAATTTTCCCAGTTTCATCTATTTATAGTCTTTAAATATATCAGTCTACAACAAATATATTTTATTATATTGATGGTACAATTGCACCGTTTAGGTCATCATACAAACAGTACAACGAGATACAGTATGCTGACTATATGAAGCTTTTTCCAGAGGAAATTCATAGTAGTCCCTATATTATTGAAAATGTACCAATACTGACTTCCTCCATTAATTCTTTATCTTTATCTATCTTTTTGAGAAAAACTGCTTACATGAATGCACAGGTTATAGTTATGAGTTTGCATTGGCTATTCTCTTTGCATGAGTGTGTACATGAACAAGACTTCTATTCAGTTGCTTACAGAAGAGAATAAAATTTGCTTTCAGTACCCAGAATCAATGATACACTGCCAGGAACATGTCATTGCTATCTGCACTGGTTAAGGTCCAGAACTAGGGTTAGCGTTAGCTAACCATTGCTCTTGTCTTATCTAAAGCAATGATGGAGGAACATATTGAAAATAGAATACTATTCTTGCCAGAATAATAGAAGAAAACATAATATATAGATTGCTATTTCTCATATTTAAAATAAATTTTTACTACGCCACGAAAATCATATATATATATATATACATATATATATATATATATATATATATATATACTGGATTGCAGACACTTGAAATCACTTAAAAAGATCAACTTGTTGGTAGCCCATACAAATTGAGGCCTTTTGTGACCCTAAAAGACAGCCTTTTACCATAAAATTGTAATGAGCACATAATATACCATTCATATACCATTCATCTAATAAAAAGGAATGTGTTACACATTACCATAAAGCAACTATTAAGGGCACCAGAAGAATAATGATATGCATAGAATATAAAGGCGTTAATGTGGTTCCAGGAACATAAAGCAGTTCTGTTTATTAGCATATTAGCATATGACATGACAGAGCTTTCTTCTTTAGGTTGATTCTGCCTATGCAAATGAATGGAACTTCTATGATAATGAGCTCAGCTAACATATTCTATATGATGTTTAGGCCGAAACTACTGTACAGCAAGACTGAAACCTGGAATCAGACACACACACTTTTGTATTCCTGGTGCCAGGTTGTCTCAAACATATTAAAAAAACTTTTGTCTTTAAAAAAACAGTGTTTTGTATTGAACTCCCTAAAATCTTCAGAAACAGACGAGTTAATACCCCTCTAAAAGAGCCACACCAAAGAGTTTAATAGGTTCATGCATGTTTTTAAGAGACTTAATGGATTATCCTCTCTTTATTTTATTAGGATTTGTTTTATTGCTGGAATTCAAATAAATTTCCAGTTTAGTACGTACAGCTCCATATAAAAATTCTTTGAAACTCAGGTCATTCATTGAGCAATCCCTGTTATCACACACACATCTCAGCCACAGGCCTCTCCTGCTCTTTAGGCACCCCCATAATACACACAACCGATATTTCTACGATTCTCTGATTTTTAATAACAACGCACACAAAACTCTATGGTGTAAACTGTTGCTTAATCATATAAACAATGTTATGCACTTGAACCAGTAACAGAAACACAAACTGCTCATATCACTTCAGTGCTAGATGATTTGATATTATTAACCTATGTAATAATCAAATTGTGCCAATGCCACATACAGGTTATTTTTTTTTTTTAAGTAATTTGTCTGAACAAAAATACTAGTGTTTATAATCACACAAGCATGGTTATAAAGGAAAAACACCATAGCAATATTTATGTATCCCATCTCACAGTTGTTAAATTAGATTTTTTTTTTAATTAATGTTTAATGTCTCTTACAGGTGTAATAAATATGCACTGTTTCAATAGAAAAGTAGATATTTGTAGTACTAAAATTAATATATTATGCTTACAAATAGTCATCAATAGCTACTTTTAACCTTGAGTAAACAATAGAATAAAATTATATATTAAGTGGCATTTTGATTTGCCAAATAAAACAAGAGAAATAAAGTTCTATTTGATGAATACTCTCTCTTTGGTACTGTACATGTACAGTTGATCTGTTTGTACAACTGTGTCAGCTGAACAATAGAACGACAACAGCACAATCAAACAACAGTATGAAACAACTAGTGCCTAGGGATGTATTAAACTTATATTTGTAACCTTTTAAGAGCATATCTAAAACAATACCGATCACAATATATGCACCTAGGTTGTAGAACTGTACTATAATAAATAACGCACCAGCTGTATTAATATTACATAGGAATTACTTACTCAAGTTCATTGGACATTTTCTCCCAAGCTTCAGTGGCGATGATACACGTTCTTCAGACTCTTACTCTTCTAATTGTTGTTAAGCACAGACATTCCCTGTAGAGTGAGGTGTTAGATTTATGCGTGAGGATTTGTGTACAGGTATTTTTGCTGACAGGTGGGCTCTTGTGTGGCTCTGAATCTGATTGGCTGATGAAACAGGTGCCTTAAGACAGGCACACCTCAGCAGGTGCAGTACTTAACTCTCCGTAAGCCAGAGTAGACATATGAATGAACCATAACTATGCAAACACCTCCCCCAAGACAGGCAGAGGAAAAAAAAATGTCTTAAAGAAACTCAGACTTCAGGCGAAACTTAACCAAAACTGCAAACATGTCTTTACCTGCTGAAGACTTGTGGTTGTATGATAAAAAAGATTTAGCAATAGCTTAATTCTGCCACTCTACATGTCAGATCTATGAATGCGCTTTATAACATAACATGCCCAGATACTCAGTGTAACGCTGTTTCCTGATTCTGACATTTAGTTTCAAAGAAGGAATTTGTGCTTTAATTTAATTACCGCACCGCACACCCTGCACCCATAGTTTTAATACCAACCACATTGGCGCTATCAGCGCTTTAAAAATCGCCTGGAAAATGGGCGCCAATTAAATTTTCCTGGCTTTTTGCGCATGCGCAGTAGACTCTGGGCACTAGTCTGATGAAGCGCTGCGCTCAGTACGCTGACGGCCGCCAGAGAGAGAGCAGGGGGCCCCAAACAGAGACTCACAAGGGCCCCCTCCTCTTTTAATACGCCCTTGGTCAATGTGGATTTATTCTTCATAATTTCGTGTGGTTTATTTACATTTTTATCATTACTTTTCATTTATATTTTTAAACCACCAAACTGTAACATTTTCACCAGTATGTACATAAGATAATTATCCATTATTGTAAGTTACTGGGGCATCATGTCGTTACTAAACCAAATAGGTTTAGTAATGACATAAAGTGACATTTGTTTTGTTAGATTATTATTTTATATGTTATTCTTTGATCTTTATACCAGAGGTATCATAGTGTTTTTTAATACTGAATATTGAAATGTTGACATTACCACCAACTGATTATAACTAATGGAATTACTGCTCAGTAAGGGGCATTTACTAAAACTCTTTTGTGTAGTCACACACCTACTTTTGCTCAAGTGTGTCTAGTTTTATGGGAAACCCATGGATGTGTGAGCTAAGAAGTGATAGTAACAGAAGTGCTTTTCACACTGCACTACAGAAACAGTTTATTGTTATAGGACAGGACTATTTAATGGAAATAAGCCCTACTGGGGTCCTGGAGATCCGATACTGTCGCT
Organism: Taudactylus pleione; assembly: GCA_031769625.1. Taxonomy (NCBI): domain Eukaryota; kingdom Metazoa; phylum Chordata; class Amphibia; order Anura; family Myobatrachidae; genus Taudactylus; species Taudactylus pleione. The sequence goes on along the minus strand of JAUIMM010000007.1, from coordinate 21,567,025 downwards.
GTATGGTTAGCGGGACACACTTTTCACCACAGGGGAAAGCAAACTTCTATAAACACTTCAACTAATGTAATAGAAACTGTCAGCTGCATAAGTGACACTTAATAAAGACAGTCCTGATGTCCCTTCACGTTCATTATTAATTTAGGGCATAAATGAGGCTAAAATAAGCAGAATTGTAAAATAAAAAAATTAATGTTAAGAAGAATAAGATTGTCCTCACAGTACTATAAGTAGGTTGGAATTTAATCTGGCCTTGTTACTGTTCCCTGCATGTCCATTCTCAAATTTAATTTTTTTTATTTGATCTAGATCTGATTACAAACTTTGTTGTTGTTAATGCTTAATTATGTAATTCATTTAAATAGATTTAAAAAAAATTGGTCATTAGGTCTTTGTAAAAAAAATATGTCATACTTTTAAGTGTACAGTACTTGCATGACTCACACATGACACAACAAAAATAGACACTAAGGGGGAGAGGCATCAAGCCTTGGAGAGAGATAAAGTACCAACCAATCAACTTCTAACTGTCATTTTACATCTCCCCCCATGCCTGGCAATTATATATATATATTTTGAGAGAAACAACCTGTGCTCAAAATAATCGATTCTAGAACACTTTAACACAAGTGAGTTAAATACAACTAGTCTACAGCCAAATTTTGGCTGCAGAAAACTCATATATTATATTATGTGTTCTTAAAAAATAACCAATATGCAATTATTACACATTGTAAAATTATGATAAACGTAGCAGTTTCGAATGTGGGTCCTGGTAGTTATATATGTTATGATAAATGGTATGCAGTTTGAGTCTCCGATGTCCAAAATGCTTGGGCCAGGGGTATTTTGGATAACGGAATATTCCGTATTTTGGAATATTTGCATATCATAATGAAATATCTTGGGAATGGGACCCAAATATACACACAGAATGCATTTATGTATTATATACACCTTATACACACAGCCTGCAGATAATTTTATACAATATTTTCAATAATTTTGTGGCTCAAACAAAGTTTGTGTACATACATAAAATTCAGTTATGTTTCATATACAGATTATACACACAGCCTGAAGGTAAAGTTATACAATATTTTTAATAATTTGAGCCTTAGACAAAGTTTGTGTACATTGAACCATCAAATATCAAAGTTTTCTTTATCTCAGTCAAGCCAAAAAAATTCTGTATTTCGGAATATTTGGATATGGGAGACTCAACCTGTACTATCATTGCAATACTGTTGGAATGGATATGGTTTTTTGTCTACTTTTGTGCTGTGTTCAGAATGTCCTAGGCTTTTATTGCTAAATATTATTACCTTTTTAAAGGACCAAGTCATAGAGATGCACAAACTGGTTAGATGAATCAGTTAAAAAATGAAAACATTTGTTGCAATTTCATAATTATTAGAATGCGTTAATAACTTCAGTAAGTCTAACGCAGAATGAGTTAATAAATTCAGTAAGTCTAACGCAGATTGAGTTAATAACTTAAGTACAGTAAGTCTAACGGTTTGAAAATGTTTGTCAGTTTGGTAATTTCAAGAATGTTCAACAACATTTAAGCTGGTGCGCACAGGTACAAGTTAAATTTGATAAATTTTGAATTTTTTTTATTGCTAACCTCGAACATGAACAGTGAATCTCAATTGTTGAATTGTGAACACATGATGTGTGTTTGCAGTTCAATTTAACAACTTTAAAAATTATAGGAAAGTATTAATTAAAAATAATTTTCATTGTGTTTTGTTTAAAAATTAAACAAAATTACAACACTAATTTAACACCAATGCTGAAGATGAACTTTGAATGGTGATCTGCGAACATGATCAAACTCAAAGGCCAACTGGTTTGAAATGTTTAACCATCCCCGATACCATCTGTGGCTAGTAAAAGTCACTTTCTCATTTTGGGGTCTATTTACTAAGCAGTGTTAGGAGACAGAGTGAAAAGTGATAAGGTGCCAGCCAATCAGCTCCTAACTGCCATCTCACAGGCTGTGTTTGAAAAATGACAGTTGGGAGATAATTGGAGGCACCTTATCACTTTTTACTCTCTCTCCTAACACTGCTTAGTAAATAGACCCCATAGGGCCTGATTCAGAATTGCAAGTAAAGTTGCCTCTTCCCATTTTGCAGATTTCCTCCTGTATTCAGAACCGGCTGCATCTATGTGAGCGCACCATCCACATCCATCCACTGCTGAAAGCAACTATCAGCCTGCATTTCCACCTGCTCTATTCTTTTTGCAAGAGATCCTTCTGAATTTGGACTGATCTCGGCTTACGGTCACCTCTGATTAACCTACAATTCTGTCTCCATGCCATTGACAATCTTAATCTTACATGCAAATGCCTAGTTGCCAGTTACACCCACTCAGCAATAAGAGGAGATATGACTGAGGTCTGTACGACTCTGAAACGCCCGTAATTTCTCTAAATTGGGTATGCACGCCCTGATGCATGCGCAGTGTATTAGCAGAGTGTAGGGTGACAGCAGGGCCGTCTCTTCCATTGGGCTTGTTGGGCAGATGCCCAAGGGCCCAAAGCTTCAAGGGGCCCACCAACCCGGGCCCTGCAGCCACAGCCAGTTGGTATATTTTTGATATCTCTAAAAGTACTGCATTCCGATTGCAACCCCCCCTTCCCGTGGTTGACGAGTACTCACCCCAGTCACACCGCTTCACTACATCCACTGGACCAGTCAGACAGCGTCTCTAGAGATGACTTCTGACTGGTTGAGGCGTGAGCCGCAGCAGCTCCGCCCAGGTCAGGCAGTTTGGGCGTTGCCTTGAGATCTGTTGCTGGCTCCTGCTGCATGTGCCACTCAGCCGCTGCCGCATAGTGTGGTGTCCCGGACTGGAGGATCCGTCGTCCCGCCTGGTCTCTGCCTCCTCAGGAGACTCCACTGCCAGCCACTGGCCCGGCGACTCCCGACCCTGCCACAGGCGCACGCACCCACTGCACCGCAAAGGTAAGGGCTGAGCTCAGCTGCACAGCTTGAATCAAATCACTGTGCAATCCTATAATTATAGTAACATGACAAAATCTCAGTATGACGGGGCTTATTGCTGCAATAATACCATGTCATACTATGATATGGTATAATACCATATCATAGTATGATATGGTATTATTGCAGCAATGACCCCCTCATCATAATGAGATTTTGTCATGTTATAATTTTAGGATTGCGCAGTTATATGATATTATTGCAGCTATAAGCCCCATGAATGGGTGGGTAGGAGCCCTGGTGCATTGCTTTGCCCTGGGCCCACATTGCTGTTAAGACAGCCCTGGGTGACAGTAGATAGAATAGCAGAATGTACTGTCACAAATATGCATAGCAGATTGTGCTTGGTACAGTAGTCCTCCACATATGGAGTTAACCCCATGCACACTTGTATTGGCCAATATGCTGATGGTATAGTTTGTATAACACAGGTGTTGGTGGAGGTTAGTATACACATGGCATGCTTAATCAGTGCTTAGATGTATTATAATCAGGCAGAAGAGCAAGCAACATAAGACATAGGGATATCACAGGTGTAACAGCAGTAGGCAATCTGTGAGGAATATAACTGGAATATAGGGTAATGCTGGATGTTGTAGTGTAACTGGAGTAAGCTAGGTGAATGCACTGACTGATGATAGCCCCAAAGTCCCCTTGTGTATCGCTGGTGGTATAGGATGGTATATATTCTGGAGTGCCATAGAGTAAAGATGTGCATGCACAGTAGCGCCATGCTTACCTACTTTTGAAAAAGCGTTTCAGGGAGATTGTGAAGGCAACACCTATAAGCGCGGCAGTAAAGTGTAAAACACTGACTAACATCCAAATGTAAATAAGCCCCAAAGCAGTTAGTAATATCTATTTTTTTATGAAAACACAGTGATATATTACAGAAAATACAAGTAGCCATAGGGATCATTGTGCCTTATAACCAATACAGGGAAATGATACTAATGATCCCATTTGAATGTAAATATCTCTGTTTATTTTTATATATAACATATTCATAATGGGGGTAAGGTAGAATCAGGGAGATTGCTAGGTTCTTCAGGGAGTCAGGGAGATTACTACTGTTCCAGGAAGTCTACCTGACAATGAGGGAGAATTAGCAAGTATGAGTAGCGCATGTCAGAGATCAGACTCCTCTGCCAAAAATTGTTGTTTAAGGGAGGCAGCGCTCCTGCTGTATCCTGTAGGTGGAGTTGAGCCAGCAGTCACTAGGACCCGGCGTAGCTCCAGCTACAGGATGCTGAAGGGAGGCAGCGCTCCTGCTGTATCCTGTAGGTGGAGTTGAGCCAGCAGTCACTAGGACCCGGCGCAGCTCCAGCTACAGGATGCTGAAGGGAGGCAGCGCTCCTGCTGTATCCTGTAGGTGGAGTTGAGCCAGCAGTCACTAGGACCCGGCGTAGCTCCAGCTACAGGATGCTGAAGGGAGGCAGCGCTCCTGCTGTATCCTGTAGGTGGAGTTGAGCCAGCAGTCACTAGGACCCGGCGTAGCTCCAGCTACAGGATGCTGAAGGGAGGCAGCGCCGATGTGCACTCCTTTCAGCACATTGCATGCAGAGAAGCATGCCACTCTGAGTCAGGCCTATTGTCTGTATACAGATGAGTCTACACTGCTACAAAAACTTTCCAGTCATTTTATTTATCTTTAAATAGATGTTGTTTTGAGCATTTTAAACAACAATTTTTGCCAATTCTATTTCTCATATACGTAATCCCATCCGAGCCGATTTGCTGCGATTCAGTTAGAAGTTATTTTGGTACCCCAGAACTATACAAAAGCTGAAGAATATGTGCAATGCCACATTGTTTCACTCAACCTTGTGTATAGTATACAGCAGGGGCGTATCTACCCATTGGCCAGGACGGCACTCGCCAGGGGCGTCGGCCAAAGGGGGGTGCCGACCGGCAGTGCCACCAGCAGCCAAGGAGTGGAATCAGGCCGGGACTACCAGGGCTGGAACCTGCGACGGTGCAGCCGGTGCCTTGCATCGGGGCCCGTTGTGGTGCAGGGGCCCATAGCTACCGTTGCACCCACCGCTAGTCTCCCTGGCCCCACAAGTGTAGGGCAGACCGCAGTGAGAGCGGTCTGCCCTACACAGTAACAAACACACAGCCACCAGGGGGTTTCCGGCACATCCCGCAGTAGCTGATGGGAGAGACGCCATGACGTCTCTCCCAAGGTACAAGATTGACAATCATTGGGGCGGTGTTTGCGGTGGTGGGGATGACACATGCAGTGTGTGGCCACACAGTTACTGGACAGGACAGTGTCAAACCCAGTAGGACATTCACTTCAGTTCTCCCAATTCTAATTGGTTAATGACCCAAACACTAGTAACTAGGCACACAATCAATACGTATACAAACTCCACACAATATATTGCAGCTCCTAATAAAGGTTAATCTGTATAGCCTCAGTAGATTAGGAAGGGGGATGTTGTTAAAGATACTACAGTATAAGACATCAATAGTAATGCAACATTTGTAACTATATGGTACCATACCACACTTGTCCATGATGAAAATAGACAAATAAATGTATGAAAAAAAATTCTGTGTTTTTTAATAAAATAACAGTAATTTGAACATAAACAATGCACAATGATCAATAAAAGTATTGCCGACATAAAGTACGTGAATGTCATTCAATAAATCCAATGAATCAAACAGGAGTAGTCCAAGTAGAGATAAGACACTTGCAGTTGGTGAGCGGCTTTCCACATATAATAAAGATAAATCCTTAGTATGTCAAAATGTTGAATGAAGTGTTTAATATAAATGCAAAGACAGTCTTGACAAGAATATTACCGTAAAAACCAATTACGCAATATGATCTGCATGTAGAGATGATAGCACTAAAGGACTTGATCACACAGGCTGGATATATATGATGTGTGTGCAGTTAATGATAACAGGCAGCGCAGCACCAGTACATGTACTTTCTGTTTGATGCAACAGAGAGAGGCAGGGTCTATGAGTCAGCCAGCAGATGGGTTATTTTGGGCAGGATGAGTTTCTGTAGGACACACAAGCACAGGCATGCTGTGTAATCTGCATCCTTCCTAACTATTCACCCCGCCAGTTCTCACTGGTCTCTTTTCCTCTGATTAGCTTTTTCTATTTTTCGTTCAGGGGCATTTGTATATACACACTTTTGTGTGATGTTTATACATGTTTACAGATATACACATGCTGACTTATGTATACACAGACCCCCAGATACAGTGACGCTGACATCTACATTAATACATCAATATGTTTCACACACAATGATTGAGATCTTGCCACAGTTTTTTTATCATTGGGACTAAGGTTAGGATTCTTCTGATTGTTATCTACCGTATTTTCTTATTAGTGTTGCTCTTGCAGAATGATTTAGATCATAACCCTGCTGTACAATAAACTCCCTCTTCAGTTCTTGTTCAGTAATTGTCTACAATGCGCACAATTAATTTTTTCATTGACCCTGACCTGACAGTCCCTGCCACTGAAAAACATTCACATAAGCTGTTAAAAACCACAATACATAACATGGGGCTTGGCTGACGTTTTGTGTTTGCACCATACATACCGTAGCCAAAAGGCTTCACTATACCACAAGACTTTCTGCCATAGCTATGCAGCATGTGCTGGACAGCATCTTGCAAACTGTTGGAGGACCAGGATTTCTTTTTTTTCAGTGTTGGCTTCTTCCTGGTGTCAGTCCCATAACACCCTATTTGCTGACCCATGTACATATATATCTTCCATTACAAGCACAGACTTTTGCTACAGATTCATTCTTCTTCCACATCTGTGCAGTCGACTGCACTGTGATCTGATGGATTAAAACATGGGCAAAAAATACTCTGAAATATATATTTTTGTATACAGAGAGGATCCAGCAGGGGTTGGTACTCATGAAAGATAAAGTGTTCAGTAGGTTGTGTGTATGGGACACTACAGAAAATGTGATCAACAGTACAGGGCACATGGCCAGTACAATACTTTGATACAAACTACCATAGCTAGGCCTCATTGCCGTGAAATATCAACTGTTAAATATAAGTACTATATGTGGACTGCTTGGCATAAAGCTACTGGATTCAGAGCCCAAGGCTAGCACAACTATACTTCTTACCTACAATGCACGATTATGGAATATGGATACACAAGACGAAGGAGGTCAGAGGAAATTCATACAAAACAAAGGGTGGGATGTACTATTAATCGCCTTTTGTTTGCGATACAAACGCAATGTTTGTTTAAATTACCGGCTTGCTCTTCGCCGGTATTAAGTATGAACAAAGAAATCTCTTGCTACTATTCCATTGCGGTCACTCACAGTGACTGCGATGTTCAGCGGCTCCATTCTACTCCTATCTGCGCATGCATGCTCACTGGATTTATGTCAAGCGCAGTTTTCTGGATGCAGAGTCTTCAGTGTCCATAGATACAGCTAGATAGATAGATAAATAAATAGAGATAGATAGAGATAGATAAATAAATAGATAGCGATGGATAGATAGAAATATATAGATATACATGAGATATATCAGCTGCACCTTGGAGGGGGATCCCGTTATTGGGACCCAAAAGTAAAATGTTTAAAGGGAAGAGGGTACATTCAAGGGTGCTAAAACACCACCATTGGTACAACAATCTTAGTACCATTCAATATGTATAAAAACTCCACAGTTTGTGAAGATGATCACCCAACAAATGGCCAATGCCAAAATGAAATCAAATAATGATTTATTTTATAAAATTCACAGATCATAAAATACAGCTTATATAAAATATAATATTGTTGTGATGCCACTAATAGGAAGATGCCGTATATCTTATTTCCGGCTTTTCCAGAAGACATTTTGAATAGTGGTAATCACGTTGAATATAAAACCCTTCACATTTCATCTGCACAGGACTTCTTCAGGGGTAATCTTAAAGGGTGATACATCAATGGATATAAATCAGTACATTGAATTTGACCAATGTTTAAATGGAATGGGTATAATATACCCGCGGCTCAATAGCCGCCGGTTCATATACCAACACCGGAAGCCCGGACTGTGAAGAACCCGACAGGAGAGGTAAGTACCCTAACCCTCCCCTAGTGGTGCTTTAGCCTAACCTCCCTGGGGGTGCCCTACCCTAACCTCCCCAAAGGGGTGCCTAATCCTAACCCCCCCTGCCCACATCCTAAACCTAAGTCTCCCGGGGGGTGCCTTACCCTAACCTCCCGCCAGTGACGCCTAACCCTTCCTGGGGGTTGCCTAACCCTAAATTCCCACCAGGAGTGCCTAATCCTAACCCCTACCATCCCCAGGTATCTAGCATACACACAGGTGTCTGGATGTTTGGGATTCCGTTGTTCAGGATGCCGACGCTGGTATCCTGATCCCATTCAGTATAGCGGCGCCAGCATTATGCCGGCAGTTGGGATTCCAGCGTTGGTATATCAGCGGCCGGAATCCCATCTGCCGGTATTTTAACTACATCTCTGATTAAATACATAAGTAACATATAGGGTTCTATTTACTATGCAGTGTTAGGAGACAGAGTGAAAAGTGATAAGGTGCCAGCCAATCAGCTCCCAACTGTCATCTCACAGGCTGTGTTTGAAAATGACAGCTGATTGGCTGGCACCTTATCACTGTTCACTCTGTCTCCTAACACTGCTTAGTAAATAGACCCCATAGTGATAAAGCAGTAACAGAAGGAAGGTACAATATAATATGTTAGTGGTAATGGTGACCGAAATTGGTGAGTATAACAGTCTGGAGTAAAACAATAGATGGTTGTTCCAAAACTGAAGCATACATACCAATGACAATTTTCATGTAGTGTGAACTTGCACCCGGGATTCAAAAGAGAGTTAAATCCTTTGTATAGGATCAAACCTGTTGGAACCAAGTCATATAGAAAAAATAATAAAAAAAAATATATATATATATATATATATATATATATATATATATATATATATATAGCATAGGGAATTCAAATAAATGTAATATAGAGCTTAGTCCAAAGAGGATCAGATAAGGGTTCACAATCCCGATATTGTTAGCTTAAATGAAGCATACTGTACATACCTGATTTGGATAAAATGTCAGGTGTGATAAGAACTTGCAAATAGAGATGCCATACACATTAAAAACGGCTTGATCTCTTGTATAAGATTAAAGGGCCTATTCAGCATCACTTAATTTTTACAAATGTGCATTTTCACCTGCTTTTGTGAAAATTAAGTTATCGGGCCATTCATCAAAAAGGTAAAGCAGGAGATATCACAGGTGTCTCCTGCTTACCTTCCTCTTGCGGAATGGCCCGCTGTCCCCATACACATACATGCACTAGCTCCTGCTCCGGCAATGTATTAGAGGGGGTGCAGATGTGGCCTAAGTACATTAAGTGCACATCAACACAAAATGAATCCGGTATGGCCCCCTAAAAGTTGTAAATGCACCTGTTTGCAGACACATGACTTGTGGGTACTCAAACCATAGTGCAAGTTGTACAGCTGCTGCTGGCTACAGGTTGATTCGCTGAACGCATCTAAAGGCCGGCACATACTAGACGATGTCTATTGCGTACACACTTGCTGATGCCGGGAAGGATGGTGCAACAGCGGGGGACATGCTGCATGGCCTCTGCTGACGATATCGCCTTTTAGACCTGCATACAGCTTGGACGGGCTATGTCGCTGAAGACGCGCGGGAGCGTGCATCGTCAGCAACAAAGCGGGTACACACCGCCCGATGTGGACGATGACACACTGCCACACTGTGTACCCGGCATAACACATTGCCAATTATGCATATATAGTATAACTGCTGCGGCTGCTATGTAATAGCAGGATTACAGGGGAGGGCTGCTGACATATTTATTAGTTTGGACTTTAGAAAAAGTTGACGTTTTATATTTGCATCTTGTTTGTTTTGCATTTAAAAGGCTCCAATCATATTTCACGCTTGCGCTTAGACGAAACTTGCATCCATCTCTTAATAAATTCCTTAATTTTCTCAACTATACATTACTTTTGTATACAAATGTATTTCTGCATCCAAATGTATTTCAGTATGCATGTTGACTTGATTTCAGCAAGCAATAAAACTAAAATATGCATTTAATCATTATTATGAATTTGAATGAAAGTTTGACTAATTTCTTGGATTCCACCATGTCATCCAAAGTTTCCTGTAACCTTCCAGCCTGTGCAAGCATTGTACAAAACAGAAACCCCACAAATACTGCATGCACTGATACATGAAGGCCACAAGTTACATTTATATATTAACATATGTATAGTCGTACAGATTAGCTATAGATGTCCTATCTTATTCACAAAATATAGAAATACTGTAATGATGATAGTGACCAGACTGCAATATTGTGTAACTGTTTGCCATCTAAAATGTAACTTTACCTCTTCATGTAGCCACTGAGAGCCATTATTACAGTAATTACATACTCTGGACAGGGCTATTGTGACATGATAATGGCTGAGTTTTGGTAACTAGCAGCCTCGGGTGTAGCTGAGGGAGGTCAAATGACTGTTTGAAGATCCACTGTCTATCAACAATCTATGGCTACTGTCATTAAACACTAATTCCAGCTAATGACCTTTCGCAAATCAGTCTATAAATAAAATCACTTGCTAAAGTAAGTGCACCATATACTCTTATAGGGGCCTATTTATCAAATAATATTTGCGGGATATTCCCCTAAAGCAGTCATTTTCGGGGGATACCTGCAAATATTAAGTATCCCCTGAATGTACCATGGAGGGACCTCGGCAGGTATCTCCCACATCTGCTGCAGTCCCATTTCCCGCAGTAGCCGCAGCCCCCGTAGATTTGCCAAGCCGGAGTTTGGCCCTCGATAGGGAATGCCATCTCCAGATGGCATTATCCTATAGTAGCCGGAACCCTCCAAGGCAATGGCCACCACACATGTGCAGGAATCCCAATAGAGGAGACCACTGATGCGGTCACTTCACTCTGAACACATCATAGGGATGGGCTCCATTCAGAACCCCTGTCCCTGCGTTTGTGTATTGATATATTTGGGTGGTATTTAATTTTTAAGTGTCTGTGAATAGCAGCGATAAGAAATTACAAGTATCGTGTCTAAAATCCAATAAATATGCCCCTCAGAATTGTTTTTATAAAGGTTTCAAGTGATCATATGATGCGCAAACTATTACACATTAAAAGACATATCAAGAAGTGTATAAATAACAATTAGGCTAATCTTAGAGCAAGATGTGGCAGGCTATGAATGAATGTTACTTAATTCAATAAAGCTTTGAAAGGTGGCAGTACAATTAATTAAAAGGGCTTTATTCATCATTATTACTTCATTTCTACAAAAGCAAGTGAAAATGAAAATTTTCACCTGCTTTTGTAAAGATTAAGTTATCAGGCCATCAGGTCTTCAGATGGCGTTTGCCCCAGCTCAAGGCTCACACCCCGCTCCTTCCGGGACGGAGTCCCGTGTTGCAAAGAGGGATTCTTTCGGATCTCTACGCCCCTGTCCGGCTCCTTCTGCCAGACACCACGGCTTTTGTGCACCTGCGTGAACTCTGGGTCACACAGGTGCACTGGTTTCACTTCTACGAAAGGAGCCGACTCCCTCGTGCACATGCGTGAGACCCGCTACGACCGGCGCTGTCTCTTTCCAAAGGGGGCGAGCTGTCGATGTTGATTGGCGGGGGGGTGGCAGCCCAAATGGAGGCGTTCCCATGGGAACGCCTGCCGTTTTGGAGAGGCCCCACTGACATCACTAGTGATGTCAGTGGAGAGCTTCCGGCTCTGACAGAGCCAGAAGCTCTCCGGGGCTTACGACAAGTGAGACCCTACCCTAGGGTCTCGTCGTAAGCCCCGATGGTCGCGATGGTCTCTGACCATCGCGACCATCACCCGAGCGGTCGTTAGAGCTGTGTGTGTTAACCCACAGCCTAACGACCGCAACAGAGGTCGTTAGAGCTGTGGGTGTTAACCCACAGCCTAACGACCGCAACAGAGGCGGACGGTCAGGATGCAAGTGGCCGCCCAGTTTCTGAGCGACCGCTTGCATCCTCCGACCGCCTCTGAATGAGGCTCTCAATGCTTTGAAATGAGCAGTGAAAGGCTTCAGAAAAACAGCTGATCTTCGGATCAGCTGTATCTGCGCGTTCTGACCCCGATAATTAACATCATGAATAGAGACCTAAGCATTATATTAATGTATTTCATGTTTTAAGCATTTTACCAAAATACAGATTTCACAACAGTACGCTACAGTATGTCAACATTATTGGTCAGATTGCAAAGTAAAAATGAGCAACGTGCAGTTTACTATGGCTATCTATAAAGCATCCATCAAAACTAATTACATAAAAAAGGAACTTGCTCAGAAGAATGTACAATCTAGACAGTGCATGTCTTTAATAGCTCAGTGCGTATTATTCTATTTCCATTTTATTTATTTGAAATACATAGCTTTGAGATTCCTGGCATCAGCCTTTATTACCTTATATCACAGTAAATAGTAATAGTAATCCACTCTGAGCTCAACTTTTAAGTACATGTTGTTGAGTTTTTCCGTGACCCAAATGTGGATTATTTTACAAGCACAGCAGCTAATGATAGATAAGAACGTAGTCTGCCTCCCTGCACTTATGGCAATTGATGTAGCTCTGAAGTGTTGGTGTCACAGAGACAATATGTATATGGGAAGTGGGAACTATTTTCGTTGGTGTCTGTAAGCAGCGCAGTACAGCAAGCTCCTACCTACACATTGCTCTAATACAGAGAAAACATTTTACACTGACATATATTTAAGATCATAAACAGAATAAAGATGAGTATCTATGGGTCATCTACTGGTCACAGGATAAATACGTGCCATAGGAATACAGGTTGTTTTATCATAGGCTGCCCATCTCTGTAATTATTACTACTATCATGTCCTCTTGTGTAAAGTGGTATCAGGTGTGGGAAATCAGTGCGGTTTATAGCAAAGATAATGATCTCTAACAAACTTTAGTGGTATTCCCAAGGGTTAAACATTTTATATTCTATTACACTGTACAGTTTACTGTTCAATGTGGCCCCCTCCCGTTCCCACCCTTCCCTCCGTCTCTTTTATTTTCCCACCCTTATGCATACACGCCCCTCCATGGCTATTCCTTTCATTTTCCCTCTCATACTGTAACTATCCCTCCAACGCTTTGTACCGCCCCCTCACGTCTCCCTGGCTGGCTGCCCTGCCATTATCCCACTGTACATCTCACATACCTGCTTGGCAGGTACATTGCCTTCTGCTTAGCAGTTTTATCTGGTGAAATGAAAATATATTACTGAGCCTAACTAGTGGCTACAAGCAGAGCAGATGTTAGGTACCAAGTGAGTGATATAAATAGCTGAGTTTTGGTACACACTTGTGGCGCGTTGCCTGATGCTCTGTTTACCAGAGGTGAATGCATTGCCAACAGACTTCAGATTGATGAGCAATAGATCACAATGAGAACTGCAGATGAGTGCATACCCAAAGGCATTTATTTGTTTCTGCTTTTGCAGGAAGTATAATAGAACTTGTTTGCAGCCTCTGAGAATCACATCGACTACAATCATGTATACATTTAAAAGTTACTATTAACATGCGCAAAGCTTGGACCCTCTGTGATAATGCCTTATATATGTACAGTACACTATGCGCTAGATGGACAAATAGAAATGTTTATTTATAAACAAAAACTAGCTGTGTAGCCTGAAATATTGTGGTTATTACATGACCTCTACTATGTGCTGTACAAAACACAGCACTAATGAGACTATTAAAAACTTAGTATTAAAAGTTGAACATTATTTAGTGTTCAGAAAATATATACTTGCTAAAATCACACATATATCACATATTTTTCCTTTACATTTATTATAATTAGACCATATGACTATGCTAACAAAACAAAATTAATGATTTCACTACAAAATCCTTATTTGTCATAGCTTAAAAAAAAAAAAGATGAAGACTTTAATCAGAGTAACCCTAGTTCCTTATAGTTTATCTGTATTCGATCACTGTGCACCGTTTACATTGTTTACTGTGTTAATGTTATAATCCACAACAATGCCGCCTCTCATTGGGACAGCTTGGGAACAGTACTAGCTGGAAAGTTCTCACCCATGGAGACTACAAGATCTCCCATCACATCAACACAAACATACACTTTCCCTATTGTCATTGAAATTGATAGATTACAACTGCTAACTGTGCTAACCTATCTGTCTGCTATGGCTTTGAAGGGAATTGGCCCTTAAGCATATGTGATAAGTACAAGTGACACTGTGATCCAGACTGTAGGCTGAAGATGTCTCTAAAGTTTAATGACCTTCATATGCCCAGTCATGATGAGAAGATATATAACATTATTCACATATGTTACAGTTAGAAATAGGCGGGATATGACATAGAAAGATAGAGAACAGAGAAAGCTAATTGAAGTACATATGAAATCACTTGTTGGTTATGTTATACTTTATGAATGAATCAGAAATTACAGAGAATTGTATTAGATAGAACTGAAAAAAACAGATGTTTGTCTAAATGAAAAAAAATATATAAAAATTGTATTACAGAGCTTTTTTTTGCTGATTCTATTGTACATAGCATAAAGGAACTCATTTCTAAACTGACAATGTCACAATACTGTACATACAGGCTGGCGGATGGATCTGGAAATTGCTAGAGTTTTCTGCCTGTAACAAAACAGGTTGAAGACATTAAAAGTTGGTTGAAATTAAGAGACAGACAAGAAACCATAATATTATAAATAGAGGCTGCAATATATTTTTTGCAAAGTAGTTTCATTTTTTATTTTGTTTATTAGTATTTCTATCTATCTATCTATCTATCTATCTATCTATCTATCTATCTATCTATCTATCTATCTATCTATGGACACTGAGGCTTCCAGTGCTGGGACCAGAGAAAGACTCACAGTGCTGGCCAAGAATGAAGAGTTTATAATTGCCATTGGCTATCCAGGTGATGGCCAGTGTAAGTCAAGAAGCCACCAGAGTCAAACCAACGGAGGTAGTCAAGAGCGGATCTGGCGCTTGACAAGTTTACGAGCGGCACTTACAAATGCAAGGAAGGGCTGGTGCATGGGGTTCCCATATGTGCCCACCATGGTAAAAGTACAAAACCATAACCTGTGCAGTGGAAGCATGGTACCACATGTTAAAGCCAACCCCATGCATGTGTGTTTGAGTTAGTGTGTGCCCGATGCCTCTAGGGAATTAAGTGCAGTGCCTTCTCTACGTGTCGCCCAGCATTAGGTTTCCATAATCAACCCCCCATGAAAAGAAGGCTAGTGGTGTTGGTTGAGTTGTTAGGTGGGCAATACTGACAACTGTTGCCTCAGCTTGCTAGTGAGAGTCTGAGGCACTTGCACAGCGAATAATGATAAACCAACCCACCTATTGATTTGTCAGACACTTCCCTGTTGTCTGTGTCTTAACATCTTGTATTTGCCCGGTTCTCACAGCTTTCTCCTTACAGAGAGTTGCCCAGCCTGCGTTCCAGGATTGTCTGCAATATCTCAGTGGCCTGGCAGTGAGAGAGTGTGGAGCCAAGTATGTACCCAGCTACACCTGCACCCAGGCATCTCCACATATCTCACTTATACATAAATTATGTCACTGCATGAAACCTTTAGTGCAAAAAAACAAACAAAGATGGTGCACTTATAAATAAATGCTGGCAAGGGATAATTACTAACAGCTGACAACCTAGCTGACTAGGTTGTCAGACTGACTCACAAAAAATGGACAATAAAATAGTGTAAGTGTCTGCACCTGAATTACCACTGAACAAAATAAAACTAATATCCCAAAAGACGGAAAGCACCAGCCAGTGGTGGCGAACCCTGGCACTCCAGCTGCTGTGGGACTACATATCCCAGCATGCCCTGCTACCTAATAGCAAAACTCTGGCAGTGTATGCTGGGATATGTAGTCCCAAAGCAGCTGGAGTGCCAGGGTTCGCCACCACTCCACTAGGCTATCATTGCTCACTATCGGGAGGATCTCTCCACACTCTTGCCCTTACAAGGAACTGGGATGTACTGGGATGTACTAAGCCTTGGAGAGTGATAAGGTGGAGAGAGATAAAGTACCAACCACTCAGCTCCTAACTGTCATTTTTCAAACACAGCCTGTAACATGACAGTTAGGAGCTGATTTGCTGGTTCTTTAACTCCGTTCTCTTTATCTCTCTCCAAGGCATAGCACGTCTACCCCTGGGTGTTTTCTGCCTTTTGATAAAACCCTGGTAATGGGGAGAAATGCATTAAGAAAACCGTTGAAGTTACTGCATATTGAAGACTGCTGTATTGGATGCTTGTTATCTGCATAACACCTTTTCTATCATTGCTCAACATCGGGGGTTTTCCACAATCATGCCCTTACTAGGACTCAAAGAAACTGACCTATTGCCAGGTATTGCAGACAGATAATATCTGCTTTGCTACAGCCATCAGCTGCTGACGTCAGGCGCCCTATGGCTTATACAGGTTAGCGCGGCTCTGAATACACACAGTGCCTATTTGCCTCCAGTTTTATCTAATACGTGGGACATTTTTGCAACAATGTCATATCTCTTGGAATTGGATTTCCATTGTGGAACATTATACTTACCTCTACTACTTTATAATTATCCAGATAATTTCTATTCTATCCACGGAGGAGGGTTTGTTCCCTTTATATAGAGACCTATACAGGTGGATCAAAATTAAATATTTTATGTTCCTGCATTTAATATTGCAATGGTTATGTACCCTATTTTATAAACTTTTTGACTGCAGTCATTTATATCTTATTGATAAAATAAATGGAGTGTATTATACTCAGAGATTTAGGGCCTGATTCAGACCCGCTCGCAAGCGCACAGTGCTCGCAAGTGGGTCGATGTTTGCCCCCTGCGCATGCGTCACCTCCGGCGTGCGCATGCGCGAGCCCCAGCGAGCGACTGAAGTTCAGTCGCTCCGGGGCTCGCTACAAGACGGGGCGACTGTCGATGGTGAGTGACAGCTCGCCCCGTTTTGTAGGCGGGGAGGGGGGGTGGTTAGGCAAACGCAGGCGTTCCCTTAGGAACGCCTGGCATTTGTGGGCGGCCCTACTGACACAGTGATGTCAGTAGTGGACTTCCTGCTCTATTAGAGCAGGAAGTCCACTCGGGCTTGCGGGAGCCGAGACCCAACCACAGGGTCTCGTCGCAAGCCCGATGGTCGTGATACTCGCGACCATCTCCAGGCCACTCGCACAAGCTGTGGGTGGTCACCCACAGCTTTGCGAGCGGGCTGGAGGAAGGTAAAAAACACGTTCATCAGACCTGCGAGCTGACTCCGGCAGCGTGCGGGTCTGAATCAGGCCCTTAGTTTTATTTTGCTCAGTGTTAATTCAAGAGCAGGCACTTACTCTATTTTCTAATGAATCCTTTAGTGCAGACATTCACAACTTTTCATGTGGAATATTTGCTAAATTATGAGTTTTTCCGGTCATTACCGTAACAGATTTACCATTCATGTCAATGGATATCAGAAAGATCCTATTCAGATATAGTGCTGAACCAGTAATGTTTTTGTGCTTTCTCACATTACAATGGGATGTAGTCAGGATCCTGGCAGTTACCATCCCGACAGACACAATATGGGCAACAGAATCTGTCACGCTCGGCTCCGGGGAATCCCCTACTGAGGGGTTGAAAGCTGGGGTCCTGGGTTGAAGAAGTAATTGGAGGCGAGGGGCCTGAATGGTTCTCCTCATCCACAAGTAGGGGAGAGCGGGTTCGGATTTCTGAAATCCGAACCCCCCCGAGCCCCCCCGATCTGAGGCCGATCCAAGTCAGGCTCGACTTTTCCCGCCTGACTCGGATCTGAAATCGAGGCAAAACGTCATCATCCCGCCTTCCGGGTCTCGCGGGTTTTGGATCCTATATAAGCTACCCGCGTCGGCGCCATTTTCTTATTCGGCTGTGGACGGTGAAGAGGGAGGGTGGGAGTTAGGGCTGGCTGGGCTGTGTAGTGTAGTGCAGAGTAGTGTTGTGCTGTGCTGCGCTGTGCTGCTGTTGTCCATAGGGGCTGTGTCCACTACTTCAAAGTCCATAGGGGCTGGCTGTGTTGTGCTGTGTTGCTGTTGTCCATAGGGGCTGTGTCCATTACTGCAAAGTCCATAGGGGCTGGCTGGACTGTGTTGTGCAGTCAGTTGTCCATAGGGGCTGTGTCCACTCCAAAGTCCTGTGCAGTGTCCCAGTCCTAAAGGGGTGCTGTAGTGTTGTCCAGGGGGTGCTCTGTCCGTCAGGGGTGCTCCCCCCAAGTGCTAAAAAAAAATATTTTTTTTCTGTGTTTGTGAATTGTGTGCGCAGTAGCCGCACGTGCATCAACAAAGTAGTGCCAAGCGTGCGCCTGTGTCATAAGTAAAGGGCCGGCTGGCTTGACCGTTAAAGGGTGCTGTAACCCCCAAAGTACACTCCAAACCAAATAAAACAATATTTTCTGTGTTTGTGAATTGTGTGCGCAGTAGCCGCACGTGCATCAACAAAGTAGTGCCAAGCGTGCGCCTGTGTCATAAGTAAAGGGCCAGCTGGCTTGACTGTTAAAGGGTGCAGTAACCCCCAAAGTACACTCCAAACCAAATAAAAAAATATTTTCTGTGTTTGTGAATTGTGTGCACAGTAGCCGCATGTGCATCAACAAAGTAGTGCCAAGCGTGCGCCTGTGTCATAAGTAAAGGGCCGGCTGGCTTGACCGTTAAAGGGTGCTGTAACCCCCAAAGTACACTCCAAACCAAATAAAAAAATATTTTCTGTGTTTGTGAATTGTGTGCACTGTGGCTGCACGTGCATCAACAAAGGAGCAGCGCCAAGCGTGCGCCTGTGTCCCATAAGTAAAGAGCCGGCTGGCTCATTTCTTAAAGGGTGGTGTAACCCACAAAGTGCACTACTCTCCAGCAAAAATAAAAAAATATTTTCTGTGTTTGTGTGCGCCTTAGCCGCACGTATATATCAATATAACATAAATGGAGGACCAAACTTTCTCCGATAAAAATAAAATAGGGAAAGATCAAGAACCACTTCCTCCTAGTGCTGTTGCTGCTGCTGGGAGTTGTTCATCATCCCAGAGAGGAAGTAGGAACACCACTACTTTTACTAAACAATTGACCCTCCAACAGTCCCTAGCGATGAGGATGAAGTACGACAGCAGTCATCCTGAATCAAAATGTATAACTGAGGCCTTGACTGCTATGTTGGTGTTAGACGTGCGTCCGGTATCCGCCATTAGTGCAGTGGGATTTAGACAATTGATGGAGGTAGTGTGTCCCCTGTTCCAAATCCCGTCTAGATTCCACCTGCATCCTCAAAGCAGCAGCAACAAGTGTGCGTCTGTCTGTTAAAGGGTGGTGTAACCCTCAAAGTGCGCTCCACAAACAATAAAAAAATTCTTCTTTTTTTTTCTCTTTGTGAAATGTGTGGGCTGTAGCCGCACCTGCATCCTTAAAGCAGCAGCGACAAGCGTGCGTCTGTCTGTTAAAGGGTGGTGACACCCTCAAAGTGTGCTCCACAAACAATAAAAATATTCTTCTTTTTTTTCTGTCTTTGTGAAATGTGTGGGCTGTAGCCGCACCTGCATCCTTAAAGCAGCAGCGACAAGTGTGCGTCTGTCTGTTAAAGGGTGGTGTAACCCTCAAAGTGCGCTCCACAAACAATAAAAAAATTCTTCTTTTTTTTCTGTCTTTGTGAATTATGTGGGCTGTAGCCGCACTTGCATCCTCAAAGCAGCAGCGACAAGCGTGCGTCTGTCTGTTAAAGGGTGGTGTAACCCTCAAAGTACTCCAAAAAATAAAAAACTATTTTTTTTATGTGTTTGTGACTTGTGTGCGATGTAGCCGCACGTGCATCAACACAGTAGGAGCGCCAAGCGTGCGCCTGTGTCATAAGTCAAGGGCCGGTTTGGACATCTGGTCCGGACTGAAGGACGTGCCAACAATTTCTGACAAGTCTACTGTCATTGCATATGATACTGTCCTCAAAGCAGCAGCGACAAGCATGCGTCTGTCTGTTAAAGGGTGGTGTAACCCTCAAAGTGCGCTCCACAAACAATAAAAATATTCTTCTTTTTTTTTTCTGTCTTTGTGAAATGTGTGGGCTGTAGCCGCACCTGCATCCTTAAAAGCAGCAGCGACAAGCGTGCGTCTGTCTGTTAAAGGGTGGTGACACCCTCAAAGTGTGCTCCACAAACAATAAAAATATTCTTCTTTCTTTTTCTGTCTTTGTGAAATGTGTGAGCTGTAGCCGCACCGGCATCCTTAAAGCAGCAGCGACAAGTGTGCGTCTGTCTGTTAAAGGGTGGTGTAACCCTCAAAGTGCGCTCCACAAACAATAAAAAAATTCTTCTTTTTTTTTCTGTCTTTGTGAAATGTGTGGGCTGTAGCCGCACCTGCATCCTTACAGCAGCAGCGACAAGTGTGCGTCTGTCTGTTAAAGGGTGGTGTAACCCTCAAAGTGCGCTCCACAAACAATAAAAAAAATCTTCTTTTTTTTTCTGTCTTTGTGAATTGTGTGGGCTGTAGCCGCACTTGCATCCTTAAAGCAGCAGCGACAAGCGTGCATCTGTCTGTTAAAGGATTACATCGGTGACAGCATCCAAGTAGGCATGTCAGACAGTCCGTACCTGTACTGGCAGGAAAAAGAAGCAATTTGGAGGTCCCTGTACAAACTGGCTCTATTTTACCTGAGTTGCCCCCCCTCCAGTGTGTACTCCGAAAGAGTGTTTAGTGCAGCCGGGAACCTTGCCAGCGAAAGGCGTAGGAGGTTGCTTCCACAAAATGTGGAGAAGATGATGTTCATAAAATGAATTATCAACTCTTCCAGGGAGACCAGCCTCCAGGTCGTACAGAGGGACCTGTGGTTGTGGATTCCAGCTGGGACAAATTAATACTCTGTGAGGATGAGGATGTACACAACACTGAAGAGGGTGAGGAATCGGTGGATGAGGAGGATGAGGACAACATCTTGCCTCCGTAGAGCCAGTTTGTGCAGGGACAGATTAATTGCCAGCTTGTTTTGTGGGGGCCCAAACGAACCAATGATTTCAGCCACAGTCGTGTGGCAGACCCTGGCGTTGAAATGTTTGGTTTGTTAAAGTGTGCATGTCCTGTTTATGCAACATAAGGGTGGGTGTGAGGGCCCAAGGACAATTCCATCTTGCACCTCTTTTTTTTCTTTGAATTATGTACTGTTTGGGGCCTAGTTTTTCAAACTGCCATCCTGTCTGCCACTGCAGTGTCACTCCTAGATGGACCACGTGTTTGTGCCGCCCACTCGTATCTCTTAGCATCGTCATCCAGCTACCTCGGTGCAACCTTTTGGATATAAAAAACTATTGTGAGGTGTGAGGTGTTCAGAATAGACTGGAAATGAGTGGAAATTAAGGTTATTGAGGTTAATAATAGCATAGGAGCAGAAGAACACACAAATTCTGTGATTTTAGCTGTTTTTATGCTTTTTTTTAAAAAATACAGAGCCAAAACACAAAACCCAGAACCCAAAACACGGAAGGGTGGTTTTGGCAAAACCAATCCAGATCCAAAACACGAAAAAAGATCCAGATCCAAAACCAAAACACGAAAAGTGGCCGGTGCACACCCCTATCCACAAGTATTGGATTTTGGCGAGAACTGACCAAAGGCGCAGAGTCTAACCTGCCGGAAGGTGTTCCGTGACCCCTCCAAGCGGGATATAGGTTTAGCTGCTCTTGACAAGCAGATCGCGGCTTTTTGGTCAGGTATCCAATACAAGTGGGAAACGGTGAGAATACACCACTATGGCCCAGAGAGAAGTACTTTGGAGAAGTACTAACGTATATTCTATATCCTTTGGTACAGAGTTGGTACAGAAGGTGGTTGAGTGATTGTACTCAGTGGTGTGTACTGAGTACCCAATGTGCGACTTCAGATGCACCGGAGGGTGATTCAGTGATTGTACACAGTGGTGTGTACTGTGTACACAATGTGCGAATCCAGACTCACCGGAGGATGGTTGGGTAATTTATACACAGTGGTGTGTACTTTGTACACTATGTGCGACTCCAGACGTACCGGAAGATGGTTGGGTAATTTGTACACAGTGGTCTGTACTTTGTACACACACCGGAGGATGGTTGGTAATTGTACACAATGGAGTGTACTGTGTACACAATGTGTGAATCCTGACGCACCGGAGGATGGTAGCGGGATGCTACAGTAATAACTAGAGAGCAAGGAACAGGAACCTGGAACAGAATAACGATCAGCAAACACTGGAAGGGATGACGTTGCACAGGCAACTTCCTGGTGTCCAGAGCCCAGTTATATACCCTACAGTTCTTCATTGGAGGTCAGTGTCAGCTGACCAAGACTACTCTACCATTGGTTAAGGGAACAGTCAGGTAAGAAAGACTAAAATGGTGGTGCCCATGACGGCAACCTCAGAAACCAAGTACAGGTCCCTTGTCGGACTTGAAGGAGATCAGAGAAGACAGTGCGACCGTGTTCATCAAAGATTCTTTTAAAGGCAGAAATAAATGTTTTGTAGTTGGACACCAGAGGATCTGCCTGTTCCCATAATGGGGAGACCCAATCCAATACAGATCCTGTCAGGAAAGAGATAACGTAGGCCAACTTAGATCTTGATGTAGGAAGTTTTGTGGCAGGCACTCAAACTGAATTTTGCACTGGTTAACGAAACCTCGACAGTGCTTAGGGTTACCATCAAAGTGCTCAGAAGATTCCAGTTGAAGACGAGGTTTTGGATTCCCAGAAACCGGAGGAGGAACTGAAGGATTGGAAGGGGCTACCATAGCGGGAGGAGGAAGTAATGTAGCCAAGGTTGCTGGTATAGACAACTGCCCTGAGAGTTCTTGAAGGTGTTGTCCCACCTGATATTGCCCAGCCTCCTGATTGTCCATGCATGAGGCAAGGTCTTGCAGTGCCCCGGCACCCTGGGACCCAGTAGTTTCCATTGGGCCTGTACAAACTGTCACACTCTGCTACAAGGAAGTCCCTACTGAGGGGTTGAAAGCTGGGGTCCTGGGTTGAGGAAGGAATCAGAGACGAGGGGCCTGAATGTAGGTTCTTCTTGTCCACAAGTATTGGATGTTGGCAAGACCTAACCAAAGGTGCGGAGTCTAACCTGCCGGAAGGTGTTCACTAGTGACCCCTCTATGTGCGACTCCAGATGTACAGGAAGATGGTTGGGTAATTTGTACACAGTGGTGTGTACTTTGTACACAATGTGCGACTCCAGATGCACTGGAAGATGGTTGGTAATTATACACAATGGAGTGTACTGTGTACACAATGTGCAAATCCTGATGCACCAGAGGATGGTAGCGGGATGCTCCAGCAATAACTAGAGAGCGAGGAACAGGAACCTGGAACAGAATAACGATCAGCAAACACTGGAAGTGATGATGTTGCACAGGGAACTTCCTGGTGTCCAGAGCCCAGTTATATACCCTACAGTAGCAGTTCATTGGAGGTCAGTGTCAGCTGACCGAGCCTACGCTACCATTGGTTAAGGGAACAGTCAGGTGAGAAAGATTAACATGGCGACGCCCATGACGGCAACCTCGGAAACCAAGACACGGAGCCACACATGGAAGTCCAGAAAGCACCTAAGGCAGAATCCTCAGCGCGTCACACGCCGCCGCACCTGATGTTTGACTGCACGAGAAGTCAGGGGAAGCCGGTGAGTAATAGCCATTCCTAGGCAGAACTCGGACGTGAACCTCCTAATGTTAGGGACTGCTAGTGACAGAGAAGCCATGACGAGGCCTAGCAGCTTTCCATGTATTTGCAAATGCATGCAACTAATATCTCTGAATTTCTATGACCATATAGTCTTCATATATTGTTGCAAGTACTATTCAGTGTGCTGAGGAACAATAGGGGGTTAAATACCCCTCCTTTTTCTACTCGGCTGAACCCTGACAGAATCCTTGCGGTCAAAATACAGACAAATCCCTACGGTGAGTTTTAGGGTTAGTTTTATTGCTAGGCACAAGGGCGAAGGTTAGGCTGCCAGAGGGGATGGTTAAGGTTAGGCTGCCAAATGCGATGGTTAGGGTTAGGCTGCAAGAGGGGTGGTTTAAGATTAGGGTTAGAATACTCACTAAGTGTTGCCAGGATGTTGACCATCAGGGTTACGCTGCCGGTTTTGTGACTGTCGGGATGGTCACCGCCGGGATATCATACGCAACCCATTACAATTTTTAGCCAATAAGGTCTAAAACAACCTAATAATCCATCATAATCACTCTGCAGCTCTCTGACTACAAGATCCATCTAGCTAGACAATATCTGCGAAAGAGAAGAGATCCATGTTTTTCTGCTACTCATGTTGTTGACTTATTTTATAAATACAAAGACACAGATATGTCATAGTAACTAATTAGAAGGAATACAAGCACTCCATTACCACACACTAATGATAAGAATAATGATAAGAGAACAAAAACATTGATATAATTTTCAAAGGATGGTTAAATTAATAACAACCTAGTCACTCGTGACAAAATACAATAATACAATATAAAGTTTTATATAAAATCAGTGGGTGCATTATAGAGATCTAGTTTCACCTAGCCCTACCCTGAAACTAATATACATAATAATACTTTTAAGAGTTTGTTTGCACTTTCCGTTAACCTTTAAATAAAAACAGCATTAAAAATACAATGGTTTATTATGGACTTGTTTCCATATTTGCATTATACGGGGAGATATATCAAACCTTCTAAAGAGAACAAATGGAGAAGTATCCCATAGCAAACAATCAGCTTCTTGCTGTCATTTATCAAGTGCACTGTATAAAATAATAGCTAGAAGCTGATTGGTTGCTATTGTCAACTTCTTCACCTGTCCTAATAAGAAGGTTTGATACATCTCCCCCTGAATGTTAATACCAATTTAAAAATTTTAATCGCGAAATCTACTGTTTCTCAACCATAAATACCACTACAATAGATTGAAATTGTAAAATCCCAACACATCAAAAGTATATGGAAACACTTCTAAAGCATATGTTAGTTTTTATGTATTTTGCCCATATTCTTAGCACATATGACTAAAAGAGCCCTGAACCTGACACCTCAGCAGTGGTGTACATAGCAACCCATACAGCTGCCATGGGTGATTTACCATTCCGAAAACCATTGTTTCCAGTATGACAAGTATCTCACTGATGAGTGCAGAGACTGGATACTGGAGATCCTTTTAAAAATTGGTATGTGTCCATGTGGTTGCTAAACATGTCCCTAACCTCCAACATACTGGTACAGACACAGCAATGTAAAAAAGGGCCTGAAGTCATGGTAATTGTTAACATGTTTATAGAAAGTAAGCCCTAGTTGTATTTGATCATTTGTACTTTGTATATTCTTAGTAGTTAGCCATTCCACTTTAGTATTCATATTTGTAATCATGACAGATCTAGTATCTAATCTGTTATTTGCCGATCCTCAAAACCTTATATTATATTACCATTTACGTGCCCCAATTTTACCCTTGTTGGCGAATCCTCTGTAATAAATACCAAATTTTTATTATACACCTCTAGTCTGGTTTACTGAAATACCCTTGCCTCTCTTTTGTGGCGTGAAAGGAAGAGAATAGACCGGAGCAAGAGCTTATTCCTTCTGACCCAATTCAAGAAGGTAACATCTGGTTTGTGTAATTCCAGTATTCCATCATAAACTAATAGATTTATTTGGGGTACCACACCACACAAGTGTGCCCTAAAGAAGAGATCACCAACTCAGAATTATTTATGTCTGCACAGTTACACTGTCCTAGACTGTACGAGCAGCTCCTGCTTTTGATGGTCATGTAGACTAGGTGAATACAGAGAAATGTGGGGACCAGATGCTGCGCACAACCTATTCCTTCTGAACTGTGTATAATCTAAAGTAATTAAACCCAAATGATGAGAGGGTACCGATTAAGTGAATAAAATTGTGCTTTTACTGATAAATAAATGTCACATTAATCACTACAAATGCAATACAGTATATGGTGCCTGTATACTATCGGTTGCATATGTTAATATGCAAACAGATAAACAAAACAAAACACATTAACTAAAGCGATGCTGCAATTGGAACCAATATCCGAAAAAAGGAATTGGACAAAAATATAAAAATATATAGATATATATGTTATAGCAGATGTGCCAGTCTAGATTGTGGATAGGCACTAGTGCTAGTCTCAACCTTAAATGCCGCCAACTGAATAGTCAGGTTATGAAAGCGATAGTTAACGTGAGGTAATTAGTCAGGGAGATCTAGCGGCGTCCCGCTAGCTCCAAGGGGGTAACTCGGTGGTTTGCTTTAAGTCCTGTGGATATCTGTACGTTGCCCGGGTTGTTCTTCATGTAGTGCGGGGGAGGCTAGCTGTGGCGAGCGCCGGGGATCACTCTGCGTCGCGGTTGCCCTGAGTGCCGAGATCACGGACACTGTCCCTGTTGCCAGGGGCAGGTCCGTGCGCGTGCACCAGGTGCCGGACAAAGGAGAGGGGTGCCTGCGGTCCTAGCTTGCGCAAGCCAAGGGCCGCGGACGACTCTGCAACAGAGGATACTTACCGGGATGCCAAGCTGCCGGTCCCGGCGGTCTTCTTGTCGGCGGTGATGGCGCGCTTCTGTTGCTCGCTGGTATGTCCAAGTTCCGGTAGTGATAAGCTGGAACAGTTGGCGGCAAATGTGGTTCTGGAGATGCTGTTAGACGGGTAATGTAGGGTATTGCAGGGTATTGCAGTGTTCCTCCAACGCGTTTCGACCTATCAGGTCTTCTTCTGGGAGTTAGATTGTACTAGTGATGCTGCATGAGCCTTCAAATACAGCAACATTGTCTGTGATTGGTTCAGATTGTGACGTCATTGCTGTGCTTGGTTTTAGTGATTGACAGGAAGGCGGGTCACCTTGGTGATTTCATTCTCCTGACAGTGCTATCTATATGCGTAGCTGATAGGCTTGATAATAAGGTTACACATATATAGATAAATAGATAAGAGGCTGCTTGTATGAGTGTATATATACACACCCAGATATATATATGTGCAAATTACACATACACACAAAAAAACAGTATGAAAAGCATAGAAAATAATAAATAATAGAAAATAAAAATAATAATAAAAATAAAATAAATAAATAAAAGGATGGTTAAACCAAAAGTACTGAATAGAAAAAAATTAATGAACGAATTGAGATATAAACCTTAAGTTTCACCTAAGGTGTATTTGATACATAGAGGCGAATAGGGGTTTACCTTATAATAATCTATATATGTCTAATTTAGACATAGTCTAAAGGGATATGGTTAGCTCAAACCGGACCTCAATATTATATTAATGTTGTATGATGTGTATATGAGAAAGTAAAGTAAAAGGAGACAGTCTGTGGTTCAATGGCTGTATTGCCATCCAAGTAGGGGGTATATGGACTGCATGATAAAGTGAATAGTATTCTAATTTTTACATATTATAGATTTTACCTCATTGTCACGATTCAGACCTTTGGGATAAAAAGTTTGTAATTTATACATCCATTCTAGTTCCACTCTATTGATGTAGTTATCAAAATTGCCCCCTCTCCAGTTTGGTTCAACTGTCTGTAATGCTATGAAACTCAGATGTTTTGGATTATTGTCATGATGATCATTAAAATGTTTGGATAAATTATGACTGTCCAATCCCTTGTTTATGTTTCTGACATGTTCCATAATTCTTACTTTCAGGGGTCTAGTGGTTCTGCCCACGTATTGTTTTGGGCATGTACATTGTAGAAGATAAATGACATTCTTATGGTTGCATGTTAATGTTTCCTTAATATTGTATGTATCTCCTGTTGAGCAAGATTCAAATGTTGTAGTCGGTTTGGTGCTTACGGCTCCTGTGCTTCTGCATCCGGAGCATGAATGGCAATGAAAAAAGCCATTTTATGGTGTACATAAAGTGGTCTGTATTGTTTTTTTAGGTGGAATATGGTTCTTTATCAATTTAGACCTCAGATCCGGTGCCTTCCTATATGTTATTTTGGGTTTGGTAGGTATTAATCCTGCTAGCATATCATCCTCTTTGAGTATTCCCCAATGTTTTCTTAAGATCTTCTCTAATTGTCTACTTTGTTGTGAGTATTGTGTAATGAATCTGACTTTGTCGTTAGATGTTGCTGCCCGATTTGTGTCTATTATCTTATGAGTCAGTAACTGTACTGTCAGTACTGACTCATAATATAATATTGAGGTCCGGCTTGAGCTAACCATATCCCTTTAGACTATGTCTAAATTAGACATATATAGATTATTATAAGGTAAACCCCTATTCGCCTCTATGTATCAAATACACCTTAGGTGAAACTTAAGGTTATATCTCAATTTTTTTCTATTCAGTACTTTTGGTTTAACCATCCTTTTATTTATTTATTTTATTTTAATTTATTTTATTTATATTTTTATTATTATTTTTATTTTCTATTATTTATTATTTTCTATGCTTGTCATACTGTTTTTTTGTGTGTATGTGTAATTTGCACACATATATATCTGGGTGTGTATATATACACTCATACAAGCAGCCTCTTATCTATTTATCTATATATGTGTAACCTTATTATCAAGCCTATCAGCTACGCATATAGGGCCTGATTCAGACCCACTCGCGAGCGGCTGTCCGCTCGCAAGTGGGTCGATGTTATGGACTGAGCATGCGCACGACGGAGGGAGCTCCGTCGTGCGCATGCGCCAGACGCGACGAGCGAAGGAAAGTCCTTCGCTCGTTGTGTCCGATCAAAGGGGGCGTGCTGTCAATGTTGATTGACAGCACGCCCCCTTTGGTGGGCGTGCCGGGGGCGTGTCTCCCTGACGGGGGCGTTCCCACGGGAACGCCTCCCGTCAGAAGCCGGCCCACTGACATCACTAGTGATGTCAGTGGGAGTGATTTTGGCTCTCATTCAGAGCGTGCGCTCTGCTCAGAGCGTACGGCTCTGAATGAGGGCCATAGATAGCACTGTCAGGAGAATGAAATCACCAAGGTGACCCGCCCTCCTGTCAATCACTAAAACCAAGCACAGCAATGACGTCACAATATGAACCAATCACATACAATGTCGCTGTATTTGAAGGCTCAAGCAGCATCACTAGAACAATCTAACTCCCAGAAGAAGACCTGATAGGTCGAAACGCGTTGGAGGAACACTGCAATACCCTGCAATACCCTGCATTACCCGTCTAACAGAACCACATTTGCCGCCAACTGTTCCGGCTTATCACTACCGGAACTTGGACACACCAGCGAGCAACAGAAGCGCACCATCACCGCCGACAAGAAGACCGCCAGGACCGGCAGCTTGGCACCCGGTAGGTGTCCTCTGTTGCAGAGTCGTCCGCGGCCCCTGGCTTGCGCAAGCTAGGACCGCAGGCACCCCTCTCCTTTGTCCGGCACCTGGTGCACGCGCACAGACCTGCCCCTGGCAACAGGGACAGTGTCCGTGATCTCGGCACTCAGGGCGCCCGCGACGCAGAGTGATCCCTGGCACTCACCACAGCTAGCCTCCCCCGCACTACACAGAGAATAACCCGGGCAACGTACAGATATCCACAGGACTTAAAGCAAACCACCGAGTTACCCCCTTGGAGCTAGCGGGACGCCGCTAGATCTCCCTGACTAATTACCTCACGTTAACTATCTCTTTCATAACCTGACTATTCAGTTGGCGGCATCTAAGGTTGAGACTAGCACTAGTGCCTATCCACAATCTAGACTGGCACATCTGCTATAACATATATATCTATATATTTTTATATTTTTGTCCAATTCCTTTTTTCGGATATTGGTTCCAATTGCAGCATCGCTTTAGTTAATGTGTTTTGTTTTGTTTTATCTGTTTGCATATTAACATATGCAACCGATAGTATACAGGCACCATATACTGTATTGCATTTGTAGTGATTAATGTGACATTTGATTATCAGCAAAAGCACAATTTTATTCACTTAATCTGTACCCTCTCATCATTTGGGTTTAATTACTTTAGATTATACACAGTTCAGAAGGAATAGGTTGTGCACAGCACCTGGTCCCCACATTTCTCTGTATTTACCCACTGGATGAGGTCAGGCATCCCCCAGTGCAGCAGCACACCTGTGACAAGCAGTACCATTTGCACCACTTGCGCAGAACCTACAATCTCTCATCAATGTAGACTAGGTGGCCCCAAGGAGCAGCTGCACAGAGACCAGTGATATCTCTTGGTGGCCCTGATCATATATATGTAGTCCTGTAATTTATATATGCAGAAATGATTAGTCATGATGTTACTTCTTATAATTTGTGATTTCTGATCTCATCACTCCAGAATTCATTAGAAAAGTTATTATATCGAGAATATTTCATCACCAATGTAAATCATAGGCGATATCAGTATTTGCCATTTGTGTCTTGTATAAAATATATTGTCTGCAGTCCTGTGCCTTTGTATATTCTTGGAACACTTCAGTAATACTAGAATTACTAGACTTTACGGTAGGGGTACATTATACCATGTATACTGTTCATTAAACAGTTCAATTGTATTTACAAAAGTAAATATGACGACTACTTTATAAATAAGAATAAATGTATTGCCCAGACTATTACATTAAACCTATTTTATTTGGTTTATTAGGAAAGAAAATGTGGGGTGTGGGGCTCTTGAATGCCCTATGCCGGAATCTATTTTCAGAACCTGTGATTGAAGACACATGGTAATAACACTATAGCTACCTCTTAATCTTTGACAGCTCCTATAATCTCTTTGCGAACAGCCTACCTTAAAGCAGTTACATTCTTTGAGATTTGTTCTTAAATCTTCCTCCAGACCCTGTGGGCATCTCTACAGCACCCTTTACTTTTAAAAACCGGAATTATAGCTTGAAGGCCTGATCTTCTTGAGCTCTAAGTCCACAACCATCCTGTCCGTGACATGTACTATTTCACAAATGGAATCTTAAGACTGTTATTCAAAACAGATTTCACAGCTTTTGGCTAGATATCTATTTATTTAGTGGTATATAAGGTTTGGGTGGTAGATTTGAGAGAACAGAGTGTCTACGATAGTTAAGAGCATGTGCACCTTCTTCTTATAGCAGCCTAAGGGAACAGACAGGAAGTCCAGACTAATTTCATGTATGGGCGGGTGGAGTCATCATTTATGGCCGTTGCAATTCGCAGGAGGAACTTCCACAGACGCCCTGGACATGCCTCATTTCAGTTACACCTCTTGCACCCAATATAGTTTCATCCTGACTATGGGCCTGATTCAGACCCCGTCGCTTTGACAGAGCGCTCGCTCTGAATCAGGGCCGGGTTTTTTTTTTAGAACGGCCTCCTGGCTGCTCGCATAGCTGTGGGTGACCACCCACAGCTACAGCGAGCGGCCATAACCCTTGTGGTAGGGTCTCGTGGCCGCAAGCCCTAGTGAGATTTCGTCTCTAACAGAGCCGGAATCTCTCCACTGACATCACTCGTGATGTCAGTGGGGCTGCCCCAAATGACAGGCGTTCTCATGGGAACGCCTCCGTTTGGGCAACCACCCCCCCAGCCCACCCTCCAAAGGGGGCGAGCTGTCACTCAACATCGACAGCTCGCCCCCTTTGTTGCGAGACCCGGAGTGACGGAGTGCCCGTTGCTAGCCGGGTCTCGCACATGCGCACGACGGAGCTGGCTCCGTCGTGCGCTGTGGGCCACCATCGACCCGGTTGCGAGCGCTCAGCACTTGCAACCGGGTCTGAATCAGGCCCTATGTGCCTCCCAAACCTCCCAAACAAATTTGGATCTGTTTCCACTGTAAAAATTATTAAAATATAAAGCAGATACGTATGACACAGAATATGTGTCATAAGTCTCTTCTTTGTGTTATTTTTATCATTAATGTCAGGGGAGGATCTGCCTCCCCAGACTGCACGTCTCTGCCTATCAGTCACTTTCACATTCCACCTGACACATATTGTGACCATCATCCCAATAGGCTACAGATGTGTCTTCATACATCTAGCCTGAATAATCTATGGCTAACGCGAGCTGCCAGGTCCCGTGCAACTCTGCTAGCGCCAAAATGTGGTTTGGAAAAAAGCCGCTGCTACTGCATTGTAGCAATTTGTATACAGATTCAGAGACTCAGTCGCACACAGATATACATATCAAATGAATCAGCGCGGTCTCCTGGTGCTTTCTAGTACATCACGTTGTGACTAAGATGAATTTTTGTGTGAAATAGATGCAAGAAAGAGTCACACAGGACCTGCGTACCAAGAGGGACTGTTTAGCGCAACTACAGCAAGAATGTATGAGGACCAGGGGCTGGCTGGCAACTTTTAGTCTGGGGGGCACATGCAATCAAGTGGCCCGGGTGGGGGGCGTAGACCGAGGCCTGGCACTGTAGATGCAGATGGAGGGCCGGGCCCCGGGACGGTCCGGGCCCCATAGCATCTGCAGTTACTGCACCTACAGTAGTTACACCACTGCACACAAACACAATAACACATACATACAGTTACACACATACATACAGACACAATTTGCAGTCACACTAATACACACATTCATACAGTCACACACTAATACACACCTAGTCACAAATGAATACACACACACAGTCACATGCGCACATACAGTTACACACATGCATATACACATTTATTCACTGTCACACACTAATACACACATACATACAGTTATACTAATACACACCTACAGTCACAAATTAATACACACACACAGTCCACATATAATCACATACACACACACATACATATTGATACACACATACATACACACACACACATACCCACAGTCACAGACATACATACACACACTTATACAGACATACACATAGTCACACACAAACATGCATAAACACACTTAAATATAAACACATATCCAGACATACATACACAGTCAAACACACATACATACACTTACAGAGACATACATACACACAGATACATGCATACAGTTACAGAGACACATACATACACACACATACATGCATACAGTTAGAGACACGTACATACACACACATACATGCATACAGTTACAGAGACACATACATACACACAGATACATGCATACAGTTACAGAGACACATACATACACACAGATACAGTTACAGAGACTCATACTTACACACTTATACACACAGATACATACACAGTCACAGGATCCCCCCCTCTCTAGCACCTTACTGTCAGACAGGATACAGTATACTCACTGTTTATGTACTCTGTCTCCTCCATCCACTCTCATCCATGCTGCTGCTGGCCTGGCCCTGACTGCCGTGTAGCCCCGCCCCCTGTACCGACTCCGCCTCCCTTAGCCTACTTCGAACTGCACTGCACTGTTACACTGACTGCAGCTGCAATTAATGGCCTGGGGCCTGCTGCAAGAGAACGGAGAACAGGAGGCGGGGCAAGAGGTAGGAAGTCCGATGGAGCAGAGAGAGGAGGAGGACCAGCCCCAGCCGACGGCCTTCCACAGCCTGCGCTGTTATGTATATGCAGAGCACGGCTGCGGGCGTCCCTGGGACACTAAAATGTTACCGGCCTGGGGGGCACATGGCACCCTGCCCCCCGGCCCAGCCCGCCACTGATGAGGACACATCTGTATATTAATATATATATAATCCGGTAGTTTGGCCCTTCACACACTGTGGGCCATGAAAGTTCCAGGTGCCTTCCTGCAAATAAGATAGAAACAAAAAATTCCCCTAGGAGCTATAATAGTCCCAATGGAAGAAGATAGGCGGCACTCCGATAGTGAAACAAAGAAGTTATATTTTAAATCCACAACATGGTTACACAAAAGTGGTCGACGTTTCAAGGCCACCTCAGGACCTTTTCCTCAGGACGTGAAACCTATGGGGGCTGCGGTGCTGGCAGAAATGGAGGGATAGCAGCAAATACTGGAGATATCAGTATTTTGCAAATATTAAATGATGAATGGGCCCCTTAATGAGACCTTTATCTGTGGTCAGTCATTTCTACTATATAAACTTGATGATGAAAAGCTATTTCTCCAACCCTATGAGGCAGCAGAGGGGGCCAGGATAGTAGTTATATTAGCAAAATAGCTAATGCCTTTGGGTTTATTTTAACAACTAAAACTTCTCAATTACTGAGTTTTCCATTAATGGCAATATTCATATATATTTATGCAGTTGGTCTTTAATTATATGCATCTGTCCTTAGCAACATTTCAAGTATTCTTTCTCAATAGCAATTTATTTTATAGCCCTAGACAAGTCCACACAAGAGACATGAAAACATAAAGTCACCCATGCTTTGCAATTGCTACTTACCTGAAGTTGCTTCTATTACTCTCTGGCCCCTTGGGTTATTTAAGTAGTAAAACAGGTGACAAAATAACAGGTATCAAATCTTTACATGTGTTTTTATAGACAAAATCCTAAATGTGTCCAGTGTATTAGGCTGATCTCTTTCATCTCTGCTTTAATGCAGCCAGTGACACATGTCCAGTTTTTGGACATGGGATTATTCTGTGCACACACAACCCTTAGTCAGGTTTTACATATTTCCAGATATTTTTTTTATCACAAACAGCAACAGCTAATGATTAATTTATTTAGTTCCTATGTTTGAATATACTGTAGTATACTTGCAGGTAAAACACCACTATACATTGAATATGTGCAAAATATGTAGATCAACATATACAGTATATGGTTAAAAAATAAGAAAAATACATTTACTGTAAAATATCCACATGAAACTACTGTGAAGAAAAGCAAATTCAAAAAATTACAGAAATGTTTTGCATTTGTCAAAATTTTGAAAAGCCCAGTGGCTCTGGGTTTTTCCTGCAGCCACGAGTTCTTTCCTATTCAATTACGGGGTAGAAATTTGAGCCACAGTCATTTCTATAGGAATTACCACATCTTTTTTCTTGTAGGGGTCCAGCAGGTACAAAGTCAGGGAAAATCCCTGTTTTAAGAAAAAAATAAGTTAAAAATGTAGGTACTTTCTCGATAACCCTTTAACACCCCCCATGACTAATTAAGCAATAGGAAATCTCCAATTATCTTAGTCAAATTATTACATGCCATTAGTGGTGCACAAAAAAATGGCCTCAAATTACTCCAAAACACACTATTTCATTAGTTTGTGCACCCCAAATTTAATTAACAGTTTTCTCAATTAAAAATAATTGCTTTTTATCATTGTTGTGTATATATATATATATATATATCTATATATATCTATTTGTATATGTACATTTATGTATATATATATATATATTAAATTGGTCTAAAATAATCCCCTGCTTTATTTGTTTGTTACTAAACAAAAAAAGTTTGATTTTTATAATATTTTTACTTTGAAAAAAAATTTGCAGCATGCTTAAATATTAAAAAAAAATTTCTTTGGTGCAGTAATTACATTATTGCTATTACCCTATATATATATATATATATATATATATATATATATATATATATTTTTTTTTTTTTTTAGGGGGTACAAACTGATCTACAAATTTATTTTTAATTACCCGTGGGGTTTTTTAGGTCAAAATTACTGCAACCATTTTTTTTTTTGATTACACAGTAATAAAAAAATGGTCACAATAGCTGTGGTAATTTTACTGCAAAAAATCACACACCCAAATTAATATGCCCCTAGGTAAAGCAGATAAACCATTTCACATGTTCAGAAAATAGACTGCAGTTTTGACATATGAATAGACAATAGATATTACAATATATTAGGACAATTAGATCATGAAATGTGTGAATGTACAATGAGAACACCTTTAGCCCTTTCTTGCATGAATTAGGATAACCTAATGCAAGTTTTTTGTTAAATGTGTTTTTTATTAGTCTTCAAGGCCTATAAAAAACACAAAAAAAAAATTTGCTTTTTTTAAACTGTAAAACTAAATAAGGTATACACGTGGATGCATGTTGTCCACTCCAGTGAACAACATGCATTCACAACATAAAACATTGCCCTATTATCGTGGAACAGTATTTTAACTGTGAAAGTCCTTTTTTGCCAATAAGTAAGGTAAAATTAAAAAAAAAAGTCTGGTGTGATTCCAATGATAGGAACTATCATGCTGCTTACTGTATTTTTTCTCTAGAAACAAAAATCCTTTAAATTGAAAACAATAACAATTTTTATGCCTATTTATGGATATATTGATCTAGAAACAAAAATGTACTTATAACACGAATATTGTCAGTTACAGTACACTTGAGTTTGCTTCATACCTAGAAAGTTCAACTTTTTCACAAACTGAATATGACCGATTTTAACGCTAATATTCAATTAGAGGCGAAGAGTCGCGACCGGCAAAAAGTTTTCAATGCCGCAATCTTTTCGCCTCATTGACCTGTTTGTACACGAAGTTATCGCATACTTTCACAATGCGCGTTCCCGCTTTTTGCCCTATTCAATTCCAAAACAGATGAAAGTGCAGAGGTGCGAATGCAGCGAATGGCGAAACTAGCGAAAAGGACTTCTAATTTTGGGTAAATCAGTCTGTACCCCATAAAAGGCCTGACTGACTCTGTAAATCAATATAGAAGTGTATTAATAGACCTAATAAAAGTATTTTAGCTTCCTAAACTGAGTCAAAGGGCTCTTATTTGCATAATTGCATAAGTGTGGATAAATGATAAAAAGCAATTTCTTTTGTGAAAAATAATTGTTGTAGTTAAATTGGGGGTTCATTTAAATGGGTACTAGTATATTTTTTTTGTCTATAAAGTGCAGTATAAAAAGTTATAAAAATACACCTGCTGCAGCCTCCTGCAATCCTATAAACACCTGTCCCATCCATACAGCACACAAAAATATCAGACCCTTTATACCCATTTTCAAACACTTTTTCCTTTTCGCCCCAAAAATTACATTACTTTTTTTTAGGAGGAATTAATATATATATATATTTTTTTTTTTGCCTAATTAGTCATTGGGGGAAGGGGGTGCCCAAAGATTCTGAACCAAGACCCCACATTTTTAGGCAAACATAGGGATTTTGCACTTCTTTTCTCCTGCCTTTGGGTGGAGAAACTTTTTTGCATGTTTTCGAATATAGAGTTTTTGCACATGCGAAAATGTCCTGGAAATGAATAGGGCAGTACTATGGAATGTGGCGAAAATATTGCATCGGCAAACGCTTTTCGATAATCGCGGCTTTTCGCCTCTAATTAAATACGGCCCTTAATGTGAAAGTTGGAGAAGCACCCTGAACACAATGGGCCTGATTCAGAGATGGACGCAATGCCGATATTTAAGCAAATTGAACGATAGCCATTGCAGAATGGTGTAAGCTCGCACAAAGGATGCACTCGCAAACTCAGTGACAGGTAGTCAGTGTTTGGAGGGGGTGGCTAGAGAAATGCAGGCATGTCTGACCATTCAAGGCCTGTTTTCTAGCCATACTCTTATTAGCCACTGCGTCCTTGCTTGCAGTGTCTGGAGACCTGCTATGTCTGTGACAGCTTAGACTTGCTCAGAAGGCTGATGGCCACCTGATCCCCATTCGATGATTCCGGTTTAATGCGTGAGCAGCGCAAGTGAGATGCTTTCAGTGGGTGTCTCTAAGCACTGGACGGTAAGTCATTAGTATATTTTCGCAATTGTGACCCGTGAGAGATCACAGCTGCAATGGCATTTGCGTCCATCTCTGAATCAGGCCCAAAGGTTGAAGGGAAGCAATTGGGAAGCCGACTGCCTAAATACCGGCAGCCGGCTTCCCGACTGTCTTATCCCGGCATGGGTGAAATGCCGGGCGTCTAGATGTAGACGCCCGCATTTCCCCGACGCCGGGAGACCCTGGGGGGGGGGAGGGTGTCTGACCAGATTATATAACAATTGGTGAGTTAGTTTTGGATGTCTATTTAATATGTGCCTTTTAATATGTGCCCATTATATTTATCATCTAAGCCCCTTTGTTGCCTTTCTGGTTGTTGATTGTATGTAACAGGTACCACGCAGGTGTTTTAAGTGGGAGGTGTTTGATTAAGGTAATTACATTAATTATGTGATTAGTGTGTGTATTTATATGTTCAGTGTTGTATGTACTTGCATCTTGACAAAGGTCCAAGGACTGGGCCGAAACGTCGATGGATGGCTGTACTTATGGCTGTACTTTTAAGATGACGTAAATAAAACAAATCTTTTTGATATTTCTATGAAGTCTGGTGAGTGCACCCTCATTTCTTTTGGAGATTGTCTTTGACAAGGTATTTACCTTGTTTGGGTCAGCCACCCCAGCACTGGATTCATGTTAAACGAGAGTGTGGACAGTTCGCGTTTTTATATATATATATATATATGTACTTTTGCTTTATAATTATACCAAATTATTGTTTTATATATATATATATATATATATATTATATATGTATATCTTATGCATCTAGATATATAAATTAGAATATGTGCAATTTAGTTATGTGAGCAGTAATAATTTCAGATATATATCTACATACTGTGTAGAAGGAGTGTATCTGAATTTCAAGCCAATGTTTTTTCACCTTATTTTCCATTTTGAGGCAACATTAGCATAATTATCTTTTGGGGGGGGCTTTCCAGTTAGTCATAGGTGAGCCAAGTCATAGGATCCCCCTGTAAGTATCCCAGACCAGCACCAGACCCTTTGCAGGAAGGGGAATGCCACAGCCAGTGGAGGCATTTCACCAGGCCCCATCAGCTGAGACATTTTCCTTGACAGGTAGTAATCCCAGGTCAGGGATCCTTGGGGAGCTGGTGATCCTGCCAATAAAAGGGTCCCCCCTCCTGGACCAGGCTGATAGCCCGGTGCTATCCCCAACACCACTGGAGTGGTGGATGCTGGGTTGATTACGCAAAGTGTTGTGAAAGTAATGCTGGTAATTTGAGAACTACTGCATGTGGGGTATTACAGGCTAGCTGGATACCTGTAGTTCTACATCAACAGCAATACACAGAATACACACACACTGTAGAAATTTTTTTTTATTAATACATACTGGCACACACATATGTACACACATGGACATATGCTCAGGGGTGTATCTAGATGGTTCTCAAGCTCAGTCCTCAGGACCCAGCAGGTGCATAGGTGTACTCATTATTCTCTGACACATTAAGGCCCTCATTCAGAGGTGGTCGGAGGATGCAAGCGGTCGCTCAGAAACTGGGCGGCCGCTTGCATCCTGACCAGCCGCCTCTGTTTCGGTCGTTAGGCTGTGGGTTAACACCCACAGCTCTAACGACCGCTAGGGTGATGGTCACGATGGTCATAGACCATCACGACCATCGGGGCTTACGATGAGACCCTAGGGTAGGGTCTCCCTTGTCATAAGCCCCGGAGAGCTTCTGGCTCTGTCTGAGCCGGAAGCTCTCCACTGACATCACTAGTGATGTCAGTGGGGCCTCCCCCAAACGGCAGGCGTTCCCATGGGAACGCCTCCGTTTGGGCTGCCACCCCCCCGGCCCACCTTCCTAACGGGGCGAGCTGTCAATCAACATCGACAGCTCGCCCCCTTTGGAAAGAGACCCGCTACGACCGGCGCTGTCGGTCGTAGCGGGTCTCACGCATGCGCACGAAGGAGCCGACTCCCTCGTGCGCATGCGCACTAGACAAACACCGCCGTAGACCGTACGGCCGCCTCTGAATAAAGCCCTAAGTTCCACAGGTGGAGAAATTATCTCACTAGTGATTCTGATGAAGATCTTGAAAACATGCACTGTTTGTGGTCCTGAACACAGCATTTGAGAACCTGTGAAGTAGGGTTGTGAGTGCACCTGGCAAAATAAATAACTTGTACAACCACAATGTTTTAAAAATGACATTGTGAAGGGGCAGGGGGTCTTTGCTAGCATTGCCCGTCTTTGCTCTGGTCCACTTCTGACAAGAGTGGGAGGGGAGCTGTCATATGTATAATTGTTCCCTCTGTCTCTGTTATTGTGCTCCCCCTCCATCCACACATGCATTATTGTGCTTCCCACTATTCCCCATCTCTGTTCTGCAACCACCTCTTCCTCATCTGTTTTGCTACCCCTCCTCCTCAACTGTCTTGTGCTTCCCCTCCTCCTACCCATTTCTGTTTTTGTGCTCCTCCCTCCCCTATTTTGTTATTG
Organism: Taudactylus pleione; assembly: GCA_031769625.1. NCBI lineage: Eukaryota > Metazoa > Chordata > Amphibia > Anura > Myobatrachidae > Taudactylus > Taudactylus pleione. Next base: position 21,526,816 of record JAUIMM010000007.1, on the reverse strand, counting down.
TTTTCCTTTCTCCTTCCTATTTGTTAATGTGCTTCCCACCCCTGCTGTGGTTCAGTTATATTAAGAGGGGGAGGGGAACAGTCATTATAGTTATTTCCTCCTCTATCTCTGTTGCCCCCCATGCTTCCCCTTCCTCCCCATGTATCTTGTTGAGCTTCCCCCTCTTCCCCATCTTTTATTGTCCTCCCCCCCTTTCCACCATTCTGTTATTTGCTCCTCCCCATCAGATATTGTGCTCCTCTCTCCTCCCTCTAACCCTTATTGTCATTATTTCCCTCTACCTTATTGTCTGTCCTGTTTGTTTCTTTCTTCTTGGCTCCTCCTCCATGGTTAAACTATCCACAATTGTTCTCCATTATTAATAGTGTTCTAACATCATGTCTGCATTGTTGTAGTAGATGGGGTAGGTTAGGTGGGCGACCAAGTGGTCAGTAGAGGTTTATTTTGCTGGCAAACAACATCATTTGTGGCCCTGTGACAGGCAATATCATGTGATGGCTAGTAGACAAATTTACCCTCTGGCCACAGATGGTATCGGCTAGATGGCGGCCAGCCTTTGCTGACGTCCCTGCCTAGTGCCATCTTGGCCAGTGAATAGATACGCCCCTGCAGAAGCTATCTCGCACCTAAGTATCTCTCAATCCTATCAGTTCTCTTCACCTGTAGATTACCCAAGTGTTCTGTTCACTCTAAAAAAATCTGTAGGAGGATCTTATTGTAGCTGAACAAAGAATTGAATCTTTAATATAATGAAATTTTCGAAATATTGTATAATGCAGCATACCTAGAAATTATTTTAACTAATGTATTTCTTTGGTTAAATAAAGAGTCATTTTCCAGAAGGATGCCGCAGGCTCCTATTGTAGTGTCCTGCTTTTGAGGCCATTGCCCTTCCTGCATTTTAGGCCAATTGCTCTTTCTGTATTCCTCTAACAGGATCTGAAATGCTGGCCAGAGAGAAGAAATCTAAAAAAAAACAAATTAGTTTTATGTAACTAGGACCTTGTAAATTTAAAAAAAATTTATTAAAAAATATAACTTTTTAGATAAGTTTAATTTTTTTATAAAATGTAATGTAGAAGTGTTTTACTAAATAATTACAAGTTTTATTTATATTTTTTTTCCAGATGGATTTTACATTAAATTTTTTAAGAATACTTTCGACAATTTTAATTTCAAGAACAGGAGCTGCAAATGTTTCAAATAGGTCACAGAGCACACCCAGAGATAGAGGAGGAATAAGGCGCAGGAGGGTTTTTAGAACCCAAAGAAAATTGTACCAATTTACAGAAAAAATGGTTTTGAAACTGTTTCGTTTACCAAGTGTTGCTATCTATGAACTTTACAGAAAAATTAAGCATGACATTAATCCCAGAACAAAACGTAGCCGTGCCATTAGTGGTCTGACTAAACTCCTGTCAACTCTCCATTTTCTGTCATCAGGGTCATTCCAGACCACTGTTTCAATAGTTGGAGGTGTAAGTCAATCAGCTTTTAGTCGATTTTTTACAAAGGTTTTAGATGCTATACTAAAACATAAATCCGATTACATAAGTTTCCCTAAAACAACATCTGAATGGATCAATTTGAAAAAAGGTTTTTTTAATATTGCAAATTTTCCCAAAGTAATTGGTGCCATTGACTGTACACATATTTCATTCTCCCCTTCTCACGAACTAGAAGAGGTCTGTCGAAACCGTAAATTGTATCACTCCATGAATATTCAGGCAATATGTGATTTCAAGTATAAATTTATCAACGTCTTTGGGACATTCCCAGGATCAACCCAAGATTCTTACATACTTCGACACTCAAATGGAGTATACCCTGAAGGATGGTTGTTGGGTGAGTGTTTCTACAATTAATAAAAAATGCAATTAACTATGTATCTATCTAACTATGTGAAATTAAGTGAGTGTGTGTACATAATATCTATCTATCTATATATATATATATGGTAAATTATTTTTATTTCACATTTTTTTTATCTAGGAGATTCAGGATATGGTTGCAGACCATGGCTAATGACACCAATCACTCGCCCGAGGAACCGTCCTCAAAACAATTTTAATAAATCACACATCCTCACAAGAGGTGTCATTGAGAGAGCATTTGGCATTTTCAAAAGCAGGTTACGGTGTTTATCAAAATCAGGAGGATCATTGTTGTATTCAGCTGAGAAAGTGTGAAAGATTTTTACTGTTTGTTGTGTTTTACACAACATTTGCATTGATCATAATATAGCCTGGCCTGTCAATGAGGAACTTACAGTTAACTATATACCACTTACCGGAAACAGTATTGACGAAGAAAGCACTCAAGGTGCAATGGTTCGTTCACAGTTGATCGAGAATTTCTTTACTTAAAGATTATTAAACTACTAAATTTATATTACATGAATTTATTGATACTGTTTACAATTTCAGGTCATCATTGGTCTTTAAAAAAAAAAAAAAACCACGCAAGTAGTTTTGTTTGTAACATATTTATTGTTAATTTTGAAAACTTTAGAAAAGTCTCATTATAAAGATTATTTCACTTTGTATAATGACATACATGTTAATAACGTCTAGACATTACACTCATTTGTCACAGAGTTAAGTGATGTTTTTTTCATAATAAATGATTATTACGACCCATCAAAATTTGTAAAAACATTTTCTAAGTTTTACATAACAAAAAGTTGTTTTGCATTACCAGAAATTCAAATTTTACAACCATTTTTGGAACAATAATTACGTACAAGCAAAGTGAATAGGCCCAGGAATTAGCTTCCACGATCTATTCACAATTTGGCTGATTTTAGGCTGTGAAAGGCTCGTACTTGTGCCCTCCAGATTGTGTTTGGGTAGAAAAACAGCAATTCTACAACTAAACATTGTTGTCAGAGTATGTTTTCCTGATGCTAATGACATAAATCAGCATCGCACCTAGAATTTTGTTAGATTTCTGGTTGCATCCCCGGAGAGATGAGAGACAAAAAAATTAACTTGATACTTTGGTGAAGTGTGTTAAAAACATGATTGTTCCGTAACAATTGTAAATAATTCTTACAACTGTAATATACCACAGAAGACTATATAACAATTACAAAATTTTTCGAAAAAACAAAATTAAACTCTTTGAAGCCTTGTTGTTGACATATAAGCTGTCATTTGAAACTTGTTGAACATTTCGAGATGTGACAAGTAGACTTTTTGTGCCTATAAGAAATGGAACAAAAAAGAATATATATATATATCATTTATTATTATACAATTATTAGTAGTTCCATTTATTAAAATAAATAATATATAATTACCTTCACAAATCTACCTTAAGAATCATCATCAATGAATTTACGTGGTTTTTTTAAAGATCCTTTTGGGTCTTGCACTGACATTTTGATCCTCAATTTCTACCTCGTTAGAACAATCTTCATCTTGCTCACCAGATGTAATGTTAGCAACTTTTGAAACTTGAGAATCTGATTGAACAGTATTCAGCATGACTTGTGTTTCTTTTTTGTTTTCTTTTGTACTATCCAGAAATTCTCTCATATCTTTTTGGATGTTTATCAGAATCTTCAACATATTGTCATTGCGCTGCAAGGTGCGTAGTTGATTTTCCATAACATGATTTGTAACATCGCTTGCCAACTCTCTGATATTACGTAATTCTTGATGAATATGATCAAATTCGGTGCTTACATGTGACTTGTTTGCTTTAAGGGCATCCTGTATTAGAGTATCAATCTCTAGATTTACATGGTTTGAATCATTTTCTTTCTTTATTTTTGGTAAATTTGTTTTTTTGACCATTCTTTTGTTATCCTTTTGAAACTTTGAAAGTCATTCGTTTGCGGCTTTGGATGTACTTGGATTATTATCATTGGAATCCTCATCCAAAGATATTTGATCACTTGCTATTAAGTCGGTAATATCTTCAATAGAAGAATCAGATTCATGAGCTTGTTTGCGGATTTTTGTCTTAGAAAATTCTCTTGTACAGTCTATATTATTCCAAAAAAAAAGACATTTGGAAATCATTTTTGTTTGTAATTAACATATAACATTTTATTTGTTAAATAACATTACAACTAATACGAATTTTATCTAAATAAACAAAATTAAAATCTTTGAAATGCTAGAAACAATCCGGTGTATATTTCTTAAATAAGTTTAAATCTATTAAACACATATATTAAAACTTATGATAATTGTATTACAATTAACTAGTCTTGCAGTAATAATTTTATTCTTTTCCAAAATAAAAACGCTGCCTAAAAATATAAACGCAGACACATAACTATAAAGGGGATAGGGGATGTGCTAAGTATGCACCTCAGGGGCTTATAGTGCCCGCATGCTCAACAAGCATCCACCTGCACCCACTATAGCATATCCAGCTAGACTAGCTGTGAAAGGTGTTTAAGGAATTGAGCAGAAACTACAGAGATCTTTGAACAATACGGTGGTGTGCCTTCCAAGTCATGCATTGTGGGATGAGGGACTGACATGATGACATCAACCAGGGGCCAACATTATGCCACACTGGGAACCTACAATGAGAAGATCTTGTGAGGAGTGGAGCATGTACCTGCACCCAATTACATCATTAAGAAAGGTATGTACTGCACAGGGAAGGGGACTAGTGAGTGTTTAAAATACATGTCACAAATAAGTGGGTTACATTTAGATCTTAGATACCAGGGATTATTTAAAAATTTATCAAAATTTCAAAATAATGTATACAAATAGGGGCCTAGAGTAAATTTTGCTATTGTGCACCAAGACCTCTGATTATGCCCTTGGGTATACACCGCTGCCCTCCTCCATCACAGGATAAAAAGTAGGAGGAAGAAGGATGTGCATGGCCACTTACTGGGGACAGTAGACTAGGAAGCTAATCTATAATAGCCTTTATAACCTTCAAGTAATATTTTTAATTCTTTTTACCTTTTTTTTCAATCTGGATTTTGAATTGGCTTTTTTTAAGTTAAAAAAATTCAGTTTTTTTGCATGCTCTGTTCTCAAAATTTTCATCATCTGGGTCACTTTTTGCATTTTTTTTTCCAGTCTGTAATTGAAAAATGAAAAAAATACATAAATTAAATTGATTAACTTTTATAAATTAATAATACAAAAATAGTGATTGTAGAAATATTAACATTGAACATATGGGTGACAATTTCAATTCAAAGTAAAAAATCCCAGCAGAGGATTTAACATTGGCTTCATAATACAAATTCCTATTATAATCCTAAGGCCGATACACCAGGGAAGCTAGACGCAACATAATAAGGTCTAGGTCACCCTTGGCATTACCTGGTTTTATGATTAAGGGACTTACTGGTATTTTTGATAGGTTTTGGAGGGAAGGGGTTGCATTTTCAGTTAAGCAACCCTAGGAGTGAGGATTAGGCCACACCTAGGGGAGGGTTATGGTTCAGCATCCTCCTGGGATGGTTAGGTTTAGGGTGCATGGAGGGGAGGTTAGGTTTATGGCAGCCCTGGGGGGAGGCTATGGTTTGGCACTAGGGAGGGGCGCTAGGCACCACTAAGGGAGGGTTAAAGGGGGGTGCAGGGGAGGGTTAGGATACTTACCTGGCCCTGTCAGGAGCTTTATCCAGTCAGGCAGACTAGATTTGAACTAACCAGCTAAATAGCCACCAGCTTTTCTGTCCCAAAAGGTGATAATGTTGAGCATTGTAAACCACCGTAAAAAAACAATTACTTGTCATTTTTCAAAATAGCATGTTTATTGTGAAATATATTCTGACTGGCTGGCAGGTTATAACTATCCACTTTTTAACTTGAGATACCTTACAACATCAGGCCTTTGCCATAAATATAATATAACAGGCAAAAAAATTTGTTTTACCTGCTTTCTTGAATTTTACAGAAGGCTCCTCTGTGTCAATCCCTTGTGGTATGCCAACTACAGTATTAGGAGACAATTTTTCTTGTAACTTAATTTCCCATTCCAACATGTCAATTTTTAATGGTGGACCACCTCCAGTTTTTCGGGCATGTAAATAGATTGCTGACATTTTCTTCTTCACAGATATTTTACAATCAGAGTAGCGTTTTTTGCATACATAGACTGAATGTGGTACCTTTCCAACTGATGTAACTGATTGTGCGATGTTCTTCCAAGTATTTTCTTTTTTTTCAAAACTGTAATTTTGCCATCCTTGTTTACCAAACAAAATATTGTAATTTGCAACCACTCCATTAATCAAAGCTTAATTTTCTTGAGAAGAAAACCTTGGTGCTCTTTTTTTATGGTTTTATTCGAGCATATTTCTTCGATTTCACTGTCATCATCCTCAATAGACTATTTTTTTGGTTGATAATCAGAGCAAGATTCAGATATATTTTCCTCATTACTTGAAAATTCTGAAGACATTTTTCTAATATTAAAAAAAATTATATAACATTAACTGCCACATAATATAAGCAACCTCCACAATCAATTCAGTAAACACACAATGTCCCTCCTTCCAAAAACCCACACCATTCACTCCAGTACTCCCACACTCTCACTTTCTCCCTCACTCCAAAAAAAGTTTTGCAAAATAGTAAATCCCTGCATCCCCTGGGACATGCCAAAAAGTGAGGCTTGCATATCAATATTCCTCCAGAACCCCCCACCCCAGAAACAGAGCAACACCATCACCCCACCCCAAACCACTCTACCACCAGTTCAATAATAAAGACCATATAACTTCACAGAGGAAGTAACAACATACCAGCAGGATTGCTTGAAACTAAAGACATCCAAATCTTACTTACCCTCCGGAGACACGACCTACACGGGACTAAAATGGTGCCAAGCCCAGGAACAGTGTGGCATCGGAAAACATGTCTCTGCGCATGCCTCAGATCCACACCCCTGACATGCACTCAGGCCAAAATATCAAAATAGTAAATCCCTGCATCCCCTGGGACATGCCAAAAAGTGAGGCTTGCACATTAACATTCCTCCAGAACCCCTCACCCCCCCCACCCCAGAAACACAGCAGCACCATCACCCCACCCCAAACCACTCCACCACCAGTTCAATAATAAAGACCATATAACTTCACGGAGGAAGTAACAACATACCAGCAGGATTGCTTGAAAGTAAAGACATCCAAATCTTAGCCTCCGGAGACACGACCTACACGGGACTAAAATGGCGCCACGCCCAGGAACAGTGTGGCGCCCGAAAACATGTCACTGCGCATGTCAGAAATTCAGTTGCCGACATGCACAGTAGTGAGAACAAGTTCCGCATATACATCGCATCTGAATGGTTTACTCGCAATTGAAATAAAAAAGATATATATTAGTACATATTACGAAATGTTAAATTTACGGAAAAAAAAAAAAACACGAAAATGTTGCGAAAACTTTGAGAAATCACCAACACTGATTTCGATGTATTAGTACATCCCGGCCTTTGAGTCTGGCTGCCATTCACCATCATCACCATCATCGCTGTCACTCTCAGTATCACTGTAATTTGATGGAATCTCTTCTACTACTCTGTACCTATCCCTGTTGCTAGATGCTCTTGATGTCTGGAGAAAATAAAAACAATACTAATAAAGCGTCCGCCACTACTAACACAGCTGCTACTAATGATAATAATTTGAAATCATTTACAATTTAAAAAAGTGAAGCTAACATATAATGATACATATGAGGCTGTCAGCTGTCAAAAAAATTGGCATTTATGGCTATTATATGAAGAAAGTATTTATATTTAGGTTAAGCCTATATGTTAGAATGAGCCTTGCGTGCAGCATGGATCTTTGTATTGCCCAACGTCCATTGAAGAGGACATTTAATTTTACATAAATTGTGAAAAATATAAATTGAGTATTGAGTATTTTATAAAAACATCTACCATTATGCTCTAAACATTACGTTCTGTGATTCTTTTTTTTTACCTGTTATGCTACTGTATCTTTCAGTAAAAATATTTTACAGAAATCCCTGAAGTGCTCAGTGCTGGTTTACTCAGCCATTTTAGCTTGACCTTATTGTTTTTGCAGGAATTAAAAGCTGTCACTAGGAGACAAACCTTTTTAGTGATGTCAAAAGAGAGTTTCTATAGGAGATAATGACTTGAAAACAGTTGTCCACTGTATTGGCCTCTATGCACGAAAGGGTTTTTAAACTACTCTCAAGCAGTTGTCTCTATAGTCATCTAGAATGAGGTGATGTATTATTGCCTTTTTAACAATTATACTTTTTTCTTAGATCACAAGCTAACAGGGGTAATAAAAGGGAATTACCGTACTCTTGTTTTATATATGGCTGCACACTCTTATACAAGAAAATGAATACTAGAAGCATAGATGAAACTGAAAATGATGATGAGGTGATAAGTAGTCCTGTCAGCATAGGGCAGTAAAAAGCTATGCATCTGCCTCAAATGGGCTGCAAAACTTGCAATTAGCTTTATGTGTGCTGTGATGCAGTGTTCGGTAGTTTTGAATTATTTATTAACATTCATTTATATAGCGTCTGCCACCCTCCGTCTTCTACTTTTCCCCTCATTACAACGTACTTTCCTCCTCTTCTTCTGGTGAAGGTAATTGAGTTCTGCAGGCTGATGGTCATCTGAGAACAGCAGGTAAGTGCAAATTTTTTATTTTAAGACTCTTTGCCCTATAACCCTGCTATTGCTGGCAAAAACAATGATGGTTTTAAATTTCATGGTTTTTTTTGCAGGGAAATGTCAATGTGGAGGCAGTGGCGTCACAAGGGGGGTGCGAGGGGTCCGGGTCGCACCCGGGTGTCACCCTCCAAGGGGTGACACCAAAGTGCAGACTTCCTCTCAGTGACAGGAGCCGGGTGCTGCACTGTAGAATTACGCGCTGCACTCGGCTCCTGTCACAGTAAGGGAGGCGGTACTACAAGTACAGTGGTCCACGGGGGTAGCCCGCACCTCCCGGACCCCCGGAGAGACTTAAACCGGGGTTCTAGGTGTGACCGCGCCCAACACATGAGACAATGCCCCTTACCACTCCCCCTTTTTCCCAGCGCATGGTTACGCCGCACACACTTCTCCGCTACCCACACCAGGTGCATCTATAGGTAGGGATGCCACTGGGTGGAGGACACTAAAACAGGAACTTGCCTAGGGTCCCATGTAAGGTTAATACGGCATTGAGCAGCAGACAACTGGAATGATTTTCCCTAGGCCACGGTATCTGGATAGCCTTTGTACCTCTTGCCTGTATTTAGATTTTCCATCGACCTCTGGACTGAATCTCCTTTTGTCACTTTGGTAGCTTATATAGGATCCCTGGCAGCTTACATACTGGCAATCACAAACTATTTTGGAGATATTGTCAGCTATTTGGGCTGGCAGAATTCTCTATAACTTTGGCAGCTTTCTCCATTAAAAGTGCGACTTAGTCTGTGAGACTTGCAGCTCTGTCTGAGGTATGGTTGGCCCTTCTCATCTCCCACAGGGCTCTATTTACTACAATCCGCATTGAAAATGCAGATTGTAGTGTGATATTACCGACTGAATTTGCAGTGCAGGTGGGGAGTTCGCATTGCGTATTCAGGCAATATCACAGGGATTTACTACAAATCCCTTGCAGGGACAGAGCTTGCGAGAAAGCTCTGTCCCTGTGAATCCCCTCCGCACACTAGTCACGGTATTTTGGCCAAAAAATTTTCACCCTGCACATGCGCCGACGGACCGTCGCTGCTACCCCTCGGCGCTAAGCCCCGCCCCCGTTGTTAAGCCCCGCCCCGTGATCGGTGACACACCCCCCCCACGACCTCCCCTCTCCCTTAATTACACTTACCTGCATGATCCGAGCTCCGGTGATGTCTTCCATGTCCTCCGGCCAGGTGATATCCCGTGCTGCACTGGGACCCGATCACCTGATGACCGGGCCACAGTGCAGCACGGAGGGAGGACATCACCCGAAGCCCCGACCACCGGTCCCTGGAGTCAGGTAAGTAAATTTTTTTTTCTTTTTTTTACAGTGTATCAGCGTGTGGTCTGTTTAGACCACACAGCTGATTACTGGGGCCGATTCCTGGCTCTGCTCTCCCTGTTAGAGCAGTGCAGGAGTCCAATAACTGGGGGAGACCCTGGATAATGCCACCTCCAGGTGGCGTTATCACAGGGCTTTCCCCGGTATTTTTTTACAATTTATTTTTAGTAACTATGGTTGGATCCCATTTCCCATTACCAATATCGGAAATGCGATCTGCTTACTAAAAATAAGTGATACTTAGGGGTTGGAGTAGAATTTTACGAATTCTACTCCAATTGCCCTATAGTAACTGTAGGTGAAACTAAAATAATGTGAAAAGGGTGTGAAAACACCCTTTTTCACTTTATTTTAGTAAAAATAATGTTAATAAATAGAGCCCACAATCTCTATGTACAATGAATTAATGCAGTTTGTCTGCCTTTCTCAAGCTTCTTTGGTTTCTCATTGTATAGTGCCAGACCCAGCAATATCTGCACCTACCTTCTTACATGCCACTCTCCCACAATTCTTATCCCTCTTCTTCACTAGTCCTGGTGACAGATTCCCCTCTATTGGACTCTGACATAATTTCCAGTGTTCTTGCTCTTCTGGCATTAAGAACGTTGTGTCTGTCTGTTTGTTTCAGGTTAGCTCAATAAATACTGAACCAATTATGAAAACTGCAGTTTGTAGTGGAAACTCCTAGAAATAACCTGCATTTGTTTCATCTCAATCCAACAAGTTAAAGCTGAGCAATAACAAATACAAAATGTATTGACATCAGCAATGCAAGAGATTGGTGCGGCACCATACGCGCGGCCAGTAAGGGGTGGGGGGAGAGGTGCTTTGGGCCCTCGTTCACTTGCATAGGCTACCTAGCAGTCTGTGCACAGGTCACACAGTGACATTGGTGTGAGTGGTGGGTGAATAGGATAGGCTACCTAGCAGTCTGTGCACAGGTCACACAGTGACATTAGTGTGAGTGGTGGGTGAAGGCGCTGCTGCCACCAGTCTGTATAGCGCTTCTGGTCACAGGAGCCACTCCCATAACAGGGTCTCTATGTAAAGCAATGCAATTATAACACCTCAAACAAATGTTTTTTTGGCAGAGGCAAGTTGATCGTTGGTGAAGCGTGTTGGCAACAGGGATGTGTGCCGGACCATTTTTGCCGGATTTGGATTTGGTTCTAATTTGTCGTCCGGTTTTGGATATGGATTTGGATTTGCCAAACTGCGGTGACTGGCTTTGGATTTGGATTTGGATTTTTTACAAAAATTGGCAAAAAAAGCTAAAATCACATAAATTGGGCTTTTTTTTCCTCCTAGAGTGTAGTGTTATTAACTTCAGTAACATTTCCAGTCATTTACAGTCAATTTAGACCACCTCACAGCTTAAATTATAGTTTTCACTATTATTGGCCAAAGGTTGCAGTGAGCTGACTCTTTACTAAGCGTCAGAGCAGCGGCGCAGTGGCACAGACACCACATTTTAAAGCACATCTATGAAACATTGCCACACAGCAGTGGCAGAAATGATGAAAGGTAGTTCAAGATGGAATTGTCCTTGGGCCCTCCCACCCACCCATATGTTGGATATTAAAAAAGGACATGCAGAGTCACAGTGCTTTTATACACAGAGGGCTAGTGCCCAAAGGAGTCACAGTGCTTTTGATTTATACACAGAGGGCTACTGCCCAAGGACTCATGGTGCTTGTATACACAGAGGGCTAAGGGGGTCATTCAGACCCGGTCATTAGCGCCGATGCGCTCAGACCGGGCCGATGACCCCCCACAGAGCATGCGCACGACGGCGCCGGCGCCATCGTGCACATGCGTGAGACCCGCTATGACCGACAGTGCCGGTCGTAGCGGGTCTCGATCCAAAGGGGGCGAGATGTCGATGTTGATTGACAGCTCGCCCCGTTTGGAAGGCGGGCCGGGGGGTTGGCAGCCCAAACGGAGGCGTTCAACATCGACAGCACGTCCCCTTTGGTGGGAGACCCGGAGCGATGGAAAGCCCGTCGCTCCCCGGGTCTCGCGCATGCGCACGACGGAGCTCCCTCCGTCGTGCGCATGCGCAGTGGGGAACATCGACCCGCTTGCGAGCGTACTGCCGCTCGTGAGCGGGTCTGAATGACCCCCTAAGGCCCATGCAGTCACAGAGCTTGTATACACAGAGGGCTTATGCCCAAGAAGTCACAGTGCTTGAATACAGAGGGCTAAGGCCCATGGAGTCACAGAGCTTTGTATACAGTGGGCTAAGGCCCAAGCAGTCACGAAGCTTGTATACACACAGTGGGCTTATGTCCAGTAAAGTCACGGAGCTTGTATACACACAGTGGGCTTATGCCCTTTCACGGAGCTTGTATACACTCAGTGGGCATATGCCCTTTCACGGAGCTTGTATAATACACTCAGTGGGCTTATGCCCTTTCAAGGAGCTTGTATAATACACTCAGTGGACTTATGCCCTTTCACAGAGCTTGTATACACACAGTGGGCTATGCCCTGTCACAGAGCTTGTATAATACACTCCGTGGGCTTATGCCCTTTCATTGAGCTTGTATAATTCACACAGTGGGTTATGCCCTGTCACGGAGCTTGTATAATACACACAGTGGGCTAAGTCCAGTCACGGAGCTTGTATAATATAAATACACACAGTGGGCTTATGCCCTTTCATGGAGCTTGTATAATACACACAGTGGGCTAAGCCTAGTCACGGAGCTTGTATAATACACACAGTGGGCTAAGTCCAGTCACGGAGCTTCTATAATATAAATACACACAGTGGGCTATGCCCTGTCACGGAGCTTGTATAATACACACAGTGGGCTAAGCCTAGTCACGGAGCTTGTATAATACACACAGTGGGCTAAGTCCAGTCACGGAGCTTGTATAATATAAATACACACAGTGGGCTAAGCCCAGTCACGGAGCTTGTATAATACACACAGTTGGCTAAGTCCAGTCACGGAGCTTGAATAATACACACACAGTGGGCTAAGCCCAGTCACGGAGCACACAGTGGCAAGAACTACTCTCTCTAACTGTAATCTAACTCTAGTCTCATTTTTCTCCTCTCTATCACTAACTAACTAAGCGTGACTGTTCCGTCTGATACAGTCACGCGAAATGGCGCCGACAGCCGGGCGCCGCGCCTTTTATAGAGGCCGAACGTCACCCGGCTCTAGCGAGGCCTGGCGAGAATCCGACGCCGGCCAGGTGACATTCGGCCTCGAGGTGGAATCCGAGTCAGGCGGGAACACCCGAACTTGTGTTCGGGTGGACTCGATTTCCACCTGTTCGGAGCGGTTCGGATTCCTCAGAATCCGAATCGCTCATCACTAGTTGGCAACAGCTAGTTTATATTATATATATATATATATAATTATATATATACATATAGAGAGAGAGAGAGAGAGAGAGAATATTACAGAGCGCTTAATAATTGTAAACAAACACAATACTAAAACGGGATAGAGAGGTAAGAAGACCATGGCCGCAAGCTTACAATCTGTAGGAAAATAGAGGTTTGATACATAAAGTTAAGGAGAGAGGAGGAGTATTTTAGGTTCAGTTGGATGCAATTAAGGTCTAGGGAGTGTCAATTGTCTTCATTGTCCAAGGGGCTAAAAGTTCTAGTTTCGCCTCTGAGTGCCATATATAAGGATATAATTCTAATCAATCTTCACAGATAATTGGACAACCATCAATCTTGGTGTCACCATGTGGCATTTCTTTTACAACCATGTTATGGATGGAAGGAAAATGTAAACAATTATACTATAATCGTACATACATACATATTACTCTGCCAGCAATAATTATTATTTTCTGTTGACATACAGGACCCCATAACATCTAACAAACAAATGAAAAGCGATGCTAGGCTGGGTAAGTAATGTATAGCAGAGATCTTTTTTTTGTAAGCAAAACAATGGTAACTGATATAATGGAGAGTAGGTTGCTATGGTAATGTTCTGATGCCTTAAAGAGACACTGCAATTTTTTTATTTTATCATAATACATTAAAATATATATTTATTTATAAATATTTTTGCTTTTTATAGTCCTGGAAGGTCCACTTTATCTTTTATAAATTACTTTAATCTCCTCATGAACAGAACTCTTTGAGGCCTTAATAGTAATATCATATGGACCGTAATTAGTAGTATACATCTTAAGGGGTCTATTTACTAAGCAGTGTTAGGAGACAGAGTGAAAAGTGATAAGGTGCCAGCCAATCAGCGCCCAACTGTCATTTTTCAAACACAACCTGTGAATTGACAGTTAGGAGCTGATTGGCTGGCACCTTCTCACTTTTCACTCAGCCTCCTAACACTGCTTAGTAAATAGACCCCTTATTTTTTTAGTCAAACTCAGTCTGCACTCCATTTTCAGCCTTTTGCCTTGGGGCTGAATTAGGAAAAGTAAACAGCATATGATGGATTGTTGTTATGGTAGTTACAATAGACAAAACAAACTAGCAGTCATACACCTGTGCTTCATCAGGTTTGACCTTCCAGGACTAGAATTACAGAATGAATAACAAATATAACCAGCCAGGATGCTTACCATAAATAAATTGTGCTAAGAAAATAAATTACTCTATGACCCTAGAAAGTGCCAAAATAGAGGAATTATGGAACAGAAAGATATATTACCAGTGCAAATGAGAAAATTATCAGGCAACTCTCCACCAAACAAACCTTAACATAAAAAAGACACATGTTGAAAGTGATTTTTTTTTAGAATAATGTTATTTATGCTTTGTATTTCCTTAATTATCTAAAGTATATTTTGGTTCTATACATATCATGGTTCCTTTAGTGAATATATTAAGTAAAATTCTCATAATCACAGGACCAAACAAAAAAAATATTATTGTGCTTTAAATTGTCCATTATCTTTAAAACTTGTTTTGCTATAAATAGACTTTAAACAAAACTTTATTATTTTAACATATACTTTTTCGACAGTGCTTTTTTTCATGAGATTAATAATAAAAAAACAAAAGCAGCAAATATACAAAAATAAAATTGAACATGAAATACATTGCATCTGGTACTTGGTACAGAAAAACTATAAACAAAAGTATATACCCTACATTCACAGATAGGTTTAGAGGAGGTTAATGTTCTTTACAATATGTGGAGGAGGTTAATGTTCTTTACAATATGTGCATTGAGTACCTGCTCATTTATGAAATATTTTTGGGTCGTAATCATTAGACACTTGAAATACATAATGATTGAGGGTGCTTAATCTTCACTGATCAGCCCCCTGAATGACTTCGGCAATATGCTGGAACATTCCTATTAACTACAACAGAGGTTCCCAAATGCGGTCCTCAATGCACCTTAACAGTTCAGGTTTTAGAGATATCCTTGGTTGAGCACAGGTAGTTAAATTAAATTGACAGAGGTACTAATTAAGTCACCTGTAGCCAAGCATGGATATCCTTAAAACCTGGACTGTTAGGGTGCCTTGAGGACCACATTTTGGAAAGATAAAGGAAGATGAGAACTGCAAGTAACATCTGCTTCTTTGACAAATTGAGAAAAAAACCAGTATATTGGACTGATTTCGTTCAGTATACTTCAGTCATATATTTTATCTCAGTAATACATATATATTATATATTTTAGCTCAGTAATACATATATTTTAACATATATTAATGACCAATAGTGGATTTACTTGTTCATTAATGATAAATAGCAGCATAATATATTTTGAAGCACAATTGTAATACAACATACCCCAAACCAGTGGTAAACTGATCTTGACACCCTTAAATCAAAAAGAGCCAGTGTCCTTGGAGAAAGTTTTTTATTTTATAACAGGCAACTTACATGCTGGTTTATCTATGTATGCAACTAGGAATGTAATTTCCTGCATCATACTGGTGTGGATCTACATGAACAGGTAGGATACATTCTTACAATGCTCTTTGTTGCCTCACTAATATATTTATTATTATTATTATTATTATTATTATTATTATATTTATTATTACCGAGTGGCAAACGCAGGATTTCTAGAGGGGGGTTTCCAAATGATTGATTTTAAAGTGATGTGGCCATGAAGAGGACATAATTATTACTTATTCAGCTTTAATATGCGTCATGCAAAGTGCAGTGTATGTCATAATTCCAGCATATACAGGACCAGCGATCACAGTAAGCCATTAGATACGGCAGTAGAGCCATCCTGCCTGAGCTGAATGTTTTTTTATTTCAGATGTGGGCAACATTCCAGAGCCTGGGAGCAAGTCGGGAGTCTGGGGGTGTAGCAGAAGAACCTAGCACTGTCCTGGACATATATGTACATATTGGTCTCCTTATGCACTGGATAACATTATTAATAATTAACCCTGTAAATGGTCTATAGCAGTGCAACTCTAAGGGCATGTTTTCCAGATCTCCTAGTTGGTGCACAGATGTATTTATTACTGACTTACACATGTTAAAAGATCCACAGGTGGTGCCTATTATTTAATTAGTGATATTGAGAAGAACATGCAACTCTAAAATTCTATTATATTACTATTTCTATTGTGGCCATGGTGTGGGCTGGGGAGGGGGGTTTCCAGGCAACCAGAAACCCTCCCCCTGTGTTTGCCTATGTTACCAGTTATTTATATAGCGCAATATGCAACAATAATAATAATAAAACTTGCGCTCCAATTCAAAAGTGCTGCAATGGCCGCTAGGGTGATCACTAACACCCTCTTCAAAACCCAATAAAACACAGTACTTGCGGTCACTTGCGCTCTTCTGAAGTACCAATACCAAAATGATAAATGGATGAGAAAGTCCCCCCGAAAAATCCTGTATTCCTTTCTTTCTCAAAATGTTCGTATGTAGAGGAAACTTTGTATAGAAGACACTCCTTCCTTAGGACCAATATAAATTTCCTCAAAAAAAGGGTATAAAAGATGTATATACCTGTCACCCGGGGCAAGGCAGTAATTTGGTGCCCCCCTTCCATATTTTGATATTACTGATTGTTTTACTGCACCCGCCTCAACCCCCACTCTATTTATAATAGCTTTACTTGCTCATAACAGCACAGACATACACTCTCACCTCACAGCCCCTCTCGGCACAGCCCTCCTCATCGCAGCCCCTCAAACCACAGCCCCTCACTGCACAGCCCTCCTCATCGCAGTCCCTCACTGCACAGCCCTCCTCAGCATAGCCCCTCATATCACAGCCCTCAACACAGCCCCTCATATCACAGCCCTCAGCACAGCCCCTCACTGCACAGCCCTCATCACAGCCCCTCACTTTACAGTTCTCATTACAGCCCCTCACTGCACAACCCTCATCACAGCCCCTCACTGTCCAGTCTTCCTTATCACAGCCCTCACTGCACTGACCCTCATATCACAGCCCCTCACTGCACAGCCCTCATCACAGCCCCTCACTGCCCAGTCTTCCTTATCACAGCCCTCACTGCACTGAAACTCATATCACAGCCCCTCACTGCACAGCCCTCATCACAGCCCCTCACTGCCCAGTCTTCCTTATCACAGCCCTCACTGCACTGACCCTCATATCACAGCCCCTCACTGCACAGCCCTCATCACAGCCCCTCACTGCCCAGTCTTCCTTATCACAGCCCTCACTGCACTGACCCTCATATCACAGCCCCTCACTGCACAGCCTTCCTAATCAAGGGCCCATCACACTACAGCCTCTCACTACATAGCCCCTCATACCACATTCCCTCACACCACAGCCCTCATCACAGACCCTCAAACCACACCCCTTCACTGCACAGCCTTCCACTGCACAGCGCTCCCTCACTAAACAGCCCCCTCACCTAACAGCTCCTCTCCTCTCCCCCCGCCAGCAACAGCAAACTAAACTGCCGGCTCCTGCACAGCGGGGGACTGGTGGCGTTGGCAGCGGTGGATTGGCGGTGGCGGCAGTGCCGTGTGGACTGCAGCTGTAATCGTGATGGGCAGGCACAACGCTCCGGCAGTCCTAACGGCTCCTTGGCGGAGGGCACTGTGAGTATGGACTGGGAGAGATGTCATGACGTCTCTCCCAGTCCCAAGAGACACTGCAGGAGATGGGGGAGGGTGTGGACTAGAAGTGGGCAGACAGCAGCAAGCTGTCCGCTGCCATGTGTAATGGGAGCGGTTCGCCCGGCAGAGAAAGAGCCAGGCGCAATGCTACTGATAATTGTGGCACCAGATTGGACATCAGTGTCCCCTAAATCTGGCACCCGGGGCACATGATAACACAGCCCCCCTAGTTGCAGCCCTGGCCATGTGCAAATCCATATAAACACAGTGTCATAGTTCAAAGCTAGATCCAAGACATTCAAATGTTGGTCACTGTTTTGCAAAGTCTCTATATATTGTGTTTACATCTAGTCAATCCAAGCGACTGGCGTGTTGAAAAAACAAACCATAGGTAATCTATATCAATTTGTTTAGTTAAATAAAGTGCAAAAATGTGCAATATATATATGTGCTATATTAATCAATAAATATATAGTGAAATAAAGTACATAAAATAATTAGTTTTAGCTTCCAGAAATAGATTTAAAACAATTTATTCACATGTATAAAAAAGGACCAAACATATATCAACAAAATCAAAATCAATAAATCCGCACAGATTATAGCAGCAGCTAGTTAATCTACAATTGTGCAAACAGTGCTGAAAAGTGCTATGTGCTGTGCCAAATATATAAACAATCCTTTTGTTGTTTCATAGAGCTTTCAGATAATTAATGTACTTAATAAATTCCATAGAAATCTTACACATAACTATAGGTCAGTCATAAAAATACACAGAGGAAAAGAAATGACATATTATAAAAGTAATAAGAATTTTTTTTTAAAAATGCTTATCTGATAAAACAATTCAAAGGCCCTCATTCAGAGCCGCTCGTTAGCGGCAGTACGCTCGTTCCGAGCGATGTTTGCACATCTGCGCATGCGTACGCTTTTTAGTACGCATGCGCGAACCAGTCAGTGCGGCCGAAAATCCTTTGTACGCTATATAGCGAGTGCCTGCTATTTTGAGTGACAGAATGAGGCGTATGTGGGTGGTAACAGGGGAAGGTGCTTGAAAATGGGGAGTGGAGATCCGAACGCAGGCGTGCTTAAAGGTCAAAACGGGCGTTTTATGGGTGTGTATATTTAAAACAGCAGCGTCATTGACCACGTCACTGGGTTATTTTATAGCCAGAACTGCACGCAAATTTGTGGTAGCAAACACCAACCACAAGAATAGCGAGCAGTTCATACGCTGGTCGATGTACTCGATTAATCTAATAAATAGCGGACATGACGTAGGATGCGTGCGGCCAGGGGGCGTTTTTAACAAATAAACGAGCGTATGTTTTGATCGTTCGTTCAGACTTAGAGGTGTGAACAGACTGCAATGTGCGTACGGATCATTTGAATAGCCACCCCTTGTTTTTAAACGAACGACCGCAAATAGCGTCCGGCTCTGAATGAGGGCCTAAGTTCATAAGGCAGGAGGAGGCAGCTTCCCAACATGTTTCATCCACTTAGGACTTCATCAAGGGGTGTTTATACATTGATTTACATTCAGATAGGAATATTTAGTCTAGTTTGAACGCCATCTACAAAATGTTTAAATCTACACAAAAGAATATAAACCAATACAATGATTAAACATAAATGCTATATAGTGTTCCACCAACTGGTTACTCATAGGGCTCTATTTACAACAATCAGCATTTGTAATGCAGATTGTAGTGTGATATTACCGAGTGAATTCGCATTGTGAATTCAGGCAATATCACAGAGATATTTGCGATAAAGCTCTGTCCCTGCGAATCCCCTCCGCAGCCTTAACATGGTATGTTTGTAAAAAATACCGTGACAAGTGCCCGCGCATGCGCCGACCGGATGCCACTGCTACCCCCAGCGCTAATCCCCGCCCCTGGCATTAAGCCCCACCTCCCCACGATCGCAGACCCCCCCCGCAACCCCCTCTCCCATAATTGAACTTACCTGCATGATCTGGGCTCCGGTGATGTCCTCCATTGCTCTAGTCAGCGGACATCCCATACTGCACTGGGACCCGGTCACCTGATGACCGGGCCGCAGTGCAGTATGGAAGACCAGCTGACCGGAGGGAGGACATTACCGGAGCCCCGAACTCCGGTCACTGGACTCAGGTAAGTTAATTTTTTTTTTTTTACAATTTTTTTTTTTTTTGCAGTGTATCAGCGTGTGGTCTGTTTAGACCGCACAGCTGATCACTGGGGCCGGCTCCGGGCTCTGCTCTGCACGTTAGAGTGGAGCAGGAGTCCGGTAACTAGGGATGAGCGGGTTCGGTTCCCTGAGAACCGAACCCACCCGAACTTCGGGGATCCGGGGCGATCCGACCCCAAGCTCGGATCTCCCTGTCTGCCCCGGATCCCTCTCCCGAGGCAAAACCTCGAGATCTGCTGTCGGATCTCGAGGTTTTGCCTCGAGCGGCCATTTTAAAAAAAATGCCTTTGCCTTTAATGGGCAAAGTGCTGATTGGCTGACAGAGCCGTCTGTCATGGCTCTCAGCCAATCAGCATTATGGTGCTCATTTGCATGTAGCACGGACTCGTGAGATCCGTGCTACATGCATCTGTGTGATTGACAGTGACACAGAGCACAGATGGGTCAGTGAGACCCGTCTGTGCTGCTGTGTATTTCAATGACACAGATGCACGCACGGACCAGGAGATCCGTGCTACTTGCATCTGTGTCATTGACACAGAGCACTGACGGGTCCGTGAGACCCGTCTGTGCTGCTGTGGTAAAAAAAAAAAAAAAAAACCTGTGTAAAAAAAAGAAAAAAATGGCGTGCCCCCCCCAAAATAAGAGCAACCAGCCCCGGGCATTAGTGACCCAGTGCTGGGTGTGCTTAAATACAGGGGACAAACGACATAGGGGTCCCCTGTACTTAAGCACAACCAGCACAGGGCTAGTCAGAACCACAGCTGGTTGCCAAAATACGGGGGACAAACGACGTAGGGGTCCCCCGTATTCTGCGCAACCAGCTCTGGGCTCTGATCCGGTCCTGGTTCTGGAAATACAGGGGAAAAAAATGAGTAGGGTTCCCCTGTATGTTCCAGAACCAGCACTGGACTTTTTCTAGTGGGGGGCTGATGCCACAGCCAGGGGAGCCCTTTCACCAGGCCCCCTAGACGCAGCATCAGCCCTGACTGCTAGTCAGCCCAGGCCGGGGATCCATGGAGAGCTGGGGACCCCCCCAATAAAGGGGTCACCGTCTCCAGGGCACCCCAGGCCCAGGCTGATAGCCCGGGGCTATCCCCGCCACCCCTGGTGGCGGTGGGTGGCGGGTTGATTGTGTGGTGTGGTGTAAATAAAGAATATCAAACATTGTCTTTACAAGTAGAACTGCAAGTCCCAGCAAGCCTGCCCCGCATGCTGGTACTTGGAGAACCACAAGTACCAGCATGCAGGGCATTAAGGGCCCACTAGTACCTGTAGTTCACCTGTAAAAAAATGTTTAAAAAAAACACAGGACACACACACCGTGACAGTATAAGTTTATTAAACATACATACACACACACACACACATGTACACATACTCACCTATGTAACCCTGTAGCATCGGTCCACTTGTCCGGTAAAGTATCCATAGGGGACCTGTGAAAAAAAACATACTCACCATCTCCTATGCAAGGTTCTGTCCTCTTCATTGCAAAGTAGGCATCCCCGGACTTGGCAAAAAAAAAAAAACGAAAACGCGATCCACGAACTTAGTACCATTCTATAGAACGGTACTTCCTGAATGAGAGCTTAGCGGCGGGGTATCACCATGGAAACCCCGCTGCTAAGCATTCATTGGCTGAGAGAGGCCATCTCCCGTCTCTCTCAGCCAATGAACGGCTCCCTCCATTGTAGTCAATGGTGGGAGCCGCAAGGTTATTAAAGTTTACCCTGCGGTTCCCACCATTGACTACAATGGAGGGAGCCGTTCATTGGCTGAGAGACGGGAGATGACCTCTCTCAGCCAATGAACGCTTAGCAGCGGGGTTTCCATGGTGATACCCCGCCGCTAAGCTCTCATTCGGGAAGTACCGTTCTATAGAACGGTACTAAGTTCGTGGATCGCGTTTTCGTTTTTTTTTTTTGCCAAGTCCGGGGATGCCTACTTTGGAACGAAGAGGACAGAACCTCGCATAGGAGATGGTGAGTATGTTTTTTTTCACAGGTCCCCTAGGGATACTTTACCGGACAAGTGGACCGATGCCACAGGTTACATAGGTGAGTATGTGTACATGTGTGTGTGTGTGTATGTATGTTTAATAAACTTATACTGTCACGGTGTGTGTGTCCTGTGTTTTTTTAAACATTTTTTTTACAGGTGAACTACAGGTACTAGTGGGCCCTTAATGCCCTGCATGCTGGTACTTGTGGTTCTCCAAGTACCAGCATGCGGGGCAGGCTAGCTGGGACTTTCAGTTCTACTTGTAAAGACAATGTTTGATATTCTTTATTTACACCACACCACACAATCAACCCGCCACCCACCGCCACCAGGGGTGGCGGGGATAGCCCTGGGCTATCAGCCTGGGCCTGGGGTGCCCTGGAGAGGGTGACCCCTTTATTGGGGGGGTCCCCAGCTCTCCAGGGATCCCCGGCCTGGGCTGACTAGCGGTCAGGGCTGATGCTGCGGCTGGGGGGCCCGGTGAAAGGGCTCCCCTGGCTGTGGCATCAGCCCCCCGCTAGAAAAAGTCCAGTGCTGGTTCTGGAACATACAGGGGAACCCTACTAATTTTTTGTCCCCTGTATTTCCAGAACCAGGACCGGATCAGAGCCCAGAGCTGGTTGCGCAGAATACGGGGGACCCCTACGTCGTTTGTCCCCCGTATTTTGGCAACCAGCGCTGGTTCTGACTAGCCCGGTGCTGGTTGTGCTTAAGTACAGGGGACCCCTACGTCGTTTGTCCCCTGTATTTAAGCACACCCAGCACTGGGTTACTAATGCCCGGGGCTGGTTGCTCTTTTTTGGGGGGGTGCACGCCATTTTTTTTCTTTTTTTACGCAGGTTTTTTTTTTTTTTTTTTACCACAGCAGCACAGACGGGTCTCACGGACCTGTCATTGCTCTGTGCCAATCACACAGATGCATGTAGCACGGATCTCCCGGGTTCGTGCTACATGCAAATGGGCACCATAACGCTGATTGGCTTCCTGTCTGCCACTGCAGTGCCACTCCTAGATGGGCCACGTGTTTGTGCCGCCCACTTGTGTCGCTTAGCATAGTCATCCAGCTACCTCGGTGCAACCTTTTGGCCTAAAAACAATATTGTGAGGTGTGAGGTGTTCAGAATAGAGTGGAAATGAGTGGAAATTAATGTTATTGGGGTTATTAATAGCGGAGGAACAAAAAAAGGCCCATTTTATGTGATTTTAGCGTTTTTTTTAATTTTTTAAGAAAAAATCCAGATCCAAAACACAAAACCCAGTACCCAAAACATGGAAGGGTGGTTTTGGCAAAACCAATCCAGATCCAAAACACGAAGAAAGATCCAGATCCAAAACACAAAACACGAAAAGTGGCCGGTGCACACCCCTACCGGTAACCAGGGGAGACCCTGGATAATGCCACCTCCAGGTGGCGTTATTATCACAGGGCCTCCCCAGGTATTTTTTTCACAATTTATTTTTAGTAACTTGCACACAGATCGTATTTCCCATTACAATTATGGGAAATGCGATCTGATTACTAAAAATAAGTGATACTTAAGAGTTGGAGTAGAATTTTACGAATTCTGCTCCAATTGCCCTGTAGTAACTTTAGGTGAAACTAAAATAATGTGAAAAGGGTGTGTTTCACCATTTTTCACTTTATTTTAGTAATAATAATGATAATAAATAGAGCCCATAGTAACACATACAGGCCGGTGGGTATGTGTCCCCACTCTAAAAACCTGCTCCTCTGTAGAAAGAGGAATCCTGAGAGGAGAATCCCCTGATCATTATCACATTGCTGACATGGAATAAAGTAGTACCGTATATACTGGAGTATAAGCCGAGTTTTTCAGCACATTTTTTGTGCTGAAAAAGTACCCCCTCGGCTTATACTCGAGTGAAGTGTAGCGCTGACCGGACGGAGTTCGGTCTGCGCTACACAGCACAAACACACAGCCGCCGGAGCCGGCAGCTGTGTGTTTGCTGTAATCAGCAGCCGCTGTCTGTCAGACTCTCATCGGCTGCTGCTGCTCCCACTGCGGGAGCCATCTTCCGGCTCCCACAGTGGGTAATGGGAGAGATGTCATGAGTAATGACGTCTCTCCCATGCAAAGCGGCCGGAGGAGCTGTTAGCGGCGGAACCAGGAACGGGAGTTTCAGGTAAGTGATTTTTTTTATTATTCTTATTACGTCTCTTTCTACTGGGGGGGGACTACTGGGGGCACTACCAGGGGGCGATTACTACTGGGGGCACTACCAGGGGGCGATTACTACAGGGGGCACTACCAGGGGGCGATTTCTACAGGGGGCGATTACTACAGGGGGCACTAAAAGGGGGGATTACCACTGGGGGAACTACCAGGGGGGGATTACTACAGGGGGCACTACCAGGGGGGGATTACTACAGTGGGCACTAAAAGGGGGGATTACCACTGGGGGTACTACCAGGGGGGGATTACTACTGGGGGCACTAAAAGGGGGGGATTACCACTGGGGGCACTACCAGGGGCGGATTACTACTGGAAGCACTGAAAGGGGGGATTACCACTGGGGGCACTACCAGGAGGGATTACTACTGGGGGCACAACCAGGGGGAATTACTACTGGGGGCACTACCAGCTGCTGCCATTTCCCACCCTAGGTTTATACTCAAGTCAATAAGTTTTCCCAGTTTTTTGTGGTAAAAGTAGGTACCTCGGCTTATATTCGGGTCGACTTATACTCGAGTATATACGGTAGGTATAAACAGGACATGGACAAATTTGAACTCTTGACCTGTTATTTTGTCATAAAGTGATTCAACCATAAACTATGGCAGAGGACAATTATAATTTTTATGTGACCTCATCTTTAGTAGATGGCTTACGGGTCACACAAAAGGAAATGTAATGAGAACTGAACTTAGGATGAGGTGTACATGTAACGTGTGAGAAGGAAGTTTTCATATAAATGATGAATCATACGGGGAATGCAGGAGGAAAGAGAGTTTCAAAGAGAAGCCAATATTATACAAGACTATGTTAAATAAGATCCTTATCCATTTTTTAGCATTTTGTATGTAACCCCATTGCTGGGACCTATGGCCCTCATTCAGAGCCGCACGCAAGCGGGCGCACGTACGTTAGGCGTACGTACAAAAATATTTAAATTCAATGGCTCGCTCGTATTTTCGTTCGCATCTAAAATTCCTCCCTAAACTCTGACGACCCCTCCTCTAACTAACGAGCGTACGAAATAGCGAGCGTACATCCCCGAAATGGCTTGAAAGGAACGCACGCACAAGTATAAACAGGAAGTGGCCTTGTCAGATGTCGATTACCTGCTCCTTTATTCTGCCTACCTCCATCAATCGTATCATGCCAATCAATGTATCAATTAGCTTAATTGTTTGTTTTTTTTCAACACAATGCAAGAAACTTTACTCTTGTCTGTGTTTGTGTTTACCCGCAGAATACGTACGGATGAAACATTCGCTTTTATTGTTTAAAAAACATGTGAACCACAATTAAACAATTGTACTATTGCTGTGTATCCCCGCATATTTCCCTGGGTTCATTTCTTTATTTAAATTTGCTTACGCATGTCACTGCATCAAGCCTATCCTAACTCTCCAGAGATTTCTGGCCCTGTCGAACACATGACTCATACACTAACCAATAAAATTGCTCCTGTTAATTTCCAAAATACATTAGCCAATCAGAAAATTTTTACACACTTTATCAAAAATGATTTTTAAGAAAAACACCATTGCCATCATGAGAGCCTCCGCATTCACCAGGCGTGAGCTGCTGGTGCTTACGGAGGTCATGGATCGCCGGATCACCAGCCAGCCAGAACCCATGACCAACCGGCAGAAGCGCTCCGCGTATGCGGAGGTACGGTCCCGCCTGCGGTCCTTCGGATCACGCCGCAACATCGGGCAGCTGGAGCGCAGGTGGTCCGACCTGCAACGGCGAACGCCCCGCTTGCTGGCATGCTTTCGCATGCAGATCCTGGCAAGTAAGTGTTATGTATTGTGGTTTTAATGTTTGTGTTTGTGGGGCAAACTGCGTGTGCATGTTTTCCTGTCTGTTCTATTTATTATTTGTACTCATATCTGCGTGTGCATGTTTTCCTGTCTGTTCTATTTATTATTTGTACTCATATCTGCGTGTGCATGTTTTCCTGTCTGTTCTATTTATTATTTGTACTCATATCTGCGTGTGCATGTTTTCCTGTCTGTTCTATTTATTATTTGTACTCATATCTGCGTGTGCATGTTTTCCTGTCTGTTCTATTTATTATTTGTACTCATATCTGCGTGTGCATGTTTTCCTGTCTGTTCTATTTATTATTTGTACTCATATCTGCGTGTGCATGTTTTCCTGTCTGTTCTATTTATTATTTGTACTCATATCTGCGTGTGCATGTTTTCCTGTCTGTTCTATTTATTATTTGTACTCATATCTGCGTGTGCATGTTTTCCTGTCTGTTCTATTTATTATTTGTACTCATATCTGCGTGTGCATGTTTTCCTGTCTGTTCTATTTATTATTTGTACTCATATCTGCGTCTGCATGTTTTCCCTCTTTTTATGAATTTTTAATTCTACTGCTATTTTTTTTGGTTTTATTTCTTTTTTCTTTTTTTTTTTTTGTTTGTTTGCCCGGATTTGTCCATAAACTAAACGCAATTTATTTGACATATTTTAGGGGGACAGCCAAGACTCCGCCGTCAACGTCGGCGTTCCCGCCCACTCTCCCCAACCCCCAGCCAACACTCCACCCCAAATCTTTCGCCTATTCCCCACTCCTCCCCATCCTTCCCAGACCCTCTCCCGGAAATGTCGGGCCTCCTTCCCCTCCATCCCACTTCCCCCTCTCCTCCACCCACCCCTCTTCCAATTACCCCCTCCCCGGAGTCCAGCATAACTCCGCCCCATTCTTTGGGGAATGACAGATCCGAGGAGGAGGATCATGGAGGTTTTGCCGGAGCTCCCGATTTGTTTCCCGGTATGTTTTTTATTATTTTTTTTTAAAGCACAAACTGTTTGTATGTAATCATGTGTCGTGCCTTTCTTCGTGTTTTTGTGGCTTGACTTTTGTTGATTGTGAAGGTTTGCCTTTACCTCTTCCTGGTGATTTAAGCATACACATATCATACCTGTGGGAATTTGTACCTAGGCCTTGTATTTTTGCCAGCCCACCCTTTTTATTTATGTTTTTGGGTTTAGGAGTGATTTGTTTTTTTTTTAATGTTTTTCTGTGGAGTCCCTATTGTTGTATTAACCCACACACTTTTCTCACCCACAGAGGAACAGAGGCGTCGGCAAGAGGTGGCGGATGTTGTGGGGCAGATGCGCCACCATGTAATCGGCCTTCTGGTGGCCCTCGACCGGCTGTCTGGCCTCCTTCGGCATTAGTTTTTTTTTTTTTGTTGTATTTGCCAAATAAATTTTTAAAGACAAATATACGTTGTGGCTCATTTTTAAAAACCAAAACCAAGATAGTTTAGCCTGACATAAGTTCCTGCAAGGATTTCCCTTTTTTAAAAGTTAGATTGTGTTTTGTCTTTGTATGTCAAACAGACACCAGAAACACATAACAGTAACAATGTAATTTCCCTTTTTGGGTGTAGTGTCAATTTCAGATTTCTACATTTTCCAGGTTCCTACTTGGTGCGCAAGCTGCTTAGGCCAATCTTACAAATCCCAAGGTTGGGCCAGGCTTCCTTTTGGTGTGGATTGGAAAGCTGAAAACATATTTCAGTTTTGCTCAACTGGCGTCAGTACTGGTTTACCCCTTAGTCAAATGTAACTTGTGTTAACCTGGTTACACTTGCTGTTAACGTCCCAAAAAAGGAAGACCATTTCACTCTTCAAACATTTATTCACCACATAACAGAGAAAACAAAGTGGTCACTCCCAAAAAAAATACACAGTGATAAATTCAAATACAACACATACCAAGAAAAAAATAAATAAAAACACAAAATCAAGAACTGGTTGACGAAGGACCATGCCAACATGATTCCACAAACATGGCGTTGCGATATGGGTTCCAGAATATATGCCCAAAAGGACCAGATCCAGGTTTGGTAAGGGTAGCAGGAAGTAGTGAGCGTTGGAGTGCCAAAGATTATGTGAACAAACAGAAGATGGTGAGAAAATTAAAAATAAATTAGATGTTTGCCAAAAAAAACAAACACATTAGGTATAAACACTGGAGTTTTGAACAAACTTACCTAAAAAATCTGGCCACCACATCATCGCGTATGGCCCCCCCACATACTGACCTTCGACCAACCTCGGGGGGGCCATCCTCAGGTAAGGCATCCTCTGGCTGCATTGGGACACCACTCCTTATGGCAATGTTGTGAAATATCCCACACAGGACCACAATTTTAGACACCATATCCGGCACATACATGAGCTCGCCACCAGAGCGGTGGAGGCATCTGAATCGGCCTTTTAAAAGGCCGATACAGCGCTCCACCACTTGCCTGGTGGCTGTAAGTGCGGAATTATACGCACTTTGTGGCCCTGGTGTGGGAGCCAAATAAGGAGTGAGCAGCCAGGACATGCAAGGGTATCCACTGTCTCCTGTGAACAAAAATAGACCACATCAGGAACACTGTGTATCAAGCTTAACATTGTTATGTACTAAAGGTCTCCACTTACCCAGAAGCCACGCATCACCAGCTTGTAGGTTGGTTAATTTCTGCCATATCCCTGATTGCCGGATGACGAAGGAGTCATGTGCACTTCCTGGTAATTTAGCATTCAGGGACAGGATCTGGAGGGAGGCATCACATACCACCATTACATTCAGGGAGTGATAGTGTTTCCTGTTTCTAAATATTGCCTCCAGCCGTGCTGGAGGCTGAAGTGGTATGTGAGTACCATCCACAACCCCTATGATGTGTGGGAAGCCAGCTATTTGGTAAAAATTGGCCTTGGCCACACTAAGGGCACCCATATCCAAAGGCATTTTAATAAAATGATGGAGGTGCTTGAAAAGTGCCTCCATCACTGCCCTCAGGATCCGGGAAAAGGAGGATTGGGAGATGCCCGCCACTATTCCCACCGTTGTTTGAAACGATCCTGAGGCACAGAAATGTAACACCGCCATAAATTGCGTCAGTGGTGGTATTGCTGTTGGACTGTCAATTTGCCGCTCAAGATCACTTTCTATTAATGAGAGAGTGTCTATGATGATTTTGGGAGGTAGACGGTAGCATCTTAAAACCTCATCATCGGGCATTCCAAAAAGGGTGACACGTGTTCGAAATATCTGGGGCCTTGCATGCCTACGATGCCTACGCCTGGGACGAGTTTGAGGTTGGTCGTCTTCCGGGAGCAGGGCCAGAACAATTCGCCCCAGATCTACCTGAAATTCAAAGTTTACAATGTAAGGCTTTTGACCCACCCCAAAAGTAAGAAAAAACAACTTAGCTTTCTGATACCATCCATAGCTGCTTACATGCCGGGGTATTGTCATGATACGTATAAACTGTAAAAAAGGCAACAATGAGACTTCAAAAATTTAGAGGGTGTTTTTTTTGTTTAAAAATTGTTGCAAGCCAACACAGAAAATAGCGGAAAAACACATTTGGCCATCGATGAAAACTACATTGCACACCGTACGTCAAATAGGGTTCAAATGGACCCAAAAAATGGAAAAGGGAAAAGCAAAACTGGATTATATGATGAATAAGCCGTCAAAAATGCGGTAAATTATTCGCAAATGCAAGTCACTACACCAACAGTCAAAAATGCGGTAAATTATTCGCAAATGCAAGTCACTACACCAACAGTCAAAAATGCGGTAAATTATTCGCAAATGCAAGTCACTACACCAACAGTCAAAAATGCGGTAAATTATTCGCAAATGCAAGTCACTACACCAACAGTCAAAAATGCAGTAATTCATTCGCAAATGCAAGGCGCTACACCAACAGTCAAAAATGCGGTAAATTATTCGCAAATGCAAGTCACTACACCAACAGTCAAAAATGCGGTAAATTATTCGCAAATGCAAGTCACTACACCAACAGTCAAAAATGCGGTAAATTATTCGCAAATGCAAGTCACTACACCAACAGTCAAAAATGCAGTAATTCATTCGCAAATGCAAGGCGCTACACCAACAGTCAAAAATGCCGTAATTCATTCGCAAATGCAAGACAAAAAATGGACTTACCCAACTCGAATATATAAGATGTCCTCAAAAAACTTCTTTGGGTCCGAAAACAAAAAAAAACTAAAAAAGATGAAATGAGTGTTAAACAAATTAACTAACCACAAAACAGAAGAATACACCAATTGGCCACAAATTTGAATGCACAAAACTTACCAAATCAGGAAAGGATGTTGAAAAAATGAAAAAAATGCGAACGGAAAAACCAAAGAAATGTAGCAAAAACAAACAAAAAAACAACTCTCCAAAATCCTCCAAACGCAACCAACCAACCAAATCCAAACCACTTAACCGACAACACTCCAACAACCCCACCTCGAATCCACACACACCAAGCCATAAATAGTGTTTATTTTCCCGCACAAATTAAGGATGAATCATAGGGACGCACAATCAATGATGCGGACGCAAACTAACGACGCATGTATAAATACGTCACGAAATCACATAGAATTTCTGGATGATTTCATGCTGGAAGCAGAGACATGGCTTCAAACCAGGGAAACAATGGTCAAAATTGCGGCGGTAAGGCCTTCATGCATTTTGTGTCAATGAGTATTTTAAAACATAATATTGTGCAAGTTGTGAAGTGGCTAAATCTGCATATTTACCCAAATAGGTGAGGAGGATGACATGGAAGAGACTGCTGGCCCCAGTCAACCCGCCAAAGCTGCAAAAAAAAAAAGGCAGCCACATTTCACAAGCAAGGAGATGGAGGTTTTGATCCAGAAGTGCGTTGACATCCTGCCCCAGGCAGCCAGGAATATGAGCCAAAGCCAGAAGTGGAGAATGTGGGAGGAGGTCGCCGTTGCTGTCAATAGGGTGGGTGATTATGTCCGTCTAGCCCGGGATGTCAAACGGCGGTAAGTAAACACTTTCCCATCCTATAAACAAACCCCATTGTAAAAAAAAGGATAATGGTTCCAAATTCATTCCACAGATGGGCAGACTTCAAATATCGTCTAAAACAAAAACTTGCCGACAGGGCTAGGCATGCAAGGGGGACAGGTGGGGGTCCCACCCCTGTGTCATTGGAGTTGACAGACTTAGAAGAGATGGCACAGGGGTGTGTGCAGGCTGTGGAGGTGTTTGGCGTGTCCAACATGGATACGGACATGCCAGACTTTGCGGCTCCTCATGTTGGCCAAGGTAAGTCTTGTGATGTCACCAACTCAGAAATGCTATTGTGCCAATATGTAGATTCTAATGTGAGTCTTTTCTCCAATTTCCTAACAGAGACAGAGGCGGATGAGTCTGCTCCAGAGGGGAGCCTTGGCCGCAGAATTTCTGCTGACTCTGCAGGGGAGGAACCAGTACATCCGGCTGAGGACCCTGCAGAAGCCAGTCCAGGGCGTGCCCCCTCGCAGGCAGTGGGCCTCCTCACAGAACTCAATTTTAAATCGGATTGCCATACGGAGATTCTGCAGAGGATGGACGCCAGTCTGATACGGGTGGCTGAGGCCCTGGAGCAAAATGCTGCGGCCAACGTGACCATTGCTCAGGCCCTGGCGGAAAATACCAGGGCCAACATCCGCATCGCCGATGCCCTGGAGCAGCTCGTTCGCCAGCACATGGTGGAGCCGACCTCCCTTCCTGCCGGAACATCCAGATCCTCTACCTCTGGCACAACATCAGGCAATCCTCCAAATGTGCCTAGCCCTGTGCCTAGTCCAGAGGCCACAACATCTGCCTCTGGACAGGCCAGCCCGATGGCATCCCGGACCCGGTCTGGCGCCCACCCTCACCCAGCCAAACGGGCGAGAAAACGGTGACAGCAATGGCGACTTTTCCCACTTTCCTTCTGTGCTTGGCTCATATTCCTTTCTGGTCAAAACTTCCCTCTCCTTTCTTGTGAAATGTTTTTAAATTTTGTATTTACGCTTATGTTAGTAGTTATGTTTTTTTTTTTTTTTGATCAAATATCTCGGCCACAAAAAAAGGCAATACAATATTATGCCAATTTGTTTGTGTGTAAACAATAAATTAAAAACAAAACACTGACATTGTATTGTGACATTATTGTACAAATGGGTTACATTTAATCCTGGCCTTAAACGCAAAAACTGACCCTCTTTTTAAAAAAAAAAGGCCTCTTTAAGGAACGTTTAAAAAAACACATAGCGATGCAAATTCCACAGTAAACCAAAAAAAAGGGGAGCTAATTAAAAGATGATGACATTATTGTTACAATAGGCCATAACCACCAAATTGTGGCCAAAATAAAAGCCCAAAAATGTACGCTAATTGATTATGTAATCATGACATTAGCAGCTCTGATTTCCACCTGCGTACGCTTTTGTGCTATCCCAATAAACTGCTTTCCAAACACATACCAAGCCGGATTTCAATCCAACACTAATTACTTTACTGACCAGCCACGATTAATCGCTGCACCATCGTGGAGTCCCGGGACGGAGGAGAAGGCCATCGCCAATGTGGTCGAGTAATCCTGACCCTAAGCTGTGCGAGCATTTTGAAGGGAAAGCGGATGTTTCAGTGACGTATGAGACGGTCCGAACACATTTGACGTTCGCATCTGCTAATGTATGTACGCCCCAAAAACGCCTCGCCACGCCTGCGTTTTTTCATCTCCACCCCCGTCAACACCCAAAAACGCCCTGTTCTGTCAATCACATTTGACATGTCACTTCCTGTACGCTATTTTAGGAACGAGAGAAAAAAAGCTCGCAATCTGCCGTACGCACATGCGCGGTGTAACACCGACGCATGCGCGGTTAGTCAACATCGGAACGCAACGAGCGTACTGTTGTTAACGTGCGGCTCTGAATGAGGGCCTATATATTTTACAGTAGCTTTCCCTTAAAGCTTGTTACTTGAAGTGCACAAAAACAAAGATGGCGATAGAGGGACCATACAGAAGAAACATGACGATGGTGTCATGCATAACTGGAATCCTTGTAAGGATTATCTGATGGCGCAGGGATGCAAAAATGGGAAGACTCAGGGAATGTGCTTGATTGCAGAGGCGGATTTAGACCTCATGGGGCCCTAAGCAAGACACCGATTTGGGGCCCCCCTTCCTTAAACAATCCTGAACACTATTTACGTTCCTGAGTTATTCCCCTTGCATTATTTGTAATTTTTCCTCCTTATGTTCAACTTTTTAAAATATTAAACATTAGGGGTGCCGTGAAAAAAATGCTGATACTCTAGGGTGCTGTGATTCAAAAAAGTATGGGAACTACCCAATACGTAAAATCTGAATGCTTTCTGCATGGACAGAGGGCCTGATTCATAGATGGACGGAATGGCAGAGCCACATACAAGCAGCTGTGCAATTCTGTCCATCTCAGATGCAAATGCAGCACATGGTGTCTGTGGGAAACAGGCACCTCCTGCTGCATCTGTGATCCCAGCATTGCGACCGTGGTTGCAGCCTGGCATCACCATCGCAACCATCATGACCATTGGACTCGCAGATGGAAAACTGTGCATGTGCAGTCCTTTAACAATTGGAGATGTGCGCTAACCATCTCCCCATAGAAACCTATGGGGGATGCGGCTGCCAGCGGGAATGGAGGTAAAGCAGCAGGTATCGAAGATATCTGCTGTGGTCCCTCTGTGATACATCTGGGGGAAACGTAATATTTGCGGTTAAAGGGGTTATGTCATCCTTTCAGTATTTAATAAACAGCAGTAAACTTAGTATACTTCTGTTTGTTACCCGAATCACCGCCAGGTGAAAGTGTAATGCCCATGCACAGATTGGCCACCTGGCATATGCAATGCACGACAGCCCATCGCTGGCAGCATTAGGCTACCAGCAACAGCGTGGAGGACGTCGCTGGACCTTGCCGGAGGGGTAAATAATGTTAAATACCAATAGCATATTTGCTAGTATCACTGCGATACTAAACATAATATGCCACTGATAATATGGATTGTTGTTAAATTGAGCCCTTATTACCTGTCTAGGCTCCACACTAAAAGGCAGGGCCGTAGCTAGGGTAGTGCGGCCGGTGCCATCGCAGAGGGCACCACAGGTCAGGGGGCGCTGTTTGGGCCTGTCAAATTTCTGTTCATTGTCATTCTTGCTTGTAGCTTCCTCAAATTTCATCCCCAGCATATCCTGGCCTCTCCCATCTCTTCCCTGGCCCTTCCCCATGAACCATGGCCCTTTTTTGGGTGCATTATGTCCCTTTGAAAAATGAGGGGGGCGCCAATGCTCTTTCTGGCACAGGGCCACCAAAAAGTCTAGTTACGGCTCTGCTAAAAGGTAAATCCATTTTGTTAGTATAATGCCGCCCATCCACTAGGTGATTTTGACAGGCGATTGCAAGATAACGACGTTGTTATCGTGCAATCGCTTGCAAATCGTCCGCAAATCTGACAGTAAAATGTTAAAAACGACCAGCAATGCGCGTGCCCGCTGGTCGTTTTTAACATCTGTCATCGCCCGAACATGATTGTTAACCTGACGACTGCCATCAGGTTGCCATGTTCGGGGATGATTGATCTGCATAGACTTAACGTCTGAACGTTCAGTGTATGCACTTCACCCCTTAGGGGGACGACGGCACGATTATGATGTCGTAATCGTGCCGTCGTCCCCGCATCTTGTAGTGGATGGGCAGCTTAAGGGTGGCAGTCATTAATCAATAAAAGCAGGGGAAGAGAAGAGGATGGAAAGTAGAAGGGGTGTGATGGGGAGGAGATGAGGGGGCAGGTCTTAGGTCAGTAACTTTCATATATACACAGACAGCAGTTTAGCAGAACCTTATCACTACCTTTCACAGAGATGAATGCATTTGTGTAGCTTTCCCTGCTGCAGAGATATAAATCAGAGCAGCGATATAGCTGCACACTCCTATAGAGCTACACATACATGTGGGGAAGCAGGTCATATGCTAATAGTACTCCCCTTGTACATGGCATAGCAATAAATCCACCCTCCTCTCTCTTACTACAGTATATAACAGTGCACAGTCAAAAGTACATCAGCATACTCACAGATTTACGCAGTAAAGCCCTAATCCTGGTGAGCACAGGAAAAAGGGAGGTGTGCAGTCACACAGGGCAGTATGGCAGCGTGGCCATGGAGGAAGGAGAGGGACGTGCTTGCTGTGCAGAGGAAGGGGAAGATACACTGTCTGGCTCACACCATGCGGGGAAAAAGTAGGGCTTATGAATGCACTATAGCAAACTAATAGGGAGCATGCCATGCCCCTGCTCTAGCTGGGTCTGAAGGCAGTTCTCCCCTCCCCCCTCCCCCAGGAATTTGTTAAACAGCAGAACTATTAATAATAATTACACCCCCGCGATAAGCTCTCCTCAGATCGTAAAAACTAAAGGCACTGACAGCAGCCACCTCACCTTTTATTAAGCAGCCTAGCAGCGCGCACTGTGTGACCTCACTGTCCAGACCCTCCAACATGACCCGTTCCATTAGGTACAAAATGCTCTGCTCCTGGACTTCCCTCTTAATTTATGATTGCAGACACCTGTACTGAAACACCATTCTCATCAATTACCTAGTTCAACACAGGTGACTGCAATCATCGATTAGGTGGGAAGTTCAGGAGTAGAGTGTTTTGTACCTAATGGAATGGGTAATGTTGGAGGGTAGGACTGTCTTCTTCCATCCTGTGTTGCCGGCTCCTCTCCTCTCTCCCCCTTCTTCGTGCGTGTCACATGTACATATTGCAGGGGAGGAGGAGACGGACACGTCACTGACTAGGCAGTGTGCTGGTGCTACTGTATCTAGCTCCCGGTGGTGGCAGCAAGCAAAATGCCATCTGATTTATTATACATCCCTGACGGCGGCCGCGGCTGGGCCCCCTGGGACCCGCCGGGCCCTAAGCGCGCGCCTGCATTACATAGCGGTAAATACGCCTCTGCTTGATTGGTACAGTACTGGTGCTTTGTGTTGGAAGACCAAGGGGTAGAATAACTAAAGCTTCTAAAAATAAAGTGTTATGATGCTTTGGGGTTAATATGGACACTGGTAAGATCTGTTTGCCACGCAACTGGAAAAAAAATCAATTGATATGTAATGTACACAATAAAATAAAGAAAAATAGATTTTAACACTCAAATGGACAGACACAATAATATGCATATGGGCAAATCCTACATTTGTGGGATATCCCTAGAAATCGGCTATTTTTGGGGAGATACTGTACCTGCAAATATTAGCCATCCCCTGATTGAAGACTGCAGCAGATATCTGCTGAGACCCCCTGTTTTCAATTGCAAAAGCAGCCCACAAAGGTTTCTATAGAGGCTGCTAAATTATTATATTTAACAAGCCCTGGAAAGCGAAATATTCTTGAGCTTGTTCCTAGTAGCAAACACCACTTTCATCACTGTAACCAATGATCTGCATTCCCTTTACTGTCCATTTGCACATGCATTGTGTGATGACCACCTATGCGCAGAAGCCTGCTCGTGGTCTGAACTTGGAAGTAAAGTTATTGCATTATCGATCAATTTACTTCTTACAAATCCCAGGGACTAGTTCCTATCGATAAGTGGCGATAAGAAAATTTAATTACTGGGACTAATTCCTGATGAATTATAAATATGCCCCTTGGTGCCTTAATTTTTGAGTTCTGCTTTCACACTAAACATTGAACAACTTCATCAAAGCTTCAAATGCTGAAATATTTTTCCCCTCTTTTTATATAGTGCCACCGAATTACACTGTGCTGTACAGAGAATATGTAAGCATCTAATCACATAACTATCATGGTCCTGTCCACCTTCCTTTACAATGCAGCAGATTGTGGGATTTGTATAGCAGGAAGCTGTACCATGATGACGTGGTTGCAGCACCACACCTCTGCAGGGGCACTGAGAGAGGGGGGGGCAGCAAGGGCATCTTAGAGAGGAGGCGGCCCATGTGCCCCCCCGTCACGGGTCCCCTCCTCTCACCCTGGTGGCCGGCAGCCGGCTGACGCGGCTGGCCGGCCACCGCAAAATCAGTAGACTCTGGGCGCTAGAGTGTGCCCAGGGTCTACTGTGCAGATGCAGTGTATCATTGTCATCTGCTCAGACAGTGCTTCATTATATTTGCTTATTCTTAGAGCAGGGGTTCTTAACCTTTTATGGGCGAGTAACTACATAAACACAATATGACTAGGTCAAGTACCACTTGCATAAGGTATGAGTTTTTGAACAGTTTGTGACATTCCATCATATGTGTCCAGTATTGTGCCTTCCTCCCTCATCTGTATGTCCACACATGTAACCGCCATAATCTGTATGTTCACACGTGCCCACCCCTCATCTGTATGTTTTGTAACTCCACCTCCCGCATCTGTATGTGCTCTCCCTCTCTCATCTGTCATTTGCTCCGCTTCAGGCCTCCACACCAGTAGTCAACTTACCCTCTCTTGAGTTTACCCCCTCTGTCTCTGTATATAATACTGTCTGCATTCTTCAGCTCCCTCCAGCGATTGATGTCACGCGCACCTTCTGAAGCTGTGGCAGCAGCAGTGGATCATTAACGGGCATTGCGCATGCAATGTCATTATTGCGACATTTCCGGTTAGCGGCATAGCGCCTCAGGGTGGCGGCTCTGTGGGCTGCATAGGTGGTTCTCAAGCTCAAGTACCAGGTAGCCTTGATAGGTATCCCTGCTGTAGAGCTTTAATTGCAAACTCTGCTGAGTACATTAAAAAAGAAGATGATGGTCTTGTGACTAAATGAGGTAGACAGTCTATATTTGGGAAGTTCCATGGGCAAAAACTTACATCGAATTTTGAGCCTTAGGGTTTGAGCATTCTTGGAGCAATAACTTGGTTGCTGGAGTGGAGTAGTAATCAGAATGGAGCTGAACTCTGGAGCTAATCTTGAATTCTCACCGCATATTAAGTGATTCTATTTCACTATTTATTAATTCTAATATACCTAGGCCTTTGTGTCCCATAAATCACAGCTGAGCGCTATATTCTTCATCTCCAATACTCACCGACCATTTCTAGCTTAGTGCTAGTGGAGGCATTGGGAAACCTTGATCAACCTCCAATGACCTCCTGAGTGTGAGTTAAAATGCCATTAACAACCGTATATCAAATGTATTTGCATATGACATGGGGTTTTTAATAACATTTGCACTGGACCTGATTCAGAGTTGTACGCTATGTCAATGTTTTTGCATTTGAGCGATTATCGATTGTCTGCGCATATATCTAAGTTGCATTGCGCATGTCTCAAGGTACATTACCGTAGTCGCTCGCAAGTAATAATTCTCAGTGAGATTGACAGTCAGGGAGTGTTTGGGGGTGGTAACGAAGAGTATCGGCTAAAAACACAGGCGTGTTGTGAGGGTCTATCTGTACCCTCTACTGCCTCTTTGTGCGTCTATCTGCACCCACGTCTGCCTCTCTGTACATCTACCTGTACCCCCTACTGCCTCTCTGTGCGTCTACTTGTACCCACTTCTCCCATCAGTGAGCCTCGGAACTCCCTTTACACTTGGGTCAGCCTGTCTCTGAAGCACCAACACTGCGGAGCACTTCCATGAGCCACTTTTTCTGGCACCCACCCAGCAACAAGCTTCGATACCTCCCAACATGACCCTCTCCAGGAGGGACACAATGCTCTGGTCCTGGACTTCCCTGGTTATTTATGATTGGTAGAGGCTCCAGAGGTAGGGCTGCAGCACAGTCCAAAATTCAAATAGGGGAGTCACACCAACTGCCAGTGAGTCCCAGCCAGTGATGTTTGGCAGCGTGTGAAATGACAGTTGGTGTGGCTCCCCTATTTTAATTTTGATCTGCGCTGCAGCCCCTCCTCTTACCAGGGAAGTCCAGGACCAGAACATTGTGTCCCTCCTGGAAACTGTCATGTTGGGAGGTATGAGCTGCTTCCCTCCTCCCACCTGACTCCATTGGCGCCCAAAGTTCATGCTCCATCCACACACACACTAAACATACCTAGAGGAGTGCAGCTCACTGCTTGCATTGTGCAATCATGTGTCACTAGCATTCCTCTGTTCCTAAATCTGCTCCTAAATATACTCACTCCCCCAAATCCCACTCACTCATATAAAAATCAACTCACTGCTCCACCCCAACACCACTCACACCTCCACCAACATTAGATCTCACACCTCCCCTAACTCCACTACCATTAGTCGTCACACCTTCCCCACCATCAGCCCTCACACCTCCCCAAATCCACCACCATTAGCCTTCACACCTCTGCCAACTGCGCTACCATTAGCCCTCACACCTCCCCTAACTCCATTCACAATTCCACACCAACTCCACTCACCTCTCCCTCACTGCTTCACTCCCCCCACCACTACCATCAGCAGCAGCAGCCAGAGAGTATCAATCTGACACTGTGACACTAAGTTTATCTCATTCTCGTTACATTAGGGAACAGGACTCGCCCATTATCCTGCTATTGGTTCAGGAGCTGTCAGTCTGCGGAAGCCTCACTCTCCAGCTATCATTGCTGCAGGTGGACTTCCTGACTACGCCTCCACCCCCGCTGCACATTGGGAATCTTACTGCAACTCAACAGCTATATAAAATGACTGTAGCGCAGCTACATCAGGGCCTCACAGTGTGGGAAGCAGGCATAGGAGCATGCGGCAAGGTAGGGGGTGGTATGTGCACTGTACAGGCGGGTGCTGGGCCCTCTAGGATCACTGGGCTCTAGGTGCCCTCCTGTATCGCCTATCCGGCTCTGGCTGCGACATTTGCATATTGTCACACAGCAGCTACATATGGGATTAAAGTTGTGGTGGCAATAGCGTACAACTCTGAATCAAGCCCACTGCATTAAATACACACCAATATCAGTTGGTATAGGGCCCTACTGCTCCAAAATCAAAGATGTTTTGCAAGTGCAGCTTTAATAATTTCATAGTCAATTTAATTATTTATGAACATTGTTATCAAAAGTGACATAGATTTATTGCAATTACTGCTGGGCAAATCCTTGATCCTGATCAGTATGGTTTACTTTCCATACCTGAAATTATAAACATTCTAAAAGGATCACTACAAAATCTGCAATATATTCATATTTGAATGGTAATTATACTCCTGGAAGATACAATGGTCACATTTAGAGTTGAGGTGTTAAAATTGTAGTTTCCATAGCTATCTGCTCTCTAGGATTTATTAACTGTTAACACTATGGAATGCTATATTAGTACATATGCTACTTTTGTCAAACTTTTTTGCATGCAAATGTGTGTCAGAATTTAGTAAAGTCTATATTGAATTTGCTTTCCTGTGCTATTTGCCACCAAAAAGCAATGACGTAAACATATTGGCTGCTGGGTATTCACAGGCGCACCCCTTGCAGACTCATTCACAGTGATATGGCGTTCCCTAGGAGAAATCTAAACCATTTCTGTATGGGTCAGTACACTTAAAAAGGTAAGCACAAAAGTGTGTGGTGTGCTTAATTACGTCTCACACAAGCCTTGTGTATGTAATTACAGAGGGCTTACTGTTAGGGATTAGAGAAATAACTATTATGTAGCACAACAGCAATATATGTTAACAACAGAAATTCGCCAGATAATCACAGGTAAATGTCATTTTTTCATGGATTAAAATCAGTACTGTAAACTGGATTACAAAATCAAGTTTTCTCATTTAAAAAACATATCACAAATTTAATGTGCACTATTAATCATTTGTTTATTTTAAACATTTTTACTAATTTAGATAATTTTTCCTCCATTTACTTAGTTGTCTTCTTCTGTCTATTCTATTTGGATGATTGTGGACCACTTTTCAAAAATGGATCACTTTATTCCTTTAAAGCGTCTGCACAATTCCCCTAAACTGGCTTCACTTTCATTCAGCATATTTTCCATCTCCATGGCTGCCCACAATAAATTGATTCTGAATATGACACTCAATTTACATCCCTTCTCTGGAGAGCTTGATGCATATCACTGGGCATTACATTTAATTACTCCATGGCATACCATCCACAATCTACTGGTCAGACCGAGAGAGTGAATCAGCAATTGGTGAAGTTCTTGAGGATCTATACTTCAACTTCCCAGAATTCATCTCCTTCCATGGGCAGAATTCGCTCACAATAACTACTATTATGAGTCTTCTGATGAAACTAATTTTTATTATGTGTGGGACTCATCCCTCTATGCTTGTCCCTTTGAACGTTTCCTGTTTTGAAGTACTAACTTTAAGTTCTCATGTTCAGGAGGTCATATCAATATGGAGTCAAGTCAATAGCAATCTTCTAAAGGCCTTTAGTTCTTACAAAATTTCCACAGAAAAAAGAGGAACTTGGTACTATACCTCAACCTGATTTGACTGTCCACTCGTTTTGTCCGATTGAAAGCCCCCAGTAAGAAATTTGCTTCTTGCTTCATTGGTCCTTCCAAGATTTCACAAAAAGTCAACCCAGTAACATTCCGGCTTGAATTCCCAAGATCATTAAAAATTCCCAACACTTTTCTACCTCTGGTAATCAACTGGTTTTCTTCTCCCACTTTAAATGAACAAATTACTGTAATCTCAACTTTTATGAAACTTTTTCAGTAGATGAGGTGCATGAGGTTTAAAGCTTTTACCCATGTACGCTCCTCTGGCCAGAAACCTACCCAATCCATAAGAAAATAAATGGTATCACAAGAAATTTGCCTGGAAATTACAAATCGTGCAGATATCATTGTAGTGTGTACCCAGCCTTACCTGGCTCTAGTGTCTGTAGTGTTTCCTGCTTGAGTACTGAAAACTGCTTGTTCTGACTACAATTTTCTATCTGTGGCCTAACCTTGGATCGTCTCACCATCCTGCTCCCTGCCAATGCCTGAACTCAGATTGTCTTACCACACTGCTATTTTGCCTGTGATTCTGACCACGTACTTCCTGACTACGTTATTACCTGCTGATTCTGTACCTTGCCTCTGTTACACTTGCACACTGTCACCTTCAGGGGAAAGCTAGAGGGATGTGACCTGCAGACCCCCCAGCAGTGAAACCCATCCTGCAGTGGTTCTTGGTGAAGATGGAGTGGTCTGTCAGACTCCGCGGCTCAACCCTGCCAGTCAGGGCCGCCATCA
Organism: Taudactylus pleione; assembly: GCA_031769625.1. NCBI lineage: Eukaryota > Metazoa > Chordata > Amphibia > Anura > Myobatrachidae > Taudactylus > Taudactylus pleione. The sequence goes on along the minus strand of JAUIMM010000007.1, from coordinate 21,484,440 downwards.
GTGGGAGACAGCCGGGACTGGAGTCCCTGGCCCGGACCCTGGCAGAATAGGAGGGGGCCCGCGCGGGCTCCTACCCAGTACCGCCCGCTCCTACCACCACTGCATAGTGAAAAGGGGGTGGGGTGTTGCTACCGCCTGCCAGCCTGCACTACTCGATTGCCTGCACCTGCTCCAACCTGAGAGCCTGCTCGCCCTCTCCAATGGACTGATTCAATTCCTCTCTTCAGTCTGATCGCAATGGGGGGCGGAGCACCACCCACTACGCATGCGAATCGCATCATTATGGAGGGGCGGGGCCTAATGATGTAAGCTGCCAGCCCCCATTAGCAATCTTCTGTTGCATTAGAAGCACTGCGTAAGTAATAAGTATGTATGTGCTTTAGCATGTGTATGTATGTGTCTGTATGTCTTAGTGTGTATGTATGTGTGTTAGTGTGTATATATGGGTATGTATATGCTAGTGTGAATGTATGTTAGTGCATACATACGTGTTAGTGTGTGTATACTGTATATGTGTTAGTGTGTGTATACTGTATATGTGTGTATATATGTGTATATATTATAAATAATAAATACATGTTTGCTATATACTGTATATATTATATGTGTGTTATATATAATATATAAATTTTTGCTATATACTGTATATATTATATATATGTGTGTGTGTATAGAACCCCCTCCCCAGAAAATTCTGCGTTTGCCCTTGGAGTAGGCGCGTGGCGCGTGTGACTTCATGACACGCCGCTGGAAGGGAGAGGTCGAGGAGCCGCGGCGCATGAGGAGCAGCACCAACCAGACCTAGAGGAGAAGAAGCCAGAAGGAAGGAGCATTCTTCAATGCGATAAGGTAAGTCATGATTAATGAGACAGCGATGGCGGGGGAAGGAAGAGGGGGAGCCCAGGGGCACTGCCTATTTTGTCAGTCTCGGGCCCCACAATTTCTGCATTTTTTAAAAGAGGAGGGGGCCCGCGTGCAGACTCATTGTGGGTCCCCTCCTCTCTCCGGCAGTCCCGCAGTGCACTGTAGATTGTGGCTTAGTGCCAGAATCTACTACGCATGCGCAGGTCTCCGGGAAAATGGCACCTGCACTGTTTTCCCGGGGACACTAGTACTTTGGTGGCCATTTTCCCAGTGACTTCAGCACTACGGAGAGGTAAGTATAAGACTATGGGTGCAGGGTGCGTGGTGTGGGCCCCCTTGGTCCCAGGGGCCCGTGTGCCCCGCAGATCCTGCACCCATTATAGATACGCCCCTGCTGCCAGTGCAAATCCTAGTCTGACAACATCCTATCTGCCCAGAACGTGATACCCTACCGCTGCCATTTTAATTTTTTTTTTAAAAAGTGCATTCACGCAACAGAGTCACTTCCTGATCGCCTGCAGCCACTGCCAGCAGCTCTTATCTGTCCACTCGAAAGGCAGGGCCAAGGAAATCTTCATTTGTTGTTTTGCGCTCCACCTGTTGCTGTGAAGAATTTGTCGTCTTTAGCAAAGGGGTTAAGTCCTACTATGTCATTCTTATGGACAAGTAGCCAAAACATTACCTAATATTTCAGATATGGTCTGACAAGTGAGTTACAGTGGTATTAAGTTTGCATCAACTGCATCTACCCATTCCTGTGCATTAAACCATTTTATTAACCTTGGTAGCGACTGGCAAATACTATTCTGATACTGTCAGTTTATTATTGCCTAGTATTACCAAATCATTTTCCATCCTAGATAATATATTACATTAAAGGGTAGTATACAGTTACTATGGTCTAGGGCCTAGGCATAGAAATTGAAGCTTATCCAGGCGGGGTTAAGGTTTGTGAGGGCCCCAAGGCAACTAACTTGTGGGTGCCCCTACCAATCCAATAAAATTATTAAATTGATATACTGGCAATGTTATTAAAAAGTATAATGTGTAAATACTCCCAGCACCACCCTGGCTGCCCTGTTGTCAAACCTGTATTAACACTTATGTAAGACTTCACCCCTTGAAGTGCAACATGGATTGTTCCAAATGCAAAGATACTTGCTTTATTGCTTTGCTCCCAACTCACAATCAGCCCCTGTATCTTTAAGCATGAGAGTGAGTTTTCTGGCTCACACAATAAACTTGTCCATAGAGGAATCAGGAATTTAGATCCAGAGCATGTTAGTCATCTGAAGGCAGACGTCAGAATTCAGGGAATTAACCATCCAAAGTCAGAGGTCAAATACGGGTAACCAATCAGATGATAAGAAGATTAGGGAATGCTGGTCTAGAGAAAACTGCTCACTGGTAAGTAGCCAACTCAGCCTTTTATAGGGGATGTTGAGCGCTAGTCTATGATGTGAATGCAGGAGAGATTTTGTTTGTGATGCAAATATGTGAGAGATTTGCTCTTGCACATATCATGCGTCTGTCACCTGCTTAAGATACAGGGATACATGTATCAAGCCAGGGGCGTTTCTAGAGAGGAGGGGGCCTGTGTGCAGACTCCGTCACGGGCCCCCTCCTCTCCGTCTGGTGGCCGGCAGCGCAGCCATTTTACGGCCGTTTTTTACAGCACAGACACCGGCGCCGACGTGGGACTCCAGAGAGGTAAGTATAATATGGGTGCAGGGTGTGCGGTGCGGGTCCACCCTGGACCCAGGGGCTCGTGTGCCCCACACACCCTGCACCTATTGTAAATACGCCCCTGTATAAAGCCTTATAAAGAGTGGACAAGTGGCGAAGTTGCCCATAGCAACCAATCAGCTTCTACCTATCATTTTATAGCATGTACTTGATAAATGCTACCTCAAAGCTGATTGGTTGCTATGGGCAACTTCTACACTTGTCCTCTCCTCCCTCCACTCTCTAGAAGGCTTAATACATCTCCATAGCGCTTGAAACCCAGGTCTGTAGCAACAAAGCAACAATGCCATTTTGCTGTTGATTCAAGCTGTGGCCCCTGTGTGGATACAGTGTGGTTTTCAAGAAACACATTGGCATAATACAAAAACAGGAATACCGGAGTAGCTACTTATATGGGGATCAGAGCTGAGCAGGCCTGACTCTCATACTATTGTTCAGTTTCTATGTTTGCTATTTTGAATTTGTTTCTTTCTCTGCATTTTCTTATTGCCTCCTTAATACCTTCTTGGATTAACAATTTAAAAGCTCTCTCTTTTCCTTCATCACTTGTAATGTTCTCTTATTTAATTCCACCCATTTCTTTTAATTCCTATAGCTTTTGTTGCCATAAATGTCCCATTTGGTCCTTTGTTAGAAGGAATGCTTACGGTTTATGAGCTTTGCTTCTCTAAGTTGATACAATTTAGTCTTTCTGAAATGCATGGTTTTTGTAGCCCTTCTTCGCCCACATGTCTACTAAAACATACAGTACTTCACATGTTGTCATATTATGATTTCTTGTTTCTAAATTCCTCCTTTAATATAAATCAAAAATAATATTTATATTAGCTAATACTAAATCCATTAGAGCTGCTTCTCTACTTGGCTACTCCGTGGGGCATATTCAATTGTCAGCGAGGTTTTCACTGCTAACAATCACATGAAACTCGTGCCCAATTTTGGATTACCACCGATAGGTGCGTTGCTGATACTCTTAAATAAAAAATGCATGCAGGGTTTCAGCACTGAAAACTCTGCGGTGCGAGAAAAAAGAAAAAAATGTACCGATCCGGTGGTCTCCACGACTCCTGGTCATCTCCCCTCCATCTTTGCACTGGGGAGGGAGCTGCTGGGAGTCGAGGGGGCTGCTGGGAGGTCAGGTGGATGCTGGGAGGGGAGGTGGCTGCTGGAAGATGTAGTTCAGGTGAGTTCACACGCACATGGGGGTCATACAGATGCTCAAACACACAATTACTCACACACTCACACATACTTACACACACTCACACACACTTTACACACACTCAAGAATACTTACCATACACGCTGCTGCAGAGGACCGGTTCCCTGGATGAAGAAGCCACCGCTTCGGAAGGTGAGTAATTACTGACTAATTAATTAAGCTAACTGGAAACTTCCAATTGCTCATTAGGGGGAAAACAGAGAGGCCCCAGAGCAATTCCCGACCATTTTTTCCTAAAAATATGGATTTTAGGAAAACTTGGTCATGCTCTGGGGCTGTGAGAATAAAATCTCCTGCCACTCAAAAAAATTGAAAACCATGCAGGTGTGGGATTTTTGCTATTGTCGCACCTAATTGAATAGGCCCCCTTGTTTTGGGAAAGGCAGTTGCTTTTAATATTCTACTTTATTCCACATCAGAATTTACATATAGGTAAATAAATGCTCCATAATTAAAACTACATTATGCTTGTGGTTGTTTCCATTTGCATTATTAAATAATTATTTGAACACTTCTTTATACACAGTGACCTAATCAGCACATATTTCCTGCTTAGATATCCAGGACACCCAACAGACATTTCAGGCCCTGATATAAAGAGGGACATGGCCAGAGTTTGTGGGCGTGGCCACACCAAATGGGACTATCGGGAGCCCATCCACAAATGATGCGCCAGCAGTAGGTGTGGCTACTCCTGGTTCCATTATCTATCCATAAGTACTCATTTTATTTTTTACTCACATATATACACTCCATCTGAGAAGATCTTAAACATTACAATATACAAACAAACTGCTCCCACTTTTCTATGTTTTCTGACTATGATATACCATACATTAAATCTTAATAGTTTGGTCTTATTTGGAAGACTTATAAGTTTTGTCTTATTTGGAAGACTTATAATATTAGTTATCATGTTATATATTCTTGACCATATTATTTCTATACTCCAATTTCCATTTCTAACACTACTCATTCTCCTCCCACAGTTTTTTCCATGCCCTCTTGGATGAGGGAGGCTACCATTGCCCGTGCTTCACTGCAGTCAGGAGAGAAGACAGTCCTGGGCTGGTCGGGTCCCGGCACCTGCTCAATTGGACAGCGAATGCACAAAACACTGACCTCTCTTGCCTCTCGACGCTTGCTTGACTCTGCCAGCTTCTTGACTAACACCATCCTTCACCTGGACAGCAAGCGGGCCAAGTATTTGCTGTTGCTCAAGCCCAAGGGTTAGGTGTCCTGAGACCTTCTTGCTTGACCTGGCATCTTCTTTCTTGTTTCTGCCTCTCTGTAGCCTCTCTCTGGCGTCTTCTTTCTTACTTCTGCCTTGTCATAGAAACCGTCCGTAAATTGGCTACGAGCAGCTGGACTCTTACCCAACCATGCCTATTGTGCAGAAACCCACAAGGGGGAGCTGTTAGTCAGATAGTCCTATATTGTACAGGCAATACAGCAGTCCATGGGGTTCGGGTCAATAGGTTTATTTTTTAAAGAAGACCAGATTCTACATGGACAAGAGGACCAACCAGTGCTATGGAGTAGGTATGTAGTGTGAATGCGAGTGAGTGAATGTGTAATAAAGGGTTAAAACATGTGCTGTGTGTGTCATGTCTTTTTTTCTATTTTCTTCGCAGTGGGGGTACAGGAGCCTGCTGCCTGTGGCTTGCTGGGACCTATAGTCCCATTGAGAAGAACAATATTATTACTACATTTAACCCATTACCCCTGCACCCATCGCCTCCAGAGATGAAGGGAAAAGACCCGGGCTTCATCCTAGCCCAGGGGTATCTTCTGGGGGGACACCCCATTTTTGAGGGGGTCACCACTTCCAGAGGAATCCCAGGACTGGGATAGTCAGCTTGGGGCTGGTTAATGCTTTGGCAAGGGGAACCCCACACTGTGTGTCCCCCCTGCTGTGACATTATCCTTCAGCTGGTTGAGCATGGCGCTGATGTGTGCAGTGCTTCTGCAGAGACACTACTCTTCATTTTAGTCCAAATAAGACTGAGCTCACACATGATTAACACGATTCCATAGACCAGGGATTCCCAACCACGTTCCTCAAGGCACACTAACAGTCCAGGTTTTAGGGATAGCCATACTTGAGCACAAGTGACTTAATTAGTACCTCAGTTTATATGATTTAACCATCTGTGCACAATCATGGATATCACTAAAACCAGGACTGTTAGTGTGCCTTGAGAACCGAGGTTGGGAATCACTGCCATAGACCATGATTCGATAAATCGCGATTCTGCAAAACACAATTCTTAGTAAATTTAAGTGTTTGTTAGGGAAAAACGTATGTGTCCCAGCGATGTCCAGCGTGTTTAATCTTCCAAACACGATTCTTAGAAATATACTTAATTTTACCATGAGCAAATTTATCATGAGCATACAGAGTTGGGAATGGCGTGTCCGACTCCTACCTAGCTCACTTGTCTACACCACCATTGGGGGGGAAGGAAGATGTCAGGATCTCTGTTGGCTGACAGAGATTTCCTGTCCATTTTGTTGTATCTTGCATGACCCCATGGGTCACTCAGCCAGCCGATGTTATCGCAGACTATCCGAGGTTACGTCCTTGGGCATAACGCCTCCTGCTGCATTACCACAATTGCAAGGACGGAATTGCAAAGCTGCTTGCGTGCAGCTTTGCAATTCCGTCCTGTGCTGAAACAGACCTTAAATCTGAAAAAAACAATGGCTTCTCTCTTTTCGAAAAGATACCCAGCTGATGATAGCTTCCACATAGAGAAGCCTATTAAAGATCCCCAGCTCAGGGGTCTATTCATGATGTTAATTAACATTCTAACTCGCCGCGGCTACTGAAGCAATTCACCACTGCTCCGGCGCAGTGACAGCTGATGCAAAATCAGCTGTCCCCGCAAGCGGCTTCACTGCTCCTTTTCGGAGCAGTGAATCTTTTCTATCGGAACAGTGACGGGACTGCGCATGCATGGCCTACAAGTCACGCATGCGCACCAGAGCCCTGACGTCCGGCGGAATGGGCGGAGGGAACCAAAAGGATCCCTTATCGCAACTCGGACCTCCTTCCCATAGGGAAGGAGCGGGTTGCGATGCCGATATATCGTTGAATCGTTCAATTTATCTGCTAATGGTGGATAGGCCCCTTTACTGCTACAAGCAAGTATTGTCAGGGAGCAGAGTGTTACACATCAGGCCTGGCAAACTTTTTAGTAGTAAATTGCAGTGATAACTAATATTCTATTGGCGTGATTGATAGAAAATGCGTCTTATTGCTGCAGGTTAGAAAATAGACCACATTGTAACAGAAAGCTTGAGAATTTAAATTCTTTACTGCCCGGATGTATTAAAAATTACAGGCAGGGTCCTTGCACTCTGTAAAGTAAAGTGATCACATCAGACATCACTTTGTGCTGTGGGACCTCGGGCAGCACACTGCACATACTCGGTCATCAGACAGCACATGCGTGAGTGACTGTTACCCTCTCCAAGTAATCTGTGCAATATGTATCCCACAGGCTACAATGGCTAATATCACAATATAGCAGGACCATACTTGCCGACATTCTGGCAGCCCCCTCCAGAAGGTCGGTGCAGCAGGGAGGGTGGGGGCGGATTAAGCAGGCGAAGTGGGGGTGTGCCAGCGTGTTCACATCATAGCGTCCCCACACCCCACTTTATAGTGCCGATATTACCAGCATTACAAAGTAGGGGGTGGGGCTACGATGATGAGATTCAGCGCGAATCACGTAATCGCCCCCTGAACCTCCAACTTTCACGGGCCGGTGTGGGGACTTGCCTGTTCTTGCGGGACGCCGTGAGCGACACTTGATTTTTGGGGGCTCTCGACAGTCCCGGGAGAGTAGGCAATTATGTAGCAGCCCTCATAGAAACCTATGGGGGCAGGGGCGTATCTATAATGGGTGCAGGCTGTGTGGGGCACATGTGCCCCTGGGTCCAGGGGGGCCCAGTACCGCATACCCTGCACCCATAGTATTACTGACCTCTCTGGAGTCCCACGTCGGCGCAGGGGTCCGGCATTGTAAAAATTACTGTAAAATGGCCACCGTGGCCATTTTCCTATCATTTGCGCATGCACAGTACAGGGAAAATGGCCACTGCAGCCATTTTCCTGGTGACCTGCACATACTCTATAGACTCTGGGTGCACTCTAGTGCCCAGAGTCTATAACTCCGGCGCTGGCCGCGCACAGCTCAGTGCGCTGCCGGCCACCGGACAGAGAGGAGGAGGCCCATGTTGGAGACTGCACACGGGCCCCCTCCTCTCTAGAAACGTCTCTGTATGAGGGCTGCTATTGGGATCTAAAACAGGGAAATTGCAGAAGATTTCTCCGATATCTGCTGCGAAACACCTGTAATACATACACGGGATACTTACATATTGCGGGTATTCCCAGCGTCAGTTTCCGGGGGCTTTCCTGCAAAATATGTTTTAAAAATATGCCCTTAAGAATGTCAATGTACAGTATTCTCTGATTCTTTCTCCACTCCCTGTTTTTCTTCATATAACCAAGATTCGTTTTTATTGATAAAGCATTTCTATAAAGAGTAAAAAGCACAAAACTAGATTTACAATAAGATAACATAAACAAACATGTCACTGTTACTATGTTATTGCACAAGCCTTTTAAAACTGTAGTTTATGCTTCATTGCCAACTGTCAGTTTTGGTTTTTTATGGAGAGAGCTTTACCTTGTACAAATTACACATACACTTCCTGGAAGCATCGGGGGCATGCAGCATATTCTACTTTTCTCCCCACTAACAATATGCAGCTAATGCTGTGTTTAACGTTTTTAAAGAAATGGGTCTGATATAATAAACGGGTCAGTGTCAAAGAGTCTCCAAACACAAAAGCTAGTCATCAAATGTACCCAAAACAGTTTTAAGTGGGCTTGAACCTGAAGGTGTTGATAGGAAAAATGATACTACTGCTCTCTTTTGTTTAAGAAAAAGGAGGGGGGGGGGAGAGAAAGAGAGAAAGAGAGAGAGAGAGAGAGATAATAAACTGCGGATATGAATGAGCCATATAGTGAGCTTCCTTTCCTGGATCTATGGGATTCCACCTTGAAGTTGAGATCAAATATTGCCAGATATCAATGAAATATACAGTTTGTGTGCTCAAGCCCTTGAGTCATCAAGTAGCCATATACTGTACATATACGTTGGGGCTCTTGTGCCCCGATGTATATATATGACTTGCAGGTCGTGCATGCGCAGTCCCGTCACTGCTCCGACAGAAAAGATTCACTGCTCCGAAAAGGATTTTGCATCAGCTGTCACCGCGCCAGAGCAGTGATGAATTGTTTCGGGAAGCCACGGCACGTTAGAATGTTAATTAACATCATAATTAGGCCCATGAGCTGGGGATAGCAATAGGGGCCTGCCACAATCCTTCTTTAATAGGCTTCTCCATGTGGAAGCTATCATCAGCTGGGTATCTTTTCGAAAAGAGAGAAGCCATTGTATTTTTCGGATTTAAGGTCTGTTTCAGCACAGGACGGAATTGCAAAGCTGCATGCAAGCAGCTTTGCAATTCTGTCCTTGCAATTATGGTAATGCAGCAGGAGGTGTTATGCCCAAGGACGCAGCCTCGGATAGTCTGCGATAACATCGGCTGGCTGAGTGACCCATGGGGTCATGCAAGATACAACAAAAAGGACAGGAAATCTCCATCAGCCAACAAAGATCCTGGCATCTTCCTTCCCCCCCCCAATGGTGGCGTTTACAAGTGAGCTAGGTAGGAGTTGGACACGCCATTCCCAACTCTGTATGCTCATGATAAATTTGCTCAATGTAAAATTAAGTATATTTCTAAGAATCGTGTTTGGAACACGTAAGGGCATCGCTGGGCCACGTAAGTTTTTCCCTAACAAACACTTCAATTTGCTAAGAATTGTGCTTTGCAGAATCGTGTTTTATCGAATCATGGTCTATGGGACAATGACCCTAAGCACACAGCCAAGATATCAAAGGAGTGGCTTCAGGACAATTCTGTGAACCTTGAGTGGCCCAGCCAGAGCCCAGACTTTAATCCAATTCAACATCTCTGGAGAGATCTGAAAATGACTGTGCACCGACGCTTCCCATCCAACCTGATGGAGCTTGAGAGGTGCTGCAAAGAGGAATGGGCGAAACTGCCCAAAGATAGGTATGTCAAGCTTGTGGCATCATATTCAAAAAGACTTGAGGCTGTAATTGCTGCCAAAGGTGCAGCAACAAAGTATTGAGCAAAGGCTGTGAATACTTATGTACATGTGATTTCTTAGTTTTTTTTTAAATTAAATTTGCAAAACCTCCAAAAAACTTTTTACACGTTGTCATTATGGGGTATTGTGTGTAGAATTTTGAGGACAAAAATGAATTTATTCCAGTTTGGAATAAGGCTCTAACCAGTGGCGTAACTTCATCCCAGGTTACCGGAGGCAAGATAAATGTTGGTGCCCCCCTCCCAAACTAAAATGTACCACCCCCCCAGCACCTATGCCAGCCCCAGCTGCCGCCGCCCACCTTATGCAGTTCCTTTTATATAATGCCCCCAGTAGTGGTCTCCCTATGCAGTGCCCACCTATGTAGTGCCCCCAAGTAATGGTCCCCCTATGCAGTACCTCCAGTAGTGAGCCCCCTGTAGTTGCCCCCAGTAGTGAGCCCCCTGTAGTGAGGCCCCTGTAGTTGCCCCCTGTAGTGAGGCCCCTGTAGTTGCCCACAGTAGTGAGCCCCCTGTAGTTGCCCCCAGTAGTGAGGCCCCTGTAGTTGCCCCCAGTAGTGAGGCCTCTGTAGTTGCCCCCAGTAGTGAGCCCCCTGTAGTTGACCCCAGTAGTGAGGCCCCCCCCCGCGCATGCACAAACACACAAAAAAACAAAAAAACCAAACATTTACCTTTATCCCCGCTCCAGTGCTGCTGCCGTCCATCCCCGGCGTCCGCTCCTCGGCACTATGGGAGTGACGTCATTATGTCACTCCCATAGTGCACTGCGGGACCCGGAAGACGGAGCTCACTCCTGAGCTCCGTCCCCGGCGTCCGCTCCTTGGCACTATGGGAGTGACGTTATGACGTCACTCCCATAGTACACTGCGGGACCCGGAAGACGGAGGGAGCTCCGTCCTCTGGCTGCTGCTGGGGGTTTGAATAGGAGCAGGGCGCCCGCTGTTAACACACAGCGGGCGCCCGGCAAATGGAGGGTGCAGGGGGTGCGACGATCAGCGGCGCTCCTTCCTCATGCAGCTCCCTGGGAACAATGGAGCCAGGTACCCCCTTCAGGGCTGGCACCCTGCGGAAAATGACTCCATTGTCTCCGGCACTGGCTGTAACATAACAAAATGTGGAAAAAGTGAAGCACTGTGAATACTTTCCACATGCACTGTATATGGAAAGACTAATAAGGGGGGGCAGCACAGACAGTGTAATGGTTAGCGTTACTGACCCTTTGAGGAAACCGCCATATGACGGAGAAATGCGTCAGTTATTAAATAATATTGCTATTGCTGCATCCTGTATCCAGTTTGCATACATAGGCTTCCTTCTAATCCTCCTGATACCCTCCATGTAAGTTATCTGCCATAGAGACATGGATGAGCTGTGGGTCTCATTCAGACCAGCTCGCAAGCGCCGATGCGCTCGCAAGCTGGTCGATGTTGAGGCCCTGCGCCCGCGCAGCGGCCACACTGCGCATGCGCAAGCCCTGAAGCGAGAGAGAAATTCTCTCGCTCCGGGGCTTGCTACAAAAGGGGCGGCTGTCGATGGTGATCGACAGCTTGCACCGTTTTGTAGTCGGGGCAGGGGGGTGGCTTGCCAAATGGAGGCGTTCCCGACGGAACGCCTGCCGTTTGGGGGCGGCCCCACTGACATCACTCGTGATGTCTCTGGTGAGCTTCCAGCTCTAATAGAGCCGAAAGCTCACTGGGGCTTGCGGCAGACGAGACCCTACCACAAGGGTCTCCTCGCAAGCCCAGATGGTCATGATGGTCTTGACCATCGCGACCCTGGCCGCTCGCTAAAGCTGTGGGTGGTCACCCACAGCTTAGCGAGCGGCCAGGAGGCCGGCTCATTTTAGAGATGCGGCCGCCCTCATTCAGAGCAAGCGCTTGCATTTTGCGAGCGGCTCTGAATGAGGTCCTGTGTGCGGTGGGGCTGCACCTGAAGTAATCATCCCCCTGGAATACAATCTACACAGGGAGATAACTTCACAGGCTTAAACATTACAGTGGATAACCGATTTTGGACCGTCGTCGCTCCTGAAGACCTAAAAGGAGATGAGAGCTGGGTAATTATACTGGGACAGGGTACTTGCAATTCCACCGCTTCATAGATAGATGCTGTAATTGTCTTGGCTGCAGATCACACTTGTTATTGGAGTTGATACTTCGAACATTGCTCTCGAACACTGCACGGAGGTTCACTTTGTCACATATATCAGCTGGAACTGTTATTTATTGATGGATTAGAGAGGTTAAGTAACCTCTCTAATAACTCATACTGTACCATCTAAAGGAGCCGTTTTTACTCCAAATACCAGTGAACTTTTGTATATTCACATATGATACTAATGCATTCATTTGTAAAAGATACAAATAATGGATGTATATATTGTTGATTATATACTCTTATGTGTTTATTTTTATGTTTGCTTTTTTATATATTATCTTAATAAATATATATAATTGTATTTGGATTCTGAGGTTTAAAGAAGCGCACCTTATGTATTATTGGTTAGCATTACTGCCTCACAGCACTGAGGTCATGGGTTCGATTGCCACTACACCCTAAATGTGTGGATTTGGATTTTTTCCCTGTGCTTGCGTGGGTTTCCTCCGGGTACTCTAAGAATATACTGTTAGGTTAACTGGCTCCCAACAAAAATTAACTCTAGTGTGTATGTGTGTACATGTGATAGGGAATATAGATTGTAAGCTCCACTGGGGCAGGGACTGATGTGAATGGCCAAATATTCTCTGTGAAGCGCTGTGGAATATGTTTGCACTATATAAATAACTGGTAATAAATAAATAAATAAATAATAATAACTGGCTATGGTTTTAGCAGGATGCAGGCATAGTTTGGCCGACTTTGGTTTGGCTTAGAAAAATGAGGGCATGGCTTAGATGGAATTGTTTGTGGCACATTTTGTCAATTAATTAAATATTTAGTACTATTGACATATTTTATAAAACTGACAATAACTGGGCCATACATGCCTACTCTCCCGGGAATCGCGGGAGGCTCCCGATTTTCCGGGTAACCCCCCGCGATCCCGGAAGAGTAGGCATATCTCCCGCATCCCGCACACTTCCTAGTGAAGTGGGCAGGATGGGGAGATTTTACCTGAAATTATCGGGTCCATCGGGAAGGGGCGGGGCTAAATTAGGCAAATCGCGTCATTTAGCCCCGCCCCCTCCTCACGGACCCGCGAATCACGGGGGTTTTCTGCAAAGGGGCGGGGCCTAATGCCGTCTATCGTCTGGCCCCGCCCCCCGAAGAGGAGAGCAGCAGGTCCCCTCCTGCTGCTCCCGGAAAGCTGCCCAGCAATGTAGGTAAGTATGAACTGGGCCTTATGTAGAATTGGATGCATGTCTGTTTTATGTGTGTGTAAAATATGCTGTTTGCGGGGATACCACCAGTGCAATTAACCCGTACGGCACCCTATTACATTAAACCCATAATATGGGAATTATATTGCCGTCTGGGCAATATACAGGCCGTACATAGAATTTGGTCATATTTGGACATTATAACCACATTTAAAGTTCATAATTTATCCTGACTATATGCATTTTCATTAAAAAAATGCTGCTGAGGAAGCTGGGTGACATAATGAAACGTGTTGAGTAGAGATGTGCGCCGATGCCCGTGTTTTGGTTTTGGATCTGTATCTCCTTGTGTTTTGGATCTGGATCTGGTTTTGGATCTTTATCCTTGGTGTTTTGTTTTTAGCAGAGATGTGCACTGACCCACGTGTTTTGGTTTTGGATCTGAATCTCCCCTGGTTTGGGATCTGGATTGGTTTTGCCAAAACCTCACCTCCGTGTTTTGATTTTCAGTTTTGGTTTTGGATCTGGATTTTTTCTTAAAAAATCATAAAAACAGCTAAAATCATATAAAATGGGCCTTTTTTGTTCCTACAGTATTATTAACCTCAATAACATTTATTTCCACTCGTTTCCAGTCAATTTTGACCACCTCACAGCTCACTATATTGTTTTCATCCAGTTTAGGCCCAAAATTTGCACCAAGCTAGCTGGCTGACTAAGCTAAGCGGCAGCAGTGGGCGGCACAAACACATGGCAGTTCAACTTCAAATATGGCACATCAGGAAACACTTTTATTGTTCAAGAGAGGCCTGAGGGAGTTGGAGTATGTATGTAGTTGAAGGCAGGGCAAGGACAGGAAGGGTTGATTGGTAGTAAATTTAATTTCATTTTTTGATTACAAAGAAAATTTATGAGGGAGAAGGGGAGGGGAGGAGGCATTTACAAACATTTTTTATATTCACATCAGTCCTTGCCACAGAATAATCCTTGAGCATGGCAGGTGCTGCTGCTTCTGGGAGTGGATTTTCTCATCCCAGAAGGGGACCCAGAAGACTTCTAGTATTTCTTTTCACATGAAAAAGCATTTCCCAACCTGTACAGGGACATAAAAAAAACAGAGTTAGTTAGTGGCCTCAACATAATATCTATGATTTAAGGCAGGGGTAGCCAATCCTGAGAGCTACCAACAGTGCATGTTTTCCAGGTCTCCTCACAGAATAATAACTGTAATAATTAACTCCACCTGTGGGTCTTTCCAAGTGTATTGGTGAGTAATGAATACACCTGTGCACCAGCTAGGTGGTCTGGAAAACATGAACTGTTAGTAGCTCCCGAGGACCGAGGTTAGCTACCCCTGATTTAGGCCTTATTTTGTGTCTTTCTTGAAAATCCTGTGCCTGCTTCTGTGGCTAAGAGTGGATTTTCATCCCAAAAGGGGACCAGGAAGAGTGCTTCCAAAAACAATTGACATAAATAATACTTTGGATTAGCGGAAGTAAAGGTATTTCCCAACCTGTACAGGGACTAATAAAAGTTAGTTAGTGGCCTTCAAACTGCCGTTGTTCCCACTGTCCACTTAACCATATTACTTAGATATGTGAAGAAGCGGAACAGAGCATTAAATACATTTCAATTTAAGGTTTAAGTTTTACGTTGTGTCTTTCTTGGAAATTCTTGAGCGCCATGCCTGCTTGCTGGGAGTGGATTTTCATCCCAGAAGGGATGAAGACATTGTTTTTTCTTCCCAACGGACACAGATCTGAAGAGAAAGAGATACATGTAAAAAACTAAAGTTTCTAAAAATGAAAAGTATTCATGTAGCCCATAGCAACCAATCAGATAGTAGTTATAATTTCTCTATTGCATTCTACAAAATGGTAAAACAGGATATGATAGGTTGCTATGGGCAACATGAACACTTTTCATATTTAGAAACTATAGTAAATAAATATACCCCTTGGAGGCCCTTACACAAAAAACTGCCTATGGTTTACTTGAGCTGCCCATCTTCCAGTGTGTACTCAGAAAGAGTTTTCAGCACAGCCGGGAACCTTGTCAGTGATCGGCCTTAGACTACTTCCCCAAAATGTGGAAAAGATGATGTCCATCAAAATGAACTACAAATTCTACGAGAAAGACCTTTACCATCAATTACATGCAAAAATTACAGAGGCACCTGTATTGGTGGATTCCAGCGGGGACAAATTAATATTGTGTGAAGAAGATGATGTATACATCACCCCATATTATACAATCACCCAAGCCTATATCATCATCCCATCCTGTGTTGTGTATAAATTACAGCTGCGCTCCCTTTTAGATTGGGAATTCATTGTCCACTTTAGTGGATGTGAGCTCCATTTTTAGCCCATATCATCACCACACCCCCTACACATCTTCTGACCTGGGCTACAGGAGAAGCAGCTGCATTCTGGAATACGGTTGCATGGAGTTGCCCTTCTGACTCACTGAAAGTCAGGTAGAGGGGCCATGGGTAGGGAGTAGGGACGCTATAATCAGAGAATACAGTTTTAGCTGCTTTATTCCATTTTTTAGACTATATCCTCTATTTTCACCTTTGAAAATGTTTATGCAAATCTCAGCAGAGGCGTTTGTGATGCCATGGCTAACGCGCACACACACACACAGAAAAAAAAAAACACATTGATTGATTGATTAATAAAAAAAATTTTGGCACTTGAGAGGGAGAGCACCTGAGCAAGGCAGCAGCCTCTTGACAAATGACACAGGCAGCACCCCGTTGCTGATAAATTGTTTCTTTTTTTCTGGTCAGCAGTCCTTGACAGACAGCAGCACAGCACTCCTGCGCACCTACGCCAATGACAGGTGTGGCTAACATGCACACAAAAAAATGGTTTATTTTTTTTATTTGAACACTGGGGGTGAACCCCTCAGAGAGCAGCCCCTTGACAGACAGCAGCACAGCACCCCAGCACCCCTGTGCACCTACGCCGATGACAGGTGTGGTTAACATGCACACAAAAAAAAATGTTTATTCTTTTTATTTGAACACTGGGGGTGAACCCCTGAAAGAGACAGTAGCCCCTTGACAGACAGCAGCACAGCACCCCTCCGCACCTACGTCGACACAAAAAAATTGTTTCTTTTTTTCTGGGCAGCAGCCCCTTGACAGACAGCAGCACAGCACCCTTGCGCACCTATGCCGATGACAGGTGTGGCTAATACGCACACAAAAAAAATTGTTTATTTATTTTTTTGAACACTGGGGTGAACCCCTGAAAGAGGCAGCAGCCCCTTAACAGACAGCAGCACAGCACTCCTGCGCTGATGACAAGTGTGGCTAACACACACACAATTTATTTTTGTTTTGGGGGTGGGTGAAGAGCACCCTGAAGGACAGAGCACCCCCTGGACAACACAGCACTACAGCCAGCCAGCCCCTATGGACAGGACAACAGCCAGCCCCTATGGACAGGACAGCAGCCAGCCAGCCAGCCCCTATGGACAGGACAACAGCCAGCCAGCACCTCTCTAGACAACAGCCAGCCAGCCCTTATGGACAGGACAACAACCAGCCCCTCTATAGATAACAACCAGCCCTTATGGACAGGACAACAGCCAGCCCCTATATGGACAACAGTAGCCAGCCCCAGCACAGATCCCAGCTCCCTCCCTCCTTCCTCTTCACTCTCCACAGCTAGAATGAAAAAATGGCGGCGATCATGGGACCTTTATAGAATCCAAAACCCGCGAGAATCCAACAGCAGGATGGTGACGTCTTGCCTCGTTTTCAGATCCGAGTCAGGTGGGAAAACCCGAGCCAACTCGGATTTGCCTCGGATCTCCGTAGTTTGGGCGGGTTTGGATCTCTGGGATCCGAACCCGCTCATCCCTAGTTTTTAGGTTTTGGTCTGTATTTTTTCCAAAAAATTATATAAACAGCTAAAACCACATAATTTGGTCCTGTTTTTCTTCCTACAGTATTTTTTAACCTTAATAACAATTATTTTCAGGCATTTCCATGCATTTTTAACCACCTCACAGCTCACAATATTGATTTCACTATTTTTCACTAATATAGGCCAAAGGCTGCAGCGAGCTGGCTGGCTAAAGTAAGCACAAACGCATGGCAGTTTAAAAAAATATAGGTCATCTATGAAACATTGCCACAAAGCAGTGGCAGACAGGATGGCAGTTTAATAAACTATAATAATGTCAGTCGGCAATGCCTCAAATTGTGCAAAATGTATAGAAAAGAGGTGCAAGATGGAATTGTACCTCCCACCCACTCTTATGTGGGATATTAAAAAGGACATACACAGATTAACAAACCAAGCACTTTAGCGACTAGGGCTGACACTTTCGTGGTTGAACTCCTTGGTTTGTATGGGCCCCCACAAAACATTTTTTGGAAGGACTACCTTCAATTATTAAGGAGGAGGTTGATGATGACTGTGTTGGTGGTGGAGATTGCATGTGCTGGTCCACACTGCTGGTAGCTGATACTGGAATGCTTGTTATTAATTTACAAATTATTATAATTTTGTTAAACAAATTGCATGAACCCGCTGCAAATGACGTAACATAGAGGAGGTGCCTAGCTGGTTACGTCCCTTCCTCTGCTAACTTTAGCTTTACAAATGGAACAGATGCCTTCACAACTGTTGTCAGAATTTAGATTAAAATAATTCCACACCCAAGATGTGGCTTTTCTGGCTTTCCTTTTATCATGAGCAAGAAATCCTGCCACTGGTGGCTGATTTACGCAAACAACATCCTCATCATCAACATCCTCATTAGCGTCAGATAGGACACGAATTTCCCCTTCATCCTCCTTTTGCACTTCCTCCAAACTATCATCCTCATATTCTATTATTTCATCATCAAATACTAGCACAGCCATCATTGCATCAGTGATCCGCTGTGAAACTGGGTGACAGCTGTTATACTTACTTCCTCTATCAAAGGACTGTTTAATAGTCAATTGTTTTTTTTAAATTACTACTAGTAGTAGTCTTCTTGGTCCCTTTCTGGGATGAAGATCCACCCCCAGCAGCAGCAACAGGCATAGCACTCAAGGATTCTTCTGAGGAATCACGGATAGGAGAAGAGTCAGTCATGCTTATGAAATTGGAGGCAGGACTACTTCCGATCACGATTGAGGATGTTGATGATGATGCAGGTGTTGGTGGTTGAGATTGCAGGTGCTTGGATCCAGATAGAAGACAGCAGCTAGGTAACAGTGGACTGATTGTTGTTAGGTTTTGTGTCCCCAAAGTTTCTGAATTTGAAATACCCTTTCCAAGTTGATGAATGCGCTGCAAGTGATGTAACAGGGAGGAGGTTCCTAGATGGTTAAGGTCCTTAACTCTACTCACTGTTACTTGGCAACGGTTAGAAAAAGGCTTGGCAAAGGTTGTCCGGATTTGGGTGGAAATAATTCCACACGAGAGGTGGATTCTTTGGTCCTTTGCCCTGACATGGCAACAATGGGATTTTTCCCACCATGGGCAACAACTGTTGTCTGATTTACAGTTTTTACACAAACATCCTCGGAATCAACATCCTCATCATCATCAACATCCTCACCATCCTTGTTGTTATCGCCAACTACATAAATATCCTCATCCTCCCGGTGCAATTCCACAGAAGCATCCTCAATTTCTATGTCAGCATGTTGACTTGTGCTGGTCATCCCCACATTTGCAGAGGGCACACAAATGGTGGTAGGAGGATCCTATTCAAGTACAGTATTAGCAAGGTCAGACTTACAAATGGCAACCGGGGACACACTTGGACTCTCCTCGGGGATCTGTGACTTTTCGGAGCACACAGTTGGTTCCGGCGTCTTACATGTCATAACAATTAAAAATGTTTTTGTACCTCTCCTACAAGTAGAAGGGCTTAAATCATCACAACTAGAACCACCAGTCATAAATAAAGGCCATGGCCTTATCCTTTCCTTGCCACTTTGTGTAGTGAATGGCATATTGCCAATTGCTTGTTTCTCTAAATCTAACTTAGCATTAGATTTTTTTTTCTTTAACAGGGTAAAAGTTGATTTTACATGGCCTGACTTGTAAGCCCTGGTGCATCGGCCTTCATAGATTACGTTGACGGGCTTGCATCGCCATCATGACTGCTGCTGGCAGCTACAAGACTAGTATGTGGTCCTGCTCTCCTGTCATGTGACTGTCCTCCATACTCACTGCCATCTTGCAGCAGTGTCATCAAGCAATTAAGCACAGCTAAGTTGCGGTTAACGCGCATAACCACACAACAAAAAAAAATTCTTAAAATTGGGGAAGAGCAATCCTGAATGAGGCATCAGCCCCTTAATGAACAACACAGGTAGCACCCCTGCACAGCTACGTTGCTGATAAGTGTAGCTAGCATGCACAGAAAAAAACACTTTTATTATTTATTTATTTTTACACTGAGAGGGGAAGAGCACCCTGAAGGAGGCAGCAGACCCTTGTAAAACAATACAGGCCGCACCCCTCCATGGCTGCATTGCTGATAAGTGTGGCTAATGCACACACACACAGAAAAAAAACACTTTTATTGATTTGTTTGTTTGTTTTTTTACGCTGGGGGGGAGAGCATCCCTGAACGAGGCAACAGCCCCTTGATAAATGACACAGGCAGCACCCCTGTGCAGCTACGTTGCTGATAATAAGTGTGGCTAACGCACACACACAAAGAAAAAAATAAACACTTTTATTTATTTATTATTTTTTGGGGGGCACTTGGGGGGAGAGCACCCCTGAAAGAGGCAGCAGCCCCTTGATAAAAAACACACACACACAGTAGAAAAAACTTTTATTGATTTTTTTTATTTTACACTGGGGGGAGCACCCCTGAACTAAGCAGCAGCCCCTTGATAAATGATACAGGCAGCACCCCAGCGCAGCTACATTGCTAATAAGTATGGCTAATGCGCACACACACACAAAAAACAACTTTATTTTTTTCACACTGGGGGTGAAGAGCACCCCTCGTGGACAGAGCACCCCCTGGACAACACAGCAGCAAAGTCAGCCAGCCCCTATGGACAACAGCCAGCCAGACCCTATGGACAGGGCAATAGCCAGCCCCTATGGACAACAGCTAGCCCCTATGGACATTAAGCAGCCAGCCCCTGACAAGTGACAACGGTAGCCAGCCCCTATACACAGTAACAGCACAGCAATCACAGGCCCCTCCTTCCTCTTCACTCTCCACAGCAGCAATGAAAATGGTGGCGATCGTGGGGAACGTTTATATAATCCAGAATCTGTCAGCGGGATGATGAAGTTTTGCCTCGTTTTGAGATCCGAGTCAGCCGGAAAACCCGAGCCAGCTCAGATCGCTAAGTTCGGGTGGGTTCGGATCTATGACATCCGAACCCACTCATCTCTAGTGTTGAGCACTCTGTCTGGCCTCCTAACATTTTAAAAGACCTTATTGGACTTTGTGATTCTCTTTGGACTAATCTACTAATCTACGGCATCTTGGAAACCTGGTGTACCCATTCAGCCCATCCATCTGCGCCATCGGCTGCTAAGGACTGTTTGGACACAGAGCTTTACCTATTGGTAATATCCTGCTGCTTAATGGGATCCTATATGGACACAGAGGAGAGAGTCCTAATATAAACTTTGGTCAATACCGGAGCCAGTCTTTTCTATTCATGTTTTATCTTTTTATCAGTGGCCCCGTTAGTGGTTGTGCCTTAATGTTATTTACTTTTTGTTAAAATTTTATTCTGACTTTTAATAAATGTGTATTTACAGTATGTATGGTAAATCGTCCATTGTTTTATAACTGTTCACAGTAGCGCTGGTTTCCTATTAATTTATTTTTTTGTCATCAAAAAATGTGTCTACTGAACAATTAAAAACATATTTTTAAAACTCACATTATGATGTAGATGATGATATTCTCTCACCCATTTTGGTTTTGAGAGTAGGAGACTCATTATGTACTTTGATAGGTGCAAGAAAACTGGTCACCTTCCTGGAAGTCAAAGAAACCTGAGCTGCTAGTTTGTGTTTCTTTAATTTAATATGGACTGTAATGTCAGGCCAGGGCCGTAACTTGGGGAGTGCGACTGACAGGGCTTTAACTAGGGCGGTGCGGCTGGCACTCCCTCCCCTTCCCCCACACAAGTCCCCTTTCCTGGTCTCTCCCATCAGAGCTCCAAACTCCCCCTCATCCATCCACAACTCCCCCTCCCCCACAGGTGTTCCTCTCCAGCTCACACTCCCCTCACACATCCCCAAACTCCCAATTCATGGCACCCCTTCACTTCTCCCACATGAGTTCCCCTTTGCTTCTCTGTCTCCCCTATCTGATACAAACTCCCCCCCCCTCTCATCCACGGCACACACATACCCCTTATCCACCTTCCTGGTCTCTCTCCCTTCACAGCTCCAAATTCCTCCTCAACCCACAGCAGCCCCCCCCCCCCCCCCGTCACAACACACAGGTTACCTATCCTGATCTCTATCCCCTCACAGATCCGAACAAGCCCACCCACAAGTTCATGGCACCCCACCCTTCCTCCCCCACACCGTTTCCCCTTTCCTGCTCTCTCTCCCCTCACAGATCAAGACTCTCCCCCAACCGCGGCACCCCACCCCTCCCCACAGCGGTTCAACTCAAGCAGAAAATTAACAATGAAAGAGGGAAGAGCCAAGTGTCATCTTGAGCTTCCATCAGGAGCGTCTCTATAATGGGTGGAGGGGGGCCCCGCACCATATACCCTGCACCCATAGTATTACTTACCGCTCCGGAGTCCCACGTCGGTGCGGGGGTCCAGCACTGTAAAAATGACTGGAAAATGGCCGCCATGGCCATTTTCCCATCATTTGCGCATGCGCAATACAGGGAAAATGGCCACCATGCCCATTTTCCCGGTGACCTGCGCATACTCTATAGACTCTGGGCGCACTCTAGTACCCAGAGTCTTTAACTCCGGCACTGGCAGGTCAAAGCTCAGTGAGCTGTCGGCCGCTGGACAGAGAGGAGGGGCCCTGTGTCAGAGACTGTACACGGGCCCCCTCCTCTAAAGAAATACCCCTGACTTCCATATACCAATATAGCCTCAGCCTGGGTGGTAGCTACAGTACCAGTGGATCCTGTTCTTCTACAATGAAAGTAAGTCACTTACTGTACATGTTTCACTTATGATTTATTAATAATATGTAGTAACTATATATTAGAAATGAAGTGCACTGGAGGTTACATAGTCATCATGTTGACACCATAATGTCAACATTCAGGATGTCAACATGTTTCAATGACATAATGTTGTGTGTGAGTTTCAGAATGTCGACCCATGAATTTAGGGTTAGGATTAGGATTAGACTGCAGGTAGGGTAGAGTTAGGTTGCAGTTAGCGTTACACCCCTCCATGGGAGGTCAGAGTGGCATGTGTCATAGCATGTGGATCCATGCCAGAAGGTCTAAGTGGCATGTGTGGTGGTTAGAGTAGCATGTGTTGAGTTATGTGGAAACAGATGGGATGGTCAGAAGGGCAAGTGTAGCGTTTGGAAACAGGTGGGGTGGTTTGAGTGACATCAGTAGTCACGTGAGGAGGTCTGAGTGGTATGCGGAGGCTTGCAGGGCGGAAAATGAGCTCTGCCGCTCTATTTTTCAGGTGTTTAGATGGCTTCCAGTTATGAGGTTTTGGGATATAAGTCCATACATACATACATACATTATGGGGTCTTAGGACATAAGTTCATATATATATAGAGAGAGAGAGAGAGAGAGAGAGAGAGAGAATGACTGTATATGACACTTTATCACGTTAATATATCGTGTATACATAGGATAATACAACTTTTGCATTTGCTACTGACTAGGGGTGTGCATCGGCCACTTTTCGTGTTTTGGTTTTGGATCTGGATCTTTCTTCATGTTTTGGATCTGGATTGGTTTTGCCAAAACCACCCTTTCCGTGTTTTGGGTTCTGGGTTTTATGTTTTAGATCTGTATTTTTTTGAAAAAAAGCATAAAAACAGCTAAAATCACAGAATTTGTGGGTTTTTATGCTCCTATGCTATTATTAACCTCAATAACCTTCATTTCCTCTCATTTCCAGTCTATTCTGAACACCTCACTCCTCACAATAGTGTTTTTATGGCCAAAAGGTTGCACAGAGGTACCTGGATGACTATGCTAAGCGACACGAGTGGGCGGCACAAACACGTGGCCCATCTAGGAGTGACACTGCAGTGGCAGACAGGATGCCAGTTTGAAAAACTAGGCCCCAAACAGTACATAATGCAAAGAAAAAAAAGAGGTGCAAGATGGAATTGTCCTTGGGCCCTCCCACCCACCCTTATGTTGTATAAATAGGACATGCACACTTTAACAAACCAATCATTTCATCTCCAGGGTCTGCCACATGACTGTGGCTGAAATGATTGGTTCGTTTGGTCCCCCACAAAACAAGCTGGCAAGTAATCTGCCCCTGCACAAACTGGCTCTACGGAGACAAGATGTCGTCCTCATCCACCGATTCCTTGGATAAAACAGGAAAAAGGGATTTAGGTGTCCCTGGACTGCTTACGGTCTTACCCAAAGTTTCTGAAATTGACAGTAACTTTTTATGAATGCGCTGCAGGTGACGTATAAGGGAGGATGTTCCTAGGTGGTTAACGTCCCTACCCCTACTTATTTCACCTTTACATATGGTACATATGGCAAGACAGTTGTTGTCCGGATTTGGATAGAAATATTGCCAGACCAAAGAGGTGGAATGTTTGGTCTTCTGCCCAGGCATGACCGTGATGGGCTTTTTCATCCCACGGACAACAACTGTCTCCCCCGGAGCCTGATTTAAACAAACCACATCACCATCAGAATTCTCCTCGCCAACTTCCTCCTCAGCGCCAGCTACACCAGTATCCTCATCCTGTTGTACTTCAACAGTGACATCTTCAATTTGCATATCAGCAAGTGGACTGTGCATGCTCCTTTCAGCACTTGCAGGGGGCGTGCATATGGTGGAAAGAGCCACCTCTTCCCGTCCAGTGCTGGGAAGGTCAGGCATCGCAACCGCCACCACACTTGGACTCTCCTTGGGGATTTGTGATATCTTCTTAGAACGCACAGTTCTTCGCTGTGCTTTTGCCAGCTTAACTCGTTTGATTTTTTTAGCGGGAGGAGGGCTTCCATCGTCATGTGAAGCTGAACCACTAGTCATGAACATAGGGAAAGACCTTAGCCGTTCCTTGCCACTCCGTGTCGTAAATGGCATATTGGCAAGTTTACGTTTCTCTTCAGATGATTTAAATGTTTTTTTTAAAGTAATTTTCCTGAACTTTGTCATTTGGGATTGTATGTGCCCTCTACTATGACATTGGGCATCGGCCTTGGCAGACGATGTTGATGGCATGTTATCGTCTATGTCATGACTAGTGGCAGCAGCTTCAGCACTAGGAGGAAGTGGTTCTTGATCTTTCCCTATTTTATTTTTATCAGAAAAAGTTTGGTCCTCCATTTATGTTATATTGATTTGATATATACGTGCGGCTAAGGCGCACCCAAACAATATTTTTTTATTTTTGTTGGAGACTAGTGCACTTTGTGTTTTACACCACGCTTTAAGAAATGAGCCAGCCGGCCCTTTACTTATGGGACACAGGCGCACGCTTGGTGCTGCTCCTTTGTTGATGCACGTGCAGCCACAGTGCACACAATTCACAAACACTGAAAATATTTTTTTATTTTGTTTGGAGTGTACTTTGGGGATTACAGCACCCTTTAACGGACAAGCCAGCCGGCACTTTACTTATGACACAGGCGCACGCTTGGCACTACTTTGTTGATGCTCGTGTGGCTACTGCGCACACAATTCACAAACACAGAAAATATTTTTTTATTTTGTTTGGAGTGTACTTTGGGGGTTACAGCACCCTTTAACGGACAAGCCAGCCGGCCCTTTACTTATGGAACACAGGCGCACGCTTGGCGCTGCTCCTTTGTTGATGCACGTGCAGCCACAGTGAACACAATTAACAAACACAGAAAATATTTTTTATTTTGTTTGGAGTGTACTTTGGGGGTTACAGCACCCTTTAACAGACAAGCCAGCCGGCTCTTTACTTATGGGACACAGGTGCACGCTTGGCGCTGCTCCTTTGTTGATGCACGTGCAGCCACAGTGCACACAATTCACAAACACAGAAAATATTTTTTTATTTTGTTTGGAGTGTACTTTGGGGGTTACAGCACCCTTTAACGGACAAGCCAGCCGGCCCTTTACTTATGGAACACAGGCGCATGCTTGGCGCTGCTCCTTTGTTGATGCACGTGCAGCCACAGTGCACACAATTCACAAACACAGAAAAAATATTATTTTTTTTTGCACTTGGGGGGAGCACCTTTGATGGACAGAGCACCCCCTGGACAACACTACAGCACCCCTTTAGGACTGGAACACTGCACAGGACTTTATTGTGGACACAGCCCCTATGGACAACTGACTGCACAACACAGTCCAGCCAGCCCCTATGGACTTTGAAGGAGTGGACACAGCCCCTATTAACAACAGCAGCACAGCGCAGCACAGCACAGCACAGCACAGCACAGCACAACACTACACTGCACTACACTACACTGCACTACACTACACTACACAGCCAGCCCTAACTCCCACCCTCCCTCTTCACTGTCCACAGCCGAGTGAGAAAATGGCGCCGACGCGGGTACCTTATATAGGATCCAAAACCTGCGAGACCCGGAAGGTGGGATGATGACGTTTTGCCTCGATTTCAGATCCGAGTCAGGCGGGAAAAGTCGAGCCTGACTCGGATCGGGGGGGCTCGGATTTCAGAAATCCGAACCCACTCACCCCTACTACTGACACTGTTAAACCACATTTCTATGTTATCCCTATGCCATGCATTCTCTACATTATCGTGGTGTGTAAGTATAGACACTTGCTATTACTAACTAGAGATGAGCAGGTTCGGATCTCAGAGATCCGAACCCACCTGAGTTTTGAGATCCGGAGCGAGAACCGAACATGCGTTCAGTTCCTCTGCCTGCCCCGGATCTCAAACCGAGGCAAAAGCATAGCGAAGAAATCTTGTGGCTCGTGAGCTTTCGTCTTTATATATAAGGGACCACGCGGTGGCCGCCATTTCACTCCAGCTGTGGAGACTGAACAGGGAGGGTGGGTAGTGTAGGGCTGGTAGGTACTTACCTGTGCTGGTGCTGTGTTGTCTGCTGTGTCCTGGGCTGGTGCACTGCTGATCCATCTGGTGCTGTCACTGCTGTGCTGTCTGCTGAGTCCATCTGGGCTGGTGCTGTTGCTGATCCATCTGGGCTGGTGCTGTGCTGTCTGCTGCATCCATCTGGGCTGGTGCTGATCCATCTGGGCTGGTGCTGTGCTGTCTGCTCTGTCTATCTGGGCTGGTGCTGTTGCTGACCCATCTGGGCTGGTGCTGTGCTGTCTGCTGCATCCATCTGGGCTGGTGCTGATTCATCTGGGCTGGTGCTGTGCTGTCTGCTGCATCCATCTGGACCCAAGTTCTGGACCCGAAAAAAATATATATATTGTCTTTTTATATTTTTTCTGTGTGTGTTAGGCTTAGCCGCAAAAGATACAGCAACGCAACCTAGTGCTGCCTGACTCCAGTTGTCCTCAATCTGACTCTGAGCCCAAGTTCAGTACGCGAAAAATAAATTTAAAAAAGTGTTTTTTTTTGTCTAATATTTTTCTGTGTGTGTGTGCGTGTTAGGCTTAGCCGCACAAGATACAGCAAGTCAGCAACGCAACCTAGTGCTGCCCGACTCCAGTCGTCATCAATCTGTGCACTGGGCCCAAGTTCAGGACGTAAAAAAAAAAAAAGTATATTTTTTGTCTAATATTTTTCTGTGTGTGTGCGTCTTAGGCTTATACAAGATACAGCAAGTCAGCAACGCAACCTAGTACTGCCCGACTCCAGTCGTCATCAATCTGTGCTCTGGGCCCAAGTTCTGGACACAAATTTTTTTTTTTCTAAAAAAGTGTCTTTTTTTGCTCTTATTTTGTTCTGTGTGTGTGTACGTGTTAGGCTTAGCCTCACAAGATACAGCAAGTCAGCAACGCAACCTAGTGCTGCCCGACTCCAGTCGACATCAATCGGTGCTCTGGGCCCAAGTTGTGGACCGGCAAAATAAATAAAAAATAGTGTCTTTTTTTTTTGTTCTAATTTTGTTCTGTGTGTGTGTGCGTGTTAGGCTTAGCCGTACAAGATACAGCCAGCAACGCAAGTTGCAACCTAGTGCTGCCCGACTCCAGTCGTCATCAATCGGTGCTCCGGGCCCAAGTTGTGGACCAGCAAAAAAAATAAAACATAGTGTATTCTGTGTGCGCACGATTACATGTGTGTGAATTTTGTAACCGCACCTTGGCTACACTATTGGTGCTTGTGACACTGCTTCAAGACTGCAGAAAATATGGAGGGCTGTCACATGACAGGAGAGCAAGGCCAAGAACCACATGTTGTAGCTGCCACTAGCAGTGCAAGGCCGTCAACTTCCTCGTCCTTTATGAAGGCCCATGCCCCAGGGCTTAAGTCACGCCATCAATATGGTAAAGCTACTTTTACCGAAGTTAAGAAAAAAAATTGAAAGACAAGTTGCCTTTAGATAAACAAAAAATTGGCAATATGCCATTCACTACACGAAGGGGCAAGGAAAAGATAAGGCCTTGGCCTTTATTTAGATGACTGCTGGTTCTGATTCTGATAGCCCTTCTGCTTGTAGTGGTGGTGGTACCATTAAAAAATGTAAAGTTGTTAAGATGAGTAAGACAGCTCCGGAAAAACCAACTGTGTACCCTGAGAAATCGAAATCACAAATCCCCGAGGAGAGTGCAAGTGTGTCCGCGGTTGCCATGTGTGAGCCAGACCTAAATACTAGTGTACTGGAGGATCCTCCAAGTTCCAACATTTGTGTGCCCTCTGTAAATGTGGGGAATGGCAGTCAATATCTTGCAGACGTAGTCAGTGAGAATGCTTCTGTGGAACTGCACATGGAGGAGGAGGATATTTTGGCAGTTGAAGGCGCTAAGGATGATGAGGATGTTGGTGATGAGGATGTTGATGATGAAGATGTTGGTGATGAGGATGTTGATGCCGAGTATGTCCTTTGTGTAAGTAAGGCAATGGATTGAAAAAGCCAATGCCCACTGTTGTCATGCTTGGACAAAAAACAAAAAAAATCCACTTCTCACGTGGAATTATTTCCACCCCAATCCGGACAACAGTTGTCAAGCCATATGTAACCGTTGCCAAGCAAGAGTGAGTAGAGTGAGGGACCTAAACCACATAGGAACCTCCTCCTTGTTACGTCACTTGGAGCGCATTCATCAAATATCAAAGTGTATGTCGCCAAGTTCCAAAACTCAAAACGTAACGAGTCCAGTGTCACCTACCTGCTCCCTCTCTGTGGGATCCAAGCGCCTTCGATCTCCCAACACCAACACCTGCATCATCAACATCCTCATTCATCATCGGGAGTAGTCCTGCTGCATCCAATGTTGTTATTCAATGCATGATTCCTCAGAAGGATCCGTAATTCCTACGCTTGTTGCTGCTGCTGTTGCTGTGAGTGGATCTTCATCCCAGAAGGGGACCAGGAGAAAGACTACTTGTAGTGTATCCTCCAAAAAACAATTAACTGTCAAAACAATCGTTTGCAAGGGCAAACAAGTATGACAGCAATCACCCATTTGCACAGCGGATTACTAACGCCATAACAGCTATGCTGGTATTAGATGTGCATCCAGTATCCGCCATTACTGCAGTGGGTTTTCAACAGTTAATTGAGGTCATGTGTCCTCGCCACCAGATCCCTTCTAGATTCCACTTTGCTAGAACAGCAATTCCAAGTCTGTAGAAGGACATTAAAAAAAACCTTATTAATTTCCTCAGAAATGCCGTTGTACCCACTGTCCACTTGACCACTGATATGTGGACAAGTGGGACAGGGCAAATTAAGGATTACATGACTGTGACAGTCCACTGGGTAGGTGTATTGACTACAACAGCAACAGCAGCAGCAACATCTACCAAAAGACAGCTGATACAGAGGCAGGCTACTCTTTCTATAACTGGTTTCACTAAGAGGCATACCTCTGAAAACCTCTTAGAAAAACTCAGGGAAATCATTGCTAAATGGCTTATCCCTCTTGGACTCTCCTCGGGATTTGTGATTTCGGACAATGCCACCAATATTGTGAGCGCATTACATGTGGGAGAATTACAACACGTCCCATGTTTTGCTCACACAATTAATTTGGTGGTGCAACATTTTTTTTAAAATGACAGGGCATGCAGAAGATGCTCTCAGTGGTCCGCAAAATATCCAGACATTTTAGACATTCGGCAAACGCTTGTCGAAGATTGCATGACCAGCAGGTACTGTTAAATTTGCCCTGCTATTAGCTGAAGCAAGAGGTAGTAACTCGGTGGAATTCTACCCTCTATATGCTTCAGCGGATGGAGGAACAGCAAAAGACCATCCAGGACTATACAATGGCCTATGACATAGGCCGTGGAGGGGGAATGCACCGTACTCAAGCGCAGTGGAGAATACTTTCTGTGTTGTGCAAGGTTCTCAAACCCTTTGAACTTGCCACACATGAAGTTAGTTCAGACACTGCCAGCTTGAGTCAGGTCATTCCCCTCATCAGACTTTTGCAAAAACAGCTGGAGAAACTGAAGGAGGAACTGAAACGGAGCGATTGCGCAAGGTTATGTCGGACTGGGGATCAAGCCCTTGATTCACTTCATCAGGATCCAAGAGTCGTCAATCTATTGAAATCTGAAAAATATATTTTGGCGACCATTCTGGATCCTAGTCCTACCTTGTGAGTTTTTTTCCAACAGACTGAAATCTAAAACTATGCAAAGAGCTGTTGGTAAAAAAATTGTCAGCTGCAGCTGCATGTGAAACGTCATCATCTCCTCCTTCAGTTTCTGCAGCTGCCAGGAAAAAACTAAATTTTCCTTACAGAATGCCTGCTTATCATGCAGATCGTTCACCAAAAAATGACATCTGGTCGGGCCTGAGAGGACTGCCTACTAGTGACATGTCTTCTACCATGACTATGGGCCTGATTCAGACCCGCTCGCAAGAGCTCGCAAGCGGGTCTATGGTCCCCCACTGCGCATGCGCCGCCTCCGGCGTGTGCATGCATGAGACCCATTCAGTGATGGCAGCTCCATCGCTATGGGTCTCGCTACAAGATGGGGTGGCTGTCGATGGTGAGTGACAGCTCACCCCATTTTGTAGGCAGGGAGGGGGGGTGGCTGTACAAACACAGGCGTTCCCTTAGGAATGCCTGACACTTGTGAGCGGCCCTACTGACCTCACTAGTGAGGTCAGTAGTGGACGTCCTGCTCTATTAGAGCAGGAAGTCCACTCGGGCTTGCAGGAGTTGAGACCGTACCACAGGGTCTCATCTCAAGCCCGATGGTTGTGATAATCATGACGTACTCCAGGCCGCTCGCACAAGCTGTGGGTGGTCACCCACAGCTTTGCGAGTGGGCTGGAGAAAAAAATAAATAAAAACCGCCCATCATACCGGCGAGCTGCCTCCGGCAGCGAGCGGGTCTGAATCAGGCCCTATGTGTGATACAGTCTCCATTCACAGAATGGTGGAGGACTATTTCAGAGATAACATTCTAAGAGGCATGTCAGACAGTCCCTTTCAGTACTGGCAGGAAAAAGAGGCAGTTTGGAGTCACATACACAAACTGACTTTGCAGTACTTAAGTTGCCCACCCTCCGAAAGAGTTTTCAGTGCAGCTAGCAACCTTGTTAGTGATCAGCGTAGGTTACTTCCTCAAAATGTGGAAAAGATGATGTTCATTAAAATTAATTACAAGTTCCACGAGGAAGACCTCTACCAACAATGACATAAACAAATTACAGAGGCACCTATGGTGGATTCCAGCGGGGACGAATTAATATTGTGTGAAGACGAGGATGTACACACTGATGGGGATGACAAGGACAACGACAACTTGTAATGTAAAGCCAGTTTGTGCATGGGATCATTTTCATTTCCATGTTCAATGCACATTGGCAGCTTGATTTATGGGGGTCCAAACAAACCAATAATTCAGCCACAATTGGCAGTCCTTGTCGCTGAAATGATAGGTTTATTAAACTGTGAATGTCCTGTTTCGTACACAACATAAGGGTGGGTCGGAGGGCCCAAGGACTATTCCATCTTGCACCTTTTTTCTTTCCATTATGTTCTGGTTGGGGCATTGCTACCTGCCATTTTAAATTAATGTTATGGTTGGTTTAGGAACCAATGATGTGTTATTTAATTAATTTATCATCAATTTTACAGCCAGGGGCTGCACCAATTAATTTCTTTTTATTATTAATTATTCAGGCCGGGGCTGCACCAATGAATTGTTTTTTAATTAATTTATTATCAATTTTACAGCCAGGGGCTGCACCAACTATCAATTCTTCAATCCTTAAAGGTATCCCAACCATCATCTTTGCACAGTCCTCAACTCTATTAATAATTATATCAGTGAGTTTTGAGCCAGCAAGCTGGATGCAACCTTTTGGCCCTTTAACTAGATGAAAAAATCAATATTGTGAGCTGTGAGGTGGTCAAAATTGACTGGAAACGAGTGGAAATAAATGTTATTGAGGTTATTGATACCGTAGGAACAAAAAAAGGCCCATTTTATGTGATGTTAGCTGTTTTTTTGATTTTTTAAGAAAAAATCCAGATCCAAAACCAAAACCTGAAAACAAAACACAGAGGCGAGGTTTTGGCAAAACTAATCCAGATCCAAAACCAAAACACGGGGGTCGGCGCACATCCCTAATATAGCAGCAGCAGAGTAGCAAGGGCCTGGCACTCACAATCCCAATATGAAGTCGGTGCCTTCTGCATAAAGTATAAGCAAACAGTCACGAAAAAGGAGCAGCGGCACTCGTTGAAAAAAGACAATTAAAGCAGGGCTGAAAAAACCTCTAATACCACTTCAACATTTCAATGACAATGATTTTCGTCAGGAAGTACAAAAACATATAAAACACTTACCTATATACAGAGACAAACACCACGAGTGCAGCTGATCGCGTCCACTGGGATCACCTCTGACATCATCGCTACGCACTGTACAGCGGGTGCGACGTCTGACGTGTCCGTTGCTGTGGAGAACAGAATAAACAAAGTGATAACAACATACCTTCACCAACATGACATAGACTATTGCATATGCATACAGTCGGAGCTGTGCACGAAACAAAATATGCAAAAGATATAGAATCAAGCTAAGGAGCTATGGGTGATGTAACAGCCAGATGCCCAAATAGTGGCACTAAGCTGAAACAAAAGATCAATTGAAACACGAAAGGGACAATGTCTCATTAAGGCCATAAGGTTGCAGAGTGTTAAGGCGATGTATCAATTGTGCCTCAATCTGCAACAACCGCTTAGATCTATCACCCCCTCTCACACTCAAGGGGACGTGGTCTATCATTTTGTAGCATAAGGTCGATAGACTGTGTCGGTGAATTTTAAAGTGGCGTGCTACTGGCTGGTCAGTAACACCACCACTCAGGGCTTGACAGATGGCCGATCTGTGAAGTGCCATCCTTTTGCGTAACTGGCGGGTCGTTTTCCCAACATACAGGTAACCACAAGGGCACCTGATGAAGTAGACAATGTATTGGCTGGTACATGTGGGGACATAATTGATCTTGTAGCGATAGCCTGTGTGTGGGTGCACAAAACTATCTCCTGTCTCAAGAAAACCACAGGTCGTACACCCTAGGCATTTATAATTGCCAGGTTTTTTAGTCATAAAGTGAGTTTTAGAAGGGTTCTCAAAACTGGTGATGTCATTGTGCACAAGCCAGTCGTGGATATTCTTACCACGTTTATAGCATGGTAATAAAGTAGTATTATGTAATGTGGGGAGATTACTGTCAGTGCTAATCAGTGGCCAGTATTTTTTTGCGGTTTTGATGATTTGGCCACTACTGGCACTGTAACCATTAACCCAAACCAGTTTGCCCTTTACATCATTGGCTTTAGTTCTGGACTGTGTTACAAACTTAGTGGACAAAAGGGCCTTCTGCCTGGCTCGTTGGAGGGTACTTATTGGGTACCCCCTCTGCCGGAAACTTTCCGTCATACTATCCATTTGTGAAGCCTCATCAATAGGGTTACTGCAAATTCTATGTATTCTTAAGAATTGAGAGTAGGGCAATCCCCTAATTAGACTTTGTGGATGATGAGCTGACCATCAGAAAACGTGATCAATACATTAAAAAAATGTATGCTCTCAGCACTAATGTTATAAGTGAATTTGATATCTGGATCCAGATCATTAACCTCACTCATCATGAGTAGGAACTGATTCCTACTGCCTAACCAGATCACGAATATATCGTCTATGTATCGGGTGAAGAACCTGATGATATCAGCATAGGCTCTATTAGTAAAGAACAAGTCTTTTTCCACCTGATACATAAATGCGTTAGCATAAGCTGGGGCCGCACAGGAACCCATAGCCTTATGGCCTTAATGAGACATTGTCCCTTTCGTGTTTCAATTGATCTTTTGTTTCAGCTTAGTGCCACTGTTTGGGCATCTGGCTGTTACATCACCCATAGCTCCTTAGCTTGATTCTATATCTTTAGCTAGATCTATTTGTCTAGATATACTTGCCCTTATCATGATATACTTTCTCGTCATCCTGTAATATTTGTTAATTTATTTATTTACTCAGCCCCGTTTGCATATTTTGTTTCGTGCACAGCTCCGACTGTACGCATATGCAATAGTCTATGTCATGTTGGTGAAGGTATGTTGTTATCACTTTGTTTATTCTGTTCTCCACAGCAACGGACACGTCAGACATGGCGTCCGCTGTACAGTGCGTAGTGATGACGTCAGAGGTGATCCCGGTGGACGCGATCAGCTGCACTCGTGGTGTTTGTCTCTGTATATAGGTAAGTGTTTTATATGTTTTTGTACTTCCTGACGAAAATCTTTGTGATTGAAACGTTGAAGTGGTATTAGAGGTTTTTTCAACCCTGCTTTAATTGTCTTTTTTCAACGAGTGCCACTGCTCCTTTTTCGTGACTGTTTATATATATATATATATATATATATATATATACAGTATATATATATATATATATATATAAATATATTTATATATAAATATATACAGTATATATATATATATATATATATATATATTAGGGGTGAGCGGGTTTGGATTTCTGAAATCCGAACCCCCCCGAGCCCCCCCGATCCAAGTCCGATCCGAGTCAGGCTCGACTTTTCCCGCCTGACTCGGATCTGAAATCGAGGCAAAACGTCATCATCCCGCCTTCCGAGTCTCGCGGGTTTTGGATCCTATATAAGGTACCCGCGTCGGCGCCATTTTCTCACTCGGCTGTGGACAGTGAAGAGGGAGGGTGGGAGTTAGGGCTGTGTAGTGTAGTGTAGTGCTGCTGTTGTCCACTACTTCAAAGTCCATAGGGGCTGGCTGTGTTGTGCTGTGCTGCTGTTGTTAATAGGGGCTGTGTCCACTACTTCAAAGTCCATAGGGGCTGGCTGGACTGTGTTGTGCAGTCAGTTCTCCATAGGGGCTGTGTCCACTCCAAAGTCCTGTGCAGTGTCCCAGTCCTAAAGGGGTGCTGTAGTGTTGTCCAGGGGGTGCTCTGTCCATCAGGGGTGCTCCCCCCAAGTGCTAAAAAAATTATATATTTTCTGTGTTTGTGAATTGTGTGCGCAGTAGCCGCACGTGAATCAACAAAGTAGTGCCAAGCATGCGCCTGTGTCATAAGTAAAGGGCCGGCTTGCTTGACCATTAAGGGTGCTGTAACCCCCGAAAGTACACTCCAGTCCAAACCAAAAAAAAAATTATTTTCTGTGTTTGTGAATTGTGTGCGCAGTAGCCGCACGTGCATCAACAAAGTAGTGCCAAGCGTGCGCCTGTGTCATAAGTAAAGGGCCGGCTGGCTTGACCGTTAAAGGGTGCTGTAACCCCCGAAAGTATACTCCAGTCCAAACCAAAAAAAAAATTATTTTCAGTGTTTGTGAATTGTGTGCGCAGTAGCTGCACGTGCATCAACAAAGTAGTGCCAAGCGTGCGCCTGTGTCATAAGTAAAGGGACGGCTGGCTTGACCGTTAAGGGTGCTGTAACCCCCGAAAGTACACTCCAGCCAAAACCAAAAAAAAAATTATTTTCTGTGTTTGTGAATTGTGTGCGCAGTAGCCGCACATGCATCAACAAAGTAGTGCCAAGCGTGCGCCTGTGTCATAAGTAAAGGGCTGGCTGGCTTGACCGTTAAAGGGTGCTGTAACCCCCGAAAGTATACTCCAGTCCAAACCAAAAAAAAAATTATTTCTGTGTTTGTGAATTGTGTGCGCAGTAGCCGCACGTGCATCAACAAAGTAGTGCCAAGCGTGCGCCTGTGTCATAAGTAAAGGGCCGGCTGGCTTGACTGCTAAGGGTGCTGTAACCCCCGAAAGTACACTCCAGTCCAAACCAAAAAAAAAATTATTTTCTGTGTTTGTGAATTGTGTGCGCAGTAGCTGCACGTGCATCAACAAAGTAGTGCCAAGCGTGCGCCTGTGTCATAAGTAAAGGGCCGGCTGGCTTGACCGTTAAGGGTGCTATAACCCCCGAAAGTACACTCCAGTCCAAACCAAAAAAAAAATTATTTTCTGTGTTTGTGAATTGTGTGCGCAGTAGCCGCACATGCATCAACAAAGTAGTGCCAAGCGTGCGCCTGTGTCATAAGTAAAGGGCCGGCTGGCTTGACCGTTAAAAGGTGCTGTAACCCCCGAAAGTACAACCAGTCCAAACCAAAAAAAAAATTATTTTCTGTGTTTGTGAATTGTGTGCGCAGTAGCCGCACGTGAATCAACAAAGTAGTGCCAAGCGTGCGTCTGTGTCATAAGTAAAGGGCCGGCTGGCTTGACTGTTAAGGGTGCTGTAACCCCCGAAAGTACACTCCAGTCCAAACCAAAAAAAAAATTATTTTCTGTGTTTGTGAATTGTGTGCGCAGTAGCCGCACGTGCATCAACAAAGTAGTGCCAAGCGTGCGCCTGTGTCATAAGTAAAGGGCCGGCTGGCTTGACTGTTAAGGGTGCTGTAACCCCCAAAGTACACTCCAGTCCAAACCAAAAAAAAAATAATTTTCTGTGTTTGTGAATTGTGTGCGCAGTAGCCGCACGTGCATCAACAAAGTAGTGCCAAGCGTGCGCCTGTGTCATAAGTAAAGGGCCGGCTGGCTTGACCGTTAAGTGTGCTGTAACCCCCGAAAGTACACTCCAGTCCAAACCAAAAAAAAAATTATTTTCTGTGTTTGTGAATTGTGTGCGCAGTAGCCGCACGTGCATCAACAAAGTAGTGCCAAGCGTGCGCCTGTGTCATAAGTAAAGGGCCGGCTGGCTTGACCGTTAAGGGTGCTGTAACCCCCGAAAATACACTCCAGTCCAAACCAAAAAAAAAATTATTTTCTGTGTTTGTGAATTGTGTGCGCAGTAGCCGCACGTGCATCAACAAAGTAGTGCCAAGCGTGCGCCTGTGTCATAAGTAAAGGGCCGGCTGGCTTGACCGTTAAAGGGTGCTGTAACCCCTGAAAGTACACTCCAGTCCAAACCAAAAAAAAAAATATTTTCTGTGTTTGTGAATTGTGTGCGCAGTAGCCGCACGTGCATCAACAAAGTAGTGCCAAGCGTGCGCCTGTGTCATAAGTAAAGGGCCGGCTGGCTTGACCGTTAAAGGGTGCTGTAACCCCCGAAAGTACAGTCCAGTCCAAACCAAAAAAATAATAATTTTCTGTGTTTGTGAATTGTGTGCGCAGTAGCCGCACGTGCATCAACAAAGTAGTGCCAAGCGTGCGCCTGTGTCATAAGTAAAGGGCCAGCTGGCTTGACCGTTAAAGGGTTCTGTAACCCCCAAAGTACACTCCAAAACAAAAAAATATATATTTTCTGTGTTTGTGACTTGTGTGCACTGTAGCTGCACGTGCATCAACAAAGGAGCAGCGCCAAGCGTGCGCCTGTGTCCCATAAGTAAAGAGCCGGCTGGCTCATTTCTTAAAGGGTGGTGTAACCCACAAAGTGCACTACTCTCCAGCAAAAATAAAAAAATATTTTCTGTGTTTGTGTGCGCTTTAGCCGCACGTATATATCAATATAACATAAATGGAGGACCAAACTTTCTCCGATAAAAATAAAATAGAGAAAGATCAAGAACCACTTCCTCCTAGTGCTGTTGCTGCTGCTGGGAGTTGTTCATCATCCCAGAAAGGAAGTAGGAACATCACTACTTTTACTAAACAATTGACCCTCCAACAGTCCCTAGCGATGAGGATGAAGTACGACAGCAGTCATCCTGAAGCAAAACATATAACTGAGGCCTTGACTGCTATGTTGGTGTTAGACGTGCGTCCGGTATCCGCCATTAGTGCAGTGGGATTTAGACAATTGATGGAGGTAGTGTGTCTTCGGTTCCAAATCCCGTCTAGATTCCACCAGCATCCTCAAAGCAGCAGCGACAAGCGTGCGTCTGTCTGTTAAAGGGTGGTGACACCCTCAAAGTGTGCTACACAAACAATTAAAATATTGTTCTTTTTTTTCGGTCTTTGTGAAATGTGTGGGCTGTAGCCGCACCTGCATCCTTAAAGCAGCAGCGACAAGCGTGCGTCTGTCTGTTAAAGGGTGGTGTAACTCTCAAAGTGCTCCAAAAAATAAAAATCTATTTTTTAAATGTGTTTGTGACTTGTGTGCGATGTAGCCGCACTTGAATCCTCAAAGCAGCAGCGACAAGCGTGCGTCTGTCTGTTAAAGGGTGGTGACACCCTCAAAGTATGCTACACAAACAATTAAAATATTCTTCTTTTTTCTGTCTTTGTGAATTGTGTGGGCTGTAGCCGCACCTGCATCCTTAACGCAGCAGCGACAAGCGTGCGTCTGTCTGTTAAAGGGTGGTGTAACTCTCAAAGTGCTCCAAAAAATAAAAAACTATTTTTTTAAATTTGTTTGTGACTTGTGTGCGATGTAGCCGCACTTGCATCCTCAAAGCAGCAGCGACAAGCGTGCGTCTGTCTGTTAAAGGGTGGTGACACCCTCAAAGTGTGCTACACAAACAATAAAAATATTCTTCTTTTTTCGGTCTTTGTGAATTGTGTGGGCTGTAGCCGCACCTGCATCCTTAAAGCAGCAGCGACAAGCGTGCGTCTGTCTGTTAAAGGGTGGTGACACCCTCAAAGTGTGCTACACAAACAATTAAAATATTGTTCTTTTTTTTTCGGTCTTTGTGAAATGTGTGGGCTGTAGCCGCACCTGCATCCTTAAAGCAGCAGCGACAAGCGTGCGTCTGTCTGTTAAAGGGTGGTGTAACTCTCAAAGTGCTCCAAAAAATAAAAAAACTATTTTTTTAATGTGTTTGTGACTTGTGTGCGATGTAGCCGCACTTGCATCCTCAAAGCAGCAGCGACAAGCGTGCGTCTGTCTGTTAAAGGGTGGTGACACCCTCAAAGTGTGCTACACAAACAATAAAAATATTCTTCTTTTTTCTGTCTTTGTGAATTGTGTGGGCTGTAGCCGCACCTGCATCCTTAAAGCAGCAGCGACAAGCGTGCGTCTGTCTGTTAAAGGGTGGTGACACCCTCAAAGTGTGCTACACAAACAATAAAAATATTCTTCTTTTTTCTGTCTTTGTGAATTGTGTGGGCTGTAGCCGCACCTGCATCCTTAAAGCAGCAGCGACAAGCGTGCGTCTGTCTGTTAAAGGATTACATCGGTGACAGCATCCAAGTAGGCATATCAGACAGTCCGTACCTGTACTGGCAGGAAAAAGAAGCAATTTGGAGGTCCCTGTACAAACTGGCTCTATTTTACCTGAGTTGCCCCCCCTCCAGTGTGTACTCCGAAAGAGTGTTTAGTGCAGCTGGGAACCTTGTCAGCGAAAGGCGTAGGAGGTTGCTTCCACAAAATGTGGAGAAGATGATGTTCATAAAATGAATTATCAACTCTTCCAGGGAGACCAGCCTCCAGAACGTACAGAGGGACCTGTGGTTCCAGCAGGGACGAATTAATACTCTGTGAGGATGAGGATGTACACACTGAAGAGGGTGAGGAATCGGTGGATGAGGAGGATGAGGATGACATCTTGCCTCCGTAGAGCCAGTTTGTGCAGGGACAGATTAATTGACAGCTTGTTTTGTGGGGGCCCAAACGAACCAATCATTTCAGCCACAGTTGTGTGGCAGACCCTGGCGCTGAAATTATTGGTTTGTTAAAGTGTGCATGTCCTGTTTATACAACATAAGGGTGGGTGGGAGGGCCCAAGGACAATTCCATCTTGCACCTCTTTTTTTTCTTTGCATTATGTACAGTTTGGGGCCTAGTTTTTCAAACTGCCATCCTGTCTGCCACTGCAGTATCACGCCTAGATGGGTCACGTGTTTGTGCCACCCACTCGTGTCGCTTAGCATAGTCATCCAGCTACCTCGGTGCAACCTTTTGGACATAAAAACTCTATTGTGAGGTGTGAGGTGTTCAGAATAGACTGGAAATGAGTGGAAATTAAGGTTATTGAGGTTAATAATAGCATAGGAGCAGAAAAACCTACAAATTCTGTGATTTTAGTTGTTTTTATGCTTTTTTTCAAAAAAATACAGATCCAAAACACAAAACCCAGAACCCAAAACACGGAAGGATGGTTTTGGCAAAACCAATCCAGATCCAAAACACGAAGAAAGATCCAGATCCAAAACCAAAACACAAAACACGAAAAGTGGCCGGTGCACACCCCTAATATATATATATATATATAGTACAAGTCAAAAGTTTCGACACACCTTCTCCTTCAATGGATTTTGTTTATTTAAATTATTTTCAACATAGTAGATTAATACTGAAGACATCAAAACTATGAAAGAACACATATGGAATTATGTTGTAAACAAAAAAGTGTTAAAACTAAATATGTTTTATATTTTAGATTCCTCAAAGTAGCCCCTGTTTGCTTTGATGACAGCTTTGCACACTCTTGGCATTCTTTCAATCAGCTTCATGAGGTAGTCTCCTGGAATGGTTTTGAATTAACAGGTGTGCCTTGTCAAGAGTCAATGGACTTCATTCAGAGTCGGTCGTGGTGGCCGCACGGTCGTATAGGAAAAGGGGCCGGATATGCAAATGATGCACACGCATGTTGCGTCCCTAAGGTCGGATCGTTAGCTGGCCGACCAAGGGGTGGATGCGGTCGGATCGTTAAAAATACGCCCACATCTCGTACGCATAACACGTCATCTCCGGCCATATAAGGATTAATCGCGAGCATCGGAAACCATCGGAACTGGTCGTACAGCTTAAGGTTGACCATACCCTCTCTTAAGCTCTACGATCATGTCAGTGTAAAACCTTCCCTGTCACGTGTGCCATGACACTACTTTGTAATATATGCACTCCCATAAAACGCCGTTCGCATAATTAGGCACGCCTGCGTTCGGATCTCCACACCCCCGTTTTCAAGCACCTTCCCCTGTTACCACCCACAAACGCCGCAATCTGTCAGTCAAACTACCGACCTGGCTGTGTTCAAGGAGAGAGAAATTTCTGATTGTAGCGGCTAGTTTGCACACGCGCATTGCGACTAGGGGTGAGCGGTTCGGATTTCTGAAATCCGACCCCCCCCGAGCCCCCCCAATCTGAGTCAGATCCGAGTCAGGCTCGACTTTTCCCGCCTGACTCGGATCTGAAATCGAGGCAAAACGTCATCATCCCGCCTTCCGGGTCTCGCGGGTTTTGGATCCTATATAAGGTACCCGCGTCGGTGCCATTTTCTCACTCGGCTGTGGACATTGAAGAGGGAGGGTGGGAGTTAGGGCTGGCTGGGCTGTGTAGTGTAGTGTAGTGTTGTAGTGTAGTGTAGTGCAGAGTAGTGTTGTGCTGTGCTGTGCTGCGCTGTGCTGCTGTTGTCCACTACTTCAAAGTCCATAGGGGCTGGCTGTGTTGTGCTGTGCTGCTGTTGTTAATAGGGGCTGTGTCCACTACTTCAAAGTCCATAGGGGCTGGCTGGACTGTGTTGTGCAGTCAGTTCTCCATAGGGGCTGTGTCCACTCCAAAGTCCTGTGCAGTGTCCCAGTCCTAAAGGGGTGCTGTAGTGTTGTCCAGGGGGTGCTCAGTCCATCAGGGGTGCTCCCCCCAAGTGCTAAAAAATTAATATTTTTTCTGTGTTTGTGATTGTGTGCGCAGTAGCCGCACGTGCATCAACAAAGTAGTGCCAAGCGTGCGCCTGTGTCATAAGTAAAGGGCCGGCTGGCTTGACCGTTAAAGGGTGCTGTAACCCCCAAAGTACACTCCAGTCCAAACCAAAAAAAAAAATATTTTCTGTGTTTGTGAATTGTGTGCGCAGTAGCCGCACGTGCATCAACAAAGTAGTGCCAAGCGTGCGCCTGTGTCATAAGTAAAGGGCCGGCTGGCTTGACCGTCAAAGGGTGCTGTAACCCCCAAAGTACACTCCAAACCAAATAACAAAATATTTTTTCTGTGTTTGAGAATTGTGTGCGCAGTAGCCGCACGTGCATCAACAAAGTAGTGCCAAGCGTGCGCCTGTGTCATAAGTAAAGGGCCGGCTGGCTTGACCGTTAAAGGGTGCTGTAACCCCCAAAGTAGACTCCAGTCCAAACCAAAAAAAAAAATATTTTCTGTGCTTGTGAATTGTGTGCGCAGTAGCCGCACGTGCATCAACAAAGTAGTGCCAAGCGTGCGCCTGTGTCATAAGTAAAGGGCCGGCTGGTTTGACCGTTAAAGGTTGCTGTAACCCCAAAAGTACACTCCAGTCCAAACCAAAAAAAAAAATATTTTCTGTGTTTGTGAATTGTGTGCCCAGTAGCCGCACGTGCATCAACAAAGTAGTGCCAAGCGTGCGCCTGTGTCATAAGTAAAGGGCCGGCTGGCTTGACCGTTAAAGGGTGCTGTAACCCCCAAAGTACACTCCAAACCAAATAACAAAATATTTTTTCTGTGTTAGTGAATTGCG
Source organism: Taudactylus pleione (assembly GCA_031769625.1). Classification (NCBI taxonomy): domain Eukaryota; kingdom Metazoa; phylum Chordata; class Amphibia; order Anura; family Myobatrachidae; genus Taudactylus; species Taudactylus pleione. The sequence goes on along the minus strand of JAUIMM010000007.1, from coordinate 21,442,046 downwards.
TGCGCAGTAGCCGCACGTGCATCAACAAAGTAGTGGCAAGCGTGCGCCTGTGTCATAAGTAAAGGGCCGGCTGGCTTGACCGTTAAAGGGTGCTGTAACCCCCAAAGTACACTCCAGTCCAAACCAAAAAAAAAAATATTTTCTGTGTTTGTGAATTGTGTGCGCAGTAGTCGCACGTGCATCAACAAAGTAGTGCCAAGTGTGCGCCTGTGTCATAAGTAAAGGGCCGGCTGGCTTGACCGTTAAAGGCTGCTGTAACCCCCAAAGTACACTCCAAACCAAATAACAAAATATTTTTACTGTGTTTGTGAATTGTGTGCGCAGTAGCCGCACGTGCATCAACAAAGGAGCAGCGCCAAATGTGCGCCTGTGTCCCATAAGTAAAGAGCCGGCTGGCTCATTTCTTAAAGGGTGGTGTAACCCACAAAGTGCACTACTCTCCAGCAAAAATAAAAAAATATTTTCTGTGTTTAGCCGCACGTATATATCAAATCGATATAACATAAATGGAGGACCAAACTTTCTCCGATAAAAATAAAATAGAGAACGATCAAGAACCACTTCCTCCTAGTGCAGAAGCTGCTGCCACTAGTCATGACATAGACGATAACATGCCATCAACGTCATCTGCCAAGGCCGATGCCCAATGTCATAGTAGAGGGCACATACAATCCCAAATGACAAAGTTCAGGAAAATGACCTTGAAAAAAACATTTAAATCATCTGAAGAGAAACGTAAACTTGCCAATATGCCATTTACGACACGGAGTGGCAAGGAACGGCTAAGGTCGATCCCTAGTATGTTCATGACTAGTGGTTTAGCTTCACATGACGATGGAAGCCCTCCTCCCACCAAAAAAATCAAAAGAGTTAAGCTGGCAAAAGCACAGCGAAGAACTGTGCTTTCTAAGAAGATATCACAAATCCCCAAGGAGAGTCCAAGTGTGGTGGTGGTTGCGATGCAAGACCTTCCCAGCACTGGACGGGAAGAGGTGGCTCTTTCCACCATTTGCACACCCCCTGCAAGTGCTGAAAGGAGCACCCACAGTCCACTTGCTGATATGCAAATTGAAGATGTCACTGTTGAAGTACAACAGGATGAGGATACTGGTGTAGCTGGCGCTGAGGAGGAAGTTGGCGAGGAGGATTCTGATGGTGATGTGGTTTGTTTAAATCAGGCTCCGGGGGAGACAGTTGTTGTCCGTGGAATGAAAAAGCCCATCACGGTCATGCCTGGGCAGAAGACCAAACATTCCACCTCTTTGGTCTGGCAATATTTCTATCCAAATCCGGACAACAACTGTCTTGCCATATGTACCATATGTAAAAGTGGAATAAGTAGGGGTAGGGACGTTAACCACATAGGAACATCCTCCCTTATACGGCACCTGCAGCGTGTTCATAATAAGTTACTGTCAAGTTCAGAAACTTTGGCTAAGACCGTAAGCAGTCCAGGGACACCTAAATCCCTTTGTCCTGTTGTATCCAAGCGCCTGCAAACCACACCGTCAACTCCCTCCTCGTCAATTTCCTCCTTAGTCAGGATCGGAAGTAGTCCTGCAGGCCATGTCACTGGCATGACTGACTCTCCTATCCGGGATTCCTCCGGAGGATCATGCATTGCTACGCCTCCTGCTGCCGCTGCTGCTGTTGCTGCTGCTGGGAGTTGTTCATCATCCCAGAGAGGAAGTAGGAACACCATTACTTTTACTAAACAATTGACCCTCCAACAGTCCTTAGCGAGGAGGATGAAGTACAACAGCAGTCATCCTGAAGCAAAACGTATAACTGAGGCCTTGACTGCTATGTTGGTGTTAGACGTGCGTCCGGTATCCGCCATTAGTGCAGTGGGATTTAGACAATTGATGGAGGTAGTGTGTCCCCGGTTCCAAATCCCGTCTAGATTCCACTTCACTAGGCAGGCGATACCGAGACTGTACAGAAACGTCAGAAAAAGTGTCCTCAGTGTCCTGAAAAATGCCGTTGTACCCAATGTCCACTTAACCACGGACATGTGGACAAGTGGAACAGGGCAGACTAAGGACTATATGACTGTGACAGCCCACTGGGTAGATGTATCACCTTACGCAGCAACAGCAGCAGCGTCACCAGTAGCAGCATCTCAGAAATGCCAGCTCGTTCCAAGGCAGGCTACGCTGTGTATCACCGGTTTCAGTAAGAGGCACACCGCTGACAACCTCTTAGAGAAACTGAGGGAAATCATCGCCCAGTGGCTTACCCCACTTAGACTCTCCTGGGGATTTGTGATATCTGACAACGCCACCAATATTGTGCGGGCATTACATCTGGGCAAATTCCAGCACGTCCCATGTTTTGCTCACACAATAAACTTGGTGGTGCAGAATTTTCTGAAAAGCGACGGGCGTGCAGGAGACGCTTAGGGTGGCCCGAAAAATTTCTGGCCACTTTCGCCATTCAGCGACTGCGTGCCGAAGACTGGAGCGCCAGCAAACACTCTTGAACCTGCCCCGCCATCATCTGAAGCAAGAGGTTGTGACGCGGTGGAACTCAACCCTCTATATGCTTCAGAGGATGGAGGAGCAGCAAAAGGCCATACAAGCCTATACATCCACCTATGACATAGGCAAAGGAGGGGGTATGCACCTGACTCAAGCGCAGTGGAGAATGATTTCCGTGTTGTGCAAGGTTCTCCAGCCCTTCGAACTTGCCACACGTGAAGTCAGTTCAGACACTGCCAGCTTGAGTCAGGTCATTCCCCTCATCAGGCTTTTGCAGAAGCAGCTGGAGAAAGTGAAGGAGGAGCTAAGACGGAGCGATTCCGCTCGGCATGTGGGACTTGTGGATGAAGCCCTTCATTCGCTTTGCCAGGATTCCAGGGTGGTCATTCTGTTGAAATCAGACCACTACATTTTGGCCACCGTGCTCGATCCTAGGTTTAAAGCCTATGTGGTGTCTCTCTTTCCGGCCGACACAAGCCTGCAGAGGTGCAAAGACCTGCTGGTGAAAACACTGTCAGCTGAAGCAGAACGTGACACTTCAACAGCTCCTTCTTCATTTTCTCCCGCAACTGGGGCTGCCAGGAAAAAACTTAGGTATCCTAAGCAACCCGCTGGCGGTGATGCAGGGCAGGCAGGACCAAGTTTGGACATCTGGTCCGGACTGAAAGACCTGGCAACAATTTCTGACATGTCTACTGTCACTGCACATGATACTGTCACCATTGACAGAATGGTGGAGGATTACATCGGTGACAGCATCCAAGTAGGCATGTCAGACAGTCCATACCTGTACTGGCAGGAAAAAGAGGCAATTTGGAGGCCCCTGTACAAACTGGCTCTATTTTACCTGAGTTGCCCCCCCCTCCAGTGTGTACTCCGAAAGAGTGTTTAGTGCAGCCGGGAACCTTGTCAGCGAAAGGCGTAGGAGGTTGCTTCCACAGAATGTGGAGAAGATGATGTTCATCAAAATGAATTATCAGCTCTTCCAGGGAGACCAGCCTCCAGAACGTACAGAGGGATCTGTGGTGGTGGATTCCAGTGGGGACGAGTTAATACTCTGTGAGGATGAGGATGTACACAACACTGAAGAGGGTGAGGAATCGGTGGATGAGGAGGATGAGGATGACATCTTGCCTCCGTAGAGCCAGTTTGTGCAGGGACAGATTAATTGCCAGCTTGTTTTGTGGGGGCCCAAACGAACCAATAATTTCAGCCACAATTGTGTGGCAGACCCTGGCGCTGAAATGATTGGTTTGTTAAAGTATGCATGTCCTGTTTATATAACATAAGGGTGGGTGGGAGGGCCCAAGGATAATTCCATCTTGCACCTCTTTTTTTTATTTGCATTATGTACAGTTTGGGGCCTAGCCTAGTTTTTCAAACTGCCATCCTGTCTGCCACTGCAGTATCACGCCTAGATGGGTCACATGTTTGTGCCGCCCACTCGTGTCGCTTAGCATAGTCATCCAGCTACCTCGGTGCAACCTTTTGGACATAAAAACACTATTGTGAGGTGTGAGGTGTTCAGAATAGACTGGAAATGAGTGGAAATTAAGGTTATTGAGGTTAATAATAGCATAGGAGCAGAAAAACCTACAAATTCTGTGATTTTAGCTGTTTTTATGCTTTTTTTCAAAAAAATACAGATCCAAAACACAAAACCCAGAACCCAAAACACGGAAGGGTGGTTTTGGCAAAACCAATCCAGATCCAAAACACGAAGAAAGATCCAGATCCAAAACCAAAACACAAAACACGAAAAGTGGCCGGTGCACACCCCTAATTGCGACCTGTACGCATGCGCAGTTTAGCGAACATCGGCTGCATACGACTGTGCGCCTGTTTCCACCGACTCTGAATGAGGTCCAATCTGTGGTATTACTTGCCATCTTAATGTGTTTGAGATAATCAGTTGTGTTGTGCAGACATAGGGTTAGTACACAGTGAACACCACTATTTGACTACTGTTGTAATCCATATTATGGCACCAACCACTCAACTCAGTAAAGAGAAACGACAGTCCATCATTACTTCAAGACATGAAGGTCAGTCGATACATAAAATTTCAAGAATTTTGAATGTATACTCAAGTGCAGTTGCAAAAATCACCAAATGCTATGATGAAACTGGCTCTCATGAGGACCGCCCCAGGAAAGGAAGACCAAGAGTTACCTCTGTTGCAGAGGATAAGTTCATTAGAGTTACCAGCCTCAGAAACAACTACTTAACAGCACTTCAGATTTGAACAACAAGAAGAAGAGAATTGTTTGGGCCAAGAAACACAAGGACTAGACATTAGACCAGTGGAAATCTGTACTTTGGTCTGATGAGTCCAAATTTAAGATTTTTGGTTCCAACCAGCGTGTCTTTGTGAGATGCAGAGAAGGTGAGCGGATGGTTTCTGCATGAGTGGTTCCCACTGTGAAGCATGGAGGAGGAGGTGTGATGGTGTGTGAGTTCTTTAGTGGTGACACTGTTGGTGATTTATTCAAAATTCAAGGCACACTTAAGCAGCATGGCTACCACAGCATTCTGCAGCACCATGCCATCCCATCTGGTTTGCGCTTACTGGGACCATCAGTTGTTTTTCAACAAGACAATGACCTCAAACACACCTCCAGGCTATGTAAGGGCTACTTGACCAAGAAGGAAAGTGATGGAGTGCTGCGTCAGATGACCTGGTCTCCACAATCACCCATCCTGAACCCAATTGAGCTGGTTTGGGATGAGTTGGACCGCAGAGTGAAGGAAAAGCAGCCAACAAGTGCTCAGCACCTCTGGGAACTCCTTCAAGACTGTTGGAAACCATTCCAGGAGACTACCTCATGAAGCTGATTGAGAGAATGCCAAGAGTGTGCAAAGCTGTCATCCAAGCAAAAGAGGGCTACTTTGAGGAATCTAAAATATAAAACATATTTTTATTTGTTTAACACTTTTTAGTTTACAATATAATTCCATATGTGTTCTTTCATAGTTTTGATGTATTCAGTATTATTAATCTACTATGTTGAAAATAATTTAAATAAACAAAAACCATTAAATGAGAAGGTGTGTCCAAACTTTCGACTGGTACTGTATATATATCTATATATAAAGTTCCAATGGATGGCACTCCAAATAAAATGTATACAGTCCCCGGTGCCCTCCGTTTAGGAAAAACCCCATATGAGGTATCCCATATACATCACCAGAGACAGCGGCACTCGGGTCGATAATAAATCCAAAACTCCAGGTAATTAATCATTACCTGGAGTTTTGGATTTATTATCGACCCAAGTGCCACTGTCTCTTGTGATTATATATATATAACAGCAAATCAGCACTTAAGTATATATGTACTAATATGATGTGTGTATGTGACACTTACTGTGATATATGCACAGTTATTACAGTAGGCGTTAATAGATCACATCATATAATGTATATATTTATATATAAATGGGAGAGGGGACAAACAGAGGGAGACAAGATTTGAGAGTAAAGGGGGACGGACAGAAGGAGACGGGAGGAAAGGGGACAAAAAGAGGGAAACGGGAGGAAAGGGGGATGAACAGAGGCAAACGGGAGCTGAAAGGGGGACAAACAGAGGGAGATGGGAGGAATGGAGGACAAACACAAACAGGAGTGGAAAGGGGGACAAACAGAGGGAGACCGTTTGTGGGTGGTGACGGGGGCGGGGCGGGCGGTCAAACGCAGGTATGCCATAAATTATCCTTTGCAATACCATACACAGCATGAAGGCTCATAGCGTGTACTGAAGTTAGCAAGTCCTGAGTGAGGTCTTACCTGCCTTAACTGTGCATATGGGTCCGGTGTTACTTATTATTTTGCTATGTTTCCCAAGTATACGGATTAAGGTTGACCATACCCTCTCTTAAGCTCTACGATCATGTCAGTGTAAAAACCTCCCATGTCACGTGCCATGACGCTACTTTGTTAATTGTGCACTCCCATAAACTGTATGCACTCCCATAAAACGCCGTTCGCATAATTAGGCACGCCTGCGTTCGGATCTCCACTCCCCCCGTTTTCAAGCACCTTCCCCTGTTACCACCCACAAATGCCTCAATCTGTCACTCAAACTACCGACCTGGCTGTGTTCAAGGAGAGAGAAATTTCTGATCATAATAGCTAGTTTGCGCACGCGCATTGCGGATGTTACGCATGCGCAGTATAGCGAACATCGGTGGCGTACGACTGTGCGGCCGCTTCGACCGACTCTGAATGAGGTCCATAGTGCCCTGGCTGCTAGTGTGAGTATTGCACACCTCCATCTTGGATGTAGTCAGGTGACTCCATTCGGCCAATCCAGTCCTGGGAGTCCCTAGCAGCCAATACTGCACTTCCTCCGGGAATTTAAGGGCTGATCTGCAGTACTTTCATTGCCAGTGCAACGTTGTTCCCAGCCTAGCTGGGTGTTAGTTTTCTGAGCTCCCTATTATTCCTTGTTCCTGCTGAGTCTCACATATAAGTATACTGTTCCAGTTCCAGCTTCCCGGACACTCTGCATACCAGCGGTGCTACTGCCTACTACCACCCCCAGAGTTAGCCCTACTTAAGCTATCCTGACAGTCTGTGATCCTCCCGGACGTCCCAGTTACCTGTTGGGTGTATCCGCAGTCCGCTCCGGGTGTATCTCGTCTCCAGCATCTATTCTTCATCAGTGGGCCATTCATGAGCAACACACATCTCAGACCAGCGTCCTTTCATTATCAGACGTCTGCTCCTATAAACTCCCCTGAATCCACCCCGGGTTCATCTCCACAAGTACTTAACCCTCTTGTGACAGTTTGCAGTTTTCAGGCTTCTCTGGTCATGGTGAATTTACCAAATGTTCCAAATCCACAGCCCGTACCAGTCATCCCCGCTCCTACTTCTCCATCCCATCTGCATCTGCCTACACCTAATAAGTTCGACGGGAACCCCAAGTCATGCCGGGGTTTCCTCAACCAGTGTGACGTACATTTCACACTTCAGCCAGCGAACTTTCCCTCCTCCAAGGCTAAAGTGGCTTACATAGTGTCCCTTCTTTCTGGATCCCCCCTGGACTGGGTGTCGCCGCTGTGGGAAAGATCCGAACCTCTGCTGGACAATTATCCTGAATTTCTGGGCTCCTTTAGGAGAATCTTTGATGAGCCAGGAAGAACGATGTCAGCTGCCGCTGAGATTTTATGACTACGCCAAGGGGTGGAATTCGAGAAAAAACAAATTCTGGATTCTCGAGTCCATTATGGTCAACTCCAGTATCTCATGGATTGGAAGGGTTACGCAGTGGCAAACGCAGGAATTTTAGACAGGGGTTTCCAAATGCTGGATTTTAGAGTGTGTGTGGACAGTCCATGAATAGGGCATAATTAGCTCTTATATAGCTTTAATATGCGTCATACAAAGTGTATTGTGAGTCATAACTCCAGCATATACAGGACCAGTGATCACAGTAAGCCATTAGATGCAGCAGTAGGGCCATCCTGCCTGAGCTGAGTGAAGAACCTAGCACTGCCCTGGACATATATGTACATATTGGTCTCATCATGCACTGGATAGTGTATTGTTATATGGTATTAAAAATTAAGCCTATTGATGGTCTATACATAGCAGTGAACCCCTTACAGTGCATGTTTTCCAGATTTAGGGCCTGATTCAGACCCACTCGCGAGCGGCTGTCCGCTCGCAAGTGGGTCGATGGTGTGCACTGAGCATGCGCACGACGGAGGGAGCTCCATCGTGCGCATGCGCGAGATGCGACGAGCGAAGGACTTTCCTTCGCTCGTTGTGTCTGATCAAAGGGGGCGTGCTGTCGATGTTGATTGACAGCACGCCCCCTTTGGTGGGCGTGCCGGGGGCGTGCCTCCCAGACGGGGGCATTCCCAAGGGAACGCCTACCGTCAGAAGCCGGCCCACTGACATCACTAGTGATGTCAGTGGGAGTGATTTTGGCTCTGATAGAGCCAAAATCACTCCGGGCCTTGCGGTTGAGAAACTCAACCGCAGGCTCCGGCTCGCAGTGGCGATGGTCGTGATGGTCAAGACCATCGCGACCATCAACCTGCACGCTCGTATAGGCTGTGGGTGGTGACCCACAGCTATACGAGCGTCCAGGAGGACGCTCCATTTTTATGGAGGACGGCCCTCATTCAGAGCGAGCACTCTGCTCAGAGCGTCCGGCTCTGAATGAGGGCCTTAGTTGGCACACAGGTGTATTTATTACTGTCTGACATATGTTAAAAGATCCACAGGTGGTGCAAATTATTTATTTTGGGATAGTAAGAAGAACATGCAGCACTAGTAAAATTTTATGTTACTATTTCTAATGTGGGCTGGGGAGGGGGGTTTCCAGGCAACAGGAAACCCCCCCTGCGTTTGCCTATGGGGTTACGGACCGGAAGAGAGAAGTTGGGTGAAAAGTGAAGATGTCAATGCATCTCATCTAGTGGCTAAGTTTCATTCCGAAAACCCAGAGAAACCCAAGAAGTGCCCAAAGGTCACTCGTAAAAGGAGGGGGTACTGTCACGACCAGGGTTGTGATGGGTAGGGGTCAGCGGCACTTGCCTGTCTGGATGCTCTGGAGGTCCACACTGCATGCTACAGTGGTCTGGAGGCATAGTGTCCTGGCTGCTAGTGTGAGTATTGCACACCATGGCAGTGCTGCAGCACGACATTGGTGCCACCATCTTGGATGTGGTCAGGTGACTCCTTTCGGCCAATCCAGTCAGAGCATCCCTGGGAGTCCCTAGCAACCAATCCTGCACTTCCTCCGAGTATTTAAGGGCTAATCTGCAGTACTTTCATTGCCAGTGCAACGTTGTTCCCAGCTTAGCTCGGTGTTAGTTCTTTGAGCTCCCTGCTATTCCTTGTTCCTGCTGAGTCTCACATATAAGTATACTGTTCCAGGTTCCAGCCTACCAGAAACTCTGCATACCAGCAGTGCTACTCCCTACTACCAACCCCATAGGGAGCCCTGCTTAAGCTATCCTGACAGTCTGTGATCCTCCCGGATGTCCCAGTTACCTGTTGAGTGTATCCGCAGTTCGCTCCGGGTGTATCTCGTCTCCAGCATCTATTCTTCATCAGTGGGCCATTCATGAGCAACACACATCTCAGACCAGCGTCCTTTCAATATCAGACGTCTGCTCCTATAAACTCCCCTGAATCCACCCCGGGTTCATCTCCACAAGTACTTAACCCTCTTGTGTCAGGGGTTATCTGTTGTTGATTCATATCTACATATTTTTGGGGTAACTGAATGCACTTTTTGGTTAAATATGTTCCAACATATGTAGTCAGGATGCCGGCGGTCAGAATGCCGACCTCCAGAATCCCATCACAGAAAGCCCGGCATGGGAATAAAGATAGGCGTCTAAATACTAACGCCTATCATTAGCCCCATCACAAAATCCTGATGTGTTAGCTGCGGGGGGGGGGGGGGTTAGGTTTAGGCACTTCTGGGGGGGCTTTGGGTAAGGCACCCCTCCGGGAGGGAAAGGTTTAGGCTAGGGGAAGGGGAGATTAGGGTTAGGCACCACCAGGGGGAGGTCAGGGTTAGGCAACCCCCCAGGAGGGTTTGGTTTAGGGTACTGGGAGGGGGGGATTAAGGATAGGCACCATGGGGGGGATTTAGGGTTAGGCACCAAGCTCCGAGTCTTAGGGTTAGGCATCCCCAAGGGAGGGCTAGGGTTAGGGGGTGGAGAGTGGATGGTTAAAGATACTTATGAGCTGCCATCAAGATTTTGATCTGTCGGGCTTCTCTCGTCGGGATTTGAATCGCGGCTTGTAAACCGTTGGTATTTCATACCCAACCATATCCAACAGTACCCAAAAACACGGGCAAGAAAGCGTGTAATTGTCAAGTTTTGATAGTTCTAGTGTCTAATCATTCAACAATATTCATAACCAGCTGAAAGGGGATGTAGTGGATATACCTACAGCTGACGAAATCCCGGTGCCGGAATGCCACTACCCAGGAAGAAAACCGGCACCAGGATACCAACAGTAGTTCACATGCCGACGCCGGAATCCCGACAGCCGGGATTCCAAATGTAAGTATAGCAGGCCTGGTTAGAACTGAGCTGCGGGGGGGATAGGTTAAGGCTGTTAGGATGCAGCCTGGGATTGGCCGTTACTCACATCTGCAATGGCGTCTTCGGGCTCCTAAAGAGTCCGGACTTCAACTGTAAAGACAAGTGATGGCTGAGTATTCTGCCCAGGGTCTGCTAGAGCTTTCTGGTGTTCGTCCTGGTTGCCGTGTTGCAGTCCTGAGTGCTGCCAAGTTGGTTCACATCATCTGATCAGTATTCTTCTATGGTAGTTCTGCGGTCGGTCAGCTGCTGTCTCTGGCCAATGGGTATATTAGGGCACTTCCTGCAGCAGGAAGTTGCCTGTACAACTTCGCTCCTATAGTGGTTTTCTACTGTGTCTGCGTCCAAGGCTCCGCATTGTACCTTTCCTCTCTCATGTATGCTGTCATCATCGTTACTCGCTACTCCGCGTGTCATATCAATGGCTGGCTATTACCGCTACTCAGCATCTCACATCAAATGCTGATTATCACCGCTACTCAGCATCTCACATTCAGTACTGGTTCTCATCATTATTCAATGCTCATATCAAGTACAGTTTACCATCGCTAATCAACATCTCATATCAAGTACTGGCTATCATCGTTACCCAGTGTTTCATATCAAGTGCAGCTTACCATCGCTAATCAGCATCTCATTACAAGTACTGGCTATCATCGCTATTCAGTGTTCATATCAAGTACCTTACCATCGTTACCGAGTGTTCTATATCAAGTGCAGCCTACCATCGCTAATCTACATCTCATATCAAGTATTGACTATCATCGTTACTCAGTGTTCTTATCAAGTCCAGCTTACTATTGTCATTCAGTATCTCATATCATGAACTGCTTACCATCGCTATTCAGCATCTCATATCAAGTACTGGTTGTCCTCACTACTAGCATATCGATTTCCAAAGTACCTTTCTCTGCTCATTGGTTTCGGGATCTAAGAATAACTAGTTTTCCAACATTGTCAGTGCTTATGGTCCTCCCATATTATGTCCGTGTTTTCTGGTACCTATCCCAGGGGCTGCGACCTGTTCACCTGGTGCAGCGAAACCCACATCACGATTGGAGGGGTCAATGGTGAAGACCATCAGGTGGCCTAGACCCCACGCCTTGGGGTAGTTCTCACCAATACCTGGGAGAGACGTATGAAGTGGACTTATATATTGCCTTCCCATTTCCTATCGCTCTCTGCCCTTTAACCCCCGGTCTGTGTTCCAACTACAGAAGCCCTTAAACACCAGGGCTTGACAAAGGCATCACGGGGGGGGGGGTTAGGGTTAGGCTAGGCAGGGGAAGGTTAGGATTAGGTACCCTGGGGGTTGGGTTATGGTTAGGCACCACTTGGGAGGGTTAGGCACTAAAGGAGGAGGGTTAGGTTTAAGCACAAAGGGGGAAGAGTTAGGTTTAGGTACTAACCGGGAGGGTTAGGGCATGAGGTGTGGAGGGTTAGTGTTAGGATGTAGGAACAGAGAGTTAGGGGGAGAAGGGGGGAGGGTTACTGTACCTACTGGAACCTTGTCGGGATCCTGAACATCGAAATGCTGCTGTCGGTATATAGACAGCAGGCATCCCGACTGCCGGGATTTCATACCCATTCCGCTGGATGTACTAAAAGGCAATGCAGGATTTCCTTCAGAATTACTTTTGGTAAATTGAAGTTGTTATAAGTAACACCATTGCTGCCAATGTTATACACATTAATTATGATAGACCAGATGATAACTAAAGGAAATGTTGCTTGCAGTTCGGTGGGTTTACAAACCAAAGCATTTGGATGATCTGACAGGCACCTTCCCTTTTCTAAATCATAAGTGACAGTCAGGATATGGCTGTTTACAATGCCACAGACCCAGCATATTGTACATTAATTGTCACGAATATCACCAAAGACTTCTAAAAACACTGCCTACGTTGCCTGTGGATAGGTTCCCTAACCCTAGACAAGACAAAACAGTTTATCAGTAATACTGTTCAGGATCTGTCAGAAAACATCAGCCTGGCACATCAGGATCTTTTAGAAATCTGTACACATTACTATAGGACTGCTTTAAAAACATCATCCTATTTGATATACAGTAGTAGGTCTAACCAGGCAAGTCCACATTAGAACATCCAACAGCAAACCCATCTCTTAATTTTCTTTAAGGTATATTTATTAGCAGTATTTATTAACAGTTATTTATATAGCACTAAATGTCACATAGCATTTTAACAGAAAATATGTAATGATCAAATGACCAGCTACCCAGGGGTATTAAGTCTGACTTCAGGAACAGGAAACTGCTGTTCAACTTTGCTGTTCGAGTGATTGTTTGCTCTCCAGTGTTTTCCACTTTATATCCTCAGTGTGTTGTTTCAGCCCTCACGCTGACCTCTCCAGTGTCACTTGTGTTAGCTCCCGTGCTTTTTTCTCAGCGTGTTACTTCTGCTTTCTCACAGAACTCTAGTTTCTTATGTAACAGTTCCTGTGTTATCTATTAGTGTGCTGCTCAGCTCCCAAACTGTGTTACATGTGCCAGGCTTCAAGCTAATTACTAATTCAGCTGTCAACCTGCATTCCTGTGATTACTTCTCCTACATTTCTCAGATTATCTCTGGTGTTCAAGTTTTCAGTTCAACTCCTGTGTTCAAGTATTCAGTTCAACTCCTGTGTTCAAGTATTCAGTTCAACTCCTGTGTTCAAGTATTCAGTTCAACTCCTGTGTTCAAGTTTTCAGTTCAACTCCTGTGTTCTTCAATATTTAGTTCAACTCCTGTCTACAAGTATTCAGTTCAACTCCTGTGTACAAGTATTACAGCATCATTCCTTAGTTTCCACGTCTCTCCCAGGTACCTAGCGAGGGGGCCGCGACCTGCTCACTTGGTGTGGTGAAACCCACATCCCAATTGGAAGAATCACTGCTGAAGACCACTAAGTGGGTTAGACTCCGCGCTTCTGGCTAGGTCTTGCCAACACCTGGGTTTGATCTTCATTAAGGTAACTAGGACTGTAACTTCCTAGCCATCAGAACCCACCCCCCCTCGGCTCACCGTCCTCCACAGAGGAACTCTTGCATGGTATTGTGACACCTGATGCATGGGATTGTGACACTTTAACAGAAAATATGTAATGTTTTAATTGCTACTGTAGCCCACGCAAATGCGGTAAGAACATACAAACCCACAAAGGAGATATATTGATTTATAAGCAATGGCTACTTTTCCACTATAATAGTAGTACATTAAAATCTGTATGAAGAATCCACTACCAAATAGTGTGTTTAATCAACCAGTTCTACTACTCTACATTTTAGTTTTCAAAAACTCCCATTCTTGTGTGGCAGCATTTAATCTGCCTCTCACTAAATCATGTAGGGGATTATTGTCCAATAAAATGTGAACACGTGATTTAATTATAGACAATTTAACACAGTAGAGGCAAAAAGAGATAATGTTAATGGAATGTGCACTTACAAAGCATTTGCGAGCTGTCTATCAGGACTCAGTAGTATTATTACATTTTTGTTTGTGCCTTTAAAGAAAAATTAGTTCTATGAAATTGATTTATCACAAGTAGCATAAATAGTTCACATATGATGAGTGTAAGTTTCTCATTGGCTTCTACAATTCTCATTAGACACACACACATTGGCCCTCAATCAGAGGCAGTCGCAAGAAGGGATCGCTCTCTCTGAATGAGGGCGGGCGCTTCTTTTTTTTTGTGCGGCCTCCTGGTCACTAACTAAGCTGTGGGTTACCACCCACAGTTTAGCGCCCGACCCGGTTGATGGTCGCTATGATCAAGACCATCACGACCATCGGGGCTTGTGACGAGACCCTAAGGTTGGGTCTCGGCAACCGCAAGCCCCAGGGAGCTTCCTGCTCTGATCGAGCAGGAAACTCCCCACTGATATAACTGCTGATGTCAGTGCGGCCGCCCACAAAACGGCAAGCGTTCCGTCAGGAACGCCTCCGTTTGTGTAACCACCTCCCACCACGCCTACAAAACGGGGCGAGCTGTCAATCAACATGGACAGCCGCCCCTTTTGTAGTGAGCTCCGGAGCGAGAGAATTTCTCTCTCGCTCCGGGGCTTGCGCACGCGCAGGGCGGCTGCTGCGCGTGTGGAGGACCAAAACATTGAGCCGGTTGCCAGCGCTCAACGCTTGCGACCGACTCTGAATGAGTTCCATTGTGTTCTAAGATTATGCTTTGTAAAAGTAATAAAGGAGAGGCATGAAATACACTTAAAATTGGAATAGATAAAATAAGTCTGGTTATATTTTTTTAAGAGGCAACAAGTATCAACCATGATCCTTACTTACAAGAAAAAAATTAGTCTAGGGGAGAAATTTTCCTTAATTGTGGTTTTGTATGCATTTAGCAAGTTTCTATACTGGATGTGGTTTTCAGAACCAAATGACTGGATTTACTAAACGTTAGCTTGGAGGCCAAAAACTGAAACCAATTTTTCACCCAATACTCACTTGTGTTTGGAATATACATACCTTTAATGTGTGCATTAATTGGCTCCAGGGGTGTTGACAGGAGGGGGGGACTGGTGCTATTTACCCAGGCCCAGACTTGCTGGCGGGCCTGGCGTGGGCCCGGGTCTGGCACCGCCCCCCCTCCTTCTTACCTCACAGCAGCCCAGCACACGCTGCTGATCACGCACCCCCCTGGCTTTGCGACGGGGATCACAGCACCTCCCTCCCCAGCGAACAATGCAAAAATATATTTTTTTAAATCATAAGGGGAGGTGGACACGCCGCCTGCAATTATGCCATGCCCCCATCACCTGGACCCGGCACGGCTTTCAGCGCCCCCGGTTGGCTCTCAAAACATGCTAGATTGTGAACCAGAACATCTATAAAAACATTTGCACTTGCTCATTTTCTTTGATAGGGCCACATAGAAAGAGGTGATGGTAGAGGTGAGTTTCATAGATGTCATAATTATTCATTACATTTTTTTTTTAAGTTTTTGTGCTATTTTTGTTATGTTATGTTACCACCTTGTTTGTGTGACAGGGTCAGTATAATTCCACATTAAGTAAATGTGGAATATCCAGATCTCCCAGGTTTGGCAGAGTAAAGGCATTAGGAATGTGCAATGTTCAGTTCAGGTGTTGCTTCAATCAGAGTCTGGAAAGGCAGCTGATTACAGACACCTGTGTGAGACTGATTTAAGAACTGCAGAGACACTGGGGAAACTGACCCTGATGGTGAAATAGTCGCCCAGCTTATAGGCCCAGGGGTGACTAGTGTTAAGGCTCCTTTACCTGCGAGTCCACTGAAGAAATATTGCTGTTTTTAAGACTTTGTGTAACATCTTGCATGTGAAACTGCCATATCCTGTGTACCTGCCTGTGGTGAGCAATAAAGCTACTCAGTGGCGTAAGTTCATCCCATACGCCCGGAGGCAAGTTATAATTTGGTTCCCCCCCGTCACAGCCGCTGACACTGTAATGTAGCAATTCACATGCAGACAGGCTATAGATAGAGGAAGGCAGCAGCTGATGGTCTGACATGGAGCTCTCCACTAGTGTATGGTGGCTTCTCAGGTGCCGGGAAGAGGTGCCATGTATTGGGCGGCCGTGGAGGTACACTCAGGGTACATAGTTAAAGCCCTAAGTGGGGTGAATATATTGTGGGCAATGGAGGAGGTGCCCCTTCAGAGCTGGAGCCCGGCGGCAGGCGCCTCCATTGTCTCCCATAGTTCTGCCCCTGAAGCTACTGATTTTACTCAGTCTATGTGATTCTTGCCACATTTGTTATGCCTACTGTTTGCTGCCTATGTTCTGGTACAATAGTTGGAGTTTGTTTTTGTTTTTCTGTGTTTTGCGTTGGCCTTTAGAGTGTTGAAGAAAGGGAAGTATGCCAGGGAGTGCTTGTGTACACTTACCATGGGTTTCCAGTTGCCCGGAAAACTCCCTTGGGCACGGTAATGGGTCAGTCACTTGAATGACAGGCTTGTTACTATCTTAAGATCACATAAATAGGTTTATTTATTAAATGTGAATATATTTATATTATGACAGGGCAGGTTACAGATGAAAGCCTAATTATAAAACATGGGTGCTTATTATTTAATGGCAGGGCTGGTTGAGGTGCTTAGGGATGCCTAGCATATTCACCCATTTCTAAAATCTTCACATTTCATGCATCCTTTTTTCAGACAAAACCCAGGATTCAGGCAAGCAGCGCCTAAACTTATGATACAAGCAACAACAGGCAGTGAAAGCTACAAGACCAGGTAGAGAACAGGACAGTCTGCAAATTGTTGTGATTTTGGTGGCTCAGTCCTGAATAATGGGGACTTTCTCTCTCAGTCAAGGACAGTTGCATAATATGTTTAATTTCACAGCTCTATGTTCTTGAAGATGGAGCTGCTTGCATCTAACAGAAGTGCTAGCAGCAGTGTCTTTTTATGAAGTGGATTGGAAGGATTTGGACTAAAATGATAGTCATGGCCCTTGCATGATAGTCGTGCCCACTATGGTGGCATAGTTAGAGCTGGACTAGGCTTTGGTTGCCCTGGGGAATTTAAGACATGGGGCCCCCTATGGTCTAAAATTGAATACAGCGGGCAAAATTGACTAAGCGGCGGGTTCTATTCTATTCTAAACCCCGGCGGTTTGGTGGCGGGTTCTATTCTGTTCTAAACCCCGAGGGTTTGGTGGTGGTTTTGCAGCAGTTTCTAAATGACAGCCCTGTTCTATTCTATTCTAAAATGTGTTTTGATGGCAATTTTGCAGCGGTTTTGGCCTTAGTAGATCTGCAGATAGAAAAACCGCCACCAAACCACAGTCAAAACACATTTTAGAATAGAATAGACCACAATACTCGTTAATGTAAATTGTGTTTTCAATTTATTAGCTGTATAGTAGAGTCGGAAACCTAATAACACTGAGATGAGTCGTGGAATGGTGCAATGCTATAAAATGTACTAGGCTCAAAGGGATTTTATGTCCAAAATCATCAGATGCAGCAAATTAATGCAAACTTACAAAAAGGTTACGATTACGATACTATAGAAATCAAACAAAAGCCCAAATCAAATTGCCAATGCCCTTGAGAGAATAAACACATTTATTACAAATTAGTGGGGCATTACAACTTAAGGCTTAACAGTACCTGTGCAGGAACATAGGGCCTAGTTCAGAGGTGCCTGCAATGCAGATGTTCATGTAGTTGAGCGATTTTTCGCATGCGCAAAAAGTTCTGAAAACCTCTACGATGCATACGCACAAAGATTCTATTGCGATCGGGAGAGATGGTATAAAAAATGTGATGGCAAAGTGATAAGCATTCCTGGATGGTGACTGGGAGATGGTCTGAAGTGGGCCCGATTCAGACCCGGACGCTAAGCCGTGGACGTACGCTATGGGCGATTGTCACCCATCTGCGCATGTGTTTGCATCGCAGTGTGCGTGTGCGAACCAGTCACTGTGATTGGGAATCGTGCGCTTGTTGTACACAGACTGAGTGCTAGTTTGAGTGACAGATTGTGCTGT
Organism: Taudactylus pleione; assembly: GCA_031769625.1. Lineage (NCBI taxonomy): Eukaryota > Metazoa > Chordata > Amphibia > Anura > Myobatrachidae > Taudactylus > Taudactylus pleione. The sequence goes on along the minus strand of JAUIMM010000007.1, from coordinate 21,424,005 downwards.
TTGTGGGTGGTAACAGGGGAAGGTGCTTGTTAATGGGGGAGTGGTGGTGCGAACGCAGGCATGTCTGGGCGTCAAAACGACGTTTAATGGGCGTCCATAATTAGCATGGAGGTGTCATTGTACACTTCACTTGGTTGTATTTCAGCCTGCAGTGATCGCAGTGCTTGCGGTGGGGTAGGGTCTACCTCAAGCGCTGCGTGCCGCTCCGATGGCTCTCGATGTTGCTGATTAATCATACACTTCCTGGAGATGATGTATGCTAAGAAAGAAAAGTGGGCATCTTTATACTGACGTGCGCTCACTCTGCCGTCGCTCTCTAAAACATAGAGGGTGTCCTTACATCGCGGAATCTGCATACCCGGCCCCTTTTGACAGTGAAAGAGCGCAGCTTAGCGTCCGGTCTGAATCGACCCCTATGTCTCATGGGTGTATTGGGACATTGAAAATAGATCCTCCTATAAAATAATGAAAGAAAATTGTTGTGCATGTTGTATGTTGGAGTATTTCTTTATAGCACTGATTATAGTCTACAGATTATTGTTCTAACACCACCTCCTCCCCCTTATGTATTATCCACATTATCTGCTGGTAACAGCCCCCAGCTTCTTTGCTGTCTATTGTTATTTCATTAAGCCTATGGCTATGTTGTAAAGCCAGATTGTACAGTAGAAAGCAATGATATCAGTTACTTTTGCAGGGGCTGAATGTACTGTTCTAAAGTGGAAAGGTGATCTCTATCACAGACACTGTGATAATATGTGCATCACTAAATTTGTGCTCAGCAGAAGTCTGTGTATTCAACAGGGGTGTTACTGGAAAGGCATGCCACTCATATTCTGAATCCCATGAAATGACACATACAATACATATCCAATTTACTAAACATATATTGCAATTAACACATTTAAAATATATAAAATACATATACCTCTTTGGAGGTACATTAAGCAATTATCGCATCCACGGTAGAGTAGGCACTTCTCCCACATTTCTGCCCAATTCCTAGTGAAGTGGGCAGAGTGGGGAGAATTTTATGGAGATAAGGGGTCCCCTGATAACACAAGAATCACATCAGCAATTTACAATGAGAGGACGGGGCTTAATTACACAAACTGTCTGGCCCTACCCCCTCATCACCGCCCACCTGCTTCTCCTCCCCGGGCTTCTCCTGGGGATGAAAAATGAAAAGTAGGCAAGTATGCAGTACATACTCTTGATGCTGTAGTTTTCATGTAAGAAAAGGATTTTCTTCATATAACATCATTCTCAGATGGAGTTATATAAGGTAAGTGTCACGGCCAGGGTATTTCAGCATGGCGCTAGGCGGGTGTTACCTGTGAGGTCGTTGTGGCGCGGGCTGTCTGGTGGCGGAGCTGGTGTCTGGCGGGGGGCTTTGGCTGCGCGCATTGTTGTGCGGCCCTGTTGTCACACTGCGCTGGTGAGGCCTGGCGGCGTCTCCGTTCCGTTTGGCATGGGCGCCGCCATCTTGCCTTCTGTCCATGTGATGCGGCTGGCCAATCCTGGTGAGTCACATGTTCCCTCCGGCCAGTAACAGCACGGCATGGGGTATTTAGGAAGGGTCAGTGCCTTCCTTCTTTGCCAGTGCAACGTGTATCTCAGCCTAGCTGAGAGGGAGTTCTCTGTGCTTATCCTGTTCCTGTGAATTCGCTGTCTGCCAGTCTGCCTGTAAGCTCCTAGCTCCCACTGGACTACCCCGCTTCCTCCATCACCCTTGCCCATACCTGAGTGCCTGAGCCTGCTGACATCCTGCGCTTCAGTTCACTACCTACAAACCTGGCTTGATTATTTTCAGTTCACTACCTGCAAATCTGGCTTGATTATTTTCAGTTTCACTACCTGCACACCTGGACTACTCTAATTGTTTCTACCTGGACATTAACCCTTTTGCTCCCACCACAGAACTCTTGTGCACATTTATATTTTCCTGGACTTTTATTTACTGCCACATTATATGTCTACTTAAGCACTTATTAAAAATCCTAGTTTTAATTACAAATCTGCTTCTGTGATCGCTCCTGCTACCACCCCGGGTCCACAAACAACCCAGAACATAACAGTAAACCTTTAAGGATTGTTACTTGAGCCAGAGAGAGCATTGGTACTCCCCCCAATAGGGACATAAGATAGTGCACCTGGGGCAGGGCCATGGAAGAGGTAGGGGAGGCCAGGAGATGCTGGGGATAAAAGAAGAGGAAGCTTCAAGAGAGAATGATAATAAACAGGAAAATTGAACGGCCCATACAGCGCCCCCTGCCCTGCGGTGCCCTGTGCCATGGCACTGGTCGCGCTACCCTAGTTACAGCCTTGAGCAGAACACATTGTATTGCTCTCTACAATGCGAAGTAGTAGGAGACGGGCATTAATGGAGAAGATAATTGCGTTACCCCTTAGTAAGGTGGCCTCAGATCAACATCTGTAAAATGTATAGCTCCCAAGATATTTTGTGTAATGAGATATTATAGAAAGCTAATTTTAGCTCATTCTGTGTGTCTCCTGGCTAGGGAACCAATTATATTTATGTGACAGGATTTGTTTGTAAATCTGTTTTTTTTTCTTATTGTACAGTGAAAGTGAAATACTGTACAAACCCAATACAATGAGCAAAGATCATATCAGTATACAGTGCTTTTCTAATTTTCCACAATAACACTTTCTATAAATCTGTAAAGAATAAATGTGTCAGAGTAACTCTTAGCTGCTTATTTTGTATAAAACTAGCACACAATGGGGCATATTTAATAAGTGATATTCTTTTTATCACTCATTACTAATCTTAACTGGTGCTCCAACCAATCAGCTCCTATCTGTCATGTGTTTGAAATATAATAGTTAGGAGCTGATTGAAAACAACAATGTCACTCAATATTAAACATGCCAGAATGAATATAATAAAACAACTTATGAAAAACATTAGCTCAATGAGCGTTATATTGTAGAACGGGAGGGGGGGGATGAGGGAGGGGGGAATGGGGGCATAACAATAGGCTTGATGTCTGTCAACTTTTGGTAAAGTCTGCTATTCAATGTCTACGTTGAGAAAACTAGTGGCTCATGGTCCCCTCCATTTTGTACCAATATTGATTTAATAATTGCGAAGAACTGACAAAACTGAAAGTGGGTAAAACAATGGGGCCAGATGGGATACATCCAATGATACTAAAAGAGCTTAAAGGGGTGCTGGTAACACCATTAACTGAGTTATCCAACCAGTTACTAGCTACTGGAGTAATTCCAGAGGACTGGAAAATAGCAAATGTAATCCCACTGCACAACAGTGGAAGCAAGGAAAAGGCAAGTAACTACCGACCAGTGAGCCTTACATCAGTAGTAGGGAAAGTAATGGAATCAGCATTAAAAGAAAGAGCTGTGGAATATCTCAAATCCAACAATTTACAGAATCGCAAACAGCATGGGTTTACTAGGGGGGGGGATCATGCTAAACACATCTTATTGACTTTTTTGACTGGGTGACTAAAGTAATAGATCAAGGGGGGGCCGTAGATGTAGATTAGCTAGACTTTAGTAAGGCTTTTCACACGGTCCCACATTGCAGATTGATAAATACTGTAAACTCAAAAACTTGGGATTGGATTCTAAGATGACTAAATGGATTAGAACCTGGTTGCAGGGCAGGAAACAAAGAGTTGTAGTATATAGATTGCAGTCTTAGGTGGGAAATGTTACACAAGGTGTACCCCAAGAATCTGTACTTGGAGTCTTGGACCAGTGCTTTTTAATATCTTTGTTGGTGACATTGCATATAGTATTAAAGGGAAATTATGCCTTTTTTCAGCTGACACAAAAATATGCAACAAGGTAGACACACCAGGGGGTAAATTTACTAAGCTGAGAGTTTGGGAGAGTTTGCAAATTCTGGAGAGTTTGGCCATTGTTTCCCACTCTCAAATTTACTAATGTCAAACTCGGGAGAGAGATCTCCTTTGCTACGGGAAAATACTGGAGAGTTAGCAAACTCAATTCACCATCGGCAAAACTTGAGAACCTTTTCACTGGTGAAGATAGGATTCTGGTATTTACCAAGCAGAGAGTTTCAAAACTCCATTCAGATGGACAAACTCTCCTGTAAAAACTTGTGAAAGAAATACAACTGCCTGTGATCTGAGAGTTTGGCAGAAACATACACAGATCGCTGTGATGCATGTATGTTTCTGCCTGTAAATATAGAAAATAAATTTAAATATCCGAAAAAAAATGACATAGGGTCACCCCCCCCTAAAGCTTAACCAGCCCCAGGCTTGCCAGCCTGTCCTGGTTTCTAAGATTACGGGGAACAAAATGTGTAGGGTTCCCCCGTAATTTAGAAACCAACACCAGGCTGCAGGGACAGTCCTGATTTTAAATATAGGGGAGAAAAAATTGCGTAGGGTCCTCCCTATATTTAAAACCAGCACCAGACCCAAAACGGCCGGGCTGTAATGCCACAGCCTGGAGACCCTTTCACCGGGGCTCTGGGTCCAAAGCATTATCAGCCCAAGCTGGTCAGGCCAAGCCGGGGATCTCAGGGGAGGTGGGGACCCCCCCAAAAATGGGTCCCCCCTCTCCCTTTACACTAGGCTTGGTCTGAAGCTTGGGGCTCTTCCCTGCACCCCTGGAGCGTTGGGTATGGGGGTAATAAAGTGGGGATATTTAACTAAACTATTCTATTTGACAGTGGGACTACAGGTGCCAGCATGCCTGTCCTTTGGCACTTGTGGAACTACAAGTGCCAGCAGACGGGCAGCACCTGTACCCCCATTGTAAAATAAATAGTTAAATAGACACAAAACACACACACACCGTGCAAAGTATAACTTTATTACACACACCTACCCATTCACACATACTTACCTATACCAGATGTTTCTGTCCCCTTCTCCAGTAGAATCCTTGTTGACTGGCCCTGTAAAAAAGATTTCATGCTCACCTATATCCTGGCGCTGGTCTCCGCAGTAATCCATGGCCTCTGTAAAACAAAAAAACGAACTTACCGTACCACGCACCGGGTATCAGTATGTGTGTTGCCACACATACTGATACCTCCCGAATGCCAGCTGACGGGACTGCACGGGCTTTGCATATCCCGCAAGCCAATTATCGGCCCGCACTGACTGTAGAGCGGCCCCTGATTGGCTCCGGTTACTGACAGTTCCCACGTGGGTCCCCACCTCCTCTGAGATCCCCGGCTTGGCCTGACCAGCTTGGGTTGATAATGCTTTGGACCCGGAGCCCCAGCTCCAGAACTTGAGTCCAGAGCACAGATTAATCACGACTGGAGTTGGGCAGCACTAGCTTGCGTTGCCGACTTGATAGATCTTGTGCAGCTAAGCCTAACACGCACAGACAATTATTAGAAAAAAAAGATTTTTTTTCATTTTTTTTTTGTGCTCCAGAACTTTGGGCCCAGAGCACAGATTGATCACGACTGGAGTTGGGAGCCGACTTGATAGATCTTGTGCCTAACACACACAGATAATTATTTGAAGATAAACACAAGTTTTTTTTATTTATTTTTTCTGCTCCAGAACTTTGGGCCCAGAGCACAGATTGATGATAATATTACACAAAAAAATACACTTTATTTGGTTCCAGAGCTTGGGCCCAGATGGATGCAGCAGACAGCACCAGCCCTGATGGATCAATTCAGCAGCAACAGCCCAGATGGACACAGCAGACAGCACAACACAACACCAGCCCAGAATGGTTCAGCAGCACCAGCACAAGAAGACACAGCAGACAGATAGGCAGCACAGCACCTCTCCCAGCCCTACACTACTCACCCTCCCTCACCTTCAGTCTCCACAGCCGGAGTGAAATGGCATCCGTCGTGTGGTCCCTTATATACTACATTGATCATAGAGACGAAAGCTTGCGAACCGCGAGATTTCAGACTCTATAAGTTTGCTTCGGTTTGAGATCCGAGTCAGGCAGGAAATATCGAGCCTGTTTGGATCCGACTTGGATCGGCTAAATTCGGGTGGGTTCGGATTTCTGAAATCCGAGCCCGCTCATCTCTAGTGATAACACAAATTTTTTAACTATTCCAGAGCACCATTCCATACACTTTTCCTACCTAATGCATTAGCTATTGAAATACATGTGCTTCAGATAACAAACAAAAACAAATATCAGACTAGCAGAATGCTTTTAACGGCAACCTTTGGGGGCAGTTTAATTACACATGAGCTGCTGCTTATAAATATAATTACGGTAAAGTGATCCTGCCCGTACCTTCATAGACTGCAAACAGAAATCAGCTTCTAATACCGCTTTTCCACCAAAGTCCTGGGTCTGACCCGGCATTTGGAACACAGGGCCTAATTCTGACCCACTCGCGAGCGCTGAGCGCTTGCAAGTGGGTCGATGGTGCCCTAGTGCGCATGCGCACGATGGAGGGAGCTCCATCGTGCGCATGCGCGAGACCCGAATAGCGATGGCCAAGCCGTCGCTATGGGTCTCACACCAAAGGGGGCTTGCTGTCGATGTTGAATGACAGCACGCCCCCTTTGGTGGGCGTGCCGGGGGCGTTGCTCCCAGACGGAGGCGCTCCCATGGGAACGCCTACCGTCTGGGTCCGGCCCCACTGACATCACTAGTGATGTCAGTGGGAGTGCTTTTGGCTCTGATAGAGCCAAAAGCACTCCTGGGCTTGCGGCAGCGAGACCCTACCGCAGGGTCTCGCCACAAGCCCGATGGTCTAAACAGACCACACGCTGATTCACTGTAATAAAAAGAAAAAAAAAATGTACTTACCTGACTCCATGGACCAGTGGTCAGGACTCCGGGTGATGTCCTCCCTTCGGTCAGCTGGTCTCCCATGCTGCACTGCGGCCCGGTCATCAAGTGATCGGGTCCCAGTGCAGTATGGGATATCACCTGACCGGAGGACATGGAAGACATCACTGGAGCCCGGATCATGCAGGTAAGTGTAATTAAGGGAGAGGGGGGGTTGCAGGGGGGGTTAACAATGGGGGTGGAGCTTAACGACAGGGATGGGGCTGAGCGCCGGGGGGGGTAGCAGCGACGGTCGGTCGGCGCATGCGCAGGGCACTGATCACGGTTTTTTTTTTGCAAAAATACCGTGACTAGTGTGCGGAGGGGATTCGCAGGGACAGAGCTTTTTTGCAAGCTCTATCCCTGCAAGGGATTTGTAGTAAATCCCTGTGATATTGCCAGAATTCGCAATGCGAATTCAGTCGGTAATATCACACTACAATCTGCATTACAAATGCGGATTGTAGTAAATAGAGCCGTAAGAGAGGAGGGAGCCAGTGTGCAGATTACTCTGTGTGGGCCCCCCTACTCTGTGATGCAGTAGAGTCTGGAATTGTGCCAGAATCTACTACACATGCGCATGTCTCTGGTAACATGGCGCCCAAATAATGGTCCAGGAGATACCTCTACTGCGCATGTAGAAATGTTTGGGAAATGGGCGTCTTGCCATTTTCCAGGTGCTTTGCGATGCTACTTCATTGCGGTGGTAGGTATTACCAATGGATGTAGAGTGTGTAGTGTGGGCCCTCCTGTACCTAGGGGTTTGCGTGCAGGCCCGCTGAGAGCCGCGGCGGGCCCAGCTAAAAGGGGGCGTGGCCTAATCGCGGGAGGCGTGGCCATGCCCCCTTCCCGGAAAAATGAAGATATGCAGCGCGGCGAAGCGGCGCTGCGCGCTGGGGAGGGGGCACTCTGAGCCCCCTCAGCCCTGCTCAAAGCCAGGGGGGGCACGATCAGTGTGATCGCTCCCCCCCACAGGCATTGGAGACTGCTGTGGCTGCTGCTCAGCAACCACGAGCAGTCTCCACTGCAGCTCAGCACACGCTGTGTGCTGGGCTGCTGTGAGGGAGGGGGGAGCGGCGCCGGGCCCCTCAGGAAGCCCAGGCCCGGGTAATCTGTACCCGCTCCCCCCCCCTCTCGGCGCCCCTGTTCGCATGCATCGCACCTTCACCCAATATAGATATGTGGAAAGGTGTGGGGCATATGTCTGATCCCAGCACAGCTGTGGCACATCGAGTAAAGATGTGTCCATCAGCAGCCGGCACTGGGACACTGCTTTTGCTCCCAGTGCCGGGTAAGCGGAGGCGACGGGAAGCCGGCGCTGGGATGGCATATCTGTTCCCAGAGGAAGCAACGGGTGTTTGGCTCTGGCTCACGGTCCAGCACCCAAGAGTAGGCGGCTGCGACGAGCAAATCGCGGCTTGCATCATCATAGCCCCGCCCCCTTATATTAGACGCCGCTGAGTGGGAACAGTCAGTCTGGCAGTGGAGAGGGAGGAGAGAAGACCTCCTGCAGAAAAGAAGCCTGAAGAGCCAGCCGAGGAAGGAGCACCCGCAGGAAGAGCTCTTTCGGGTGCGGAAGAGGCCAGAAGATGCCGTGATCAAGAGAGAAGATCGGCGGCGCCGGCTGGAGACAGAAAAGGAGAGGTGACACCACTGGCCAGGATGGGCCATCGACAGAAGAATGTGGCTGAGGATCGGAGAGAACTGCGGAGGTGGAATGTAGAAGAACTAATGAAGCTCGCCCCCACAGTCTTTCCCACCATATGGGTAGGTCCTCAGTGAGGCCTATCTTTAACCCCTCCCTAGACCATCAGGGATCGGGGCACTAGGCTTCAGGCCTGTGCCAGCATTAGGTGGGAATTAGGCCTGTGGTCATGCTACACTGTCCTGGGCACTTGGCCCAGGTCACTATTGGTGGCCCAAGTTAAGCAGGCCCAAGGGCCTGAGCCCATTGTGAGTGGCTCTGGGCATTAGGCCCAGACCACTGGTATAATAAGCAGGTAGGCCTGAGCCCTAAATAAAGTTACTCAGGGCAAAAGGCCTAGTTACTGTTTTTGTGTCCACCATTAGGCAGGCCTGTAGTCCTGAACCTTCATTAAGAGTTTCTACTCTATGCCTTGAAATAGGCAGGGTGATAGCCTGAGCCCTTGAGAGTGACTAGGCAATAAGCCCAGGTCACTAAAATTATAATTGGATAGGTGGGCCCCTGCATAAGTATATATATCAGAGGGTAAGCTCTGCGGCTCCCACCCTCTAGTTGTATACCTTGTGTGGAGGAGTGGCCCAGCTCACCACACTCATAGAAAACTGATACCCTGTGGAGAGTTGTCAGGCTCCCACTAAAGCAACGGTTTTGTCAGCTAGAAGAGGAGCTGGCCAGCTCTAGTTAGGCAGGTAGACAATTTTCAAAGGGATAGTACCCTGGATTACTTTTGTTGTAAAATTCCCGTCTGTTATTATGGTTGTTATTCCGTGCAGGGCAAACGTGTTAAAACGGTTAGATGTTAAATGTTGTGCTGCACTTCACACACAGTAGGCTGATGGTGATGTTGTTGTAGTTAGTGTAGTAGTGTGACACACTTAAGCTAGGTTTAGGCCCTGCACGGCTGTGGTGTTTGGTTATCTCCTTACAGGGGCCTGTAGGCGAGTGAGCAGACAAAGAACAAGAGTGGACATGGTGAGAAACATCCGGGTGTGTACTGTCTCTTACTGTCTATTTGGCTCTTCCTGTCTTTCTTCCTTCAGGGCGTACAGTGGGCCTTGCACTCCGGTCTTCATATGGTGCGTGAGCACCTATAGGTGCAGGGATGCATTAAGGCTTGTGGGGCCCCGAGGCAACTAAGTTGTGGGGGCCCAATAGATAAAATTGCTATGGCCCCACACAACGACTACTATGCCCCTTGACTCCGGACTCTCCACTGACCGGCAAGGATCTCAGTACACTACTTCATGTCCGCAACACAGTTGGGGATTGACTCCCAGCAGCATAGCGTACATGATCAAGTACACTGATAGAAGCAAATGCAGGATTTTGAGTGGGGGGGGGTTAGAGAGGGGGGTGGCAGACAGAGAGAGGGAAGGGAGTGAGATATAGGTATATTAAGCTGTACGATATCTACCTAGAATATTGCAAATGACAGTTCTTCCGATAAGAGCTGTCTTTTTGCGATTGCTCCGGACAGGGGAACTTCTGGGTTTAGCACCCAGAAGTCCCTTTGGCATCCTTCTGCGCATGTGCAGAAGGCCGCAGGGAGTGATGGGAGGGATCCGATCGGATCCCTTCCAAGGGGGAGCGTCCTGATAAGAAGCCCATAAACTTCTATGGGGTAACACCACCTGAATATCACGTTACCCATTAGGGTGAAGCATTCCAGTAATTTGAACATATGGGGAATGCGGTAAAACCCCCGAAAATTGCATTATCGGGGGTTTTACCTCATTTTCCCATTTAGTACATGCCACTCATTGAGAGGGAGAGGGGAGAGAGAGTGAGATAGAGGAAGACAGAGATAGATAGATAGATAGATAGATAAATGCAATACAGGTTGAGTCTCCCATATCCAAATATTCCGAAATACGGAATATTCCGAAATACGGAACATATTTAGCATGACTGAGAAAGTGAAACTTTGGTTTCTGATGGTTCAATGTAGACAAACTTTGTTAAAAGCACAAATTATGAAAAGTATAGTATAAAATAACCTTCAGGATGTGTGTATAAGGTGTATATGAAACATAAATGAATTTCATGCATGTACACTTTTTTTGATGCACAAAATTATAAAAAATCTTGTATAAAATTACCTTCAAGCTATGTGTATAAGGTGTATATAAAACATAAATGCATTCTGTGTTTAGACTTAGGTCCCATCCCCAAGATATTTAATTATTTTATGCAAATATTCCAAAATACGGAATATTCCAATATCCAAAATACCCCTGGTCCCAAGCATTTTGGATATGGGAGACTCAACCTGTATAGATAGATAGATAGATAGATAGATAGATAGATAGATAGATAGAGAAATAGATGAGAAAGTTAGATATGAGATAGATATATATGAGATAGATAGATATGAGATAGAGAAATAGATGAGATAGATAGAGATGAGATAGATAGTTAGATATGAGATAAATAGATATGAGATAGATAGATAGATAGATAGATAGATAGATAGATAGATACAGTAGATAGATATGAGATAGATAGATAGATAGATATGAGATAGATAGATAGTTAGATATGAGATAGATAGATAGTTCGATATGAGATAGAGAAATAGATGAGATAGATAGATATGAGAGATAGATATTAGATAGATAGATATGCGATAGATAGATATGAGACAGATAGATAGTTAGATAGATATGAGATAGAGAAATAGATGAGATAGATAGAGATGAGATAGATAGTTAGATATGAGATAAATAGATATGAGATAGATAGATAGATAGATAGATAGATAGATACAGTAGATAGATATGAGGTAGATAGTTAGATATGAGATAGATAGATAGTTAGATATGAGATAGATAGTTCGATATGAGATAGAGAAATAGATGAGATAGATAGATATGAGAGATAGATATTAGATAGATAGATATGCGATAGATAGATATGAGACAGATAGATAGATAGATATGAGATAGAGAAATAGATGAGATAGATATTAGATAGATAGATAGACGTCATGAGCAAGTTAGAGAGAGAGGGGGGGGGGAGAGAGGAATGGACAGTCAGAAGCACATACTGTACATATTTTCCTACCTCTATTTACAGCAATAGGCAGCAGGGTAGGCTTCTAATGGGGGCAGGCACTTCACTGCAATAGGCCCCATCCTCTGCTGCTGTCACACTGTGTGCTTTCACTCAGTGCCAGAGCCGTCAACTAGACTTTTTGGTGCCCTGTGCGAGAAAGAGCATTGGCGCACTCCTCATTTTTTAAAGGGACATAATGCACACATGGCTTCATGGGGAAAGGCCAGGGAAGAGATAGGAGAGGCCAGGAGATGCTGGGGATGAAATAAGAGGAAATTACAAGCAAGAATGATAATAAACAGAAATTTGACAGGCCCAAACAGCAGCCCCTGACCTGTGGTGCCCTGTGCGATGGCACCGGCCGCACTACCCTAGCTACAGCCCTGCTCAGTGCAGTGCAGTGCTTTATGTTGCTGGGCCTGCTGGCTGTGATTGGGAGTCGGCCACGAAGGGTCCAAAGTGGCCCGGAATGTTTGTGGCAGTGTGGGGGCCCCCAATGTGTGGGGGCCCCTGGACGACCGCCCCATCCGCCCCTCCTATAATCTGGCCCTGTATAGGTGAAACTCAGGATTTGAGGCCAAAAGTGCCAGTGATGTTCTTCACTTAAAACCCGAATCCCTGTTTCGTATGGTCCTTGGTCCGGTAGGGTATATTGGTCAGCATTGAGGAAGGACGGCTCTCACATAATTTCCTTCCTCCTAGGTCATCGTGTCCGTGTCCAGTTTGGCGTACCAGGACTGTCTGTTAACCATACAGCATGAAGGTGAGAGGGTGCGATGCAAGGTAAGCTACGGGAGTAAACCTGCACGGCAGCAGGCACGGCACACCTCTTATAGATACGCCAATGCAGACCGCTGCATCAGAGAATGATTAGCACATGATTACTATTTCTGTGAAGTAGCTCAAAGAAGCAGATTCAACTATGCATCCCGGCAGCTTCCGCACTTTAACTGTAGAAGGCAGAGTCTGCTTGCAGCCTATGAAGGTGCAAACAGTATCTACCTACCATAACTGGCAGATAAGAACGCATTTCTCTTCACAACAGTACATTGAGCAAGAATCAGCAACCATAGCTAGTGGGTCCTCAGATCAGAGGTCAGCACAGAATTTTTAATCAAGCCATTATTTTCTATAAATTTTAATAAAGTCTGTTGCCCTCAAGTTGTCCTAATACTACAAGCACCAGATGGCCTGGTACTGTATGAGTACCAGGCAAAAAGTGCATAATACTGCTTAAGAAATGGTATCATTTTGGTCGGACTGATCAGAATATGTGGGTGGACTTAAACAAGTTTCTTCCAGGGACCTGGGTGGTCTTAATTCCCCTCATGACACAATTTTTTCCCACTGGAAATATTTATTTGCAGATCAACTGATTTGCGGATAATTCAGCAGATGATGGTTGTTCATGAACAACCATCACTGTCTCTGGTCGCGGATCCCGCAGGCCAGGGGTCGCATCGCGATCCCCTCCCTGACGGCCTCTGCAGCAAGTGTCTGACTCTGGACGATTGGCTGACCGGCCGAACACACAGCACGATGAGCAGATATATATTGTCCACGGGCAGCCAACACTATATGTCTGTGAACGACGTCGTTCACAGACATATCGTCTGTACACACTGGCCGACGTGCACACAATATATCGGGCGTTCAATTGAACAGCCGATATGTCGGCCAGTGTGTACCCAGCATTAATCTCATACTGTTCAGGGATCTGCCATTATCGCCTAAAAAAATTATTACACTCTACAATGGCAAAATTTGCCTCTCTAAAATGTGCTGTGTCCAGTAACAAACTATTCATAATGCTACGGGCTACCGAAAGAAAGCAGAAAGTGTTGTAAGAATATGCAGAATGCAGACATCTGCTTCCGTATCTGGTAATTGCTGTGATTTGTAGCTTGTCATTACAGTGAGTAATTAAATGCTGATATGAAAAGATTTTAAAATGTTCTGCAGTTCTGAAGTCACCATACTGTACTCTGTACATTCCTAGCATACACAAGGTATTTTGTTTTATGAAGTGAACATAAATTATCAGCTTGTCACATAAAGTAAAAAAAATGCAACAGGTTGCTGATTAAGGTGGGTGGTGCACTTTACGTGTTTAGGTCTCGCCCCTCGACAAGTAGATCCACGATTTGCATGTCTATAGAGAGTAGGTGGGCCAAAATGATGCAATTCTGAGAATTGAAGGATGGGGCTCCTTTGCAGACCACGGGGACGTGGCCAGTGTAGAGTTTGAGACAAAGCTAACCCTGTCTTAGAAGAAAAAAAAATGGATCCATGCACAAAATCCCCACTGTGCACTGGTTATTTACATTAACATGTAGCAATGCATCAAGGTTGTTACCACAATTAATGGCTAAAGTCTTCATGAGACTATTTCACACACCTTTCATGCCACCATTACTAGGCTGCTGCATGTGCTTCCTCTGCTGGCATATCATCACCATCTTCACTCTCACAAAATCCCTCACTGCGATCCTTGCTATTGCAAATCAGGACCACTTTACACATCTACCATACCATACTTGCTGACTTTGATTGACTCCTCTCTAGGCGAAGCCTGGAGAGGAGATGCAACTGGCAGCTTCAAGGGGCCGGGCTGGGCTCTCCACGTCATGTTAGCCCGACTCCTGCATACAATGCAGGTGGAATCTCCCCATCCTGTTCACTTCACTAGGAAGTGGGCAAGATGTGGGAGATTCACCTACTCTTCCGGCGGTGCGGTCTCTGCTGCTTGGGATCATAATAAATCTCTCTCTCTCTCTATACTTATGATCACAGAACAGGATTTTCGACTAGTATTTATTTTATGGGGTTTTTTTTATGTTGTATTTTTATGTTATTTACACAAAAAAGCACGCCAGGCAACAGGGGGGGGACTACGGGTACACCCGTACTGGGCCACGAGGTCCAGAGGGGCCCTGAGGACCGGACGAGCAGCCGCCGAGACCCATAGCCGCCGCCTCCAACCCCAGCTCCACCTCCAGTCCTTTGTAGCCTGGCCCGGGCAGTGCTGGGCTCTTCCCGGTGGCTCAGCTGCGGCCCGGGCATGACCTCCAAGAGAGCAACGCAGTGGCATGACATCATAGGTTACGTCGCCGCAAGTCTTCCACCGCTGCGCTGGTGAGGGGTCCCTAAATAAGCCGGAGGCAGACAAAGTTAATAGGCACTGGGTACAGAAGAAGGCGAGGGGGCAAGCTGTTAAGGGCTGGGGGCAGAGGAAGGTTAAGAGGGCTGGGGACAGAAGAAGGTGATAGGGGATGGAGGAAGATGAAGGGGCAGAGGAAGATTATGGGGGCTGGGGGCACAGGAAGGTGATAGGGGCTGGGGGCACAGGAAGGTGATGTGGGCTGGGGGAACTGGAAGGTGTATACTGTAGGTTGTTATGAAATGCTCGGGGTTTCGCCGAGATTAAATTGTTCCTGTGTGAAGCCGGGGCGGGTCACTAGTACATAATATAAAAGGTTCCTGGTAGGACTCTTTCTGTTTGTTCGGACTAATCTTGAGAACCACTGGATGCATTTTGATGCAGTTTTCTCTATTATATAGAGAATTTGTTGAGGAAGATTTAGGTGTATTAAACATTATGACAAAAGGGAGCTGAGCAGTGACGATTTCAGTGAAGCCAATGAAAAAATGTCCATCCGAGTGCTTTCTTGGCTTACGCTGCCTAAACAGTTAAAGATATATCACAACGATGGACTTTATTTTATACAATGTAGACATTAATACATATTATCTGGTCTCTCCAGAAAAAATGATGTAATCCCTGTTTACTGATACAAAATCCTGTCTTTTTCCCTTTTTTACCGTTCCTCAGAGGCGTATCTACCCCTTGGCCAGGATGGCACTCGTCAGGAGTGCTGACCGACGGGGGGGGGGGGAGCGACATTCGGCAATGCCACCCGCTGCCAGGGGGTAGATACACCGCTGACTGTACTTGAAGTACTCCCTGCTCTCAACTGTTGAATTTTTACCAGTGGTGGCAGCTGCGGAGTGCACTTACAGTAGCGCAGGCAGCCGCAAATCAGCCATCCACTGCAGCAGCCAGCAGTCCATATCTGTCTGTCATTGAGAAGGACAGAAGCTGGCATCCTGCTGCTCCTCCCCTCACATATAGCCAGACTCCGCCCCTGGTTCTCTATTATGACTCCGCCCCTGGTTCTCTATTATGACTCTGCCCCTGGAACTCTGTGGAGGCTGCAGCCAGGAACAGCCAGGCTGCTGACATCATGATATCACTGTAAAGCTCGAATAGGATAAAAGAAGTGTGGGGGGATGGGGAGAGGGGACCTATTAATGCAATGGGACATGTCTATTAATTTATTAGTGTAGTGGGGGTTAACCATATAATGTAATAGGGGCAGGTACTGAGCTATTAATTTTATTATTATTTTGTGGGTTAGTATTTTAATGTAATCTGCTGAGGGTTAACAATTTATTTCATGGGGGGTGGGGGCTGGGCTATTTATTGGTGTGGTGGGGTAAATTATATAACAGTGGGTGGGAACTATTCATTTATTGATGAGGTATATTTAATATAATAGTGGTATCTTTCCAATGTCTATTAATTTAAGGTGGGGAGGAGGGTAATTTATTCAATATTAATGCTAATTATGGATTTACGGGATAGAATGCTTATTTACTTATTAGGGATTGGGTCCATGGGATCACCAGTGAGTACGTTGATCCCAGAATGGGAGATGTGAAATGGCAGAGAAGCATGATAGATTTTGGCCTCTATTCACCACCACAATGGCTTTGAAATGAAACAAACAAGATGTGATTTAACTGTAGACTTTCAGATTTAATTTGAGGGTAATCACATCCAAATCAGGTGAACGGTGTAGGAATTATAACGGTTTCTATATGTGCCTCCCACTTTTTAAGGGGCCAAAAGTAATGGGACAAACTAAACAATCCTAAATCTAACTTTCACTTTTTAATACTTTGTTGCAAATCCTTTGCAGGCAATTACAGCCTGAAGTCTGGAAAGCATAGATATCACCAGACGCTGGGTTTCATCCCTGGTGATGCTCTGCCAGGCCTCTACTGCAAATGTCTTCAGTTCCTGCTTGTTCTTGTGGCATTTTCCCTTCAGTTTTGTTTTCATCAAGTGAAATGCATGCTCAATCAGATTCAGGTCAGGGGATTGACTTGGCCATTGCATAACATTCCACTTTTTAGCCTTAAAAAACTCTTTGGTTTCTTTTGCAGTATGCTTCGGGTCATTGTCCATCTGCACTGTGAAGCGCCGTCCAATGAGTTCTGAAGCATTTGACTGAATATGAGCATATAATATTGCCCGAAACACTTCAGAATTCATTCTGCTGCTTTTGTCAGTAGTCACATCATCAATAAATACAAGGGAACCAGTTCCATTGGCAGCCATACATGCCCACGCCATGACATTACCACCACCATGCTTCACTGATTAGGTGGTATGCTTTGGAACATGAGCAGTTCCTTTCTTTCTCTTCTCTTCCCATCACTCTGGTACAAGTTGATCTTTGTCTCATCTGTTCATAGGATGTTGTTCCAGAACTGTAATGGCTTTTTTAGATGTTGTTTGGCAAACTCTAATCTGGTCTTCCTGTTTTTGTGGCTCACCAATGGCTTACATCTTGTGGTGAACCCTCTATATCCACTCTTGTGAAGTCTTCTCTTGATTGTTGACTTTGACACATATACATCTACCTCCTGGAGAGTGTTCTTGATTTGGCCAACTGTTGTGAAGGGGTTTTTCTTCACCAGGGAAATAATTCTTTTGTCATCCACCACAGTTGTTTTCCGTGGTCTTCTGGGTCTTTTGGTGTTACTGAGCTCTCCGATGCGTTCTTTCTTTTTAAGAATGTAGCAAACACTTTATTTGGCCACACCTAATGTTTTTGCTATCTCTCTGATGGGTTTGTTTTGATTTTTAAGCCTAATGATGGCTTGCTTCACTGATAGTGACAGCTCTTTGGATCTCATATTGAGAGTTGACAGCAACTGATTTCAAATGCAAATGTCACACCTAGAATCAACTCCAGACCTTTTACCTGCTTAATTGATAATGAAATAACGAGGGAATAGCCCACACCTGTCCATGAAATAGCTTTTGAGTTGATAGTCCCATTACTTTTGGCCCCTTAAAAAGTGGGAGGCACATATTGAAACTGTTGTAATTCCTACACTGTTCACCCGATTTGGATGTAATTACCCTCAAATTAAATCTGAGAGTCTGCAGTTAAAGCATATCTTGTTTGTTTCATTTCAAAACCATTGTGGTGGTGAATAGAGGCCAAAATCTGAAAATTCTGTCAATGTCCCAATATTTATGGACCTGACTGTATATTAACAATTTCTCACCCAGGAGTTTTTCTAATTCCATTTGCAGTATCTTTTATTAGGAAGATTGGCTTGTATTAAGATAAGCTAGATAGAGAATCACTATATGGCTGGAATATACTTTAATGAACAGCTTTCAAAGGATACATTTTATTTTAATTGTAATAATATAATTGAATGTCTACCTACTAGTTGAAAATTAGGACTGTCAACTTTTGTTCTAATTTGTAAATGTCTGAAGAGCTTTATTGGATAAAGGTTACTACTGTCTACAAATTAAATTAATGTATGTTTAAATAAATATCTATCACTCATCATTGTCATCTCTGATGAATGCCTTCTCCCCTACAGCAATATCTAGCTCTATGCACACAATTACTAATATTATATGTGTGAATGAATAAATAAAATAAAAATAAATAAATGTATGACACATATACAGATATTTCTTCATATCCAATGCTGGGTACACACTGACAATTGAATGGGCTGTAGTGCATCAGCGGGTGTGCACTGACAATATGTCTGTGCACAATGTCGTTTACAGGCATATAGCATCTGTCCTGCAGCACAGTCGATGCAGATATATTGGCACGTCTGGCTGTCTGTATAAGTGTGTACGGGTGACTTGTCGACCTCTTGTACACTGGCTGCAAGGGACCGCTGGTGACTGACCTCTCAACTGGGCAGGCAAATTTAAATCCTTGCCCAGTTGTAATGTCAGAGCAGACACATCGGGTGAACGATTGGTAAGTGTGTATGCACTTACCAATCATTAGATATGTCGGCAGCCAGGTGTGTACCCAACTTAAGACACCAGGCATTTTTTCTTCTTACAATTAAATTATCTTGGTTATAATAAAGGTTGGGGATTGCTCTAGCCACAGAAAGGTACATCACTGTTTAAGATGACAGTCTTTCTTATCTATCAACATAGGTCCACAAGATTTGGGGGGAGATGACATATGAGACCTTGGCGAGGGATGAAGTGGAGAGAGATAAAGTACCAACCAATCAGCTTCTAACTGCCATTTGTCAAACACATGTAGTTAGAAGCTGAATAAAATGCCAGTTAGAAGCTGATTGGTTGGTACTTTATCTATTTCCACTTTATCACTCTCCATATCCCCCTTGAACTCTTACAACTATTGTGAAACACTATTTCAAGTGTATAATGTACATACATCTAATCAAGCATGCAGAGTTCCACTAATCATACCGTATTGTGCTCTACAGATCTGGTTATCAGTGAATTATGTGTGTGATTTTGACCTAACATCTAGAGAGTAGATCTTGATGTACAGTATAGGCCGGTTGAGGTCCATATTAATAACATTACTAATATTTTATAACTCTACCTTTATCATATTTAAGTTTACATACATCTGATTGTGAATATATCATACTAATGGTAGCAACAGATGCAATACTGATAGACCATTGTGAGCTGTTACTTGGTCCAAACTCAGTAAAGTAGTTATTATATCATGATCTGATACATGTCATATAAGGGGCTGATATAAGTCCATACTATCAGCTATAAATTATTTTTACTCCACCCATGGTTATTAATTTTTAAGAGTTTCTACAAGACTATTTCACAATAATAGACTTTAGAGTTGTTAGAAAGCAGTGTGCTCCTGCACCGTCTCCTCACTGTATATACATGCTGGGCACTTGTACCCAGAGTCTGCAGGGAGGTCCGACCTCCAATCTGATGTGCTACTGCACATGTGACTGCAGCCATCTATACTGTGAGAGTGACATGGTGGGAGACAGAAGCTCCTATGAGAGGTCAATACCAGCATTTAAAGCTGTTCCAACATCCCTGCACTGCTACCCATTTGCACCATACACTCACCGGCTGGTGAGCTGCATTCAGTAGAACCTTGTTTCGCTCAAGTTCCAATTCAGCACCAGTGTACATGTAGCAGTGAGTACGGCTGTTACTGATATCTCTCAATAAACCAACACTACTGGTTAAGTAACTGAGCAAATCATAGTTGTGTGCCTACAGAACAATGCAATATCAACACCTGCACAAATCATTTCCAACAAAAGTGACATTCCCTGACCAAGACTATAACACACTAATTCAAGGAGTCCAACGTGTGCTCATTTGTTTTGCGACTGTATTTTATATGACACAAAGAAATTAATATTCTGTCTACCATCATAATGATAAACTTGTGTTTCTAAATCTACAATTTTAAAGGCTCAAATTTTGGATATTGTTTGCAGACATTCATTTTTAACATTTATACCAATGAGACCATGTAACTTTTTAATT
Organism: Taudactylus pleione; assembly: GCA_031769625.1. Classification (NCBI taxonomy): domain Eukaryota; kingdom Metazoa; phylum Chordata; class Amphibia; order Anura; family Myobatrachidae; genus Taudactylus; species Taudactylus pleione. The sequence continues at coordinate 21,403,822 of JAUIMM010000007.1, read as the reverse complement.
TTACTTTTTGTTACATTTTTATACTTTCTATCTGTTTTATATTTTAACGTTTGTGCTCTCTTGTTATAGAATTTTTTAAGTTATATCAATAAAATAAATTTTTTTATATTTACATTTTTATATTGATCACTACACTTACCCTTTTTTGTCTATCTAGCTATCCCTGTAGATGGTGACAATGCTCCTCGGAGTTATGGGGCCAAATGTAATAGGGTAAGAAACAGTTTGGAAAACGTGAGAGTAAACTCTCAGACTTTTTAAACTCGGCCAATGTAAAAGAGTCTGACAACATGCAAACACGCATGTTTTTAGGTTAAAAAAAACTCTCACTATATAAACTCTCATCCAAAAACTACTCGACCAATGTGATAGTGTGAGAGTTTACTGCTAAACTCTCACATTTTCTAAACTCCCTATTACATTTGGCCTCTTATGTGATTGCTGATTTCCGTTGGAGTATAATCAATCAGAACCTGTAGTGTTAACCTAACTTCTGTGCCTCTGTTTATTATGTGGAATAAATTGATGTAAATATCCAAGATACTGACCCTATTATTAATTATCCCTCTGCTGAATGTGGCACTCCTTTCTTTCTCTTAAAGTATTTATATCTATTAATAGTCATGTATTCCATAGTTTATTAGAACTCTCTGTAGCATGGATACATTTGTAGGTCATGTGTATAGAACATGTGTCTTTTGAGTAGATTACATACAGTATGACATAATATTGGAGCATGCTAAGGAAATGTTGGTGCTGATGCAGTGTGGGTGCTGTGCCAGTTTTCATGCCCACAAAGTGACGGCACACACCTATGCGCGAGTGTAGACTTGGACGCACCTGGCATTTGCAGCTCCATATGACTGGGCAAGTGGAACGGCGGAGGGAAGGGGCAGTCTAGCTTTGGCTGAATACAGTAAGTGTGTGTTTGTTCTGTAGCTATGCATGAGCTATTTGCATAAAGTATATATATATATATATATATCTGTTAGGAGGTGTACTTTATGCAGCTGCTAGAGTGCAGGCTCTAATACATTCTGATGGTGATGACTTGGCATAAACCAAATGCATATGCTGACGATGCAGTCAGACAAATCTGGTCCTTTTAAAGCTAACTTGTTTGTGTAAAGTTAAACCCTGTCCTTGGGGATCTTAATGTTTTGAGATCTGCACTGAAACAAAAAACACTTATTCCATTCCGTCCTTTGTCAGTCTCTGGTCTTCTACCTTTTGTTGAAAGTTCTGAATTTCCTGACAATTTCTCTAAGTTAAGGCCAAAACAGTGCTTCAACAACATTTGGTTCATTTACTTCCAGGTACTTCTCCTCCAAAACAAAACAATATGTGTATGCCCTTTAAGAGTCTGAAATCTACTTTATGTGAGACTATGGGCCTTATTCAGTGTTGGATGCTAATGGGATTTCTTTCGGATTCACAGCTGTGATAATATGCAAATGCTAGTCTCAGCTTTCCCCTTCTCTAATTTGCGAGCACCGGAGATTACAAACCCTGAGATGTCCACTTTCAATGTCCGTGGACAGTTGAGATCTACAGCTGTACTCAAACACTCCACCATCCGCGCACCATTGCGACAACCATGGATACTTACGAAGCCCTATGGCTGACATAATATCTCACTCTGAACTTTTTCTAAACATGTCCTCTTTTGCTGAGGCTCTGCGTTTGAGAACGCAGCCGCATTCACTGAAACACCCAATAAACTGAAAGATGACGATTTGCCTCGTTATGAGATCCGAACTCGGCGAGAAGATCCGAGCCAAAACCAAACCACTCATCTCTGGTATTTTTTTATCATCCCAGTCTGTGACTATGACCTCAGCTTTTGTTTTGACCTTGAACACTTGTTGCTCATTGCTGACTATATCTGCATCCCATCCCATTATCATCTGGTTCATGCATTTCAGCTGCTCGTTAGTGGGATTAGCCTGGAGCCCGCAATCTATGGGTGTTTTATAATATATGGCAGGAGTCCCTGGTAATGTGTGGTCACCTATGCCATGTAATCCAACTACTAGCAGCAGAGTGAGTACACACCCACAATCAACAATATCACTCACAGTCTGTTCCACAGTGTAAAGTAATATAAATAACATGTTTAATTTCTATAGTCTTCTGAGCTTTCAAGCCAGAGGGTGAGGTGTGAGCAACAACTTAAATATTATAGATTTCAAAAACAAGGGAGTAGGTCTGACAATCTGTTCACAGAATACTACTGTTGGATTAATTAAACTAAGAAGATATTGGCAGACAGGTATCCTTCAAGGTACAGGGTTAAGAATAAATGTAAATAAAACCTACAAAAGAACAACTGTAAATCTGAGAACAAGCCACAAACCATTTTTGGATGATAACAGAATGGTATATAGAATGTATATAAAAATATCAATCCATGTAGATATATGTAAAGATGTTAGAATGTAGCTGGAATGTGGAGGATTTATGCTGTTCTGAGTTAACACAGTTTATCCAAAAAGACACAGTCTAACGGGGAACTGGTCTTCGCCAGGGACCCACACAAAGTTTATAGTCTCTGTTGTAGATTCACAGCATGTTGCAGCCCTTCAGGAGAGCAGCAGACATGATTACAGGGAAAATGGCAAAGAGGTAATGAGGTGTGAGGCACAAAGGATTGGCTAAATGTGGACTGTGCAGAAGGCATTGGGCAATACTGGTAGATAGCCAGGAGGGATGTGGACTGAGGCTTATGATTCCAGAGGACAGCAGCAGCACAGGACCCTTAGTTAGGTAGAGAACATTGCATACCTCAGAAATGGAAATGAGACTCAGGTACCCTGTATGCTGTAAGACACAGAGAGAGGTGCACGGAATGCAGTGGACACTCATTAATGGTAAATGAATCCTTGGAGCCAAGAGCTTGAGAAGTCACGTAGAGGAGGTGATTGAACTTGGAGCATTATATATACTATAGTAGATAAGAACTCTGGGAGACTGTACAGTGATGATTTACCAATATGGGTATGATTGAAAAAGCAAAAACTTTAAAGACCCACTAACTTCCACTATTGGACTACGCACTTTACTGATTACACTTTTACATCTTCTACTAGAACACTGCTTATTCAAGCATCGTATATGTTTGAAAAATCAGATAGTGAGGGAAAATCAGGACTATCAATATTACATGTGTCATTTTTGTTAATGTGAATGTTTTTATTACATGGATATGTGTGCACTTACCTGTATCAAGTGCACCTGCCTAGTTATGTTGTGATTATGGAGAGAAGAAGGATTTCAGTGGTGCACCATAGTCAGCTGTGGCTATCAGTATGCATTGGAAAGAGAGGTGTAAGTGAATGTGGAATCTGATCTAATGGTCAAAACTTTAAATAAAACAATACTTATGATACAGATTTAAGCTATCATTAGAAGGCAAGATCACCAAACAACGACTCTCGTATTTTGGACATGTCATGCGGGCTAATTCCCTAGAAACAGCGTTAATGCTTGGATTCGTCAGCGGGTCCAGAAGAAGAGGACGCCAAAGAACTCGTTGGCTGGACACAATAAAGGCTAACACGAACATGCCCATAAATGACCTGAAGGAAGCGGTCAGAGAAAGAGAAGCGTGGCGTTCACTGATCCATAAAGTGTCCGAAAGTCGATGTCGACTAAACGGATAATCATCATCTTGTACAATATGACAAAATACTGGAAAGGTTGTCAAGGGGAGTTATATAGACCCTAGGTTTTTAGTTTCTGTCTGGTAGACAGAAGCTGATTAGCAGCCTTAATTGCCAGACCACTTGTGAGAGGTTGATAAAGGTTGTGTCAGTCTCTCATCGCCTGCGGGAGAGGACAGAAATCTGTTGAGGGGATCCAGTCAAAATTCAGACCGGCAGGATGCCAGCGCTTAGAATGCCGGCGCCGGGATCCCGACACCTTTCAGAATCCCGGCGCCGGCATCCAGGTGGTAAGTACTTGGGTTAGGGTTAGGCACTAGGGGGAGGGTTAGGGTTAGGTAATAAGGGGAGAGAGGGTCAGGGAGAGGAGGAGGGTTGGGACACTGACTGACAAGTGTCGGTATCCTAATCCTGTCGGGATGCCAGAGTCTGTATTCTGACCGCCGGGATCCCGAGCGCTGGCATCCTGTACCCAAGCCATTGAGAGACACTGTGATTACTGAATGTAAGTACTGTGCTATAGACTTCTGTTTTATGAGAGAGACAATAGGTTTTTCCACTCTAAAAGATGGAATAATTTTGTTTAATTAGAGTTAGTCAATCCAGGATTTATGTGTTTATTTTATTATTATCAGTTATTTATATAGCACATTACAGAAAATATTAAGCCATTCACATCAGTCCCTGGCCCAGTGGAGCTTAAGCTGGGTACACACTGAGCAATGTGTACCCACAGGATATGTCAGCCCGACGGGCCGACATTTGGGATCCTGGGTACACATCAGAATGATGTAATGAACGACGGAACGATACCTTGTTCCATCTTTCATTACCTGCAATGTGGCCGCTTGCGATATCGTCCGGTTGGACGACCAGATGATGTCACAAGAGGGCGAGGGAGCGCGCATATTGGCCGACACACTGAGCGATGCGGCCGATATATCATTCCGTTTTTTCCAGAAACTACATATCGTACCGACATCATCTCAGTATGTACCCAGCTTTAAAATCTCTGTTTCCTGCCACATGTACGCCACAAATACACAGTAGGGCTAATTTTTTTTTTTTTGGCAGACAATTAACCTACCAGCATATTTTTTGGAGCAAAGGAGGGATCCAGATTACCCTGCAAGCACTAGGAGAATATACAAACTCTACACAGTTAAGGCTATGGTGGGAATCGAACCCACAACCTCAGTGCTGTGTGGGAGTATCGCTAACCATTACATCATCCATGCTGCACACATTTAAACGTAATTAACTTTTAATATGTTTTATATATTTATTGTTCAGTTATGAAACTACATCAGAATTTTAGGTAACATGTGCTGTAATGAGTTTAATCAGCAAGGGTAAGCTATCCACAGATTATAAAATATCGAAGAGAACTAGTACATAAAATAAAAATAAAATGAAACAATTTGTGTGTGTATTTTAGAAGAATTTTTTCTTTTTATGTTGCTCGGTAAGGCAAAATAAACACTTGTGGGGCAAATCTATTCTCCTTTCACTCTATTGGAAACCTAATGACAACACAGTTGTAGTATTATTATTAAAGGTGTCAGATGAATAAAAAGCTGAATTCAACATGGTTGTATGGTTGTTTGAAAGTAGCATGGATAAAAACAAATGATGTGCTGATTGCTGTGCACACATTATTTTGTTATTACTGCCAAGCTCTACCCAATGTTAAAAATGTACTGTTTTCTTTAGCTTTCCAATGTCTACTGTGAGCAGAAAGAAACTGCATTCCTACAGTGGGACGAGCCAAAGATGTTTACAGAAGATGGACAACTTCTGATACCGCTAACACAGGGATGTTTGTCTGAAAGCCAACAAGAATAAAAATTCAGCAGGCATATGAAAGGGTTGGGTATCTCGGCTGTCGGGATGCCGCTGGTCAGAATATCGACTGTGGCATCCCGACAGCCAGAATCCCGACACCCATAGGAAGAAACAGTGAGTATTTTTCAAACCCCTACCCTAACCCACCCTCCCCGATGCCTAACCCTAACCTCCCCCCTAGTGCCTAAACCTAACCTCCCCCTCCCCGCACCCTAATCCTAACACTCCCTACCCGATGCCTAACCCTAACCCTCCCCTTAATGCCTAACCCTATCCCCACTACCTAACCTTCCCCTAACACCCTGATACTTACCTTCAGGGTGCCAACCTGACGGGATTTTGTTGCCGGTATTAATACCGTCGGCATCCCGTATGAAAGACATGGCCACTGTACAATACTACAAATGCAAACCCTACACTAGCACATCATACCGATCTACACATTGTACTAGCTTGTGGTTGGGTCTACTCACCCAACATGACAGGGGACACTGCTTATTTATATAATGAAAGGAACAATTCTACCATAGTGTCTACAGGTATAGAAACACTGGAGATTTGAAGGAGGGTTCAGAAGCATAAGGTCACTGCACTCTGATCTTGAATGCAAGGGTAGGGTAACCACCTACAATTACTTTGACAGGGTCCTGAGGACCCTAAGAGAGTTTGCAGTGAAGAGGGCCTGGTGGTGTCCTCCTCCAATTCCCATGCACATATATGACAATATATGACAATCAGTCTGGAATAATTATGGAGGCTGGAGGTTGATTTACACAGCTCCATGCAGGGGCACCAAGGGGGAGGGAACGGGTACAAAATACCCTGGCATGGTGAGGGCCCATGCCAGCTATTGAGGGGGTATAACCACATCTTCCATATGTGGTCATGCCTGCTCGGTGTCAGTCGGGTGCCCCATATGTCTTGAAGGGCCTGGTTCTGGGACAACCTGGAATGAACTCTATAAACAAAGGGCTTGTAGATAATGTAGAAATACATGACATCACTATTTTCAAGTGGCGTGTGTAATGAAACAGATACAAATCTATATATTAAAACTCACAGCTAATAGAAGTGACTTCACAAGAGCAGTTCCCTCTGCCCACAGACATCCATGTTGAGGCTCATAAAACTTGTGCCTCCCCCTGCCACCGATGAAACGGTACTGATTAAAACAACTTCCAGCTGCTATACTGCTCCCGAAGTGGCTGACTACTGTATAATGCTGCTCCATTCTCAACAACCAATATAAAGAGATCTTACAAACAAAAATTAAGCAATAAATAGGACACATACTGTAAAATTGTGACATGCATACAATTGGTGGCATTACATATGTACCCAATTTGCTGCAGTATTTTGGGTTGAGGGTACGTTATACTTGAGCCGACTTGTGCTTGGAGAGGCAGGTCAAAGGTGTTCACATGTAAGTTCTGTAGAGAGTTGTTTGGTTTGACTTACTGTACATGTATCTTTAAAATGTGTCTTTTAGGTGGTATAACATTGCATGTCCCAAAACTGGGTACAAATTGATGAAGAAGCATTTTTGCATTACATGCACTGTACCTTGATGTACTTTGAGTTTTAAACTTAATCAAGTTTCGGACCAGTTTTCAGATATAAATACTATATTGCCCATTAATCACAGCAAGAACATCCAATAAACTGGTCTATTGTCATTTTTAACTAACATCCTAAAAATCAGTAGATTTTAGGAGAATTCACATGGTTGTACTTGCCAGTTGTAGCTGATTTTTTTTACTGAGCAACTTGCATGAACAAGATACTTTAACTTGTGTTTTAAGCAACCGTCCAATCGTAGATATACATTGTTCACAAAACCGACATTCTTCACTGCAAACTGCTATCAAAACAGTTACAAATTGTTAAGAACTCTGCATAACAATGATCTGTATGGGAGGATAGCTTAGGAGAAATCATTACTGAACAGGAACTATGTAAAAGCATGTCTGGAGTTTACAGAAAAGCATGAGAGAGACCGAGTGTGGTGTGGAAAAAGAATGTATAGTGCTTTTTTATTAAACTGAAACATGTTGTCTTGCAATCCCTTTTTTTTTCTTTGCTAAAAAAACTATGAAGCTTGGACTAAAGGTAATACTTCAACAAGACAATGATAACAAACATAAGACATAACTAACCCTGGAATAGCTGGAAAACAAGAAGGTGAATGTCCTACAATTGTCCAGTCAAAGCGATGACCTCAATGTAAATTAGTATCTGAGGCACTGTGAAAAAATTGGGGTGCACATACTTAATTCTACTAATATGAACAATTTGGAACAAATCTGCCTAGAAGAATGGGAGGATAAAATCATTCCTGAACAGAGCGTAAAGCTGTTACTTACGGATGTAAAGTTTCAATAGCTTTACCAGTTTCTCCACGTTAATATTGTGGAACCAGGGTTGTCTTAGCAGTGTGGGCCCTGGGCAAATCAATGCACTGGGGCCCCTACCCACCCATTCACGGGAAAAAAATGTAAATGGTCAATAAAATTAAACCCTCCTGCATGCCCATTAGACCTCCCACACATGCCGAGAGACTCTGTCTGACTGGTCTGAAGCCGGCGGATTAAGTGAAACTGGGACTGAGGTGAGTGCTGTAGGGGGGCGAGTTAGTGGGCCCCTACAAGCTTCGGGCCCTTCGGCAACTGCCCAACAAGCCCAATGGAAGAGATAGCCCTGTGTGGAACTACAAGTCCGAGAAAAAGTTATTCTGCCACAGAAAGTCCTCTGCTGTTGGGTTTGCATCTTTCCCTTTTGTTACCCAAATCTAACCGTCGGGAGAATGAAATATCTGAAATTTAAAGAAATAAAAGTTGGGGGGGAGATGCGGCGGCATGTTTTAATCCATGTTAAACCATATTTGTATCTGTCTGAATAAACCTGTTGGATTATTACTGGATTTGCAAGTTGAAGCGAAAAAAGACCATTACAATTCAAATCGCATGCGCCACAAATCGCTAAGTATCACCATCGAAAAAAATGTCATGCAAACACAAGATCCTCCTGCCATGATGACAACCAGTCGAAAACTGGTCAGCCCAAGACTATAATCCCTAAGAAAGTGCCCCCCCCCCCCACAAATAAAATAATGGGATTCCCCAAGGACAACCAGCTCTGGGCTGTCAGCTCTTCTCTGTCCCCTGGGACTTTGGGTGCAGAGGCAATAGTTAAATGAAAGAGTTAAGTAATATTGTTTTTTACAAGTACCAGCAAGCAGATTGTTCAGATGGCTGTAAAAAAGAGAACAGCACTTGAGGGTATGAAATCCTAATAAACTCAAAAACTAAATAATAAAAAATTTGGATTTATCCAGTGGGTTGGTAGATAAAAAAAAAACCCTGAGTATTTAATAGTAAATATTAAAATATGTTTTAACTATCCATAAACAGTGAAAAAAAAAAAATGAATGCACTCAAAGTAATTAAGCCAATTGCAATCATTAATTATGGTCACTGTGGACATATTATGATCAGTAAAATCGCAGGTGAGTCCAAATAATTATCTGATAATCTGGACAGTAAAGCTAGGTACACACTGATAGATATATTGCTCGTACCAAGATACAGTATATCGGTCATCTGCTGGTGTGTACGAGCAACCCGCTGATTGCCCGTACACATTTTACAGGGATCCGGTGTGCAATTTAAATGCCCGCCCACTTGAGCTGTCAAGCCTGGCACATCGGGCAGATGATTGGCAAGTGTGTATAAACTTGTCGACCTATTGTGTACCCAGCTTAATGTTCATAAGTATATAGCTCAGTTATTAGGCACCAATGAAGATGATAATAGGGTGCATTTGATAATATAATCAGTTCCGTTATAGCCAGTGGATGAGTATTACCAGATTGATGGTAAAGCCAGTCCTAGCAGACTTCAATTAACAAGGAGTACTCGCCAAAGGTAATCAGTTGATGGTGAAAATCGGCTATGCTAACATCCAACAGATACTGCCGGTCCAGATTCAGTTAGGGAATTCCCCAAGAGGTCCAATAAAATTCTCAACATGTTTCTGTGTGGAAGAGAATCACACCTTCCTCAGGAGCATGTAAGCATGTGGTGTTCAGATGGCTATTTCTATCATTTGATGGCGTAAGCCATTGTAATCTCTTAGTGGCTACTTGCGCATGCACAGCCAGATGTCAGTGCATGTGCATTACTTCTACTGGGTCAAAAAGTAAAGACACCGTCTGGAGCTGTCCTGGCAATATTATAATAATACATTACACAGAAATGTTTGCAATCATTGATACATCTCCCCAAAAATCTTAATAACAATTTTGAAATATTTTTATGATCAGTTAGGGAGTATTTATTTTATGATTACTTCACTATATCATTTATAAAAAAAAAAAAAAAAAAAAAAGATGAATAAATAAATGTTATATTTAAAATTCATTGGTCTGTTTGTTTGTTTGTCCGTTTATGCATTCAGACACCACTGCACTTATTGGGATGAAACCAACGTAAGGTGGTCCAGTTGGATCCTGGCCAGGTTTTAGTGGGGTCGGACCTCCTGTTGGTGTATGGCGGGCAGAACTTTGACCCAGGGAGCCTGTCCTGAGCCTTCCCCTGGATGGATTTGGACGAAAACTTCACAGAGTGGTAACATTGGATGCCAGAAGACATAGTAGGGAATTTAGGTCCCAGTCAAACCTCCCGTTGGTGTATTCTGGGAAGAACTTTGATCCGGGGATGCTGGGCAGAACTTTGACCTGGGGAGTCTGTTTTGGGCCTTCCACTGGATGGATTTAGATGTAAACTTAACAGAGTGGTAACATTGGATCCCAGAAGACATACTAGGGGGTTGAGGTCCCGGTCAGACCTCCCGTTGGTATACGCTGGGCAGAACTTTGACCTGGGGAGCCTGTTCTGGGTCTTCCACTGGATGGACTTGGCTGAAAACTTTACAGGGTGGCAATTGGTCTTGGATGTCTAATAGAATTAATGTGTTCTTGATCGGACCTCACGGCGGAGTGTTCTGAGAAGAATGTTGACCAAGAGCCTGTTCTGGGCCTTCCACTGGATGGATTTGGACGACATCACATAATAAAACTTAATAACTTGAAGATACATCCCTGCACTGATTGGGATGAAACCAATGCGAGGTGGTCCAGTTGGATCCTGGCCAGTTTTTAGGGAGGTTGAGGTCCCGGTCAGACCTCCTGTTGTACGCTGGGCAGAACTTTGACCTGAGGAGCCTGTTCTGGGCCTTCCACTGGACAGATTTGGATGAAAACTTCACAGAGGGGTGGCAATTGGCCTGGGATGCCTAATGGAGTGGTTGGGGTCCCGGTTGGACCTCACGGCGGAGTGCGCCGGCCTGAACTTTGATCCATGGAACTTGTTCTGGGACTTCCACTGGATGGATTTGGATGACATCACATAATGAAACTTAATAACTTGAAGATTTAAACCTGGGCAACGCCGGATATTTCAGCTAGTAAAATAATAATAATAATATCAACAATGAGATAATGGGATAAAAAAAACCAATTTCTTTGAAAAATATATGTTTTTGTGGGAAATAAGGCTTCCCCTTATCTATACAAGTGGTTACCAACCTCTGTTGCTGGTGCAAAGCTTATTTAACAAGGAATGCAGTAGCTTATTTAACAAGGAATGCAGTAACACATCCTCTTTTTGCTATTACCATTTCGGCATGGTATAGCAGGGGGAACCTACAGATTTTTTTTTTTAACAAAGTATTTTTTTTTTAATTGATTTAAACATTTATACACTTTTTTGCTTTGACAGTGGAACTTCCACTGCACTTGTGTGTATGAGTAAAGCCCAGAGCAGTGAATGTGTCACTGAGTGTCACTTAGCTGCTCCAGCAATATTGTTATAGTAAATTGTGGTGATATTTTGTATTACTGCATGAAGTGGTGCTAAAAAATATTTTTTTTCACATATATTGATAAAGGCCTATGTGTAAAATAAACTCTTGTGAAAATCCCTACATCCCTATATGGTGGGTGTTTTTATTATAACTTGTTTTACAAACTAATGTACATTGCTATTTTGAAAATAATCAAATGATGATAAGCCCCTATTGCTTAGGATAACCCAGCCAACAAGAACTGTCGGCTTTCACCATCGTACCATGACAGTTTTTTTGTAGCACCACAATACTTGTTTTATTATCAATGGCGAAAATAGAAGAATAGCATCAAAATGGTTTATTATTTAAAAATTTTTTCACTGTTATAATATTTAATAATATGTTTTTGTATTTTTTAATTACATTTAATCTTGAACGTTATTATTGTTTTTTTTTACAAATGGAACCGTAAGCCCACATCTGGAACCTGATTCTTCTAAGCACACATATTAACCCTTACCAATGCAGACTAATATTGCAAGAGCACCTAAGTATCGCGCAGCTGTACTCGCAATATTATTTTGTATAATTGCAGTGATAAGTGGATTTTTATTGTCAATAATAGAGACTAATCTACATGATAGGAATGTTTTGATTAAAAAAAATAAAAAAAAAACCGGCAAGTGCTCCTGTCTTCATACAGTACAAAGCAAATACATTAATATTAAAGCAGTTGTTATTTTTTGAACAATCAACTCTTAATGTATCCTGCCACAAAGAAACCCACAACAATTTCCTAAAACTGGTAAACTGATTGGGTTTGTGATCAGCTTATTTCCACTGCAGCACAAGCTCTGGGCTGAATATTACAATCCATCCACTACTTTCTTTATTTTTCTTAGAAATGTCTTTAGTTTCATATTGACGTAACAGCACATAACAGCATGATCTGGGTAGCTATCTTGTCTGTTGGCCTATCTAAACCTTCTATGGGGAGACCCTGGTGGAAGGACCACATTTTTAGTGATTGTGATGTTGGTCACCCTACTTAGAAGGTCAGGGGTTTCATCCCAGAAGGCCACAAATATAGGATACGACCACCAAATGTGGAGAAATAATCCTAAATACCACCAGCCTCTCCAAAACACTCTGGTGAGGCAGAACCATATATTATGTATAGTATGTTAGGTACCAGGTACCACCAATAATAACCTACAGGATTTGAATAAATGTTTGTGTATATTGTGGAGCTAGAGATCCTGTCTTGTATGGTGGACCATTAATCCTCCTCTATACGGGTCTCCCCGATATCCATTGTAGCTCAAATGGTAGGGGTTAAATAGAATGCATAAAAGGATCATGCAGAAATCAAGCTCTCATAGTAGGCTGTGATAACAAAGTGTCTCAAAGGAGTTTAAAATGAGAGAGGGGACACTCAGCAATGTAGGAGGCAGCAAAGGGTCTCAAATGAAGATAACAGTACTTGCATTTGGGACGGAAAGAGAGAGAAATGATCCATGCTTAAAGACATCTCCCACAAACCTGGTACCCTTACTGAGTCAGGGTGTGGCACATGGTAGAGATTGTCTGGGAGCAAATGAAGGATTATCCCAAAGTGGGGTAAGGGGGAGGGGGGAATCAGTTAAAAAAATTGCATACAATATTCAAATATTTGACAAGTAAAATTGATTACTGTGTGAGCAGGAAGGGCAGAAAGGCTAGATTGCTACCAAAGGTCTCTAATGCAAACCACCTAGAAGCGAACCACAGCACCTCTTAGCTAAGGCACCCTAACAGTCCAGGTTTTAAGGATATCCATGGTTGAGTACAGATGATGAAATCAAAAGACTGAGGTACTAATTAAGTCACCTGTGCATAAGCATGGTTATCCTTAAAACTTTGACCATTAGGGTGCCTTGAGGACCGAGTTTGGGAACCTCTCTACCAGGCCAATACATTGATTTTCTTATAGAGTTCTATGGAACTTTAGTGGAGTCTACTAGACAAATTGAGTCATTTATCAATGTGAGCAGCGATCCAGCTTGAGATACTGAGGACATTTCAAACAGATTCCAGCACCAGTATTCACTTTTTTTCATAGTAAGCAAGTAAATGTACTTTAAATTACAGACTGCCATAAAACCATAACGGCTACTGATAATATTTTTCTTTGAAACATTCCTGAATTATATCCCTTATAAAAACTTTCAAGTATTCTCCTTTCTAAAGGATTCATATATAATAGAAACTACAGTAGGCAGTGATAAAATCACTTTCCTAGAGATAACACACAAATCTTTTTCAGAAAGCATCGGTAATTCTACCCCAGGCAGTTCTAGTAGTTTCGACAAGCAAACATCACGCACAGAACTATTCCATGTTTATGTAATCTAAAACCTTATATTATATGTAAAAATTATACGCCCTTTGTATTTCACTATAGAAGGCGGAAGCAGACACACCTCACTTACTGTAAAAAATGGAACAGATTAACAAATATTTACCCAACATTTAAATAAAGCACTTTTTTGCCTTTTATGATATTGCATAATATTTAAAATGATTATGCATCATAAAGGCAAGCAATTGTTTAATATTACATGGATATTTGAAGACCCCAAGGTGTGGGTTGGGAATGGGATCATGGCAGTCAGGATGCAAATGGTCAGTATACCGACAGTGGTATTCCGACAGTAAGAATCCTGACCCAGTTAGGTAAGTGTCCTAATGCTAACTCCTAACCCTCCTCCTAAACCTAACCCACCTTTCCCGCCGCCTAACCCTCCCCCCAGCCTAACCCTAACCCTCCCCCTAGTGCCTAAAGCTGGGTACTCACCGACAGATATTGACCGTTCAATTGATCAGCCAATATATCTGGTGCCTGTCGGCCAGTGTGTACCCACGATATGGCTGTGAACGACGTCGTTCAGCCAAATCGCATTGGCTGTGCTGCACAGGCGATGGACAGATATATCTGCAGACATACCTGTCCATCGGCAAGTGTGTACGGGCGATCAGCCGACCATTGGCACACACGCAGCGGCAACCATGGGAAGGGGGCGGACACGCCCCGCCCCGAGGTCAGCTGGACCCGCGGCTGCCTGGAAGATGATGGTCGTTCAGTGTAAATGAACGACCATCATCTACAGATATACTGTATCTGCAGATCACTCGATCTGCAGATATATCTGCTAGGTATGTACCCACCTGAACCCTAACTCATAACCCTAAATCTAACCCTCTCCCTAACCCTAATACTTACCATCGGGATGCTGGCGGTCGGGATTCTGGCATCGGGATTCCGGCGGCGGTATTCTGTGGCCCGGCATCCTGACTGTTGGGATAGTAACTACATGCCTAAGCGATCAAGTAAAAGAACTTTGTTATAAGCAAGGGGACATCTAATAATTGCAATAATTTAACAGTGATAATTGTAGTCTGTATATTATTTTTTACAATTAACAAGCTACAATGACATCCAAACGCACTAATTATAAGCAATGATATTAGCACTCATTGGTCATACAGATTTTGGGGCTCATTTAGGGGCCTATTCATCAACACTAAAATGATGTTTTTAAGGACATTTTCCTTAATTACCGTTATTTTAGTATTCATGAAGAGACTTAACAGGAGATATCACTGATATCTCCTGGTTAAGTCCCACTGCGTTAATTTCCACACTCCCCATACATTAGTATGGGGATATGGAAATTATGGTATTCATCAAATTCCGAAAATTATGTATTTCGGAATTTGATGGAGTTATTATCCGCCACTGTGAGGTGGGGAATAGCAGGTGACACTTACTTGTTTCAGCGTGTGCAGGTACCCCGGCATCTTCCTCCGGCGCTTTGGTCCCTCCTCTGGCTCCGCTGTCTGCTCGGACACTTTGCTCTCCCAGCAGTACAGGGGGGAGGTATGCGTAGGGGGGAGGGGGGAGAGTGGGTGGGGGGTCACACACAAAATTACCACAGCTGTAGGCAATGCTGCGCATGCGCTGGTTTTACGAATGTAACAGCACATGCGCAGCACAGATTACAGCTGCAGTAAGGTAGTGTAGAGAGGGAAAACTATCCATTTCCCGAAAGCTGTCATCGCAAAAATTACAGCTTTTCGAAATAGTTATGGAGAGGAGGAATAATGAATTCCTCCGTTAATTAGGTATAACTCCGTGCAAGTTCTAAAAGGAATTACCTCCATCAAATTTTAAGTTATGATGAATAGGCTCCTTAGAGAAGGATGTATGTCTGGATATATGACATTTGCATTTCCTTATTGTCAGAGGCGGATTTAGATCTCATGGGGCCCTAAGCAAGAGACCGATTTGGGGCTCCCTTCCTCAAACAATCCATAACACTATATTTTCATCCTTGATTTATTCCCTTTACATTATTTGTCGTCTTTCCTCCTTATACTCAGCTTTTTTCAAATTTTCCCAATTGACCAACCCCTAGCTTAGCAGTTGTAGAGGATTCAATAGTGTTCACTGCAGGAATGTTTTAGGGCAGGGGTGCTTAGCACAGAGGAGGACACATCTGTGCACACCAAATCTCAGCCATTACCAGTGGTGGCTCCAGGGGTGGGGCTGCAGCGCAGTCCAAAATTCAAATAGGGGAGCCATAGCAACTGGTATTTCACACGCTGCCAAACATAGATAGCCGGGACTCACTGGCAGTTGGTGTGGCTCACCTATTTGAATTTTGGACTCTGCTGCAGCCCCACCTCTGGAGTCACCACTGTCCGTAACTACACATATTGGTGTCCTGGGTACATAAAGAGTATTGGTACCACCATCCACAATTGAAGCAGGGAGAGCGCACTCCAAAGCTACCCAATAAAAAAAAAACAGGTGTGGTCTTGCTGGAAAGGGACGTGACCACACAATAGTACCCTGAATTAAAATTTTGCCACACAGTAGTGCCCCTTAGTCACATTACACCACAAAGTAGTTCCCCTTCATCACATTACACCACACAGTAGATCCCCTTCGTCACATTACCCTGCATAGTAGAGTCCCTTATTCACATTTTATCACACAGTAGTGCCCCTTATTAACTTTACACCACACAGTAGTGCCCATTCATGTTATACCACAAAGAGGGCCTGATTCAGAGCCGCTCGTAAGCGGCCGCTCGTTCGCTCCGAGCGATGTTCGCACATCTGCGCATGTGCATGGGTCGTAATGCGCATGCACCAACCAGTCACTGCGGTCAGAAAACGTGTGTTCGCAAAATAGCGAGTGCCTGCTAATTTGAGTGAGAGGATGATGCGTTTGTGGGTGACAACAGCGGAAGGTGTTTGAAAATGGGGAGTGGAGATCCGAACGCAGGAGTGCCAAACGGTCAAAACGGGCGTTTTAAGGGTGTGCATAATTAACAAAGCAGCATCATCGACCACGTCACTTGGTTGTCTCTTAGCCTGAACTGTTCACATGATTGCGGTAGGAAAATCCAACCACAAGCATTGCGAGCTGTTCAGACGCCTTTCGATGTACTCGATTAATCTAATAAATAGCGGAGATGACGTATGATGCGAGCGGCCAGGGGGCGTCTTATCAAAATAGCGAGCGCATGTTTCGTTCGCTCGCTCAGACATAGAGGAATCAACAGACTGCAAAGAGCGAGCGCTCAATTTAAATAGCCGGCCCCTTTTTGTGAACGAGCGAGCGCAAATAGCGTCCGGCTCTGAATCAGGCCCAGAATCCATTCACATTATGCCACACAGTAGTACTCATACACATTATGCCACTTACACATAATGCCACACAATTATGCCCTTTACAAATTATACCACACGGTAATGCGTTTTACACATTAAGCCACACAGTAATGTCCCTTGCACATTATGCCACACACAGTAATACCCCTTACACATTATGCCACACACAGTAATGCCCCTTATAACATTATGCTACGCACAGTAATGCCCCTTATAACATTATGCCACACAGTAGTGCCCCTTACACATACAGTAATTTCTAGCCAAATAATTAAGAATAAGTGAACAACAAATTTAAATATAGTAGGATGTAATTTGTTTAACATACACTTTTGTCTAAAGTTAAAATGTATATTAGATTTATTGGCCTAAAGTGTTAAAGGAGTGTTTGTTAGGGTGATTTTACTAGACCTGTAATATTTATTCATTTGTAATATACAGTATGTATTCCAACTGTTTACTTTATAGGCCTCATCGTTATGTCTGTGACAGAGACAGTGGGCCTGATTCAGCAAGGATCGCAGTTGCTTATACGCACGCAATCGGCTGATTAATTTGCACTGTGCATGCATACGCATCGCAGTGCGCGTGCGCGAACCAGATGCTGCAATCAGGACAGCGATCACAGAGGATACGCAGACCCATAGCAGAGTGATTGACAGGAAGTGCCATTTGTGGGTGGTGACGAGGGTGGTGGTCGGATGAACGCAGGCGTGCCAGTCCATTACAACGGCATTGCAGGGGCGTGCATAAATTATCCACTGCGATACCAGATGCCGCCGGAGGCCTCATAGCATGCACTGAAGTAAGCAACTCCTGAGTAAGGTCTGGACTTCATTAACTGTCCGATGTTACTGATTGTTTCTCTATGTTGGCCAAGTATACGGATGTGAGTAAGGGGAAGTGGGCATCTTTATGTCAGACTGAGTCTACAGGGTCTCATTCAGACCCGCTCGCAAGCGGGTCGATGTTGGGCTCTGCGCACGAGCAGCAGCCACACTGCGCATGTGCAAGCCCTGGAGCGAGAGAGAAATTCTCTCGCTCCAGGGCTCACTACAAAAGGGGCGGCTGTCGATGGTGATCGACAGCTCGCCCCATTTTGTAGGCATGGCGGGGGGTCGCTTCACAAACGGAGGCGTTCCCAAACAAACACCTGCCGTTTATGGGCGGCCCTACTGACATCACCAGTGATGTCAGTGGGAGAGTGGGAGAGCTTCCGGCTCTATTAGAGCCAGAAGCTCTCTGGGGCTTGTGGCAGATGAGATCCTACCACAAGGGTCTCGTCGCAAGCCCCGATGGTTGCGATGGTCTTGACCATCGTGACCATCAACCTGGCCACTTGCTAAAGCTGTGGGTCACCCACAGCCTAGCGAGTGGCCAGGAGACCGGCTCTGTCCATAGAAGTGGCCGCCCTCATTCAGAGCGAGCGCTCGCATTTTGCGAGCGGCTCTGAATGAGGTCCACAATGCGAATGCAAACATTTACATGTCACTGCTGATATTAGCAACTGCATTGCATAGGGGACACTGCATAAGGGGCACCACTCCTGGGAGCACTACTACTGGGGACACTGCAAAAAAGGGCACCACTACTGTGGGCTCTGCCTCTACTAGGGGCACTGCATAAGGGGCACCACTACTGGGGGCACTGCATAAGGGGCACTACCACTACTGGGGCATTGCATAAGGGGCACTACTGCTGTGGGCATTATTTAAGAGGCACTACTACTGTGGGTATTATGTGAATTAGGGGTACTACTACTGTGGGCATTGTGTATAAGGGGCACTACTGTGAGCATTGTGTGAAAGGGGCACTGCTGTGTGTCATAACATGAATAAGGGACACTATTATGTGGTGTAATGTAAATCAGGGGCACTATGTGCAGTGTAATGTGGATAAGATTGCGCAACTGGTGAGTAATATTTCATGTGGGTGCCTATATGTGGTCTTTTTTTCCTGTGGGTATATATTGTGCTTTTTTTCATGTGTGTGCCTGTTTCCACATTGCGCATCCCCCCATTTCATCCATATTTAATAGGGGCCACTATATGTTTGTTACCATGGGCCACCACAGACCTTAATCCGGCCCTGAGAATAGCGATTCATCGTGAATCAGGCCCAGTGTTCCCAGCTGATACTGCAGTTCATGATAATAAAGGAGAGGGGATAGAGAGCAGCACTAGCACACGCAGGGGGGGTTTCTGAGCACCTAGAAACCCCCCTGACAGACCAATTTTTTTTTAGAGACTGAGACTTCTCTGCAACAGCCACAGGCCACCCTCCACAATCGGAGCTCTGCCTTACAGTCCTCCCAGAGCAGCGAGTGTGGGAGAAGGAGGGTCACCTAGTAGCCCAGCAGTAACACAGGCTGCCTCCATTCTTCACCCTTCACTTCTCCAGAGTCCCGTTCAGCACGGCAAGCTGACTCGTGAATGAATAAATCCTTGGATGAAGGAAGTAGTCAATTGTACAGAGAGTTGTGTGCTGCGTGCTGTGTGTGTGCTGCTGCTGTGTGTGATGCAGTGTGTGCTGCTGCTGTGTGATACAGGGTATGTGTGCTGCTGTATGTGACAGGGGAAGGAATGAATGGGGAATATAACTGCTTCATTGATTATGTGCTGTCCTGGTTGGAGTCCGAGATAACCACTATCCCTGTATATGTGCTGCTGGGGTTAAAATATGACCTGGGTACCAGCATGCAGCCTGGAGTCTCTACAGTGTGAAGTGACAACAGTGGAAGAATTCCTATCCACATAACATTATCTCCTTCTCCCTCTCCCTGTCCAAAAAAACAATCTGCTTTGTGGTCATTATTATCTATTGCATGGTATATGTATGTATATATAGTCGAAGCTGGATAATTGGCTGAGACAAGATCAGTTTAAAATTGAATCGTGGCGACACCATCTTGCGACTGGCCGCAAGACGCCATCTTGGAAATTAGATCGCAAGACGCCATTTTTGGTCTGCCCAAGCGCCATTTTAGATAAACTCACATTTAAGTACATATGGCGATATTACTATTAGCACCATGCGATTGCATCTCATCATTTCTCATATACACAGTAATACGCACAATTGCGCTGTTAACTAGTCGCATATTAGCGAATGCATAGTAGCTAAATGCGCACGCACCCGCACCAAGTTAACTAGCGTCTTTATATCAAACCCCGCATACTCACACATTACATATTCACATACAAGGTTTCATAAGCTTTAAGGTATAAGATTTAAGATTGTTCATTTAGTATAAATGCTATGAAATAAAGATTGTTTGGTAACTAAGGTTTTATACATGATAAGTAAGCCATGTTTGGTTTTGTACTGATGCGTACTCTTTCCACAGTATTCCGGTATTATCGGCGGGGAGATCGCATCATGCATTCTCGACTTATGGACCGCAGAGACTTCAAGCAACAAAATGTATATGATATGAATAACTGTTAGGATGTTGCATGTGGCGGGAATCTAGGGACCCTCAGTTGTTGGAGGCTGGGTTGTGTCTATTTGAATCAGCCTGTTAAATGCTCTGTAACAGCTGGATCCCCCTTGGGAACCAAAAGCATCAGAAACAAACGTCCCTATTGTTTTGTCTATTCCTGGGGGGTATAAATATGTGTGCTCCAACACTGGGTTTTTAGTCTTCGTGCTGAATGCTGATAGACGAGGGGTTTCTTGCGGATGCCTAACATCTGGTCGGGAAGCGCTGCATATGTATACTGTACTTGGGTCTGTATAATTCCTTTGCGCCAAATTGTGTCTGGATCAATTGCGTGTAACTGACTGTACTTTTACTTGAATAATACTTGTGCTTTGGAACCACAGATTCCAGATCTAAAGTCTTTATTTACTGTATGACTGCGTACGCAAATTAGCGTCATCTTTAGAAGGTATAGGCAGGATATTAGAAGGTATAGGAAGGAGTGTATAGAGGTTCTGATCCAGTATCATTAATATATATATATATACTGTGTTTCCCCGATAATAAGACCTACCCCGAAAATAAGCCCTACCCTTACTTTTGTAGCCCGGTCTAAAATAAGCCCTACCCCGAAAATAAGACCTACCTTTTTTTCTTTTTGAGTTGGGAACGCTGCAGAGACCAGCGTTCCCAGTCATGCAGTTCGCGGGTGACGTCATGACGTCACCCGCGCGCTGAGGATCCTGTGCGGCCGCGCCTGCTGGATCATATTAGATCCAGTCAGCGCACAAGTGAAAGGGACATCCCAGACGGCGGTGACTCAGGTAAGTACTGTACTTGCACTACAATAAGGGGGCCTGCATAAAGGACACTGCTACAGGGGGGGGGCCTGCATAAGGGGCACTGCTACACAAGGGAGGCTGCATAAGGGGCACTGCTACAGGGGGGGCCTGCATAAGGGGCACTGCTACACAAGGGAGGCTGCATAAGGGGCACTGCTACAGGGGGGGGCCTGCATAAGGGGCACTGCTACACAAGGGAGGCTGCATAAGGGGCACTGCTACAGGGGGGCCTGCATAAGGGTCTGTCAATGTTAATTAAAATAAGACCTACCTCGAAAATAAGCCCTATGGTGTTTTTTGGAACCAAAAAAAAAAAATAAGACAGTGTCTTATTATCGGGGAAACACGGTATATATATATATATATATATATATATATATATACACACACACACATACACATACAGTTGTTTTTTTTCTTTTTTAAATCAACCGTTTGGAAACCCGCCTTTAAAATTCCTGTGTTTGCCATAGCCCAGTGCTGTCCCGGCAAACTGGCAGCAGCTGCTTTATGTAGTAACAGGGTGTATAGGTGGCAACCCTACTAATGTACAAATACTGTCATGTTTTGAGTTGGACCTATCTTGAGATACCTACCATCGAAAATACATATGTAATGCCAAGCTTTAAATAAAAAAGGAATATTAGCTATGTCAAGAAAGATCATATTGCACTACATTACAAAGATATAATATTTTGCCACTATAGATCTGCCCAGCTATTTTGTTGCTCATGGCGTGGCTTGAGTCGCGCCATGGACTTGTGGCGTGGCGTGCAAGCCTCTGAGTCGCGCCATGGACTTGTGGCATACCGTGGTATTCTTCAACGAAGGATATGCTACGGCGTGTAATACAGTGCTTAACCGCTGGGTGGCGAGTGCTCCACTTTTGTAATTGCATGTAATACAGTGCTTAACCGCTGGGTGGCGAGTGCTCCACTGTTGTAATTTGTACTGAATGCCTTGTACTGAATGCCATACTGTTAAACTTACAGTAAATTGGATGGATATCACATTCACAGCATTTGCATGTACGCACAACCCATACTGTATTTTTAATGTCACATAATGTACATATATATAGTACTGTACCGTACAGTAAGATCTTATAACAGGATGCAAATCACTGCACATACTGTATTGTACATACGGTACAGTGCAGTAACTGAATAGTAGAGAAGTTGCCCAAGTTGTTGTCACGGTATAACCGATACTGTAGATTAATGAGATGCACGCACAGCTTTCACTGCGATGGGATGAATTACAGTATGACAATTTTTTTTTTTTTTTAAATTAAAAACAGCAGCGGGAGGAGTGCACAAGGATGAGGCCGCTCTGTGCGGTTCACTGTAGCTGTCGTGTGGGCTAGTGGTTAGGTGATCACTTTGGTAGAATTATGGTCCCGGGTTCGATCCCTGGAAAAGAATATACCGTACCGTATATATTTTTTTTTATTGTCACTGTCTGCTCTGGACACTATAGTGAAACTACTTTAGTAGTGTTGTACTGTACTGTAATACTGTAGTGTTGTTGTTTAAAAGGCTGCTTAAAAGTAAGACATTACAAACTGATTGTGTGTTTAAATAGTGCAAAACTTTCGTCAATGTCTGCGCTGTGGTGGCTGTCTGCTTCAAGGGGTTGCAATGGGATTTCATGCGCATGCCCAGTGGAGGGTTTACAATGGGATCTGTAGTGCCAAGAGAGGGCTCTGTATTTCAATGTCTAGAATGAGAGATGAGAGACAGGGCTCTGTATCACAAACTGTGCGCCCAAAACGCAAACATGCGACAACGTAGATGCGGTCTCAGCCTTACGCACTATGGCTACGTCCCTTGGACTGTGTCTGAGAGTGGTTTCCGATTGTGAGAGAGCGCTCTGTGTTCAAAGCTGACTGTGCGTTTGAAGCACAAAATAGCGTTGCATCGCAAACTTATGACAATGGTGATGCTGCTCCAACCTTGCACACTAAGTACGGTAGTAGTGGGATCTGTATGAGAGAGAGCTCTCTGTATTACACGGTTGGCGCTATGGTGGCTGTCAGCCATCTGCGATGGATTAGAAATGGAGGGGGGTACAATGGGATCTGTGGCGCCAAGCCATACGCCATGTAGCGCTATGCCATCACTGAGCATGCGCAGTTGGATGTATTACTGCAGTCGGTACAGTACTATATGCTGTTGAATTTCCATCTCTGGCGGGCGCATTCCCAGTAGGAGGGTTGCGATGGGATTTCTGGCGCAAAGCAAGCAAGAGCCTCTCATTACCATAATAAAGGAAGTTTTGTTAATCCATTTACTGTAAGCAGTCAGCTCTGCCCTAGTGTCCTGAAAAATGCTACGAATTGTGACCATTGCAAAGGACACCATCCCCCGTCTGCTAGGACAACTAGTGTGCCGCTATGAATGTGCCTTTACTGAATATTAAAAACTGACGGTGCCGTTGAATTTAGCACCACAGAATAGTGATTTCATAACTGCAGAAACTGCTAGTGAATCTACTGTCTAGAATGAGGTTACACTTTTTATTTTTAATATTATTATTACACAGTCAGTGTAATAATAATAACACACTTTCACTGTATGTGAATCATGACCCGCTACTGTACAGTATGATCTTCCATACTGTACGCCATGGTAGATAGCCATAGCGCTACAAGGGTATGGCTATGGCGCAGCACCACTGGCAATGCATTGCAACCCCGCCACTGGGCACGCGCCAGAGATCCTATTTGTACCGTAACCCATCAGAACTGGCTATAAGTCACCACAACGCAAACTGTGCAGACATTGACGCAATTTTTGCGGTTTTAAACGCAGAGTCAGTTTGTACTACAGGGACCTCTCTCTTATACAGAGTCAACTATCAGTTACTGAACACATTAAATTACTAAAGTTTGAAAGTCTACGATAGCATTGTCATTGACGCAAGTTTGCGCTCTGCATCACAGTCAGTATGTAATACACAGCCTTCCCTCCAAACTACTGTTAGTCCACTACTGTAGCACTTTATGAAGTCATGAATTTACTATTGTGTATACTGTACGGTAAGTCTCGGACAATGCAGAATGGCACAAGTGTGAAAATTCAACAGTACTGTAGCAATACAGACAACTGGGCATGCGCCATGGCATAGCGCTACTTAATGTATGGCTTGGCTCCACTGGACATGCGGCACACATTCCATTGTGATTGAAACCCGACCACTGGGCATGCGCAGACATTGACGCAATTTTGCGGTTTAAACGCGCAGTCAGTTTGTTATACAGAGACCAGTCTCTTTAACAGTGCCCATTGCCACTTGATGGTCATAATAAATCACTATAATGTCCACGTTTATGTCAGCGCCGGCTTTGACGCAAGTTTGCGTTCTAAGGTACAGTACTGTATGTACAATAATAAAAATCCTATTTTCGCTGTTTGACTCCGGAAGCATTGGGCAGGCATGCGCTCCACATGTACTGTATTGAATACTGAATATTTTAAGTGAAGATTTTAAAAATAAATTAAAAAAACATACTGTATTTTCAAGGTCTCGAACCCACGGAACAAGAAGAGGGGAGGAGCAGTGAGACTAGGCATTAGACCGCTAGGCCACACGCTTCACCCATTACTAGAGTTCTGTAGTTTGTAAAGTCTAATGTCAAAGCCTGGGACAGTGCCGACAGTATTTACATTTGCGCAAACACAGTATGATTTCAACCGCACAGTCAGTGGGTAATACAGAGCTTATGATTTCAAACTGGATTAGACATTCTTCTACCGCTTTATTATACCGTACATTCCTGATTCCATGTGGAAAACGCTGTAATACTGTATAGTGTACCGAATCACCGCTTCTGTCAAACAATCATCGGGTGGTGATACAGAACATACCGTACGGTACATTGGAACTCACACGCATGTGCTATGTAGTTTAGGAAAAGTGACACCTGGTGGGCAAAATGTTGTATTACACGTAATGAAATCAGACGCATGCGCTATGTAGTTTAGGAAAAGTGACATCTGGTGGGCAAAATGTTGTATTACACATAATGACTTTTTTCATTACTAAACTTTCTTTGTGGAGCGACTCATGGCGTGGTGTGTGGCGCGCAATGTGTGGCGTGGGAGATAACGCTGTGATGCCACGTTATAGCTGGGCACATCAGTATATCCATTTATACTTGATCTTCCTATTAAATAAAATTGTACACTGGCTATATTTGACAGTCAATATGAGCAAAGAAAAGCCATTAATAATTACGTTATGTTCAGCTGCAGTTGTCACAATTTTCAGTAGGGGGGCTGCCCAGACTGCAGTTCAAGTCAGAGCTGACTTGGACTCCATAACCATTTATTTCTCATGCGCAGGAACTCTAGCCAGGGAGGAAATGAGAAAAAAATGCACATGCGCAGCTGCAGTAAAACAGCTTTTAGGGCTGCACAGACTGCAGCCCCTAGAAACATAAGATGGGCGGCGATTAGCACAGCATGGCAGACAGGCCGATATTCTGGCTGCCCCTTCCAGAAGGGGGCAGCCTGATCGGCAAAATAGGGGGGCATGGACGGCTGTTGTGGATGGAGCGGGGGGCGTGGCCATGCGCTCGCGTCATTTTGGCCCCACCCCCGCTACACAATGGCGATAATCCCGGCATTGTGAATCAGGGGACGGGGCCAAAATGATGCGATTCGGCAGGCCCCCCCAGCTACTGGGTATTCTCACTCATCACGGGGGGGGGACTGGAGGGGGTGGCACCTTGCGGGAGGCTTGCCTGCCTTCCTGGGAGGCCGGGAGTGGCACCCGATTTTTGGGAGGGTAGGCAAGTATGTGCATGGGCTTCTAGCTGGAAGCTCTTACAGGGGATGGTGGTGTACTGGCAGGGCCGTAACAGGGCTTAACAGCGGCCTATGCCAGTCCCACCTGCTTTGCACATGACGTCATGATGCTGCGCATAGGGGGCAAGGCTGCCAGTACCTGGAAGTGCAGCAGTGCCTGGAGCATCTTTAAGATGCTCCGGGCAGGTGTTTCTGGCATGTAGTCACCCTGCATGCCAGAAAAATGAGGGCTGTGGGGGCAGAGGCAGTGCCGCCCACAGAGCTCTGTACTTGTGCAGCGGCACCGTTCATACACCCCTAGTAACGGCCCTGCCCCCTAAGGAAAATCCATCACTGATTATGTTACATCTTAAACTTGTTAGAAATATATTTTATTTCCTCCAAAGGCAGCTTATAGCGAACATTTGCACGCTGTACTGCTCCTCTGATCAGTTGACCACTTTATTTTTTTTAGTAAGGGTGACTGTATTTTTGCTAGAGCAGATGTTAAACTATATGCAGTAAGATAAATTATAATAACAGTGCTCACTGAACCGAGCTGCTGACAATTGACAATACTGATAAAAATGGTGCTGATCAGATTCGCATTGATGATGGGAATCAAGTACTGACAATTGACGAGAGTGAAACAATCAGTTCACCTAAGTCTAAATTCCAGTCCTCTGCTAGACCACTTGAAGCACATATATAGGCCAGGAGCTTCTTTTAACTGTCTTCTAACTCATACTTGCCTACTTTTGAAAAAGCATTTCAGGGAGATTGTGAAAGCAGCACCTATGAGCGCTTCGGTAAAGTGGGCGTGTACTGCTACATCTGAGAGGCGTGTCTTAAAATTGATTTACATCCAAATGTAAATGAGCCCCAAAGCAGTTAGTAAGATCTACTTGTTGATGAAAATACACTGATACTTCTCAGAAAATACATGTAAGCATTGGGATAATTGTACCTTATAACCAATGCAGGGAAATTATACTAATGATCCCATTTGAATGTATATATCTCTGTTTTTTCTTTTATATAACAGCTTCATAATGGGGGTAAGGTGAAATGAGGGAGATTGGTAGACTCTTCAGGGAGACAGGGAGATTGCTGCTATTTCAGGGAGTCTCCCTGACAATGAGGGAGAGTTGGCAAGTATGTTCTAACTACAAACCCAGCATCTGAAATGTGGGCCTAATTCAGCAGTGCACGCAGATTCCCGATGATCAGGAATCTGCACAGACGCCAGACCCGTTCTACGCATGTGCAGAACGGATCTTTGAGCCCGCACGTAAACTGGCAGCAGACTGTCAGTGATTGGGGGCGGGGAGGGGGTGGAAACAGCCTCCTTTACCCAAAATGGAGGGGAGGGAAAAGGCCAGGATCTCCGACGGCTGAAGGAGATTTCCTGGCCTCTTCCTCGCAGCTGCGACGGCCGGCTGCATGACTGCATGGGTCAGCTTAGCCGGCCGATGGTCCGCAGAGTATCCAATGCTGTGTTGGACAATGCAGCTCGCATACGTAATGCAGCAGGAGACGTGTTGCCTCCTGTGCATTACCATATCAGCACAGACGGAATAGCTAAGCTGCTTGCGAGCAGCTGAGCTATTACATCTGAAGCTGGATCAGGCTCTAAGTCCCTTTTCCGATACTACAGTATGTTTCATGTGCTGTAGTATAAAATTACATTTTAGTTACTTCAGGTGATACAGTAGATAATGACAGTAAATTGAAAACTGCTGTACTTAAAAAAAAAAAAAAAAAAAAATAGGACTTCAAGGACTTTTCAAACCTGTTCTCATTTAACCTTTAAAATTATACTTATTAATGCATACCATTATTTATTGATAAGATGTAATTATCTATAATTATTAAACACAGTATTTGTAGATTGAACTGAAAGATTTATTATTTTGGGCAAATTCTTTATTTCCTGAGCTTGCCTATCATGTTGGGCAAAAACTTGAAAAACAAGTTATCGGTGATTTATGCAGTGTCTTATCCTGGAGACAAAAAGGATTTATTTTTCCCTCTAAGGTGTGAAAACAAATTGTGATCTCCCTTTAAACTCAAGGGCCCTCATTCAGAGCCGCACGTTAACAACAGTACGCTCGTTGCGTTCCGATGTTGACTAACCGCGCATGCGTCGGTGTTACACTGCGCACGTGCGTACGGCAGATTGCGAGCTTTTTTTCTCTCGTTCCTAAAATAGCGTACAGGAAGTGACATGTCAAATGTGATTGACAGAACAGGGCGTTTTTGGGTGTTGACGGGGGTGGAGATGGAAAAACGCAGGCGTGGCGAGGCATTTTTGGGGCGTACATACATTAGCAGATGCGAACGTCAAATGTGTTCGGACCGTCTCATACGTCACTGGAACATCCTCTTTCCCTTCAAAATGCTCGCACAGCTTAGGGTCTGGATTACTCGACCACATTGGCAATGGCCTTCTCCTCCGTCCCGGGACTCCACGATGTTGCAGCGATTAATCGCGGGTGGTCAGAAAAGCAATTTTCGATGCTTATTCATCATGTAAACCAGTTTTTGTTTTCCCTTTTCCATTTTTGGCTTACATTTGACCCCTATTTGACGTACGGTGTGCAATGTCGTTTTGATCGATGCCCAAATGTGTGTTTCGCCTATTTTATGTTTTGGCTTGCACCAATTTGACAAACATAAATTCACCCTGTAAATTTTTGATGTATCATTTTTGGCTTGTTTACAGTTTTGACGTATCATGACAATACCCCGGCATGTAAGCAGCTATGGATGGTATCATAAAGCTAAGTTGTTTTATGTTACTTTTGGGGTGGCTCAAAAGCCTTACATTGTAAACTTTGAATTTCAGGTAGATCTGGGTCGAATTGTTCTGGCCCTGCTCCCGGAAGCCGACCAACCTCAATCTCGTCCCAGGCGTAGGCATCGTAGGCATGCAAGGCCCCAGATATTTCGAACACGTGTCACCCTTTTTGGAATGCCCGATGATGAGGTTTTAAGACGCTACCGTCTACCTCCCAAAATCATCATAGACACTCTCTCATTAATAGAAAGTGATCTTGAGCGGCAAATTGACAGTCCAACAGCAATACCACCACTGACGCAATTTATGGCGGTGTTACATTTCTGTGCCTCAGGATCGTTTCAAACAACGGTGGGAATAGTGGCGGGCATCTCCCAATCCTCCTTTTCCCGGATCCTGAGGGCAGTGATGGAGGCACTTTTCAAGCACCTCCATCATTTTATTAAAATGCCTTTGGATATGGGTGCCCTTAGTGTGGCCAAGGCCAATTTTTACCAAATAGCTGGCTTCCCACACATCATAGGGGTTGTGGATGGTACTCACATACCACTTCAGCCTCCAGCACGGCTGGAGGCCATATTTAGAAACAGGAAACACTATCACTCCCTGAATGTAATGGTGGTATGTGATGCCTCCCTCCAGATCCTGTCCCTGAATGCTAAATTACCAGGAAGTGCACATGACTCCTTTGTCATCCGGCAATCAGGGATATGGCAGAAATTAACCAACCTACAAGCTGGTGATGCGTGGCTTCTGGGTAAGTGGAGACCTTTAGTACATAACAATGTTAAGCTTGATACACAGTGTTCCTGATGTTGTCTATTATTATTCACAGGAGACAGTGGATACCCTTGCATGTCCTGGCTGCTCACTCCTTATTTGGCTCCCACACCAGGCCCACAAAGTGAGTATAATTCTGCACTTACAGCCACCAGGCAAGTGGTGGAGCGCTGTATCGGCCTTTTAAAAGGCCGATTCAGATGCCTCCACCGCTCTGGTGGCGAGCTCATGTATTTGCCGGATATGGTTTCGAAAATTGTGGTCCTGTGTGGGATATTTCACAACATCGCCATAAGGAGTGGTGTCCCAATGCAGCCAGAGGATGCCTTACCTGAGGATGGCCCCCCCAAGGTTGGTCGGAGGTCAGTATGTGGTGGGGCCATACGCGATGATGTGGTGGCCAGATTTTTTAGGTAAGTTTAACCAAAACTACAGTGTTTATACCTAATGTGTTTGTGTATGTTTGCGAACATCTAATTTATTTTTAATTTTTTCACCATCTTCTGTTTGTTCACATAATCTTTGGCACTCCAACGCTCACTACTTCCTGCTACCCTTACCAAACCTGGATCTGGTCATTTTGGGCATATATTCTGGAACCCATATCGCAACGCCATGTTTGTGGAATCATGTTGGCATGGTCCTTCGTCAACCAGTTCTTGATTGTTTTTTTTATTTAAATAGTTTATTGGTATGTGTTGTATTTGAGATTATCACTGTGTTTTTTTTTGGGAGTGACCACTTTGATTTCTCATTTATGTTGTGAATAAATGTTTGGAGAGTGAAATGGTCTTCCTTTTTTTGGACGTTAACAGCAAGTGTAACCAGTTATGATAGGCTTGATGCAGTGACATGCGTAAGCAAATTTATAAAAATAAAGAAATGAACCCCGGGAAATATGCGGGGATCCACAGCAATAGAACAATTGTTTAATTGTGGTTCACATGTTTTTGGAACAATAAAAGCGAATGTTTCATCCGTACGTATTCTGCGGGTAAACACAAACACGGACAAGAGTAAAGTTTCTTGCATTGTGTTGAAAAAAAAACAACAATTAAGCTAATTGATACATTGATTGGCATGATACGATTGATGGAGGTAGGCAGAATAAAGGAGCAGGTAATCGACATCTGACAAGGCCACTTCCGGTTTATACTTGTGCGTGCGTTCCCTTCAAGCCATTTCGGGGATGTACGCTCGCTATTTCGCACGCTCGTTAGTTAGAGGAGGGGTCGCCTGAGTTTAGGGAGGAATTTTAGATGCGAACGAAAATACGAGCGAGCCATTGAATTTAAATAATTTTGTACGTACGCCTAACGTACGTGCGCCCGCTTGTGAGTGGGTCTGAATCAGGGCCAAGGTTTCATATTTTACTTGTATATTACATACATATAGCAGTGGATTAATACTTCTAATAGCTCTGGGCAGTACGCAAGCAATGGTATCCCATCCCACATATATTTTTTAATACCTGATCATCCAATGGCATGTCATAATAACATGTCATCATGTCATAACTCTTTAATAATTCCTTCAAAACATATTTGTATATAAATGTTCACTATATAAATGTTCACTAAAATGCTAAACACCTATTTAGTAGAAACTGCACAGCGTTTTATAAAAACATAAATTAATACATTTAACAGGCACATATAAAAACAATAATAAAATCAGTAATACTGATGAAAAGATAGACAACAACACATTAAAAAATAAGTTAGAAAGAAAAATCTGGCTATAACGACTGATACACTAAGGGGTTAATGAAACGCTGGCTTTACCGCAGAAATTTGAAAAGATAGTTGGTCATATCCAGGAATCATTGAAGGGAAAGCTTGTCTGATGGTGTGGGCATCAACTGTACAGCCTAAAGGTGCCTACACACTTACCCATCTGCGCACAATCCGACATTGTGTACGATTTCCCTTGAAACTCCTCCCCGGCAGTCCTGCACACGATTTGGTCCATCTTCAAGCGATCTGTCCTGCATCTGTGAGTTTTTACCAGTGCATTGTGTCCCAGATTGCCAGATCTGCCCTACAGCATGATAGATCTGACGATGCGATGTGCGACCAGCTGGGACGTGCATCGCATCGTGAGTGGGGACTCACGATTTGGGCATTTTGTATACGATCTGTTGTTCCGATGCGTCGGAATCGGCCAGATAGTGTAAAAAATCGGTAAGTGTGTAGGCACCTTAAGTCTTTTCAGGCTCCAGCTTGATATCCTGAGACATGAGGAGGTGACCCACATATGGAACCTTGGTAACATGGAAATGGCAATTGTCAGAGTTGAGCTTCATATTGAGTGATCTTATCCTGTGCATGACTTTGAGCAGATGTTGATCATGCTCCTCCATAGATGAACTCCATATCAGAATGTCATCCGTGATTATTTCACATGGGAAACCCTTGAATAGGTGCTCCATACAGTGCTGCCCATGCATATATGGACAGCTGCCACCATTGTGAACTACCATTGAGTGGCTTCTTAAACAGAGGTGATTGCTCCTAGTGTGGTCATGTGTTTGAGTTTGGCTACAACTTTTTCTTTCATTGGAAACAATATACCCTGCAGAGTAGAGATGGTTAGAGTGACAGCTTCACTGAGACACATGTGATACACTACAGGTAGCTTGCCTATAGAATTTTTTTCAACTAGGTCAGCAAAGTCTCTAAGTTTTGGGATATCTAGCTGAACCACATGTACATCAGCACTTAATGTTATCAGTCCTAACTTAATGCTGTTTGGTAGACAAGGGTTTCAGATCACAGTTGACTATATGAAAGATTAACAGGTTGTGGCACTGCTTGTGGCCACACCCCGGGATTTGATAATCTGACCACCGTAGGCAACACGATTCACTGAGTTGGAGACATTAATTACTGCATTTGGGATGGTGCCACACAGGAGGTCTTTGAAAATTACGTTGCACTTGACGCCTGTATCAATTTTGATCTTGATGACATAATGGATCTCACTGTCAGTCAAGGTGATGATTTCACCCTTCTCAGCTCTGATATTCATACTTTCAAAATGGTCCTTGAGAGAGGAGGTATGTGGGACATTTGGACCGCTCAGAGTAAAGGCACCATCATAATTCACACTGCATTGTCGTGGCTGTGCTTGATGTGGGATGTTTCACACATTAGCCTCATTTTTAAATTCTTGCACAGATCTCATTGAATTACAGTAGCTATCATTCCCTCATGATCCTCTCTGTGCTCCCCTTCACCAAACACAAAGGTATCGGCTTTATCCACCAGCCAGATTCAGTAGAGTGTACGCTTCTGCCTATTTGGACTTTAAAGTCCAGCATAGCAGTAGACCTGCCACTCCTTGTGGAACCTCAACCAAAAATTAGAGATGCGCTCATCGAAAACCAGAGGATCAATCCAGCAGAGATCCTGAGCCATTACTGGCACTCTTCTGACACCATGTAGATGATGCTGGATCATCAAAGAATCACAGGATGCGGAGCTGAGTGAAACACATCTCGAGTGCAAGAACGCTAACTCCAGACTGATTACAGTAATGGCTGCCGGATAAGTGTTGTGGTTCGGAGTTCGGTTTTGGAGTGCTTTAAAGTTTATAAAAACAGCTAAAATCATGTAATTTGGGTCTATTTGCATGCAATTCAAAACCGAGATTCTATTTTTAAATCCGAGTTCTGAACCTACAGAAGACCCGAGCTGAGATTGGTTCTACTCTGTACCACAAAAGTGATCTGTGCCAGGACTCGATTCAACTCGGTACCCCTAAGTTCAGCTGTTTTTGTTTTTCAGGAAAACCGAACCACACATCACTAATTGGATTTATGTTTTATATGTATCAGTTGTTTGCATCGCAGCATTTCTTTTACAGCGGACAAAGAATGCCCAGAACTGTACATCTCTGCCAAAGTGTACCTGATGGGCAAAATTGCATCACCCCTGAAGAGCAAGGAATGTCAAGTATACCAGGGCATCTACTTCATACTTGCCAACTCTCCAGGCACCTCCGGGAGACTCCTGAATTAGGGGGAGAGTATCCCGGGTCTTGAAAAAGTGGACAATCCTCCCGAAACCCTGCAGCCACCAGTGCTTACAGTCGAAAGTGGCAGGGGTAATGTGGCACGATGATGTCCATCAACTACATAAAGAAAGGAATCATGGCCAGTCCTCTCCAGAGAACTCCCGGCACATATGATCTACTCTGTACGTTGCAGGGAACATCTTCTTAACATCTGCCACTTCATCCTTCTGCTCCCCACAAATGCCCCCCTCTTGTTCTGTACATCCTCATGCTTTAGTGTAAATCTAGCTGAGGTTGTTCTGGTTCTCATCTGTTTTGCTCTTCATAAATTACGCCCACTGTTTGTTTCAGCTTCTCAATGCATTATAATTAAGCAACAATTATAGTTTCTAGGCCAAATCATACATCTGAAATGACAACTCTATAAAAGAATTAGATATTTTTCCTTTGTCTATTTTTGAATAGATAAATCTGCTTTGGAGTCAGAAAAGAAAGAAAAGTTTTGACCTGGAAAAGGCACAGATGCTTTTTCGGAACTTGTTGAATAGTACAATTTTTACATCCCCCCACCTATAGTATGGGGAGGGCGGCCACTGTTGGGGGAGAACTGTAACCAGGGGCATATCTACCCATTGGCCAGGACTGGCAGTGCCACCAGCAGCCAAGGGGTGGAATCAGGCCGGAACTACCAGGACCGGAACTAGCGGCGATGCAGCCGGTGCATTGCATTGGGGGCCTGCTGTGGTGCAGGGGCCTATAGCCGCCGCTGCACCCACCCCTAGTCCCCCGGGTCCCACAAGTGTAGGGCAGACCGCAGTAAGAGTGGTCTGCCATACATAGTAACAAACACACAGTCGCCAGCGGCGGCTGTGTGTTTGTTATAGCAGCCAATGAGAGTCAGACAGACTCTCATTGGCTGCTGCGTTCATGGAGAGAGCTGGTTGGAGCTCACTCTTAAGCTCGGCCTTCCAGCTCCCCCCACAGCTGGTGATGGGAGAGACGTCATGACGACTCTCTCATAGTGCAGAGAGGGCCGGGAGGAGAGGACAGCGGCGGTCACGTCAGGAGCGGGGATTCAGGTAAGTTGTGTGTTTTTTTTTCCTGTGTGTAAGCCTGGCACAGGGAGGGAGTGTGGCTACTAGGGGGCACTGTATAGGGGGTGGCCGCTACTGGGGGCTCTTTATGGGGGGTGGCTGCTATTGGGGGCACTGTATAGGAGGGGCCTGCTACTGGGGGCACTGTATAGGGGGGACTACTATTGGGGGCACTGTATTGGGGGATGGCTGGGTAGACAGACGGAGGTGCTGGCTGATGAAACATGTGGGCTGGCTGGGGAGACAGAACGGGGGTAGCTGTGGAAACATTATAAGTACTTATTTATTGTATAGTGTAATTATGCAGAAATTATGGGGGGAGTGGGGCGCCAGTCCATTACATTGCCAGGGGCGCTCGGATCCCTAGATACACCCCTGACTGTAACCAGAAGATATCAATGATATCTCCTGCATAACTGGTATCATAAATGGATCAGTTACTAGAAATTTACAATATTGAAGGACAACTTTGTCAAAAACCATACTTTAGTGATGATGAATAGACCCCTTATTTGCTTCTGTTAAACAAGATCTAACTTCAAGGAGCACATATCTATGTGCAGACAAAAGATAATAAGTATTAAAGTATACTCACAGTGTACTTCTGGGAATGCTGTGTAATAATTATAGATTGTGGATTTTAATATTGTTATGGAGCATTTAATTATAAAATGTTAAAATGATAACTACTAATGCTCTACCATCCTTCATTTAGAACACGGCATGATGTCCACCTGTAGCTGTGATTAAGCCACTCAATGCTGGTTCTATGCCTTGATGTTGTGATTCGCTGTAAATCTCTCGCCATCATGGCCCTGCAACCGTGGTGAAATGCCATTACCATATCAGAACTTTTGTCCCAAATGATTGTTGGGGGGCATGTCCCACTCTGTACTTAAAAGAACCAGAAAATGGGAGCCCTGCACACCATCTGCTAGTGTGTGACATTTCTGGCCTTCTGCAGGGGAGAAAGAGCAGGTTGGAGGTGGCATATAACTTCAGAATTGCTAGGCTCAGCGCAGGGAGTGTAACATGCCTTCATCATTATGCAGTCATGACCCTTGTCAAGTGTGTCCCAGTTCCAAAGTGTGGGGAGATATGCAAAATATATTACACTACACAATAACAAAATATTTACAGTGATAACATTCTTTCTCGTGATGACTAAGAAGTGACAGGTCACAATAATGTGATCAACTTCAGTTCTGACAATCACTGCAGTATAGACACTATAGAAAAAACAACAAGCAGAGACACGTATTCCAGTTCAAATAGTTAATTGAGGCATACAGTAATATTAAATTATTTCACAGTTATGCTATACTATTTCTCATGGATATGTGCTATTGTTTCTCCGAATTTTGCAATTTTCCCCAGAGAATTTGCATACTAGCTGTATCTATAGTAATAAATCATTTGTGATTCCCTGGTGAATAATATAAATTACTGAAAAGACATGCCCAATTGTACAGTACTGTAGGACAATGCCAATTGGTAACTGTCGCTCAGTGGCTGAAAGTTAAAGTATACTGTGACTCCCTTTATTATTAAGTGATATATATATATATATATATATATATATACATACATACACACACACATATATATACACATATATACACAGTACCAGTCAAGAGTTTGGAAACACCTTCTTCTCATTCAATGTTTCTTGTTTATTTAGATTATTTTCAACAAAGTAGCTTAAAACTAAACTGAAAACATCGAAACTATGAAAGAACACATATGGAATTATGTTGTAAACAAAATAGTGTTAAACAAACCAAAATATGTTTTATATTTTAGATTCCGCAAAGTAGCCCCCTTTTGCTTGGATGACAGCTTTGCACACTCTTGGCATTCGCTCAATCAGCTTCATGAGGTAGTCTCCTGGAATGGCAGAAAAAGCTGCACTCTGGGGCAGGGAAACGCGTTAGGCCACCAAGGATCATCACACCAACTTTTCTATACTATGTATTGGAGGAAACTTAAAGGACTATTGTACAATCCTAAATCATATGGAGCTTAAAGGACACTGGACCTCATTCAGAGTCGGTCGTTGGTCGTACGGCCAACGACCGCAAATTCCGATCGTATGGCAGGTCGATCGTAAACAAAGTGACGCCCATTCGTTAGCACTGCACCTCCTCAAGCTACCAATGATCTGATCGAACGAACGAAACAATAGTAGTCAGGCGCTGTCAGTCGTTGTATGCTAATTATGTTCTGATGTTTGCGGCCGTATGTGTTGTTTTGATGGTCACATGTCATGTTTACATGGACTATCGATCAGCTTGTTATGAGCTTGTAGTCAATTATCTAATTAAGAGTGTTTAACTCTTGCTGTTCTTGAAAACAAGTTATCATGTGTCAATAAACTTTATTGTTCAATACTTGGGTGTTTTCTCCGTTCTCTTTTTTTTAATACAATTTAAAAAACAAAGTAAGATTTATTATCTGTGAATGTACTGTTGATAAGTGTGTTATCTTTAAAAATACATGTGCATTTTGCGTTAGGATCATTTGCACTCTTATGTTTGCAATTGCACACTGTGAGTTGTAGCCAATAAAATATGACCTTATTTTTCGGGCCACATGATTAAAGGATTGGCCAATAGTGTTTTTTTTTGGAAAATGTGTAAATATTTTCGCCAATTATCTTTTTTTTACCCCATGTATATTTCATGTTTTCTGAAAAATCGGCCATTGCCATCATGAGAGCCGCGGACTTTACCAGGAGAGAATTGTTGGTCCTGGTAAATATCCTGGACAGGCGGATTACGTCTGCAGAGCCGCCCATTTTAAACCGCATAAAGCGGACGGCCTATGCGGAGGTGAGGCGAACGCTGAGAAGTGCGGGCTACAGGCGCAATATTGCGCAATTAGAAAGGCGCTGGTCCGATCTGCGCCGCCGGTCGCCTGCACTTCTGATGAATTTGCGGGCGCAACTAAGCAGACGTAAGTATGCATTTGTTTAAAAGTAATAATTAGTGGACTGTTAAAAATTTATGTTCCTTTGCCAATTATTTTAGTCAATGTTATAAAACCCTCCTGTATGTTGTCCCTATTGTCCTGAATGTGTAAAGTGTACTTGTATTGTGTAGCCGAAATTCAAAACTAAACTTTTTTTTTTTTTTATGTTTACATGTTAGAAGCACAGCGGAGACACAGAAGGGCACGCAGAATGCGAAGAAATGCTGGTGCCAACCTTCAGCCCTCACCTTCACCATCTCCTCAACCCAGCCCTACCTCCCCACCACCATACTCCCCCAGTAACCCTCCCTCCCTCTTCCAATACTCCCCGAGTATTCCTCCCTCCCCTGCCCACGCATCCCAAATTTCCCAAATATCCCCTCCCTTGGATCTTTCCTGCTCTATTTCCCCTTCCACCATTCTCCCAACTCCACAGTATTCCCCTTCTCCGGAAGCATCTCCGGCAACATCTGTAGTTGTGGCCGACCCACTCTGAGGGTATGTTTTTTTTTTTTTATTGTTTTTTTTTGGGTGTTATTGTTATCCATGTATTTGTTCACATTTTTTACCGTTGTTTTTTTGGTGTAATGTCAGTATGGGTGTCAAAAACATTGCGCAGTAATGCTGTTTTTCATAATTGCGACCTTAGGTTTTGTGCCTGGGCCTTTTTTTTATTGTGGGCCACAAAAATATAGGTTTTGTGGCCTTTAAAAAATGTTTTGTATTTTTAGTAAATAATGATTACATTAGGATTAGTATTTTACAATGTAAAAAAACATGTCACACAACTTGGCAAGGTGCTAGGAACCAGACTACCCTTGTTGATGTTGTGTACACTGTGTTTAAAATGTACTAAGATGTAACTTCATTAGGAAAAGTGATGTTTGCCATAGCAAACAAACACATTGTATTTTAGGATTATCAAGAACATTCTAGAAGTGAATACGTGCATTGTGTTTTAAGGATATGGCCATCATGACTTAAGAATACACCTCCCATTATTTTTAACATCATCATAGTGGTTTTTGGCTTATGCCAAATAGTTAGGGTTTCAAATTATTTTAACAACATAAAAGTATAAACCTATTAATAATGTTGTGTGGCTGATACTTTCAAACACACCATAACATCATTGTGTTTAACCACTTTTTGGTACATTGAATAATGTGTAATGTTCAAATGTTTGTAATTTTAATGAAGTATTTAATCCAAAAAAATTTTTTTTTTGTCCACAGATCTAACCCACATCCTCAGGGAAATAAGGGAGGAACTTAGAGACACATCTGGCTATTTAATGCAGGCCTACTGCTGCCTCCAAAGAATTGTGGGGCGTTTGGATGATTTTTAGTTATTTTGTTTACATATTTTTGCATTTCATAAAAAAAAAAATATTGCATTAAAGTTTTTGTGTTTCAAACATTTATCCTCTTTTTTGCCACACATTATAGGGTGTAATTCTGCATTTTAAAAACTTTGTGAACAAATGTGGGTGCCTTTCCATAGTGTAAGAACTGCAAAAATGTATTAGTAAACCTTAAGAACATTTGCAGTAATGTTGTATATTTTTTATTTAGGGGTTGGCATACATTATCCACCTCAAAATGGCTTTCATTTTTATAAAAAAAAAAACACCATTTGTATTTAATTGAAAACATTTATTAAATAACAAACATGTTGCCAACAGGCTTTTACTCGTAAAAATTATTTCATAACAGATTCACACATAACAAATGTTCTCAGGGTTTGGCCAAATAAAACATCTGGCTTAGTCAGACATAAACAACTATAGTAAAAAAACAAACATATTTTTGAATGGGAAACGTACAAATTAATAAAACAAAAGGCAAATTAACTAAACATGGTGGGATATATCCGTGCAAAATGTGTTAGTTGTCCAAAAACATACAGGGTTTTGCCAATGGGTTCCATTATTTTTGCAGGTTTTGGAAAGTGTTGTGATTTGGACGGTAGGAGAAGAAAACAAAAGAAAATGGTACACATTAAAATACATTTGCAAAAAGTGTTTGGTTTAAAAAAATATATATATATTCCTACCTAAAAAAACATGAAACAACATAATCGCGTCTGGCCCCCCCGACAGCATCACAACACCTTCCTCTGGGGGGCCATCCTCTGGCAAGTCCTCCTCTGGCTGCATGGGTACTCGACTCCTTATTGCAATGTTGTGTAAAATCCCATACAGGACCACAATGCGAGAAACCATATCCGGCGAGTACATGAGTGCACCACCAGAGTGATGGAGACACCGGAACCGGCCCTTTAAAAGGCCGATACAGCGCTCCACCACCTGCCTGGTGGCAGTAAATGCGGCATTATAGTGAGTTTGAAGCCCTGGTGTGGGAGTCAAATAAGGAGTCAGCAGCCAGGGCATGCAAGGATATCCACTGTCACCTGATGGAAATGGGACACCAAAAGATACATACATTTACCATGAAAACATGTTTACACTATTACTATAGATACATACTGGATTTTTACTTACCAAGAATCTACGCGTCACCAGCTTGCAGTGTGCTTAATTTTGGCCAAATCCCTGAATGCTGGATCACATACGCATCATGGCAGCAGCCTGGGAATTTGGCATTCAGGGAGAGGATCTGGAGGGAGGCATCACATAGCACCATTACATTTAGGGAATGGAAATGTTTTCGGTTCCTATATATTTGTTCCCTGCATGCAGGGGGCTTAAGTGCTATGTGAGTGCCATCCACTACCCCTATGATGTGTGGAAAGCCTGCAATTTCAAAAAAATCTGCTTTACCACATCAAGGGCTTCCGTATCCAAAGGCATACTAATAAAATGTGCTAGATGATTGAAAAATGCATCTAGCACACGCCTCAGGATCCGTGAAAATGAGGGCTGGGAGAGGCCACCCACCAGCCACAGTGGTTTGGAAGGACCCTGAGGCGCAGAAATGTAACACCACCAACAACTGTGTAAGTGGTGAGATTGCTGTAGGAATGTGAATCTGACTTTCCAGATCATTCTTTATTATTGAAAGAGTGTCTAGGATAATATTTGGAGGCAGGCGATAAGTGGTTGCAACCACATCATCAGACATTCCAAAAAGGGTGACATGTGTTCTATATATCTTGGCCCTTGCACGCCTCCTATGCCTACGCCCAGGAGGAGGCTGATGAAGGTTGGTGGAGGGCAACATGGCCACTATTAGCTGTCCAACATTGCTCTGTAAAGTTACATTTATATTTAAAATTGGTTCTACAGAATGTTTTTTGATTATTTGTTCAAAAATACTTAGCTTTAGAATAATGGTGCATATTCTTACAGGGTCGGGCAGTGCTATCTTCGGAAATCCCTACATGTGTATTTATTGTGCGTTTTTTTTTATGGAAGACCAAAATTTTTGATAATTTTTTAGTCCAAACAAATATTACTTCTATTATTGTTAAAACAAAGCTTAACTTTTAATTGGGCAATATGAATTGTTGTTAAATGTACACATTTACATTTACCAAATAGAAAAAAAAAATTAAAAGGAAAAAAAAAAAAAAAATTGTAGATTTGAATAGACACTTACCTGATTCAAGTACAAAATGGACTGTTAAACACCGTTAATAAATTTAAAAAAAAAAAAAATTAGTAACAAAATTTTTTATTTTTTTAGGATTGTAGAACAAAAAGAAAATAAACAAAAAATGCAGTAGGCTGGCACACTTACTTGAGTCTTCTAATCAGGTTGTTTTTTTAAGGCTACAAAAGCCCGGCCACCCAAACAGAACAAGTAACCATCTCAAACACAACAAGTAACGGGGTTTTGTAACTGTCTGCACCAAACAAATTTGAAACATAAAAAACCACCACCACAAATAAAGGAACAAAAAAAACACCCATCAGAAATAAAGGAACAAAAAAAAAACACCCACTATCAAAAGAAATTAAAAAAAAACAAAAACAACCAAACACACAAATAACACACACAAGCACCTCTCAAACAACTCACACAAGCACCTCTCAAACAACTCAAACAAGCACCTCTCAAACAACTCCAAACAATGTAACCACTAACAATCCCTTCCTGCACCACAAATCACTCCAACTACAACTACCAAGTAAGGGAACATTTGGCTTTGCCTTAAATAAAGAAATAAAACCCCAATTATTGAATCATTTAGGAAAGGTGTGCATTTGTAGTTAGGTAAATAAGGATGCACGGGTAACCAATCCAGGGATGCGATCACATCTATTAAAAAGTCAGCACAAGCAGTATTCTTCATGCTCTCTCACAGGTTAGCAGAATGTCAAGCGAGGAGCATGGTGAGCAGAGGCCAACTGAGCCAGGTAAGTGCAAATCACATTTTTTCGACAACACAAGAACTGTTCATATTTCCCTTAAATTTTTTTTATAATTTTATCTAATTTAAACAATGTTGTAGGTGCTGGGAATCAAATTCCACCAGTAGAGGAGGAGGAGGCGGGCCCAAGCAGGCCAAGGCCAAGAAATCCTCCGTTTTCACGGATCGAGCTTGAGACATTGGTGACCATGACAATGGAGAACCTTGTCAATGCCCCAAGAAATATGGGGGCTGGAGCCAAAGACAGGATTTGGGAGGAGATATCCAGGGCTGTTAATGCTGTGGGGACAACCTACAGAACCATGAAAGTCGTTAAAAACGGTAAGAAAATTATACTGTGAGTGTACTGAAGTCCAAAGCTTGATCTTATTTAAATAAACTAACCCTTAAAATTTCCAAAATCACATTGACAGATGGATGGATTTCAAGTACCAACTGAAGAGGAAGCTACGGAGTAGGGTGGACCATGCTGCAGGGACAGGTGGTGGTCCCATCCCTGAGGAGCTGGCCTTGACGAGGTTGGAGATGTTGGCTCAGGGATGTGTGACGGAAGAGGAGATAGTCGGCGTGTCCACTATGGACACTGACATGGCCGACTTCAACGCTCCACATGTGCAAGAAGGTAATTTTTTTTGGTAGTCAAAAAGTATAAAGCTCAAACGTCTATGCGATTTTTTTTTTATGAAAACAAATAAAAAATTTTTTTTTATATTCCAGACTCAGAGGAGGTAGTGCCTGCTCCTGAGGTCAGGTCTGGGTCCATCAGAGATGGAGACTCTGCAGGGGAGGATCCAAGTACTCCATCTGGGGACCCTGTGGAGTCTACTCCAGGACAACCATCAGACCGAGCAGTGCCTCTCCTCACCAGGTTGGTCTCCCAAACTCAGGAGAACAGATGTGTTCTTCTGAGGATGGAGACCACTCTGGTGAGGGTGGCGGTGGCC
This sequence comes from Taudactylus pleione, assembly GCA_031769625.1. Classification (NCBI taxonomy): domain Eukaryota; kingdom Metazoa; phylum Chordata; class Amphibia; order Anura; family Myobatrachidae; genus Taudactylus; species Taudactylus pleione. The sequence continues at coordinate 21,360,757 of JAUIMM010000007.1, read as the reverse complement.
CTGGAGACCATTGCTGGGGCCCTAAATCGTTTGTCCAATACCCAGGAGCAGGCCAACTCACCTACCATGATGGAGCGATAACTCCCTTCCTCCCAGGACCACCACCTCTGGCAGCCCAACAGCCACCCCCGCAAGTATGGAGAGCCCTATGCCTAGGCCAGAGGAAATCCCATCTACCTCTGGCCAGGCCAGTCGGCATGTTACACGCCAGTCGGCTGTCCGTAGCTTACCTCTTCCTAAAAAAATTTTTTTTTAAATTATATACAAATGTTGCCGTAACAATTATTTTTAAATTGTGCTGAAAGGCAAATTTCCAAAAAATAAAAAAATTTTATACCAAAAATGTCTATCTTTAACTATATCAATGTATAAAAGGTTTAAAAAGTGTGGTATCTGAAAAGGCTGCTACGCAAAACACAATGCTAGATGTTTTAAAAACTGTTTTACAAAAAAAAGGTTTAAAAAGCACAAATAAACATTTGTGTTACAAATTCCCTAATGCACACGCAAGTGAAATGAGTTACAAGGTAATTAGCAGTGTTAATAGTTACAATGCAGCAATCTTAGCTGCTTGGTTTGTGTGGTTCCAAATCGAAATATCGCAAGTAACATCAGATTAACGATTGTACTGTTGTGGCTTACGGACGCTTCTTGTCTACCTTAGCCTGGACGATCATCCTGTTCGTAGAGTGACGTTTTCATGCATCCGCAATTTTTGGTCGTACGAAGCAGGTAATTTATACACTCCCCTAAAACGCCTGGAAATGCTGAAGAACGCCTCCGTTTGCAGACCACCACCCCCGTATACTCCCACAGTCTGTCCTGTCAATCAACTTTAGCAATCCACTTCCGTGTCGGAACCCCTACGACCGTCAGTATTTTTCATCGGTAGACCTCGTATGCACATGCGCACTGCTAGCCGTGCGCAGGCGCAGAAAGAAAAACATCGGATGCGTACGACCGTGCGGCCACAACAACCGACTCTGAATGAGGTCCACTGTGAGTAAGCCTGCATACTACAATTTGGGACATTGCCACATAAGAACACCATATCTTTTGAGGACCCAGACTATTACCGGATGATCATCATCTAAAAAGGGACATCCCTCTATTGGTGAATATTACCATCTATATACAGGGAATGGGTATGAAATACCGCTGGCCACCTAACCCTCCTTAGGGGTGCCAAACCCTAACTTCCCCCCTAAGTGCCTAACCTTAATCCCCCCTCTAAGTGCCTAACCCTAACCACCCCCTTCCCCGCTGCCTAAACCTAAGTCCCCCGGGGGGGTGCCTAACCCTAAGTCCCCCCCGGGGGTGCCTAACCCTAACCCTCCCCCTAGCCTAACCCTCCCAGGGGGGGGTGCCTAACCCTAAGTCCCCCCCGGGAGCCCTAAACCTAACCCTCCCCCCCATGGCTGTCCGCTCGCGGCGCCCGGCACCACTACGATCGGGATGCCGGGCACCGGTCTCCCGGCATCGGGGAAATGCGGGCGTCTACATCTAGACGCCTGGCATTTCACCCTTGCTGGGATATAATAGTTGGAAAGGCGGCTGCCGGTATTTAGGCAGTCGGCTTCCCGATTGCTTCCCATATACAGCGGACTGTCCTATGCTGTTTATTTTGGCCTCCCAAGTGTTTTTCTTCAGGAGCTGTGCATACTCAAGCAAAGTATGGACTAAAAGTTGTGGGTGAGATCAGTCTCCTTTCTACTGAACAGAAAACAATTTTCTGTATGTTTAATTATTTGGCACAATCATTTATGTATATGAATAATTTGTATATTTTTGATATCTAGACGATTGCTATACCTTGTTTTCATAATTTTTATGTTGTAACAATTCTAGCGCTACTTTTTGTTTATTGTGTATATGTATTGGTAGGGAGTGACTATCCCGCTTTTAGTAGCTGCTTGGACAACATAATCATATCAGCGCCTGTGTAGCATCAGTTGGTGCTTTTTTCTGTTGTACAGCTGCACACTGGTCTATCATTAAGGAAGACTTGCTCTGGTTGGGCCTTGTTCCTGTTAAATTCCAGCCAGCCCTTTACTCCATGCCGGTGATAGAGTTTTTCGTACTTCCGGTTTCCAGTCTCCTGCTTGTCAGTCAAGTTCTTGAGTCAGTCTAGCTGTGTTTCGTGTGTGCCATTTATTCCATCTAGGCAGCTCCCCCTGCATCTCATCCACACATGCCGCTTGTACCATCTGGGCAGCATGGAGCGCTTCCTACCCCAGAAGCGTCTGTCACCATCCAGTGGCTTGTGTCAACCCAGTGGCACCAGTCGCAGTTTAGCGTTCCAGGTGCACAATCCTGCACACCATTGCCAGTGCCATCCCTCTGCGTTCCAGGTGCGCAACCTGGCACACCGTTGCCAGTGTCATCCTGGCGGCACTGGTAGCAGCTCTGCGTTCCAGGTGCACAACTTAGCACACCATTGCTATTGTCATCCCGGCAGCACTGGTAGCAACTCTGCATTCCAGGTGCGCTATTAAGCACACCGTCGCCAGTGTCATCTCGGCGGCACTGGTAGCAGCCCCACGTTCTTGTTGCATACCTCACCTGAGTCTCATTAGCCCAAAGGTTGCAACGGTCCTGGGGCCCCAGGTCACTATCAGCCCTCAAGGCTGCTGCAACAGCCCAAAGGCTGCTTCACACCATTAGTCCCTTGGCCACGACTATAAAGGCCACAATCAGCCCTGAAGGCTGCTCCAACAACCCAAAGGCTGCTTCACACCATCAGTCCCTTGGCCAAGACTATAAAGGCCACAATCAGCCCCCAAGGCTGCTCCAACAGCCCAAAGGCTGCTGCACATCACCAGTCCCTTGGCCACGACTATAAAGGCCACAACCAGCCATCAAGACTACTACTACAGTCCACAGGCTGCATCACACCTCTTGCCGTCGGCACAACTAGTCAAAACAAAAAAGCCCCAAGGCAGCATAGACAGCCCAACGGCTGCAACCAAATCCTTAACCCTTGGCCACGACTAGTACAATACATTCCAGCCCTCAAGGCTGTCATCAGTTCGCTCTACATTAATACGTCTATTCTCTCCAGGAATCATAACATAGTAATGCAGATGGGTGGAAAAGAGTGGTGTGGATGGGGGGGGGGAAACAGAGTGGCACAGTTTGGGGGATAGCGACGTGGATGGGGGTAGAGAGTGGCATGAACATGGGAAGACAGAGCAGTGCAGATGGGTAAGGACAGATTGGTGCAGATAAGGGAATACAGACTAATACAAATGGGAGAACACACAACAGTAGGGATTGGGGAAGACAGATTGGTGTGGATGGGTAGGAAGACAGAGTAGTGTGTGTGGGGGGAGTAGACAGCTGCACAGTTGGGGGGGGAGACAGAGTGGTGCAGATGGAAGAAGAAAGTGCCACAGAGAAAAAGAAAACAGAGCAATGTGGCTTAGGGGAAGGCAGTGGTGCAGAAGGAAACAGAGTGGCACGGAGGCAGGGCGGTGCGGATGGAGAAAGACATATTGGTGTGAATAAGAGAGCACAAACTAGCACAGTTCGGAGACCACACAGCAGTAGGGTTTGGGGAAGACAGATTGATGTGGATGGGGGGAAGACAGAGTGGTGCGGGTGGTGGGGAGAGTTGTACATTTGGGGGGTCCAGAGTAGTGCAGATGGAGGAAGAAAGAGTGCCACAGATGAGAGAAAGACAGCAAAGTGGCTGTGGAGAAGGCATGGATGCAGGGCGGTGCGCCTGGGGAAAAATAGATTGGTGCGGATGAGGGAACACAGACTAGCACAGTTGGGAGACCACACAGCAGTAGGGATTGGGGAAGTTATAGCAGCATGGAGGCATATAGGGGAAGAAAGTGTACATGCATAAACAGAGTATGATAGTTTTAAAAATAAGGGAGCTGAACGTGTATTCCAAATGAGATAAATGTATGCAGTGAGAAGGATGTTGGAAGCCAGTGAGATTGTTGTGGTGATCGAATGGGAAGATTGTGGGCACTGAGTGGGATGTGGGAGCCACATAACTGCACAAACTTCAGTTGCATAGACTGCATGTGTGTATTCCAATGAGCACACAATTCTGTGAATTAGCAGCTCCACCATTTAGTGAGTGACAGCAATCTCATTCTATGAGAGTGCTGTATCTGCAGTTAACCACAGGGTGTGATGGCATACCATATCTGTATTGCACAAGGAACACGTCCATTAAGAAGTCAGCCTTAATGATCGTAATTTCATTGCTTTTTTTTAGTTTGAGTGGCACAAATTCAGTAGGTTTTGTGAAATTTCAGGTCATGTCTAAGAAGCCTTAATGGGACATGTAAAACCGTAAGGTTTTTTTGTCTATGGAATTTCATTGCTTTTTTATAATTTATTAACTATCAAGGTTTGGATGAGCAAACCGGGCCACCTGCAGGGGAGAAGGGCAACAAAATGGTACACTAGCGCACGTGGAAGAGGGGACAGCACACAGGAGGTTGGTTTGGAGGTGCAGAGTGCGAGACGGCTGTAGGCGTGTGGGGTAGTGGCAGTGCTTAAAGTGGTCCTAGAGACGTGGTGGTGCTCACCCAACCCCACCCTCGGTGCTTTTCAATAAAGGTACAGCGCAAAAAAAGATGTGGCCTCAAAAGAAAGGGGTAGTTTCAAAAGAAAGGGGCGTGGTCATACAATAGTATCCCCAATTCAAATGATGACACACAGTGCACAATCTTATTCACATTACACTAAACGGTATGCAGACGGGAAGCCGGCGGACCTAATCCAAACAGCCGGCTTCCCGACTGCTTAATCCTGGAGAGGGTTAAATGACAGGTGTCTAAATCTAGACGCCTGTCATTTTACTGATGCCGGGAGATCGGCGCCGGCACCCCGATCAAAGGGACGCTGGGCGCGGATAGCTGCCAGGGGGGGAGGGTTAGGTTTAGGGTTCCCAGGGGAGACTTAGGGTTAGGCACCCCCCTGGGAGGTTAGGTTTAGGCTAGGGGAAGGGAGGGATAGGATTAGGCACCCCCTGGGGGGGATTTAGGGTTAGGCACCCCCCGGAGAACTTAGGTTTAGGCGGCGGGGAAGGGGGGGTTAGGTTTAGGCACCCCTAAGGGAGGGTTAGGGGGTTGAAATAGGTTAGTCAATACTTACCTTAGGACGATCAGGATTTCCTCCTCTGTCGGGATGCCGCTGTTGGGATTCCAACCGCCGGGCATGGGTCTGGCGGTAAATCATACCGATTCCCACCACACATATGGCCTGATTCAGACCCGGACGCTATTTGCGGCCGCTCGCTGGTTAAAAGGGGCCGGCTATTTAAAACATGTGCTCGCACTGGGTCGCGTCAAGCCGCCCACTAAGTAAATAGCCAGCGGCCGCACTATGCGCTCACACCTGTATAGAGACACACACGTCATCTCCGGCAGTTGTAGGATTAATCGGGAACATCGAGAGCCATCGGAGCTGCTCGCAGCACTTGTGGTAGCCCTTTCTCACCACAACATTGCGAGCAGTTCAGGCTAAAATACAACCCAGTCACGTGTGTAATGACACTATTTTGCTAATTATGCACACCCATTAAATGCCGTTCTGAAGGTCGGGCACACCTGCGTTCACACATCCACACCCCCATTTACAAGCACCTTCCCCTGTCACCACCCACAAACGGCACTGTCACTCAAAATAGCGGCCCGACTACGGGCTACGGGCGAGCACTTTCCCATCGCACTGGCTGGTTCGTGCATGCGCAGATTGCGAAAAATCGCTCAATGCGAGCGAGCGCAGCATAGCGTCTGGGTCTGAATCAGGCCCATAGTGCCCCTGATTCACATTACTCCACATAGTGAAGCTTATTCATGTACACAGTAGTGCCCCTAATACACAATGCCCACAGTAGAGTCCCTTATACACATACTGCCCACAGTGGTAGTGCCTCTTACACATAATGCCCACAGCAGTAGTGCAAGGTAACCACACAGTGGGGAGGGGGGGGGGAGTGGGAGCAGACAGGGTGAACACACAGTGTAGAGAGGGGGGGTAGTGGGACCAGGGTGAACACACACAGTTGGGGGGGGGCAGTGGGAGAACACAGAGGTATTTTATAAAATATAAAAACTTCATAAGCTTCCAGTGTAGCAGGCTAGCAGCAGCACTGCGAGAGAGAGAGAGATTCAGGGCCTGATTCAGACCCGGTCGCAAGCGCTGAGTGCTCGCAACCGGGTCGATGATGGCCCAGAGCGCAAGCGCATGACGGAGCCGGCTCCGTCGAGCGCATGCGCGAGACCCGGATAGCGACGGGCAATCCGGCGCTCCGGGTCTCGCACCAAAGGGGGCGTGCTGTCAATGTTGAGTGACAGGACGCCCCCTTTGGTGGGCGGGTCGGGGGGTGACTGCCCAGACGGAGGCGTTCCCATGGGAATGCCTACCATTTGGGGGCGGCCCCACTGACATCACAAGTGATGTCAGTGGGAGAGCTTTCGGCTCTGTTTGAGCCGAAAGCTTTCTGGGGTTTGCGGCCACGAGACCCTACCACAAGGGTCTCGTCGCAAGCCCGATGGTCGCGATGGTCATCATCCTGGCCGCTTGCATTAGCTGTGGGTGGTAACCCACAGCAATGCGAGCGGCCAGGAGGCAAATCCCATAAAAAAAAAAAAAAAAGATGCCCCGATTCTGAGCATCCGGCTCTGAATCAGGGCCTCATTTCATGTAATTTCCAGCTCAACCAGGCAGTTACCATGTGAACAGAACAGCTTTCTTTGCATCCAGGAGTAAATCCTATCCTGACCTGCTCAGTGCTCACACGCAGCAGTGCTCAATGTGCTGGCCTCAGCGTCGGCATGGGCTCCTCTTAATGCAGAGGGACAGACTGGAGGAAACGGGGTGGGCACAGGCCAAATCAATCATAGAATTGTAGCGCCGTCCACTCCCCACATTTATTGATACTTTATATATAGCCATATCCCATATAGGTACTTTGGGCAGCGCTAGTGGGTGGCACACAGTGAGGCAGACAGCAGTCATAGTGCGGGAAGCTAGCCGCCGAGCCCCAGACACAGTCAGTGAGTTTCAAACAAAACAAACAGCTGCAAGGTGCCTTTACTTACTTTCAGGCTCTCAATCATGTCAGGCGTGGGCGTGTGTGTCCAGACGAGCAATGAAGGTGGACAAGCCGGGGAAGGTGGGTGGGTACACCGGGGAAGATAGGTGGGCATGCCGGGCAGGCTTAGCCAATAGTAGTGGTGCAGCGCAGAGCTCCAGTGACAGCAATAGGCTCGCAGTCCGCAGCTGCCAGTTTCTGAGGTCGGGGAAGGTGGGTGGACGGAGGCAGAACTGGTTCCGCCTCCAATTAGAACTGACGGAACGCAGTTCCGCCCCGTTCTGGCCCACTTCAACCTCTGGGTAGCGGCAGCAGCGGTAGTGCAGAGCAGTGCAGTGCAAAGAGGGCATCAGTGGGCGACAGAGGGCTCACTGCTAGTGCGTATGCACCTGAGAAAATCAAGTCAATAAGTCATAGATGGACGAATGCAGCAGTGAGATCCATCTATGCAACTGTTAAAAATGTAATGTGTAAAAAAAAAAAAAAAAGTGCAGCCCCACCTCCTAGAAGACAACCAGCACCGGGCTTTGGAGTTCCAGTACTGGTTGTGCTAAATACAGGGGACAAATGATGTGGGGATCCCCCGTATTAAGCACAACCAGCACCAGGCTTTTCAGAACCAGTCCTGCTTGCCAAAATACGGGGGACAAATGACGTAGGGGTCCCCCGTATTTAGCGCAACCAGCACAGGGCTCTGAGCTGGTCCTGGTTCTGGAAATACAGGGGGGAAAATGCGTAGGGTCCCCCTGTATTTACCAGAACCAGCACCGGACACCTTCTAGCGGGGGGTGACGCCAGAGCCAGGGGAGCACTTTCACCGGGCCCCCCAGCCACAGCATCACCCCTGATCGCTAGTCAGCCCAGGCCAGGGATGCCTGGGGAGTTGGGGATCCCCCAATAAAGGGGTCCTCCTCCTCAGGGTACCCCATGCTGATAGCCCGGTGCTATCCCCAGCACACCTGGGTGGTAGGTGTCGGGTTGATTATGTAAAGTGTGGTGCATATGAAAATATAAATATTGTCTTTTGCTGTTGAACTACAGTTCCCAGCAAGCCTCCCCCGCATGCTGGTACTTGGAGAAGCACAAGTATCAGCATGCGGGGCATTACGGCTTGCTGGTACTTTTAGTTCCACAGCAAAAGCAATATTAAAAAAAACATAACAAGAATAGCATTGATTACTTGGGGATTCAATTACCCAAATTTCCAACTGAACTGTATAAACTTAATTTTTCAAAAGCCATCGTGCAGATAACAAGGGAACTGGAGGGATGGAAGCATCTATGCTTATCCTATATGAGTAGAGCCAATCTAATAAAGATGGTAACTTTCCCAAGGCTGCTATATCTGTTTCAAGCTCTCCCCCTTCTATTGACCCAAAGGGATCTTCGACTGCTGAATTCTCTCTTTAGAAAATTTATATGGAAACTCAAACGCCCAAGGATTGGGTTAATTAAACTGCAGCAAACTAAGGCTAATGGGGGGGGGGGGGGGGGGAATCGACTTTCCTCACATATTAAACTATAACCATGCAGCGATTTTAAGGTATCTTCGAGATTGGATTCATGACCAAAATCTTTATGCAAATACCTCAATAGAAGGCCAATTTTTGGAAGATTGTAACTTGATAAGTTTCTTACATATGCAGGATGCAGAAATCCCGAACCATATACAGGATAACCCTCTCTTATGGTCCACCCGTAAAGTGTGGCATATCCTGCGCGATCGTCGTCAGGTGAACTCTTATAAGTCGGTATTTCTACCTTTTATAGGAAATCCAGAATTTCAGGGGGGTAGAGCATCATTTCCCTTTATCAAATTAAATAAAAAAGGATTGAAAAATCTAGGTTCCTTTCTCAACTTGTCATTAAAACGCACACTTAATTATCGGGAGGCATTGGAAACATTTCACACTTTTTGTAATCGTCCTCTTAATTTTATGCAGGCTAAACATTATGTGACTTCAGTCATTAGATGTTTTTCAGATTTAGATTGGGACAATGCATTTAATGCCTTGCTCCTCTCGGAACCGGCAACTAAAAAGGCGATATCTATTCACTATTCCTTTCTATGAATACCAATACAACATGAGGTGGTGCACACTGGGATGAGTAGGTGGGTGCAGGCGATTCCCTCTTTGTCATGTGAGATGCTAATAAAAACCCTTCTCTTGTCACATAATTTACTCCCAGCTATCCAATATCAGGCAGTGTTTTTGAATATTTTTCATAAAGCATATTTCTCCCCACATAGGCAACACTTAGCGGGTATGTCTTCCTCGGCCTCCTGCCCTCGCTGTCAGTCTGATATTGCTAATTTGTACCACTACTTCTGGTCTTGTCACCTTCTGAAAACCTTTTGGTTGAAAATGAGAAGATATGCCCTTGAACACCTAGTGAATTATGTGCCATTTACTGATGTGTGGGCCATATTTGGTATACTTCCGGAGGGTAAGCGAGTGGCGAGGGGTTGTGGGCGACTCCTCCTTATCATTAGTGCGGTGGCCCATAAGGCTGTACTTCAGACATGGATTGACACTTCACCAACATTGCGGCTTTTTAAAGAGAAGCTTTTCCATGTATTTAATATGGACTAGATTGAGACTATATTGGAGAAAGAGAAACGAGCTAAAAAATGTTTCCAAACCTGGGAGAGCTATATTGATACTCTGACCTTAATGCAGAGGCATAGAATCCATGATTCCTTGAAATTTACCACATGGTATTGCCTGCGAATGACCTCTCAGGGGATCCTCCGTTTAGGTTGAATTAGTAGAGTATATGGCTTCAATCCCCAGGACCACAACCTCCTCTAACAGTGTGTTTTTCACTTTCGACCTCACGCCCCCCCCTCCCCCTCTCTTTGGCTTCTTGACCTCGTGGTTGCGCTCCTTTGTAGCTTGGGCTTATGGAACGACAGAGTAACAAGGGAAAAAGTTTAATATAAGCGCAATAAGCATTATTGTTTTATACTCAGATGATTTCGGATATAACAGAGATTAATCTGTTTTACAGTAATATTTGAATTTACATTTAAAATAGTCAGTTATATAATCAGACAGACAAAATAAGTAAAATTATGTAAATGTTTATTTCATTTAATGATCAATCATAATATGACAACTGACAATTTTGTATGATGTGATTTTATGGTGCTTCAATAAAGAAAAAACAAAAACAAAAAAAAAAACACAACACACTGTAGAAAAGTATAATTTTATTAAAACATACATGCACATACACTCACACATGCACGCACTCTCTCACATACTCACCTATGTATCCCTGAAGCCATTCTGTCCTCTTCTCCAGTAGATAATCCAATGGAGAGTACCTGTAATAAAAATTCCATACTCACCTCCTCCTATGCGTATATCAGGTCCTATTCACACAATCCAGGGTCTTGTCAAAAAAAAAAAAAAAACGAGATACGCGGACCCTCGCACATTAGTAGTGTTCCCTAAGAACACTACTGCCCGAATGACAGCTCCGCCCGGGATTTCAGTATAGAAATCCTGGTGCGGAGCGCTCATTGGCTGAGAGAGGCAAGCCTTCCGCCTCTAAGCTAATGAGCTGTTCTCACCTTTGACTTCAATTTATTTATTTATTTATTTATTTATTAACAGTTTCTTATATAGCGCAGCAAATTCCATTGCGCTTTACAATTTGAATCAAGATTAACATTATACTGGGTTGTAAAAGACATACATACATGACATATATAAGGGTAAGAGGGCCCTGCTCACAAGCTTACAATCTATAGGGAAATAGGTGTTGATACACAAGGAGAGGTGCTATTGCAAATAGGTCCAGCCCAATTGCAGATATTCTTGGTGGGCTGTATAATCCAATCACACTGGAAAGTTGGCCTAGGGTTAGGAGGATGTTCAATTGAAGAAAGAGAAGATGTGATAGGTGTTTACTAGAAGAAGAGAGTTAGATAGGGAGCTATAAAAGGTTAGGTGGGCGGTCCTGGAATCTGATAAGCTTGTCTAAAGAGGTGAGTTTTCAGAGAACGCTTGAATGTTTGGAAACTAGTGGAAAGTCTTATTGTGCATGGGAGGGCATTCCACAGGGTGGGTGCAGCCCGAAAAAAGTCCTGTAACTGTGCATGGGAACAAGTAATGCGCGGGGATGAGAGACGCAGATCTTGTGCAGAACGGAGATGTCGGGTTGGAAGATATTTTGAGATAAGTGAAGAGATGTATGTTGGTGTGGTTTGGTTAATAGCTTTATGTGTGAGTGTAAGTATTTTAAATTGAATACGGTAGAAGACCGGCAGCCAATGGAGGGACTGACAGAGTGGATCAGCAGACACTGAACGTTTGGTGAGAAAGATCAACCTCGCAGCTGCATTCAAAATGGATTGTAGTGGGGAGAGCCTGTTTTTGGGAAGACCAATAAGGAGACTATTGCAATAGTCAATGCGGGAAATTATGAGTGCGTGTATAAGAGTTTTTGCAGTGTCTTGAGTAAGATATGATCGAATTTTGGCTATGTTTCTTAGATGTATGTAACAGGATTTAGAGACAGATTGAATGTGGGGAACAAAAGACAGTTCAGAGTCAAGGATGACACCTAGGCAGCGAGCTTGTGGGGTGGGGTAGATTGTCGAGTTGTCAACAGTAATAGAGATATCAGGTTGGTAACTGCTATTGGCTGGTGGAAATATAATTAATTCTGTTTTGGATATATTAAGTTTGAGGTGGCGAGATGACATCCAAGATGAAATGGCAGAGAGACATTCAGTGACACGGACCAGCACAGATGGTGACAAATCTGGGGAGGATAGGTAAATTTGAGTATCGTCCGCATACAGATGATACTGAAAAGCAAAAGAGCTGATTAGTTTGCCAAGAGAGGTGGTATATATTGAGAAAAGCAGAGGACCTAATACTGAACCTTGTGGTACTCCAACTGATAGAGGTAGCGAAGTGGAGGTAGAATCAGAAAAGCGAACAGTGAAAGAGCGATTAGATAGGTAAGATGAGAACCAAGAAAGGGCTGTGTCTTGAAGACCTATGGATTGTAGTGTTTGTATGAGAAGAGAGTGGTCAACAGTGTCAAAGGCAGCTGAGAGATCTAGAAAATTAGAAGTGAATAATGGCCTTTAGCCTTGGCAGTGACCAGATCATTTACTACTTTAGCCAGTGCTGTCTCAGTGGAGTGTTGGGAACGAAAGCCTGACTGAAGTGGATCCAATAAGTTGTGGGTGTTAAGAAAGTGTGTGAGGCGAGTGTAGGCAAGTCTCTCCAGTAGCTTGGAGGGGCAAGGTAGCTGGGAGATAGGACGGTAATTTGAGAGAGAGTTAGGGTCAGAATTTTGTTTTTTCAAAATGGGAGTGATCACTGCATGCTTGAACAGTGATGGAAAGATACCAGTAGAGAAAGAGAGATTACAGATTTTAGTTAAGTGTGGAATGAGCACAGGAGACAGAGCTTTACTGATTTGTGAGGGTGTAGGATCAAGAGGAGAGGTAGTAGAGTAGGAGGATGAGAAGAGTGTAGCTACTTCATCTTCATTAGTGGGGTCAAATGATGAGAACGTGCCATTGGGTTCAGGTAGGGAATTGAACAAGACCCTGGCTGAGGAAGTGCATACCATTTCATTTCGGATATTATCAATCTTGTTTTTGAAATAGGAAGCAAGATCTTGTACACTGATAGTAGCAGGTGGGTTGGGTGATGGAGGGTTAAGAAGTGATTTAAATGTATTAAAAAGTCGCTTGGGGTTAGAGGCTTGGGCAGAGATAACAGATTGGAAATATATCTGTTTGGCATTATCCAGTGCATTACGATAAGAGTGGTAGATTGTCTTATACGTGAGGAAGTCACTTGGAGTATGAGACTTTCGCCACTGACGTTCTACTTTACGTGAGAGTTTTTGTAGGTGTCTTGTGAATTTGGAATGCCACGGCTGACGTCTAAGTCTACGCGGAATGTGATGGGTAGCTGGAGCTACTTCATCAAGGGCTAGTTCTAGGGTCTGGTTCAGGTGTGATACAGCAGTCTCAGGAGAAGTGAAAGTAGAAATAGGTAAGAGTGATTGTTGCAGAGAGGTGGATAGTTGTTCAAAATTAATAGTATTAATATCTCTGCGGGTTTGAGGAGGTTTGGTTGATTTGCTTGGCATTGAGGCTGATGTAATGGAGGAGAGTGTGCAGGTGATAAGGTTATGATCTGAGAGAGGGAAAGGAGAATTAGTGAAATCAGAGACTGAGCATAGTCTGGTAAATACAAGATCAAGGCAGTGGCCATCTTGATGAGTAGAGGAGTCAGTCCATTGGGAGAGGCCAAGAGAGGATGTTAAGGAGAGAAGTTTGGAGGCATGAGGGGATTGTGGACTGTCAATGGGGATATTGAAATCACCCATGATGATGGTGGAGATGTCAGAGGATAGGAAGTGAGGGAGCCAGGCAGAAAAATGTTCCAGAAATTGATTGGGTGGTCCAGGTGGACGATAGATAGCAGCAATGCGCAGAGAGAAAGGAGTGAAAGTCCTAATAGAATGTACTTCAAATGATGTAAATGTAAGGGATAGTACCTGTGGAATAACTGTGTATGTAAAAGATTGGGACAGTAGTATTCCTACTCCACCTCCTTTACTATTACCAGGCCTGGAGGTATGTGTGAAGTGTAGACCACCATGTGAGAGTGCTGCAGGGGAGGCAGTGTCTGTTTGTGTGAGCCATGTTTCTGTTAATGCCAGAAGATTGAGGTTATTAGAAATAAAGAGGTCATGGATGGATGTTAGTTTGTTGCAGACAGAGCGTGCATTCCATAAGGCACATTTCAGTGTTTTGGAGGGTGATGGGAGGCATGTGATATGTCTGAGGTTTGCTGGATTTATATTCCGTGAGTAGGGCATGTGTGTAGGGCCTGGATTTGGTGATATGTCACCAGCTAAGAGAAGTAGAAGGAGAGAGACATAAATATAGTTCTGTGTTTTGTATGAAAGTTTTTTATGGCAACAGGTTGTGGATGTTATGGTCAATTTAGAAAGATGATGAGAACTGAGCGTGCCTTTTTCAAAAATGGCGCCTCAGCGTTGTTTTCAGGGGGGCGGGGTTACACCATTTTTTTTCAATTATTATTAAAACACAGAAGCCGGTATCATGGATCTACCAGATACGAGCCTGCATTCTGTGTGCTGCTACCTCCCCCGAGTCCTAACGCCTGCACTACCGCCACCCGCACTGCCGCCGCCAAAGCCTGCTACTGTTCCCAGGTTCTGGACGCAGCTGATGCCCGCTACCCCCCCACGCGCCTTTCCGCCGGCTCCCGCTAATGCCAGCTTCTTTCCACCAAGTCCACCACTGCTAAAGCTCGCAAACGACGGCCATCTTGGTGCACCCAAGTGAAGCCACAGTTATTACACCTGCTGGAGGCTCCAACTGCTGCTGCGCAACAAGTTGAAAAGTCCTATCTCTAAAATGGCGCATTCTTGAAGTAATAGTTCCAAAACTGTAACTTTCTAATCAATGGCGTAACTAGGGTATTTGGAGCCCAGGGCAAATTTGAAAAGGGAGCCCCCCCCCCCCAACATCCCGATATGTGTGCGCCGAAGGGGAGTGCCAAAAAAATGGGCGTGGTCACTTAAAAATGGGGCGTGTCAACATGACACACCCCTTTATTTTCACGCTGAACATTCCTATCCATATGCACCTTAACCCCAGTAGTACCCCTTATACAGTAGCCCCAGTATGCAGTTGTGGTCCCTCTTATGCAGGCCCATAGTAGTGCCCCTTATACAGTATCACCAGTAGTGGTCCCCCTTATACAGCCCCAAATTAGTTCCCCTTACTCAGTGCCCCCAGTAGTGGTCCCCCCAAATGCAGTGCCCTATGTAGTGTTCCCCCTTATGCAGTGCCCCCAGTAGCAGTCCCCACAATGCAGTGCACCCAGTAGTGGTATCCCCTTATGCAGTGCCCTTTATATAGTGCTCCCAGCAGTAGTCCCCCCCATGCAGGTTTCCCAGTAGTGGTCCCCCTTATGCAGGCACCCAGTAGTGATCCCCCCTATCTAGTGCCCCCTGTAGTGGTCCCCGCAGTGCCGCCAGCAGTAGTCCCCCCCCCCTCCCATGCAGTGGTCCCCCTGATGCAGGCTCCCAGTAGTGACCCCCCTATGCAGTGGTCCCTGTAGTGGTCCTTCCTGTTATTGCCCCCAGCTGTGGTCCCCCCCGGTGCAGCGCCCCTAGTAGTAGGCCCCTTTTATAATGCCCCCAGTAGTAGTGTCCCCCACCCCCACCCCAAGTAGTGGTCCCCAGTTGAGGTTCCCCCTCCCAATTAAGTGCCCCCTGTAATAGCCCCCCCAGTAGAGGTCCTCCCAATAATGGTGCCCCCAGTAATAGCCCCCCCCCCAGTAGAGGTCTTCCTAATAATGGTGCCCCCAGTAATAGCCCCCCCAGTAGAGGTCCTCCCAATAATGTAGCGTTCCCGCTAGGCTGTTTTAGCGGGGCGCGGCGCCCTGCCCTCTTTCTGGAAGGCAAAAAGCGCCCTGCCCTCCAGAAGGAGGGCAAAAAGCGCCCTGCCCTAACAGCCTGCCGGAACCGTCTTCACCCGCGGGTCGCAGTGTCCCACGGGTGAAGAAATGTGAGGTGACCCGGTCACCGCCGGAGAATAGACGCCGGGCGCATGCGCCCGGCATCTATTCTCCCTGTCTGCAGGGCTTGGGGGCTGCCCGGCGTGTCCGTAAGTGCCGGGCACGCCCCCAAGAGTGACGAAAAGGGGACGCGTCTTATAGACACGCCCCCTCTTCGATAACCACGCCCCCTTCTCGGTCGCGCGCCTCCGGCGCGCGCGCGGACATGCCCTCTCTAGCTCCGGCGCCCTGCCTCCCGCCGGAGCTAGAGGGAACACTATAATGGTGCCCCCAGTAATAGCCCCCCCCCAGTAGAGGTCCTCCCAATAATGGTGCCCCCAGTAATAGCCCCCCCCCAGTAGAGGTCCTCCCAATAATGGTGCCCCCAGTAATAGCCCCCCCCCAGTAGAGGTCCTCCTAATTATGGTGCCCCCAGTAGTAGCCATCCCCCCCCCTTTGTGCCCCCACCCCAGTAGAGGTCCCCCCATGGTAGCCACCCACGTTGTGCCCCCAGTAGTGCTGACAGGTTTTTTTTTTTTTTTTTTTTAAATATATATATATAAAAACATACTTACCTGAATCCACGCCGCTGCTCCTCAAGTCCGCCACGCCGCTCCCGCCGCCCGCCAGTCCACCCGGGCTAGCGCGCTCAGCATAATGGGACAGACGTCATGACGTCTGTCCCATTACCCACTGCAGGAGCCGGGCGGAAGTGCTCCCAATAGTGCCCCCAATAGTGCCCCCAGTTGTAGCGCTCCCAATAGTGCCCCCAGTAGTAAGGGCCCCAGTAGTAAGGGCCCCCAGTTGTAGTGCCCCCAGCAGTAAGGCCCCTGCAGTGCCCCCAGCAGTAAGGCCCCTGCAGTGCCCCCAGCAGTAAGGCCCCTGCAGTGCCCCCAGCAGTAAGGCCCCTGCAGCGCCCCATATGATGCCCCCAACAGTAAGGCCCCTGTACTGCCCCCAACAGTAAGGCCCCTGTACTGCCCCCAACAGTAAGGCCCCTGTACTGCCCCCAACAGTAAGGCCCCTGTACTGCCCCCAACAGTAAGGCCCCTGTACTGCCCCCAACAGTAAGGCCCCTGTACTGCCCCCAACAGTAAGGCCCCTGTAGTGCCCCCAACAGTAAGGCCCCTGTAGTGCCCCCTGTAGTGCCCCCAGTAGTAAGCCCCCCATGCACACACACGAAAAAAGAAAAAAGAAAAAATACTTAAACTTAAACCCTGCTGCTGTGCCTGTTGCCGTCCGTCCCTGGCGCCCACTCCTCGGAACTATGAGAGTGACGTCACTCCCATAGTGCACTGCGGGACCTGGAAGACAGATCTCAGGAGTGAGCTCCGTCCTCCAGCTGCCGCTGGCGCAATGGGGGAAGGGGAGAGAAGGAGCCGGGCGCCCGCTGGTAGCACAATCTCTGCAGGCACCCGGCAAGTGGGGGGTGTGATCGAAGGGCCGGGCACTCTCTACTGGTTTTATTGTCTCGTCATCAGGATAAACAATACAATACATACTGACCTTATATCACCCTCCACCATCACCACGTGCACTGCCGGGGAGCGGGACCGCCGATGGACACTAACATACAACGTCATCCTCTGCTGCCCGCTACCATAGCAACGAATAATGCATAAACAAGTGCAGCACCTCCTACTGACTGCCAAAGCATAACACTATACATATAAATCATCATTGCTACAAAGAGCTGAGTTGTTATATACGGACTATACAGATCACATATACATAGAGATAAAAAATATATATATTATATATATATATATATCCATCTCTGTTAATATATTACATACTAAGCAAGGCCACTAACCATACATTATAAAGCAGCTTATAACCATCAGAAAAGCCCCTTAGATAAAACGAATGCAGACCCATACTTTCGTTAAGCCATTTAGGTGATAAAGTCCCTAGCCTATGGATCCATTGTGCCTCACAGCATAAAAGTTTACCAGCACGATCACCCCGATGTATAGAGTTGGGAAAGTGATCAATCAGAATAAACCTCAGGGTGGACAAACCATGTCCTGCATTTAAAAAGTGCCTAGCAACCGGTTGGTCACTATGGCCATTCTCAAATGCCGACTTAATGGGTGAACGATGTATATCCATTCTTTTGCGAATGGTACGCTCAGTCTTACCCACATAGCTAAGTCCACATGGACAAGTAATCAGGTACACTACAAATATAGTTAAACATGTTAATCTGTATCTGATTGGCAAACATTTCCCACTATGTGGGTGTCTGAATTCTGTACCAACATGTAAGGCAATTAACACACCTAAATCATCCTGATTTAAGAGACAAACCACCACACCAGAACCTAAACCAGTAACATCCGTCTTCATGACAAAATTGTTAATGTTACGTTGCCTAGTTTAACAGGGCATGATGCGTGTATCCTTCAAGTTCAATGAATCATCAGACTGTACAATGAGCCACAAATTCTTGGACAGTCTGCTGATCTCCTTACCATGGGTTAACCATTTCAACCCAATGAGTAACTTTTTCTCAGACTCAGATCTATTACAACTACATAAAAGTTGTTCCAAAGGGATAAACATAGCACGTCTCTTAGCTTCAATCAGAGCATCATGCTGATACCCTCTATTTAAAAAATTCTGAATCATCTTATCAATGTGTAGCTCAGCTACCTCTGGATTGCTACAAATGCATTTGGCACGCATAAACTGAGAATACGTTAACCCATAATTACATGGCTTGGGGTGAAAACTACTAGTGTGAAGCAGCGTGTAACTATCTGTGGGTTTTTGAAATAGTGTGGTTTCAATCTTGCCCTCTACCAAATTCACGTCCACATCCAAAAAGTTGAGTCTATGAGCATCTATAGATGGGGCTATTTGTTCCATTATGGCTCTCCATAAAATCTACAAGTTGTTGTATAGAGCCTGACCAGATCACAAAAAGGTTGTCTATATAGCGACAATATGTCTTGATGCATACCGATATAGTCTGATTGCTGATAAAGATCCTGAATTCCTTCACAAGTATGTAAGCATTACCATACAATGGGGCCACATTGGACCCCATCGCACACACGGAGATCTGTAGGAAAAACCTACCATCATACAGAAAAAGATGATGCGTCAGAATATTTTCCAGCAATTCTATAAGCACATCCACATCCGGTCCCTTATATAGCTCATTGTCAACAACCAATGTACGTACCGCTGAAAGACCCTCACTATTAGGAATAATAGTGTATAGATTTGAGATGTCTATACAGCCAAAAAGTAATCACCAAATAGTTCACCAATCTCCATCAGCTTATTCAGAAAGGCTGTTGTAGCCAATAAAAACCGATGACTTAATAATACATGGTCGCAACAAGGCATCAAGGTACGTAGAAAGAGCCTCAAATAACGAACCCCTCGCCTCTATTATGGGCCGTTCTGGTGGGCATGTGACATTTTTATGGAGTTTCAGCAGTGTATATATTAGGGGAACAATAGGGTGAGCAGGAATTAAAGCGGTCATCAACTCCTCAGTGATGATAACTTTGTTAACTACGGCTGTGCAGAAAGGTAACTCCTTGCAAAATTTGATCGTGGGATCCCCAGAAAGTAATTTATAAACTGAACCATCTGCTAACTGTCTTTCCACCTCAGCCTTATAAACAGATAAATCCTGTATTACAATTGCCCCGGGGCAAATTATAATATCCGTATACCCAGACAGATCACGCAGGGCTGCCCGTTCCATTTTACTCAAATTATTATACAGTACACGTATTATCACGCACTGCATTTTTCAAGGATTCAATACCAGAATCTAACATACGAGTAAATGTACGCATAGACGAATTATTAGAATATGGTTCAAATTAGCTCTTTTTCTATCACATTCCCAGTCAGCTGAGGAAGCAAGTCCCAATTTGCTCACTCTTCCCCCCACTGGCTTTGGCTCCTTTATAGTGTTCATGCAGCTTTAGCTGGCGAGAAAGTTTGTATTTCTCCACTTCTCCTTGTAGATCATTAAACTGGGCCATAGGGACAAACGATAGACCCCTATTAAGTACTTGTAACTCCATATCGGTCAATGTATGCGAGGAAAGGTTGAACACTAACGTCTATGCTGTAGCAGGGGTCTGCCGACTCGCCCTCTGCCTTTTCCTCTGACCAACCCTTCTTATATACTGCCGACGTCGCTTGTGGCGCCATGGCGAGTCAAAACCCCTAAAGGGAGTACAGCTACACCTGTATGTCTTGTTGTTTGTCCAGCAGAATCACTAGTGGAGGGCACATCCTGGGACGAGTTTGTATGGCCATCTTGACGCTGCATGTGTCTCCATTGGTAACGGCCCCGTTCATACTGTCCACGCTCCCTTGCGCCTGCTCGTACCCAGTGATATACTTGGTTTTGCTCATAGTCCATATTGACTATCCAATTTTTTTATTTTTAAATGCGATAAGATCACGCTTATATACTGCCACCTGGCTGGTCAATTTCTCAATCCAATTAGTTGATACATCGGTTTCAAAAGCTTCCCTGTGGGCAGCCTCGAAAACTTTGATCTTTTCTTTTATCAGTGATAATTCCCTCAATCACTGAAAGCATAAGGTCGAAGCTGCACTTATTCAAAACTGCTATCCACCTTTTGCAGAAGGAAACTTTGAATTTGCCAATTGTAGGAGAGTTACGCACCTGAAAGACTCTATGGATACGTTTTGATTTATGGCAGTCACTCAATGATATCCCATGATACAAAAAATCTGTCTCTTTTTGCTTGAGACGAATCCAATCTTTGTACAAAAGCTGTAAAGGAGCAGCCTCCGTCTCATCAATTAAATGCCGTTCAAACAGAATTGCTTCAGCTTCTGGTTCTGAAAAACTAAGTACAGTTCCTTGTGTTTGCATGGCCAAATTCACATTCTCCATCACCTTACCCAAATGCTCTGCCATGTTTGACAAAAAGCTAAAAATCCGACAACATGTAGTATTCCAATAGAGAGATAAATCAAGGCTGGGTGCTCTTGCCCAGAGCAACGCAAGCTCGCTATGTGAGCTGTAATGCTCAAAAATATACAACACACGTAAGGCAGCACTCCCAATATCAAAAAATGAATGCCGTGCCCTAATAGGTATCCCGAAGCTAAGGATCCAATAGATAAAGAGCAAACAGGCGGCACTCGGTATATGAATCCACGGACACAGCAAGTAGTTATATCAACGTTTCAAGACCGTTTTATTGTGTCGTCATCAGGATAAACAATACAATACGTACTGACCTTATATCACACTCCATATGTCATCATCTGTTGCCCGCTACCATAGCAACGAATAATGCATAAACAAGTGCAGCACATCCTACTGACTGCCAAAGCATAACACTATACATATAAAATCATCATTACTACAAAGAGCTGAGTTGTTATATACGGACTATACAGATCACAGAGTATATAATCCTACCAATATATATATATCTGTTAATATATTACATACTACAAGGTCAACCATTGTCTGATCAACTCTACTTGTATGTGACATTAGGAGAGCTTTTCATGGTGCTTTGCTCTGTGCTGTCAGGTAATAAAGAATCCCTATTGCCATTGGTACAAAGTGGTCTTAAATATGCCCTCATTTCATAAACCTTATTCAGTGCAGCTCCTATAAAACATCTTTTTTTTCATTCTGATCAGAACTTGGCATGGCAGTCTAGATATCAAAAAGACAAATACCACTGTGGATAGAAAAAAATGTTTTATTCTGTGAGCATAATAAAAGGACAGATACCATAGACAAAGCAGGCTGAGGTCAGCAGCACATCCCTATCACTTGCAAATTGAAAAGCTGGGAGATTGCCCTTTGCGCATATGTAATGTACAGAAGCCCCTAATCTTGTCATGTTTACACCCAATAACCTATGAACATTGATATATGTGAATGTGAGACAAGATCTAGGGCGCTAATGTTCATTCTAACCCAGAAGTATGCGGCCTTTACTTCTGGTAAAGACAATGCCTTTATACCTTTGTAGCAAGGATACGGGTGCTGTGAAGTCAGAAGATGCGCCCTTATCCTTGACCCAAAGGCGTCATGGTACATAATGACGTTAAAATAACATTTCACTTTCGAGTGAGTCTATTTCTTGATTACCGGAAATAAAGGCCACATACTTCTGGGTTCGAATGACATAGTTTTATATGTGTGTGGTTTTTTTAGGCTTGTTATTTGCACACATTTGGACTATGTTGTGAACACTGAGTGCCCGAAAAAGCATTATTATAGGAATTGTGGATGTTTTAAAACAAAGTCACCTTTGACCTGCTGAGAGAGGTCAGGCCCCGCCTCTCAGCCAATGAACGGCTCCTCCATTGTACTCAATGGTGGGAGCCGCAGGGTTACTAAAGTTTATCCTGCGGCTCCCACCATTAACTTCAATGGAGGGAGCCGTTCATTGGCTGAGAGGCGGGGTCTGACCTCTCTCAGCCAATGAACGCACAGACACGGAGCTTAAAAGGATGAGCAGCATCTGTGTGCTTCACTCGGGAAGGAGTAATCATTCTGGTTAGAATGATAAATCCTTAGTACGATGGTCGGGTTTTCGTTTTCTTTTCTAACCCATGGAAGCCTACTGGAGAAGGGGACCACTGGAGGTAATATAGGTGAGTATGTCTGAGTGTGTGTATGTATTAAAGTTATACTTTGTAAGGTGTGTGTGTGTTTCTTGCAACATTTCTTTACAGGTGAACTACAAGTCCCAGTGGGCCCTTAATGCCCCGCATGCTGGTACTTGTGGTTCTCCAAGTACCACCATGCGGGGGAGGCTTGCTGGGACCTGCAGTTCTACTGGAAAGACAATGTTTATTTTTATCTATTTTAACACAACACCTTCACAATCAACCCACCACCCACCACCCAGGGGTGGCAGGGTTAGCCCCGGCCTATCAGCCCAGGCTAGGGGTGCCCTGGAGAGGGAGACCCCTTTTTTGGAGGGGTCTCCAACTCCCCAGGGATCCCTGGCCTTGGCTGACTAACGGTCAGGGCTGATGCTGCGGCTGGGGGGCCCTGTGATAGGTCGCCCCTGGCTGTGGCATCAGTCCCCCGTTAGAAAGGGTCCAGGGCTGGTTCTGGATCTTACAGGGGAACCCTACGCAATATTTTCCCTGTAAATCCAGGACCAGCCCTGCTTTCCATAGCCCAGTGCTGGTTGGACTGAGTACAGGGAGACCCTACGTCACTTTTTCCCTGTACTTAGTCAGCCAGAACTGGGTTTCAGCAGTCCGGGGCTGGTTCTTATTTGGGGGGGGGGGGGGGGGGGAAGGGGGACCTCAGGTCAATTTTTTTCTAAAATTAACTATTTGCTTTTTACAGTGAGATACATGTGTCAATCCGACCTGCTCATGCTCAAATCGAAAGCATGAAGCAGGTCTATTGTATTGGGGATCTGAAGTCCGATTTTGAGGTCGATTTCAAATTGAATGATAGTAAATAAGGGTTTTGTGTGTTGAGCTATGTAAAAGTACCAATGTTTTTCAGATGGTCGATTTGAAGTCCGATTTTACATTCGATTTGGCCTTTAATAAATACACAAAAGCAAAATCGAAGCCAAATCAAATTAAAATCACACCTCAAATCACTCAAAATGCAAAATTGACCTTTAGTAAATTTACTCCTTGATCTCCAAGACATCTCCACTTTTTACCATTGTGATTGATTATTTTATTATTCAGAGTAATTTTTACTATGGGAATAAATTGTTAAACTGTGTTACACTATTTGGATTTTATTTTTATCTTGCATACACATTGAAAATAATGATACTCAATTTTGAATCTGTACGACGTGGTAAAAGAGAGAAGTCAACAGTTAAGGGAAGTTTGTGTTTCTTATTATATTCCTTGCTACTCCAGTTTAAGGTATATGCCTAAGTTATGTTAAACACCAAACTACTCTGAACATTAGCGCCCTGGATCTGGTCTCATCTTCACATACATCCCTATCACTGACTGACTGTGACCAGCTACACAGACACAGTGCCTGATTCAGAGATACAAGCGGCTCTGCAATTCCGTCCATCTAAAATGCAAATACAGCAGGAGGTGTCTGCAGGACACATACACCTCCTTTCTGCATCTGTGATGCCAGCGCTGCGACGAAGGTTGCAAGGCCAGAAAATCTACATCCACCGACATGCACCATTTCAGGCCCCCGCTCCACCTCCCACACGCTGCAGCCCGTTACATTGACTAGCAGATTGAAGGCTGCACATGTGCAGTACACATCCTGCACATGCGCAGTCCTCTAACAATCAGAGAGGTACGCTATCGGGTTAGCGTACATCTCTGAAACAGACCCTCAGTGTGTGCTGACACTGTCTGCACAGAGTTCAGTGAAAGAGAGTGGGGTGACAAACTTACAGTATGCTCATGTGCACTGCTGTATTTTGGTATGTGTTATATTTTTTATGGAAATGGTTTTACTGTCTCTTTAATATTTGCTTATCTCTATAGCATGATGACTCTTAAGTTTAAACCATAGTGGCCCCCATCTGAACTGCCGGGGCCCCTTAAAGTTTTATTCTAGTTCTGACTCAAGCTAGGCTTTACCATGACTGTTCCACATAGCTAGTGCCACCAAAAGGATGGGTACAGTATGCCATATCTCAGGATCCTGCACGGTCGGGATGCCGGCGCAGGGATTCTGACAGGTGTATTGACTGCAACCCCCACCACAGAGTGGTCCAAGTTTATAAGTTATCTTCCAACCCCTTAACAAAAAATTCTGCACTTTCAATACATTGTAAATATTAAACAGAAAATCCTAAACAGCTAAACCTTTTACCTATTACTTGTTTGATGTCTCTATTTTAAATATCTGTAGACTTACTCTGGTATTAAAATAAGTAGAAATAGGATGGCACAAGTAATAAAGCTTTGTTCCAGACAACAATCAAAGTTAGGAAGTATCACATAGTGTATATTAGGGGTGTGCATCGGCCACTTTTCGTGTTTTGTGTTTTGGTTTTGGATCTGGATCTTTCTTCGTGTTTTGGATCTGGATTGGTTTTGCCAAAACCACCCTTCCGTGTTTTGGGTTCTGGGTTTTGTGTTTTGGATCTGTATTTTTTTGAAAAAAAGCATAAAAACAGCTAAAATCACAGAATTTGTAGGTTTTTCTGCTCCTATGCTATTATTAACCTCAATAACCTTAATTTCCACTCATTTCCAGTCTATTCTGAACACCTCACACCTCACAATAGTGTTTCTATGTCCAAAAGGTTGCACCGAGGTAGCTGGATGACTATGCTAAGCGACACGAGTGGGCGGCACAAACACGTGACCCATCTAAGAGTGACACTGCAGTGGCAGGCAGGATGGCAGTTAGAAAAACTAGGCCCCAAACTGTACATAATGCAAAGAAAAAAAGAGGTGCAAGATGGAATTGTCCTTGGGCCCTCCCACCCACCCTTATGTTGTATAAACAGGACATGCACACTTTAACAAATCAATCATTTCAGCGCCAGGGTCTGCCACACAACTGTGGCTGAAATGATTGGTTCGTTTGGGCCCCCACAAAACAAGCTGGCAATTAATGTGTCCCTGCACAAACTGGCTCTACGGAGGCAAGATGTCATCCTCATCCTCCTCATCCACCGATTCCTCACCCTCTTCAGTGTGTACATCCTCATCCTCACAAAGTATTAACTCGTCCCCACTTGAATCCACCACCACAGGTCCCTCTGTACCTTCTGGAGGCTGGTCTCCCTGGAAGAGCTGATAATTCATTTTGATGAACATCATCTTCTCCACATTCTGTGGAAGCAACCTCCTACGCCTTTCGCTGACAAGGTTCCCGGCTGCACTAAACACTCTTTCGGAGTACACACTGGAGGGGGGGCAACTCAGGTAAAATAGAGCCAGTTTGTACAGGGGCCTCCAAATTGCCTCTTTTTCCTGCCAGTACAGGTATGGACTGTCTGACATGCCTACTTGGATGCTGTCACCGATGTAATCCTCCACCATTCTGTCAATGGTGACAGTATCATATGCAGTGACAGTAGACATGTCAGAAATTGTTGCCAGGTCCTTCAGTCCGGACCAGATGTCCAAACTTGGTCCTGCCTGCCCTGCATCACCGCCAGCGGGTTGCTTAGGATACCTAAGTTTTTTCCTGGCAGCCCCAGTTGCGGGAGAAAATGAAGAAGGAGCCGTTGACGTGTCACGTTCCGCTTCAGCTGACAGTGTGTTCACCAGCAGGTCTTTGCACCTCTGCAGGCTTGTGTCGGCCGGAAAGAGAGACACCACATAGGCTTTAAACCTAGGATCGAGCACGGTGGCCAAAATGTAGTGGTCTGATTTCAACAGATTGACCACCC
Source organism: Taudactylus pleione (assembly GCA_031769625.1). NCBI lineage: Eukaryota > Metazoa > Chordata > Amphibia > Anura > Myobatrachidae > Taudactylus > Taudactylus pleione. Next base: position 21,334,775 of record JAUIMM010000007.1, on the reverse strand, counting down.
TGGAATCCTGGCAAAGCGAATGAAGGGCTTCATCCACAAGTCCCACATGCCGAGCGGAATCGCTCCGTCTTAGCTCCTCCTTCACTTTCTCCAGCTGCTTCTGCAAAAGCCTGATGAGGGGAATGACCTGACTCAAGCTGGCAGTGTCTGAACTGACTTCACGTGTGGCAAGTTCGAAGGGCTGAAGAACCTTGCACAACACGGAAATCATTCTCCACTGCGCTTGAGTCAGGTGCATACCCCCTCCTTTGCCTATGTCATAGGTGGATGTATAGGCTTGTATGGCCTTTTGCTGCTCCTCCATCCTCTGAAGCATATAGAGGGTTGAGTTCCACCGCGTCACAACCTCTTGCTTCAGGTGATGGCGGGGCAGGTTCAAGAGTGTTTGCTGGCGCTCCAGTCTTCGGCACGCAGTCGCTGAATGGCGAAAGTGGCCAGAAATTTTTCGGGCCACCCAAAGCGTCTCCTGCACGCCCCTGTCGCTTTTCAGAAAATTCTGCACCACCAAGTTTATTGTGTGAGCAAAACATGGGACGTGCTGGAATTTGCCCAGATGTAATGCCCGCACAATATTGGTGGCGTTGTCAGATATCACAAATCCCCAGGAGAGTCTAAGTGGGGTAAGCCACTGGGCGATGATTTCCCTCAGTTTCTCTAAGAGGTTGTCGGCGGTGTGCCTCTTACTGAAACCGGTGATACACAGCGTAGCCTGCCTTGTAACGAGCTGGCGTTTCTGAGATGCTGCTACTGGTGACGCTGCTGCTGTTGCTGCGTAAGGTGATACATCTACCCAGTGGGCTGTCACAGTCATATAGTCCTTAGTCTGCCCTGTTCCACTTGTCCACATGTCCGTGGTTAAGTGGACATTGTGTACAACGGCATTTTTCAGGACACTGAGGACACTTTTTCTGACGTTTCTGTACAGTCTCGGTATCGCCTGCCTAGTGAAGTGGAATCTAGACGGGATTTGGAACCGGGGACACACTACCTCCATCAATTGTCTAAATCCCACTGCACTAATGGCGGATACCGGACGCACGTCTAACACCAACATAGCAGTCAAGGCCTCAGTTATACGTTTTGCTTCAGGATGACTGCTGTCGTACTTCATCCTCCTCGCTAAGGACTGTTGGAGGGTCAATTGTTTAGTAAAAGTAGTGGTGTTCCTACTTCCTCTCTGGGATGATGAACGACTCCCAGCAGCAGCAGCAACAGCAGCAGCGGCAGCAGTAGGCGTAGCAATGCAGGATCCTCCGGAGGAATCCCGGATAGGAGAGTCAGTCATGCCAGTGATATGGCCTGCAGGACTACTTCCGATCCTGACTAAGGAGGAAATTGACGAGGAGGGAGTTGACGGTGTGGTTTGCAGGCGCTTGGATACAACAGGACAACGGGATTTAGGTGTCCCTGGACTGCTTACGGTCTGAGCCAAAGTTTCTGAACTTGACAGTAACTTTTTATGAACGCGCTGCAGGTGCCGTATAAGGGAGGATGTTCCTAGGTGGTTGACGTCCCTACCCCTACTTATTTCACCTTTACATATGGTACATATGGCAAGACAGTTGTTGTCCGGATTTGGATAGAAATATTGCCAGACCAAAGAGGTGGAATGTTTGGTCTTCTGCCCAGGCATGACCGTGATGGGCTTTTTCATCCCACGGACAACAACTGTCTCCCCCGGAGCCTGATTTAAACAAACCACATCACCATCAGAATCCTCCTCGCCAACTTCCTCCTCAGCGCCAGCTACACCAGTATCCTCATCCTGTTGTACTTCAACAGTGACATCTTCAATTTGCATATCAGCAAGTGGACTGTGGGTGCTCCTTTCAGCACTTGCAGGGGGCGTGCAAATGGTGGAAAGAGCCACCTCTTCCCGTCCAGTGCTGGGAAGGTCAGGCATCGCAACCACCACCACACTTGGACTCTCTTTGGGGATTTGTGATATCTTCTTAGAAAGCACAGTTCTTCGCTGTGCTTTTGCCAGCTTAACTCTTTTGATTTTTTTAGTGGGAGGAGTGCTTCCATCGTCATGTGAAGCTGAACCACTAGTCATGAACATACTAGGGATCGACCTTAGCCGTTCCTTGCCACTCCGTGTCGTAAATGGCATATTGGCAAGTTTACGTTTCTCTTCAGCTGATTTAAATGTCTTTTTCAAGGTCATTTTCCTGAACTTTGCCATTTGGGATTGTATGTGCCCTCTACTATGACATTGGGCATCGGCCTTGGCAGACGACGTTGATGGCATGTTATCGTCTATGTCATGACTAGTGGCAGCAGCTTCAGCACTAGGAGGAAGTGGTTCTTGATCTTTCTCTATTTTATTTTTATCGGAGAAAGTTTGGTCCTCCATTTATGTTATATCGATTTGATATATACGTGCGGCTAAACACAGAAAATAAATTTTTTTTTGGTTCGGACTGGAGTGTACTTTGTAGGTTACAGCACCCTTTAACGGTCAAGCCAGCCGGCCCTTTACTTATGACACAGGCGCACTCTTGGCACTACTTTGTTGATGCACGTGCGGCTACTGCGCACACAATTCACAAACACAGAAAATAATTTTTTTTTGGTTTGGACTGGAGTGTACTTTGGGGGTTACAGCACCCTTTAACGGTCAAGCCAGCCGGCCCTTTACTTATGACACAGGCGCACGCTTGGCACTACTTTGTTGATGCACGTGCGGCTACTGCGCACACAATTCACAAACACAGAAAATAATTTTTTTTTGGTTTGGACTGGAGTGTACTTTCGGGGGTTACAGCACCCTTTAACGGTCAAGCCAGCCGGCCCTTTACTTATGACACAGGCGCACGCTTGGCACTACTTTGTTGATGCACGTGCGGCTACTGCGCACACAATTCACAAACACAGAAAATAATTTTTTTTTAGGTTTGGACTGGAGTGTACTTTCGGGAGTTACAGCACCCTTAACGGTCAAGCCAGCCGGCCCTTTACTTATGACACAGGCGCACGCTTGGCACTACTTTGTTGATGCACGTGCGGCTACTGCGCACACAATTCACAAACACAGAAAATAATTTTTTTTTGGTTTGGACTGGAGTGTACTTTCAGGGGTTACAGCACCCTTTAACGGTCAAGCCAGCCGGCCCTTTACTTATGACACAGGCGCACGCTTGGCACTACTTTGTTGATGCACGTGCGGCTACTGCGCACACAATTCACAAACACAGAAAATAATTTTTTTTTGGTTTGGACTGGAGTGTACTTTCGGGGGTTACAGCACCCTTTAACGGTCAAGCCAGCCAGCCCTTTACTTATGACACAGGCGCACTCTTGGCACTACTTTGTTGATGCACGTGCGGCTACTGCGCACACAATTCACAAACACAGAAAATAATTTTTTTTTAGGTTTGGACTGGAGTGTACTTTCGGGGGTTACAGCACCCTTAACGGTCAAGCCAGCCGGCCCTTTACTTATGACACAGGCGCACGCTTGGCACTACTTTGTTGATGCACGTGCGGCTACTGCGCACACAATTCACAACCACAGAAAATAATTTTTTTTTGGTTTGGACTGGAGTGTACTTTCGGGGGTTACAGCACCCTTTAACGGTCAAGCCAGCCGGCCCTTTACTTATGACACAGGCGCACGCTTGGCACTACTTTGTTGATGCACGTGCGGCTACTGCGCACACAATTCACAAACACAGAAAATAATTTTTTTTTAGGTTTGGACTGGAGTGTACTTTCGGGGGTTACAGCACCCTTAACGGTCAAGCCAGCCGGCCCTTTACTTATGACACAGGCGCACGCTTGGCACTACTTTGTTGATGCACGTGCGGCTACTGCGCACACAATTCACAAACACAGAAAATAATTTTTTTTTTGGTTTGGACTGGAGTGTACTTTCGGGGGTTACAGCACCCTTAACGGTCAAGCCAGCCGGCCCTTTACTTATGACACAGGCGCACGCTTGGCACTACTTTGTTGATGCACGTGCGGCTACTGCGCACACAATTCACAAACACAGAAAATAATTTTTTTTTTGGTTTGGACTGGAGTGTACTTTCGGGGGTTACAGCACCCTTAACGGTCAAGCCAGCCGGCCCTTTACTTATGACACAGGCGAACGCTTGACACTACTTTGTTGATGCACGTGCGGCTACTGCGCACACAATTCACAAACACAGAAAATAATTTTTTTTTGGTTTGGACTGGAGTGTACTTTCAGGGGTTACAGCACCCTTTAACGGTCAAGCCAGCCGGCCCTTTACTTATGACACAGGCGCACGCTTGGCACTACTTTGTTGATGCACGTGCGGCTACTGCGCACACAATTCACAAACACAGAAAATAATTTTTTTTTGGTTTGGACTGGAGTGTACTTTCGGGGGTTACAGCACCCTTTAACGGTCAAGCCAGCCGGCCCTTTACTTATGACACAGGGGCACTCTTGGCACTACTTTGTTGATGCACGTGCGGCTACTGCGCACACAATTCACAAACACAGAAAATAATTTTTTTTTAGGTTTGGACTGGAGTGTACTTTCGGGGGTTACAGCACCCTTAACGGTCAAGCCAGCCGGCCCTTTACTTATGACACAGGCGCACGCTTGGCACTACTTTGTTGATGCACGTGCGGCTACTGCGCACACAATTCACAAACACAGAAAATAATTTTTTTTTGGTTTGGACTGGAGTGTACTTTCGGGGGTTACAGCACCCTTTAACGGTCAAGCCAGCCGGCCCTTTACTTATGACACAGGCGCACGCTTGGCACTACTTTGTTGATGCACGTGCGGCTACTGCGCACACAATTCACAAACACAGAAAATAATTTTTTTTTTAGGTTTGGACTGGAGTGTACTTTCGGGGGTTACAGCACCCTTAACGGTCAAGCCAGCCGGCCCTTTACTTATGACACAGGCGCACGCTTGGCACTACTTTGTTGATGCACGTGCGGCTACTGCGCACACAATTCACAAACACAGAAAATAATTTTTTTTTTGGTTTGGACTGGAGTGTACTTTCGGGGGTTACAGCACCCTTAACGGTCAAGCCAGCCGGCCCTTTACTTATGACACAGGCGCACGCTTGGCACTACTTTGTTGATGCACGTGCGGCTACTGCGCACACAATTCACAAACACAGAAAATATATTATTTTTTTAGCACTTGGGGGGAGCACCCCTGATGGACAGAGCACCCCCTGGACAACACTACAGCACCTCTTTAGGACTGGGACACTGCACAGTACTTTGGAACTGACTGCACAACACAGTCCAGCCAGCCCCTATGGACTTTGAAGTAGTGGACACAGCCCCTATTAACAACAGCAGCACAGCACAACACAGCCAGCCCCTATGGACTTTGAAGTAGTGGACAACAGCAGCACTACACTACACTACACTACACAGCACTAACTCCCACCCTCCCTCTTCACTGTCCACAGCCGAGTGAGAAAATGGCGCCGACGCGGGTACCTTATATAGGATCCAAAACCCGCGAGACTCGGAAGGCGGGATGATGACGTTTTGCCTCGATGTCAGATCCGAGTCAGGCGGGAAAAGTCGAGCCTGACTCGGATCGGACTCGGATCGGGGGGGCTCGGGGGGGTTCGGATTTCAGAAATCCGAACCCGCTCACCCCTAGTGTATATAGAAGGTAAAAAGTACAAATAATTCATTGACGTGAATACAATGTACTGTTATCAATGCTATAACAAAAGAAAATATTTAACATATCTGCCTGCAAGTACACTGTAAAAATAACAAACTAAGATATGTGCTATGTAAATATATGATTGCTAGTTGGAATCAGTACTAAAGTGACATCATGCCTGATTTAAATGATCAGCATTAGCTTTGTATGAAATAAAACAATAAAAAGTAATGATTTTAATGATTTAATACAAAAAATTATGAATGTTTCGTTAATATACTTTATCATACATGCCTATCAGTATAGCTACAAGAAATTAGAGAACAATCCCTCCCCCCACTTTATCCTGGTCATACAATACTACAATAGAAGGTGTGTAGTCTTCTGGCTTAACAACTGGGTGTGTGCGCTCATTCTACTTCTTAAATTTGACTCGTGCCTTGACGTAACACACCCAAGACTTGTGCGCCACACAATGAAACTATGGAAGTACACACACTTTAAAGATATTTTGTGTTGTGTGGATACACACTTCTCTGCTTTTGTGGTTATAGTGTGCATTACTAATAAATGTAAACAGATTGCTGTATATAGCATTTGTTCTATGTGTAATAAGCTTTTGTGTCACTAACATAGAACATTTAAAAAAAAAACAAAAAAAACAACAGACACCATTGGGAAAAAGATTTTCTTTAGCTTTAAGTGTTGCTCCATGCTTTTTATTTGGTGCTAATTGTGTAATAATTATGTAATATTATGTCAGGAGAGTAACTAGGTATTTGAAGGCCCCATAGTAAAAGTTTGTAAGGGCCATTACGTACCACACAATGGTGAAAAATGTATATATCACATGTAACTTTGACAAAAAGATGGGCCCCTTCAGCTCTGGGCCCATAGCCGCTACACCCCTTACACCTATGGTAGTTACACAAATGTGTTATGCTATAGCGTCATATTTCCATTTGTTATAGTTGCATGGCCAGCCACCAGCGTTGGTGTGCCAAAGAGGCAGTGTTAGCTGCCAATGGAAGCATGGTCAGGTCATCGAGTACGCAGCTAATTGAATTGTTTAGTATATAAATACAAATAAGATCTGTCCACATCTACCTTTGCTCACATTGCGCCAAACCGCCCCATTTTGCGCAGCATGGACTTTGCGTCTTAGCCACATCAAGCGCCTTTTTCCTTAAATATGCAAAACAAAAGTACAATGCAATGGTACACTGACTAATTGGGCTAGCATTATATGTACTAAGTCGCAAATCTGGGTACAAACAGAGGGCCTGATTCAGAGATGGATGCAGAACACACCACTGCTGCATCTTTGGACGCAGCGAAGTATAAATATGCTAATTCTACAGGAGGTGTCTGAAGGGAAACGACACCTCCTGTCAGCATCTGCGTTCTGACTGCTGCATCCGAAGACTCAGCATTGGACCAACATCGCAAGCATTGGTTGTGACTGAAGCTTACTTAGACTGGCTACTTCCTTACTGCTTGCTTAGCCAAGAAATCGGAGTCCTCTGATGCAGACCATTACCTCTGCACTCTCAGGGAATGGGGGGGGGCACACAGCCCCATTTCTGGTAACACAGGCTGGAGCCACCCCCTACCCGCCGCCAAACGGCCGCAGCATGTCAATCATGTTGCGGCTTGGAGGTACTGCGTGCGGTCTTGCTAGAGTCATTGTGCACGTGAGCAGAAGGGGTCCTGCGCAGACGTTTCTCCATCAGAGATGTACTTAAACCATCGGGTTTACTTACAGCTCTGAATCGGGCCCAGAGTTCTGATATGAGTGGCCACGATATGCCTCCCATCACATATTATGCTGAATCTGCAACTTTATACAAATTCCTGTGCGACAAAAGCACTAAAATAGTGTCCTTGGTGCAGTGATTGTCTTTAGGTGCTGCTACGATGTGAGACGCACAATTTTGGAAACAGTAGACATTGCTACTTGAGGCGGAGCTCCTAAATTGCACCGAGCATATTATGCCATCTTATGCAAATATGCTAGATTACACTTCTGTAAGGAAATCCTACTGTACTTTGTTCGCTGGTAATCAGTGTTTTCATAAACAGCTTTTAGAAATCTCTTAGTGTAGAATTTCACAAACTCTGCCATTACAGGCCAGGTTTTCAGGGATAAACATGCTTGAGTCCAGATGGTTAAATCAAATTCACTAAGGTACTAATTAAGTCAGCTGTACTCAAACAGATATTCTTAAAATCTGGACTGTAATGGCAGAGTTTGGGAACCTCTATCTTAGTGCATGGGAATTCCTGACCAACAGTGTCTCAAAAACAAAACAGAACACATTAGCGAGTGTAGTAATGGGATTTTGAGCTTGATTAATTGGATACATAACAATTAAAAATACACTATTCAGATGCAAAACAAAAACCATTAAAATCAGAAGATTGTGTTTGCCTACAAACCTCATTTTAGTTATGTGGTGTTGGACACAGGGCCTGATTCAGAGGCGCTCGCAAAAAGCGAGCGCTCGCTCTGAATCAGGTCGGCCGTTTTTTGTTTTTTTTGTCCAACCTCCTGGCCGCTCGCTAAGCTGTGGGTGACCACACACAGCTCTAGCGGGCGGCCAGGTGATGGTCGCGACCATCGGGCTTGCAACGAGACACTTGTGGCAGGGTCTCGGTTCCCGCAAGCCCCAGTGAACTTCCTGCTCTAATAGAGCAAGAAGTTCACTACTGACATCACGAATGATGTCAGTAGGGCCGCCCCCAAACGGCAGGCATTCCTTCAGCAACGCCTCCGTTTGGCCAGCCACCCCCCCTCCCCACCAACAAAACGGGGCGAGCTGTCGATCAATATCGACAGCCGCCCCGTTTGTAGCGAGCACCGGAGCGAGTGAATTTCTCACTCGTTCCGGGGCTCGTGTGTGCGCACTGCACGGCCACCGACCTGCTTGCGAGCGCAATGCGCTCGCGAGCAGGTCTGAATCAGGCCCACAGTTCTGTAAAACTGGAATACATTGACTTCAACAGAAGGCAAGGAGGACTGTAAGTGGTGAAGATAGAAGTCGAAGAAAATAAGTGAGACATAAAAATGTGTAGGAAAAGAGGTAAAGTGTGAGGGGTACAGTGGAAAAATGCATAGTGCGGGTAAGATGGTGGGGATAGATGAAATAAGATGGGTAAAGGAGAACAGACGGACACATAGGGCCTGATTCAGAGCCACACGCAATGCCAATATTCACTTAATTGAGCGATTTTTGGCAACCACACATGCGCAAAAATTTCTAAAAAGTCCTACAGCGCATGTACACAGAGTGTCCGCACAATAGCGACTGGGCCGTGGCTAGAAAGGAACGCAAAAATGGTCTCTTCAGTGGGAGTGTTATGGGAGTGTCTTAGGCGTGTCAGTGAAGGGTGCTGGGGTTCCAGACGCACAGCCACAGACATAGAAGGCCACAGTCAGATGTAGAAACTTTACCTGCCATAGGGCTGGTGCAAATTACGACGGTGCAACCAATGGAGGATGCACCAATTGGTATTACAGCGTGCACAGACTGTAAAAGTGGGTGTATCAGACCTTGCACATCTGTCCGCATGGATGTATACTGTACAATGATAAGAATTTGTAGCGGTATTGCATAGAGTAGCAGACGGACAACCGACAGTAGATGCTGCTGTGTGCACTTTTCCGTGTTACCAAGTATCAGGCCCATAATGGGGTAGAAAAAAGGGTAGACATACGGTGCAGAGATACACAAATACCAATAAAGAGTCAAACAGAAACAGATGTGGAGACGGTGGTGCACATACACAATTAGAGATAGGCATATGAAAAATGGAAAGAAAGGAATAGATAGACACAGTGGAGACAGAGATACATAAATAAAAAGGGGAGGACAGATACACACATTGGGAGCCTGGTACAGACAGAGGAAAGGGACAGATAATGGCACAAATATGGGAAGGGCAGAGAGCGGGAATATGCAGAGGAGATGGCATAGACAAGTGAAAGGCAGAGCGACTAGCACAGACAGGGGAATGTCAGAGAGGCTGGCAAGATAAGAGTGGCTGGTGTCGACAGGAAAATGACAAAGAAGATGGCACAAACAGGAGAAGGGCAGAGAGGTTTGCCTAGACAGGGGGAATGGCACGGAGGCTGGTGCAATAGAGAATGCAAAGGGACAGTGATGTGTGAATATACTTACTTTTGACTTTAGTCATTGCTCCATCTGCAGGGGAAGGAGGACAGTCCTAAGATGTGGCACCTGGTAGAGTAGGAACAGAGTTGGAGTCAGTGGCAGGTAACAAATGCTGTGGGGCTAGCTGACCCCTGAACCCCTACAGATGCAGAGCTCCGTAAATCTGTCACTAGTGCTGGCATGGATCATAGCAAAATAGTGGCAATGTCTAGTTTAGTTTAGATAAAAAAATAAAAAAAAATTACAGCACCCCTGGGTGGCAGTGGGTCAGACCACCACTGTTTACATTTATTATTACATTTGACAGAGTCAAATATGAATGAAATGTTTCAAACAACAACTACTCCTTTTTGAAAAAAAACCAAAAAGAAACAGTATATAATTCGGCCACACAAAGTGATGGTTGCTCTTACAGTTCTGTTATTAACTTTATTCCTGTTATCAAAATGAGGGTTAGATCAAGAAAATGATCCAAGTGAGTTACTGTTCAGATATGTAATGGCATCTGGATTGGTATTCACTAGGATTTGTAATGAAATCTGAAATGGGGAGGTCACTCCAATATGTAATCAAATCTGGAATGGGGGTCACGCAGACATGTAATGAAATCCGGAATGGGGTAGTCACTCTGATGTGTAATTAAATCACGAGGTCATTTAGATGCTTTAGTACAGTGGTTCCCAAACTGTGTGCCGTGGCACCCTGGGATGCCTCAGGACACCTGCAGGGGTGCCTTGGGTTGGTAGTCCAGTACCAAATAAAATTAATTGTATTCAGTGCGATAGGCAAAACCAGTGCTAATGGCTGCAAATCAAAGAATATGTGGTCAAAAAGCAGCACAGCCCTGTCAACCACCACATAACTGAAATTAAGGTTGACATAGAAGCACAATTGACTTCATTTAATTGTTTTCCTGAATTTCTCAATAAGAAACTTTTGGCTCAGGGGTGCCGTAGAAAAAGTGCTGATATTGTAGGGCGCCATGATTCAAAAAAGTTTGGGAACCACTGCTTTAGTAGATAGATAAAAGACTGTTTTCACTTAGGGTCTCATTCAGACCCGCTCGCAAGCGCCTGAGCTCTCGCAAGCGGGTCAATGTTTTTCTTTGTGCACGTGCAGTGGCCACACTGCGCGTGCGCAAGCACCGGAGCAAGAAATTCTCTCGCTCCGGGGCGCACTACAAAAGGGGCGGCTGTCGATCGATAGCTCGCTCCATTTTGTAGGCGTGGCGGGGGGGTGGTTTCACAAACTGAGGCGTTCCCAAGCGAATGCCTGCCGTTTGTGGGCGGCCCCACTGATATCACCAGCTCTATTAGAGCCGAAAGCTCTCTGGGGCTTGCGGCAGACGAGACCCTACCACAAGGGTCTCGTCGCAAGCCCCGATGGTCTTGACCACCGCGACCATCAACCTGGTCGCTCGTTAAGGCTGTGGGTGGTAACCCACAGCCTAGCGAGCAGCCAGGAGGCCGGATCATTTTTTAGATGCGGCCGCCCTCATTCAGAGCGAGCGCTCGCATTTTGCGAGCGGCTCTGAATGAGGTCCTTAGTGTGTTGTGGTTCTGAGGTGTGTTACCTGATTAGTGGTCTGTCTGGTTTCTGAATAGGTAGTAGTAGCATGGCACATCCAAGGGAGTGGTTCCTGTGGTGATATGGAAGGATTGCATAGTGAGATGATAGGTGTTCCTACCTTGTGGTTTGGTCTTCGGGGAATATGAGGTTGGGGGAATATGATGAAAATTGCATAATTTATCCTTGTTCATCTATCAGTGGCGGAACTAGAGAGTGGTGGGCCCATGTTCAAGAATATGCTTTGGGCCCCTCCCCCATGTGTGTATCCTGATGAAGGTGATGTAACCCCAAAATGTTGAAAATAAAACACGTTTGTTCATGGAGGTAGAAGTCTCTGGAGTGCCGCCTAAAATATATATATATTATGCCCACATAAAATACGTTGGAAAAGCCAGATGTAGAATTAAATACATTAAAAAAGGATAATTTACATAAAATACATTGAAATAGCCACTTCCACATAAAGTACCACCATTACACTTGTGCAGTTCAGATGGGTAAGACTTCACCTGCGTCTCTCAGCCCCAAACCCAGCCTATGCGTCACTCAGCCACAACCTCAGCCTCTGGGACTCTCAGCCCCAAACCTTGCCCCTGTGCCTCACAACCCCCAGCCGTGCCTCACAACCCCCAGCCCCTGCCTCATAGCCCCAGTGCCTCACAGCCCCCAGCCCCTGTGCCTCTCAGCAACCAGCCCCTGTGCCTCACAGCCACAGCATCTTCATCTCCAGCTCCCCCCCAACCACCGCCCATACTGTGGCTTTCCTCCCCAGCCAACACTTACCTGCTGCCTCCTGTGCTACTCCTCTTCTCCAGCAGCTCAGTCCTGGCTCCTCTCTGCAACTAGCGGTGGGACGTCACACCAGCATCAAAATAAGCTTTATTGCTCCAGACCTCCCAGTCCCTAGGCTCTGTTCCGACTCCCCCTGACTGCCCGCAGCTGCGGGCCAATCATAGCTTGCGGACCGGCAGCCAATCAAGAGTGGCCGCCAGTCAGCGAGCTGTGATTGGCCTGCATTAAATTTGAAGAGTTGCTGTGCTGTCTCCGTCTGGTTGCCGGTCAGTGTTTTGCTGCCGGGCCCCCCTCTGTCAGGGTCCGGGACTAGAGTCTGATGGCGCCCCTGCCGGGGGACACTGGCGGCAGGTGCAGCGGTGCTGTCGGATGCAGGCGGCTATGTGCCCATGCACCACGCGGGCACCAGTGCAAGGCAACGCCAGTAGTTGCGGCACTGATAAATATATATATAATTATACACACAAATAAGTAACCAAAAAAATAGTAGAGACCCAGCGCCAATAGAATAGAAGAATCAGACAATAGATTAGCAGTCGACTAAGATATGTCAACCTTAGAGAATAAAATACTAAACAAATTTTCATAACTAATATAATTTATGTGTGTGCGGGATGGACTGTCGCCGCTTCTTATGTACTGTCCGGTCAATTAAGTGGTCACAGCCTATCCCCTACACACATACCATCCCTCTTTTGCTGCTCTGGGTGTTGCTGCTGTCTTCTCACTTAATATGTTTCTTTTTCATTTGTTGGTATTCTGTCATTCAATCCATTTATCATGGTATATCACATGCATTAGGTGTATTAGGTTTCTTATTTATTCACTTTGTCTTGTACTTTATCAATAGTCTACATTGTAACATTTGGATGTGGTCTAGCCATTCAGTTAGGAGTAGAGGTTGAGTTAGTTTATGACCCTACTATATGTGAGGGTCTAAATGTCTATTAGATACCCGCACTTCTAGGTATTGATGGGTCGAGGTAATACGTTAATTTTTTCCTATAATGTATCATTTATAATTTATGTGTGTGTATGTATATATGTTGTATATATATATATATATATATAGATATGTATATATATATATATTTATTTATTTCTGTACACATTAATTTATTATCTGTAATTTAAATAAGTATTATGTTGAACTAGATGGGATAATTTTAGTATTATTATTAATAATATTATTATTATTATTATTATTATTATTAACAGTATCACTATTATAATAAAGAAATAATAGACAATTTTTTTTATTTAAGTATTTATTATTTTTCCTCTGTCTTGCTATTTCTATTTAACTGTCTTCTATATACTTTTATTTTTATACTTATATTTATTATAAATGAATTAAGAGTTGAACACCCTGACTTAATAAGTCATATTTATGTTGGGACACCATAGTGATTTTTTTTATTTATTGTAATATGTTATATATTTGTATGCTATATCTATTTTTAACATTAATATTATTAATTTTTTTATTGTTTATATATTGATGTTTTTCATAATTATTATCTATGAATTAAGTTATGCATATTAGTCTATTTATCTAACGGAGAAAGATCCCATAGTTAAGGATGTATGTTGTTCTAACTAGATATAATTAATTATAAACCTGCTAAATAATGATTTTTTTTTTAAACCACCACTATGGATTAAAACAAATCAAAATCAAACTGATTGACCAATCAAATCGATGTAGGGGTTATTTAAACTAGACAATGGACATTGGGGAACTTCTTGGCTTGAAAAAGGCTACAGTGATAGCCGAAACGCGTTGCTGTTTCCCTGGAGATTTCAACTGCCTATAGACGTTTTTTTTTTTTTTTTTCTTCCACTGTTCAAACTTAAGCTGCATTGTGTTGCTGAATTTAGCTCCCGGTCTGTCTTGACCTGTATTACCCTAGGAGCAGAAATGTATTTGCTACGGAAGGTCAGCTGGACGCTCATTCATCGCCCACGCTGCTGTTCTCCTGATTGAACTGTTAACCGGCACATTGCACGTGAGTGCTCATTACCGCTATACTTGCTTTCTATTGCTTGCCGGTACCCACCAGCCGCTTAAGAGACATTGCGGCTTACTCTGGAGACAATCTATAGCCTGGGCTATATATAGTTACGTCCTGATATTTCTCTGCTCGAGGGATACAGCTACTCTTTTGGAGACGGCTTCCAGCTGACGGATAACTATACAAGTGAGTACTAATACGAGCAGCCTATGTATGCAGCACTTAGTTTACAATCAGGTCTATTCAGGATAGAGGAAGCCAGTTCTATCTGTATGACATACCCTTTATACTGACTTTATACGAGACTTGTCTGCTCTGTACAGATAGCCGGTTATATGTAATCCAGCTCTGGACATTACTTACGAACTACCACGTTACAAATACCGGTACATTATTCCTGAATCCTGTTTTGTGCTGAACTAACATGTGACATTTAACACGCAGTTTTATTATTGAGGCAATCTTTTTAGCCTCCAGGCTACCTTGTTTCTTATTTTTAAATTGAAAGATTTTTTGATACATTGACTCGCCTTGACATATTACTCCTAGGCACGTCATTGTTACTTTTTATTCTGTATCTTTTCCTTAGAGACATGTAAATTTTAGACTGTTTCTTTTGATTTTTATGTATTGAGAGTCTGATCAACTCTATTGCATTGTTTTGTTTTCATTATTCTTCATCTGTATGTGTGGCTAAATTAGCCTTTTTTAAATAAATATTATTTTCATTATTATCATGCTGGTGTCCCAACATAGACTTTAGAGCGCAGTTCAATTTGTTTAGTACACAAATAAGTAAATCAATATGTGGAACTGGTAAGTGAGGGTTGTGGTGAAGAAAAAAAAAACACGTGTATTTGCTTGAGAGCTCTTAATAGAGCATTATTGCAGATGTGAATACCAATCCAAACGAGTTATTGATCAGATATGTAGTAAAATCTGGATTGATTCTCACTCAGATATGTAAGGAAAGGAAACCTGGGGGTCAATCCAATTAGGTGCGACTTGCGAGTTGCTAATTTTCTTTTTGAATTTGCATAGCGAATTCATTTTGCAATCCAATTAGCAACTCGCACTGAATCACTCGGACTGAATTCGCATTCATCCATTCACACCTCCCTGAGGGTGAGAGATTGAAAGGAAAATCTTTATTTTAAGGTTAAAATGTCAGGATACTGTGCTGAACCCCAAATCCCCCCCCCCCCCCCCATGACTAATTAGGCAATTGGAAGTTTCCAATTAGCCTAACTAGTCCAATAATTACATTTCATATATTGGGCTAAAAAAAAAAAACCTGTCCTCAAACTACCCCAAAGCCAAGGTCTGCGAGTTTCGAGAAAAACAAATTCGCTACTCGCAATTTGGACCTAATTGGATTGACCCCCTGGAATGGAGGACTATACATGTGCTAGTGATATTCAAGTTATAATGTACCTGAAACTTAAAGGCCCCCATACATCAGCAATCGATTGTGGCAATTCTGCAATTTGCAATCAATTGTGTATAAAAATGTGCAATGTATGGGCTTCACAGATCACAGATTGCAACCAAAAAGTGATTGTCCAACATGTTGGATTTCACAGATCGATTGGGCTGTAGATTGCTAGTGTATGGAGATGATCAGCAGATTTGCAGACCGTTACTAGTAAAAGGATGGGCTTTTCAAGATTGGCAGATCTGTGGGCCTGATTCAGAGCCAGACGCTCTGACCAGAGCGCTCGCTCTGAATCAGGGCCCTCCTCCATGAAAATGGAGCGGCCTCCTGGCCGCTCGCATAGCTGTGGGTGATCACCCACAGCATATGCGAGCGGCCAAAAAGATGGTCGCGATGGTCTTGACCATCGCGACCATCAGACTTGCGACGGAGACCCTGTGGTAGGGTCTCCCTGCCTCAAGCCCTGAATGAACCCCAGTGTTTGCTGCAATCGATCTGCAAATCACTGAAAAAGATCTGTAATGTATGGGTACCGATTGCTAGATTGGGAAATCCTAAAATCGGGTAATAAATCTTCAAATTGTTCAATTGTGGTTTTCAGATTGCTGATGTTTGGGGACCTTTAGAGAACACTAAAGGCTCCCATACATCAGCAATCTGAAAACCACAATTGAACAATTTGAAAATGTATTGCCTGATCTTAAGGTGCCCATACATTAGCGACTGTTTTTTGTGATCTGGTGAAGCAATGGGAAACGCCGACCTCCCACAATCGATGTTCTGTGATCCGTCGCTGGATCGGAGACATTTCACATGTTAAATGTCTGCAATTTGACAATTGCGATAATTTTTTGATCGTGATCGTCAAATCGCCGAAATCCAGCATGTTGGATTTCTGCGATCCTACGATGCCGGGTTGCAGTATCGCGGGATCGTGGAAATCCATCGTTAATGTATGGGGCCCATTAGGATTTCCCAATCTAGAAATCTGCGCCCATGCATTACAGGTCTTTTTCAGTGACTTGCAGATTGATTTCAGCAAACACAGATCTGTCAATCTTGAAAGGCCGATCACTTTACTAGTAACGGTCTGCAAATCTGCTGATCATGTCCATACACTAGCAATCTACAGCCCCAATCGATCTGTGAAATCCAACATGTTGGACAATCTCATTTAACAATTCCAATCACTTTTTGGTTGCAATCTGCAATCTGTGAATCCCAAACATTGCAGATTTTTATACACAATCGATTGCAAATTGCAGAATTGCCACAATCGATTGCTGATGTATGGGGGCCTTTAATGATTGTACTTCAGCGTGCTAGGACAAACACATGCCTCCTCCTGGCTCACCACTCTTCTCCTCTTTTGCAGTGTCATATGTTGACGTCCGCTACATCTTAGAGGCACATTAGTGATGCACTGTGTGATGGTGCCAATTAACTTTACAGAGAGTCTGCATCCTTGGCCCTGCCTCTCAATGGCAGAAGGTTGGGCTCTGAGGCAGTTGGGCCAACAAGGGACCTCCCCAGCACCCCAGTGGGCCAGTCTGACACTGCCCACTGGATATGAAGTAACTTCTATGTCTGTCTACTTGAGATACCTAACATGCCGGCAATGGTACCCGGTACCCATAGAGATTCTAAAGTCACATAGGCAACAGTTAAAGAGTGTTTTTAGTGTTCACAAACACACAAATTATAAAAATAGATGATTAAATTAATAGATACTGCCGTTAATGGAACAGGTGAATCAGAATGTAGCACTTAGGTGGTTCTCCAGGATGGTACTATGTAGGGATAGAAGGGGAACCATAAATAGTGTATGATCCTTAAATCTATTTATTGAAATACAGGAAAATGAATTCAGATATATACGTCTCAAACTTAGCAAATAGATAGAGTTTAGCTCAAACTGAGCAAATACAATAGAAAAAATGGTGGGAAATAGACAATATTCAACATAAAATAATTAGCTCTAACAGAGCATTTAGGTAACCAGTGAGGTCGTGCGCATACCAGATGTAAGTCATCATTTGTTTATATTTAGCAGTTGGACACCGGATTCTTCCCACCTTTAGGCAAATGCTGGAACAATCTGACAGATTTACCCAGCAGCGTACATCAATGGGGTATGTCAAAGTCCATTAGACGCAACGCATTTCGAGTTAAATAAATCTTCTTTTGGGCAGTAATGTCCTGAATATAAATAGTGCCACTCATATCTGTTTGGGAGTCTGAAACTGAAAGTGACAGCATTGTTGAAACAGGAAGTGATGTCACTGACAGAGCCGGAAGTGACATCATTTGCTGGAAGTACCACATTATTTTTGTTGGCTCTACAGGGATAGAATGGAGCTGATCATCTGGGTTACTGAGATCTCTTCTGGGTAGGGAACATGGGACTTTCTCCCAAATATTGATGTTTCAATCTTTGTAAGTTGCCATGGTAACCTCCAGGTATACATACTTAAGTCATGTTACCTTCCTTTTGTCACGATTTACTCAGAGCCCCCCTGTGTGTGTGCAAACTGAAGATCACTTCACTTGTAATTGCCAGATAAAGTACTGAGTTTATTTTAGAATGCACTGGGTAAGACACAGGGACCGAAATATGCTGGCTAGTGACAATGGTTAACGGGATTGTGCAGGTAGATATGACTGAACAGGGTTGCAAAACAAACAGGTAATTAGTGAAACAGAATCTTGCAAAATAAACAGGTAATTGATGAAATAGGATCTTGCAAATAAACAAGTAATTGGTAATGCAGGATCTTGTAAGGAAACATGCAATAGATGAGGCAACGTCTCTTATAATAAATAGGTAATTTCTGATGCAAGTCTTACTGGCTGAGAATGATGAAAGAACCAGATCCGAGCGCAGGATATCTTGCATGGACTGGCATGTCAATTAAACACATTGATTTGGCACACAAAGTTCTGTGGAGCAGTCTTAAATCACCCAGGGACAGGGGCAGCTCATTGCTGCTGAGTTATGCAATTGGCTGATGCAGACAGACCAGATGAAATTACACCACAGGGAAGTTACAGGTGCTCAAAGCTGCTGCATCAGTTGATCACCACAGACTGCAGGGACACAGACCAGAGTGTACTAGAAACACCAGAGTGGAGAGCAGCACCACAGGTGGGGAGTGGTATTGCTTGGATTGTGACACCAATGGGGCTCATAAAAGTGAGGCAACAGTTAAATGCAAATGATAGGCTGAGTACCATTATAACTATGGGGTCTATTTACTATGCTGTGTTATGAGACAGAGTGAAAAGTGATAAGGAAGTGATAAGGTGCCAGCCAATCAGCTCCCAACTGTCATTTTTCAAACACAGCCTGTGAGATGACAGTTGGGAGCTGATTGGCTGGCACCTTATCACAGACTTATCACTTTTCACTCTGTCTCATAACACTGCTTAGTAAATAGACCCCTATATATAAATGACAGCCTAAACTGATTGTAAAAGTGGGGGAACCGACTGAAAAGAGACCAATGTAAAAAACAATCCTTCTATCCCTACATGGTACAATACTGGAGATCCACTGACTACAATAATTAGGATTACGATATAAACAGATTAACTAAAACTGAGTGTTACATCCTGATGCTCTTATTCCATGAAGGGAAGAATCCAGGGGCGTAGCAAGACCTACAGAGGCCCCATAGCAAAATTTCCACAGAACCCCCACCCTGTGCAAATTATTTAGCAGTTTATCCATTTTGTTTGTAAATGATCTAAAATGTGCACTATGGGCCTGATTCAGAGCCGGACGCAATTAGCGCTCGCTCGTCCTGAAAATAGGGGTGGCTATTCAAATGAACCGTTCGCTGTTTGCGGTCTGTTCACGCCTCTAGGTCTGAACGAGCGTACAAAACTTGCGGTCGTTTTTTGGGCAACTACGCCCCCTGGCCGCTCGCATCCTACGTCATGTCCGCTATTTATTAGATTAATCGAGTACATAGAACAGGGTATGAACTGCTCGCTATTCTTGTGGTTGGTTTTTGCTACCACAATTTTGCGAGTTCTGGCTTAAAAAAAACCCAGTGACGTGGTCAATGACGCTGCTGTTTTAAATATGCACACCCATAAAACGCCCGTTTTGACCTTTAAGCACGCCTGCGATCAGATCTCCACTCCCCATTTTCAAGCACCTTCCCCTGTTACCACCCACATACGCCTCATTCTGTCACTCAAATTAGCAGGCATTCGCTATTTTGCGAGCACATGAATTTTGGCCGCACTGACTGGTTTGCGCATGCGTATAACGATCCGTACGCATGCGCAGTTGGGCAAACATCGCTCGGAGCGAACGAGCTGCCGCTTACGAGTGGCTCTGAATCAGGCCCTATATGCCTACTTAGCTGATATGCAGGTTTAAATGAATGATGATTAGTATATTGTAAGTATTATAAATGAAACTATTTATATTTTCTATAAAATTATACAGGGTGTTTCACTTGCTATTGGCCCCAAAGTTATTCTTATAACTTTTAAAGTAATTGATGTAATTTAGTGAAATTTGACACAGCCCCACCAGACATACTGGAGTTGATAAAGGTTCATAGGCGAAACTGGGGGGTGGTCCGGGGGTGCACAGGACCACCCATTAGCCCAGTTCCGTCATATGGCATGAAGTCAGCA
This sequence comes from Taudactylus pleione, assembly GCA_031769625.1. Taxonomy (NCBI): domain Eukaryota; kingdom Metazoa; phylum Chordata; class Amphibia; order Anura; family Myobatrachidae; genus Taudactylus; species Taudactylus pleione. The sequence goes on along the minus strand of JAUIMM010000007.1, from coordinate 21,314,509 downwards.
GAAGTGCCGCCGGGCATGGTGAAACAGCGCCGGCAGCCTTTCAAACTTGCCTCGACTGCATGAGAGGACAGCACTACAACGTCACCTTGCGCGCTGCTGATGAACTCTGAGCTCCGACTGACGGATGAAGAAGGGATTCCCGTGCGGGGGGGCGGGGTTGTCGAGGGCGGCAGGAAGCTGCAGCTGCTGCCTTTTTTTCTGCACTTCTCCCCGGCTACTCCCCCAGCTTCAAGAAGCCCTCTGAGGTTCTGCCATGGCTGAGCCAGCGGAGGAGCTGGAGCCAAGGTGGCGCTTGTCTCCCTGGGAGATGCCACCAAGCGGGCGGCCGTGGTGCGGCCCTTCTCCACATGCCTGCAGCAGCAGAGCAGGCGGTGAAGCTGAGGAACACATTCCCCAGCCTGGAGCGCACGGTGCTGGGAAAAAAGAGACCGCGGAGTGCGAGTTGCGGGCGGGGAGCTGGGCGCTGCCGGAGCAGGAGAACCCACTGAGGTGAGAGAGGGGAGGGGAATGACAGTGCTGGTACCCAGGCACCGTGGTCCCCAGTCGATACTCGGGTGGGAGGAACAGTGAGAACCTGGTGACACAGTACACTGATCCTGACATCCCCAGCACCCATTATACCCCCCTCCTCCCACCCATTCACACATTATACCCCCTTCCTCCCACCCATACACACATTACACCACCCATACACACATTATACCCCTCTCCTCCCACCCATACACACATTATACCCCCTTCCTCCCACCCATACACACATTATACTCCCTTCCTCCCACCCATACACACATTATACCCCCTCCTCCCACCTATACACACATTACACCACCCATACACACATTATACCCCTCCTCCCACCCATACACACATTACACCCCACCTCCTCCCTCCCATACACACATTACACCCCCTCCTCCCACCCATACACACATTATACCCCCCATACACACATTACACCCCCTCCTCCCACCCATACACACATTACACCACCCATACAGACATTACACCCCCTCCTCCCACCCATACACACATTATACCCCCTCCTCCCACCCATACACACATTATACCCCCTTCCTCCCACCCATACACACATTATACTCCCTTCCTCCCACCCATACACACATTATACCCCCTCCTCCCACCTATACACACATTACACCACCCATACACACATTATACCCCTCCTCCCACCCATACACACATTACACCCCACCTCCTCCCTCCCATACACACATTACACCCCCTCCTCCCACCCATACACACATTATACCCCCCATACACACATTACACCCCCTCCTCCCACCCATACACACATTACACCACCCATACAGACATTACACCCCCTCCTCCCACCCATACACACATTATACCCCCTCCTCCCACCTATACACACATTACACCACCCATACACACATTATACCCCCGATACACACATTACACCCCCTCCTTCCACCCACTAACACATTACACCACCCATACACACATTATACCCCCTGCTCCCACCTATACACACATTACACCACCCATACACACATTATACCCCTCTCCTCCCACCCATACACACATTACACCCCACCTCCTCCCTCCCATACACACATTACACCACCCATACACACATTATACCCCCTCCTACCATCCATACACACATTATACCCCCCTCCTCCCACCCATACAAACATTACACCCCTCCTCCCACCCATATACACATTACACCACCCATACACACATTATACCACCCTCCTCCCACCCATACACACATTACACCACCCACACACACATTATACCCTGCAGCCATACACATTATATACCCCCTACCCATACACATTATACCCCCTCCCCCCACCCATACACACATTATATACCATACCTCCCAACTGTCCCGCATTCAGCGGGACAGTCCTGTTTTTTTGGGACTGTCCCACTTGCAGGGCGCAGTGTCCCGCGGTGGGGGGGAAGTTGGGAGAAGCATACACCGCAGCGTGTATGCAGAGTGAGAATAGATGCCATGCACACAGCATCTATTCACAGCACGGAGGGGAAGCCCGGGGGCAGTCCAGCATCCCGGAGATGCTGGGCACGCCCCTTAGTGATGCAAATGGGATGTCATGTTAGGCCACGCCCCTTTATGGATAGGCCACACCCCTTTTCGTGAGCATGCGTGCCTTCGGCGCGTGGATGTCCCTATTTGCATCCTGGAAATGTTGAGAGGTATGATATACCCACCCACCCATACACATTATACACCTCCTGTCCTCCACCCATACACACATTATACACCTCCTGTCCTCCACCCATACACACATTATACCCCCCTCCCCCCACCCATACACACATTATTCCCCCCACCCATACACACATTACATGCCCCTCCCCCCCACACATACACACATTATATACATCTTCTCCCCACCCATACACACCTAATATACCCCCTCCCCCACCCATACACACCTCCTCCCCCACCCATACACACATTATACACCTTCTTTCTGTTCAAAGATTATACACCCCCATACACAAATTGTACACCTCCCTTCCACCCATAGATTATACATCCCCCATACACACATTATACGCCCCATTATGCACACACATTATTCTCTCCTCTCCCCAGACACATTATATCCACCCTAATACTACTTAGTATTCCCACAAGGCTTTTTCAGCCTGCGGTTCTGTACCCAACCCACGGGCTGCAGTGTCCCGCGGGTGGGGAAACGGCAGAGCAGCGGTCACTGCAGGTGCATGCGCCTGGCATCCATTCACAGTGACTGCGGCACTTGGGGGCAGCCTGGCATGTCTGTAAGTGCGGGGCACGTCCCCAAGAGTGACGAAAAGGGGACACGTCATAAAGACATGCCCCTTTTCATTGGCCACACCCCCTTTTCGGTGGAAGTGCCCTTGCTCTAGGTCCGGCATCAGGGGCCTAGAGTGAACACTACTACTACACATAAACATCCCTTCCCCACACTCCACATAGAGGGGGTCTATTTACTAAGCAGTGTTAGGAGACAGAGTGAAAAGTGATAAGGTGCCAGCCAATCAGCTCCCAACTGTCATCTCACAGACTGTGTTTCAAAAATGACAGTTGGGAGCTGATTGGCTGGCACCTTATCACTTTCTTATCACTGTTCACTCTGTCTCCTAACACTGCTTAGTAAATAGACCCCAGAGGCACACTGTACACCTTCTACCACTACAGACACATACGCTCTCCCCCTCCCAACACCACAGACAAATCCCCCCCTACCACCACACAAACATCTCTCCCCCCTCTGCCCCTGCACAAACACACTGTTCCCCCTTCACCACTACACAGACACATCTCTCCGCCCCCTGCCCGGTGCTGGACCTAGAATGAAAGGTACTTCCAAGGTAACACAAGTTCTGGTGAGGGGTTGGAACTGGGACCACCCATTACCAAATGTCTAGTTTTGCCTATGTAAAGGTTCATATCTGCACATAACACACAGACACGATGAATGTGGACACCACAGTACACAACACCACTGTCAGAAGCAGGAATACCTACTGACTAGCAATGGCAGCTCCAGAGGTGGGCTGCAGCACAGTCCAAAATTCAAATAGGGGAAACACACCAACTGCCATCCTCAATGAATATATCCTCACTGGCAGTTAGTATGGCTCCCCTATTTGAATTTTGGACTGCGCTGCTGACTAGCATACCTGCCAACTGTCCCGCATTCAGCAGGACAGTCCCGCTGTCCCATCTGTGGGCCGCAGTGTCCCGCGGTGGGGGGAGGGGAGTTGGGGGGAGCAAAAACCGCTGCTCTGCATGGCAGAGCAGTGGGTAAGCAGAAGTGGAAGAGATGCTGTGTGCATGCGTACGACATCTGTTCACCATGGTAGGGAATTCCTGAGGGCTGCCCAGCATCTCGGAGACTGCTGGGCACGCCCCCACAGTGACTTAACAGGGGTGCCGCAAGACTTTCCCCGTTTCTTGATGCCCCACACATTTTCCGTGAAGCCCCATCCCTTTTTCGGTCGCGCGTGCTTACGATATGCAACCTGTCCCTCTTTGGTGAACTGAAATGTTGGGAAGTATGGACTAGGGTGGTGAACAGCTGGCCTTCACTTCGAGCATGTGTGAACAGCTGGCCTGGATGCTAACGGGGAACACTTTTAACACTTGCTATGACTTCCTCATGTTTCTCAGAGCCCAAGGTATGTCTGTGTCACATTTCACTAAATTACATCAATTACTTTAAAAGTTATAAGAAAAACTTTGGGGCAAATAGCGAGTGAAACACCCTGTATAATCCTAAAAGTTTATGATATTACGTTTTATATAGTGTAAGAAGGCTATGATTCACTAATAAATCAGTCATCATACCCCTTTTGCACCTAAGACCAGGGTCGAGCCTGGGTCACTAAACATAGTTTCAAGCCATAACACAGTGACTTGAGACCCGTTTACACCGCAAGCTGGACCGGGGTTTTTGCCGATACTTCTTCTGTGCCGGCGCTATTAGATAACATCTTCTCCAAGTGCTGGTGAGCTGGCTCTCCACAGGGTGTTAACAGGACACGGATCAGATGACCGGGGTCATCCATTCCCACTGCAGGGTTACACGGGTCATTCCCATGTTAAACCTTGCTTTCTACCCACTTTGGATTGCCAGGTTATTCAACTCGGGAATTCTACCCTGGCTCCTTTTACACTCAGCTGCGATCCGGGTTGACACGGCAATAACTTGAGTTATTTGGCCAGTGTAAAAAGGGTATCAGTGAGAAGAGACGGAGGCAGAGCTGACTGGGCCAATGACAGCAGATGCCCTGGAGCACCACTCAGAGGCGGCCTCTGCCCCGTAGCAGCCCCATTCTCTGCACCTACTCTCTGAAATCTGCTTCAAAATTGGACAGGTGTGTACGCATATATTTTGTGTTGAATCTTGGTCCAGGTCTCCAGTAGGATTGTGTCTGGTCTGGAGTTGGATCCTCAGAGGTATGTGTGTACCCATATTAAATCATGTAGCATCATATCAGATTCATAATTTGCTTCATCCATTGTTTCTAAATGTAAAACTGCAGATATAACGTAAGGAAGGGTGACAGGCCAAACTTGTTATATAGTCCTTACCTGAAGATGTTATTCAGATTATTTTTCTGAAGATGTTGCTGTTCAGGACCTCATTGTAAGATGTATTCCAAAGTCCATATCAGTAGTTGTTATCCAAAGTCGCTTAAATAATGCAGGAACTACTCAGAGAGTATCAGTGTAGGACAAAATGTCACCACAAAATGGCTGCCAGTACCTGGGAATCCCTTATATAGGGCTGTGACCTGCATTGTGACATCACAATGCATGCAGGCAGCAGCCAGAGATGGCTGTAGCTTAGATCAGTTCTCGGCCCATATACCCTGCAGCAAGGGAAGGCGATTTAATAAAGGACCTTAAAAAACTTGAAAGCAGATGGATTTTTTTTATTTAAGACCCTCTGACCACAAGGCCTAAACATTAACATGGAATTAGCAGGGTTTTTTTTAAATAAAAATATCAGCAAAAAGTATTTTTTATATACATGCCTCTATCATTTTATGCTAATATATGCATCCATTTTTATGCCCCTATTTGTTATGCTTTTAATTATTATTACAATTCAGATTTTATTAATATGTTTTTACATTTCACTATGCATAAATGAGCCATGAGACATGTAAACACCAGCCCACATTTGAGTGAGCGCGCCCTTACTGTACTTGGTCTATATTAGACTACAGCCACATGTTTTATCAACCCACAGGTCTGCAATCGGGAATATGCATGCGTTCACTTTGTGAGCATGAGCAGAGTGATTTCACAAAATATGCTGTACACACTGGTATAGTACTCATTCTGCATCAGATCCCTAATAGGCAAATATGAATACATACTGTGTATAAGACACTGCCAAACCCAACAATAAAAAAAAACAAAACACAAATATGTACATTGCACATGGATATAGTAAATAATTTCTACATTACATTTGTCATTTTCTGTCCATTCTGATATGTTTCTTACTTTACAATAACAATAGTTGGACAGATTTGTGGTTTTGCATACTTAGGGGCCTATTTGTTAATGCATTATTTGCAGTCAATCTCACGAAAAAGTTTTTGGTAGATCGCCACATTATTTAGTATTTACAATCAGCATGTCAACATAGATTTTGTTTTTTGCCCACAAATTAGTTCCCATTATAGTATGGACGCCGTTACACAATTTAGCCTATAAGTTACCTGTTTGCACATTTTTCAATAAAGAGGGATCTTTGTATCCCTTTCCAGCAGCAAATACTTATATAGATAAGTATATAAGCTAGATCCGAACTTGGCAGTAAAGTCATAATGTTAGGTATCACTTTACTTTTCACTCTTCACCTGGATGGACTGTTATTAAAAACACTGTCTCGCAGGACATTTTTAATAAATAGCCATGGAAAGACTTCTTATGCTTGTGATATGTTCAGGTACACAACAAGATGTTTCAGGGCTAACATGCAAAGGAATGTAAATAAATCTTAAACGGTTATCAAATATCTGCACAAACATGTTTCCAAATATGTTTTCTACAGTTGCAATCAGGGCCAAAACTAGGGGTGTGCAACAGGGGCCACCACCCAGGCCGAGGGGGCGGCACTGTCACTGCCCCAGAGGCAGCTGTATTTGGCTTGCAATGTGCCTGAAATAGCAGCCTGCATAGACACCTATTTGACTATTCAATCGTTTCAGCATTCATGTTAATAGAGAGCAGAAATGGTAAGCATCTTGAACAGCATGAGTATTATATGGCCAGCAATGCTTACCACCACCTTGAAGCATGTATTCTATACCACAAACAGAACAACTTTAGCATGATTAGGTAATGCATTACTGCCACAGGCATGTTTCTTTATGTCAACTGTATAATTATCACTGTTTCACCTCAAGACAAAAGTTTATTCCCAAGCTTCAAAAAAATTAGCCTGTAGATAAATAAGCACCCACTCAAATTACTGTCATGGTCTTATTTTTGTTTCAGCTTCCTGTAGCCCAAGCTAATCATTCAACTGGACACCAACTTAGAGAGTAAGCTCTAAGGCATGGGAATGACTATGTGCGTTTGGCTTGCAGGCAACTCGCAATATGTGTTTCATGATATGATTAGGGTAAATGCATAAAAGTATGCAGTATAATAACAACCCACTAATAAATCTATACTGTACTTGAATATATATTTAAATTAGAGATGTGAGCCGACTCCTGTGTTTTGGTTTTGTATCTGTATCTCCTTCATGTTTTGTATCTGGATTTTGTTTTGCCAAAACCACCCTTGCTTGTTTTTGTTTCGTATCTGTGTTTAAAAATTTTTTTTAATAAAAACTGCTAAAATCACATATTTTGGGCTTTTTTTTGTTCCTACAGTCTTATTAACCTCAATAACATTCATTTCCATTAGTTTCCAGTCAATTTTGACCACCTCACAATACTGTTTTCCAGTTAAGGCCAAAAAGTTGCACCAAGCTAGCTGGCTGACTAAGCTAAGCGGCAGCAGTGGGCGGCACAAACATGTGGCAGTTCAACTACTAACATGGCACATCAGGAAACATATGTTTTTATTAATCAAGAGGCCTGAGGGAGATGGAACATGTATGTAGTTGAAGGCAGGGAAAGGAAAGGTTGACTCGGAGTAAATTTTATTTAATTTTTTTATTCCGAAGCAAGTTTATGAGGTAGGAGGAAAGAGCATGAGTGAACAATATGTCCCATGTTTTGCACACAAAATCAATTTGGTGGTTCAGAATATTTAAAAAAAATTAAAGGGACATGCAGGAGATGCTATCTGTGGCCATAAACATTTCTGGACATTTTTGTCATTCGGCAACCACATATCAAAGATTTTTTGGCAGTTCATCTTATAACATGGCAGATCAGGAAACAAATGTTTTTATTAATCAAGAGACTTCTGATGAAACAGCCCCTTGTATGAGAAACGCGCCAAGCTGCATCCCCTTTTATTACCTTAGATGGCACCTGGAACAAGGTTCTCCCACAGATTTGTTATGCAGCCACTGAGACCTGACTAGCATGCTAGCCGACACGATGTACACTGCAATTTAGCAGCCAGGAAACACGGAGAGAGCACCGGGAGACCAATACCATCCGAGGTTCCCTAAATGGTAGCAGTAAGTAGGAATTCACTTGTGCTACGCAGCTCTAATTGTGCATAATAGTCTCTCCCATAAGCAGTGGAATAAATCTGGACAGGGAGGTTTGCATGACTGTCTGCTAACATTACATAAATCACAGGCTGATAGTAACGCCTGACTGTATCTGAGTGCTCCGAATGTTCAACGGGGTGATTTAACCCATTTCAAGATCTTTTTGCTATACTCAGTGTCTTCTAATAGACTGCCAAGTATCGACCAGCCTCAGGATTAACAAAGTGCTAACTTCTTTGGCTACTAATATGAAACAATATGGTCTTTTTGCTTCCATCTACTCATTCTGCTACTAATTAACTGTCACATGACAGAGAAGAGTGCCACTACATGCGTTTATACATTTGGGGTTAATAGCCCTTAATTACCATTGAGATTGCAGTATTGTGTGCATACAACTACTCTATTATATTTTAGAGATTTTGTTATGACATTTTGTTTTTGAGGTTGCTTACACCTATTTAGGATTCATACACAGGAGAATATATATATATTTTTTATTCAATCTATTTTAATTAGTTGGGAGAACCTTTACCAATGGATTATAAATTACACACATGATTAGGATTATATTAATCTTTTTTTGCTTCAATTGTGCTTAGTTAATGTGTATGTCATTTATGTTTTTATGAGAAAAATGATCCGCTGATTATTGTATTTATTTTTAAAATTGTCAAAAAATGTATATAGAAATTCATTTATATTGTCAAAATAAACTGTGTTAATTTTACTAGTTAGCGCTTTCCTCTACTAGTTTCCTCTTTCCTCAAATCCTGAGGGAGTTGGAGTATGTATTTAGTTGAAGGCAGAGAGAGGAAGGGTTGATTCGTAGTAAATTTAATTTAAGTTTTGGATTCCGAAGCAAATTTATGAGGAAGGAGGCGAGAGCATGGATGAACAATATGTCCCATGTTTTGCACACTAAATCAACTTGGTGATTCAGAATATTTTTTCAAATTAAAGGGGCATGCAGGAGATGCTGTCTGTACCCATAAACATTTCTGGACATTTTCAGTATTCAGCAACTGCATGTTGAAGATTTCAGCGGCTGTGGCAGTTCAACTTCCAATATGGCACATCAGGAAACAAATGTTTTTATTATCAAGAGGCCTGAGGGAGTTGGAGTATGTATGTAGTTGAAGACAGAGAAAGGAAGGGTTGATTCATAGTAAATTTAATTTAAGTTTTGGGTTCCGAAGCAAATATTTTTATTTTTTGCATTTACAAAAAATATTTTAATCATTCACATCAGTCCTTGCCCCAGTTGAGCTCTTTAGTGAAATGAAAGGGGCATGCAGGAGATGCTGTTTGCGGCCATGAAAATTTCTGGACATTTTTGGCATTCAGCAACCGCATGTCGAAGACTTCAGCGGCTGTGACAGTTCAATCACCAATATGATACATCTAGGAAAGAGAATGGCACTGTAGTGGCAGACTGGATGGCAGTTTAATAAACTATATCAATAATGTGTGTCATCTACACAAAAAGACAGTCAGCAATGCCCCAAACAGCACATAATGCAAAGAAAAGAGGTGCAAGATGGAATTGTCCTTGGGCACTCCCACCGACGGGAGTAATGCCAGTGTCGCACCTGCCCATTTTGTTTCTTGAACGGGTGGATGAACTATTAATGTGGCAGCACACAAAACGGCAGCTCTGAACAGGAAGGAGTCAGGGGAATTTAAAGTCTGGTACTAAACATCTCTTATCATTGTGCTTCTGGGATTATGTATGGGACGGCTGGGAGGGGAGAAGGGAGAACATTGTCACGGTATGGCGTGGGCTTGGACCCGGAGTGGAGTCAGATGCGGAATGGAGGCTTGTTTGTTGATACTGGAAGGCAGCTGGTCTTAACAGAGTATGACTCATGAGGTGAGTGGGTACACGGAGGGCGAGGTGCCGCTGAAGGAATGCGGACTATACTCAGCGACCGGGGTCGGTTGGTCCGCAGCGGGTAGCGGGTACAGGTGGCAAGCTGGTAAGCAGAACAGGCGAGGTACAGAGCTGAGAAGTGGTAACACTGAGACACTCTGGAACTGCAGCAAGTATGGAGCAAGGGAGCACAGTAACTAGCTCACAGCTATGCTGTGATAAACGTTGCACTGGCAACTAAAGGACCTCTTGACAGCCCTTTAGTACACTCAGATAGTGAAGGATTCTCTGCAAAACACTCCCAGGACAGCTGTGACCAGATTGGCTCCCACCAGACCTGACCAAAATCCAACATGGCCCCGCCCAGTAGTCTCCAGTGCAACGCACTTTCAGTTTCACCTGCTCACACCTCCCTCCAGATGAGCCCCCTTAGTCTGTGGGGACCCCCTGTGCCAAGCGCCGCTCTCCAGTTCCCTGCTCCACCACCGGAGGGACCGCGCCAGAGCGCCCGGCGAGTTAAGAGCCGCGATCCAGGCAGCCTGACATCCCGAATCGTGACAAACATGTAGAGATACCATTACAAAATAGCCTCTCCATTTGGTGCTTAAGTTGCATCTGACCAAACATGGCTGTTATGATCAAGGAAAGCCAAGCCCACAAGGTTGGTATCTACAAATCAAGGTTGAAAAATGACATAAGAGTAGTTTGAAAGTATACCTATTTGTGATTTTAGTTGAAATAAATACAGTATGAAACAAAAAAAGTAAGCATCAGAGCAGCAGCACAAACGCACAGTGCTTATACGGATACACTGGGGTACGGTCTACATCATCACAGTGCTTATATGGATACACTGGGGTACAGAAACATACACTGGGGTATGGCCTGCAGCATCACAGTGCTTATATGGATACACTGGGGTACAAAAGCATACACTGGGGAACAGCCTACAGCATCACAGTGCTTATACGCAGGGCTGGATTAAGGTCTGTGAGGGCCCCCGGGCACCAAACATGTGGGGCCCCCTATTAAATATGGATAAAAAGGGGGTATGCGCAATGGGGACCATATCCCTCGTAAGCGGTACATTGACAAACAGCGATAAGCTAAGCTTAGTGGTGTTTGTTAAATACTGAAAGGATGACATTTAGCAAGCGACATAACCTCTTTAGCATTGTCTTTCCAGAGAATCAGACTTCAAGCACACATAAGAAAAAAAAACACAATATACACCCACGGGAAAAAAAACACATATAGACACCAACATGACATATTACTCAACAGTTGCACAGTCTTATCCACATTACACTGCAATAGTGCCCCTGATTCACATTACACCACATAGTACTAGTGCCCATTATTCATGTAATGACACACAGTAGTGCCCCTTTCACGCAATGCCCACAGAAGTGCCCCTTTCACGCAATGCCCAAAGTAGTAGTGCCCTTAATACACATAATGCCCACAGTAGTAGTGCTTCTTACATAATGCCTACAGCAGTAGTGCCCCTTATGCAATGCATCCAGTAGCGGTAGAGCCCCTTATGCAGTGCCCCTAGTAGTGGTAGTGCCCCTTATGCAGTGCTCGCAGTAGTGGTGCCCCTTATGCAATGCCCCCCAGTAGTGGTGCCCCTGATGCAGTGCCCCCAGTAGTGGTAGTGTCCCTGATGCAGTGCCCCCAGTAGTGGTAGTGCCCCTTATGCAGTGCCCCCAGTAGTGATGCCCCTTATGCAGTGCCCCCAGTAGTGGTAGTGCCTCTTATGCAGTGATCCCAGTAGTGGTAGTGCCCTTTATGCACTGCCCCCAGTAGTGGTAGTGCCCCTTATGAAGTGCCCCCAGTAGTGGTGCCCCTTATGCAATGCCCCCAGTAGTGGTGCCCCTTATGCAGTGCTCCTAGTAATAGTAGTGCCCCTTATGCAGTGCCCCCAATAGTGGTAGTGCCCCCAGTAGTGACAGTGCCCACAATTGTAGTGCCCCTTTTGCAGAGCCCACAGTAGTGGTGCCCTTTATGCAGTGCCCCCAGTAGTAATGCCCCCAGGAGTGGTGCTCCTTATACAGTGCCCCCATTAGTAGTGCCCCCAGTAGTAATGCCCCCCTGTGGTAGTGCCCCCAATAGTAATGCCTCCAGTAGTAGCAATGCCTCCTGTAATAGTGCCAACTGTCTAAATTCCCCCACTAGTAATGCCCCCAGTAGAGCCCCCAATAGTAATGCATCCAGTAGTAGTGCCCCCTAAGTAATGCCCCCAATAGTAGTGCCCCCCCGAGTATTGCCCATATAATGAAGCCACTTGCACACACAAAAAAACCCCAAAACTAATACTTACCTTATGGTTCGCTACTGTCCGGTCGACCTGGCTGCTCCTCTGAACTAGGTGAGAGACGTCATGACGTCTCTCCCATAGTGCTCTGTGGGAACCGGAAGCTGGAGCTCAGGAGTGAGCTCCAGCCTCTGGCTGCCGCTACGGGGAGGGGTAATAAAATCTCAGCAGGAGCCCAGCAAATAAAGCCTCCCTGCGGTGCCAGGGTTAGGTGGGCCAGCGGAGCGGAACTGGTTTCATCTCCCGTTCCGGCCCACTTTGACCCCAGTGGGTGTGGTGGCCGCTCATATGTGGGGGCCCAGGGACGACTGCCACTGTCACCCCCTGTTAATCTGGCCCAGTTTATACGGATGCACTGGGGTATGGCCTTCAGAGTGACAGTGCTTATATGGATACACTGGGGGGGTACAGGCTGCAGCGTCGCAATGCATACACTGGGGTACAGTAGAATATACTGGGGTATGGCCTGCAGCGGCCCCAATGAGCTTCCTGCTCTGATCGAGCAGGAAGCTCCCCACTGACATCACTGCTGATGTCAGTGCGGCCGCCCACAAAATGGCAGGCGTTCACTTAGGAACGCCTCCATTTGTGTAGCCACCCCCGTGCCTCGCCTACAAAACAGGGCCAGCTGTCGATCAACATCGACAGCCGCCCCTTTTGTAGTGAGCTCCGGAGCGAGAGAAATTCTTGGAGAACCACAAGTACCAGCATGAGGAGCTTTATGGGCTCGCTGGTACCTGTTGTTCCACAGGAAATGCAATATTAAAAAAACAGAACACACACCGTAGAAAGTAAAATTTTATTAAAACATACATGCACACCCATATGTACACACACTAGCTCACATACTCACCTATGTATCCCTGAAGCAAGTCACGTCCACTTGTCCAAGTAGATAATCCATAGGGTACCAATAATAAAAAATCCATACTCAGCTCCTCCTATGCGTGGATCACGTCCTCTTCGTTCCAAAGTAGGCAATCCAAGGTCTTGGCAAAACAAAAAAATTATTTGCGTAAGCCATGGACATAAGTACTGTCCTCTAACATCCAAATTTTTTATGTTTTTGCCCTGAAATTTGGCATGCAGCACCAAAAAACAGTTCTACCTGCCCACGCCAAATTTCAGCTCGGTACCTCCAATAGCTTTTGAGGTGTAGCCCCTTAAACACCATGACCCCCCTCGGAAATTTTCTATGGGAGAATTCCCTTTTTTTGAGGGGACTCCTACATCGTTTGTCCCCTGTATTTTGGCAACCAGGACTGGCTCTGATTAGCCTGGTGCTGGTTGTGCTTAACACAGGAGACCCCTACATTGTTTGTCCCCAGTATTTAGCACAACCAGCAATGGGGCTCCAAAGCCTGGTGCTGGTTGTGCTGTGGGGGCACATCATAAATTTGTGCCACTCAAACTTAAAAAAGCAATGAAATTCCAAACATTAAGGCTGACGCCTAAATGGACATGTTCCTTGCGCAATACAGATATGGTATGCCTTCACACCCTGTGGTTAACTGCAGATTCAGCACTCTCACAGAGTGGAGCTGCTAATTCACAGAATTGTGTTCCCATTGGAATACATCACTTCTTTTTTTTTTTTTTTTTTTTCTTTTTTATTGTTTCACACAAATTCACAGTATAACAATGTTACAAAATTCTTTTGAACAAAATAAAGTAATTACAAAACAAAAACAGTTTCCTTTTCCTCTTTTCTTCCCACTTTTTCATTAAATAAAGTTATACAATCCTAGGACACTATGATTATCTGTTAAATTATAAATAAGTTACTCCAACTGTCATCTGGAGTAATAGTGTCTTGTTTATCCATTATACTAATCATCAGCTTATTTGCAAATAATTTTCTCATAAATCTATAAAAGAAAGAAAGAGAAGAACAAAAACCATACAAATTTGTTTAAATCATTAACATTTATATTTTCTTACGCATTAGAAAGGTGTTTGACCTTCCATAACTGCTAAACTGTACCAAGTCGTCCATTGAAAACTACGCTTAAGAGCTATTTTCAGTTCAGGCGATTATGTATGAATGAGAGGTAGCCATATTGAAAAGAATTTCCCTGACAATTTTTCTTTGTCAATAGATGTAGATGACCAGTCCATATTAAACAAATAAAGTATTCTTGGCAACATCAGGTTAATAGAGGGTACATTGGGTTCTATCCAACAGGATAAAATAGTTTTTTTGGCTGTAGCTGCTAATTTAGTCAAAAGACATTTCACTGATTTAGTCAATTTATGTGTTGAAGATAGTTCGTATCTGTTCCAAAAGGCCCATTCCGGGGTCACCACAAAATCTATATGTAGCGTATTTTTAATATACAAAGAAACCTGTTCCCAAAATTGTTGAACATATGTGCATGACCATAGAAAGTGATATATATCAGCGTCTGATGCTTTGCATTTAAAACAATTGGCATTTGCAGATTTCCCGGGTAAATATTGTAATATATGTAATTCATTTCTGCGTAAGAAATGGATATCAAATCTTTGTTTAATCGTCTGGTGGCTTGAGTTAAGAAGGATAAATTTAGCTCTGGAAAATCCTACTTCCATTTGGCAAGACCTCCTGTTATTTTAAGTAAATCTATTGTGGGTCTTATATACGAGTATATATATCGGGGGAAGAAAAGGGATCGAAGTGCATCGTCAAGTTTAAACTGATTATCTGTCTCCATAAACCCTCTCACTGTTCTTTGTAAATAGCTAGATACTTGTAAATAAGGAAAAATAGGAATAGATAAATTAGGAAATCGCTGTTGAAGTTGACCATGTGAGTATGGCTGTTGAGTATCAACATCTATCATGTGACATAGGTAACGTAAACCATGGAGGGACCAGGTCTTTATGTAAGGGGATGTCCATCCACCAGGAAAAAGAGTTTTATCTGATAGTGGAAGAAAGAAAGTGTGGGCCCAAGATAACTCTAACATTGAGCGAGTTTGTCTCCAGGCGGAATACATCACTACTTAATAGAACTCCCATCTTAGTAAATTTACCCCATGCAGTCTATGCAACTGAGGTCTGAGCAGAAGACAGAGCTGCACTATAGCTGAAGCTATAGAAATATGTATATATATATACAGTATATATATATAAATATATATATATATATACTGTGTGTATATATATATATATATATATATATATACACACACACACACATATATATATTGTGATAGGATCACTGGTAAAGTGGTCTGTGGCAGGGACATTTATCCCAGATTCCTGTTCTATGTGTTTAAAATCCCCAGGAGAAAGTCTGCAGTGTAGCAGGCTTGAGTTTCGGCTTTTTGAAAAGCCGGTTTGGGACCTGGGGGTTGTGGGTGAGAGGAGAGGGAGGGCTCCACCCACGGCCACTCCAGGTTTTGGTTCTCTTAGCCTGGTAACAGGCTTGCTAGGGTTTCCACCTGAGAGTGGCCAATATAAGCCTAGTGTGTTGAGGGCTGATTGTCTCACCTGGGAGAGCAGACAGGGAGTTTGCTCAGAGACACTTGAAAACCTAACTGTAAGTCTTGTGCTGTGCTTTTGTTGCTGGTGAGGGCATTAGGCCCTGCCAGGTTCTGGTAGTGAGGGAACTACCTGTGAAGTTAGTGCCCCGACAGGGCTAGGATTTACGTTTATGTTTTCTTTGTGTTATTTCTGACATTGCACAATAAAGACTGGCGCCGGCCAGCTTGTACTTGCATCCAGACTGGTGTGCTGCTTCCCTGCTGCTGTGTGTGTGTGTAAGGAAGGAGTCCTCTACCCAGGAGAAGGACCCCCTAACCTAACTGTGTCACAATATATATATATATAGTTTTTCGAAAAAAGAATGCACTTGACGGGGGCTTAAAATAAAACTTATCTTCTGGAAAATACATTTGAGCCCAGGACATTACATCATAGTCAATTAGCGGTTTAATTCTGTCCCACACTCTGCTCGCTAGCACTCGTGGAAGTATATTAGCACCAGAGACCAAGTACTTTTGGACCGCACATCCCCTTCTGCACTGTATATTCTGGGATCTCCTCAGGGCAAAATGGATTGTATTAAAAAAAGACATAATGGGGGCGCTCCATAGTGCATCAAACGTATTATTGACAGGTATATTCTTTAAAACATGTAAAAAGTGATTTGGCAGACTCGTACCAAATCTCTATCTGTGTGGGCTGGTTACCACATGGCACAATAATTTAATGACCAGGCAATCTCCTACTTGTGACCAGGGGACCATCAGAGTCACACCTCACAGCCCTGACCATCGTCGGAAGCCGCCGTACGCCGGGTTCACATGGGTAACCAAGGACATCAGGAGAGCCAGATCACCGCAAGCAGCAGGTCTACAGGTCTATCTGAGCCTCTTTCTGTCTGTGAAACTCTGCAGATTCCTGATTGGACCAGTGGGTGTAGTCCACGCAGTAGTGCTGGCTTTTAACTGCAGAGATTGAAGATACAATTGCTCTCTGCGCATGCTATTCCCTATACACTTCCACAGCATGCTAGTACTCAGGCTGCATGCCAGATTTCCCTCCTAAACTAAGTATGGGCACAGCCATGTTGCCCATACTGAGTTTAGTAGGGAACTGCAGAGTTTCACAAAGTAGGAGATTGCCTGGTCATAAGTTATTTCTCATGTGGTAACCAGCCAGCACAGATAGAGATTTGACACGAGTCTGCCAAATCACAAGTTTTAAAGAATATACCTGTGAAGAAAACATTTGATGCACCAAATTGGATCAGCCCTGGATGGATGATAGAGGTGAGATAATAAATCTTTTTAAAATATCCTTTTTTGGAATCTTCATTGAATTATTTCGATTGATGGAGGAATAACGGTGGACGGATGGCTAAATTGCAACTCTCCGAACCACCAATATTTCCTTGAATAGATAATTAAATGTTTCCAACAAGATATAACAATCGTAATCAGGTTTGTTACCACATTCACCGCTACACCATATGATGGAAGCTTGAAATGAACCCTGAACCTTCAAACCATGTGACCCAATGCATTTTGTCCTTATAAGGACTTCATCAGGGGTATATCACAGTTTGTTGTATAATATAAATCAATCCTAATTAATGACTGGAAGAGAGTTTTTTCTTTTTCCAACAAGCAGCAGCTTTCAGCTTACACAGAAATTCTCAGCATGTGGACCTCAGTGGCTCCTGATGAAGTCCTTATAAGGATGAAATGCATTGGGTCACATAGTTTGAAGGTTCAGGGTCCATTTCAAGCTTCCACCATATGGTGTAGCGGTGGATGCGGCTGTAAAAAAGCAATCCGCATCCCAGAGAGACATATAGCGTCAGGTTGCTAAGCTACCTGCCGATGTGTCTCGCCCACGTAATGGAGTGATGTCATCAACAGGCGCCCAGGCACACGTGAGGGCAGTCGTAGCCTCCGTGCATCACTGAGGTGGAGATATAAGGTAAGATCAGTTTTCATTTCTTTTCATTGTTATTTGGGTGCATGACAGTCTGTGGACAGGACCCTGCGCGGTCGAAAAACGTTGATGCTGTAATGCCATTTCACTAATATACTCTTCATATACTGCAGTGCCGTGCATGGTGTATTTCTTCACATACACCATACAGGACGTCTATTTCTATACAGCACGGGCACGCAGTGAGTTGCATTTATATAGGGGAGTGCCAGATTATTGTGGTAATTATATATATATAGATATATATATATATATATATACTGTGTATACATATATTTATTGCTATATTTTCAGTTCCTGAACCTTTTATTAACTATGACGTAATGTCCTGGGCCAAAATGTATTTTCCATCAGATTTATTTTAAAGGCCCTTTCGAGTGTTTTATTTTCTAAATACTGTATATATGTATATATATATATATGTGTATATAATGTATATATAAGAATATATAATACAAATACCGCAGATGTAGGCAGTGCTGAGCATGCGCTGCTTTTACGGATGTAACAGCGCATGCGCAGCACTGTTTCCAGCTGCGGTAAGGTAGAGTAGAGAGGGAAAAGTATCTATTTCCTGAAAAGCTGAAATCGCAAAAATTACAGCTTTTCGGTATAGATACTTATGGAGAGGAGGAATGATGAATTCCTCCGGTAATTAGGTAGAACTCCATGCGAGTTCTGAACCTAATTACCTCCATTGAAATTTTAGTAATGATGAATAGGCCCCAATGTCTGAATGATCCTTGTACTTTCAGCACCACAATCCTGCTGAAGACTCCTGAGTGATCTGGTTGATGCCTCCACTTCTTATCTCAACAGAGCTGGATTCATAGTCTGTACACTTCCCTGGAACATAGGACGGGCTCAGCTGCCAGCTAGTGCTGCTCTTTACTACCATGAAATCTCCACTCTTATGACTTGGGAGTCTATGTATAAGCCTTGGAGAGAAATAAAGTGGATGGAGATAAAGTACCAACCAGTCAGCTCCTAACTGTCAATTTACAGGCTGTGTTTGAAAATGACAGAAGCAGGCTGGTTGGTACTTTATCGCCATTCACTTCATCTCCATCCAAGGCTTAGTAAATACTGTAGACACCTTTATCTCCATCCACTTTATCTCTCTCCAAGGCTTAGTACATAGAGCCATTAGTCCTGCTCAGCCAAACGTTAAAACTCGTCCTTCCCCACAGTCAGGTACCACTACCTATTGACTGCCACAGTCGGTTTGTTTATATATATATATATATATATATATATATATTAGGGATGAGCGGGTTCGGATTTCTGAAATCCGAACCCCCCCGATCCGAGTCGTATCCGAGTCAGGCTTGACTTTTCCCGCCTGACTCGGATCTGAAATCGAGGCAAAACGTCATCATACCGCCTTCCGGATCTCGCGGGTTTTGGATTCTATAAAAGGTCCCCCAGTCGGCGCCATTTCTCACTCCGGCTGTCTACAGTAAAGAGGGAGGGTGGGAGCTAGGGCTGGGTGGGCTGTGTTGTGCTGCTGTTGTCCATAGGGGCTGTGACCACTCAGTCCATAGGGGCTGACTGGGCTGTGTTGTGATGCTGTCATAGGGGCTGGCTGGGCTGTGTTGTGCAATCAGTTGTCCATAGGGGCTGTGTCTACTCCAAGTCTATATGGGCTAGCTGGACTGTGTTGTGCAGTGTCCCATAAAGGCTGCAGTCCTAGAGGGGTACTGTAGTGTTGTCCAGGGGGTGATCTGTGCATCAGGGGTGCTCCCCCAAAGTGCACACAAAAAAAAAATTTTTTTCTTCTGCATTTGTGAATTGTGTGCGCAGTAGCCGCACGTGCATCAACAAGGTAGCGCCAAGCGTGCGCCTGTGTCATAAATCAAGGGCTGGCTGGCTTGTCCGTTAAAGGGTGCTGTAACCCCTAGAGTGCACTCCAAAATAGAATACATTTTTTTTTTTAGTGTTTGTGAATTGTGTGCGCAGTAGCCACAAGTGCATCAACAAAGTAACGCCAAGCGTGCGCCTGTGTCATAAGTAAAGGGCCAGCTGGCTTGACCATTAAAGGGTGCTGTAACCCCCAAAGTGCACTCCAAACAAAATTAAAAATAATTTTCTGTGTTTGTGAATTGTGTGCACTGTGGCTGCATGTGCATCAACAAAGGAGCAGCGCCAAGCGTGCGCCTGTGTCCCATAAGTAAAGAGCCGGCTGGCTCATTTCTTAAAGGGTGGTGTAACCCACAAAGTGCACTACTCTCCAGCATAAATAAAAAAATATTTTCTGTGTTTGTGTGCGCCTTAGCCGCACGTATATATCAATATAACATAAATGGAGGACCAAACTTTTTCCGATAAAAATAAAATAGGGCAAGATCAAGAACCACTTCCTCCTAGTGCTGAAACTGCTGCCACTAGTCATGACATAGACGATAACATGCCATCAACGTCGTCTGCCAAGGCCGATGCCCAATGTCATAGTAGAGGGCACATAAAATCCCAAATGACAAAGTTCAGGAAAATGACCTTGAAAAAAACATTTAAATCATCTGAAGAGAAACGTAAACTTGCCAATATGCCATTTACGACACAGAGTGGCAATAAACGGCTAAGGTCTTTCCCTATGTTCATGACTAGTGGTTCAGCTTCACATGACGATGGAAGCCCTCATCCCGCTAAAAAAATCAAACGAGTTAAGCTGGCAAAAGCACAGCGAAGAACTGTGCATTCTAAGAAGATATCACAAATCCCCAAGGAGAGTCCAAGTGTGGTGGCGGTTGCGATGCCTGACCTTCCCAGCACTGGACGGGAAGAGGTCGCTCTTTCCACCATTTGCACGCCCCCTGCAAGTGCTGAAAGGAGCACCCACAGTCCACTTGCTGATATGCAAATTGAAGATGTCACTGTAGCTGGCACTGAGGAGGAAGTTGGCGAGGAGGATTCTGATGGTGATGTGGTTTGTTTAAATCAGGCTCCGGGGGAGACAGTTGTTGTCCGTGGGATGAAAAAGCCCATCACGGTCATGCCTGGGCAGAAGACCAAACATTCCACCTCTTTGGTCGGCAATATTTCTATCCAAATCCGGACAACAACTGTCTTGCCATATGTACCATATGTAAAGGTGAAATAAGTAAGGGTAGGGACATTAACCACCTAGGAACATCCTCCCTTATACGGCACCTGCAGCGTGTTCATAAAAAGTTACTGTCAAGTTCAGAAACTTTGGCTAAGACCGTAAGCAGTCCAGGTACACCTAAATCCCTTTTTCCTGTTTTATCCAAGGAATCGGTGGGTGAGGATGACATCTTGCCTCCGTAGAGCCAGTTTGTGCAGGGACACATTAATTGCCAGCTTGTTTTGTGGGGGCCCAAACTAACCAATCATTTCAGCCACAGTCATGTGGCAGACCCTGGCGCTGAAATGATTGGTTTGTTAAAGTGTGCATGTCCTATTTATACAACATAAGGGTGGGTGGGAGGGCCCAAGGACAATTCCATCTTGCACCTCTTTTTTTTCTTTGCAGTATGTACTGTTTGGGGCCTAGTTTTTCAAACTGCCATCCTGTCTGCCACTGCAGTGTCACTCCTAGATGGGCCACGTGTTTGTGCCGCCCACTCGTGTCGCTTAGCATAGTCATCCAGCTACCTTGGTGCAATCTTTTGGCCATAAAAACAATATTGTGAGGTGTTCAGAATAGACTGGAAATGAGTGGAAATGAAGGTTATTGAGGTTAATAATTGCATAGGAGCAGAAAAACCCCCAAATTCTGTGATTTAAGCTGTTTTTATGTTTTTTTTCAAAAAAATACAGTTCAAAACACAAAACCCAGAACCCAAAACACGGAAGGGTGGTTTTGGCAAAACCAATCCAGATCCAAAACACGAAGACAGATCCAGATCCAAAACCAAAACACGAAAAGTGGCCGGTGCACACCCCAAACATATATATATATATATTAGAGATGAACGGGTCTGGTTCCCTGAGATCTCTCCTCCTGCCCTGGATCCCTAATCTAGGCAATACCTTGCGATCCTCTGTGTCGGATCTCAAGGTTTTGCCTCGAGCGGGCATTTTTGAAAATGCCTTTGCCTTTAATGGGCAAAGCGCTGATTGGCTGGCAGAGCCGTCTGTCACGGCTCTCAGCCAATCAGCGTTATGGTTTCTATTTGCATAGATCGTGTGCAGATGCATGTAGCACGGACCCGGGAGATCCGTGCTACATGCATCTGTGTGATTGACACAGAGCACAGAGTTTGGCAGATAAATTACAAACTCCTTGCATCACCTTGGATCCTACTATCTCCTTGACCTCTATCGATGGTAATGGAACTATGTCTAAAAGAACCCAATCTATTCTAGTTCATATTGGAGCCCTTCATGTTGAACATATCAGCTTCTTAATCATACCCAAGGATTCCCATGAGATTATACTCAAATAACCATGGCTGTGTAAGCACAACCCCAGAATTGATTGGACCACTATGCAGGTTCTGTCATTGAGTGAGGAATGCCAGGGGTCTTGTCATCCAAAGATTCAACCTGTGAGAAAAATGCAGACATCAGAGGCCCCATCTATACCTAAAGAATATCAATCATTTACCGATGTTTTCTCCGAAAAACAAGCTAACATCTTACCTCCTCATAGAGAATGGGATTTTCCTATCAAGTTGTTGCCTGGGAAGATGCCTCCCCGTGGTCAAACCTATACGTTGAGCCTACCAGAAACCTACAGCATGTCGGAATATATCCAAGAGAACTTAAAAAAGGGATTTATCCGACCATCTACATCACCTGCTGGAGTGGGATTCTTCTTTGTTTCTAAAAAAGATGGAGTCTTGAGGCCATGTATAGATTATAGATTATAGAGGCCTGAATGATATTACAGTAAAAAACAGATACCCTCTGCCATTGATCTTCGAATTATTTGACAGAGTCAAGGGATCCACTATATTTTCTAAATTAGATCTCCGAGGTGCATACAACCTCATTCGTATCTGAGCAGGTGACGAGTGGAAAACAGCATTCAACACAAGGGACTGTCATTTTGAATACTTGGCCATGCCGTTCGGGCTGTGTAATGCACCTTCTGTTTTTCAAGGATTTGTCAACGAGATCTTTAGGGATCTCTTATATGTCTCAGTTGTCATCTATGTAGATGATATTTTGATTTTTTTCATCTTCTCCTGAGGAACACCATAATCATGTTAAAGAAGTCTTGTCCCGTCTGAGGAAGAACCAACTGTATTGTAAATTGGAGCAATGTGTGTTCGGTGTACCAAGTATTCCATTTCTTGGATATATCATTTGAGGATCAGGTTTAGAAATGCAATACTGGATTGGTCCCGTCCCACGTCTTTGAAAGCCATCCAGAGACTTCTTGGTTTCTCCAATTACTATCGGCGTTTTATCAAGGGATTATCCTCTTTGATGGCTCCCATCACAGCCCTAACTCGTAAAGGTGCCAACCTTTTCAACACAGCTTTTCAACTTCTCAAACAAGCCTTTATAAAAGATCCAGTTTTGAGACAACCGGATACCAATAGACCTTTTTACTGGAAGTGGATGCTTCGTCTGAGGCAGTGGGAGCTGTCTTGTCCCAGCGCTTTGAGGATAACCGGTTTCACCCATGTGGTTTCTACTCAAAGAAATTCTCCCCTGCCGAAAGAAATTATGCCATAGGCTGTCAAACTGGCCTTAGAGGAATGGCGGTACCTCCTAGAGGGTGCTAAGTTCCCTTTTACCATTTTTACAGACCACAGGAGTCTTCTTTTTCTGAAAAATATTCAATGTGTAAGTCCTCGTCTGGCCTGATGGGCAATATTTTTTGCCCGTTTTCATTTTACCCTGTTGTATCACTCAGGGGCTCTCAATCAGAAGGTCGATGCCTTGTCACGGTCACTGTCCACTGATAATGGTCCAGAAACACTGCGGAACACACCTGTGCTGGAGTCAAAAGTGTTCGCCATTATACAACTGCAACCACCTGTTGGGAAGACCTTTGTGGCCCCGGAGTTGAGGAAACAGTTTCTGACATGGGCCCACTCATCTCGTTTTGCTGGTCATTCAGGCATTCGTAAGATTTTGGAGTTCCTGAAGAGATCCTACTGGTGGACATCGATGAAAACCAAGGTAACCGAGTTTATCTCATCTTGAACCCAGTGTGCCTGCCCAGCATAAGTCTCCTTGACAGTCTCCAGCCGGCAAATTGGTGTCTCTTCCCATACCATTTAATCCGTGGACACATCTGTCCATGGATTTTGTGACAGACCTGCCAAATTCTAATGAATATACCACCATCTGGGTTGTAGTGGAACGTTTCTCCAAGATGGTCCATTCGGCTAGAGAAGTTACCCTTGGCACCTGATTTGGCTCACTTGTTTGTCCACCAGATATTTCGACTTCATGGACTCCCTCCAGAAATCGTCTTAGACCGGGGTGTCCAATTCATGTCAAAATTCTGGAGAGCCCTCTGCTCTATCCTGCAAGTGAAACTTAACTTTTCCATGGCTTATCATCCTCAAATTAATGGGTCCACCGAGAGGGTGAACCAGGACCTCAAGACCTTCACCGAGAGGGTGAACCAGGACCTCAAGACCTTCATGAGAATCTATATGTCCTCATCCCAGGACAACTGAGTCCCTTCCCTGGGCAAAATTTGCGCATGACGCATCATACCATTCTTCTACTAACCAAACTAATTTCTTCATTGTGTATGGTCTTCATCCTAGTGTCCATGAGTTCCAAAGTTTACCCGCCTTTGATGTACCAGCTGTGGCTGCCACTGTACGGAACTTTGCTTCAGTTTGGACTCAGGTGCAAGCTGCTCTTGTGAAAACCTCCCTGCGCTACAAGGACCAGGCTGATAGGAAATGAAGAAAAGTTCCTCAGATGCAGGACGGGGATCAAATATGGCTTTCTGCCCGCAATCTTTGCCTCAGGGTACCATCTATGAAGTTTGCCTCCCGGTTTATTGGACCATACTCCATTACAGAGATAATCAATCCAGTCTCCTATCGTTTTCAGCTCCCGTCTTATTTGAAAATTCCTAATTCATTTCATATATCTCTCCTCAAGCCATTAGTTCTTAATAAATTTCTCAGCATACTCCCTGTTCCCCCCCAGGATCCAAACTGAGAGAGGTGTGGAATTTGAGGTGTCTCAGATTCTAGATTCTCGTATCCATCATGGTAATTTGCAATACCTGCTTGATTGGAGAGGCTATGGTCCGGAAGAGAGTTGTTGGACTAGAGCTGAGGACGTCCACGCTCCAAAACTCATCAGCAAATTCCACTTGGCTCATCCCAAAAAGCCTGGAAGGTGTCCTGAGGCCACCTGTAAGGAGGGTGGTACTGTCACGACCAGGGTTTCGCTGCATGGAGGTTTGCGGTCCTTACCGGTGAGGGCACTGTGGCGCGGTCCTTCTGTCGGGGGAGCTGGCATGTGGAGACTGGCATTGGCTGTACGCAGAGGTCTGCCAGCATTGGGCCATCCTAGCAAGGGTAAGTCTAGCAGCATCTCTGTGTCACAGGTGTCTGGGCACCACCATGTTGTCTTTGGCCAAGTGACATAGCAGGCCAATCGTCTGTAGGTCACCTGCTCTCTCTGGCCTATCACATTCCGCTACTGGGTACTTAAGGGTGTTTGGAGCTCCCTGTAGCTGCCAGTGCAACATGTTCACAGCTTAGCTGTGACAGAGTTCTCTGCGCTCCTGAAACCTAGACTTGTGCTCCGGTGCTTGCCCTAGCTCCTTGTCAGCCTCTGGCTCCCTGCATAGCCTGCATCGCTCTGCCTTGCCTTGCTCTCCGCTGAGATCCGCCCTGCACCTTCCACCAGACCCACTCCTGCCTGAACCTGTCTCCTCAGTTAACCCATTCCTGCGCACCCATCATCACAGCATTACCGATATCCCCTTCAGCCACTATTCAGCAAACCAGGATATCCACTTCACTCTCACAGTCTATCTGGATTCATCTCTGTCACTGATCTGGACATTCGTTTACTCCCATTCACTACAGTTCCCTTCAACCACATATATAAGTTTGTTTATTACTGGACTTTAGATTATCTTATTGTTCATGTCTACGAACATTCACATTAAACAACCCACCTTTCAGTTGAAACCTGTTCCGGTGTCTGCTCCTGTTTCCATCCCGTGTCCACAAAAAACACAGGCCCTCATTCAGAGGCGGTCGCAAGAAGCGATCACTCTCTCTGAATGAGGGCGGCCTCTTGCTTTTTCTAGTGCGGCCTCCTGGTCGCTAGCTAAGCTGTGGGTTACCACCCACAGCTTAGCGACCGACCAGGTTGATGATCGCGATGGTCAAGACCATCGCGACCATCGGGGCTTGCGACGAGAACCTAAGGTTGGGTCTCAGCAACCGCAAGTCCCAGGGAGCTTCCTGCTCTGATCGACCAGGAAACTCCCCACTGACTTCACTGCTGAGGTCAGTGTGGCCGCCCACAAAAGGAGGAACGCCTCCGTTTGTGAAACCACCCCCCCGCCCTGCCTACAAATGGGCCGAGCTGTCGTTCGACATCGACAGCCAGCCCTTTTGTAGTGAGCTCCGGAGAGTTTCTCTCTCACTCCTGGGCTTGCGCACGCGCAGTGCGGCCGCTGCGTGCGCGCAGGACCAAAACATTGACCAGGTTGAGAGCGCACAGTGCTTGCGATCGGGTCTGAATGAGGTCCACAGTCCCTAAGAATAAAGGTGGGTGGGAGGGCCCAAGACCTATAATTCTTAGCATCTCTACACAGCTTACAATGGTCACCCCACTGGAATGTGGATCACTGTCTACTGATAACACCATATAAGCTATAGATGGCTCATTATACATCTCTAATAGTGACAGGTACAAGTTAGGGCCCCTTGATATATGGCTTGTTTGACCTCAAAGGGTGAATCTGACCATTCTATGCATAGACTGCAACTACATAAATACAATATCATTTTTCAAACCTCAATGGGCCTAGCACAGGTTGTGTGTTACAACTTATATACCTACGCAGAAATTAATTATTTAACCCACTGGTTACAATTAGTATGCATTTTAACACTTTACAGCTATATGCCTAAACATACACATACTAATTCTGCCTATTAAAGTTATTATAAATTCCCTATCTATTAATTCCTCATAATAATAACTCATAATATCCTACTTAAACCATACAAAAGTGAAAGGGGTCACAATAGTAAATGCTGTAAAATATACAGTAATGTAAGAAAGGTCATATACATAACAGAGAATAATGTATTGACTGATATTAATAAATAAAAAAGTCTAATTTTACAACTAAAATGTAATTAACTACTGCATAAACATCTTCAGAGTTTTTTGCCACATTAATAATCCAATAACAATTCCGACTAAATGCAGTAATAGTTGAAATATAAATGCAGTAATAGAAGAAATGTGAATGCTCTGTAAGCCAGTTACAATGGCTAGCTATGCTGCCGATGCTCAATATCATCATTTATCAGTGCAACAGCCACAACGAAAAGGATATGGCCACATCTATGTAATTATGTCACATTTACATGAACATGCCCCTTCTGTGGCCTGCATCACTAAACCTCTCCATGTGTAAGTGGGAGCAGAACTCATTTTGGTGGGCATTGCACAGTAAAGAAATGCATAAAATATGAGGCTATACAAGCACAATTATAATATTACATACAATCTGTTCACAATTCACATTGTCTTTGGCCATGTGACATAGCAGGCCAATCGTCTGTAGGTCACCTGCTCTCTCTGGCCTACAGACGATTACATAATCCAAAATACAGGTGCACACTTTTGACAATAATAAAAAAGCTGCTGAACTATGCAAAAATAGGGATTTTATAAACTGGTATTTGTGTTGTGTACGGTGCTGGGGCTTGATTCCAGATGCTAAAGAGATAAGATTCCACAAATCCTACAGTATATACTGTATCTTCAAAGGTGGATGTTGAAGAGATTCGTAATCCAGGTATAAAGATATTAGATAAGTCTTAAAGATTTTATTAAAAATATGCCTGTAAGTTTATTCTTGGAGTCCCATTATAACAAACATACCACACTATAAACACCATCCAGTTTCATATATAAATGGCTACTCTTATAGATCCATTGCTGGAAAAGTAACTCACATGAGGACCTGTTATAATATATTTGATTCTATTGAGAGTATTGAAGGTTTGTATATTCTGTTTTCTTCTTTGAGATATATATATATATATATATACATATATATATATATATACTGTACATATATATACATATATATATATATATATATATTATATATATATATAAACATTATACACAATATATCTATAAATACACACACAAAGTATATGCAACGGTTTGCTCACCATAAGTTGGGTTTGGTGGGTAGTGACATTGCTTGGTAGTCGATTTAGGTTAGACTGTCCAATCATCTATAATTATTGGCTTTACTACTACATGCAAAAGCTGAACCACAGATTCGACCAATACATTGGTCAGGATTCACATTCTTCCTGTTACACCAGTCATAGATATCTTCCTTGGGGATGTCTTCCTTGGCTGCCAGGAGTATTATTCTTGGTCCATTAGGGAACCTGATAATTCATATCCCCGCTTTGCCTCCAAAAGTGTAATGGTTGCTCACCTTAAGTTGAGGTTGTTAGATGGCAACACTGCAAGGTAGTCAATTTCAGTTAGATGGTACCTCCACCCAAGTTTTGTTTTATTTAGGGTAAAAAAGGCAAACTTGGGCAACCCTTTACATAACTTTAAATATACAGTTGTAATTTGATTCATATAGCTGGACATTGTTGGGTTAATGTAAACATTTTATTAGCTAGGAATCTCTCTTGTCTTCTGCAGATGAGTTTAAGATAAGTACTGAGAGATAAAAATATTGGTTCAAAGAACAACATGCTCTAAGTCCATACCATTATACAGCAGTGTAATGTCTCCAATATTACAGTCTCTTGAATTACTCAGTTTGACATACTACTGTAGTCTACTATTATTATACTTTATTTACTCTCTCATTTACAGAAAATTCATAAGTTATTCATAAGTTATTACTAGTTTTATGGTTTCATTAGCTTTAAAAACCACTACTGCAGGTAAAATGATCCCATTTATTCTTTATAAAACAATAAGCCCTCCCCCTACTCCCTATTTTCCCCCTACACATGCACACACACCTTTATCCTGTTCGGGATAGACTTATGAAATTAAATACCAGTATTTACAATCTCTATACCATAACTATTAAATATACATACTAAATACAGTTATTGGCTGTAACCATTGGTGCACTTAGATTGCTGATGGTGTAATGGCTATTGGACCCTTTGCTATAATTTCCTTGCCTTTTCCTTCTGCTTAACTGTTGACAGTGGGGTCCTCCCTTCAGGGATTAATATGTGTAGTAAACTTGAGTTGCAGATATTGAATATATTTATCCAAAATAGACGTCCAAAGACTTGTTGGGTTGGGTACACTTAAAATGGGAATTTAAATGGCAATTTATTCACAGACTTAGCTCATAATAAGGGTAAGGACCTTCATTGAGGCCAGCACTTGAAATGCAGATCCTTTTCACGTTGTGTTATTATATCCCTGGCTGAGACAGGAACAGTAGATGCAACAAGTTGCCTACATTTACTGAATTCTGAGTTAGCTGCCCATTAAATCAATAATCCATTTCTATGTAAAGACTAAAGAGTAGTAACAACTGCCTGTACAAATACTCAGTTTTTGCGTGAAGAATTATGACAGCTGCCTTTACAAATAATTTTTGGGACAATGCTGGACACTGAGCACGTCTCAGAGCTGGGTTTTACCCCTTTCACGCCGGTGACTGGACCAGGGTTATTTTCCAGGTCCAGCCGTTCACACCGGACCCGGGTCTTCTATGACCCAAATCTTCTGGCATTAGAGTAGACGCTTAGAGATGATGTCATCTTCAAGTGTTACTGGAGCCAGCCAATCTTCTGGTTTGAGGTGTTTACACTGCACAATTATCTGGGTTATTCCCAGGTTCAACCATGGTAACAAGGGTATGATTCCTGGGTCACTCAAACCGGGTTATTTTGCAAGAAACCTTTTACACTGAGCCACGACCTGAGTAAACCTGTCAATAATTTGGGTTATTGTGGCAGTGGAAAAGGGGTATTACTGACCCTTGCAGTCCCTGTCAGCTCTCCAGTATTCTGACCTGCTTCTAGCTGGGGATCCACACCAGTCCTCCTTCGGCAGTCAGTAAAGTTGGGGTGGGAACAGTCCCCATAATCTCCTGGCTGTCAGTAGTGCCAAGACCTTCCTCCTCTTGCCTCCTGCCATGGGTTCTCCTCAGGCAAGTTGCGCTCTATCTGACTGTGGGCAGAGGGGCTCGCTCATATCCTTTGTTCCAGCTTCCTGCCTGCTCCTCGTGTTGGGGCTCCCCTGCTGCCTGTGTGGACATTATGGAACAGTCTCCCCATGTGCTGCTGTCTCAGCATAAGAATCTGGACACGTGGGCACACCATAAAGTTCTCCTTAGGGGCCCCAGTTTCACTCGATCAATGTTGTGCCAACAGAGTTATAATATTAAGCAGAGCAGCATTTATCAATTACATTTTAATAAACTTTGTTTACACCTAATATAAAAATATATGCATAGATTAGTACCTACAGACAGGGATAACAATGCTTTATATACACATTAAAACATATCCAGCTTCAGCTCTTTACCTGATTGTGTCCGGATGGAGATCCAAGGATCCAGGGTTCTAATGGAGCTTTGTTTCATTGCACATCTGCATAAAAAATCTAAAAGGGAGAGGTGATAAAAAACCTTCATCCACGTGCGCACAGAACCCGTCTTCCAGGGACTGCATTAGCTGCAGCCCCTAGAAGGCAGGTATAGCTGGCTGTAATAGAGGCAGAAGTGGCCTCACTGGAAGTGCATCTCCCACTGGGTTTGACAGTCTAGCGTGCTACTAGTAGAAAGTGCTTCCAAATGGAAATAAGCCACCTCCAGTGCCTAGAGTCTGACTTATTTTACTGGGGGTGGTGATGGATTTTAGTGGATAGGCTGCAGCCCTGTAGTCCCTAGGTAAAATTTGCCTCTGTATAGATATATAACTTTATACTGTCCTTGTCAGTGAGTAAAAAGTTTGCTTTCCTGTGCGGGAACTAACACCAATACCTTATTCCCTAGTTGAATGACAGGACTATGGCTATCTTATCTTGAGCTTCCTCTAGGTCTGCATATAGTTTCCACAGGCCACAACCTTACTTGTCCTGTCACTTGCATCTTTCTTACAGACTCAGGGCCTGATTCATTAAGGATTGCAACTGCAACAGCGTACGCAGTTGGCTGATTGTTGCGTATTGCATATGCTAAGCTCCTCCTAGCAAACATATACTCCATATTTGGCAAAGATTGGCCAATGATCCTCTCAGCCACTTTAACCACCCTAGCTACAGATTTTCAGACAGAGCATGTGGAATTCCCATACCAAATCATTATAGCATAAATTAGGAGGCTCTCAATTATGCAGCAATAAAATGTACAAGAATATGTTTCGTAAACATGCTGCACGTTGTCAGGGCCAGATTAACAATAGGGCAGGTGGAGCTTCAGCTCCAGCCCCCCCCCCATGAAAATAGACCCACAGAATCCCCTACAGTGCAAACAGGAAAAAAATTCTTTTTTCCTATCACCAACAGTATTCCGAAGACCAGGACATTTTTCTCCAAGCCGTCCAGAACGTCGCCCATTTCTGAGTGCTAGTGCCATCTGCTCAGAATGACCCTTAACATGTGTAACTGACCAAGCAGGATGGCACCAGGATCTTCAGGAGAGTTGGTGCTGGTGTCCAGCTCAAACAGGGCGATGATACCTATATTTATATGAATTTTGAAGTTATTCATGTGTCCATATTGTCTATGATTTTGAAGTAATAACTTTTCTATGTCTGTCCATGAATTAACTTACTACACCAGCGATGGGCAGCCACACACAGGAGATAGAGCAAGGTTAGCTAGTAATGCACAAGAAGGGGAATGGACCAGCCCAATTTGTGGAGCCTACATGCTTCATTTAAGAGTAGAGACATCTCAGAATCACAGAATAAATCATACATCAGGAAAATCGCACCAGGCATAGTGCGAGACGCAAGCCCGCAAGCAGATACGTGACCACACCTCCATAGGAATACATGGTGTGGACGCAGTGTGCGCCATAACGTACCATAGATTATGCAGGCACAGGGAATTGCATGACACGATGCATGTGCACGTTTGTGGCGCGATCAGTCACAATGTAACTGGCCGCATCTGTAGTATCATCTGCAAATTTTACAACAAAATTAGATTCTGAAATTAGATTTAAATGCAGCATTTCTAGGTATTAGCAGGAAATGGACCTCGCTATTCATCCAAGGTTTCTCATTAGTAAAATACCCAAATTAACTCTTTTAAAAGTAACACTCTCGATACAATAATTAAGATACATTAGAACCAATAGGGCAAATTAATCTACATTAGTATGTGAATCCACCGTGGCCTCCCCGACAAATAGATCCCAATCAGTACATTCTAAACAGTCCTGGAGTTATAATAAAGCCCCCTTAGGCCAAATAGTATCATTCATAGTAACAGGCTTAGACCGTCTATTTAATGATTAATATTTTGGGCTCTATTTACTACAATCCGCATATTGAATGCAGATTGTAGTGTGATATTAACGACTGAATTCGCATTGCGAATTCAGGCAATATCACAGGGATTTACTACAAATCCCTTGCAGGATCAGAGCTTGCGATAAAGCTCTGTCCCTGTGAATCCCCTCCGCACACTAGTCACGGTATTTTCGCAAAAAATACCATGACAAAGTGCCCGCGCATGCGCCGAGCCGCCGCCGCTGCTACCCCCCACCGGCGCTAAGCCCCACCCCCAGCGCTAACCTCCACCTCCCGCGATTGGGGACCCCCGCTACCCCCCTCCCTTAATTACACTTACCTGCATGATCTGGGCCTCCGGTGATGTCCTCCATGTCCTCCAGTCAGGTGATATCCCATACTGCACTGGGCCCCGACCACCTGATGAACGGGCCGCTGTGCACTATGGGAGACCAGCTGACCGGAGGGAGAACATCACCCGGAGCCCCGATCACCGGTCCCTGGAGTCAGGTAAGTTAATTTTGTTTTTACTGTTTTTTTTATTTTTTTTACAGTAATCAGCTTGCGGTCTGTTTAGACCACACAGCTGATTACTGGGGCTGGCTTCGGGCTATGCTCTCCCCGTTAGAGCAGAGTAGGAGGCCGGTAACTGGGGGAGACCCTGGATAAATCCACCTACAGGTGACGTTATTATCACAGGGTGAATTTATGTGCAAAAGCCTTAATCTTTTTTCTTGCCTGTCCTGTCAGCTCTAAACAAAGTCCTTGCAGGCAATTGAAAGCAGATTTTAAGTGACTGATAACATCCTAATCTTATCCATTTTATTGGAGAGAGACCTTATATTGGGTTAAAACCGGCTGGGTAGTGAGGGGTTAAATCGCTAATACCTCAGTCTTGATAGAGTGCCAGTTCTCTTCCCACTCCTTTGCCTTCAAGTGTGCCAATGGCTCTGCTGCCGAACCTGCTTCTACTCCCAGTTCCTGGCCCAGTTCCTGTGGCCTTGGTCTTGATTACCATGTCCAAAGTGGTGACTCCAATCCCCAGTGCCGGCATCTTCTGGAGATGCGTGGTGCCTGTCACCTGATGCAGTGACCCTGGTGACCCCAGCATCATCAAACCAGGACATACCACCCAAGAGATAGCCTCTAGACAGAGGACCCGTAGCCCTGGTATCAGGCCCAAGACCAACTGCACCCAAACCGTCCAGCACCAGTAGGTCATGCTGAACATAATGGTTCCAACTAGAGCATCCAGAAAACAGCACCGCCAAAATTAGAAGAACAAGCAGCTCACCTGCTCGATGGTCCTAATGGTCCACAATGGTACCCGGAGCATGAGTACTGCAGCCGCTGCTTATGTGCGTGCCACCATGTTGATGCCTGCCACCATCTGTTCTTTTCCCAGTACTCTTGACAAACAAAATTCAGTCTGGGGTGTCAGGCCTTAAAAAAGCTAAAATTCCTACCAGTTATTGTTTCCATAAAAACTAGGGATGTGCAGGCTCGGATAGGTTCGAGTTTGCACACCGAGTTCGGATTTTTCCCTCCAAAAAACGGGACTCAGAAAGAGGCAAAACGTAATCTTGCATGGACAAACATCATCATTCCTGGTCGCTCGCGACCGACTCTGAATAAGGTCCTGAGTCCCTATGTTAGTGCATCTTTTTGGGGGGTACAGACTGATTTCCCCACTTCTGACAATACTTTCCGCCTGTTCAGCAATCGCCACTTTCTGTCTTCGCCTGTTTAGGAATTGAATATGGAGAATCGGGGACGCACGCGTAAGGTTTCCGCCTCTGAAACAGGCGAAGGAGGCGGAAAGTCAGACAGGCTAAACTTTTCCGACTTTTAACCTCTAATTGAATACGGGCCATAGATGGTAAGTAGGCAGCAGGTGACAGGAGTGCAATCCTTGTCACCATTACTAGAGAATAAGGAACTTGCTGCTATTAAAAGCCAATTAAAATGAGGTCTAAATAATATTATGTATATACAGAAAGACACTGACCATCAATAGGTTTTTGTTACCAACTATCTACTGTAATGTTGTTAACCAAGTCAGATACATCACTATAGTCATATAAGTTGATCACAGAGCAGGCACATTAGGAAGGGCTCCCAAGAATTCTGGCATGGTGAAGGGCCACTGGAGGGGATGCAGCCACATATCCCCTTATGTTTTCTATGTACTTACAGTGTATGTTGCAGCACCTGGGGGCTTTGTCACAGGAGGTAAAGTTACACCTTCCCTGCGCTGCCTTGCTTATGGCACACAATGGCATTCCATAGGCCTAGTGTGGCATTAGTTAAAAGTAGAGATGATAATTTTGGTTTTACAGAAAACCTAACACGTCAGACATGGGGGTTCCAAGAGGAACCAAGTCCCAGCTTGGGTCTTCCCGCCAAATTAAAATCTCAAAACGAGGCAAAACTTAATTTTCCCCCAAATCTTGGTTCTTGCAATCAGGCGCCATTTCACACAGCAGAGTGTATGGAGAGGGTGTGGGTTGTAGTTGTACTTCAATAGATGCCATTAGAGATGCCATTAGAGAGAGTTGCAAGTAGATGAAGTGGGTGGGACTGGAGGCATATTTATCAATGTGTTTGTTAGCAAGCAACTGCAATCCAGTACAGGGCCGGATTATAGGAGGGGCAAAAGGGGCGGTTGTTCTGGGGCCCCCACACATAGGGGCCCCCCACACACTGTCCTCAGCCCCCGGCCAATACTACTAACTAAAAAAATGGAGCACAGTATTTGGCTGTCTCCACTACGGTCCTCGGCAGCTCAGCTGTTCCCTTACAGCAGCCGCCGAGGAGCTTCACTGCAGTTACAGTCTCGTGAGATTATGATGCCAAATCTCGTGAGACTGTGACTGGTTACACTACTACAATCTGCATTTCAAATGTGGCTTGTCGTGTGATAATTTCACCTAAATTTGCATTGTGAATATAGGAATTATTATGAGAATGTATTAACATTCTCAAGCAGGGACAGAGTTTGTGAGAAATCTCTGTCCCTGCGAATCTCCATGGCACAATTCTTACTGTATTTTTTGGAAATGATACAGTGACAGTGCCTCTGCGCATGCATCGATGCCAGCCAGTTCTAAAAGCGACTGCCCCCACGCAAAAAATACAGCGACAAGCGCCCGCTCATGTGCCGGCCGACGCCGTTAAGCCCCACCCCCATCGCTAAGCCCAGCCCCCGCGATCATTTAGCACACACTTGATCACTAGGGCCAGCTCCGGGCTCTGCTCTGCATGTTAGAGTGGAGCAGGAATCCAGTAATCTGAGGAGACACTGGATAACGCCACCTCCAGGTGGCGTTATTATCACAGGGCTTCCCCCGGTATTTTTTTCACAATTTATTTTTATTAAGTACCAGGCAGATCGCATTTCCCATTACAATTATGGGAAATGTGATCTGATTACTAACAATAAGTGATAATTAGGGGTTGGAGTAGAATTTTACGAATTCTACTCCAATTGCCCTTTAGTAACTTTAGGTGAAACTAAAATAATGTGAAAAGGGTGTGAAAACACCCTTTTTCACTTTATTTTAGTAAAAAATATGAGATATGGTAAGAACTTACCCTTGTTATCTCTATTTCTACGAAGTCCATAGGGTTCCACAGGATACCTTGGGGTATAGGTGTGACGTCAGTCGCAGGGCACCAAAGAGTTAAGCTTTCAGCCTCCCAGGATGCACTAGGTCCCCCTCCTATACCCCGCCCCCAGGCCAAGGCACCTCAGTTAGTTACCAAGCCATAGGCCGGAGGAGGAGAAGGAAGAGAGAGAACAAAGATCTGGACACATACAAGAATCACATTCTCACCAGAGGGAGACGGAAAACCGGTGACCAGAGCAAAGCCCATCTGCAGCACAGGTGCGACAGGGCGGGAGTCCTGTGGAACCCTATGGACTTCGTAGAAATAGAGATAACAAGGGTAAGTTCTTACCATATCTCATATTTTCTACTTCAGGGTCCATAGGGTATCCACAGGATACCTTGGGGATGTCCCAAAGCAGTATCCTTTAAGGGTGGGGACGCTCCTGTGCAGAAAGGAGAATCCGCCGCCCGAAGGAAGCATCCTGAGAGGCGAAGGTGTCAAACCTGTAATACCTCACGAAGGTATGGACAGAAGACCACGTAGCAGCCTTGCAGATCTGAACTGCCGAGGCACCACGTCAAGCTGCCCACGAAGGACCCACAGACCTAGTGGAATGAGCCTTCAGAGAAGGAGGGACCGGTAGGCCTTCATGAAGATAAGCTTCAGAAATAGCCATACGGATCCAGGCTGCCAAAGTTTGCTTTGAAGCAGGCCAACCCTTTTTACAGAAGCCATAGAGGACAACAAAGCGTCCGACTTCCTAAACAAAGAAGTGCGGTCCACATAAGTCCTTAAGGCCCGCACAACATCCAAAGAGGCCTCACCCACGGAAAGACCCGGTGAGTTAAAGGCCGGAACAACTATTTCCTCGTTAACCTGAAACTGGGAAACAACTTTGGGGAGAAACTCGGGCCGAGTGCGGAGCACTGCCCTGTTCCCATGAAAAAAACCAAGAAAGGGGGTCTACAAGAAAGAGCCCCTAACTCAGAAACACGTCTGGCTGAAGCAACGGCCAGAAGGAAAACAGTCTTAGCTGTTAGCCATTTAATATCCACTGAGCCCAGTGGTTCAAACGGCGGTCCTTGGAGAGTCCTCAGGACCACAGCCAAATCCCAAGGCGCCACAGGTGGAACAAAGGGCGGCTGAATACGGAGAACACCTTGCATAAAGGTGCGCACATCCGGGATTGTAGCAATCCTACGGTGAAACCAGACAGATAGGGCCGAAACCTGTACCTTCAAAGAAGCAAGGCGAAGCCCATGATCTAGTCCCGCTTGCAGGAAGGCGAGAATCCGAGACAGACGAAACTCCCGCGGTGCATAACCTCTCGGTCGACAGCACTGGAAGAACGTATGCCACACGCGATGGTATATCCTCGCGGAAGACGGTTTCCGAGCTCGTAACATGGTACACAGCATAGAGCTGGCAAACCCCCAGGACCTCAGCATGGCCGTCTCAACAGCCACGCCGCCAAAGACAGCCGAGTCAGGTCCGGGTGAAGACAAGGACCCTGAGACAGAAGGTCCGGTCGTAGCGGCAACCGCAGAGGACTGTCCACGGACAGACCCTGAAGGTCTGAGAACCAGTGCCGTCTGGGCCACGCGGGAGCTATCAACAGGAGCGTCCCTCCTTCCTGTTTGAATTTCCGGATTACCCGTGGAAGAAGGGAGACCGGAGGGAACAGGTATGCGAACCTGAACGTCCACCGGACGGACAGAGCATCCACCAGAGACGCCCCTTCGTCTCTTGTGCGAGACCCGTACACCGGCAACTTGTTGTTGTGCCGGGACGCCATGAGGTCGATTTCTGGAAGACCCCACCTGTCCACCAGTAGTTGAAAAACGTCCGGGTGCAGGGACCATTCCCCTGGATGAACGTCCTGGCGACTTAGAAAGTCCGCCTCCCAATTTAGCACTCCCGGGATGAAGACCGCTGATATGGCCGGAAGATTGCGCTCCGCCCAAACCAGGATCCGAGAGACCTCTACGAGAGCCGCCCGACTGCGAGTTCCTCCTTGCCTGTTTATGTAGGCCACGGTGGTAGCATTGTCCGACTGGACCTGCACCGGGTGACCCTGGAGAAACCGCTGTGCCTGCAGGAGAGCATTGAAGACCGCACGGAGTTCCAAGATATTTATTGGAAGCTCCGCTTCTGTCGGTGTCCACCTGCCCTGGAACAAGTGTGGACCCGAAACTGCTCCCCAGCCCCGAAGACTGGCGTCCGTTGTCAACAGGACCCAATTTGGAACCCAGAACGGACGTCCCTTGTTGAGGTGGGTCATCTTTAACCACCACGCAAGGGACAGGCGAACCTCCGGGGTGAGCACAATCGTTTGGAACTTCAGAGACTGAGGCAGCCCGTTCCACTTGGACAGGATCAGGTGCTGCAGAGGTCTAGAGTGAAACTGGGCGTATTCCACCATGTCGAACACCGACACCATGGAGCCCAGTAACCTCATCGCCGAGTGTAAGGACACCCGGCGGCTGTGCAGACAACTGCGCACCCTTGACTGTAAAGCAGAGATCTTGTCCTCCGTCACGAAGATCCTTTGCTGTCCCGAGTCCAATAAGGCTCCAAGATGCAGAATCCTCCGAGACGGGATTAGAGTGGACTTCTGCCAGTTAATTAGCCAGCCGTGCCGTTGCAGCAGTGCAATGGTCAGGTCCAAGTGGTGTAACAGGAGCTCTGGAGATCCTGCCACCAATAACAGGTCGTCCAAGTACGGCAACATGCGGACTCCTTGCAGCCGCAGAGAAGCCGCCATGACCGCCATAGCGTCCTGTATGTCCAATGACACCATGTAGTCCCCAGGTTCCAGCGCCAGAATGATGGACCGTAGGGTCTCCATCCGAAACTTCGGGACCCGCAAAGACTTGTTGAGTGCTTTGAGGTTGAGAATCGGACGATATGACCCATTGGGTTTCTGTACCAAAAATAGATTTGAATAGAAACCCTGGCCCCTCTGGGAGAATGGAACAGGCACTATAACTCCAGCCTGGAGCATAGTGTGCAATACCTTCCGCAGCTCCGTAGCCTTGTTCCGGTCTGATGGTAGACCCGTGGTGAAGAATCGAGCCGGGGGTCTGTGCCGGAAGGAGAGGGCGTACCCGTGAGAGACCACCTCCAGAACCCAAGTGTCTGTCGTAGTGAACGACCAACACCGGGAGAACTGCAGCAGGCGGCCTCCCACCCTGGGATCCCCCAAGGGGAGACCCGGACCGTCAGGCCGCAGGCTTGTCATCTGGCTTGGGGGCCGGACGTCTGGTACTCCATGCCTGTTTCCGGGGCTTGCCCGATTTCTTAGGGCCAGCCTGTCGAGGAAACGACTGTGGTTTGGGCCTGCCCTGGGCCCTAGATGACCGAAAGGACGATGGTCCAGAACCAGAAGGAGCAGCGGCCGACGGGAGACAAGCAGATTTGGCTGCCGCCAGCGTGGCCACAATCTTATCCAGATCCGGACCGAAGAGAACTTCTCCGGTAAACGGCAACGCTTCCAGACCTTTCTTGGATCTGCGTCCGCCTTCCAGGATCGCAGCCACAAGGTGCGACGAGCAGCTACCGCTGCTGAAGAAATTCTAGACACCAGAGTACTAATGTCTAGAGCCGCCTCGTTGATGTAGGTGGCCGAATCACGGAGATTGCCAATCAACTCCGCTTGTTCGGCCGGACAGTCGGATTCAAAAGAAGCTCTGGCAACCCAGCAAATGGCCATAGCCGGCCGTGCTGCCCCCCCTGCAAGGGAATAAGCGGACTTCAGGCAGATTTCTACCTTGCGGTCCGTAGCATCCTTAAGGGAGGACATGGATGGCATCGGCAATGTGGCACTACGGACAAGACGGGTCACGTGAGAATCCACCTGTGGAGGGGATTCACACTTAGCAAAATAATTATCCGCGAACGGATAAGCCACCGCCAGGCGTCTCTGCGGCTGGTATCTTTTGCCAGGTTGTTTCCACGCCTCCTCTAAATGGTCCACCAACTGACCCGAAAGAGGAAAGACTGTGGCATCGCCCTTCACATCTTTGAAAAAGGCATACTTAGATTTAGCCGCTGGGGGAACTTCGTCCTCAATCACCAAGGCTGTGCGGACCGCCCGAATAAGTCCAGGAATATATACTTTGGACTTAGCATCAGCGTCCTTAGTATGGAAAGGTTCCTGATCGTAAGGATCCAGAATCTCCCCATCATCAGACGTCCCTTCGTCATCCTCATAAGGAGCGGACAGAGACGCCACCGGCCTTTTATGAGGCCGCATCACAGACTCCCCTTGCAATACATCCGACAAGTGCTGTAAAGAACTCGTCAGGGAGTTAACCCACGCTGGCTCCTGAGAACCCGGGAGCGGGGAAATAGGGAGACTGTGGGGTACCACCAATTGTCGTGGGAACCCCTGCATGGGTGACGACACCACAGACTGCTGGGACAAACCCATCGGAGTAAACGCGGGCTGCGGAGCTAACTGGCCCACTAAAGCTGTTAACGCCTGAGCGAAACAAGCCCAGGGCGGCTCCTGTACCGGTGCTGTAACCGTAATAGGCCGCGCCATGGACAACACTGCCGGCAAAGGCCCTCCGCGCTACCCTCCCCCTCCGCTAACGGTACTTTGCACGTGGTACACTGTAGCCGGAGGGGAAAATCACTTTCAGACATGATGGCACCACGTATGTGACCTCTCTCACCAATTAAGTATTAAATAGGCGAGAGACCACCCTGCAGCACCGCACCGCAAGGGCTTTAGCAGAAAGAACAGGGACAGTAATAAAGCTGACAGTTTAGTGAAGAATAGTTACAGGCAGCGCTAGCACAGTCACATACAATGCAGAGAAATAACAATTCCTGCACTAACAGCGCTGATCACTCAACTACACAGACACAGGGCCTGGTAGGACACAGCGCTGCATACACAGACCTGAGCCACAGCGGAGGAGAGGTATGCGGGGGGACCCAGACCACGATGCTTCCTTCCAGACTTCCAGCAGCGTTCACCATGCGTTGCAGAGAAGATGGCCGCCGAGGAGCAGAGAGAAGCTGGCCTGGGGGAGGAGCGCTGACACAGGACCAGTCAGCACAGTGCAGAGAGGGCTGTGTGCAGCGGGGGAGGCGCCGGCTGTGAGACAGGGAAGGCGCGCTCCCCTGGCATGCATTTAACCCCTGGGACGCCGCAGCGCTACCGCTCTGCTGCGGTCCGCTGTCCCAGGGGGTAGTGGAAGCGCAGGTTGGTCGCCTGGCTCCACGCTGCAGCCAGTCCCCAGGGAGCCCCATGCCTGGGGACTTAGGACCATGTGATCAGCGGGGACCCACCGCGGGACCCCGCTGCTTACCTCTGTCCCCCTTGAATCCGGCCATGGTCCGGAGCATCTGGGGTCACCGCTAGCTGTGACCCCAGACGCCCACCAGCATCCCCGGATCAGTACCGGCGTTCTGGTACCGGCGGGGTGTAGGGAAGACAGCATGGACGTCAGGACTGACTGTCCATGCTGTTCATCCAGTTGTGCAGCCACAGCTGCATGAAGAATAAGCTTCAGGGGCTCTTCTAGCCCCCACTCCAACAGGTGCACCCGACTCCGGCCGGGCACCAAACTAAACTGAGGTGCCTTGGCCTGGGGGCGGGGTATAGGAGGGGGACCTAGTGCATCCTGGGAGGCTGAAAGCTTAACTCTTTGGTGCCCTGCGACTGACGTCACACCTATACCCCAAGGTATCCTGTGGATACCCTATGGACCCTGAAGTAGAAATAATGATAATAAATAGAGCCCTAAGTAGGTTACTGTAAAATTGGAGACACTTCCTGGTCTCGCTTTATACTGCAGCATCTGTATTTTTTCCCTAACCAGATATCCATCACACAAATTACTTCTTGGTTAGAGGGAATTCTGTACATATATAATACATCCCTTAAAATGTCCACAATAAACAAAGTAGGGGTATGAAAGTGAAAGTGAAGAGGAGAGGGTGTCATAGGAATGTATTGGGACATTGCTCAGCTGACACAGGGCCTGATTCAGGTGCGTTCACCGCTGATCTCTGGTTCCCGATTATCATCTGCAAGTGTGCAGAATGGGTCCTGCGTGTTTGCACGCAGACCCTTG
Organism: Taudactylus pleione; assembly: GCA_031769625.1. NCBI lineage: Eukaryota > Metazoa > Chordata > Amphibia > Anura > Myobatrachidae > Taudactylus > Taudactylus pleione. The sequence continues at coordinate 21,272,351 of JAUIMM010000007.1, read as the reverse complement.
AATGCCTCTGCCTTTAAGGGCATTTAAGGGGCGGTGTGAGGGAGGGCATCCGGCGTTCCTGGAAATGGTTTTTTTGAGAGTGGCCAGCCCAGGATCTGCGTTGATCAATACAGTGTCCTGGGCTCGCAAGCCTGCCAGGCTTACTCAGCTGGCTGGAGGCCCTGGCGCCGTCCAGCATCGCGACAATCGACCACTGTGCTGGGATCACAAATGCAGCAGGGGGTCACCCTCCTGCGAATTTGCTTAATAGCTGCATGCAGCTTTGCAATTGCGATCCTTGCTGAATCAGGCCCGCAGTCAGTAAAACATTCTGAAACAGATAAGTCACTCTCCTGCTCATTCATTTTGTTCACTGGCTGGTAGCCAGAGTGATCAATGAATACTGTTAAACTTTGTATAGATCATGATTAGGGATCACCTGAGACAGGCTGCCCTACTATGCTGATGAAAATACCTGGAAATAGGGCCAAACCATATTATATGAATCATTTCAATCCTGAACCCTATTCACATCTATGGTATATTTACTGTACTTTTTAGAATAGAAGGTGGATTTAAGGTTCTCAAAAAACCCATTATCCTATACTCAATGCAACAACAACAAAACTGAATACAGGTTGTGCTTTTCCATGTAACTCTCCACTACTTACCCCCAGAACATATTTTGTTCTACCTCCAGTATGAAAGTACAATTTTGCTCTATGCATTTAACAATGTTATTAAAACAGCTACACATTGTATCATTTCAACATTCAGGTGGTAGGGGAGGAATATGTTATTAAATTGCTCTTGATTAAGAACCCTTGTTATCATATGATATTTTATTAATCTGTGAGTCACTGCAAGTAAAATGTAAGTAAACAGTAGTTATAATTAAGATCTTAAATAGCAAGTTGGATTTAATAAGTACACACATATCACTTTGGTCACGCACTCAGCACATTCCATTGTTGACCTATTTCCATGTATGAAACCCGAGTAATTACTCATACAGCATATCTCTGTCAGATGGAATGACGGCACAGCAAATTACAGCAAAAATTTAGAGGGTGTTATTAACCCCAAGGCTTCGGCACTAGTACTTTTCAATCCAAAGGGAAGATTTTTCTAACTTAAATGGTTTTTTTTCTCAACAAATGCTCACCGGGGGACAGTGGAATAATGTTTAATCTGCCAGCCTTCTTGCCCCACTATGCTTTATCCTTCTTTGATGCAATCTAATTGGAAATCAGTATTTCCAAAGGAGCTATAAACCCTAACAAGGAACTAATATAAGCACAATAAATACAATATGGGTGAGATGTACTAAGCCTTGGAACGAGATAAAGTGAAGAGACATAAAGTACCAACCAATCAGCTCTTAACTTACACTTTACAGGCTGTTTGAAAAACGACAGGATCTCTTTAGTTGGTACTTTATCTCTCTCCACTTTATCTCTCTCCAAGGCTTAGTACATCTACCCTCTAGACAAGAGACTGCCCATGTTGCCCAGTAATACAGTATATGGAAAGAGTGTGGCTGTGTGGTTACTCTGAAACACACCACAACAATTTATAACAATATTATGTAGATAAGTACAACAAAAAACATAAAATAAATGATTACCAAGACATCTGGCTTCATGTACATTATAAGAAAATTGTCAATGAGAGACCTATTAGCATATATAGTATAATTTATATCCACATATTGTCTGAATGATCAATTTTAACAAGAATATTTGATGTTGGTTTCTGCCTTCATTTATAGTAATATAGATCCTCAGGTGATTATACAGAGAGATGCTTCAATCACAATGGGTTGTACACAATTGTCTCTTCTTATACTCATTTGATATAGGTTCATGCAAGCCACAAATTATAGGTTATTCCTTTATCAGATGAAATATCTATACACAGTTCATCCACCATGAACTGTAGGGTATGGTAGAAAACATAGACATTCAGAACCTCACCATGTTGACATCAGTATATTGACATGGACAGGAGGTCAACATGTGGAATATCGACATTCACTATGTCAACAATGACATTATGTTGACATTATGAATGTCGATATTCGGCAGGTCTACAATGCGTTTTTCTATAGTGATCTTAACTAACGTAACCGTAACCACAGCCTAACCTTAATCCTTACTCTAACTGCAGCCTAACCCCAACCCAAATTCTTACCTTAACTGCAGCCTAACTCTAACCCTAACTGCAGCGTAACCATAATTCTTACCCTTACTGAAGCCTAACCCTAAATGCAGCCTCACCCTAATGCTAGCCATACACGCTACAATTATCGGGGCGATTCGCCTGATATCGGCGGATCGCCCCGATAATTGTAGCGTGTGGGGGGGCGACCGAGGGTTAAATATTGCTCGGTCGGGCATGCCGGATTGTCCAGCATGCCCGCCCGATGCAATATTTCCCGTTAAACTGTCGGCCGCATCGGGCAGTGTATGCCCAGCCGCGGCCGAAAGACAGACATTTCCTGTATTCCTTCCAACGGAAGGAACAGGGAAATGTCTCCTCCCCCGGGGGCGGAGCGCGGATGTCGGGCTGATACACTGTGAGAAAAATCTCACAGTGTATGTCGGCGACATTTGCGGCTGGCAGGCTGCCAGATAAGATGTCTGTCGGTCTGACAGGCATTTTATCTGGCCGTGTATGCCCAGCATAACTGTAACTGCAGTATAACCCTAATCCTTACCCTAACTGCAGCCTAACCCTAACCTTTACCAAAACTGCAGCTTTACCGTAATCCTTAACCTAACTGCAGCCTAATCCTAACCATTACCTTAACTGCATCTTAACCCTAATTCTAACTGCAGTCTAACCCTAATTCTTATAATCCTAACCCTAACTACAGCCTAATCCTTATAATCCTTACCCTAACTGCAGTCTAACCCTAATCCCAGTGGCGGGCTGGGCCGGGGGGCAGGGTGCCATCTGCCTCCCGGGCAGGGTTGTCTTAACAGCAGTGTGGGCCCTGGGCAAATCGATGCTCTGGGGCCCCGACCCCCCCATTCATGGGAAAAAAATGTAAATGGTCAATAAAATGAAACCCTCCTGCATGCCCATCAGACCTCCCACACATGCAGAGAGACTGTCTGACTGGCCTGAAGCCGGTGGATGAAGTGAAACTGGGACTGAGGTCAGAATACAGTGCACCGGCGGCCGGCTTATAAAAATATCACAAATTTACCAACTGACAGCGGCTGCAGGGGGGCGGGTTGGCGGGCCCCTACAAGCTTTGGGCCCTTGGGCAACTGCCCACCAAGCCCAATGGAAGAGATGGCCCTGCCCCCGGGCCGTTACAATTGTGCAGCACTAGGGCCGTCGCTGCGCTCTATGCATATATCAGTGACAGCCGGGGAGGTTCCTGTGCTTGCCTCCCGGCTGTCACTGTCAGGCTGCAGCAGTAGAACTAGATCGAAAAGGGGCCAGCAGACACAGAAAGTCACTGGAGAAACTACAGGGTGGTCCTCCGGAGGTATGTGCTGACCACATACACTCACTGTAATAGCTCTGAATCTGTCGAAAGAAGGGAGGCACGGGAGGGTGAGCGGAGCCTTAGGGGACCACCTGCTGAGCCTGAAACATTGAGAGATCAGTGCTTTTAGACAGGGGGGCGTGGTGTGGGCGGAGAGTGACTCGCTACTCCTGCCACGCCCACACCACACCCACAGTATGGAGGCACTGATGATCTCTCAATGTAATGCAGGCTCAACAGGTAACCTCCCCCCTGTGTGTTCTCTGTTAGGGGAGGGGGGTTGATCCATGTGTGGGTGAAGCACTATGTCAGATGGTGGGGGGAGAGCTGTCCAGAGTGAGTGGGGAGAGTGTTTGTGTGAGGGAGGATCTGAGTAAGGGGGAAGATCTTTGTGAGGTGGGGGATCAGAGTGAGGGGTATCTGTATGGGTGCAGCGCTGTGCGTGTGTGACAAGTTGATCTCAGTGATTGGTGAAAGGTATGTGTGGGGGATCGGGGGGATCCTAGTTCCGATAATTATAATTTCTTGTCGCCAAAATTGCACGTGTGTCTGTATATATAAATGGATATAATATGCATCACGCCAAACTCTAACTTGTCTCCAGGTGAATGAGATGAACTTACGCCGCTGGGTGCGGTGGTTGGATGCTGTAAGATGCAATCGCAGTTTGTCAGTGTGAAGAGGAGCCGGTCAAGAAGCTGAGGAGCTGCAACCAGTGACACACAGCGCAGCAGCCAGATGCTGGTAGGAACGCAGTAACACTGTTAGCAGGACAGCTGGAAGAGAGGCAAGTGTGTTGTTGCTGGTTACTATAGAGACAGGCTGCGCATGTAAGGCCATGGCATTTACTAAGTCCTTACAGTGACAGTCGCACTGGCAGCTGCAGTCATCTCTCTCATGTCTGTGTGTGTCTTCCCTCCCTCCTGTCTCTCTAAGTTATATCCCCATTCTGTCTCAGCTGAGATTATATTATATATATAAAAAATAAAATATTGGTATGTATCCACAGTCTCCCTACCCCCGAAATGTGGTACCTGCTTAATTTCTTCCTCTATGTCAGTGGTTCTCAAACTTGGCCCTCAGGACCCGTCACAGGTCACGTTTTCCAGGTCACCCAGAAGCTGCACAGGTGTAGTCATTACTCGCTGATACATTTTAAAAGATTCACAAGTTGAGCTAATTATTTCAATTGCGAGACCTGGAAAACATGCACTGTTTGGGGTCCTGAGGACCGAGTTTGAGAACCTTTTATATAAATGATAATAATAACCTGTGCTCTATGTGCTCCCCAGATCCTATTTTCTATTTGGAGTTGTGACCTTTGCTTGCCAATTGGGTACAGCCAAACAGAGGAAGCAGGGTTGAAATAAATGTAGTGTAGGGATATAAATGTGCACTGTGTGCCTTTAACTAAACTGAGGACCTCATTCAGAGTATGTTGTTGCGGCCGCTTGGTTATACGCCACCGATGTTCGCTAAACTGCGCATGCGTAAAATTCGCAATGCGCGTGCGCAAACTAGCTATTACGATCAGAAATTTCTCTCTCCTTGAACACAGCCAGGTCGTTAGTTTGAGTGACAGGATGAGGCATTTATGGGTGGTAACAGGGGAAGGTGCTTGTGAACGGGGGAGTGGAGATCCGAACGCAGGCGTGCCTGACTATGCAAACGGCGTTTTATGGGAGTGCATAATTAACTAAGTAGTGTCATGGCACATGTGACATGGGAGGTTTTTACACTGACTTGATCGTAGTGCTTAAGAGAGGGTATGGTCAACTTTAAGCTCTACGAGCAGCTCCGATGGTTCCCGATGGTCTCGATTAATCCTTATATGCCCGGAGATGACGTGTATTGCGAACGAGAAGGGGGCGTGTTTTTAGTCTTATGACCGCATCCTCCCCTCGCTCGTCCAGCTAACGATCACATCTTAACGACGCAACTTGCGAAGCGCTTCATTTGCATATCCGGCCCCTTTTACCTTATGACCGATCGGCCGCAACGACCGACTCTGAATGAGGTCCTGAATCCTTAACCCATACGGTCCCGCTGCTAAAGGAGCCGTTTAAAGGAAAAAAAATATTAATTCAGGAGTGCTTTAATGCACAGGCAGTGTGACTGCAGACTGGCCTAATAAGGACAACTGAGAGAGGGGGTCAGAGGAATGTGGCTCTCCCCTTACTTTGGCTGTCCTGGTGCTGATGATCCATTTCATCAGCGCCGCTATGTCAACAACGCCATTGCCGATGCCCATGTCTTGTTTAGCACACGGACATAATCAGGTGATCTGCAGTGCTTTTTTACAGAGGGAACCACCTTAGCAGGTGGGTATGGCTGCTCCCAGTGTAAGCCATGAGCAGAAAGGCATAACGCAATTACACTGCTTTCTGGTTTGGGTCCTCGGTGCACGTCGTGCATGCACGGCTGTTGGTCAGTGCATATGTCATTGGGGGCTGACGGAGAGGGATCCAGAGCACCCCTCTCTGGAAGAATTTGCTAACTAGTAGCCCATAGGTTACTATAGGATAATGGGCCTGATCCAGCAAGGAACACAGTTGCAAAGATGTACGCAATCGGTTGATTGTTGTATTCTGTGCATGCGTATGCATGAACTAGCAATTGTGATGAAAACTGCATTTGCAGAGGATATGCAGACCCAGAGCAGAGTGATTGACAAGAAGTGCCGTTTGTGGGTGGTGACGGGGGGTGGTCGGGCGAACGCAGGAAAGCCAGTGTGTTTCAACGCCGTTACATGCATAAATTACCCACTGCGATACCTGAGGCCTCCTCAGGTCTCATAGCGTGTACAGTCTGGAGATGGCATTACCCTATCGGGCCAAGCTTCTAAATGCTTCACAATATGCTGGTAGAAAATCCGGGGCCACTGTCTTGTGTTTTCCCCCCAGGCTGAAAGTTGCCAGCCAGCCCCTGCCTAATCCTTATCCTAATTGCAGCCTATCCCTAACCTTTTTCTTAATTGCAGCCTATACCAAAAGAAACAAACGCAGAACTAGTTATGCGCTGGATATATTGGGTCAAGTAGTGTACCTGCAGCATGTAGGTATTAGGGAATTTGCAACCCCACTAGACCAAGGAAAAATTATGTTAATAAGTGTCCACCTAGGTGAAACACTATTAGCACCTACAGCGCTGGTACCCCATAATAATAATACGTGTGATTATTATTCAAGAACAGTTTTAATAAAAATGCATACAGTGTATACACATTAGAAAAACACATAAACGAGAAAAAAAAACACACTGAAAGTAAAAAATCATTTGAATACAGACCCAATCGCATAAATCAGTTTGCACCATAGATGCCAATATGTTCAAGTATTGTAGTAGTCTACTTGTTCCCAAATCCATCTGAGTCTCCTTGTGATTTGTAACAACTAGCAGAAATATCCAAACAGTTATTCACAAAGTGTCATATGCTTGATGGAATTGGATAGGTAAATAGCCCCAAGTCTATGTACTAATAAACCAAGCAAGTCTAGAAAGAGGAGAAAGTTTTCAGTTCTAAAGGGGGGTATCCAATAGGCGATATTGGCAGGCAATTGCACGATAACGACGTTGTTATTGTGCAATCGCCCGCAAATCGGGCATGTAAATGACAAAAACGACCAGCGATGCGCGTGCCCGCTGGTCGTTTTTGTCATCTATCAACGCCCGTACATGCTGGTCAACCTGACGATCCCATCAAGTTCAGCATGTATGGGGAGCAATAGAGAGCACCTACTGTTCTCTTCTTGTTGCCGCCGGACTTTTCTGCAATACATGGGAAAGGAAACAAACAGTCACAGCCTGATGACGCCGGACACGCACAACATGTGAGTGTCCAGCGTCATCAAGGCTGTGACTGTTTGTTTCCCTTCACGTGTGTTGCAGAGAGGTCCGTGTCTTGATCTCATGCTGCCTAGACTGAACAAGTGAACATTCAGTGTAGGCACATCACTAGATATACAAACGAGAGCACGATTGCAAAGTCGTAATCGTGCTCTCGTTTGTATATCTAGTAGTGATACCCGCATTAACTCTACCTATCACAGACAATCAAGACAGACACACAGAATCGCTCTTATCGTAAAAAGCATGTAAGTGGTAACATTTCATTCAACCCATGTGGTTAAACCGTATTTAAAGTATAAATCTATTTTGACTCTCGTTGCCACAGCATGCAGCCAAAATCACCCCCTCTGCGTTGTAAAGGTACATGATCAATCATTTTATACTTGATTGTGGATAATCCATGTCTGTAGTCATGAAAATGCCTGGCGATAGGTTGGTCGGGCTCCTTTCCTTCAATTGCCGCACGGATGTCGGACCTATGCGTTCTTTGAACTGGTGGGTGGTTTTGCCCACGTACAATAGGTTATTTGCTAGAACAGGTGAGAGGGTACTTGATTTGTAATCTTTTGCCTGAATGCAGATGTGCAAATGAATCACCCGTTTCTAAAGAACTGCAGGTAATGCAACCCAAGATTTGTAGTTACCTGACTTACAGGTTTGAAAGTGAAATGGATTGGTCACTTTTAGGCGTGTTAAGTCATTATGAACAATTAGTCTTTGATGTTCCTACCACGTCTGTACGCCGGCATAATAATAGAATCCTTCAGAGCTGGCAACTGGGGACCCCTGTAACAATGGGCCAAAGTTTTCTGGCTTCCGACATCAGGTTTTTATTAGCAGAAGAATAATATTTTATCCATAGCATTTTATTGCCTTTATCTTTTCTTGTAGTTGGTTGCAAGCAGTCCAGCCTAGGTAGTGCTCGAACTCTTGCCTTAACCGATTTTAATATACGAGAGTGATAACGGCTGGCCAGAAATTTCAGCGTCATATGGTCAGTTTGTTTGACGGCATGCTGTGGATCACTATAAACCTGAAAAAATGCACAGAAACTGGGGAAAAGGAAGACACCACTTGGGTGATAACTGCCCACCAGTAAAAGAGTGTTTCTGTCTCTCTCCTTTACATAGATCAATGTTTGAAATTCGTTTGTATCCGATAATGACACCGGCACATCCAAAAAGTGTACTGTATTGAGGCTGCATTGCTGTGTACATTTTAATTGTAGGATCATATTGATGGATTCCATCATCTCAGCAAAGTCATGTTTGCTGCCCAACCATAAAAAAAAAATATAATCTATGTAGAGACTGTTATGTACTGTGCTACACTCTGGTCTTGAAAAAATAAGTCTCCACTTCCACCATCAACAAATTTGCGAAGCATGGCACTACACATGATCCCATTGCGCATCCAGAAAGTTGGATGATCAGCTTGTCATCAAACAGGAAATAATTGCGTATAAGAGTGAGTTCTAGTAATGCCAAAACTAACTCAACATCTGGGTCTGTGTAGAACTAATTGTTGGTGAGTATTCTTCGGATAGCCTCTAAGCCTCTGAGGAAAAGAACAGGGAGAGACTCACGATATGGAGTGTAAAGCAGCTCAATTCAAAAGGTTCACAATGATATTGGAGGTGCTTGTCCCTATGCTAACCTCCTGTTGTTCTGTGGCGCTGGGTATTTGGGAGCGTTGTTCCTGTCGGTCCCTTGCAGTAGTGGGTGACAGATGATGTCCTGTGCCCACTGTAGGGAAGCACCTATCGGGCTTCGGCAAGGGAGCAGCACGCCTGGTATTCCGTATACCTAGAGGTGACTGCTCCTGAGTTGTTCTTTAGTGTTATAATCTGCTCACTGTTCCTGTGTTCTACTCGTTTCATACCATCAAGGTACTTTATCAAGAATGTATTTGGATTCGACAATAAGTCATTTTATCTTCAAAGAAAAAACTTTTTTATTCAAAAACTTTATTAATTCTGTTTAAAACTAGACCTATTTACCTGGAAGTGAGGTCTTAAAAGGTGGAAGTTCCTGAGAGTTCCTACTTTCAAAATTCTGTTTTAAACTAGACCTATTTACCTGGAAGTGAGGTCATAATAGGTGGAAGTTCCTGAAAGTTCCTACTTTCAAAAAGTGCAAATGCAGATATGCAAAATATAATAATAATTATTGACAATATGTTGTGATAAAAAATATATTCTAAAAATTGTGTTAAAAAGCTTAAAATGTATAATACTATATAAATATATATATATTATGAAAATATAAATGTATATATATAAAAATACATAAATATATATAAATATATATAATAATGGAACAATATTGTATATACAAACGGAAGTTTCTTTATAGAAAGGCATAGTTCAATGTCAATATTGAGGCCCCTGGATGTTAACGTTTTCATTTAGTTTCACATTTATTGAGGGCGTTTACGAGGTTTCCTCCTTTCCAATTCGCTGAGACCTTCTGGAAGCCAAAAAACTTCATTCCAGTTGAATCTTTATTGTGTTTTTCTAGGAAGTGTTGTGAGACATTATGTGTTGTTAATCCTCTTCCAATGTTATATACCTGTTCTGCTACACGTGTTTTTATTCTTCTTTTCGTTTGTCCAATGTATTGTTGTCCACAGGGGCACTCCAATAAATATAGAACTCCTTCTGTGTTGCAGGTGATTTGATCCTTAATTCTATGTATTCTTTGTATCTTGATTTGACTAGAAATTTAAAATTCGTCTGGTGCTGGAACATTTCTGATTTTTAAAGCCTCTACAGTTAAGACAGTGGAAGAATCCTCCTTGTTCAGATTTTTCTTCTTTAATTTCTGTTTTAAATTACTTGCTTTTGTATAGATGAATTTTGTCTTTTTCCCAATTACTGTAGTTAAAACTTCATCTAGCTGAAGAATGTGCCAATGTTTCTGATAAATATTTTCTATTGTTTTATGGTTGCCATTGAACTGAGTTATCATCGCCACTTCTAAATTTTCATTGCTGTCTTTTTATTTGTATATAAGGATTTCCTTTCTATGAAATTTTGCAATGTTGTCTATTTGTCCAGATAGTTCTTTTTCTTTCTAGCCTTTCTCCAAGAATTTATTTTTTAATTCTTTACTTTGTTGTTTGAAATGCTATATTAATGGAAGTGTCATCCTTTAATTCCATCAATGCTTTCTTCTCTTCTGCTGTTAGTTTGTAATATGGTCTTGTTTTTTCTGGTAGATTTTCTATTTATTTTTCTATTTATTTCTGAAATGTATTAATATGTGGTCCTTTTATAAGTGCTGGGTAAAAGGTTGAGTTGGGTTGTAATGTAGTATGAATATATTGAGCTCTGTGTGACGGCACTTCATGTCAATAGATCTCAGATAAAAAATTTCTTGAGACATAATTTTCTTATGAACCTTTGTGTAGCTATATATATATATATATATATATATATATATATATATATATATATATATTGAATTTGTTCACACTTGAATGTGGGGCGAACTTTAGTCCCTTATTTAGAAGTTGTATATGTTCTTGTTTCAGTGTTTTCTTTCTGAGATTAAATATGCTGTTTTGGTTTGATTCTTTGTTCTTCATTTCTTTCTTACGTCTAGGTCTTCCTCTTGTCCCTTTCTTTCTTGGGGGTTGGGTGGTTTCCTTCTCTTCAGTGTTTACCCTGAGGTTCTCTCTCCCCACATATGAATTCTAAAGAATCATATTCATCAGTCAAAGTTTTTTCTGAGTGAATCTTCCTTTGTTATGTTCTGTCGGTGCTTCGGCTCCTATGTTTTCTATTAGGGTGCGGTAATTTTCTATTTCTGCAGCCTTAGTTCCTGACTGAAATGATTTTCTGATTAGTTTATATTGGTCTATTGTCCTTTGTGTAATTGAAGTGTTTCTTATTGTAAGGTTGATATCTTCTTGGTTCCCTTGGAGTTTCTGGTTGTTCTTTAATTAGTGGCTCTCTTTTATCTTTTGAATATTCTGATTTATTCGTTGAAACTTCTGTTGATTATTATAATTTCTTTGAGGTAGGTTCCTTAATCTGTTACTTTGTAGATCATTTTTTTGTAGTGTCCATGGTTTTCTCCTCTCATTGCATGTTTCCAGGATTTTCTGTTATTTTCAATCTCTATGGAATTTATTCTGTTTTTGATAATGCTTTCTTCTAATTTCTCTATTTTTTTCATTTGTCATTTTAATTAGATTTATATAGTCCTCCATTTTCTTTTGTGGTTCAAATTTCTTCTCCAATGTATATATTACTTCATTTGTTCTTTCTAGTATGATTTTTATGTCTTCTAATATTAGTTTAATCAAATCTTTAGAACCTGTATCCAAAATATTGTTCCATTTTTCAAACATTTTTAACTGTGTTGGTTCAAATGTTGGGTTCTTTTTTATTCTTAAACCCCTTGGAATCATACCTTTTTCCAGGTATTTTGGTTAATGTTGTTATCTCCCACCATTGTTTGGTTTTCCAACTTTAGAAATTGATTGCAAAAGCGACCTTCTTCTATAGGTGTTTCAAAAGGTGGTGCGTTAGTACTGAAAATATTGTCCAGGTTGCTATCCCTATATTTGTGTGTTAATAATGTGGATTGCATTGTCAGTAGTGGATCCCTAAAATATTTGTGAGGTTAAGATGAAAAGAACAGGGAGAGACTCACATTGTGGAGTGTAAAGCAGCTCAATACAAAAAGATAGATAAAAAGGAAGAACGAGCGCTAAGTATTAATATAAAATGTTACTATTAGTTACACAATGCACATGCATCTTTTAAAAAGTAAAAATATTGATACAACTGCCTTTAATTATGGCAAACATATTTGATGTTTATAGCCCTTTTGGGATGGAAGAGCGGAATAAATGTAACACAGTCCCGTATTGCTGCTGATATCGGAGGTGTGTGTCACTATGCTAACCCTATCTTACCTCCTGTTGTTCCATGGTGCTGGGTGCTTGGGTGCGTTGTTCTTGTCGGTCACTTGCAGTAGTGGGCGACAGATGATGTCCTGTGCTCCCTGTAGGGCAGCGCCTATCGGGCTTCGGCAAGGGAGCAGCACGCCTGGTATTCCATATACCTAGAGGTGACATCCCTGTTCTTTAGTGTTATAGGGGTCTATTTACTAAGCTTTGTTAGGAGATAAAGTGAACAGAGGTAAGGTACCAGCCAATCAGCTCCTAACTGCCAAGTTACAGACTGTGTTTGAAAAATGTCAGTTGGGAGCTGATTGGCTGGTACCTTACCTTTGTTCACTTTATCTCCTAACAAAGCTTAGTAAATAGACCCAATAATCCACTCACTGTTCCTGTTTTCTGCGCATTTCATACCATCAAGGTACTTTATCAAGAATGTATTTGGATTCAACAGGAAGTCCTTTTATCTTCAGAGAAAAAACTTTTTTATTCAAGAACGTTATTACTTCTGTTTAAAACTAGACCTATTTACCTGGAAGTGAGGTCATACAAAGCCTCTAAGCCTCTGCTGTGTGTTATACTGGTGTACAGGCTTACAACGTCTACTGTACATAGGAAGAATATGCCCCTTAATGTTGTAAGAGCTTGAAGTTTTAAAATGAAAGAATTGGTGTCTTATAAGACAGTGGTCTGGCCCTGTACCACAGATTGTAGTAAATAGTCCAAGTACTGCCATACTGTAAAATACAAAGAGTCCCTAGCCACAATGATTGGGCGATCTAGTGGGGTGATAGGGTTCTTGTGCAGCTTATCATTATGGTTTCTGTAACTGCCCTTTGTAAAATGCTATCCAACTCTTTCTTGAAGATGGCTGCAGGATCACTTTATAGCAATTCATAAACTCCTTGGTCCGATAATTGTTGATTGATATATGTTAGGTAAGCATTTATGGCTTGGATCACTATATCCAGCTCTTGTCGGTGGGGCGTATAACAATATCCATATATTTACTCAAACTATTGAGTGCTCTTTATTTCCTCCAAAGATAAATTTGAGATTCCAGGAATGTCTGAGTAGTTGATATGTTCAATAGAATCGTTCATGTGGTAGATTGAAATATTTAATAGCCATGTTGTTAGAGGGAGACTCAAAGGAAGAGGTTTTGTAAAAGGATGGGGTAGGTTCCGAAGGTGCACTTTGTGTCCCAAAAATTCCTTAAGCCTTATAAGTCTGTTGAACCTGTGCAGATCAAGTTCATTATTCAATTCTTTTGGGGCAATTAGTCAGCACAAACCAAAGCCCTTGGTTTCAAACACTCACTTCAGCCGATACAAGCGCTCTTTGTGACAGATTAAAGATGAGAAGAGACAAAATTGGCGAAAAAATTTCGCCCATTGCCGCTTTTGGCCTGTTTGCGTCTTATCTCCAAACTCAATTCCAGGACCATATTGCCTAAGCAGAAACTCAATGCACTGAAACAGGTGGAAAAGTTTCTCCACTGAATGGCAGGCGGAAAAAAGTGCAAAATCTCTATTTTAGGGTGCAAATGTGGGGAGTTGATTCAGAACCCTTTGGACACCCCCCAAATGACAAATCAGAAATAAAAAAAAATGATCTTAGTACACCCCCCCCCAAAAAAAAATAAAAAATTCATTTTTGGGGCAAAAATGAAAAAAATGGGGGGAAAGGAAGATAAAGTAGCAAAATAGGTTTCTTGGGGGGCTGTATGGATGGGGCAGGTGTTTTTAGGATTGCAGGTGCATGCAGCAGATTGATTTTTCAAATTTTTTAAAAGTGCACTTTACAGACACAAAAATATGCTAGCACCCATTTTCAAGTACCCCAAATTTGACTGGACTATTTATTTTTCACAAAAAAATACAGTTTTCTATCATTCTTCACCACTTTTACAAATATGCTACTAGAAAGCATTTAACACAACTTAAGGACACAAAGTACGTTTATTAGGGCTAATAGTACACATCTGTAATGATTTCCAGTGTCAGTGCATCTAATTTTGGGGTACAGACTGATTCCCCCAATCTATTCAGTACTTTCCGCCTGTTATGCATTCGTCTATTTGCGTTTTTGTTTGTTCTGCAATTGAATACGGCAAATCGCAGGGACGTGCATGCCGTGAATTCGCGTCCCAAACAGGCGAATGTGGCGGAAAGTACGATGGACAAAAAGTTTCCGAATTTTCACGTCTAATTGAATATGGGCCTTGGCCTTCTATTTTGTAGACCCATGATTCCTGGTGGTTATCCCTAAAGGGGGCCTCCGTGAGGTAGTTGTTGACATTTCCCCTACACATTCTGTGTCACTAGATGTTGCTGCCTTGCTTCCCTTCACATTGTCTAGATTGAGTTCAAGAGGCTTTCCTTCCCAACAAGCACCCTGAATTGAGGTTTGCGATTCACTAAGATGCGGCATATCTGCTGATCCTGGCACACTGCATGCCCTACTGCTAACTGCTACAGCACTTGGAACCAATACTATAGCCGCCGGGACCCAGCTGTGAGAGTGAGCCGCAGGACATTTGAGGTCCGGAACAGATCCATCACAGGGGGCTGCCGCAGAGCGCTACAACAACACAGAAACACTATCAAAGTATTTTTGGTGTTGGAAGGAATTTATTAAAGCAGCCGGTGCTTGTGCTATGAAACTAAGAGGAAGGTAACTCTCATGTGTTACACACGGACATTAAGCAGTCCATCCACATTTTACATGATCCTCCGTTTCTCCTTATTGGTCTATACTTAAAGATTTAATCTGCCTCACTTATTTAAATACATCTGGACTTTTATTCACTACCATTTATATGGTTCATATTTTATGTTGTATGTATGGTTTACGTGTCATTATTTTTATATGCTAGTTCATTGTGTGATCAGCAGCGCTGATTCTATGTAAATTCTAGGCTGAACAAAGATAATTTTTTGCAGTGACTAGTCACAGTGGCGTCCCTACCTCTTGATGCACCCGATAGCTTAGTAGTATGCGCGGCACCACCACGCGCCTGTAAATAGGGACGTGGTCTAATGACAAGGGGTGTGGCCTCTCGAATGGGGGCGGGGCCAGTCACCCAAACACCGGTTTTAGTCTTCCTGAGGGTCCCAGAGGTGCGGGCTACCCCCGGGGACGTGTACTTGTAGTGCCGGCTCCCTTACTGTGACAGGAGCCTAGTGATGCACGTAATTCTACAGTGCAGCACCCGGCTCCTATCACCGAGGGGGAGTGTGCACTTTGGTGTCACCCTTCGGCGGGTGACACCCGGGTGCGGTCTGCATCCCCTTGTGACGCCATTGACTAGTCAGTTGTTTTTACTGTATAGCATAATATCTTTATTGTTACAAAAAATTATTATACTGTGTTAATTGGTGGCTGTTCTATCCAGCGCAGTTTTTTCTTTATAAAGTGTATCTTTGTGGAGTTGGCAATTTTTCTCCTTCATTAACTGCAGAAGGTTGTTTCAGTACATTGGTAGTTTCAGGCGCTGGAGAGATTTTTTTATTCGCTAGATGTTGCAGCCCCACTCGAAGTGTCTGTTTCTAACGGAAATCTTTTATTAGGTCTAAAGGTGCATATCCAGTGTACGATGAAAGAACGATAGAATAATAGAGACATAATTATCGTTCAATCGTTCATTATACTGTGCAGTGGATAATGTGCCCACACTGAACGACATGTCGGTCAGTGCATGTACCCTCCCTCATCCCCGAACATGCACAACCTGACAATATCGTCAGGTTGGGCAGTATGTTCAGGCGATGATAGATGCAGGAGCGCGCATAGCTGGTCGTTGCCGGCATTTTCAATGCACGATTAATGAACTGTTGAACGCTGCCGTTATCGTTAAATCGTCCATTTATTTGTGTAGTGGATATGCGCCTTAAGGTGTGGTCTTTTATTGTTAGGACCTCTTATTATTAACCCAGCTGAATAGTCCCTGTTGACAATCTGTAATTTTGCTGTTTTAAAGTTAATCAAATCAACACAGTATTTTTCCACTTGGGAGGATAATTTATTGATCCAATCTGTTGTTATGTTTGAAATTTGTCCAAATGCAGTTTTTCAAAGCAGTCAATTTTTTCTTTTATTGCTATTAACTCTCTTGTGGATTCCGCTATTTCCAATAATATAAGGTCAAATGAACATTTGTTAAGGACCGCAACCCACTTGTTGCAAAATTTCGGATTATATCGCCCTATAGTGGGCACATTCTTTAGCCGGAATCCTGAAGGGATTTTTTGTCCCTAATGTAATCTGAAAAGGTAAGTACATCTCCCAATGGCAGGACTATGTTATGTTAACCACCTGCTTCTGCATCCTCTGTGGAATTAGACATTACTAGTATGTACTACCACTTCAAAGCACTTCTTAGTGTGCCGTGACTAGATGACAAACTGTTGTAAAAACCACTGGGTTCTCTGGCTAGCACTCTGGACCTGATTCAGAGCCGTTCACTAAGGCGCGATTTCTCGCAGCTGCTACGAGCGGGAATATGTGAAACAAGCGATCGCTCGCAATGCACAGCGCAAGTTGGTGAACACCCATCCCAATGAAACACATCTACTGGACCACATAACAGAACGAGCGACGACTACACATGCGGTAGTCTCACGGACGCAGCCATCACCCTACGCGGCCATCGCGATTGCGTGCCAGAGTCGTGTGTTCTCATCTTATCTTTCGATGTTCCCTTTTAATTGCTTATGATGCAATTGCAATCAGTGTATAACCTCACATTTTTTTTATTTTTTTTTAATTTACTGATGCTAGACTGGCAAATTTTAAAAACACACACGCACACAACTTTGTATGTCTAATATATTCTATATTCTCTCTCTCTCTCTCTCTCTCTATATATATATATATATATACATATATATATATATATATATATATATATATATTATACATACATAGATGTGTATTGGAAATATTCTTGGACTGCACACCCTGAATATATATAATGGGAGGTGCTACCTGCTGAGACTTATTGCAGGCACAGAGACAGACAAATCACAGGTGCACAACTCCAAATTACTGATTAAATATAAATACATAATGCAATCAAATTTTGCAATCAGTAGAGGTTTTTAGCATAATCATGGCCAAGGTTATGGACCTACCCACCATATTCAGGTAACCTCTGTAGGGTAGGTCCCTAACATACTAGGGTTCAAATCCAGAGCACAGGACACCCCTAAATCAGCGCGGCCGAACCACCCCAGGGCATCGCTATAATGAGAAAAGTGAAATTTGAAGTAAGAAAGGTAAGAGCAGCTATGGCTGCATAGAAGAGTGAAAATACAAATATAATAACAACAAACAGTAAAGTGTTAAAATTGTGCAATAAAGAAAGAATGTGTTATAATGCGATGCCCTGAAGCAGACCAACCAAAGCAATCCAGGGGACCCAAGCCCCAAAAATCAACCCAAAGTTGCACTACAGTATATAACTTGTAGGACTTACCTAAAATTATGCCTGTTACTAGTGTGCATATACAATACTAGACTCCATGCTTTTAAATCAATAGGGGAGGAGTGCTAGTCCAGGCAAAAGACGTCTCCTTTCCTTCTTTCTTTTTTGCACAATTTTAACACTTTACTGTTTGTTTTTATTATATTTGTATTTTCACCTTTCTATGCAGCCATAGCTGCTCTTACCTTTCTTACTTCACCATTCTTACCTTTCAAAAAGTAAGTATTTTACAAACAAAAGAAAAATGTCTAGAAAATGTTGTTGTTTTTTCAGGATTCCCCCAAAAAACCAAAGTCTATATTGAAGTCCCAATATTGTAAGCCCAATGGTCAATATATATTTTGTGTTATAGCAAAATTCAGGGCCGTAGGGAGGGTGGTGGGGCCGGTGCTCTGCACAGGGTTGAATCCTTCAGCGGCACCGGCCACACACTTCCTGGCACCGGAGGTCTGCAGGAAGAGACCTCCGTCAGTGGTGTACGGCACACAAGAACGACGCATAGGAATCCGCCCACCCTCCATCCCCTGGAAACAAAGGTAAGCGCTCAGGGGGAGGAGGGGCGGAGAGGGAGCGAAAGGGGTGGCAGTGCTGCACAGGGCGCACTGCCGTCCAGATACGGCGCTGGCAAAATTAATGCAAGCAAAAATTTTCATTAGGTGGGGTGACCTTTGCAGCCGACTCAAGATAAAGCTCAATTTACGAATCAAACACCTTAATGGGCCAGGGGGGCCCCTCCCTGACAGCTTGGCTTTGACCCATAGGCAACAAGAGATGTTGGTGGCCTTAGATTGGATGTTAGTGTTGGAGGCCCAATTAGACCATCAGGAGCCTCCACCAGATGACCAACATGCTGTGTCTGGTAATTATTTTCATACACCTGTCTCTGTATCTGTCTATTTTTGTGTAAATAAAAAATAAAAATTTTTACTACTTCAATTTTAAAGGACCTTGCCTTGATGAAAGGCTGCAGACGGATGGGGTGACGGCACAACCCCCATCACCTGTGCCTCCCCCATCCTCCACTGGCACTCTTGCCCAAGTCCTGGATGGGTATAGGGTGGCAGTGTTATGCCAAACAGCAGCCATTGAGACAGTCCAGGCCAGCATGGTGGAGCAAACCTCCATGCAAAGGTCCATAAGCCAAGATGTCAGGGAGATGAACCAACAACTCACTGGCCCAAGAGAAGGTGAGGTGGACCAGTGCCCTGCTGTGGCTGGACCGAACTCCTAGCAGGGTCCACCTGGATCTGTAAATTGAGCTTTCCGGAGTCGGCTGCAAAGCAAAAGAAAAAAGATTGATGATCTTGGATTATTTCCACCCAGAACTTCAGGATGTTTATGTCCAAAAATTTAATCTGGATAGTGCCCCAGGAAACCACGCAAGGAATAATTTGACATTGTATCTTGCCATCATATGTGCCATACATATTTGGAGGTGATATTTTTATTTGTAGGAGGTGAAGGTGGGACATTTGGTGATGGCACAAAAGCCCACATTTGTAAGTGTGTCCCCATTCCAAATTCGTCCAGAAAATCGTGTATTCTTATTTTATTCCAAATTATTTTGTAGTTTTAAAAAATTAATTAATTTCAATAATCAATAAATTAATTATTTGAATTAAAAAAATAATGTGAAAATTTACAACAAAGTCAGTCATTTGTCTTTTTAAAATGCTTTTTTATCCTTCTAAAAAAAACCTACTATAGTTACTATGGAACTACAAATCCAAGGCTGGCCTGGCACAGTATTGCTATTAAGGCATGTATTTACTATGGAATGGCATGCTGGGATGTGCAGTTCCACACCAGCTTGAAGGGAGTATAAAAAAAAATACAGAGTTTACCCTATTACACTTTAAATACTCCAAAAAATTATTTATCATGTATTTGAGTTTTAAAAAATATAGGGGCAATTGTTAGGGAAGTAAAATGTTTTGGGGATTGGTATCTGTAAAAACATCACAATCACAATCAAAAAGAGTAACCAGAAAAAAAAAATATATATGCTAAATAATGCATCTACTTAGCAATTATACAATGCAATGAGTAGCACCTGCTACTGTATTATCTGACTGCAAACATCGACAGCGTAAAGAACCATCAACTGCTCACGCAGTGCTTGTGGTAGACCCTCGGCTCCCGCAAGCACTGCGAGTACTTAAATCACAATAGCTGTGAACTGACGTGTACAATGACGCTGCCTTTTAATTATGGACACCCATAAAACTTCGTTTTGACGGTTGGACACGCCTGCATTCGCAGCACCACTCCCCCGTTCATAAGCACCTTCCCCTGTTACCACCCACAAACGGCACTATCTGTCACTCAAAGTAGCGCTCTGTCTTTGTGCTACGAGCACACGATTCTCCATCACAATGATTGATTTACGCATGCGCACTGCGACTTATACGCATGTGCACTTAGCAAGTCGCTTGGCAGCAAGCGATCGCGCCTTAGCGAGCGCCTCTGAATGAGGTCCTTTGTCCACACTGTTAGGTGTGTAAAGGTGCGAGTAATATAGACAATATGTGCCCGTCACTCCTATGTGCCTTCCTGCAATGGTGTCAGATGCCTTTTCCCTTGGTTAGGATATGTAGTATAGTAATGGACAGCACTCTCGGCTAGCAGCTGAAATAAGACACGCTCCGCGTTATGGTATCAATGTTTCAGAGACTTAACTCTTTTATCAAGACATATGTATACAAAATCTTTACATACCTTCATAGTAGTAACACCCTGTGTGTGCATCTTAATCAGCCAGACCCTGTGTAGACCCAGTGACGTCATCAGATGGCACCGCAGCATCGGCGTTCCAGCAGTCCCCAGGTTCCAGCTGAACATGTGACCCAGCACCATAGTGACATATAAACAAACTGGAAAACAAAGCATAAATATATGAATAATGCACTGGTTAAAGATATAAATATAGTATATATATATATATATCAGTGGCATACCTAGGGGGTCAAGTGGGACACGTGCCCTGGGCGCCATGGCAGGCCCTCCAGAGGGGGGCGCTGCTGACCAGGGCATCATACCCGCACCGCCCGTCCGCCCCCCGCCACCATTGTACCCGGACTGAAGACTTTGATGTTACTAACGAGCAGGCAAGTGTGCCTGCTGGTGCTGTCTGGGGCTGACTGTAGGGGGAGCTGCATTAGAAGCATGCAGCCCCTCCCAGGCTTCCCATTCTCTATCCTGAGAGCTGACGCCAGGTGACAGGGTGATTCTTCCTTCCCCGGCGCGCTCTCCACTCCGGAGCAGTCAGGTGTGTATTCGTTTTTCTTGCAGGTGGGGACGGACTTCCGCGGGGGGTGAATTTTAAAAACAATTGATGCCAGTGATGTATTTATTTGGCTGGCTGAATTTGTGTGAAAGAGGTATCTGTCTGTGTCAGTGTGTGAATCTCTGTTAGTGTGTATCTGTGTCAATGTGTGTGTGTATCTGTGTCAGTATGTGTGTGTATCTGTGATGGTGTGCTGAGAGATGACACAGGGAAGGTGATGGTGTGGTTGAGAGACGACACAAGGGGGGCAGGCAATGGTGTGGCTGAGAGAAGACATGGGGGAGAGATGATGGTGTGCTAAGAGATGACGCAGCAGGGGGAGATGATGGTGTGCTAAGAGACAACGCAGGGGGGGAGGTGATGGTGTGCTGAGAGATAACACAGGGGGAGGCTGTGGTGTGGCTGAGAGACGACGCAGGGGGAGGTGATGGTGTGCTGAGAGATGATGCAGGGGGGAGGTGATGGTGTGGCTGAGAGATGATGTAGGGGGGGCGGACTGCCATGGGGTTGGAAGAGAGTAGGGAGGCCGGACTGCCACAGGTGGGTGGGGGAGTGACTTTTATAAACAATTTATGCCAGTGATGTATTTATTTGGCTGGCTGCATTTGTGTGAAAGAGGTGTGTGTCTGTGTCAGGGTATGTGTGTATCTGTGTCAGTGTGTACGTCAATGTGTGTGTATCTTTGTCAGTGTGTGTGTATCTGTTACAGTGTGTGTGTGTATCTGTGTCATGTGTGTGTCAGTGTATGTGTTAGTGTGTGTGTATCTGTGTCAGTGTGCGTCAGTGTGTGTGTATCTGTGTCAGTGTGTGTCAGTGTGTGTGTATCTGTGTCATGTGTGTGTCAGTGTGTATAAGTATCTGTGTCAGGATGTGTCAGTGTATGTGTTTGTGTATATCTGTGTCAGTGTGTGTGTGTTTCTGTGTCAGTGTGTGTGTATCTGTGATGGTGTGCTGAGAGATGATGCAAGGGGGGCGATGGTATGGCTGAGAGACGATGCAGGGGGCAGGCGATGGTGTGGCTGAGAGACAATGCTGACGGGGAGGTGATAGTGTGGCTGAGAGATGATGCAGGTGGGGAGGTGATGGTGTGGTGAGAGATGACGCAGGGGGGAGGTGATGGTGTGGCTGAGAGACAACACAGGGGGGTGGGGAGCAGACTTCTGCAGGGGGGAGAGTGGGGGGCTGGACTGCTGCAGGGAGGAAGGGAGGTGGGTGACTTTTAAAAACAATTTATACCAGCGACTAATTTATTTGGCTGGCTGCATTTGTGTGAAAGAGGTGTGTGTCTGTGTCAGTGTGTATCTGTGTCAGTGTGTGTGTGTGTGTATGTGTGTATCTGTGTCAGTGTGTGTATCTGTGTCAGTGTGTGTCATAGTGTGTGTGTGTCAGTGTATGTATCTGTGTCAGTGTGTGTTTCTGTGTCAGTATGTGTGTATCTGTGATGTGTGCTGAGAGATGACACGGGGTGAGGCGATGGTGTGGCTGAGAGAGGACACAGGGGAAGGCAATGGTGTGGCTGCGAGACAATGCGGAGGAGAGATGATGGTGTGTTGAGAGACGATGCTGGGGAGAAATGATGGTGTGCTGAGAGACGGTGATGGTTTGGCTGAGAGACGACACAGGGGGGAGGTGATGGCGTGGCTGAGAGATGATGCAGGGGGGAGGTGATGGTGTGACTGAGACGATGCAGGGGGGCAGGCAATGGTGTGGCTGAGAGACAATGCAGTGGGGAGGTGATAGTGTGGCTGAGAGATGACACAGAGGGGGAGATGATGGTGTGCTGAGAGACGACGCGGGGGAGGTGATGTTGTGGCTGAGAGACGATGTAGGGGGAGGCAATAGTGTGGCTGAGAAACGATGCAGGGGGAAGGTGATGGTGTGGCTGAAAGATGACGTAGGGAGGGAGTTGATGGTGTGCTGAGAGACGATGCAGGGGGCAATTGTGTGACTGAGAGATGCAGGGGGAAGGAAGTTACACAGGGGGAATGAGTCTGATTGAACAGCCCATTTAAAGTTCCTACACAAACAGGCATCTTCCGGACGATGTGACCTGCATGACTGTAGTGCAGTGGTTCTCAAACTCGGTCCTCAAAACCCCACACAGGTCACGTTTTCCAGGTCACCCAGCAGGTGCACAGGTGCATTCATTACTCACTGACACATTTTGAAAGATCCACAGGTGGAGCTAATTATTTCACTTGTGAATATGTGAGGATACCTGGAAAACATGCACTGTTTGGGGTCCTGAGGACCGAGTTTGAGAACCTGTGCTGTAGTAAATACTGACTGAAGCATTAAAAATGATACAATATATAAAGAATATAAAAAACCCTGAAACCCTGCAGCAGAACCAGCAAATAAATGTCATCAAGAAACAAACACAAAAATAGTTCTGCGCTGGATATATTGGGTCAAGTAGTGCACATGCAGCGTGTAGGTATTGGGAATTTGCATTCTCACTAGACCAAGGAAAATTATATTAACAAGTGACCACCTAGGTGAAACACTATAGATGTCCCTATCTAGCAGCATCATAGACTCTGAATTCACCACCACCTCTGCATTGCACTTTATTGGAGACGTTTATTTGGCACCTGCACATTGAATTTCACTATCCACTAGAATACAGACTGCAGGTTTGTCCTGCGAATGCTACCGCTGTGGAGCCTAATTCAGCCTGCACCTGCTCAAACCTGGGATTCAGACTACCGCCCTACAACCTAGCAACACAATGGCTGTGCTGGGAGCCGGATCACTGCATGCACACACTTTAACAGCGGCTCTGTCTGTGTGCTTAGTGGCCCTGGTGTGTGTATGCTCTCTGCCTGATTGCAATTGCTGCATACACCTCAGCAGCAGTAGCGGTGTTTCGGCTGTTTTGATAATATCAAAGTAGGCTGACAGACATAGAGGGGTATTCACTATGAAACGTTAACTTCACTGTCGAAGTTAACGTTTCATATTGGAGTTTTTTTCTGCGTTAAGGTATGGTGCGCGCTCCCGCTTATCCCCTAATTCAATATAAAATTAACGAACACAGGAAACTCCGAAGTTGGATTTGCGTAAAGTTACGAATTTTTCCTTAAAATAAGTGTAAGACCCCCCTAAAGTTGTAAAAACATGGGGGAACACTATGGGTACCCCCGTTTTAGCCTTTAATTGAAAGTTGGGGATTTAAATAGCCGCAGCAGGTGTTTTTTTCCCGACATTGAATAAGTGATGCAGAAGAGCACTTAGGTTTTTTTAAAAAAAATTTTAAGTGATCCCATCAAATTTGGGGTACATAAAAATGGGTACTAGCATATTTTTAAGTCCCTAAAGTAATTTTTTTTAAATTCTGCATTTGTGCACCTGCCGCTATAATTCTATTCTAGAAAACATCTGCCGCATACTTGCAGAATAGCCCTGAACCTATTTCCCTATTGTTAAACAATGTTTTCCTATTTTATTTTTTTTCACCCCAATTTTTAAATTAATTTTTTGGGGTGTCCCTATTTTTTTTAAAACTTTTTTTGACACAGTTCTTTTTTAAAGTCATTTCATTCCCAGGGGTGCAGGCTATTTTTTTCAAGCCTGCACCCCTAAACCCCAATTCTGCACTTTTTTTCGACACTTATTCAATGGTGAAAAGTTATCCCCGTTTTTTATCAAAGACTTTCAAAACTGCGATAAGTCTTTGAAATTGAATACGGTGTAAAAGTAAAACCTGCTATAATGACATCATACCTCCGATATTAACGCAAAAACGATGTTATCGCACCCATATTGAATACCCCTGTAAGTGGTGAGTGTGGGTAAAAGCCGTCAACATAGTAAATGCACTGAAAAAGCCGGAAACCATATTAAATCAAATGTATTGAAAAAATCCGGAAAAAAAATTAAGGGCCATATCCAATTAGCTGTGAAAAGCTGCAGTTTGGCAAAAAGTTTACAATTTTGCGCAGCTAAAGGCGGAAAATAGTTTTCACAAATAAATTTACAAAACTTTATTTTGGGCTAAAAGTGTGAGGGCTTGGTTCAGAACCCTTTGGACCCCTCCCACACCCTAATTATTAATTAAGCAAAAATATTTTTTTCATTAACTAAAGGCCCCCATACATCAGCAATTGATTGCAGCAATCGTGCAATTTGCAATCGTTTGTGTTTAAAAATCTTTCCCTTTTTCAATCGATTGCAGACTGCAGAATTGCCACAATCGATTGAAAAAGGGAAAGATTTTTATACACAATCGATTGCAAATTGCATGATTGCTGCAATCAATTACTGATGTATGGGGGCCTTTAATTCCACATAATAATGACATGTCATTTTGTGGGTCAAAATGTAAAAAGTGTTAGAAAATTAGTTTTTATTAAGTAGTGTGGCAGGTATTTTGGGGGCTGTATGAATGGGAAAAGTGTTTTTGGGATTGCAGGTGGCTGCAGCAGGTGTATTTTTAAATTTTTGCACCCTAAAATGATAAAAAAATTTACTAGCACCCAGTTTTTTGTATCCCTAATTTAACTGCAGGATTTATTTTGTCCAAAAAACTTGCTTTTCATAATTTTTCCACTGTTAAAGAAAAATGTATAAATAACAGCCATTTGATACAATTTAAAAACTAAACTATTACCCAATGTTAGTTTACCTTTTGTGGGGGAACGGGCTCATTTCCAAATTTTCAGGCAAACTTTTTGCCATATTTATTTTTTTCAAAAACATTTTATTAAATTCTCTCAAAAGGAACCTTGTAATGTATAAAGTAATACATTTTACTTAAAATTGTCAGAATTTAAACTGAGTGTTGGTTACAAAATTGCAGTATCACAATCAGATAGTTTTTTGTTATATAATACAACAGAAAGAAAAATTACACAAATAAACAAAAATATAAAATATCAATAATAGAACAAAAAGGGGTTGTATTTAGGAACGCACAAGAGGGAGGGGGAGGTATGTTAATAGACTATGAACATATGGTTTACTTTCTACTTTTGTAAATAGGGAATACGTGGGCAGTAATCACATTTTAATGTTTTGCGACTGAAAACATCTGTATGTCTCTGATTATAACACAGGAGAGGTCAGTTGTCTATGCAAGAACCACATTGTGGGTTCAAATAATTTATAGATATGTGTTTGAACCGACATTTCTAAAGCTGCAATAGTGTTCCCATTTTTCGTGGAATTTAGTTACAATATGCGGAATGGTAGCTTGTCTTTCAAAATAAATGATGCGAAGAATAATATTTTTCAGCTCAGCCAGAGAGGGTGTAGACCTCTTGATCCAGTATTTCAGTATCAACTTTTTTGCAACAGTGAGGATAACAGCTATGACAGGAATAATTTCTTTTCCCAACACACCCAGGTCCCACACCGACACATTTACGAATATACATGCTATTGGATCTCTAGATAAATTCAAACTGAATATCTGATTGATATAATTAATAATTTTATGCCAAAATATTGCTATCTTCCCACATTGCCAGAAATTGTGAAAGAATGTGGCTCCTTGCATTTTACGCTTTGGGCATTTGCCGATTTCATCTGGAACCATATGTGCTCTCTGAGCCTGTAATATAAATGCTCTGTGTATTGTCTTGAGACGTGTTTCCTGCAGTGAAGCAGTTTGTAGATATTTAAATACCATTAAATTATGGCTTAATAAGACATCTAAATCTGAGATATCAGCAATATCATCTGTCCATGTTTTTCCAAAATTTACCATACTGACAATATCTGAGATACATATTATAATATCTAAGTCTATAAGGACTGGTATGGGAAAATTAAAAAATAGTCTGCAAAGGGTCAGGTGTCTCAGTGTTGGACATAGGCTTGGGCATAGAATTAATGAAATGTCTAATTTGCAAATACATGAAGAAATGTCTCTCCTAACTCATACTTATTTTTTAATTCAGAAAAAGACATCAAGACTCCCCCCGGATCAAAAACATCTCTGATCGATACAATGCCAGCCTCTATCCATCTCTTATATACATCATTTTGCAGGCCTGGAATAAAAGCTGGATTTCCCCAAAAGGTCGTGAACTTGGAGGAGCAAGGATTTCTTTGCAATTTGATATTGGTGTACCTCCAGGAATGACATGTTGTAAAAAATAAAGTACTGGAGAATATCTGTGCTGGGATGTCTTTTTTGGGTGAGTGAAGTAGTGCCCCCGGGGAGAAAGGGAAAAATAGTTCTACTTCTAGGTCAAAATGTACAAATATAGATCTACACCAAAACCAATCCAGAATATATCTAAAATGCAATGCTCTACTAAATGATTGTAAATCGGGTATATTAACTCCACCTTCAGAGCGGGGCAACTGCATCTTAGAATAAGCTATTCTTGGCTTTTTATTATTCCATAGAAATTTTGAGAATAAAGAATCCACATGGGAAGCATCTTTCCTTGTGAGGCCTAAAGGGAGCATCTGCAACAAATATGCTAGTTTGGGAAAGGCAATACTTTTAATCACAGTAGTTCTGCCTAACAAAGACAAGGGCAAATTCATCCAACCAGACAATATCTTAGAAATGGTTGATAATACAGGTCTAAAGTTAGCCGTGTATAAATCTGTTAATAACCTAGGAATCTGCATTCCCAGGTATGTGAGAGTAGTTGTGACCATTGGGAACAGGGAAAGTATTGGGTGCAAATCAAATCCTGTTACATCTCCTGATAAGGGAAGCATTTCAGACTTTTATAACCAGCAAATTTCCCAAAATCTTCAATTAAAGAGACAATTACTGGAATAGATTCACTAGGCTTAGATATGAATAGAAACATGTCATCTGTGAACAGTGCCATCTTAGCCTCTACCTTCCCTACCATAATACCAATAACAAGTGAGGATTCTCGGAGAGCAATCGCCAGGGGTTCCAAAGCTAGTGCAAAAAGTAGAGGTGACAGTGGGCAACCCTGGCGTGTACCCCTCTTTATATAGAATGGGGAGGACAGATATCCATCACCCATTACCTGTGTCATAGGATCTGAGTACAGATTAGCTATTAATTGAGTGAACTCCGCCGGTGCCCCAAACTTCCGCAATGATTCCAGTAGGTGGTCCCACGTGATGAAATCAAATGCCTTTTCGGCATCAATTGATAGTATTACATTGGCATTGTGAGAACCAGCGGATTCCACCCATTGTATAATTGAAAATACCTTCCTAATGTTTGCAACAGACTGGCTGCCGTTGATGAATCCAGTTTGATCAGCGTGGATGATGAATGGTAGGACTAATTTAAGTCTATTTGCTAGTAACTTCGTGAAGATTTTATAGTCCGTATTTAATAATGATATCGGACGGTATGAACTTGGGAGTTCTGGATCCCGACCTGGTTTTGGCAGAACTCTGATGGTGGCAGAATTAAAATTTTGTGGAAGACTATTACCCATTAGAATAGAATTATATATTACCATAAGGGTTTCAGAAATTCTTGAGGAGAGAATCTTATAATAATCATTAGAAAGGCCATCAGGGCCTGGGGCTTTATAATTTTTTAAAGAAGAAATTATTGCTATTATTTCATCTGTGGTTACTGGTTTTATCAAAGATAGAGCCTGATCTGTGGACATGACAGGTACATGTAAGTTGGACCAAAAAGACGTTTTTTTTTACTCATCCACGACCGAATCAGAATATAGTTGAGAGTAAAATGATTTAAGAATTTCTATAATCTCTGCATAGGATCTGAACAATGTGTGTCATCTTTTTTTAAGGCTTTAATAATTGTAGGGGAGTTTTATTAAGTTAGATAGTAATCTACTTGATTTATTTCCATGGGTATAATATCTCGATTGTTTATTGAAAGTATATTTAGACTCCATAGAGGATAAAACATTGTCAAACTGGGTTTTTTGAAGATAATATGATTGCTTGGATATCAGATTAGGATTACTTTTAAAATCTTGGTATGCAGATGTAAGTTTTGCCTGGGATTCCAAGTAATCTGATCCTATTTGTTTTTCTCTATGTTTGCAATAAGATAAAATAGTACCTCTCATCACAGGTTTGGAGGCCTGCCAAAAAAGGAATGAGTCAGTATGTTCACAATCTGAGTGATTAAGTTTAAAATCACTCCATGTTGACTCCAACATATTACGAAACTTAATAGAACTAGACAAGTAAGATGGAAAACGCCACTGGCGCATAGGACCCCTATTTGTAGTACCCGATATCTGTATCCAACACAAAGCGTGGTCTGATATATGTATTGGTTCTTTTTTAATGTTTATTACTCTGGAGAACAAATGGTTGGAGATCAATAAGTAATCGATACGGGAGAGGGTGCCATGAGCCGCAAACAAGCATGTAAAATCCTTCTCCACTGGATGGCACTTCCTCCACACATCTACCAATCCCAGCTGGTCACATACATAGGGCACACCAATCTTTGGGGGGGAAGATCTTGTTAACATAGTATTTCTGTCTAATGCATTTGAGGTAACTAAATTTAAATCTCCTCCAAGAATAAGAGGTGCATCTGAGTACATATGTAATTTAGAATGAATATGTAGAAAAAATTATTGGATTGTGAATTAGGAGCATATATATTACATAGAGTAAATCTAGAATTATTGATTGATACGTCTGCAATAACATAACGGCCACGTGGGTCAGTAGTAGTCGAGTGGACAATTATATGAAGGTTTTTGTTTATCAGGATGACTACCCCCCTAGCCTTAGAAGAATATGTGGAAGAGGCCAAGACTGACCATCCCAGCATGTTTAATTTAATCACTTCAGGAGGGAGGAGATGTGTCTCTTGTAAGAAAACAACATCAAGTTTAAGTTTTTTCATATAAAGGAGGATTTTCTTCCTTTTTATCGGGGAGATAATCCCACCCACATTCCAGGTACCATAAACAAAACTAGTCATGATGAAATACGGAAGAAGCGTAGTAACCACTGAACCACGTTAATATCATCAGATAGTGAGAGCACTATATAGATCTTATCATAAGATAAGCAAGAGAAGACACATGAGGATTACTAAAATAAAAAAAAGGGGGAAGACAAACAAAAAACTGTTAGGGTCAAGAAGTACCCTAAGATTTGAATACAGACAGATTTTCAACGTATTAGAACGCAAAAACATCTCTTTAACAATTTAGGTATGCATTTGACATACCCCGGCATTTGAAGACAAATAAATCGTCATACAGCATAACATAATGTAACATTACCATTATACTTATCAAAACTTCCTAGTCTAATTTTAATAAAAAGATATGTCTAATAAATTTATAGAGACCTCTAATAATCAGACAACATAGAAATAAGTCTCCTTACACTAGCTTTTTGTAGTAAATTAGACTTCAAAAACAAATATATGAAGACATATTAAGAAAACTAAACTGCACTTTGACCAGTTTACGTGGATGGCCTAATAGATTCATGGGTCAAATGTAGAAGAAGACGCCAACTTCTCGGAAATGAATAAATCCGCATCAGCAACCGAAGTGAAGTCCTTAAAGGAATCTCCATTAAACAATCGCAGTCTTGCAGGGTAAAGCAGAGCAAATTTGCGATTGGCCTTGTATAAACGGGAACAAAGAGGAGAAAACTATTTCCTTGCCCGTGTCACCTCTGCAGAATAGTCTTGAAATATACGGAATTTAGATCCCTCCCACTGAAGTTCTCCATGGCGGCGTGAAGCGCTCCAAATGGCATCCTTGTGAAGGAAGTTTAAGCATCTGAGGATAATAACACGTGGTCTAGAGTCCTTAGAGTCACGCACTGGGCCAATTCTATGCGCCCTTTCCACTACCATATCAGAACATACAGTCAGGTCCATAAATATTGGGACATTGACAGAATTTTCATATTTTGTCCTCTATTCACCACCACAATGGCTTTGAAATGAAACAAACAAGATGTGCTTTAACTGCAGACTTTCAGATTTCATTTTAGGGTAATTACATCCTAATCAGGTGAACGGTGTAGGAATTACAATGGTTTCTATATGTGCCTCCCACTTTTTAAGGGGCCAAAAGTAATGGGACAAACTAAACAATCCTAAATCTGACTTTCACTTTTTAATACTTTGTTGCAAATCCTTTGCAGGCAATTACAGCCTGAAGTCTGGAACGTATAGACATCACCAGACGCTGGGGTTCATCCCTGGTGATGCTCTGCCAGGCCTCTACTGCAAATGTCTTCAGTTCCTGCTTGTTCTTGGGGCATTTTCCCTTCAGTTTTGTCTTCCTCAAGTGAAATGCATGCTCAATCGTATTCAGGTCAGGGGATTGACTTGGCCATTGCATAACATTCCACTTTTTAGCCTTAAAAAACTCTTTGGTTGCTTTTGCAGTATGCTTCGGGTCATTGTCCATCTGCACTGTGAAGCGCTGTCCAATGAGTTCTGAAGCATTTGACTGAATATGAGCATATAATATTGCCTGAAACACTTCAGGATTCATTCTGCTGCTTTTGTCAGCAGTCACATCATCAATAAATACAAGGGAACCAGTTCCATTGGCAGCCATACATGCCCACACCATGACACTACCACCACCATGCTTCACTGATGAGGCGGTATGTTTTGGATCATGAGCAGTTCCTTTCCTTCTCTTCTCTTCCCATCACTCTGGTACAAGTTGATCTTTGTCTCATCTGTCAATAGGATATTGTTCCAGAACTTTAATGGCTTTTTTAGATGTTGTTTGGCAAACTCTAATCTGGTCTTCCTGTTTTTGTGGCTCACCAATGGTTTGCATCTTGTGGTGAACCCTCTATATTCACTCTTGTGAAGTCTTCTCTTGATTGTTGACTTTGACACATATACATCTACCTCCTGGAGAGTGTTCTTGATTTGGCCAACTGTTGTGAAGGGGTTTTTCTTCACCAGGGAAATAATTCTTTTGCCATCCACCACAGTTGTTTTCCGTGGTCTTTCGGTGTTGCTGAGCTCTCCGGTGCGTTCTTTCTTTTTAAGAATGTTCCAAACAGTTGATTTGGCCACACCTAATGTTTTTGCAATTTCTCTGATGGGTTTGTTTTGATTTTTCAGCCTAATGATGGCTTGCTTCACTGATAGTGACAGCTCTTTGGATCTCATATTGAGAGTTGACAGCAACTGATTCCAAATGCAAATGTCACACCTAGAATCAACTCCAGACCTTTTACCTGCTTAATTGATAATGAAATAACAAGGGAATAGCTCACACCTGTCCATGAAATAGCTTTTGAGTTGATAGTCCCATTACTTTTGGCCCCTTAAAAAGTGGGAGGCACATATTGAAACTGTTGTAATTCCTACACCGTTCACCCGATTTGGATGTAATTACCCTCAAATTAAATCTGAAAGTCTGCAGTTAAAGCACATCTTGTTTGTTTCATTTCAAAACCATTGTGGTGGTGAATAGAGGCAAAAATCTGAAAATTCTGTCAATGTCCCAATATTTATGGACCTGACTGTATATCCGTTATATTCAGTAGTTCCGGTAAGGTCGACATAAGAAATTGAGACAGTTCTATGCCCTTAAGGGTTTCAGGTAGGCCAGTGATGCAAAGGTTGTTCCTTCTTGACCTGTTTTCAAGGTCATCAAGTTTACTTAATATTTGGTAATGTGATTTTTGTAGAGAAGCAGTATTGGTTTTTAGCTCCTCAACATCGTGGAACATGACTCCCAGTCTATTCTCATTAGTCTGAACTCTTTGAGAAATTTGTTTAATCTGAGATTTTATGTCCGAGACTGCTTGTGTTAGTTTAGCTGAATGAGTGTCCATTATAGGGCCCATAGCCTCCTGGATCGCTTTAACCACTTCTCCATAGGTAACAGGGTTATCCTGATGATCTGTGGCAGGGGAACAATAGAGCACTGTGTCTCAGAGGCAGGAGCCATGTTGATTTCAGTTCTCCTTTTTTCCAGCGAGCTCGTTGTTGTTTGGGCTGCCTTTGAGAAGGGCGAGAACGCTCCATCTGATGTTAGAGCTTCAACTCCTTTTAACACTGGGATATCTTGTTGTATTTAAGGTGCTGCTAATGCAGCTTTATGGATTGAAATGCTGGGGTTAAGGTGCCCATTAATTAAGAGCACTAAGGCTGTTGTGGTAATTAATTATAGGACTGTCAGATAAAGTTTCGCTCAAATGCCGCTTAGATAGAAGGGGAGCGCTTAGTGAGAAAGTGAGTTTGTATAAACTTAAAATGGTGCCCGGGACTCCTCTCTCCCCAGGGAGCTCCCTCTCTTAAACAACTCTCACCTGTAATGTTGGGACAGGAACGAGGACCCGACCGACGGCGTCCTCGCGTGTCTCCGCACACTGTGGTGGGTAGTGAGCGGGGATAGAGATCGGCGGCGGGGGATGCGGCAGCTTCTGATCCCGGTGTGTCAGGGAGAAGTTCAGATCCTCAGCGCTGGCGTCTCTGCTGCTGCTGGCTCCCAGGACCCTTCGTCCGGAGGTTAGAGAGGCTGTCTAGCAGGTGAGTTATCTGCCGGGGGTCTTTAGTATGTTCAAAATTGCAGGACTGACCCTGGGGACGGGATAGCATGGCGGGAGGTGCTGTATAAAGGTTAAAACCAGCAGAGCTCCGGCGCCATGCTGCCGTCCTTGTCAGCGTCCAAGCCACACTCCCTTTTGCCATCTTTTTTTTAAGGAAAATGCCGCATTGCGTTTTTTGATTGCCCGAAAACCCGCATATGCTATAGCGGTGAAAAGTGACACATTCAAGTGAAGGTGCAAAGAGTTTGCACATGCAAAACGTAACCTAATATGATTTCCGGCATTTTTAATACATTTGCTATGATTCCGGCTTTTCCAATACATTTATTATGATTTCTGGCTTTTCTAATACATCTACTATGGATTTCCAGCTTTTCTAATACATTTACTATGATTTCCGGCTTTTCTAATACATTTATTATGATTTCCAGCTTTTTCAATACATGTAATATGATTTCCGGCTTTTCTAATACATTTACTATGATTCCGGCTTTTCCAATACATTTATTATGATTTCTGGCTTTTCTATAAGACACCCATTTGTTTTACCATTCTTTTTGTTAACTTATCTTAACCTAAGCCTAGAAATGAACACACTGACAAATGTAATGCAATTAAAGAGGTCACAGCCAGAATTTATTGATCGAATTGAAATTAGAAATAGGTGGCAGGAAGAAAGCAGTGCTCCGAGGCCACAGCCCTATGGAAATCAATAATAAATAACAGGGGCGGATCCCCGCCCTGCGCAGCCCGACCTGAGGAAGTACCATCCCACCTTAATTGGCACAGCCTCGGCCCTTCCCTTGGACAGGGACCAGGTCCCCCCTTTGGGCGGTGACCAACTTGCCGCTCTCAAAGGAAAGAATGCTCCCCAGGCACTCCTGCGCTAAATAATAGGCCGCCCAGGAGCACTGCTTCCCGCCAGGCTGCACTTCTACCTGTTGGAAGAAAACACTGAAATGTACAATCCAACAAAACAAAAAAGCATACAAACCAGCTTAGTCGGGTGGGTGGGTGGCTGTTTGCAGAAACTGGAAAAGAGGAAAATGGCTCCTCTGACCAGGCTATTTATATGGGTACCCTGAACACTCCCACAAATCCTACGATAGGCCTATCTCCCCCAAATGACCACTACCATAACCACACCTTCGCCCAAGCCTTAACCCTTAACTAACTAACAAAACTAAATATCAAACAGGGTGCTTATCTATCCTCAAACTTAATTAAGTATTCGGATGCATTAAGTCACCCATTTGTTTTACCATTCTTTTTGTTAACTTATCTTAACCTAAGCCTAGAAATGAACACACTGACAAATGTAATGCAATTAAAGAGGTCACAGCCAGAATTTATTGATCGAATTGAAATTAGAAATAGGTGGCAGGAAGAAAGCAGTGCTCCGAGGCCACAGCCCTATGGAAATCAATAATAAATAACAGGGGCGGATCCCCGCCCTGCGCAGCCCGACCTGAGGAAGTACCATCCCACCTTAATTGGCACAGCCTCGGCCCTTCCCTTGGACAGGGACCAGGTCCCCCCTTTGGGCGGTGACCAACTTGCCGCTCTCAAAGGAAAGAATGCTCCCCAGGCACTCCTGCGCTAAATAATAGGCCGCCCAGGAGCACTGCTTCCCACCAAAGCCCGGTTCATAGAACCAGGCCCGCCACCAAACTGTGACCCTTTGAGACCTACAGGAAACTGCAGAGGTCGCTGATAAAGAGCTCTAGCCCCACTCCCGTGAGGTGTACCCCGTCAGGCCTAAAGAAGCTCTCCTCGTAACGCAACGTATGACGCGGCCCCCCATGCTAAGGACAAAACGGCCAATTGCCATATTGACCTTTCCGCGAACTCCTATCCAATGCCTTGCCAGTCTGGGGTCCACGCCAAAATCGACATGGGACAATGTCCGACCATGTGACGCTGACGTTGGGCCAACGGTTAACAAGCACTTGCAAGTCATTCCTAATAGAGTGTATCAGCTCAATGCCCTTGCACGTGCCCAAATCGCTCCCCCCCAAGTGAATGACCACCCAGTCATCTTCTGCCATCCATAAGGCATCCAGCAGGCGCTTACGGCGCATACCACGAAACCCAGCCAATGGACGTCACTTGCACCCAACAAATGCGGGGCCTGCAATGCTAAGGGGTGCCCAAAATTTGAATGACCACACCCGACAGTTAGCATTCCTGGGCAACCCTGCAAGAAAAGTTACCCAGCCAGAAATTCATTCTTACATAATAACACTACCAGAAATTAATTCTTACATAATAACAAACTAACCCGCGGGAAGGGAAACAAATAGTTGGGTGACCCATCTGAAGATGAAAAACAGCAAAACCTCTTTGAGGGCAAAAAGCTGAAAATCCTTTCAGAATCCCTAGCGGCAGTAGGCATAAGGCCCCTGGGTTTCCCAACAAACTCGCAAGAAGCGCAGCTACTTAAGCAACTTATCCCCCCATAAATAAGTTTTATAAGCTGATGACTTCCACCGACCCAACTTTTGAAAGGTGTCGACCGAAGCACCATCAACCGCTGCGCAAGTTGCTGCCCCTATCCTACATGAATGCGTCCCAAAATGTTCTGTGGGCAAGCCTAAAGCGAATAAGACAATTCTGAAACAGCCTTGTAAACTGAAACCTGGACAAAGGTGTAAGATTAACATGGATAAGTCACTGCGCACCCCCTGGCGGGCGAAGAGTATTAAATCGCCCCGCCAGAGCAACTGGACAAATTACTACATCTGAATGTTCTGTGATAGAAATCCAACGCCCCCCACCAAGTTGATCTGTCTTGGACCTATGTATTTTACGCAATATCAATGTCGGCTTAATTACCACGTGTTTAAACATTAGACCCGTCGATGTGGAAGTTTTATTAGATGCCACGAGCTCACCGATTCTAAACGCCCCAAAATATGCTAATGAAAATTCTAAACTAAAAAGGGGGCGATTCATATTCGCCTAACGCAACCCCCGATACTGCCACAATCAAATCTTTAAGTAGGGCCGGGTCAACTGGTCTACGTGCATCGCCTGTGCTAGGGTGTTCCTTCGCCCACCCCTTCATCGCCTTGATTAGAAGGAATGAATTTGTGGGATCTGCCATACCATGCAACTTAGAAAAGTAAGCGATACCAGATAGCGCTGCAGACATAGCCGCCTTAGAACGACCCCCTTCAAGCCAGTTCCAAATAAACTCTGCCATACAGTCATCAAACCGTCTTACCTCCCCCACGCTTGGAAGCCAAGAAACCCTGCCAAGCGTCCCAAGCCGCTTTGTAGGTCTTTAATGTGCCAGGGGCCAGAGACCTCAGTGCGAAGACTCTGATGCCGGCACAACAATCTGCCCGACATGGGAGGGGCAGGTTAAACCATGAAGAGAAGCGTAAGGAGCGAGCGAACGAAACCTGTCCCACTGTAAACGAGATAAGGAATCTGCTATCTCATTAGAAACACCCGGAACATGCTGCGCCCTAAACTCAATGTTCCTTCGCAGGCAAAAAAGTGTCAAGTGCCTCAACAACCTCAAAGCCAACAACGATTCCGCCCTCTGATTATTCACCGCCTGAACCACGCCCAAATTCGCACTAGAAAAGGATCTGCCTATTACAAAGCCTGTGGGCCCACAGCTCAACAGACACCACAATAGGGAACAGCCAGAAGCAGAATGTTCCTAGTAAGGCCTAAAACCCCCCCAAGCTTCCGGCCAAGGCTCCACGCACCAGTCCCCTTCGAAAAAGGCGCCAAACCCGATGGAACCGGACGCGTCCGTAAATAGTTGAAGCTCGGAATAAGCTACAGGGGCCTGGGCCATATCCGAAAGCCATTGAAATTACACAGGAACAGCAACCAAATGCGAAGGTCCTCCCTCAGATCTTGGGATATGCGAACGAGGTGATGGGACTTCTTAATCCCCTCCATGGCTCTTTCCAGCCGCCTACCAGAAACCCGTCCCATAGGAATGACTCTACATGCGAAATTAAGGAGGCCTAGCAAGGACTGCAACTGCTTCAGCGAGACCTTTTTCGCTAAAACAAATGCTTTCAGCAACTCTCCCAAACGTCGCGCCTTCTCAATCGGCAAACTGCATAAACCTAGCACGGTGTCTATTTCTATACCCAAATACGATAAGCGTGTAACCGGACCCTCCGTCTTGTCCTTGGCAACAGGAACACCTACCACTGCGAACAAGGCCTGCAAGGAAAACAGCAAATCCTCGCAAACCTGGGTATCCGCTGGCCCCACCAACAGAAAATCATCTAGGTAGTGGGACACACCAGCTTGCTCTGTACCCGCCTGTAAGCACTAATGCAAAAAGGAGCTAAAACATTCAAAAAAGGAACACGAGATGGAACATCCCATCGGCAAACCTCTATCAACATAATAGAGCCCCGCAACTCTAAAACTCATGTACTTAAAAGATTCGGGGTGAAGGGGCAACAGCCGAAAAGCGGACTCGATATCCACCTTGGTTAATAAAGTGCTCCTACCAAAAATCTGTACTATATCTAGAGCCTACTCAAAGGATTGATAAACGACCCGGCAATCCAATGGATCTAGCGCGTCGTTGACCGACCCTCTCTCTGGGTAAGAAAGATGCTGTATCAGCCTGAACTTAGCCCGTTCCTTCTTTGGTACAACCCCTAAAGGCGATACGCACAAACCCTCCAAAGGGGGGGGTGGAAGAAAAGGGGCCACAACCTGCGCCCCAACCCGACCTCGGCTTCAATCTTAGCTCGGACTACGTCCAGGTGGACGCGGGCCGACTTAAGATTTCTCTTAGCAACAACTGAGATGTCCTGTGTCAAAGGCAACCTAAAACCCTTACTAAACGCATGTAACAAAAAGGCCTCCCTGAGAGGATAACGACCCAACCAACTCTTCAAAGCCCCTAGGACGACCGGCGAAGGTGTTTTACTTAACACCGCCTCGCGGCTCATCGCGCTGATCGCCCCGACTCTCCGTAGTACCACCAAGTTGCCCACAATCTTTAGCCGGGTGCCCACTCCCACAGAGCTTGCATATGTGCCTATACCGACAGCCCGATCCTTTATTACATTGGGCGTTATTAAATGCATAGCATTTCCCTCTGCCGGCTCTGGCACCACCTGTACGGGCCAGAAAGGGCTGCTTGCGTACCGCCGAAGGCTCCGAAGGCGCGCCAGGCAGTTGGTTGACTTCGAGCCAAACTTCTACGTCCTTGAAGCCGCATTGAAAAAACTGCCTGTCCTTCCTGTGTTTTACGAAATGTCTCGTCGTAATGCCTCCAAGCTGTACTCTTGCCTGACGAGTGCATACCACGCACCATATGCATACACTTGAGGACATTCATGTACTCCCCCGGGCGTGATTCAAGGTAGCAAGCTGCGAAAACAAAAATCCCTGCTCCCAATTTTGGAACGAATGGAAGTTTCCCTCAGCCTCTCCCTAACCTTAGACCGCAAACCCCTAAGGATGGCCGTGTTTGCGCAGTGTACCATATCCCCCGTAGCATCTGGAACCTTAGCTGCCGACACTGTGCTGGCCCTCTTGGGACTTCGTTTTCCCTTAATCTTGTGCGCTACGTATCGCATAAGCTTACGCGGCCTCTCTGATGAACTTGCAGAATCGCTATAATCAGTGGAAAATGAGTGTGTGCTGTGCAACATGGAAAAACATGCTCACCGGAAACTGCTGCCAAAGGACCGGCCACTTCCTCCTGAGTGTTCGCCAACAGTCCCTCGCTGTGCGGTGCGCCCACCACGACTTGACTCGTTGATGCCACCTCACCGTCCGTCCTCTGGATCTCAACAACCCGACTGGAATGAACAGAAGCTGCGACCTGGGGACTTGACACAATCACTGGTGACTCAGACCGCACAGCAACTCCTTCCGTGGAACAAGGGGCATGGGGGAGTGCGGGTGGCAGGGGTGTATGGACAGTTGCAGGTGGCTGGGGGAGCAGGGGGGGCGTAATGGAAAGGGGGAGGGGGGGTATGCATGGACTGGGTATGTGCAGCCAAAGTGGCCAGGGGAAGGTAAAAAGGTGGCGACAGGACTTGGTAATATGGCCTGAACCCTTGCGAAAGGGGGCGGGCCCGGGGGTTGTTGCGGGGGGGGCATACTGGAACATAGTGGGTGTATTTGAAAATTGGGGGGGGGGAGGATGGGGAGGATGGGGGCCAGGGGCATAGAAATATGGGGACCAGCTGGGCTGCTGCGCTGCTAAAGAGTTGAAAGGGGGGGGGTTGCTGCACATTAACACCCTCCCATGGCGAAGGGGTAGGACCCCCGCTCCTAGATGCAGGGGGGGGCATCGGGAAATAATGCGCTGGGAGGGACACTTAGGGCCCTAGATATAATGGACCCTGCAGCTGATCCTACACTACTGGGGGAACCCTGGTGGCTGGAAAGTAATGGTGAGGGTTGAGGAGGAGGAGGCCCCCCTGCTACTGAAGCAGTGGGGGCGGAGGGGGGTGATGCAGGGATGTGCAGGGCTCCCTGTGCGGTGTCCGGGGCTAAAATGGCCGCCAGCACCCTGTGGGCGGGGCCAACTGCCGATACAGGGCGCGGGCTGGCTGTGAACTGTGGGGGGAAAGGCGCTGAGTTGCGGCCGCCGCGGTGCCGCCGGAGAGCCGGGCGGCCATCAGCTGTGGAGAGGCAGCAGGGGAGGACAGGGAGCGGGGGCCGGCGGAGGGCGCGCGTACATGCACGCGAGCGGGTGCGGGATCGCGGCCTGCAGCATGGCGCGACCTGCGCCAGGCTGGGGGAGAGGCCGCGAATGTGAGCGGCCTGGAAGCCTACATAAAGCGGCGAGGGGGTGGCGCTGAACGGCGAACCTGGGCACAATGCAATGCAGGGATGAGGGAGGGGGAGTTGGACAGGGGGGGGATAAAACAAAGCAGGGATGAGGTGAAAAAAAAAATGGGGGGTGGGGAGTGGAAAGGAGCTGAAAGGAAAGAAGTAAGGGAAAGAGAAGAATAAAAAGATAGATAGGATGTGAAATAAAAAGAAGAATTGGACAAAAGAAATAAAGCTATATAAGAAACTGTGTGATACTTAGCCAGCCTGTTTGCAGAAACTGGAAAAGAGGAAAATGGCTCCTCTGACCAGGCTATTTATATGGGTACCCTGAACACTCCCACAAATCCTACGATAGGCCTATCTCCCCCAAATGACCACTACCATAACCACACCTTCGCCCAAGCCTTAACCCTTAACTAACTAACAAAACTAAATATCAAACAGGGTGCTTATCTATCCTCAAACTTAATTAAGTATTCGGATGTATATACATCTACTATGGATTTCCAGCTTTTCTAATACATTTACTATGATTTCCGGCTTTTCCAATACATTTATTATGATTTCCGGCTTTTTCAATACATGTAATATGATTTCCGGCTTTTCTAATACATTTACAATGTATTTCCAGCTTTTTCAATTCATGTAATATGATTTCCGGCTTTTTTCAATTAATTTACAATGGATTTCTGGCTTTTTCAATAGATTTATATGATTTCCGGCTTTTCTAATACATTTACTATGATTTGCGGCTTTTCTAATACATTTACTATCGATTTCCGGCTTTTCAATACATTTAATATGATTTCCGGCTTTTCCAATACATTTACTATGGATTACCGGCTTTTCTGATACATTAATTATGATTTCCATGCTTTTCTAATACATTTACTATGGATTTCCGGCTTTTTCAATACACTCTACATTGTTTCCGGCTTTTTCAATGCATTTACTATGTTTCCGGCTTTTACCCTCTTCCCCAAGTGGCTGTGTATAATACACACCGGAGAGAACCTCCTTGCTTCTAAGCGTGTGTCAATTGGGGGCTGCTATCTATCCTGCTTCTGGTTCTTATACAGACGGAGCTACAAACTCCATTTTAGGAGACCTGCTGAAAATCCAGGATAACAATCTTTTTCTCCACAACAGCTATATCTGTTTAAGAGGTGCCTTTATTTCTCCAACTTGCTTGGCTTATTAGTACATAGGCTTGGGGCTACTTACCTATCTAATTCCATGAAGCATAAACACTGCCACTATGTAAATAACTTTGGATATTTCTGCTAGTTGTTAAAAATCATAAGGCGAATCTGGTGGTTTTGGAAACAAGTGATTCAAACTGATTTATGTGATTGGGCGGCGGGCCTGTATTCAAATTATTTTTAAATGTAGTTTCAGTGTGTTTTTTTCGATTATGTGTTTTTCTAATATGTATACAACATGTATTTTTATTAAAACTATTCTAGGTAGGTAGGTAGATAGGTATTGTTATTCAGGGATACCAACACTGTAGGTGTTAATAGTGTTTCACCTAGGTGTAATTTTTCATTAACCCTAATCCTTACCCCAACTGCAGCCTCACCCTATCCTTACACTAACTGCAGCCTCACCCTATTCCCTAATCCTTACACTAACTGCAGCCTCACCCTATCCCTAATCCTTACACTAACTGCAGCCTCACCCTATCCCTAATCCTTACACTAACTGCAGCCTCACCCTATCCCTAATCCTTACACT
The DNA here is from genome assembly GCA_031769625.1 of Taudactylus pleione. Classification (NCBI taxonomy): domain Eukaryota; kingdom Metazoa; phylum Chordata; class Amphibia; order Anura; family Myobatrachidae; genus Taudactylus; species Taudactylus pleione. The sequence continues at coordinate 21,230,375 of JAUIMM010000007.1, read as the reverse complement.
AACTGCAGCCTCACCGTCTTTCTAATCCTTACACTAACTGCAGCCTCACCCTATTCCTAATCCTTACACTAACTGCAGCCTCACCCTATTCCCTAATCCTTACACTAACTGCTGCCTCACCCTATTCCTAATCCTTACACTAACTGCAGCCTCACCCTATTCCCTAATCCTTACACTAACTGCAGCCTCACCCTATTCCTAATCCTTACACTAACTGCAGCCTCACCCTATTCCCTAATCCTTACACTAACTGCAGCCTCACCCTATCCCTAATCCTTACACTAACTGCAGCCTCACCCTATCCCTAATCCTTACACTAACTGCAGCCTCACCCTATTCCTAATCCTTACACTAACTGCAGCCTCACCCTATCCCTAATCCTTACACTAACTGCAGCCTAACACCAATCCTAATCCTTACACTAACTGCAGCGTCACCCCAACCCTAATCCTTACACTAACTGCAGCCTCACCCTATTCCTAATCCTTACACTAACTGCAGCCCCACCCTATCCCTAATCCTTACACTAACTGCAGCCTCACCCTATTCCCTAATCCTTTCACTAACTGCAGCCTCACCCTATTCCTAATCCTTACACTAACTGCAGCCTCACCCTATCCCTAATCCTTAACCTAACTGCAGCCTAATCCTAACCCTAAATGCATTCTACCCCTTACTCTTTACCTAATTGTAGCCTAACCCCAACCCTAATCCTTACCTTAACTGCAGCCTCACCCTATACCTAATCCTTACCCTAACTGCAGCCTCACCCTATCCTTACACTAACTGCAGCCTCACCCTATCCCAGTGGCGGGCTGGGCCGGGGGGCAGGGTGCCATGTGCTCCCCGGGCCGCAGCGTCATGCGGGCCGCGGGCAGTCTGTGACGGAGTTCGGTCAGCGCTACACAGCACAAACACACAGCCGCCGACGCCGGCAGCTGTGTATTTGCTTTAGCAGCTGATGAGAGTCAGACAGACTACAAAGGGGGGGACTACTACTACTGGGGGCGCTACAAGGGGGGGGACTACTACTACTGGGGGCACTACAAGGGGGGGGACTACTACTACTGGGTTCACTACAAGGGGGGGACTACTACTACTGGGGGCGCTACAAGGGGGGGACTACTACTACTGGGGGCACTACAAGGGGGGACTACTACTCCTGGGGGCACTACAAGGGGGGGGACTACTACTACTGGGGGCACTACAAGGGGGGGACTACTACTACTGAGGGCACTACAAGGGGGGGACTACTACTGGGGGCACTACAAGGGGGGTACTACTACTGGGGGGGACTACTACTAGGGGAACTACAAGGGGACTACTACTAGGGGCATTGCATAGGGGGGAGGGGACTACTACTAGGGGCACTACATAGGGGGGAGGGGACTTCCACTGGGGGCACTGCATCGAGGGACCACTGCTGGGGGCTCTATATAAAGGGCAATAGTGGGGGTACTGCATAGGGGGAAGACTACAACTGGGGCCACTATTTAAGGGGCACTGCATAAGGGTTACCACTACTGGGGGCACTATATAAGGGGCTTACTACTGGGGGCACAAGGGGCACTGCATAGAGGGGATCACTACTGGGGGCACTACTCGAGGCCTGCATAAGGGTGTCCTCTCCTGAGGGGGGGGGCGCCGTAGCACGCATGTTGTTTCGGGCACCCTGGCTACACGCTACTCCTCTGCCAGGGCCGCCAGCATGCATTTGCCCCCCAGGCTAAAAGTTGCCAGCCAGCCCCTGCCCTATCCCCAATCCTTACACTAATTGCAGCCTCACCCTATCCCTAATCCTTACACTAACTGCAGCCTCACCCTGTCCTTAATCCTTACCCTAACTGCAGCCTAACCCCAACCCTAATCTTTACCATAACTGCAGCCTCACCCAATCCCTAATCCTTACATTTACTGCAGCCTTATCCTAATCCTTACCCTAAATTCAACCCTAATCCTTACACTAACTGCAGCCTAACCCTAAATCGTGCACTTACTACAGCCTATCCCTAACCATAACCCTTACTTTAACTGCAGCCTAATCCTAACCCTAAACTTGACAATAAAATAGGGAAAAATCAAGAGTCAACATGTCGACATTGTATCTGTCGACATTCACATGTTGAAATGATGTCATGTCGACAATGTGGATGCAACATATTCAATGTCGACTTGCCATTCATTTCAACTTTATGGATGTGGATATCAAGACCATGTCGACATCTAAATTTATAACAAAACTGCAAGGTACAAAATAATAATAGTAATACAATGCAGGGGTTAGTATTAACCTACAATAGGATGCAAATAGTACTGCAGTGCGAAAGCAGCTTCATCTCTGCTTTCAATCATTTGCAAATGCATTAGAAGAGTGATGAAAGAGTTATATAATAATAATGATCATTACAACCTCTTCTGACATTGCTGATAGGACATAATACCTGTCCATCACTCAAGTGAATGTAGTGATTGATCATCGTGGCTATCGTTGTCTATCCAACCACCTATCAAACGACTAGTGCAACAAGGGCAATGATTGGCTGGCTCTAGTATGTAACCTCAGCCAGTACAACTCTCAGACAGGACTTGTATGTTGTCTTTAGAAGGGTCTCTGTTACCCTTTATTTTTTCGGTACTGCACTATATTTTTTACCTAAAATTCTTACAAAAAATTAAGTTTTAGAGCATTCAGGTACCAGTGTGCTCCGTGTATCAGTACAGATATGTCCATTTTCATCGTTGCTGAGTCACACGCCCTCGAACAGGTATGTGTGCTGTGTTTGCACCCGCAACCCATAGGATTGCATGGAGAAAACGCAGCATGTGGCATGGCGTACCGTGGAGCATGCACTTATGGCAAATCGCATGGCACAATGCGTGCGCACGTTTGCAACGCAAGTGGCAAAGATGCAAGAAGACACATCTGTATTCCCCAATTTTCCCAAAAATTACCAAATCATCGTCACATTTCCAAAAAATGTGTAACAACAACTTAAGTGGATTCATTGCTCCCAGTAGTTCCAATTTAGCAGCATAAATGTTGAGAAGAACACAAGTTCCTAGTCATATGATCCTTATTAGTGGCTATCAGTGACATCAAATGCAAAGTTTGTTTGAGTGAAAGAGAAAAGAATGAGACACTGAATTATTGTGTTTAAATATACAAATTTTGCTTCTATTTTTTTTTCCTTAAAATAACAATTCTTCATTAATACTGTTTTTCTGCTTGCCTGTCTTCCTCCACCTATATTTTGTTTTTGAAGACTCTGGGCCAAATATAATAGACCAGTGGTTCCCAAACTGTGCGCCGTGGCACCCTGGGGTGCCTCGGGACACTTGCAGGGGTGCCTCAGGTTGGTGGTCCAGCACCAAATCAAATCATTTATGGTCAATGTGATGTAAATATATGGACAAACAGAAGCGCAAACCTGTCCACCACCACATAACTGACCCTAAGGATGACCGGTAAGCACAATTTACTTCACTGTACTACTTCAGTACTTTTTTCTGAATTTCTCAATAACAAACTTTTGGCTTAGGGGTGCCGTGAAAACAATTCTGAAGCACTAGGGTGTCACGCTTCAAAAAAGTTTGGTAACCACTGTAATAGGGTGAGAGTTTAGAAAATGTGAGATAAAACTCTCACATTTTTAAACTCAGCCAATGAAATGTAGTCACAGGACAGGCAAACTTGCATGTTTTTCAGTCTCAAGATTTAAACTCTCATCCAGGTGTTTCCTGTTCTGAAAATACAACTCGATCAATGTATAAGGGGCATATGTATCAAAACTTGATGTGAGATAAAATTGTGATATATATATGACCAACCAATCAACTTTTAACTTACATTTTGCAGGCTGTGTTTAAAAAATGATACTTAGGAGCTGATTGGTTGGTGATATATATCTCACAATTCTATCTCACATCAAGCTTTGATACATATGCCCCTATTAGTGTGAGAGTTTTACTGCTAAACTCTCACATTTTATAAACTGCCACCCTATTACATTTGGCCCAACATGTTTTTTTAAATGTTTATTTTTACATTTGGTGCTAAGTATATAGTTAGTATAGCAAGTTTAGTTAAATTGTTAAAATACTGTAGTTAAGAAAAAGTAAAAACAGGCGCTTCTTTGTAAATATAAAATGATTAGTAATAGGGAATATACGAATTTCTATGCTGCTCAACTAGTACTGGAGCCGCTGACCCTCTCAAAAGATATAGAAAACAACGTAAATAAGTACTAGGAGCCCAAACAAATAATAGAATTAATTAAGTTTTAATTTTATTATTTGTTTGTGCTCCTATAACTTTTTTTTAAGGTGTTAGAATAGTTGTTAGATCACAGTGTTAATTTACTTTTTTAATGTTTTGGATTGTATCCGTTTGTTAGTGATTAGTAAACCTGTTTATTTAGTCATTTGGTTTCTTTGTTCATTAAATAATACCCCTTTCAGTCATACAGCAAAAACCTGGGTATTTCGCCATGAGCGTGCATCAATCCGGGTTTTTGCTATGTGTGGACAGAAACGACCTGGGTCAAAGTCCTGGGTCCATGACCCTGCTCTGTACCAGGGTTTTCCCCGGGTAGCCTCTAGTGTGAATGCATCCAACCCAGGTTTTTAGACCTGGGTTTTAAAAAAACTTTCTCATTGGCTGTTCTTTGCACCTCCATCAACTGCAATCACCCGGACCACATGACTGGGGAGCAAACCAATTTAGGTGTGTATTACTTTATGTTTAACTTTTTTGTGTGAAAATGTTGTCTTTGTATAGACCAAAACTTTCTAGAGGCTATGTTCATAATTTTCTTATATTGTAATGTAAAAAAGTATTTTTTTTCAATAAAAAAAACATAGTAAACAAACAAACAAACATACAAACTTTATGGCCTTTACTGTAAAAATGCAATTTTTTATAATGTCATTACTGTGAACAAAAAAAAATATGTCCTTTAAATCCACACCAAATTCCAGGGCAGACCCAGGTTCAGTGTGAACATATCCGACCCTGGAATTTCCCGGGTTTTGGTGTACCGTGAATGGGGGTCTCAGACTATGACCTGGGAATTTCCAATGTTGATAGACCTGGGAAATATCCATATATTTCCCTTGTCTTATGTCTAAAAGGGGTATTAATTGTTTGTCAGTTGGGTCACATGGCCTGATTCAGCAAGGATCGCTAATCTGCTAATATGCAAACAATGCAGTTGCTAATATCAGCGGTGATATGCAAATAATTGCATTCGCATTGCAATCACAGCCTTGCATAAGGATGCCCACTTCCCCTTACACACATCCGTATACTTTGGCAACATAGCAAAATAGTCGGTAACATCAAGTAACATCGGACCCATACGCACAGTTAAGGCAGGTCAGACCTCACTAAGGGATTTCTAACTTCAGAGTACGCTATGAGGCCTCAGGCTGCGTATGGTATTGCAGTGGATAATTTATGCACGCCCCTGCAATGCCGTTGAACGCACTGGCATGCCTGCGTTCGCCAACTACCCCCAATCACCACTCACAAACTTTACTTCCTGTCAATTACACTGCGATGGATCTGCGTCGCCACTGCGATCGCAGTTCTGGCATACACTGCGGTCGGTGGTACATTGCCTAACTAGGGCGGGCCGGTACCGTGGCCGGCGCTGCCCCCGCACCGCCGGTCCTTCGGCGCCCAGGGCGCACGCCCTGCTCGACCCCCCTTAGTTATGCCACTGTTAGAGAGTGATGTGACTAATCTTCAAGTTTCTAGGAATTAATATTAGTGATGAGTTTTTGGAGAGAACTATGGTAGGAACTTAAAAATATCCACATTTGTTATTCAAACTCCTTGCCAGGTGTAACGTCTGGAAGCCTGCTGACCTCTTAGAAATTATCATATTTTTAAACCTTGCTCGAAGTATGGAATAGTTTAAAAAAAGTAATTGCGATCACACTGGTCATCAAGCCCTGCACACTGTACATGCACTTGCCAGTGGTGATGTCAAAGAGCCATTATTGAAGTTTTTACACTTCAATGACAATGCACAATGTCTGTCGCCTAGATTATTATCACTGTTACAAACTACGCCCCCTTTTGTCTAACCTAGATGCAAAATTAGTCTAAATATTAACCCTCTATTTTTTTCGAGCACACTGACATTTTAAAATGTGACGAAAGCCAGATATGGGCATGAGTACATTTATAGTCAGGACTAAAAACATGAGTTTTTAAAAGCAAAGGTTCGAAAACAGAAGGACACTTATTCCTACTATTGTAAACCTGTATGCATCAGACAAAGCAAAATCAAGTGGTATTAGTTTATATTTTGATAAAAACATTGATGCTTGCACTCCACGTCTACGACCGTCTAATTCTTGCAAGTCCCACACTGATTAATCTATAGCAATAGTGAGTACAAGCCCTGACAACACTTGTCTTTTGTTTTGTACACTTGTGTGATAATTCAAGTAACGCAGTAGATATCACTGTTACTGGACTCTTCTGGCTTCTTTCCTATCTCTTTGCAGCCTGTCTTTAAACTGAGCATGTGCAGCTTCAATACAGGCTGCGAAGAGTGAAGACAGCATGAGAAAAAGGACCTTATTCCGAAAAGCTGTCTCCACAAAAGGAGCACTTTTAGGAAGTGATAATTAAGTTTTGGCGGCATGATGAATTCCTCCAATACTTGGATTGAACTTGCAGCGAGTACAATCCTTAATTATCACTAGGGAAATATTTCTCTTGATGAATAGGGCCCATAGGAAGGAAACCTAAGCAGAAAAACGAATAAATAGCATATAAACTTGAAAAATAAATGTAATTAAATTTCTAGGATAAAAAACAATGCCACACTTGATTGTATGATAGTCATTGGCACATATTAGGACCATACTTGCCAACTCTCCCTCATTGTCAGGGAGACTCCCTGAAATAGCAGCAATCTCCCTGTCTCCCTGAAGAATCTACCAATCTCCCTCATTTCATCCTTACCCCCATTATGAAGCTGTTATATAAAAGAAAAAACAGAGATATATACATTCAAATGTGATCATTAGTATCATTTCCCTGCATTGGTTATAAGGCACAATGATCCCAATGCTTACATGTATTTTCTGAGAAGTATCAGTGTATTTTCATCAACAAGTATATCTTACTAACTGCTTTTGGGCTCATTTACATTTGGATGTAAATCAATTTTATGACACGCCTCTAGGATGTAGCAGTACACGCCCACTTTACCGAAGCGCTCATAGGTGCTGCTTTCACAGTCTCCCTGAAATGCTTTTTCAAAAGTAGGCAAGTATGATTAGGACTACTGTTATTTGGAGTTGGGTATGAAATCCCGGCGGCTGAATAGCCGCAGTGTAAAATGCTGACGCCGGAAGCCCAAACACGCAGAATCGCGACGTCTAAGGTAAGTAACCTATCCCTACCCCTCTCCCCCCTAACCCTCCCTTAGGGGTGCCTAACCATAAAACTCCCTGGGTGGTGCCTAACCCTAAGTCCCACCGGGGGGCCTAAACCTAACCCCCCTTCCCGCATCCTAAGCCTAACCTCCAGTGATGCCTAACCCTAACCCCCCTTCCCCTAGTCTATCCCTAACCCTCCCCAGGGGGTTCTTAACCCTAAATCCTCCCGGGGGTGCCTAAACCTAACCCTCCCCCCCATGGCTAACGATAACCCTGTCCCCGCTTACCTTTGTTCGGGAAGCCGTCTGTTGGGAATCCGTCATCGGGCTAAAGATAGGCGTCGGGATTTAGACGCCCATCTTTAGTCCTACGTCGGGATTTCAATGCCGGGATTCCATCAGACGGCTTCCTGGGCGTCAGTATTCTGACTACATCCCGTTATATGTTCGGATAATTTCACTCATTACGCTGAGTAAGCCAGTAACAGAGTTGTAATAATCCTTTTGATAAGTGTGTTAGTAAGCACGCATTAGTAAAACAACAGTAAAATGCACATTCCTCAGTATCCTCTTTCATATACAGTGTCTACTTAGCTTTAAAACAACACTATTTTCTTTAAGCCAAAACTGACATTTTCTCACAAGCATAGAAAGCACCAGTTTCTCAGCTTCATATTTATTTTTTTCTCATCTGATCAGTGAAATCCTGTATCCTGGAAAATCAGGACTAGCAGGAAAATCCTCTGTCTTATTTGTGTGGAATTTTTAAAGTCTTCCAAGCAGAAAGAGGTTGACATGTAATTATCACTTAGTAAAGCACCTGTAACATAGCACCTGTACATAACAGAGCAAGTGGAGGTTAACGTCATATTCTAGTTCTCACTGCTGTAGGCTGTGGTGTTATCTTGAAAAATACCAACACTCCCTCTGAGGATCAAAGTGTTCTAATGGAAGTGACATGTTTAAGGGGCTAGTCCCTTCAAGCACCAAAGTGTACAATTAACAACTACATCTGCAAAAAGGTCATATTTGGGTGATTTACTGTAAGCCATTATCATTGTAAGATATCACATATACAGTATGTAACATCTTATTATTTATTTATTAACAATTATTTATATAATGCATACATATTACACAGCACTTTTCTGTAATTAACATCCCTGCCCCAGTGGAGTTTACAATATTACTTACCATGTAGACACACACTAGAGTTATTATTATTATTTTTTTTTTTTGCAGAAGCTATTTAACACACCATTATGTTTTTTATTGTGGGACAAAACAGGAGTATCATTCCCATGAAGCATGGGGAGAACATGCAAACTTCACAAGTAGGTTCCTTGGTCAGGAGTTGAAATCATGACCTCAGGGCTGTGAGGCAGTAATGCCAGCCGTGCTGCCCCTTATTGAAATTTTCAACTAACTATACCAGAGCTGGATTACCGACAAGGTGGTTCAGATGGGTGCCTAGGGCCCAGTGGTCCTAGGGAGCTAGGTGCCCGTTTGCCGCTGTCAGGCCCAACTTGTTACTGGGCCAGGCAGTGCCAAACGGGCACCTAGCCCCCTAGGAGGGTACAAGGAGGACACTTGTACTGGGCCCCAGATACTCGTTCTCCCCCTTCGTACCAGTCCAGTGTCTCCCTAGTGCTCCGTGTCTGAGCTGCTAAAGTAATCAGCAGGTGCAGGCATGAAGAGGCCAGAGTGACAGGACATCACCCAGCGCAATTAAGTTTTTTTGGGGGGGCAAATGGCATCAGACCCCACACACTATCAAAACCACCAACATACCATTAGATTGCCTCTACATACCATCATAGACTGCCTCCAAAGTCATCAAGTGACGATCTCCAGCAGACCACCTATGATGAGATCACTCCCATGAGTGTGTGTAGCCATGAACTGAAGGATGTCTGTTGCAGTGTGTTAGCTGTAATGCAGTAACGCTAATAACCTCCCCTCCAGCGTGTCAAATTATATGTACTTGCCATCTTTTTGCACTGTTGTATGGTAGAACGGTATTTATATTTAAATAAGCTGCACTCAATTCATTGAAATATAGGTCTGCAAATATAATTACGGTATGCATCTTATAATCAATGTTGGTGCTAATTTACAAATGAAGTGTAGTATTTAACTATTTATTCAATTCTATTTTGATTATATACAACAACAATCCCTGAATTGAGCCGACTGATATACTAGGAGGGGCAGACATCTGCTGGTTTAATTTAGAACCCATCAGCCAGTAAAAACAACTTCAGCATAAACAAAGCTTAATATTTCATGTGTGTCTATATAATAACCCATTAAGGACTGCAGCCAACGATGGGACAGACCTGGACAAAGGACCACTCTGCACCAGGAAGGGTTAAGTATATACAGCATGGACGCAGAGAGAAGGTGCAGGACAGAGCGGGAACAGGACAGGACAGGGTGGAGAAGCAGTATGGGGTGGAGCAGTAGAAGGATAGAGGTGACCTATCATATGCCGGGTCCAAATTGCTAGTATAAAAATAATTACATTGGGCCTGATTCAGACCCGCTCGCTAGATGCGGCCGCTCGGTCCCAGTGTATGGAAATTCAGCGAAGTGACGTCAAGGCAGACGCTCACACGGCAAGGTATAAGCACACTATGTCTTGGCGAGCGACCACTTTGTGATTTCAGACGTTCACTAGCCTGTCTTTAGCCGCCCACTAGCGGACGTCATCTCCAGGAAGTTTATACAACCATCGGTACATCGGGATCCATCGGATCTGACCGCAGCGCTTGCCTTTGACTGTACTCTACCGAAAGCACTGCGACCACTTCAGTGTATTTTAAACCAGGTGATGTGTACTATGACGCTGCTGGTTAATTATGCACGCCTCTGAATCAGAGTTGAAACACTCAGACACGCCTGTGTCCACAACTCCACTCCCCTGTTACTACTGCCCTGCCCCTGTTACCACCCACAAACGGCCTCTCCTGTCACTCATTCCACTGGGCTGTCTTTGCAGGGCGAGCGAGCGCATCCCGATCACTCGCACTAGTTTGCGCACGCGCACTGCGAACTATACGCATGCGCACATTTTCAAACATCACCAGCAACGAGCGATCGCTTACTAGCGAGCAGGTCTGAATTAGGTCCATTGTTTCATAGATCAGAGATAGTCACTTTATTCACATACCTAGTTTATTCAGTATTAATCCATATTTTTCTGTTATTTTTAATGTTATAGTCATGTATCATGAGAGTAAAAGAATGTCATGATGGGTGTATATCAAAACTTTGAGTGACATACGTTTTAAATAAATGTGGTATATAAGGCTGATGACCTGTACAATTAGCTAGCATTACTGATTTTGCTTCTTCTGCATGGACATGAATAAAAAATCTTGAGAAGACTCCATTGTGTACCAAATTTCTTCCATAACACTTTATTTACAATTATTTTGCTATATCGTCAATATGTATAATACAAGGACTATTTACATGTATACATAATACAAGGGCTATTTTAAAAATGAGAGCATCTCACACTCAGCTAATGCTGGGTACACATTGGCAGATATATAGGGCGATCAATAGATAAATGCCACTGAGTTTATGACAGCGTGCCCAGAGGGTGGCAGGTTTCCTCCTGGGCACAGGGCTGCTCCTTGTTGGCAGAAGGTCAACGCAGTGCTGCGCAGTGTCAGCATAGTCACCACCGGGACTGAACCAAGTGACCGGGTTAACAAGGATGGGGGGGGGGTTATTGTGGCCTGTTAATTAGTAGTTAATTGATGGACGGGTGGAGCGGACAGTTTCCAATGTATTAATAAATGCTGCAGCCTAATTTTTTGTATCCCTGATCTTTGGGCCCCTCTGACCCTCGAGGCCCGATACAAGTGTCCCCTTTTGCCCCCCCTGTCGCAGGGCCTGCACCCGGGGCCCAGAAAAGTAAGCTACACCAAAGCCCTGTTCCCATCCTAATTTTTACTTTTTTCTGTTAATCCCTCTCAGTGGCGTAACTATAAATTTTGCTCCCCCATGCCAAAAAAGTTTCAGGCGCCCCCCTCCCGCTCCCAACTCCCCCCCCCGCCCAAAGATCAAACACACCCAAAGACGACGTTTAAGGTGTGTGGTTACATGATACAGCAACGTGCCTTACACATTATGACACACTATTAATGCCACTTACAACACAGTGTGCCACACAGCAATGCCCCTTACACATGCCACCCTCTAATAGTGCCACTTATGTAATGCCCCCTGTAGTAGTGCCCATTATGCAGGGCCCCCTGTAGTTGTGCCCCTTCAAGTAGTGCCCCCTGTAGTTGTGCCCCTTCTAGTAGTGCCCCTGTAGTTGTGCCCATTTTAGTAGTGTGCCCAGTAGTTGCCCCCTGTAGTGAGCCCCCTGTAGTTGCCCCTTGTAATTGCCCCCAGTGGTGAGCCCCCTGTAGTTGCCCCCAGTAGTTGCCCCCAGTAGTGAGCCCCCTTGTACTGCAACCAGTAGTCAGCCCACTGTAGTTGCACCTAGTTGATCCCAATAGTGAGCCCCCTGTAGTTGCCCCCAGTAGTTGCCCCCAGTAGTGAGCCCCCTGTAGTTGCCCCCAGTAGTGAGCCACCTGTAGTGAGCCCCCTGTAGTTGCCCCCAGTAGTTAGTCCTCTGTAGTTGCTCTCCCCCCCCCGCGCGCACACAAACACACAAAAAACAAACAAAAAAACCCCAAAACACACCTTTATACCCGCTCCAGTGCTGCTGCCGCCCATACCCCGGCGTCCGTTCCTCGGCACTATGGGAGTGACGTCACTCCCATAGTGCTCTGCGGGACCCGGAAGACGGAGCTCACTCCTGAGCTCCGTCCCCGGCGTCCGCTCCTCGGCACTATGGGAGTGACGTCATGACGTCACTCCCATAGTGCCAAGCGGGACATGGAAGTCAGAGGGAGCCTAGTCCTCCGGCTGCCGCCGGGGGTTTCAATAGGAGCCGGGCGCCCGCTGGTAACACACTCAGCGGGCGCCCGGCAGATGGAGGGGGTCACGGGAGTTCCTACACCGAGTGGCGTAACTACTGCCCCCGTCGCCCCCAAGCTATCCATCGCCTCCAAGCCACCGCGGGGGCTGTGGGGGCAGTAGTTACGCCACTGATCCCTCTACTGAAGTACATAGGCCCCTATTTACTACAATCCACATTTCAAATGTGGTTGTAGTGTGATAATTTCACCTAAATTTGTATTGCAAATTTAGGAACTATCACAAGAATGTATTAACCAGGGCCGTAACTAGGGAAGTGCGATCAGTGCCTTGACACAGGGCACCGCAGGGCAGGGGGCACTGGTTGGGCCTGTCACTTTTCCGGTTTATTATAATTTTCAGTTGTAGCTTCCTCTTCTTTTATCCCCAGCATCTCCTGGCCCCCATGAGGCCATGGCCCTTTTTCAGGTGCACTATCTTATGTCCCTATTAAAAAAATTGAGGGGGGAGGCGGGGAGGGGCGCCAATACTCTCTCTGGCACAGGGCACCAAAAAGTCTAGTTACGGCTCTGGTATTAACATTCTCAAGCAGAGACAGAGCTTACGAGAGAGCTCTGTCCCTGCGAATCATCACCACACACTGCTCACTGTATTTTTCACAAAAAATACAGTAAGAAAGCCTCCGCGCATGCTCCGCTGCCGGCTTGCTTTACCCCCCTTGCCCCACTGCTTGCACTTACTTGCCCAGTGATCGGTAAGCTCTCTTCTCTGATCAGCTGGTCTCCGGGCTCCAGGTCTGTGACCAGGGCCGGACTGACCATCTGGCACTTCTGGCCATATGGGCCGATGGTCACGTGGGCCGGTCTGGCCATCCTCATGGATACTATAGAAAATACCTTTCCCAAAATGGCCGCTGCCTGAGAAAAGACAATTGTTTCACATTGATAACTGTCATATCTTCACTGGCCATGTTCTGTCAGCGATAGAGGACCAGCAGTGCCTCTAGTAACTGGGAAGGTCTGACACGCCCCGAGTACACATCTTCTGAACAGCTGATAGGAAATTTTCCTGCTACTGCAGCCTGCTGCCAGTAGCCATACCAGCCCCGCCACTGACCCGCGACCCCATCTACACACACGCGCATGCTGTCTCTGTACCTGGCTGCCTGCTTTATGTGAAGAACTGGAAGTGCAGAGGAAGAGCAGCAGCACGCTAATACAGTAGCAGGAGGAGATCCAATGCGACAGCTGCATGTCCTGGACCAGAGGAGAGGGGGCAATACCAGAAAATCAGGCAAGTGTGCACACTTTTCCTTTTAAATCTGTTGCTATTTACCCTACTAAAAAACAGATGTACATGTGCAGGGATTTAGGGGCCTATTCATAAACACTAAAATAAAGTTTTTAAGGACATTTTCCTTAAATACCGTTATTTTAGTATTCATGAACTATGTTAACACAGGAGATATCACTGATATCTCCTGGTTAAGTCCCCCTGCGTTAATTTCCACACTCCCCATACATTAGTATGGGGATATGGAAATGATGGTATTCATCAAATTCCGAAAATTATGTATGTTTTGGAATTTGATGGAGTTACTATGCGCCACTGTCAGGTGGCGAATAGCAGGTAAAACTTAACTGTGTCAGTGTGTGCAGGTTCCCCGGCATCTTCCTCCGGCGCTCTGGTCCGTCCTCTGCAGGGGCGTAGGGAGGGTGGTTCCACTGGAGCGTGAGCTCCAGGCGCCTTACTTACCAGAGGGCGCCCTGAAGACTCCCTGGCAGCTGTCAAGTAGCCACAGCATCTCCTGTCCTGCCTTCCTGCTCTAGTGAGAAACTCCTGGTCACTAGAGGAGCTTGTGCTGAGCCCTGATTGGTGGAGCTCAGCACATGTTCATCTGACCCCAGCAGGGGGCGGGGCTACAGCAGCACGTCGAGGAAGAAGCTGCAGGGTCCACATTAAGGTAAGAGAGGTTATACCCCAGTAGTTATGTCTATCACCCTCCCTGCCTGTATGTACTGTATGTGTGACCCTTCCTGCCTGTATGTATGTATGTGTGTATGTACTGTATGTGTGACCCTTCCTGCCTGTGTGTGTGTATGTGTATGTATGAATGTGTGACCCTGTCTGCATGTATGTATGTGTGTATGTACTGTTTGTGTGACCCTTCCTGCCTGTGTGTGTGTATGTGACCCCGCCTGTATGTTTGTCTATGCATGTATGAATGTGTGACCCTGCCTGGATGTATGTATGAGTGTGTGTATGTGACCCTGCCTGCATGTGTATGTATGTATGTATGTGTGACTCTGCCATGTATGTGTGTATATGTAGCGATTATATTGTATAGCACACACTTTTTTATGGGGGGGGGGGGGAGCAGTAGCCTGCTCGTGCTTCGGGCACCCTGGCCACATGCTACACCTCTGGTCCTCTGGCTCCGGTGGCTGCTTGGACACTGTGTTCTCCCTGCAGAACACAATAAAGTTTAGCGGGCAAGTAAGTGTGGGATGGGGGGGAGGTTTTCGGAGGGGGTTGGAGGGGTTGGGGGACACACACAAAAAATTATCACAGCTGTAGGTAGTGCTGCGCATGCGCTGCTTTTACGGATGTAGCAGCGCATGCGCAGCACAGATTCCAGCTGCGGTAAGGTAGTGTGGATATGGAAAAGTATCTATTTCCCGAAAAGCTGTCATCGCAAAAATGACAGCTTTTCGGAATAGATAGTTACCGTATGTAGAGGAGGAATGATGAATTCTTCCGATAATTAGGTAGAACTCCATGCGAGTTCTAAACTTAATTACCTCCAGAGAATATTAAGTTATGATGAATAGGCCCCATAATAACTATCTCCCCCTCAGTGTCCCAGCCCTGTAACCGCCAATCAGTCTCCCTGTTGTAACCCCCTCAGTGTCCTGTCCCCAGCATCCCTGTACCCTCCCATCAGTGTCTCTGCCCTCACCCTCCCTGTAACCCCCCCAGTGTCCCTGCCCTCACCTTCCCTGTAACCCCCAATAAGTGTCCCTGCCTTCGCCCTCCCTGTAACCCCCCTCAGTGGCCTTGCCCTGTCTCTCCCTGTTACCCCTCACAGTGTCCCTGCCCTCACCCTCCCTGTTACCCCCCCTCGGTGTCCCTGTCCTCACCCTCCCTGTAACCCCCCTCTGTGCCCCTGCCCTCACCCACCCTGGTACCCCCACAGTGTCCCTGCCCTCACCCTCCCTGTAACCCCCCTCAGTGCCCCAGCTCTCACCTTCCCTATTACCCCCCACAGTGTCCCTGCCCTCACCTTCCCTGTTATCCCCCTCAGTGTCCCTGCCCTCGTCCTCCCTGTTACTCCCTCAGTGTCCCTGCCCTCACCCTCCCTGTAACCCCCAATCAGTGTCCAAGCCCTCACATTCCCTGTAACTCCCCCTCAGTGTCCCAGCCCTCACCCTCCCTGTAACCCCCACAGTGTCCCTGCCCTCAAACCTCCCTGTAACCCCCTCAGTTCCCCAGCCCTCACCTTCCCTGTTACCCCCCACAGTGTCCCTGCCCTCATTTTCCCTGTTATCCCCCTCAGTGTCCCTGCCCTCACCCTCCCTGTTACTCCCTCAGTGTCCCTGCCCTCACCCTCCCTGTAACCCCCAATACAGTGGCGTAACTACTGCCCCCGCAGCCCCCGCGGTGGCTTGGAGGCTCCGGGTAGCTTGGGGGTGACGGGGGCAGTGGTTACGCCACTGCAACTGTGAGCGCTGGCCTCTGAAATGATCGGAGGCTAAGGAAGCCTCCTATCACTTCAGAGGCCAGCATTCCCAGTAATGCAGTGCGCGGGTGACGTCATGACATCACCCGCGACCTGGGGAACCTGCGCGGCCGCGTCTGCTGGATCTATTTAGATCCAGTCAGCACGGCAGCGGGAGAGACAACGCGGATGACAGCGCCCAAAGTCAGGTAAGTGAGGGAGGGGGGGGGGAGGGGAGGGAGAGAGGTTTGGAGAGGCCACAACTACAGTGGGCACTACTAAAAAGGGCACAACTACAGAGGGCACTTCTAGAAGGGGCACAACTACAGGGGGCACTACTAAAAGAGGCACTACTAGAAGGGGCACAACGACAGGGGGCATTACTAAAAGGGGCACAACTACAGGGGGCACTACTTTAATGGGCACAACTACAGGGGGCCCTGCATAATTGGCACTACTACAGGGGGCATTGCATAATGAGCACTATTACAGGGGGCATTGCATAAGGGGCACTTGCTACAGGGGGCATTGCATATGGGGCACAACTACAGGGGGCACTACTTTACTGGGCACAACTACAGGGGGCCCTGCATAATGGGCACAACTACAGGGGGCCCTGCATAATGGGCACAACTACAGGGGGCATTGCATAAGGGGCACTATTACAGGGGACATTGCATAAGGGCACTAGTATAGGGGGCATTGCATATGGGGCACAACTACAGGGGGCACTACTTTAATGGGCACAACTACAGGGGGCCCTGCATAATGGGCACTATTACAGGGGGCATTGCATAAAGGACACTATTACAGGGGGGCACTAGTATAGGGGGCACAGTATAAGGGGCACTAACTTGATACACGCAGTTTACAGGTTATAAACTATGTTCCCAATAATCTGGTTCTACACGGACATAAAATCTGTGCAACCTGTCTTGAGCTGAGGTGACAGACTGGCAGGAGCAGAGAGGAGGGTTGGTGAAGTAAATCTGTCAGGGTGGGATGTAATGGGCATTACTGTTTGGCATAATGTGTATTTGGCATTACTGTGTGCACAATGTGCTATTAGGGGCATTACTGTGTGGCATAATGTGTTGTATGTGGCATTACAGTGTGGCATAATGTGAAATGGGCATTACAGCGTGGCATAAATTTGTTATAAGGGCATTACTGTATGTCATTATGTGTTATACGTGGCATTATTGTGTGGCATGTGTAAGGGGCATTGCTGTGTGGCATAATGTGTTGTAAGGGGCATTCCGGTGTGGCATACTGTGTTATAAGTGGCATTACTTAGTGTGTCATAATGTGTAAGGCACATTACTGTATCATGTAACCACACACCTTAAATGTCGTCTTTGGGTGTGTTTGATCTTTGGGCGGGGGCGCCTGAAACTTTTTTGGCATGGGGGAGCAAAATTTATAGTTACGCCACTGCCCCAATCAGTGTCCAAGCCCTCACCTTCCCTGTAACTCCCCCTCAGTGTCCCAGCCCTCACCCTCCCTGTAACCCCCACAGTGTCCCTGCCCTCACCCTCCCTGTAACCCCCTCAGTGCCCCAGCCCTCACCTTCCCTGTTACCCCCCCCCAGTGTCCCTGCCCTCACCTTCCCTGTTATCCCCCTCAGTGTCCCTGCCCTCACCCTCCCTGTTACTCCCTCAGTGTCCCTTCCCTCACCCTCCCTGTAACCCCCAATCAGTGTCCAAGCCCTCACCTTCCCTGTTACCCCCCCCCAGTGTCCCTGCCCTCACCTTCCCTGTTATCCCCCTCAGTGTCCCTGCCCTCACCCTCCCTGTTACTCCCTCAGTGTCCCTTCCCTCACCCTCCCTGTAACCCCCAATCAGTGTCCAAGCCCTCACCTTCCCTGTAACTCCCCCTCAGTGTCCCAGCCTTACCCTCCCTGTAACCCCCCACAGTGTCCCTGCCCTCCCATCCTTGTAACCTTCCTCAGTGTTCCAGCCCTCACCTTTCCTGTTACCCCCTTCAGTTTCCCAGCCCTCACCCTCCCTGTAACCCCCCCTCAGTGTCCCTGCCCTCACCTTCCCTGTTACCCTCCTCAGTGTCCCAGCCCTCACCCTCCCTGTACCTCCCCCTCAGTGTCCCTGCCCTCACCTTCCCTGTAACACCCCCTCAGTATCCCAGCCCTCACCCTCCCTGTAACACCCACCAAGCTTATTTTTAGTCCCAGTCCGGCCCTTTCTGTGACCCCGGTCAAGTGATGTGTGCTGTAACTGAGATACCAGTTTACAGCACAGCTGTAAACAGACATTGTTAAAGCAGGGCTCCCACATGGTATTTTTTCTCAATTCTCCCTTAGTACAGTTCAAGGAAATCACATTTTCCATTACAAATATGGGAATTGCGATTTGCTTACTAAACAAAGGCAATAGATGTATGAAGCAATTAAAAGAGTGGAGAAGTGTGCCAGTGGAGACGTTGTCCATGGCAACCAATCAGCTTTGAGGTTGCATTTATCAAGTACATTCTATAAAATAATAGGTAGGAGCAGATTGGTTGCCATGGGTAACTTCTCCACTGGTACACTTCTCCACTCGCGATTGCAAGGGGGGGCTTAGTGGCAGCCGGTCGGCGCATACGCTGGAACTTGTCAAGGTACTTTTTTTGTGAAAAATACAGTGGTAAGTGTGCGGAGGGGATTTGCAGGGACAGAGCTTTATCGCAAGCTCTGTCCCTGCAAAGGGTTTTTAGTAAATCCCTGTGATATTGGCTGAATTTGCAATGCAGTAATATCACACTACAATCTGCATTTTAATGCGGATTTTAGTAAATAGACCCCAAGGGGGGGGTGGGTTTGGGGATAATGGCCTCTATTTATTAACATTATTTTTACTAAAATAAAGTGAAAAAGGGTTGTTTTCACACCCTTTTCACATTATTTTAGTTTCACCTAAATTTACTAAAGGGCAATTGGAGTAGAATTCGTAAAATTCGACTGCAAGCCCTAATTATCACATATTTTTAGTAAACAGATCGCATTTCCCATAATTGTAATGGGAAATGAGATCTGCCTGAGATTAACTAAAAATAAAATGTGAAAAAATACCGGGGGAAGCCCTGTGATAATAACGCCACCTAAAAGTGGTCAGTTGGCGCATGCGCGGAACCTTGCCACTGTATTTTTTCCGAAGAATACAGTGATAAGGCTGCGGAGGGGATTCACAGGGACAGAGCTTTACTGCAAGCTCTGTCCCTGCAAGGGATTTTTAATAAATCCCTGTGATATTGCCTGATATCACACTACAATCTGCATTTTAATGCGGATTGTAGTAAATGTATGATAAAGGTAGTTAAGAGCTAAAACATGTTACCCATGAATGGGAGAGAGGTGTGTTCAGATGTGACAGGTGCAAAACAAGCTGGCAATTAATCTGTCCCTGCACAAACTGGCTCTACGGAGGCAAGATGTCGTCCTCATCCTCCTCATCCACCGATTCCTCACCCTCTTCAGTGTTGTGTACATCCTCATCCTCACAGAGTATTAATTAGTCCCCGCTGGAATCCACAACCACAGGTCCCTCTGTACGTTCTGGAGGCTGGTCTCCCTGGAAGGGTTGATAATTCATTTTTATGAACATCATCTTCTCCACATTTTGTGGAAGCAACCTCCTACGCCTTTCGCTGACAAGTTTCCCGGCTGCGCTAAACACTCTTTCGGAGTACACACTGGAGGGGGGGCAACTCAGGTGAAATAGAGCCAGTTTGTACAGGGGCCTCCAAATTGCCTCTTTTTCCTGCCAGTCTGACATGCCTACTTGGATGCTGTCACCGATGTAATCCTTTAACAGATAGACGCATGCTTGTCGCTGCTGCTTTGAGGATGCAGGTGCGTCTACAGCCCACACAATTCACAAAGACAGAAAAAAAAAAAGTTATTGTTTGTGGAGCGCACTTTGAGGGTTACACCACCCTTCAACAGACAGACGCACGCTTGTCGCTGCTGCTTTGAGGATGCAGGTGGAATCTAGACGGGATTTGGAACCGGGGACACACTACCTCCATCAATTGTCTAAATCCCACTGCACTAATGGTGGATACCGGACGCACGTCTAACACTAACATAGCAGTCAAGGCCTCAGTTATACATTTTGCTTCAGGATGACTGCTGTCATACTTCATCCTCCTCGCTAAGGACTGTTAGAGGGTCAATTGTTTAGTAAAAGTAGTGGTGTTCCTACTTCCTCTCTGGGATGATGAACAACTCCCAGCAGCAGCAACAGCACTAGGAGGAAGTGGTTCTTGATCTTTCCCGATTTTATTTTTATCGGAGAAAGTTTGGTCCTCCATTTATGTTATATTGATATATACGTGCGGCTAAGGCGCACACAAACACAGAAAATAATTTTTTATTTCTGTTGGAGACTAGTGCACTTTGTGGGTTACACGACCCTTTAAGAAATGAGCCAGCCGGCCCTTTACTTATGGGACAGGCACACGCTTGGCGCTGCTGCTTTGTTGATGCACGTGCAGCCAAACTGCACACAATTCACAAACACAGAAAATATTTTTTTATTTTGTTTGGAGTGCCCTTTGGGGGTTACAGCACCCTTTAACGGACAAGCCAGCTGGCCCTTTACCTATGACACAGGCGCACGCTTGGCACTACTTTGTTGATGCACGTGCGGCTACTGCGCACACAATTCACAAACACAAAAAAAAATTATGTTTTTTGCACTTGGGGGGAGCACCCCTGATGGACAGAGCACCCCCTGGACAACACTACAGCACCCCTTTAGGACTGGGACACTGCACAGGACTTTGGAGTCGACACAGCCCCTTTGGACAACTGACTGCACAACACAGTCCAGCCAGCCCCTATGGACTTTGGAGGAGTGGACACAGCCCCTATGGATAACAGCAGCACAGCACAACACAGCCAGCCCCTATGGACTTTGGAGGAGTGGACACAGCCCCTATGGACAACAGCAGCACAGCACAACACAGCCAGCCCCTATGGACTTTGGAGGAGTGGACACAGCCCCTATGGACAACAGCAGCACAGCACAACACAGCCAGCCCCTATGGACTTTGGAGGAGTGGACACAGCCCCTATGGACAACAGCAGCACAGCACAACACTGCACTGCACTACACTACACAGCCCAGCCAGCCCTAACTCCCACCCTCCCTCTTCACTGTCCATAGCCGAGTGAGAAAATGGCGCCGACACGGGTACCTTATATAGAATCCAAAACCCGCGAGACCCGGAAGGTGGGATGATGACGTTTTGCCTCGATTTCAGATCCAAGTCAGGCGGTAGAAGTCGAGCCTGACTCGGATCGGCCTCGGATCGGGGAGGCTCGGATTTCAGAAATCCGAACCCGCTCACCCCTATGCTATATATACATTTTTTTGGATATAAGCGTGGTTTTTTATAACTGACACTATCATGTTGCCTGTATGGTTAAAAATACCTGCGACCTAATATATCAGTATATAAGATCTCTAGTAAAGAGACATAGGGGTCTATTTACTAAGCAGTGTTAGGAAACAGAGTGAAAAGTGATAAGAAAGTGATAAGGTGCCAGCCAATCAGCTCCTAACTGCCATCTCACAGGCTGGGTTTGAAAAATTACAGTTGGGAGCTGATTGGCTGGCACCTTATCACTTTCTTATCACTTTTCACTCTGTCTCCTAACACTGCTTATTAAATAGACCCCATAGTGATTTTTAGATGCACGTAGTAATTGCACTAAGATTTTGGTAACATCACTTTTAAATTATCACTAACAAAATGGCCACTGCAATTTTTTTTTAGTTGTCTTCAACAAAATGGCCACCACTGAAGACATAATACTTATGTAGCACACTAACGGAGACATAGTTCCCTATGATCCTGTAGACAGGACACGAGTGCAAGCATTAAGACCAGATTGTGTGTGTGTGTTTTTTTTGACCTTCTTCCCATGATGCATGTGTTTCACACATGCATAATGGGAGACATATCCACCATCTTGTTCAATTCTGGAGATTGAACCTCATTAACACAGGTATATAGGGGGCTTTTAGGTGTCATGTAGCTATCCTCCTGAAGAAGTCCTGCTATTCGGTTAGCTGCCAAAATGCGTTGAGGTGTTCCTGGTGTTGGATTCAGTATAATATACCGCTGGCCGCATGGCAGCCCTACAGAGGAGGAAATCCGATCGTCCTAAAGGTAAGTATAAACTAACCTAATTCTACCCCCTAACCTTCCTTTAGGCTGGCTAACCCTAACCTTCCCCCCTTTGCCTAACCCTAATCCCCCCTATAAGTGCCTAAACCTAACCCCCACTTCCCCGCTGCCTAAACCTAAGTACCCCGGGTGGGTGCCTAACCTTAACCTCACCTGGGGGTGCCTAACCCATAACCCTCCCTTCCCCTAGCCTGACCCTAACCTCCCAGGGGGGTGCCTAACACTGTGTCCCCCAGGAGCCCTAAACCTAACCCAGTGCCCGGCATCCCTTCGATCGGGATGCTGGGCGCCGGTCTCCTGGCATAGGTAAAATGACAGGCGTCTAGATTTAGACGCCTGTCATTTAACCCTCGCCGGGATTAAGCAGTCGGGAAGCCGGCGGTTGGCATTGCGTCCGCTGGCTTCCCGAACGTATACCCTGGTGTTGTTGGGCCAGACTCTGTGATGTGGAGATCCCAGCCAGATAAACTCAACTTCCTGCTCTTAGATGTATGTTTTAGATCAATGGTCGGGGAACAGGGGTAAATTACCCCACATGGGGTAAAAGTGAAATTCCTGGGGGTAATGGACGGACAGCCGGGCATGCATATGAATCATTAATATAGAATGATTCATATGCATGCCTGGCTGTGCCGCAGGGAGGCTCTAGGCCGGACGCCCGCTGAGATGTTATTACCAGCGGGAGCCCGGCTCCTTCCCTGCAGCACCACGTTAGCCGGAGGCTGGAGTTCTCTTCTAAACTCCAGCTTCCGAGGAGCAGCCATGCGGACAGGATGACGGCGGATGCAGGAGCGGGGATTAAGGTAAGTGTTTTTTTTGTACAAGCGGCACCACAGGGACATTATATGGGGGTACTACTACAGGGGCATTACTACAGGGCATTATATGGGGGCACTACTACAGGGGCATTATATGGGGGCACTACTACAGGGGCATATCTATGGGCGCACTACTACAGGGGCATTATATGGGGGAGCTACTACAGGGCATTATATGGGGGCACTACTACAGGGGCATTATATGGGGGTACTACTACAGGGGCATTACTACAGGGCATTATATGGGGGCACTACCACAGGGGCATTATATGGGGGTACTACTACAGGGGCATTACTACAGGGACATTATATGGGGGTACTACTACAGGGGCATTACTACAGGGGCATTATATGGGGGCACTACTACAGGGGCATTATATGGGGGCACTACTACAGGGGCATAACTATGGGCGCACTACTACAGGGGCATTATATGGGGGCACTTCTATATGATTTCCTTCCTTTCAAATCAAGGGGGTAACGTCGGCATATCTAAATATATTTTGGGGTAAAAGGTAAAAAGTTCCCTGACCCCTGTTTTAGATGCTTGTTTATTAAATGTTTTTTTTATATATACAACTGATTTATATCCTAAAGCTGGCCACACACTAGAACAACTTACATCCAACCAGCCAACTTGTTAATTGGTTGGAGTGAAAATCTGGTAAGGTATGGGAGTAACTGATGATCAGCAATTTGCTCCTAAATGCCAGAAAACAGATGAAATGGTCGTTCAGACAAGTTTGTTAAATGTTTGATCGAAACTATTTGTTCAAACAACAGTTTTTGTCCATTTTCCAGCGTTTGGGAGCAAATTGCTGATTGTCAGTTACCAGATTTTCATTCCAACCAATCAACTAGTTGGCTGGTTGGACAGATAATCTTTAGATGTGTGGCCAGCTTTACTCATTTATGTCTTACCACAAAAATCTACATGAGTGGCAGAGTGGACATCAGGACATTGCCAAATTAGTCCGCTGGTACGAGCACTTGCACTTTATTATTTGTGGTTTTGGTCACATGGTCTGGAGACATATATGGTTGCACGAAGCACTGTGCACTTTTGTTGTGGTGCCTGCCGCCGGAGCTAGAGTGAACACTATATATTAGGGGTGAGCGGGTTCGGATTTCTGAAATCGAGGCAAAACGTCATCATCCCGCCTTCCGAGTCTCGCGGGTTTTGGATCCTATATACGGTACCTGCGTCGGCGCCATTTTCTCACTCGGCTGTGGACAGTGAAGAGGGAGGGTGGGAGTTAGGGCTGGCTGGGCTGTGTAGTGTAGTGTAGTGTGTCCACTACTTCAAAGTCCATAGGGGCTGGCTGGACTGTGTTGTGCAGTCAGTTCTCCATATGGGCTGTGTCCACTCCAAAGTCCTGTGCAATGTCCCAGTCCTAAAGGGGTGCTGTAGTGTTGTCCAGGGGGTGCTCTGTCCATCAGGGGTGCTCCCCCCAAGTGCTAAAAAAATAATATATTTTCTGTGTTTGTGAATTGTGTGCGCAGTAGCCGCACGTGCATCAACAAAGTAGTGCCAAGCGTGCGCCTGTGTCATAAGTAAAGGGCCGGCTGGCTTGACCGTTAAAGGGTGCTGTAACCCCCAAAGTACACTCCAGTCCAAACCAAAAAAAAAATTATTTTCTGTGTTTGTGAATTGTGTGCGCAGTAGCCGCACGTGCATCAACAAAGTAGTGCCAAGCGTGCGCCTGTGTCATAAGTAAAGGGTTGGCTGGCTTGACCGTTAAAGGGTGCTGTAACCCCCAAAGTACACTCCAGTCCAAACCCAAAAAAAAATTATTTTCTGTGTTTGTGAATTGTGTGCGCAGTAGCCGCACGTGCATCAACAAAGTAGTGCCAAGCGTGCGCCTGTGTCATAAGTAAAGGGCCGGCTGGCTTGACCGTTAAAGGGTGCTGTAACCCCCAAAGTACACTCCAGTCCAAACCAAAAAAAATATTATTTTCTGTGTTTGTGAATTGTGTGCGCAGTAGCCGCACGTGCATCAACAAAGTAGTGCCAAGCGTGCGCCTGTGTCATAAGTAAAGGGCCGGCTGGCTTGACCATTAAAGGGTGCTATAACCCCCAAAGTACACTCCAAACCAAACCAAAAAAATATATATTTTCTGTGTTTGTGAATTGTGTGCGCAGTAGCCGCACGTGCATCAACAAAGTAGTGCCAAGCGTGCGCCTGTGTCATAAGTAAAGGGCCGGCTGGCTTGACCGTTAAAGGGTGCTGTAACCCCCAAAGTACACTCCAAACCAAAAAAAAAATTATTTTCTGTGTTTGTGAATTGTGTGCGCAGTAGCCGCACGTGCATCAACAAAGGAGCAGCGCCAAGCGTGCGCCTGTGTCCCATAAGTAAAGAGCCGGCTGGCTCATTTCTTAAAGGCTGGTGTAACCCACAAAGTGCACTACTCTCCAGCAAAAATAAAAAAATATTTTCTGTGTTTAGCCGCACGTATATATCAAATCGATATAACATAAATGGAGGACCAAACTTTCTCCGATAAAAATAAAATAGAGAAAGATCAAGAACCACTTCCTCCTAGTGCTGAAGCTGCTGCCACTAGTCATGACATAGACGATAACATGCCATCAACGTCGTCTGCCAAGGCCAATGCCCAATGTCATAGTAGAGGGCACATACAATCCCAAATGACAAAGTTCGGGAAAATGACCTTGAAAAAAACATTTAAATCAGCTGAAGAGAAACGTAAACTTGCCAATATGCCATTTACGACACGGAGTGGCAAGGAACGGCTAAGGTCGATCCCTAGTATGTTCATGACTAGTGGTTCACTTCACATGACGATGGAAGCCCTCCTCCCACTAAAAAAATCAAAAGAGTTAAGCTGGCAAAAGCACAGCGAAGAACTGTGCTTTCTAAGAAGATATCACAAATCCCCAAGGAGAGTCCAAGTGTGGTGGTGGTTGCGATGCCTGACCTTCCCAGCACTGGACGGGAAGAGGTGGCTCTTTCCACCATTTGCACGCCCCCTGCAAGTGCTGAAAGGAGCACCCACAGTCCACTTGCTGATATGCAAATTGAAGATGTCACTGTTGAAGTACAACAGGATGAGGATACTGGTGTAGCTGGCGCTGAGGAGGAAGTTGGCGAGGAGGATTCTGATGGTGATGTGGTTTGTTTAAATCAGGCTCCGGGGGAGACAGTTGTTGTCCGTGGGATGAAAAAGCCCATCACGGTCATGCCTGGGCAGAAAACCAAACATTCCACCTCTTTGGTCTGGCAATATTTCTATCCAAATCCGGACAACAACTGTCTTGCCATATGTACCATATGTAAAGGTGAAATAAGTAGGGGTAGGGACGTCAACCACCTAGGAACATCCTCCCTTATACGGCACCTGCAGCGCGTTCATAAAAAGTTACTGTCAAGTTCAGAAACTTTGGCTAAGACCGTAAGCAGTCCAGGGACACCTAAATCCCGTTGTCCTGTTGTATCCAAGCGCCTGCAAACCACACCGTCAACTCCCTCCTCGTCAATTTCCTCCTTAGTCAGGATCGGAAGTAGTCCTGCAGGCCATGTCACTGGCATGACTGACTCTCCTATCCGGGATTCCTCCGGAGGATCCTGCATTGCTACGCCTACTGCTGCCAC
Source organism: Taudactylus pleione (assembly GCA_031769625.1). Classification (NCBI taxonomy): domain Eukaryota; kingdom Metazoa; phylum Chordata; class Amphibia; order Anura; family Myobatrachidae; genus Taudactylus; species Taudactylus pleione. The sequence goes on along the minus strand of JAUIMM010000007.1, from coordinate 21,203,694 downwards.
TGCTGCTGTTGCTGCTGCTGGGAGTCGTTCATCATCCCAGAGAGGAAGTAGGAACACCACTACTTTTACTAAACAATTGACCCTCCAACAGTCCTTAGCGAGGAGGATGAAGTACGACAGCAGTCATCCTGAAGCAAAACGTATAACTGAGGCCTTGACTGCTATGTTGGTGTTAGACGTGCATCCGGTATCCGCCATTAGTGCAGTGGGATTTAGACAATTGATGGAGGTAGTGTGTCCCCGGTTCCAAATCCCGTCTAGATTCCACTTCACTAGGCAGGCGATACCGAGACTGTACAGAAACGTCAGAAAAAGTGTCCTCAGTGTCCTGAAAAATGCCGTTGTACACAATGTCCACTTAACCACGGACATGTGGACAAGTGGAACAGGGCAGACTAAGGACTATATGACTGTGACAGCCCACTGGGTAGATGTATCACCTTACGCAGCAACAGCAGCAGCGTCACCAGTAGCAGCATCTCAGAAACGCCAGCTCGTTACAAGGCAGGCTACGCTGTGTATCACCGGTTTCAGTAAGAGGCACACCGCCGACAACCTCTTAGAGAAACTGAGGGAAATCATCGCCCAGTGGCTTACGCCACTTAGACTCTCCTGGGGATTTGTGATATCTGACAACGCCACCAATATTGTGCGGGCATTACATCTGGGCAAATTCCAGCACGTCCCATGTTTTGCTCACACAATAAACTTGGTGGTGCAGAATTTTCTGAAAAGCGACAGGGGCGTGCAGGAGACGCTTTGGGTGGGCCGAAAAATTTCTGGCCACTTTCGCCATTCAGCGACTGCGTGCCGAAGACTGGAGCGCAAGCAAACACTCTTGAACCTGCCCCGCCATCACCTGAAGCAAGAGGTGACGCGGTGGAACTCAACCCTCTATATGCTTCAGAGGATGGAGGAGCAGCAAAAGGCCATACAAGCCTATACATCCACCTATGACATAGGCAAAGGAGGGGGTATGCACCTGACTCAAGCGCAGTGGAGAATGATTTCCGTGTTGTGCAAGGTTCTCCAGCTCTTCGAACTTGCCACACGTGAAGTCAGTTCAGACACTGCCAGCTTGAGTCAGGTCATTCCCCTCATCAGGCTTTTGCAGAAGCAGCTGGAGAAAGTGAAGGAGGAGCTAAGATGGAGCGATTCCGCTCGGCATGTGGGACTTGTGGATGAAGCCCTTCATTCGCTTTACCAGGATTCCAGGGTGGTCAATCTGTTGAAATCAGACCACTACATTTTGGCCACCGTGCTCGATCCTAGGTTTAAAGCCTATGTGGTGTCTCTCTTTCCGGCCGACACAAGCCTGCAGAGGTGCAAAGACCTGCTGGTGAACACACTCAGCTGAAGCGGAACGTGACACGTCAACAGCTCCTTCTTCAATTTCTCCCGCAACTGGGGCTGCCAGGAAAAAACTTAGGTATCCTAAGCAACCCGCTGGCGGTGATGCAGGGCAGGCAGGACCAAGTTTGGACATCTGGTCCGGACTGAAGGACCTGGCAACAATTTCTGACATGTCTACTGTCACTGCATATGATACTGTCACCATTGACAGAATGGTGGAGGATTACATCGGTGACAGCATCCAAGTAGGCATGTCAGACAGTCCATACCTGTACTGGCAGGAAAAAGAGGCAATTTGGAGGCCCCTGTACAAACTGGCTCTCTTTTACCTGAGTTGCCCCCCCTCCAGTGTGTACTCCAAAAGAGTGTTTAGTGCAGCCGGGAACCTTGTCAGCGAAAGGCGTAGGAGGTTGCTTCCACAGAATGTGGAGAAGATGATGTTCATCAAAATGAATTATCAGCTCTTCCAGGGAGACCAGCCTCCAGAAGGTACAGAGGGACCTGTGGTGGTGGATTCAAGTGGGGACGAGTTAATACTTTGTGAGGATGAGGATGTACACACTGAAGAGGGTGAGGAATCGGTGGATGAGGAGGATGAGGATGACATCTTGCCTCCATAGAGCCAGTTTGTGCAGGGACACATTAATTGCCAGCTTGTTTTGTGGGGGCCCAAACGAACCAATCATTTCAGCCACAGTTGTGTGGCAGACCCTGGCGCTGAAATGATTGGTTTGTTAAAGTGTGCATGTCCTGTTTATACAACATAAGGGTGGGTGGGAGGGCCCAAGGACAATTCCATCTTGCACCTCTTTTTTTTCTTTGCATTATGTACAGTTTGGGGCCTAGTTTTTCAAACTGCCATCCTGTCGGCCACTGCAGTATCACGCCTGGATGGGTCACGTGTTTGTGCCGCCCACTCGTGTCGCTTAGCATAGTCATCCAGCTACCTCGGTGCAACCTTTTGGACATAAAAACACTATTGTGAGGTGTTCAGAATAGACTGGAAATGAGTGGAAATTAAGGTTATTGAGGTTAATAATAGCATAGGAGCAGAAAAACCTACAAATTCTGTGATTTTAGCTGTTTTTATGCTTTTTAAAAAAAAAATACAGATCCAAAACACAAAACCCAGAACCCAAAACACGGAAGGGTGGTTTTGGCAAAACCAATCCAGATCCAAAACACGAAGAAAGATCCAGATCCAAAACCAAAACACGAAAAGTGGCCGGTGCACACTCCTACTATATATATATATATATATATATATATATATATATATATATATATATAAAAAAAAGAGCAAACTGTCCACACTCACGTTAAGCCTGAATCCAATGCTAGGGTAGCTGACCCCAACAAGGTAAATACCTTGTCAAAGACAATCTCCAAACAAAATGAGGGTGCACTCACCAGACTTCATAAATATCAAAAAGATTTGTTTTATTTACGTCATCTTAAAAATACAGCCATAGTACAGCCATCCATCGACGTTTCGGTCCCATGCTTGGACCTTTGTCAAGATGCAAGTACATACAACACTGAACATATAAATACACACACTAATTACATAATTAATGCAATTACATTGATCCAACAACTCCCTCTTAAAACACCTGCGTGGTACCTATTACATGTATAATCAACAAACTGACCGGCTGTAAGGGGACTTAGATGATAAATCCAATGAACACATCTTATAATACACATATTAAATAAACATCCAAAGCAAACCCTCCGATTATTATGTAATCTGGTCAGACACGGAGCTCCCGCGTGCGTTTCAAACCCTGCTCCTTCCTTCTCGTGGAACGCACACATCCTGGTTACCTAAGCGCTGTAACGCTGTAACCAGGAAGTGGGCATGAGCATGTGACTCACCTCAAGTCATACTGATTAACGCTAGCAACAATAGCTAGAAACGCCGCTGAATCATCTGACAAAATCACGCCCCCTTGTTGCCATGGATATATATAAACAAAAAACGTAATAACTATGTTATAACACTGTGCAAACACATTAGTAAACTAATATGTGCCAAAATAGCACACATATTGAACAGACACAGATGGTAATAGGTCATATCTGCACACATCACATTATAGAAACTACATGCAAATAAGATGTGTTCATTGGATTTATCATCTAAGTCCCCTTACAGCCGGTCAGTTTGTTGATTATACATGTAACAGGTACCACGCAGGTGTTTTAAGAGGGAGGTGTTGGATCAATGTAATTGCATTAATTATGTGATTAGTGTGTGTATTTATATGTTCAGTGTTGTATGTACTTGCATCTTGACAAAGGTCCAAGCATGGGACCGAAACGTCGATGGATGGCTGTACTATGGCTGTATTTTTAAGATGACGTAAATAAAACAAAACTTTTTGATATTTATGAAGTCTGGTGAGTGCACCCTCATTTTGTTTGGAGATTGTCTTTGACAAGGTATTTACCTTGTTGGGGTCAGCTACGCTAGCATTGGATTCAGGCTTAACGTGAGTGTGGACAGTTTGCTCTTTTTTGTATATATATATATATATATATATATATATATATAGTGTTCACTCTAGCTCCGGCGGCAGGCAGGGCGCTGGAGCTAGAGAGGGCAACCTTATGCGTGTGCCGAAGGCACGCGAGCGCCCGAAAAGGGGGCGTGGTCATGAAAAGGGGGCGTGTCTATAAGACTCATCCCCTTTTTGTCATACTTGGGGGCGTGCCCGGCGCTTACGGACATGCTGGGCAGCCCCCAAGCGCTGCAGAAAGAGAGAATAGATGCCGGGCGCATGTTCAGTGTTGTATGTACTTGCATCTTGACAAAGGTCCAAGCATGGGACCGAAACGTCGATTCATGGCTGTACTATGGCTGTATTTTTAAGATGACGTAAATAAAACAAATCTTTTTGATATTTATGAAGTCTGGTGAGTGCACCCTCATTTTGTTTGGAGATTATATATATATATATATATATATATATATTCTCAAGTAAAGGTGGTGTGGGTGATAAATAGGCCCCTAGGTGCAGTGAGCAGGGGGTTAGGTGTGAGGCAGTTATGTGGGAGGTGTAAGGCACTGAGGTGGGAGGTGAGTACACGGTGTCACCAGCATGGTGTTGGGCAGCAATCACTCCTCCTCCCCTTCCCAGAGAGAGACACAGTTACCGGCACTGAGGTTACTCCTGCGGACTAGGGGATATAGCAGCCACCAGTCCGACTACCACTTCTGCTGACCAGCTGCACTGCAGCTGTCTCCGGTGGCTCCTTCTAGCACCCGGAAGTGCCCGCTATTCGGCGCAGACCACAGCTTCCGGTTTGCGTTCAACCCTGTAAGCGCACAGCCGGTGGAGGTGAGCCGGTCCGGCGGGCTGATGTGAGCCGGCCAGACAGGCAGCCCGGCAGTGGACCGGCTGGCCCCAATGCTGCACAATTGTACTGGCCTGGGGGGCAGATGGCACCCTTCCCCCCGGGCCCAGCCCGCCACTCGGGGCAGGGGCTCTGATAGGAGCTCGTCCCTGAGGTGTGTAAGTAGTAAAGGATTGCGAAATCTTCGGGAGCTGGGCACACTACTGTGCATGGACAGTCTGCTGACAATGTGTGCATGAGTGCAGAGGAGGGATCTTATAGGTCCCATTCATGGTACTTTTTGCAAAATTTAGCCCATAGGCTACAACGGCTAATGCCATCTTCAGAATGCATCACATACTGGAGATTAGTAAATTTGGCTAAAAAGCAGCCTCCAAAGAAAACTATGGAGGCTGCTTTTGCAATCAAAAATGGGAGACTGCAGCAGATATCGGAGGGATATTTATTACTTGCCGATGGGCCCCCAATATGTTGTGGCCACACCCCTTCAGGGGGGGAATTGCTGTACCGGGGACCAATATTTCTCTTGGCAGCCCTGGCAGGGACACTCGCAGTGCTGCTGAATTGACTGGCTGACAGTCTTAAGCAAAAGAGCTATATTACCATCTGTTTCAATCACACCACTAAGGGGCCTATTTATTAACATTATTTTTAGTAAAATAAAGTGAAAAAGGGGGGTTTGCGGTTGCCGGCGGCAGAGCATGCGCAAGCACATTCTACCTGTATTTTTTGTTTAAATTACAGGGAGAAGTGCGCGGAGGGGATTCGCAAAGACAGAGCATTATCGCAAGCTCTGGGCCTGATTCTGACCCGGTCGCAAGCACTGTGCGCTCGCAACCAGGTCGATAGTGGGCCAGTGCGCATGCGTCGCTCCGGGTCTCATACCAAAGGGGGCGTGCTGTCGATGTTGAGTGACAGCATGCTCCCTTTGGTGGGTGGTGGGCCAGGGGGTGGCTGCCCAAACGGAGGCGTTCCCATGTGAACGCATACGTTTGGGGGCGGCCCCACTGACATCACGAGTGATGTCAGTGGGAGAGATTTCGGCTCTGTTAGAGCCGAAATCTCTCTGGGGCTTGCGGCAACGAGACCCTACCACAAGAGTCTCGTCGCAAACCCGATGGTCGCGATGGCTATAGCTATGGGTGGTCACCCACAGCTATGCGAGCGGCCAGGAGGCCGTTCTAAAATAAAAATAGCCCGGCCCTGATTCAGAGCGTCTGGCTCTGAATCAGGGCCTCTGGGCCTGATTCAAACCCGCTCATGAGCGCTCGCAAGCGGGTCGATGTTGGGCCAGTGCGCATGTCGATGGTGAGTAACAGCATGCCCCCTTTGGGCGTGCCGGGGGCGTGGCTGCCCCGTCTGGGGCCGGCCCCACTGACATCACAAGTGATGTCAGTGGGAGTGCTCTCGGCTCTGATTGAGCCGAAAGCACTCCAGGGCTTGTGGCAACGAGACCCTACCACAAGGGTCTCGTCGCAAGCCCGATGGTCGCGATGGTCTTGACCATCGCGACCATCTTTTTGGCTGCTCCTTATACTGTGCGAGCGGCTAGGAGGCCACTCTAAAAAAGAGAAGGAGGGCACTGATTCAGAGCGAGCGCTCTGAAAGAGCGTCTGGCTCTGAATCAGGCCCTCTGTCCCTGCAGGGAATTTTTAATAAATTCCTATGATATTTCCTAAATTTGCAATGCGAATTCAGTCAGAAATATCACACTACAAACGCATTTTAAATATGGATTGTAGTAAAGAGGGCCCTAGCAATTTAATACTTTATTCACATTTGTTTAATATTAGTGACCGTTTACATTTTTATTCCCGTGAATGGGTTGGTAGGGGCCCCAGTTCATTGCTTTGCTCAGGCCCTACACTGCTGTTAAGATGGCCCTGACAGTATGAAATATAAAATAAATATTCAAGGAAAGGAAAAACCCTCCCTTCTCTGTATGTGGAAGATATTGTTCATCTGGTTACATAGATCTCCTACTCATGCAATAAACATAAGGATGGAAAAGAAAATGAACAGTGTAATATGATCACACCTGCGAACACCCTTAAGGTGCCCACACATATACCGATGTGCTCACGATACGATTTTATGGCCAATTTCCTCATGAACTTTCACGGGAGCTCCCTTGCCGTCGTGATCATGATTTTGGAAAAAAGACACCCAATCTGTCTTACGATCTCATGATCTATCGGATCGTACACATCGTGAGATTGGACATAACAAATCGTGAGTTGAAAAAAAAAAACAAAACAGGCTCTTGACTATTGGAAGGAAATTTAAATAGCCATAACAATGGGAGGGGCTAGCTTGGGAGTATAAAAAAAGCAGGCACCCTAAACTCTGTGTACATTCTGCTCTGCTACTAGATGAGGCTAGGTGTATTCCTGCTGAATCCTGTACATTGCTACTGTGCTCTTTGTATTTGGCTTGCCTTATACAAAGTTTATTCTACCTGCAAGTGTGTGCTACCTACCTGCATTCTATCCTGTTCCTGAATTCTGTACTGATGCGTCCCTATCAGTATAAAGTGTTGGTCGCTGAAGCCGGGATCCGGGAGATTAGGAAGAGGGCCCATCGAAGAAGGACGAGAGCATGCTGGACCAAGGAGTGGCTGCTACAAAGGGATACCCGCTCTCACATGTCCCTGCTGATAGAGATCAAGGAGAACAACCTGGAGGACTATCGGAACTACCTGCGCATGGATAACGCCAGCTTCCAAGAATTGCTGCATCAGGTGACCCCCCACATCAAGAGACAGGACACAAGGTGGCGGAGGGCAATCCCTGCTGAAGACAGACAGGTGGCTACCCTGAGATACCTGGCTACAGGAAGGTCACTGGAAGACCTAAAGTTTGGGACACTCATCTCACCTCAGTCCATGGGCGTCATCATTCCGGAGACCTGCAAAGCCATCGTAAAAGTGCTACAGTACCAGTATTGCAAGGTAAGTTAAAAAAATTTCACCACACATTGGTTTGTTGTGTAAAGAAAAATTTTTTTTTTTCTAAAACAAAGAAAAAAATAGCCTTCATTAAGTACAATGTGCACTGACCTGCAGGCAACTGAAAGTGTGCACTAAACTGTGTGCAAAATACTTTTTTATTACAACTTTACAAAAGAACATTATCACCAAATTTTAGGAATCCCAATAGGTAGCTGGCTGTATGTGATAGGGTGGGTCAGACGCCAGTTTGAACAGGCCAATACACACATGGCACAAGTACACATTGTGGCCCCGGCCTCCAGCTATGTGTACTTGTGCCATGTGCGTAGTGACCTTGTTCAAATGGCGTCATCACCACCCTATCCCATGCAGCAAGCACCGATTGGAATTCATAAAATTTGGTGACATTAAAAGCAAGACAAATAAACAACCAAATTAAATATCACCAAATTTTATGAATCCCAATAGGTAGCTGGCTGTATGTGATAGGGTGGGTCAGACGCCAGTTTGAAAAGGCCAATACACACATGGCACAAGTACACATTGTGGCCCCGGCTTCCAGCTATGTGCACTTGTGCCATGTGCGTAGTGACCTTGTTCAAATGGCGTCATCACCACCCTATCCCATGCAGCAAGCACCGATAGGAATTCATAAAATTTGGTGATATTACAATATAGAAAAAATTTACATCTGTGTATATTGGGGCGACTCATCTGCTGCATCCAGCAGAGCATTATACAAGGTGGTGCTGGTGCTTGGGGTGCTTGGTGGGGGAGTAATATCTAACTGGGCAGGGGGGGGCGGACATACCTATTTGGGGCAGGGGAAAATAGCATTAGATCTGCAATGTATGTCGAATTTGAGATATTTTTGCTCATACAGCGACTCAAGAGGTCGTAGTTTAACCTTAAAAAATTTCGTTGGATATCTGCATCCAGATTTCTCAATGTGCTGTTCACATGAGCTGTGGAATCATCAATTGCATCTGGGGATTTCTGCAGCAGCCGTTCTGTGTTTTGTAAAAAATGGTCCTCTCGTTCTGTAAAATTCTCCTTTCTGCCTTTTTTTTTCTTTTTTTGGGGTTGTTGCGAAGATGAGGGTCCAGGTGGAACTTGACTTTCCACTTGTGTGCTATTCTCCGGATCACTGTCGCCACCGAGCAGACTGAGGTCCGGTGTTGATGTTAAATCAGGGTCTTGGGTGGGAGTCTATATAGGGAAAAAAGATATAAAAAATATTATAGTCATGTTTTAACATCTTTTTTCCTATTTTTATAGTTTCCTAACACCGTGGAGGAGTGGACCAGCATCGCGGAAGATTTTGAACAACGTTGGAATTTCCCTAACTGCGGAGGAGCCATCAATGGGAAACACATCCGCATCAACCCACCTGCCAACACCGGATCATATTACTACAACTACAAAGGATTCTTCAGCATCGTTCTCATGGCAGTGGTGAATGCCAACTACGAATTTCTGTTTGTGGATGTCGGCAAGAATGGCCGTGCTTCGGATGGTGGGTCCTTCAAAAAGACGGCTTTCTACCAGAGACTCGCCAACAAAACTCTCAACCTGCCCTCACTGGACCAGACAAAGCACGGCCTAAATTATGTTTTCGTTGCATTACATGAACATGTGATGAAGCCATTTGCACACAGGGGCCTGACCAGAGAGAAAAGGATATACAACTACCGTCTATCCCGGGCACGGCTCATTGTGGAAAATGCGTTTGGAATAATGAGCAACCGCTTCCGCATTTTCCACACCACCATCAATCTACATGTGGAGAAGATAGACTTGGTCGTGATGGCGTGCTGTGTGCTGCACAACTTTCTGCAAAGAAAATCTACTCAACGAGGACCAGTCCCAGCTAGACCAGAAGATGTAGGACCCCTGGAGGACATTGGACATTTGACATCTGTGTCTGCACCAACAACTACAACAACATCCACCGCACGTGCCAAAGAAGTGAGGGAGGAGTACATGACCTATTTCAATGGACCAGGTGCTGTACCATGGCAGGAGGACTATCTGTGAACTACTGACTAAATTGGACATTTGGGATTTAACAACAAAAACATTAAGGATTTTGGTTTAAACTGTGTCACTACTTACCAAGACTTCTGCAACCTCCTCATCTCCCTCACGCTCAGACATCAAGATGATTGATTCCCTTTGAGGTTCTTGTTCACTGATGAATGACATCATTTGGTAGTACCACAGTGCAGGAGTATATATTTCATCTGTAGCTGCTCCTGATTTTTTGGAGTCATCCACCTTTTGTTCTTTGACGTATACTGTCCTGAGATTTTGTATCTTTTGCCGTACAGTTTTCAGGTCTGCATCAGATATGTATTTTTTGGTATACACCAACAGTTCCTCGAGTGTGGCCAACTTCTGCGACTTATTGTGGTACTTCCGAGAACTGATCTTCCACAGACAGTCTTTCGAGTGCAGGATTTCAATGAATCCTGTAACGAATTCACGTTCTGAATCCATGGACATTATCTATGAATAAGAAAAAAAAGGACATTTAAATATTTGTGTATATAGTTTTGTAAAATGTAATGTTGTTATAGTTCACATTTTTAATGTTTTAATATTTTCTTTTTTACAGGTTTTTAAAGGTTTGTTATGGTATTCTAATCATGTTTTCTTTTACAGGAATGTTATGTGTTTATTGCTTGGTAATATAATGTTTTTCTTTGTTTGACAGTATGGGTTTTCCACCTTTGGGCCTGTCGTTGTGGTAGAACTACAGATCCCAGGATGCCCTAAAAACAGTTTCAAAGGTGGGTGGCAGGTCATCCTGGGATCTGTAGTTCCACAACAGCTGGAGACCGAAAGGTAGAAGACCCCCAGCCTTAAATAATCTGTGTTTTTAAATGTAATGTATGGTATTTTTTTTTGTAAAAAACGTGTTTATTTATTTGAGGTATTACACACATTTGTGGGCAGTGGGGGAGCTTAATGCATGACCCAGCCACCGCCCGCCTCAATACGGCGGGCGGTGGCTGGGTCATGCATTTATTACCTGGGGGCACACATTGGTGGGCAGTGGGGGAGCTTAATGCATGACCCAGCCACCGCCCGCCTCAATACGGCGGGCGGTGGCTGGGTCATGCATTTATTGCCTGGGGGCATACATTGGTGGGCAGTGGGGAGCACATATTGGTGGTCAGTGTGGTTGCAAACTGTACAAATAGTCACCAAATATACAACAAAACAAGACTTCGGTGTGCAGGCTCCCAAAGTGCGACTGTCTTGCTCCATACACGATGCTGCACAAGATGGCGATGGGGCGTGTCCAGGCTTCTGTCAGTGAAATTCCTCATTGTGTGATGAATCGTACGATTCATCGTGAGGAAAAAAACCCTCACGATCGGCGTCCATCGTGTTCATGGTTGGCTAATCTGCCCTACAGCACGGCAGATCAGAAGATGCGATATACGACTAGCGGGGACGCGCATCGGCATCGTGCTCGTGAGTATAAACTCACGATTTGTACTTTTTTTACCCGATTCGTCGTCACGATTCGTCGAAATTGGCCAAATCGTGTAAAATGTCGCTATGTGTGTGGGCACCTTTAAGTTTAAAGATCTTAGAAAAGTGTTAAAGTTCTTAAAGTGTGTCTTCGTAATCTATCTTGCAGCCAATGCATTGTATCCCAGATTGGCTAATCTGCCCTACAGCACGGCAGATCAGAAAATGCGATGAATGCCGAGCGGGGACGCGCATCGGCATCGTGCTCGTGAGTAGAAACTCACGATTTGTGCTTTTTTTACCCGATTCGTCGTCACGATTCGTCGAAATCGGCCAGATTGTGTAAAATGTCGCTATGTGTGTGGGCACCTTAATCCTAACCCTCCCCCTAGTGCCTAAACCTAACCCTGATGTTAACCCTCCCCCCAACCCCGCTTACTTACCTTCGGGATTCTGGCGGTTGGGATGCCACTGCAGGGATTCTGACAAGTGTTGGGATTCTGGCGCCGGAATCCCCACGGTCAGGATATTGACCACATCTCCCTGAACGACATAGTTAAATCTCCACTGTCGAAAAGATCTTCACACTTATATGTATACTGTATGACTATGTCTATATCCTATTACACACTGTACCTGCTGCATATGTATAAACCAGCAGCAACGTATTTCCCAGTATCACCTCTATACAACTATTATCATTATATTTCATACTCTAGCTATATTCTGATTTTTGGATACAATTATTTATTTTCCTTTGTTATTCAGTTTTAATTACAGTACATGATTTAGGGCCTGATTCAGACCCACTCGCGAGCGGCTGTCCGCTCGCAAGTGGGTCGATGTTATGCACTGAGCATGCGCACGATGGAGGGAGCTCCGTCGTGCGCATGCGCCAGACGCGACGAGCGAAGGAACGCCTCCCGTCAGAAGCCGGCCCACTGACATCACTAGTGATGTCAGTGGGAGTGATTTTGGCTCTGATAGAGCCAAAATCACTCCGGAGCTTGCGGTTGAAAACCTCAACCGCAGGCTCCGGCTCGCAAATTCGATGGTCGCGATGGTCTCGACCATCGCGGCCATCACAAAGCACGCTCGTATAGCCTGTGGGTGGTGACCCACAGCTATACGAGCGTCCAGGAGGACGCTCCATGAAAATGGAGCCCGGCCCTCATTCAGAGCGTGCGGTCTGCTAAGAGCGTACGGCTCTGAATGAGGGCCTTAATTCCTTACGATAACCTGCAGATGGATAGGTGCAGGGGCGTAAGTTCATCGCAGTCGCCAGGAGGCAAGTTAGAATTTGCCTTCTCCAAAAAAAGAAAAACAAATATTGTGTGTGTATATATATATATATATATATATATATATATATACACATATATATATATATATATATTAGGGGTGTGCACCGGCCACTTTTCGTGTTTTGTGTTTTGGTTTTGGATCTGGATCTTTCTTCGTGTTTTGGATCTGGATTGGTTTTGCCAAAACCACCCTTCCGTGTTTTGGGTTCTGGGTTTTGTGTTTTGGATCTGTATTTTTTTGAAAAAAAGCATAAAAACAGCTAAAATCACAGAATTTGTAGGTTTTTCTGCTCCTATGCTATTATTAACCTCAATAACCTTAATTTCCACTCATTTCCAGTCTATTCTGAACACCTCACACCTCACAATAGTGTTTTTATGTCCAAAAGGTTGCACCGAGGTAGCTGGATGACTATGCTAAGCGACACGAGTGGGCGGCACAAACACGTGACCCATCTAGGCGTGAAACTGCAGTGGCAGACAGGATGGCAGTTTGAAAAACTAGGCCCCAAACTGTACATAATGCAAAGAAAAAAAAGAGGTGCAAGATGGAATTGTCCTTGGGCCCTCCCACCCACCCTTATGTTGTATAAACAGGACATGCACACTTTAACAAACCAATCATTTCAGCGCCAGGGTCTGCCACACAACTGTGGCTGAAATGATTGGTTCGTTTGGGCCCCCACAAAACAAGCTGGCAATTAATCTGTCCCTGCACAAACTGGCTCTACGGAGGCAAGATGTCATCCTCATCCACCGATTCCTCACCCTCTTCAGTGTGTACCTCCTCATCCTCACAGAGTATTAATTCGTCCCTGCTGGAACCACAGGTCCCTCTGTACGTTCTGGAGGCTGGTCTCCCTGGAAGAGTTGATAATTCATTTTATGAACATCATCTTCTCCACATTTTGTGGAAGCAACCTCCTACGCCTTTCGCTGACAAGTTTCCCGGCTGCACTAAACACTCTTTCGGAGTATACACTGGAGGAGGGGCAACTCAGGTAAAATAGAGCCAGTTTGTACAGGGACCTCCAAATTGCTTCTTTTTCCTGCCAGTACAGGTACGGACTGTCTGACATGCCTACTTGGATGCTGTCACCGATGTAATCCTTTAACAGACAGACGCACGCTTGTCGCTGCTGCTTTGAGGATGCAAGTGCGGCTACAGCCCACACAATTCACAAAGACAGAAAAAAAAAAAGAATATTTTTATTGTTTGTGGAGCGCACTTTGAGGGTTACACCACCCTTTAACAGACAGACGCACGCTTGTCGCTGCTGCTTTGAGGATGCAAGTGCGGCTACAGCCCACATAATTCACAAAGACAGAAAAAGAAGAAGAATATTTTTATTGTTTGTGTAGCACACTTTGAGGGTGTCACCACCCTTTAACAGACAGACGCACGCTTGTCGCTGCTGCTTTAAGGATGCAAGTGCGGCTACATCGCACACAAGTCACAAACACATTAAAAAAATAGTTTTTTATTTTTTGGAGCACTTTGAGAGTTACACCACCCTTTTACAGACAGACGCACGCTTGTCGCTGCTGCTTTAAGGATGCAGGTGCGGCTACAGCCCACACATTTCACAAAGACCGAAAAAAAAAGAACAATATTTTAATTGTTTGTGTAGCACACTTTGAGGGTGTCACCACCCTTTAACAGACAGACGCAAGCTTGTCGCTGCTGCTTTGAGGATGCAAGTGCGGCTACATCACACACAAGTCACAAACACATTAAAAACATTTTTTTATTTTTTGGAGCACTTTGAGAGTTACAACACCCTATAACAGACAGACGCACGCTTGTCGCTGCTGCTTTGAGGATGCAAGTGCGGCTACAGCCCACATAATTCACAAAGACAGAAAAAAAAGAACAATATTTTAATTGTTTGTGTAGCAAACTTTGAGGGTGTCACCACCCTTTAACAGACAGACGCACGCTTGTCGCTGCTGCTTTGAGGATGCAGGTGGAATCTAGACGGGATTTGGAACCGAGGACACACTACCTCCATCAATTGTCTAAATCCCACTGCACTAATGGCAGATACCGGACGCACGTCTAACACCAACATAGCAGTCAAGGCCTCAGTTATACGTTTTGTTTCAGGATGACTGCTGTCGTACTTCATCCTCATCGCTAGGGACTGTTGGAGGGTCAATTGTTTAGTAAAAGTAGTGATGTTCCTACTTCCTCTCTGGGATGATGAACAACTCCCAGCAGCAGCAACAGCACTAGAAGGAAGTGGTTCTTGATCTTTCCCTATTTTATTTTTATCGGAGAAAGTTTGGTCCTCCATTTATGTTATATTGATATATACGTGCGGCTAAAGCGCACACAAACACAGAAAATATTTTTTTATTTTTGCTGGAGAGTAGTGCACTTTGTGGGTTACACCACCCTTTAAGAAATGAGCCAGCCGGCTATTTACTTATGGGACACAGGCGCACGCTTGGCGCTGCTCCTTTGTTGATGCACGTGCAGCCACAGTGCACACAAGTCACAAACACAGAAAATATATATTTTTTTGGTTTGGAGTGTACTTTGGGGGTTACAGAACCCTTTAACGGTCAAGCCAGCCGGCCCTTTACTTATGACACAGGCGCACGCTTGGCACTACTTTGTTGATGCACGTGCGGCTACTGCGCACACAATTCACAAACACAGAAAATTATTTTTTTTTTGGTTTGGACTGGAGTGTACTTTCGGGGGTTACAGCACCCTTTAACGGTCAAGCCAGCCGGCCCTTTACTTATGACACAGGCACACGCTTGGCACTACTTTGTTGATGCACGTGCGGCTACTGCGCACACAATTCACAAACACAGAAAATAATTTTTTTTTTGGTTTGGACTGGAGTGTACTTTCGGGGGTTACAGCACCCTTTAACGGTCAAGCCAGCCGGCCCTTTACTTATGACACAGGCGCACGCTTGGCACTACTTTGTTGATGCACGTGCGGCTACTGCGCACACAATTCACAAACACAGAAAATAATTTTTTTTTTGGTTTGGACTGGAGTGTACTTTCGGCGGTTACAGCACCCTTTAACGGTCAAGCCAGCCGGCCCTTTACTTATGACACAGGCGCACGCTTGGCACTACTTTGTTGATGCACGTGCGGCTACTGCGCACACAATTCACAAACACAGAAAATAATTTTTTTTTTGGTTTGGACTGGAGTGTACTTTCGGGGGTTACAGCACCCTTTAACGGTCAAGCCAGCCGGCCCTTTACTTATGACACAGGCGCACGCTTGGTACTACTTTGTTGATGCACGTGCGGCTACTGCGCACACAATTCACAAATACAGAAAATAATTTTTTTTTTGGTTTGGACTGGAGTGTACTTTGGGGGTTACAGCACCCTTTAACGGTCAAGCCAGCCGGCCCTTTACTTATGACACAGGCGCACGCTTGGCACTACTTTGTTGATGCACGTGCGGCTACTGCGCACACAATTCACAAACACAGAAAATAATTTTTTTTTTTGGTTTGGACTGGAGTGTACTTTGGGGGTTACAGCACCCTTTAACGGTCAAGCCAGCCGGCCCTTTACTTATGACACAGGCGCACGCTTGGCACTACTTTGTTGATGCACGTGCGGCTACTGCGCACACAATTCACAAACACAGAAAATTATTTTTTTTTTGGTTTGGACTGGAGTGTACTTTCGGGGGTTACAGCACCCTTTAACGGTCAAGCCAGCCGGCCCTTTACTTATGACACAGGCGCACGCCTGGCACTACTTTGTTGATGCACGTGCGGCTACTGCGCACACAATTCACAAACACAGAAAATAATTTTTTTTTTGGTTTGGACTGGAGTGTACTTTGGGGGTTACAGCACCCTTTAACGGTCAAGCCAGCCGGTCCTTTACTTATGACACAGGCGCACGCATGGCACTACTTTGTTGATGCACGTGCGGCTACTGCGCACACAATTCACAAACACAGAAAATATATTATTTTTTTAGCACTTGGGGGGAGCACCCCTGATGGACAGAGCACCCCCTGGACAACACTACAGCACCCCTTTAGGACTGGGACACTGCACAGGACTTTGGAGTGGACACAGCCCCTATGGAGAACTGACTGCACAACACAGTCCAGCCAGCCCCTATGGACTTTGAAGTAGTGGACACAGCCCCTATTAACAACAGCAGCACAGCACAACACAGCCAGCCCCTATGGACTTTGAAGTAGTGGACAACAGCAGCACTACACTACACTACACAGCCCTAACTCCCACCCTCCCTCTTCACTGTCCACAGCCGAGTGAGAAAATGGCGCCGACGCGGGTACCTTATATAGGGTCCAACACCCGCGAGACTCGGAAGGCGGGATGATGACGTTTTGCCTCGATTTCAGATCCGAGTCAGGCGGGAAAAGTCGAGATTTCAGAAATCCGAACCCGCTCACCCCTAATATATATATATATTATGCAATCACACTTGTATAGTATATAAGAATATGTTTCTATGGGGTCTAGAGGTGTATGGTAATTAACATATCAGGTATAATTGTATATGAGCATTTGTGCCTGATTCAGTGCTGCTGCGTCCCGGGGTCCTGCAGTATCAAGACCCAGGGATAGTTCTCCTAAAGTTAGTCCGTACAAACATATATATGTAGTATCCACAATTTGTACATAAAGCTCAGACACACAGTGGGACAACAATGTGTTTTTCGCTGTGGTTGTTACAAGGGTAGCCTTGGCAGCACCGAATTAGGCACAGACGCTCATATACAATTATGCCTGATATGTAAATTTAGTTCCAGGGCCCCAGGTACGCTGTGTAACAATAGCAGGTGGGTCATAGTTAGACAGACTCACAGAGTTTCAGTAGTGGTGTTCCTACTTCCTCTCTGGGATGATGAACGACTCCCAGCAGCAGCAACAGCAGCAGCGGCAGCAGTAGGCGTAGCAATGCAGGATCCTCCGGAGGAATCCCGGATAGGAGAGTCAGTCATGCCAGTGACATGGCCTGCAGGACTACTTCCGATCCTGACTAAGGAGGAAATTGACGAGGAGGGAGTTGACAGTGTGGTTTGCAGGCGCTTGTATACAACAGGACAACGGGATTTAGGTGTCCCTGGACTGCTTACGGTCTTAGCCAAAGTTTCTGAACTTGACAGTAACTTTTTATGAACGCGCTGCAGATGCCGTATAAGGGAGGATGTTCCTAGGTGGTTGACGTCCCTACCCCTACTTATTTCACCTTTACATATGGTACATATGGCAAGACAGTTGTTGTCCGGATTTGGATAGAAATATTGCCAGACCAAAGAGGTGGAATGTTTGGTCTTCTGCCCAGGCATGACCGTGATGGGCTTTTTCATCCCACGGACAACAACTGTCTCCCCCGGAGCCTGATTTAAACAAACCACATCACCATCAGAATCCTCCTCGCCAACTTCCTCCTCAGCGCCAGCTACACCAGTATCCTCATCCTGTTGTACTTCAACAGTGACATCTTCAATTTGCATATCAGCAAGTGGACTGTGGGTGCTCCTTTCAGCACTTGCAGGGGGCGTGCAAATGGTGGAAAGAGCCACCTCTTCCCGTCCAGTGCTGGGAAGGTCAGGCATTGCAACCACCACCACACTTGGACTCTCCTTGGGGATTTGTGATATCTTCTTAGAAAGCACAGTTCTTCGCTGTGCTTTTGCCAGCTTAACTCTTTTGATTTTTTTAGTGGGAGGAGGGCTTCCATCGTCATGTGAAGCTGAACCACTAGTCATGAACATACTAGGGATCGACCTTAGCCGTTCCTTGCCACTCCATGTCGTAAATGGCATATTGGCAAGTTTACGTTTCTCTTCAGCTGATTTAAATGTTTTTTTCAAGGTCATTTTCCTGAACTTTGTCATTTGGGATTGTATGTGCCCTCTGCTATGACATTGGGCATCGGCCTTGGCAGACGACGTTGATGGCATGTTATCGTCTATGTCATGACTAGTGGCAGCAGCTTCAGCACTAGGAGGAAGTGGTTCTTGATCTTTCTCTATTTTATTTTTATCGGAGAAAGGCCCTCATTCAGACCCACTCGCAAGTGGGCGTACGCACGTTCGCCGTACGTAAAAAAATATTTAAATTCAAGCACTCGCTCGTTTTTTCCTACGCAGCTAAAAATCCGCCCCAAACTCAGGCGACCCCTCCTCTGACTAACGAGCGTGCCAAATAGCGAGCGTACATCCCCGAAATGGCTTGAAGGGAACGCACGCACAAGTACAAACCGGAAGTGGGACTGTCAGATTCCGATTACCTGCTCGTTTTTTCGGCCTACCTCCCTCAATCGTATCATGCCAATCAATGTATCAATTAGCTTAATTGTTTGTTTTTTTTCAACACAATGCAATAAACTTTAATCTTGTCCGTGTTTGTATTTGCTCGCAGAATACGTACGGCTGAAACCTTCGCTTTTATTGTTCCAAAGACATGTTAGCCCCAATTAAACAATTGTTCTATTTGTTTGTCTCCCCACAATTTTTCTGTGGTTCATTTCTTTATTTAAATTTGCTTACGCATGTCACTGCATCAAGCCTATCATAACTCTCAAGAGATTTGTGGCCCTGTCGAACACATGACTCATACACTAACCAATAGAATTTGTCCTGTTAATTTCCCAAATACATTAGCCAATCAAATTTTTTTGTGGTGCTTTATTAAAAATATTTTGTCAAAAAAACACCATTGCCATCATGAGATCCGCCGCATTCACCAGGCGCGAACAGCTGGTGCTGACGGAGGTGATGGACAGGAGGATCACCAGTCAGCCTCCACCCATCTCCAATAGGCGCAAGCGTTCCGCATATGCGGAGGTACGTCGACGCCTGCGCTCCTTCGGCTCACGCCGACATATTGGCCAGCTGGAGCGCAGGTGGTCGGACCTGCACCGGCGGACGCCCCGCTTGCTGGCATGCTTTCGCATGCAGATTGCGGAAAGTAAGTGTTCTGGACTGTGGTTTTCAAGTTTATCTTGTGGGCCCTAACTGCGTGTGCATGTTTTCATATCTGTCCTATTGAGTCATTGTAGTCATATCTGCATGTGCATGTTTTCATGTCTGTCCTATTGAGTCATTGTAGTCATATCTGCATGTGCATGTTTTCATGTCTGTCCTATTGAGTCATTGTAGTCATATCTGCATGTGCATGTTTTCATGTCTGTCCTATTGTGTCATTGTAGTCATATCTGCATGTGCATGTTTTCATGTCTGTCCTATTGAGTCATTGTAGTCATATCTGCATGTGCATGTTTTCATGTCTGTCCTATTGAGTCATTGTAGTCATATCTGCATGTGCATGTTTTCATGTCTGTCCTATTGAGTCATTGTAGTCATATCTGCATGTGCATGTTTTCATGTCTGTCCTATTGAGTCATTGTAGTCATATCTGCATGTGCATGTTTTCATGTCTGTCCTATTGAGTCATTGTAGTCATATCTGCATGTGCATGTTTCATGTCTGTCCTATTGAGTCATTGTAGTCATATCTGCATGTGCATGTTTTCATGTCTGTCCTATTGAGTCATTGTAGTCATATCTGCATGTGCATGTTTTCATGTCTGTCCTATTGTGTGTTTTTTTTATTTTATTTTATTTTTTTTTTGTTTCCTGTTGAAACTAACAACAATTTTTTGGTAATTTTTTAGGGGCACAGCAAACACTACGGCGGCATCGCCACACAAGATGCCGGTCCCGGCCCCTCTCTCCAACCCCCAATTCCTCTATTCCCCCCTCCTCCCCAGACCCTGTGGCCGAAATTTCTGGCCTACTTCCCCTCCAGCCCAATTCCCCCTCTCCTCCATCCGTCCCTCCTCCAAATACCCCCTCCCAGGATCGCGAAAACACCTTGCCCCTCGGGTTGGGGAATGTAGCCACCTCCGAGGTGGTCCAGGGAGTGGCTTCTGGCTCTCTCGTTTTGGAGAACGGTATGTTTTTAAAGTTTATTTTGGACACCACAAACTGTTTGTATGTAATCATGTGTCGTCCCCATTTTTTTTGTCTTTTTTTCGCCTTAGGGTATTTTTGGGGGTTGTCTTTACCTGTTCCTGCTGATGTCACCATACACATATCACACCTGTGTGCCTTTTTTTAGGGCCCTTGTATTTTTGGCATACGACATTTTGGGGTTCTGGGTTTTAGCCGTGTAATTTATTTTTGGCCCACAAGCTTGTAAGTTTGTGTTTGCTTGTTTTTTGTTTTTTTACAATGTTGCTTCATTATCGATTTATTAATCCCCAAACTTTTGTCACCCACAGAGGAACAGAGGCGTCGGGAACAGATTGTGAATTGTGTGGGCCGTATGCGGGAGCAGGTCACCGGGCTAATGCAGGGCCTTGACCATCTGTTGGTCCTCCTTCGGAATTAGTTTTTTTTTTTTTTTTTTTACAAATTGTTTCTTAATAAATCTGTTTAAAATCAAGCTCTGTCTCATGCGTTTGGAGTAAATCCAAGATTCTTTACACTGACATAAGTAGACTCTTCAAGCAAGGTTTGCCCCAGAAACTCACTACAGATTGTGTGTTGTATTTTGAATGCAAACAGGCACAAGAAACACCTCCCAGTACCAATGTCATTTTCCTTTTTTGTGGTGGTCAACATGATAGTTTACACCATTTTTCAGGTTCCTATTTGGTGGCCAAACTGCTTAGGACAATCTTACGAAGGCAACTGATTGTACACGATTCCTTGTTGTGTTGGTTAGTACCCCGAAAACATTTACATTTTAGCTCCACTTGCTTCATTACTGGGTTACCCCTTAGGTAAAATTAACGTTTGGGATTTTGTTTACACTTCTAACGTGCCCAAAAAGGAAACAAATTACACTCTCCAAATATTTATTCACAACAGAAATCAAAATACAAAGTGGTCACTCACAAACAAAACACACAGTGATAATCAGAAAAACTCCACATACCAAAAACACTAAACAAACACACAACAAATCAAGAACTGGTTGACGAAGGTCCATGCCCACATGATTTCACAAATATGGCGTTGCAATATTGGTGTCAGAATATATTCCCGAAGTTTCCACAGAAAGGTTTTTGAAGGGTAGCAGGAAGTAGTCATCGTGGGAGTGCCAAAGATTATGCAAACAAACAGAAGATGGTGCAAGAATTAATATAAAAAAAGATGAACGTTAAAAAACCGTAACACATTGGGTATACACACTGTTGTTTGATCAATAATTACCTAAAATATCGGGCCACCACATCATCGCGTATGGCCCCCCCACATACTGACCTCCGACCAACCTCGGGGGGGCCATCCTCAGGTAAGGCATCCTCTGGCTGCATTGGAACACCACTCCTTATGGCGATGTTGTGAAAGATCCCACACAGGACCACAATTTTCGAAACCATATCCGGCAAATACATGAGCTCGCCACCAGAGCGGTGGAGGCATCTGAATCGGCCTTTTAAAAGGCCGATACAGCGCTCCACCACTTGCCTGGTGGCTGTAAGTGCGGTATTAAACTCACTTTGTGGACCTGGTGTGGGAGCCAAGTAAGGAGTGAGCAGCCAGGGCATGCAAGGGTATCCACTGTCTCCTGTGAAAAAGAATAGACAACATCAGGATCACTGTGTATCAAGCTTAACATTGTTATGTACTAAAGGTCTACACTTACCCAGAAGCCACGCATCACCAGCTTGTAGGTTGTTTAATTTGTGCCATATCCCTGATTGCCGGATGACGAAGGAGTCATGTGCACTTCCTGGTAATTTTGCATTCAGGGACAGGATCTGGAGGGAGGCATCACATACCACCATTACATTCAGGGAGTGATAGTGTTTCCTGTTTCGATATATGGCCTCCAGCCGTGCTGGAGGCTGAAGTGGTATGTGAGTACCATCCACAACCCCTATGATGTGTGGGAAGCCAGCTATTTGGTAAAAATTGGCCTTGGCCACACTAAGGGCACCCATATCCAAAGGCATTTGAATAAAATGATGGAGGTGCTTGAAAAGTGCCTCCATCACTGCCCTCAAGATCCGAGAAAAGGAGGATTGTGAGATGCCTGCCACTATTCCCACCATTGTTTGAAACGATCCTGAGGCACAGAAATGTAACACCGCCATAAATTGCGTAAGTGGTGGTATTGCTGTAGGACTGTCAATTTGCCGCTCAAGATCACTCTCTATTAATGAGAGAGTGTCTATGATGATTTTGGGAGGAAGACGGTAGCGTCTTAAAACCTCATCATCGGGCATTCCAAAAAGGGTGACACGTGTTCGAAATATCTGGGGCCTTGCACGCCTACGATGCCTACGCCTGGGACGAGATTGAGGTTGGTCGGCTTCCGGGAGCATGGCCAGAACAATCCGCCCTAGATCAACCTGAAATGGCAAGATTGTAATGTAAGGCTTTGGACCCACCCCAAAAGAAAATTCAAAACAACTTAGCTTGATGATACCATCCATTGCTGCTTACATGCCGGGGTATTGTCATGATACGTCCAAACTGAAATTAATCACAAAAATTATTTGAAAAATTTCACTCTGTGCATTTTTGTTTCTAAATTTTGTTCTAGACCAAACTTAAAATATGCGAAACACACATTTGGCAAAAGAGCAAAACGACATTGCACACAGTACATCAAAATGGGTTGAAATGTTTGCCCAAAAAGCGAAAGGGCAACCTCAAAAAAATTAAAATGATTAATAAGCATTTAAAAATGCGCAAATTAGTTCGCAAATACAAGTCCCAATAGTAAGTAGTAAAAATGCGCTAATTAGTTCGCAAATACAAGTCCCAATAGTAAGTAGTAAAAATGCGCTAATTAGTTTGCAAATACAAGTCCCAATAGTAAGTAGTAAAAATGCGCTAATTAGTTCGCAAATACAAGTCCCAATAGTAAGTAGTAAAAATGCGCTAATTAGTTCGCAAATACAAGTCCCAATAGTAAGTAGTAAAAATGCGCTAATTAGTTCGCAAATACAAGTCACTATACAAACTGAAAAATGCGCTAATTAGTTCATAAATACAAGATAAAAAATGGACTTACCAAGAGCAAATATATAAGAGTCCAAATCAAAAGGTCTTTGGGTCCGAAATTAATCAAAAGCTAAAATATATGAAATTATGGATCCAAAATTTACAAAAATGAAGAAACACAATGAAACAACAATTGATCAAAAGTTAGACTTCACAAAACTTACCAAATCAAGAAACGAGGTAAAAAAAACAAAAAAGAGAACGGAAAATAAAAACGCAAATCTACCAAACAAAATAATCTCCAACCGCCAACTCCTTTATATGCAAACAATAAACTCCAGCCAAGGTAACCTCCAACAATCCAAAAACGCCACCTCGACTCGAGACACACCAAGCCATAAATAGTGTTTCGTTTCCCGCACAAATTAAGGAGGGATCATAGGAACGCACAATCAATGATGCGGCCGCAAAATAAGGACGCATGTATAAATACGTCACGAAAACACATTAAAATTCTGGTGTATTTCTTGATTGGACCTCAGACATGGCGACAGACCAGGGAAACAATGCCCAAGAGTCAGGCGGTAAGTCTTTCATGCATTTTGTATCAATGATTAATTTGAAACATAAGATTGGGCAAGTTGTGATTTTGTGAAATCTGAATATTTACACAAATAGGTGAGGAGGATGACATGGAAGAGGCTGCCGGGCCCAGTATTCCGGCCAAAGCTGCAAAAAAAAAAAGGCAGCCACATTTCACAAGAAAGGAGATGGAGGTTTTGATACAGAAGTGTGTGGACATCCTGCCACAGGCAGACAGGAATATGAGTCTAAGCCAGAAGGGGAGAATGTGGGAAGAGGTAGCCGTTGCTGTCAATAGGGTGGGTGATTATGTCCGTCTAGCCCGGGATGTCAAACGGCGGTAAGTAAACACTTGCCCCCCCTAAAAACAAACACCATTTTAAACAAAAGGATAATGGCTTCCATTTTTTCCCACAGATGGGGCGACTTCAAATATCGCCTAAAGCAAAAACTCGCGGACAGGGCTAGGCATGCAAGGGGGACGGGTGGGGGTCCCACCCCTGTGTCATTGGAGTTGACCGATTTAGAAGAGCTGGCACAGGGGTGTGTGCAGCCTGTGGAGGTGTTTGGCGTGTCCAACATGGATACGGACATGCCAGACTTTGCGGCTCCTCATGTTGTCCCAGGTAAATCTTTGGATGTCATCAACTCTGAAATGTTATTGTGCCAATATGTAGATTCTAATGTGAGGCTTTTCTCTTTTTTCCTAACAGAGACACAGGCGGATGAGTCTGCTCCAGAGGGGAGCCGTGGCCGCCGAATTTCTGCTGGCTCGGCAGGGGAGGAACCAGTACATCCGGCTGAGGACCCTGCAGAAGCCAGTCCAGGGCAATCCCCCTCGCAGGCAGTGTCCCTCCTCACATAACTCAATTTCAAATCGGATTTCCATACGGAGATTCTGCAGAGGATGGACGCCAGTCTGCTACGGGTGGCTGAGGCCCTGGAGCAAAATGCTGCGGCCAACGTGACCATTGGCCATGCCCTGGCGGAAAATACCAGGGCCAACATCCGCATCGCCAATGCCCTGGAGCAGCTCATTCGCCAGCACATGGTGGAGCCGACCTCCCTTCCTGACGGAACATCAGGATCCTCCACCTCTGGCACAACATCAGCCAATCCTCCAAATGTGCCTAGCCCTGTGCCTAGTCCAGAGGCCACAACATCTGCCTCTGGACAGGCCAGCCCGATGACATCCCGGACCCGGTCTGGCGCCCTCCCTCCCCCATCCAAACGGGTGAAAAAACGATGACAGCAATGGTGACTTTTCCCACAATCCTTCTGTGCTTGGCTCATATTCCTTTCTGGTCAAAACTTCCCTCTCCTTTCTTGTGAAATGTTTTTAAAAAATTTTTGTATGTTTATGTCAACAGTTATGTTGGGCCAATTTGTTTGATTTTGGGACATATCTTTGGCAAAAAAAGATGTTCCCAAATTTTTTATTTTTTTTTATTTTGTTTGAGCAATAAATTGAAACAAAAAATCTGACATTGGATTGTGAAATTATTGTACAAATGGGTTACATTTAATCCTGGACCAAAAGGCAAAAACTGGGAAAAAAAATGGGCTCTTTAAGGAACGTTTAAAAAATCATATAACGAGGCAAATTCAAGAGGCAAAAATAAAATGGTGCGAAAATTAAAACATGATGACATTATTGTTACAATAGGCCCTAACCACCAAATTGAGGGCAAAATAAACCCCCACAAATGTACGCAAATTGATTGTGTCATCCTGACATTAGCAGCTCTGATTTCCACCTGCGTACGGTTTTGTGCTATCCCTAAAAACTGATTTCAAAACACATACCAAGCCGGTTTTCAATCCAACACTAATTGCTTTTCAGCCCTCCCGCGATTAATCGCAACAACATCGTGGAGTCCCGGGACGGAGGAGAAGGCCATCGCCAATGTGGTCGAGTAATCCAGACCCTAAGCTGTGCGAGCATTTTGAAGGGAAAGAGGATCATCCAGTGACGTATGAGTCGGTCCGAACACATTTTACGCTCGCATTTGCTAATGTATGTACGCCCCAAAAACGCCTCGCCACGCCTGCGTTTTTCCATCTCCACCCCCGTCAACACCCAAAAACGCCCTGTTCTGTCAATCACATTTGACATGTCACTTCCTGTACGCTATTTGACGAACGAGACCAAAAAAGCTCGCAATCTGCCGTACGCACATGCGCACTGTTACACCGACGCATGCGCGGTTATTCAACATCGGAACGCTAGGAGCGTACTGCTGTTTGCGAGTGGCTCTGAATGAGGGCCAGAAAGTTTGATCCTCCATTTATGTTATATCGATTTGATATATACGTGCGGCTAAACACAGAAAATAATTTTTTTTTTGGTTTGGACTGGAGTGTACGTTGGGGGTTACAGCACCCTTTAACGGTCAAGCCAGCCGGCCCTTTACTTATGACACAGGCGCACGCTTGGCACTACTTTGTTGATGCACGTGCGGCTACTGCGCACACAATTCACAAACACAGAAAATAATTTTTTTTTGGTTTGGACTGGAGTGTACTTTCGGGGGTTACAGCACCCTTTAACAGTCAAGCCAGCCGGCCCTTTACTTATGACACAGGCGCACGCTTGGCACTACTTTGTTGATGCACGTGCGGCTACTGCGCACACAATTCACAAACACAGAAAATAATTTTTTTTTTGGTTTGGACTGGAGTGTACTTTCGGGGGTTACAGCACCCTTTAACGGTCAAGCCAGCCGGCCCTTTACTTATGACACAGGCGCACGCTTGGCACTACTTTGTTGATGCACGTGCGGCTACTGCGCACACAATTCACAAACACAGAAAATAATTTTTTTTTTGGTTTGGACTGGAGTGTACTTTGGGTGTTACAGCACCCTTAACGGTCAAGCCAGCCGGCCCTTTACTTATGACACAGGCGCACGCTTGGCACTACTTTGTTGATGCACGTGCGGCTACTGCGCACACAATTCACAAACACAGAAAATAATTTTTTTTTGGTTTGGACTGGAGTGTACTTTCGGGGGTTACAGCACCCTTTAACGGTCAAGCCAGCCGGCCCTTTACTTATGACACAGGCGCACGCTTGGCACTACTTTGTTGATGCACGTGCGGCTACTGCGCACACAATTCACAAACACAGAAAATATTTTTTTTTTTGGTTTGGACTGGAGTGTACTTTGGGGGTTACAGCACCCTTTAACGGTCAAGCCAGCCGGCCCTTTACTTATGACACAGGCGCACGCTTGGCACTACTTTGTTGATGCACGTGCGGCTACTGCGCACACAATTCACAAACACAGAAAATAATTTTTTTTTTGGTTTGGACTGGAGTGTACTTTGGGGGTAACAGCACCCTTTAACGGTCAAGCCAGCCGGCCCTTTACTTATGACACAGGCGCACGCTTGGCACTACTTTGTTGATGCACGTGCGGCTACTGCGCACACAATTCACAAACACAGAAAATAATTTTTTTTTTGGTTTGGACTGGAGTGTACTTTGGGGGTTACAGCACCCTTTAACGGTCAAGCCAGCCGGCCCTTTACTTATGACACAGGCGCACGCTTGGCACTACTTTGTTGATGCACGTGCGGCTAATGCGCACACAATTCACAAACACAGAAAATAATTTTTTTTTGGTTTGGACTGGAGTGTACTTTGGGGGTTACAGCACCCTTAACGGTCAAGCCAGCCGGCCCTTTACTTATGACACAGGCGCACGCTTGGCACTACTTTGTTGATGCACGTGCGGCTACTGCGCACACAATTCACAAACACAGAAAATAATTTTTTTTTGGTTTGGACTGGAGTGTACTTTCGGGGGTTACAGCACCCTTTAACGGTCAAGCCAGCCGGCCCTTTACTTATGACACAGGCGCACGCTTGGCACTACTTTGTTGATGCACGTGCGGCTACTGCGCACACAATTCACAAACACAGAAAATAATTTTTTTTTTGGTTTGGACTGGAGTGTACTTTGGGGGTTACAGCACCCTTTAACGGTCAAGCCAGCCGGCCCTTTACTTATGATACAGGCGCACGCTTGGCACTACTTTGTTGATGCACGTGCGGCTACTGCGCACACAATTCAGAAACACAGAAAATAATTTTTTTTTGGTTTGGACTGGAGTGTACTTTGGGGGTTACAGCACCCTTTAACGGTCAAGCCAGCCGGCCCTTTACTTATGACACAGGCGCACGCTTGGCACTACTTTGTTGATGCACGTGCGGCTACTGCGCACACAATTCACAAACACAGAAAATAATATTTTTTTTGGTTTGGACTGGAGTGTACTTTGGGGGTTACAGCACCCTTTAACGGTCAAGCCAGCCGGCCCTTTACTTATGACACAGGCGCACGCTTGGCACTACTTTGTTGATGCACGTGCGGCTACTGCGCACACAATTCACAAACACAGAAAATAATTTTTTTTTTGGTTTGGACTGGAGTGTACTTTCGGGGGTTACAGCACCCTTAACGGTCAAGCCAGCCGGCCCTTTACTTATGACACAGGCGCACGCTTGGCACTACTTTGTTGATGCACGTTCGGCTACTGCGCACACAATTCACAAACACAGAAAATAATTTTTTTTTTGGTTTGGACTGGAGTGTACTTTCGGGGGTTACAGCACCCTTTAACGGTCAAGCCAGCCGGCCCTTTACTTATGACACAGGCGCACGCTTGGCACTACTTTGTTGATGCACGTGCGGCTACTGCGCACACAATTCACAAACACAGAAAATAATTTTTTTTTTGGTTTGGACTGGAGTGTACTTTGGGGGTTACAGCACCCTTTAACGGTCAAGCCAGCCGGCCCTTTACTTATGACACAGGCGCACGCTTGGCACTACTTTGTTGATGCACGTGCGGCTACTGCGCACACAATTCACAAACACAGAAAATATTTTATTTTTTTAGCACTTGGGGGGAGCACCCCTGATGGACAGAGCACCCCCTGGACAACACTACAGCACCCCTTTAGGACTGGGACACTGCACAGGACTTTGCAGTGGACACAGCCCCTATGGAGAACTGACTGCACAACACAGTCCAGCCAGCCCCTATGGACTTTGAAGTAGTGGACACAGCCCCTATTAACAACAGCAGCACAGCACAACACAGCCAGCCCCTATGGACTTTGAAGTAGTGGACAACAGCAGCACTACACTACACTACACAGCCCTAACTCCCACCCTCCCTCTTCACTGTCCACAGCCGAGTGAGAAAATGGCGCCGACGCGGGTACCTTATATAGGATCCAAAACCCGCGAGACTCGGAAGGCGGGATGATGACGTTTTGCCTCGATTTCAGATCCGAGTCAGGTGGGAAAAGTCGAGCCTGACTCGGATCGGACTCGGATCGGGGTGGCTCGGGGGGGTTCGGATTTCAGAAATCCAAACCCGCTCACCCCTACTTGTAACACAACATTTGTTGTCTATCAAATCATTTGTCCCTGTGGGCTCCCGTATATATATTGGTAAGACCGAGCGTTCATTTAAAGAACACATGACCGCTCATAGGTCAGCCATACAAGCAGCACTAAATAGTGAAAACAGTGACCAACTGGTTGCTTATCATTTTACCATGCCCATCGTCCTTTGGCGTCATTATACTATAGGGTGATAGACCATATCTCCCTTACAATTTGTGGTGGTAATCGAGGCCTCAAATTACTCCAAGCAGAAAGTAGATGGATCTACAAATAAGATAAGTGGGTCCGGTTCTCAGAGAACCGGACCCACGCGAATTTCGGGGATCCGGGGTGATCCGAGCCACAGCTCGAATCTCCCTGCCTGCCCTGGATCCCTCTCCGAGGCAAAACCTCGCGATCCTACTGTCGGATCGAGAGGTTTTGCATTGAGCAGGCTTAACGCTTATTGGGTGAGAGAGCCATCTGTCACGTCTTTCAGCCAATCTGTGTTAAGCCACAGAAAGTTAGGTTTTCGGAAGATGCCGCCCTTGCCTGACACCACCATCACTCCCTGTGGCCGACACCCCCAGCTGCCGACCCCCACTGGCAGCATCCCCCGCTGCTGACACCCCCGCTGCCGACACTGCTGGCACCCTGCATTGATGACACCACTGGCACCCATGCACTGCCGACTCCATCAGGACACCCACACTGAGTACACCACTGGCACCCCCATCTGCCCACACTGCCGGCATCCTGCACTGAGGACACTGCCAGCACCCCTGCATTGCTTCCGTATGTGCTGAGGACGCCATCAGCGACCCCACACTGCCGACACCACCGATACCCCTGCACTGCCGATACTGCCAGACACCGTTGGCACCCCCGCTTTGCCGACACTCTGCATTGAGGACACTGCCAGCACCTCCGCACTCCCCATGTACTAAGGACACCATCAGCAACCCCACACTGCCGACACTACCAGCACTCCCACACTGAAGACATCATCGGCACCCCTGCACTGCCGACACTGTCAGCACACATGCACTGAGGACACCGCTGGCACCTCTGCTTTGCCGACACCAACGGCACCCTGCACTAAGAACACTGCCAGCACCCCCGCACTACTGCCCCACGTATTGAGGACACCGTCAGCGACCCCACACTGCCACTACTCCCACACTGAGGGCATCCTCACACAGCCGACACTATCAGCACTCCTGCACTGAGGACACCGCTGGCACCCCCACTCTGCCAACACCTCCACACTGCCAACACCGATGGCACTTCCGCATTTAGGACACCACTGGCACCCCTCACTGCCGACACTGCTGTCACAGTAAGTGCACTATTGGTGTATCTAACCCACACTGTATAACACACTGTATCCATGTTGGAACCTGAACTGCATGTTAGTCCTGTAACACATGTTAATGCTGCCCACTACTGTAGCTTAGCTTAGTCAGCCAGCTAGCTGGATGCAACCTTTTGGCCCTAAACTAGATGAAAAAATCAATATTGTAAGGTGGTCAAAATTGACTGGAAATAAATGTTATTGAGGTTAATAATACTGTAGGAACAAAAATAGGCCCAAATTATGTGATTTCAGCTATTTTTATAATTTTTTTTTTTAGAAAAAATACAGATCCAAACCAAAAACAAAACACACAAGGGCGGTTTTGACAAAACCAATCCAGATCCAAAACAAGAGGAGATAAAGGGCCTGATTCAGAGCCGCTCGTAAGCGGCCGCTCGTTCGTTCCGAGCGATGTTTGCCCAACTACGCATGCGTACGGATCATAATACGCATGCGCGAGCCAGTCATTGCGGCCGAAAATCGTTTGTTCGCTAAATAGCGAATGCCTGCTAATATGAGTGACAGAAGGAGGCGTTTGTGGGTGGTAACAGGGGAACGAGCTTGTAAACGGGGAGTGGAGATCCGAACGCAGGCGTGCTTAAAGGTCAAAACGGGCGTTTTATGGGTGTGCATAATTAATACAGCAGCGTCATTGACCACGTCACTGGGTTATTTTATAGTCAGAACTGCTCGCAAGATTGTGGTAGGAAAACCAACCACAAGAATAGCGAGCAGTTCATACGCTGGTCGATGTACTCGATTAATCTAATAAATAGCGGACATGACGTAGGATGCGAGCGGCCAGGGGGCGTAGTTATCCAAAAAACGACCGCAAGTTTTGTTCGCTCGTTCAGACATAGAGGCGTGAACAGACCGCAAAGAGCGAATGGTTCATTTGAATAGCCACCCCCTTTTCCTGAACGACCGTCCGCAAATTGCGTCCGGCTCTGAATCAGGCCCAAAGATCCAAAACCAAACCAAAACACGGGGGTCGGCGCACATCTCTACAAATAAGGGACTAAGGGCCTGATTCAGAGCCGGACGCAATTTGCGGACGGTCGTTCAGGAAAAGGGGGTGGCTATTCAAATGAACCGTTCGCTCTTTGCGGTCTGTTCACGCCTCTATGTCTGAACGAGCGAACAAAACTTGCGGTCGTTTTTTGGATAACTACGCCCCCTGGCCGCTCGCATCCTACGTCATGTCCGCTATTTATTAGATTAATCGAGTACATCGACCAGCGTATGAACTGCTCACTATTCTTGTGGTTGGTTTTTCCTACCACAATCTTGCGAGCAGTTCCGACTATAAAATAACCCAGTGACGTGGTCAATGACGCTGCTGTATTAATTATGCACACCCATAAAACGCCCGTTTTGACCTTTAAGCACGCATGCGTTCGGATCTCCACTCCCCGTTTACAAGCTCCTTCCCCTGTTACCACCCACAAACGCCTCCATCTGTCACTCATATTAGCAGGTATTCGCTATTAAGCGAACAAACGATTTTCGGCCGCACTGACTGGTTCGCGCATGCGTATTATGATCCGTACGCATGTGCAGTTGGGCAAACATCGCTCGGAACGAACGAGCGGCCGCTTACGAGCGGCTCTGAATCAGGCCCTGAGGGCTCTATTTATCAACATTATTTTTACTAAAATAATGTGAAAAAGGGTGTTTTCACACCCTTTTCACATTATTTTAGTATCACCTATAGGGGCCTATTCATCAACACTAAAATAACGTTTTAAGGACATTTTCCTTAAATAACGTTATTTTGGTATTCATGAACAGACTTAACACAGGAGATATCACAGATATCTCCTTGCTAAGTCCCCTGCGTTAATTTACACACTCCCCATACATTAGTATGGGGATGTGGAAATTATGGTATTCATCAAATTCCGAAAATTATAAATTTTCGGAATTTGATGCAGTTACTATTCGCAACTTACCGCATCTGTAGGCAGTGCTGCGCATGCGCTGGTTTTACAGATGTAACAGCGCATGCGCAGCACTGTTTCCAGACGCGATAAGGTAGTGTAGAGAGGGAAAAGTATCTATTTCCCGAAAAGCTGTCATCGCAAAAATGACAGCTTTTCGGAATAGATACTTATGGAGAGGTGGAATGATGAATTCCACCTATAATTAGCTAGAACTCCATGAGAGTTCTAAAGCTAATTATCTCCATTGAATTTTTACGTTTAATGAATAGGCCCCATAGTTATTACAGGGCAATTGGAGTAGAATTCGTAAAATTCTACTCCAACCCCTAAGTATCACTTATTTTTAGTAAAGCAGATCGCATTTCCCATAATTGTAATGGGAAATGTGATCTGACCATAGTTACTAAAAATAAATGTGAAAAAAATATCGGGCGAAGCCCTGTGATAATAACGCCACCTGGAGGTGGCGTTATCCAGGGTCTCCCCCAGTTACCGGACTCCTGCTCTGCTCTAACGGGGAGAGCAGAGCCGGGAGTCGGTCCCTGTAATCAGCTGTGTGGTCTAAACAGACCGCAGGCTGATTACTGTAAAAATAAAGAAAAAAAAATAGTAAAAAAAAGATTACTTACCTGACTCCAGGAACCGGTGATCGGGCCTCCGGTGATGTCTCCCCTCTGGTCAGCTGGTCTCCCACAGTGCACTGCTGCCCGGTCATCAGGTTATTGGGCCCCAGCGCAGTATGGGAGATCACCTGACCGGAGGAATGGAGAACATCACCGGAGGCCCGGAGCATGCAGGTAAGTGTAAGTAAGGGAAAGGGGGGTCGTGGGGGGGGAGGAGGGGTCGCGGGGGTCCGCGATTGCGGGGGCGAGGCATAGCGCCGGGGGGATAGCAGCGGCGACCGGTCGGTGCATGCGCGGGCACTTAATCACGGTATTTTTTGCAAAAATACCGTGATAAGGCTCTGAAGGGGATTAGCAGGGACAGAGCTTTATTGCAAGCTCTGTCCCTGCAAGGGATTTGTAGTAAATCCCTGTGATATTGCCTGAATTCGCAATGCGAGTTCACTTGGTAATATCACACTACAATCTGCATTACCAATGCGGATTGTAGTAAATAGAGCCCTAAGGGCTCTATTTATTAACATTATTTTTACTAAAATAAAGTGAAAAAGGGTGTTTTCACACCCATTTCACATTATTTTAGTATCACCTAAAGTTACTAAAGGGCAATTGGAGTAGAATTTGTAAATTCTACTCCAAGCCCTAATTATCACTTATTTTTAGTAAGCAGATCGCATTTCCTATAATTGTAATGGGAAATGTGATCTTGCCAAAGTTACTAAAAATAAAATGTGAAAAAATACAGGGGAAAGCCCTGTGATAATAACGCCACTTGGAGGTGGCGTTATCCATGGTCTTCCCCGATTAACCGGCAGAGCAGAGCCAGGAGCTGGCCACAGTGATCAGCTGTGTGGTCTAAACAGACCACACGCTGATACACTGTAAAAAAAAAAAAAAAATTAGTAAAAAAAAAATCTTACCTCAGTCCAGGGACCGGTGATCGGGGCTCCGGTGATGTCTCCCCTCCGGTCAGCTGGTCTCCCAGCCTGCACTGGGGCCCAGTCATCACCTGACTGGGTCCCAGTGCAGGATGGGATGTCAGCTGACCGGAGCCACGGAGAATATCACCGGAGCACCGATCACTGCAGGTAAGTGTAATGAAGGGAGGGGGGGTTTCGGGGGGTGGTTTCTGCGATTGTGGGGGCGGGGCTTAGCGATGGGGAGGGACTTAGCGATGGTCGGAGCATGCGTTGGCACTAGTCACAGTATTATTTGCAAAAATACTGTGATAAGTGTGCAGAGGGGATTCGCAGGGACAGAGCTTTATCGCAAGCTCTGTCCCTGCAAGGGTTTTCTAGTAAATCCCTGTGATATTGCCTGAATTCGCAATGTGAATTCAGGGGGTAATATCACACTACAATCTGCATTCAAAATCCGGATTGTAGTAAATAGAGCCCTTAATGATCATCCAGGATTTAATAACTTTTTCTAAAGCTACAATTTGAGCAACCCCGGCTACCTAATTTAATTTGATGTGGCCACATTTGATCTATCTAATGGTGAATAATCAATTCAGATATGAGGATTGCCATCATCTAACTCACTGGGCATTTGTATTAAGACAGGTCTTTATTATACTTCTTTATTATACTACTATATACTTCTAGGCAGGTATGTTGCCTGCATTTGATTATACATATTAGTAGAAAGCCTTAAGGCTCCCATACACAGGGTAATTTGAATCCGATCGGATCTCGCATACGATTCCCCTGAATATTCTTTCCTTGACATTCTGTACGATTTCTATTTAGAAATGGTGCGATTCTACAAACGACTGTAAATCGTTTACGATCAATCGTATGCAGCAAATACACACGATGCGTCTGCTGGAATGTAAATAGGGGAGGGCTTATCTAGGGGGTATAAAAGGCAGCATCCATTGTAGATCTGTGCACACTCTGCTCAGTGACTATTGAGGCTTGGTTTTATACCTGCCGAACGCTGTAATTTGCTAGTGTCTTTTGCTTTATTTTAAGGCTTGCCTCTTACAAAGTGTGTGTAGCCTATGGCTATCTGAGGCTGAAAGGTGTAGGGCCTGAGGAGAGGAGGAGGATGCGGTCTTGCTGGACCAAGGAGTGGTTGACGAGGAGGGGGAGTCGCTCCCATATGACCCTGCTGATGGAGATTAGGGAGAACAACCCGGACGATTATTGCAACTACCTGCGGATGGATGACACCACATTCCAGGAGTTGCTGCGTCTGGTGTCCCCCTATATCCAGAGGCAGGACACGAACATAAGGATGGCCATTCCGGCTGAGGAGCGGCTGATTGCGGCACTGAGGTACCTGGCTACAGGGAGGTAATTTGAAGACCTGAAGTGTGGGATCCTCATTTCCCCCCAGGCGTTGGGATGCATTATGCGACCTATCAGATGCTGGATTGAACAGGTCACGAGGCACATGGCACAAGTCCAGATTGAGGCACCGGCATGCAACAATCTAGCCTTGTGCCATGCACTTCGGGACCCTGTCCAACCCGCATCATCAACGCCGTATACCACGCAGCACCTATTGGGAGACTTAAAACTGGCTAATAGTTGAACATAATGTAAAATTCTAAATTTGCAAATGGAGGTGGGTCCTCATCCTCTGCCAACATGGCAATATACACCACTTCAGAGGATGTGGAGGGATTGGTTGATTGTGGAGTAGGATAACTGGGATAGGGTGGTGTGGGCTGTTAGGATGTGGATGGGCCATAGTTAAATGGCTGTAGCATTGCCTGGGGGACAGGGTCATCTGTGAGCCTAGTAGTGGTTGCCAGCTTTTTCATTTGCCCCCGGATAACTGTATCATACATGAGGCGTTGGGCATGTATCTGCTGGCTTTCCTCCATTTCCCGGAGCGTGCTACAGTAGCTATGCATGTGCCCAGGTTGTCAAACATGTTGGGTGGTTTGTTTAAAGCCTGCCTGACCTCATTCAGTAGTTCATCCGGTTGTTCCTGGTTTCTACGCTGGCGTTTAGGTGCAGGTTGTGGTGTTTCTGGCTGGCAATTTGCAGGCTATCTGCTAATTCCAGGTTAGGTGTTGAAGGCTGTTGGAGGAGAGAGATAATTGTATAATGAACATGTTTTTCAAAGGTTTAATATTCTAAATTTTTAATTCTAGTTCCCAACAACGGTGGAGGAGTGGCAGACCATTGCCGAGGAGTTTGAACGGAGATGGAACTTCCCAAACTGCAGTGGAGCAATAGATGGCAAACATGTCCGGATTACCCCACCTGCCTGCAGCGGGTCCTCTTATTATAATTATAAAGGATTTAACAGCACAGTGCTCATGGCGGTGGTTAACGCCAATTATGAATTTATTTTTGTGGATGTGGGCAAATATGTCCGTGCTTCGGATGGGGGTTCTTTTAAGCAAACAATCTTCTGTGAGAGATTAAACTTCAACCGCCTGAATTTACCATCTGTAACGGAAACAAAACACTGCCTAAACTATGTTTTTGTGGCTGATGAGGCGATTGCTCTACATAAGCATTTCTTGAAGCCGTATGCACGAGGGCTAACAAAAGTGAAGCGCATTTTTAATTACAGACTATCCAGGGCTCGCCAAATAGTGGAGAACACATTCGGTATTCTATGCAACCGGTTCCTGGTGTTCCATACCTCTATTAATTTACGTATGGACAAAAGAGATTCAGTTGTTTTGGGCTGCTGTGTCCTCCATAATTTCCTACGGAAAAAGAGTTCTACCCAGAGCAGGGCCAGATTAACAATGGGGCTGCAGCTCCAGTCCTCCCACTTAAAATAGGCCCACATCAGCATAAAGCACCAGCCCGCCGGGCAGAGTGTTGACAGGAATAAAAAATAAATTCCTGTCATCACAAACAGCATCGCACACATGGTGGAGGTGGTATTGTCCTATCTGCACCCCGCCGGGGCCATAACAACGGGAGTGGGACAGGCCGGCCCATGTGTGCGACTCCACACCCATACACCATTGCTCTAGAGGCACTGAATAGTGCACTTCCAGATCCCTTCGGCGCTCACTGCTATTCTCGGATGCAGCAGCTGAGCAGCAGTGCGGCACCAACCCATTTGCGGCACTACATTGCGCATCACGGGGGTCATGATGTCACGACATTGCCTGTATACAGAAGCCTGGCAGTTCCAGTCCAAGTGGAGAGGTGATGCGAGGAGCTGAACTCAGGAGATCAAACCAGTGGCTGCAAGGGGTGACACGAGGAAGAACTGAGCTGCCGAGCAGAGCATGAGTTGAGAGCAGGTAAGTTAATAACTGGGGACAGGAGCAAAAAAAAAAAAAATCAGATATTGGGTGGGTTTTGTGGAAACAATAAAGTATATACCATCTAGGAAGGGTGTCACAAAAATTGATATATAGACTAGGAGGGGGACACAATAATGGCTATACAGGGGAGAGGAGGGTGGCACAATAATGGCTATACAGGGGAGGATAGGGGGAGCACAATAATGGCTATACAGGGGAGAGGAGGGTGGCACAATAATGGCTATACAGGGGAGGATAGGGGAAGCACAATAATGGCTATACAGGGGAGAGGAGGGTGGCACAATAATGGCTATACAGGGGAGGATAGGGGGAGCACAATAATGGCTATACAGGGGAGAGGAGGGTGGCACAATAATGGCTATACAGGGGAGGACAGGGGGAGCACAATAATGTTTATACAGGGGAGAGGAGGGTGGCACAATAATGGCTATACAGGGGAGGATAGGGGGAGCACAATAATGGTTATGCAGAAAGGAGGAGAGAGGGCACAATACAGAACATACAGGTGAGGGAAAAGAATAATACAGAGCATATAGGGCCCCATTTACAAACGAAATATAACCCCTGTAGCGCTCGCTAAAGGGGTTATACCTTCTTCCTGTATTTAGTAAACAGCGGTAATCTTAGATTACTGCTGTTTGTACAGCATCGCTCTCGCCATCTTTTATATGGCGAGAGCGATGCGGGCCCCATTGTCGGCAATGGGGACCCGGCGGTGCCTTTCCAGCTTCAGCGAAGCCTCCCAGTTACTGCCGGGTCTCCCTGTCATGCGCATGCGCAGCCGCCCGTCGGGCATGTGCATGACACTGGAGCCCCGTCGCTGGCAGCGTTAGGCTGCCAGCAGCCCAGCTCAGGACCTCTCCGAGGACGAGGATTCCGCTGGACTTCACGGGACCTCGCCGGAGGGGTAAGTATTACTAAATACCAGTGGAATTTTCATTTGTATCACAGTGATACTAAACAAAAATTGCCGCTAGTATTTCCCTTCGTTTGTAAATGGGGCACATAAACGGAAGGGGGTACTTAGTGGCACAAATACAGATATAGGGGGTGAGAACAATACAGAACATACCAACACAGAGAAGCAAATACAAAAGGTGCATACACACACAACGATTTTTTTGAACGATTATCGTTAAACGATATTGTTTAACGATAATCGTTTGAAAAATCGTTCACTTTCTGAGTCAAACGATGAACGATTATTGTTCATGCACGTTCACGTTTGTAGTTTGTAGTTCAGTCAGACTTGTCAACTCAACGATTTTCATTAAGTTAATATGCAAAAATCGTTTGTAGTTCATAAAAATCGTTCATTACATTTAAATGAACATAGTAAATGAACAACTTTAGTAAACGATTTTAGTTCATGTTTTCAAGGTAGAAAATCATTTACTAAAATCGTCATTAACTCAATCGTTGTGTGTGTATGCAGCTAAACATGTAAGGACATAAGACAGGTAAAAAGTAAAAAATATAAGGGGGAGTTTCAATTAGGTTTACCCTGCAGCTAATTTAACTCACTGCCCAATTCATTTAGCTGCGGGAACCCCACATGCTAATCCCTAGAACAGTGGTTCTCATACTCGGTCCTCAGGAAACCACACAGATCACATTTTCCAGGTCACTCAGCAGGTGCACAGGTGTCCTGACACATTTTAAAAGATCCACAGGTGGAGCTAATTATTTCATTTGTCAGTCTGTTAAGAGACCTGGAAAACTTGCACTGTTGGGTCCTGAAGACTGAGTTTGAGAACCTGTGCCCTAGAGGGTGGATATTTCCTCAGACTCAGGACTTGCAAGTAACAAATCTGCGTTAATATGCACTTTAACATGTGGGGAAACCCATAGAGTCCTGCATTTTGCACGGAATGTATAGGTTAGCGCGCGATAACCCATGATGTTCTATGTGGGGAAATTAGATTAATTGAATAGCTCCAGGACTATTCCACACGTGACAACTGCACACCAAATTCGATCCCTGTGTAAGATGGAAAGAATATTCCAAATATACTATTTATTATGATTGCAATAGTAATGTGATATCTAAATATGTTAACCTCAAAATAGCTTATAGAGAATGTAAATTGGGGCTGTAGTCAGAATAAATAATTAACAACTATTATAACTTGACCCCATTTACCTTCCCTCTAAAATGTTTTGGAGATAGTATAGTTGATAAATAGCCCTTATACTAACATTACTATTGCAATAATAACATATTCTATTTACATGTATGGGTGAGTGTGTATACATAAATATTTTAAATTATTTATTATATAATATATAGTTGTGCCATTTTTAATTTTTTTGTGAACCCCCATAGAATGGTCTCCCAGTGCTGAAATACAGCAACAGCTCCAGACTGAGAAGAAGCTTTTTATTTTGGTGGGTTTTTATTGTCAGATTTTGGAAAGGGTATTTGCTTGTCAGTTATGGGATCAGGGCATGATGGTGAGTGAGGGGTATTTCAGTTGGTTGTTTTGGGCTAAGGGAGTGGTTGTGAGTGAGAGTTATATCATTGTGAGGGGGGGTTAAGAAGTGATAGCGTGGGTATTTCAGTTGGTGAGTGAGGGTTATATCATTGGGGGGTATGGGGTTGTCAAGCGATAGCGGGGGTATTTCAGTTGGTGACTGAGGATTATATCATTGGGGTGTATTGGGTTGACAAGTGATAGTGGAGGTATTTAAGTTGGTGAGTGAGGGTTAGATCATTGGGGGCGTATGGGTTGAGAAGTGATAGTGGGGGTATTTCAGTGTTTGAGGGATACCTAGTAAAAGCTATGCACACTGCTGATAATCAGGGCACATTGGCAGTGCTGGTGTTCATTCTCTGCACTTCTGCGCTACACTGTCTGCACACAAAGGGGTCTATTTACTAAGCAGTGTTAGGAGACAGAGTGATAAGGTGCCAGCCAATCAGCTTCCATCTGCCATCTCACAGGCTGTGTTTGAAAAATGACAGTTAGGAGCTGATTGGCTGGCACCTTATCACTTTTCACTCTCTCCTAACACTGCTTAGTAAATAGAGCCCTAAGTTCCTTGTCACAGAATAACTGGTCAGACAGTGACAGGCAGCTATTCCATCAGTAGGGAGGCCGTGGAGAAGCTTGGTTTGGTCTTGTGAGACTATCAGTTGGGTGCTGGGAGGGACATGGAGGAGGAGGAGCATTGTTTTGTGTGCTGTGAGCAGACTAAGGGCCTGATTCAGAGCCGGACGCTATTTGCGCTCGCTCGTTCAGAAAATAGGAGTGGCTATTCAAATGAACCGTTCGCTCTTTGCAGTCTGTTCACGCCTCTATGTCTGAACGAGCGAACAAAACTTGCGGTTGTTTATTGAAAAAATATGCCCCCTGGCCGCTCGCATCCTACGTCATGTCCGCTATTTATTTGATTAATCGAGTACATCGACCAGGGTATGAACTGCTCGCTATTCTTGTGGTTGGTTTTTGCTACCACAATTTTGCGAGCAGTTCTGGCTATAAAATAACCCAGTGACGTGGTCAATGACGCTGCTGAATTAATTATGCACACCCATAAAACGCCTGTTTTGACCTTTAAGCATGCCTGCGTTCGGATCTCCACTCCCCGTTTTCAAGCACCTTCCCCTGTTACCACCCACATACGCCTCATTCTGTCACTCAAATTATCAGGCATTCGCTATTTTGCGAGCACATGAATTTCGACCGCACTGACTGGTTCGCGCATGCGTATAACGATCCGTACGCATGCGCAGTTGGGCAAACATCGCTCAGAGCGAACGAGCGGCCGCTTACGAGCGGCTCTGGATCAGGCCCTAAGTCATGGAGCAAGTGACTGGCAAGAAGCACAAGTGACGCAGAACACATCTGATCTCCTGCCTCCACCACTATATGATATCTAGGTTGGTAAACCCCAAAACTCAATACTCCCCTGAATGAAAGTGAAGCAACACCAACAGAGAGAGGATTAATATATTAAGCTGGAACAAGAATTGACATGCAGGTGAGGAATAGGGCGGGCACACGACTTTACATACAGATGAGGGGATGGGTGCAACAACAGTTTGTGTTTTTTTTATTTTCTATTCAATAAAATAGCAGATAGTGCATGTTTTATATACGTGGAGGGATATTGAGGTGGTTAAAGGTAGATGCTAGCTATGTCCTCTATTGTGCTAGTCACATCCGATGGTACAGGTCGCGCCTCCTGTGTAAACCACACCCCCACATTACTAGTTATACCACCATTGACGATGG
Organism: Taudactylus pleione; assembly: GCA_031769625.1. NCBI lineage: Eukaryota > Metazoa > Chordata > Amphibia > Anura > Myobatrachidae > Taudactylus > Taudactylus pleione. Next base: position 21,161,910 of record JAUIMM010000007.1, on the reverse strand, counting down.
CACACAACAGGCCCTTCATAAGTTTCACCTCCAGGCCCATGTGGACTTTAATCTGGCACTGACCCAGGGGACATCAGACACAGCAGTGCTGGACGACCCGGACCAACCGGAGGAAACAGTCCCAATGCTCTCTGTGGCCCCACCTTCACTCACTTCAAGAACAGGAACTGCGAGGGCTATAGAGGTGAGGAAGCAATATCTGGCCTACTTCAACGGAATGGGGCAGTACCGTGGCAGGAGGACAGTGGCCCTCATTCAGAGGCGGTCACTAGAAGCGATCGCTCTCTCTGAATGAGTGCGACCGACCAGGGTGATGGTCGCGATGGTCAAGACCATCGCAACCATCAGGGCTTGCGACAAGACCCTAAGGTTGGGTCTCGGCAACCGCAAGCCCCAGGGAGCTTCCTGCCCTGATCGAGCAGGAAACTCCCCACTAACATCACTTCTGATGTCAGTGCGGCTGCCCACAAAACGGCAAGCGTTCCATGAGTAACGCCTCCGTTTGTGTAGCCACCCCCTGCTCCGCCTACAAATAGGGCCGAGATGTCGATCAACATCGACAGCTGGCCCTTTTGTAGTGAGCTCCGGAGCGAGAGAGTTTCTCGCTCCATGGCTTGCGCACGCGCAGTGGGGCCGCTGCGCGTGCGCAGGACCAAAACATCGACCCGGTTGCGAGCACTCAGCACTTGCGACCGGGTCTGAATGAGGTCCAGTATCCACTAATGGACTACAGTGGACATGTGGAAAATGTTATTATACTTACGACTTCACAAGAGGACTCTTGTTCCGCTTCTGGGTTCTCCACTCCAGGGTGCTCTGTATTCAACACCATTAGGGCCTGTGAAGATCGCTGCGGCTCCTGCTCATGCAGGAATTTCAGCAGGTCAAAGTCATACATGCCTACCCTCCCGCTTTTAGTGGGAGCCTCCTGATTTTTAACTCAGGATCCTGCTGCCCCGCAAACCTTAGCACTACTCCCGGTTTTCCCACTGACCCCGTTTAAAAATGGACTGCGCATGCGCAAGGGGCGGGGCCTGCAAAGTGAGACGTCACAATGTGTAATGTGAAGGCCGGCCATCGCAGGTTATGGGTAGCGGTGGCCGTCTAGCATCGTCTATATGTACACTGGGCCTGATTCAGACCCGCTCGCTAGATTCGTACGCTTGCACCCAGCGTATGCAAATTCGGAACACACCCAGCAAGGCATGCGATCGCACAGCAAGGCATAAGCACGCCCACTATGTCTTGGCGTGCGTTCACTTTGTGTATGCAGATGCCCCCCAGCCTGTCTTAAGACGCACACTTGCGCACGTCATCTCCAGGAAGTGTATGAACAATCGGAACCATCGAGAGCCATCGGAGCTGCACGCAGCACTAGCGGTAGACCTTACCCCGCCGCAAGCACTGCGATCACTGCAGGCTGAAAAACAACCAAGTGACGTGTACAATGACGCATCTTTGCTAATTATGCACATCCATAAAACTCCATTTTGACAGCCAGACGCGCCTGCATTCGCACCACCACTCTCCCGTTCACAAGCACCTTCCCCTGTTATCACCCACAAACAGCGCTATCTGTCACTCAAAGTAGCGTCCAGTCTGTGTACTACGAGCGCACGATTCCTGGCTGCAGTGACTGGTTCACGCATGCGTACTATGACGCGTACGCATGCATACCTCCCAACATTTGTAATTTGTAAAGAGGGACAATGCTTTGCCGCTGCATGCCGGCGGAGGCGTGGCTTACTGTTTGTGGGCGTGTCTTATACGCCCAGTGGGCGTGTCTTTTTACATATATGTATATACACACATGTATTTAACAGGAACAAGGTATTGAACATTAAAAAAATTAATAGATGAAGGATGTTCATGTTTATATTAAAAACATGAACATCCTTCATCTAAATTTTTTTTTAATTATCAATACCTTGTTCCTTTTAAATAAATGGTTGACCCTTTTGCACTAATAGTTATTACCTGCAATCTCAATCTAAAATCCTAAATGCCAGGTAGGTTACCCAAGTATACCGCATGGTTACAGCCAGCCCCGGGAAAGCAGAGAATAAAACTCTGCCACTTGCAGTCAGGCAATGGTTGGGGGGCGTGGCCGAGCGTCTTTTGTATTGCTAGGTCCCCCAAGGGCTCTGCAGCTTGTGGTCAGTAGTCGGTAGGGTGGACGTGGCCGGCCGGCACGTCCCGGCGTCATCACACTGATGGGCGTGCCCAGCCCTGTTGGAGCTGGCAGACCACCCACAGCATGGATCTTTAGCCGGGTGTGGTGCACGCACAGCGCGGAAAGCTCACCGCTGTGTGAACAGATAAGCACAGCAGCGGTAGGTAGATCTCCCTCCCAACATCCCCCCGCCAGCAGGACACTGCAGCCCGCGGGCGGAACAGCTCCCAAAAAACGGGATTGTCCCGCGAAAATCGGGACAGTTGGGAGGTATGCGCAAACGTGCGATAATCGCCCATAGCGAGCGTCCGCAGCTTAGCGAACGGGTCTGAATCAGGTCCACAGTGCCTCTGGCGGCGGCTTCAGTGAGGAATTGGCAGCAGACGCGGCAGTGGTGGCCTCTTCTCTGCCCCACGCAAGGTGGCCCCGAAAGCATCCTCCCAGTGTTCCTTTTCAGGGGCTGGCCCTTCATCTGCCTGCGGCTGTCAGGCTGTCCCTCCAGTCTCCTCGGTGGGGTCTTCCTCTTTATGGGCATCAGCAGCAGCATGAAGTCCTTTGCGATGGTGGCTCCTTCCCTCTGGTCCTGGCAGCAGGCTCCTTAGTAGAAGTTTTCTCATCCGCAGGCAGTTATCTGGGCAGCCGGCAGCCGATGGGGTCTTCCTCTGGGTCCTTCTGCTCTCCCAGCAGTTCCCGGAGGTGGCAGGTCAGTCCCTACTCCCAATATACTAATGTAAATGTGTGTGTGTGTAGTGAGCTATAGTAATGAATGTGTGTGTAGTGAGATATAGTTATATATATATGTGTGTGTAGTGAGATATAGTAATGTGTGTGTAGTGAGATATAGTAATGTGTGTGTGTGTAGTGAGATATAGAAATGTGTGTGTTTGTAGTGAGATATAGTAATGTTAGTGTGTAGTGAGATATAGTAATGTGTGTGTTTGTAGTGAGATATAGTAATGTGTGTGTGTGTAGTGAGATATAGTAATGTGTGTGTGTGTAGTGAGATATAGTAATGTGTGTGTGTGTAGTGAGATATAGTAATGTGTGTGTGTAGTGAGCTATAGTAACGAATGTGTGTGTAGTGAGATATAGTTATATCTATGTGTGTGTGTAGTGAGATATAGTAATGTGTGTGTGTAGTGAGATATAGTAATGTTCGTGTGTGTAGTGAGATATAGTAGTGTGTGTGTAGTGAGATATAGTAGTGTATGTGTGTAGTGAGATATAGTAATGTGTGTGTGTGTAGTGAGATATAGTAATGTGTGTGTGTGTGTAGTGAGATATAGTTATATATATGTGTGTGTGTAGTGAGATATAGTAATGTGTGTGTGTGTGTGTGGTGAGATATAGTAATGTGTGTGTGTAGTGAGATATAGTAATGTGTGTGTGTGTGTAGTGAGATATAGTTATATATATGTGTGTGTGTAGTGAGATATAGTAATGTGTGTGTGTAGTGAGATATAGTAATGTTCGTGTGTAGTGAGATATAGTAATGTTCGTGTGTAGTGAGATATAGTAATGTGTGTGCGTAGTGAGATATAGTAATGTGTGTGTGTAGTGAGATATAGTAATGTGTGTGTGTGTGTGTGGTGAGATATAGTAATGTGTGTGTGTAGTGAGATATAGTAATGTGTGTGTGGTGAGATATAGTAATGTGTGTGTGTAGTGAGATATAGTAATGTGTGTGTGTGTAGTGAGATATAGTAATGTGTGTGTAGTGAGATATAGTAATGTGTGTGTGTAGTGAGATATAGTAATGTGTGTGTGTAGTGAGATATAGTAATGTGTGTGTAGTGAGATATAGTTATATATATATATATGTGTGTGTGTGTGTAGTGAGATATAGTAATGTGTGTGTGTGTGGTGAGATATAGTAATGTGTGTGTAGTGAGCTATAGTAATGTGTGTGTGTGTAGTGAGATATAGTAATGTTCGTGTGTAGTGAGATATAGTAATGTGTGTGTAGTGAGATATAGTAATATGTGTTTTGAGATATAGTAATGTTCGTGTGTGTAGTGAGATATAGTAGTGTGTGTGTAGTGAGATATAGTAGTGTATGTGTGTAGTGAGATATAGTAATGTGTGTGTGTGTAGTGAGATATAGTAATGTGTGTGTGTGTATGTAGTGAGATATAGTAATGTGTGTGTGTGTGTGTGTAGTGAGATATAGTAATGTGTGTGTAGTGAGATATAGTAATGTGTGTGTGTGTAGTGAGATATAGTAATGTTCGTGTGTAGTGAGATATAGTAATGTGTGTGTAGTGAGATATAGTAATGTGTGTGTAGTGAGATATAGTAATGTTCGTGTGTGTAGTGAGATATAGTAGTGTGTGTGTAGTGAGATATAGTAGTGTATGTGTGTAGTGAGATATAGTAATGTGTGTGTGTGTGGTGAGATATAGTAATGTGTGTGTGTGTATGTAGTGAGATATAGTAATGTGTGTGTGTGTATGTAGTGAGATATAGTAATGTGTGTGTGTGTGTGTGTGTAGTGAGATATAGTAATGTGTGTGTAGTGAGATATAGTAATGTGTGTGTGTGTAGTGAGATATAGTAATGTTCGTGTGTAGTGAGATATAGCAGTGTGTGTGTGTGTGTAGTGAGATATAGTAATGTGTGTGTGTGTAGTGAGATATAGTAATGTGTGTGTGTGTAGTGAGATATAGTAATGTGTGTGTGTGTGTGTAGTGAGATATAGTAATGCATACCTCCCAACTGTCCCGCATTCAGCGGGACAGTCTCGTGTTTTTGGGACTGTCCCGCTGTCCAACCCGCGGGCCGCAGTGTCCCGCGGTGGGGTGGGGGAAGTTGCGGGAAGCATACACCACTGCAGAGCAGCGGGTATGCAGAGCGAGAATAGATGCTATGCGCACAGCATCTATTCACAGTACGGGGGGAAGCACATGGGCCCGAGATGCTGGGCACGCCCCTTACTGATGTAAACGGGGCGTGCCGCTAGGCCACGCCCCTTTTGTATAGGCCACACCCCTTTTTAGTGCACAGATGTCACTAGTGCAGATCTTCAAATGTTGGGAGGTATGAGAAATGTATGTGTGTGTGTAGTGCGATATAGTAATGTGTGTGTGTAGTGCGATATAGTAATGTGTGTGTGTAGTGAGATATAGTAATGTGTGTAGTGAGATATAGTAATGTTTGTGCATAATGAGATAAAGTAATGTATGTGTTTGTGTAGGGCATCTAGTAATGTGAATGTGTGTATGTAGTGAGATCTAGTAATGTGAATGTGGCAGGGCGGAGATACAGCATCTTCTCCCGTGAAACCCCTGGCAATGAGCGTGAAACTCCCTGCAACGAGCATGGAACACCTGACAACAAGCATGGAATCCCTGGCAACGAGAGTGAAACCCCTGGCAAAGAGCATGAGACCCCTGGCAACGAGCATGAGACTCCTGGCAACGAACATGAGACCTCTAGCAACGAGCATGAAACCCCTGACAACGAGTAGGTAATTTAAAAGTAATTAGAAGTCTTACTGTGGGGCATAAAATGGTGTCAGGGGCAAATATGTAAGTGGCATTTTGGTAATAGGCATTACAGTGTGTGGCATAATGTGTAATGGGCATTATGGTGTGTGGAATAATGTAAGTCACTATACCAGGGATGTCTTACTAGTGCACTGCCTTATGGAAGAGCAGACAAAATCCAGTTATGGGAAGGGAGGGGGTGCAAAATTACTGTCTTTCCCCGGGTGACATATATCCTAGTTTCTGCCCCGTCATTGTTTTTAGATTGGTTTGCACTATGATACTTTAATGTCTTTGGACTTATCAGCAGTATACAACCTTACATTGATGATATGTATAGTATGAACTGCCTACACTACGAGCAACACATTGAACACTGGAGTAGTACAATTATGAAAGCAATATAAACTGATATGATCATATTGCTTTGTGGATCAAGTAGATGTTTTTTTTTTTATGCCAGACATATGGTATCTGCACACTGCATTAATGTACCAAAATCCATCGGACCCCTCAGCTGGTTATTATATGTTAAAGTCTCATCCTGTGGCATGACAATGTACTGTCTTGCTATACCGATATGTAAATACATATGAACTATGCACAAGCTAGTTTGGAATTATCGGTACTATACAATTGAGTGAAATATTGGTCTGTTTTAAGCAGTGGTTGAAACATGGGACCTGATTCAGACCCGCTCACAAGATGCGATCGCTTGCTGGCAAAAAGGGTCCGGATATTTAAATTAAGTGCTCTCACTGCGTTGCGTAAGGACACCCACTATGTTTTAGTGAGCTACGGCAAAGTGCGCTCGCAAATGTCTGAAGACACACCCTTGCCACTCGCAACATCTCCAGGAAATGAAGGATTTAACGGGACCATCGTGAGCCATCGGAGCTGCTCGCAGCCCTTGGGGTTGCCTTAGCCTGCCGCAAGCACAGCGATCAGCGCTGGCTGAAATTCATGCAGGTGACGTGTACAATGACGCTACTTTGCTAATTATGCATGCCCTTTAAACGGCGTTTTGGCTGCCAGACACGCCTGCGTTCGCACATCCACTCCCCCGTTCACAAGCACCTTTCCCTGATACCACCCACAAACTGCGCTATCTGTCACTCAAAGCAGCAACCTGATAGTGGCTTACAAGCTACCAAAATTAGATCGCAATGAATGGCTTGCGCACGCGCACTGCGAATTATACGCTTGCGCAGATGTGCGAAAATTGCTCAGAGCGAACGATCGCACCTTAGCGAACGGGTCTGAATCAGGGCCATAGTGTTCCATAGTTGCACTAAATTGAACACTTTTTTTCAAGGTTTTTGTAAAAATCATTGACTAAGCATTTAGTAAAACTGCATAATTCAATGGAAGTACATTACATCAAGTTTGGATATATTTGAATGGATTCCTAAACTTAATTGCAGCGCTTATGTGGAGATATCTTTTTCTTTTTTAATTTCTTCTGTTTGTGTAATTATACATTTAATTTTAAACGAATAAGCCTAGGTATTTTAACAGGCCTTATGCTAAACTATATTAATGCAATCCTACAATATCTTAGTAGTTCATTGATTGGTGTATTGTTTATTGATTGGTGTATTTTCTATTAGAAAACACCTACATATTTTTTCATCATGTCTCAGACTGAAAATGATTTGGGAGCCACAGACTTTACACAATATAATTATCCAGTGGGTGATTTGTTCAGTTACTCGGAGCCAGAGGCAGAAGCTATGCTATATAAAGAAATACTTACTGCACAAGCTGAGGCATCATGTCTGGAAGATATTTATCGTGATCTTCTGAGAATGAGTAAAAAGTAAATTGATTTTTTATTACCACTGTATTTCATTAAACGACTACTACAGGGCCAAAAAAAATCCCTAGGGGCCTGAGAGTACGTAATTGTCCCACAATTGGCTGTAACGATCCTGCCTTTTGCAAAAAGTGGGTGAGCATTCTTAACAAATGCTCAATGGACTTAGGGCCTGATTCAGAGCCGGACGCAATTAGCGCTTGCTCGTCCAGAAAATAGGGGTGGCTATTCAAATCAACCGTTCGCTCTTTGCGGTCTGTTCACGCCTCTAGGTCTGAACGAGCGAACCAAACTTGCGGTCGTTTTTTTTTAAAAATACGCCCCCTGGCCGCTCGCATCCTACGTCATGTCCGCTATTTATTAGATTAATCGAGTACAACGACCAGGGTATGAACTGCTCGCCATTCTTGGGGTTGGTTTTTCCTACCACAATTTTGCGAGCAGTTCTGACTATAAAATAACCCAGTGACATGGTCAGTGACGCTGCTGTTTTAATTATGCACACCCATAAAACGCCTGTTTTGACCTTTAAGCACGCCTGCGTTCGGATCTCCACTCCCCGTTTTCAAGCACCTTCCCCCGTTACCACCCACATACGCCTCTTTCTGTCACTCAAATTATCAGGCATTCGCTATTTTGCGAGCACATGAATTTCGGCCGCACTGACTGGATCGCGCATGCGTATAACGATCCGTACGCATGCGCAGTTGGACAAACCGCTCGAAGCGAATGAGCGGCCGCTTACGAGCGGCTCTGAATCAGGCCCTTAGGCCCTGATTCAGAGCCGGACGCTCTTTGCAAGCGCTCGCTCTGAATCAGGGCGTTTTTTTTTTTACCCCCCCGCCTCCAGGCCGCTCGCTAAGCTGTGAGTGACCACCCATCGGGCTTACAACGAGATCCTTGTGGTAGGGTCTCGTCCACCGCAAGCCCCAGTGATGTCAGTAGGGCCTCCCACAAACGTTTGTCCAGCCACCCTCACAAAATTGACCAATCATAACAATTTGCTCCATATGCAAAGCTTCTATCCACAGCCGTTAAAGAAAGGGCTTCCTTACTCACAATTTTTGCATATAAAGAGGATTACATTGGATCTGGCTACCACTGAGAAACAAATGGGGATGCTATGGTTATGAAGTTTAGAGAGAGGGGATATAGCTTGGATTTACTCACTGAGGCAAAAATAAGTCCCACCAATTGGATAGGAAATCCGTGCTTACCAAACAATATAAAAGCCCAAAGTCTACACATTTTCCATGGGTGACTCATTTTAATACCGTTAGTAAGAATATTAACCAAATATCGAAAAGATTATGGCCAATGGTGCAAACCGATGGTGAGCTCAGATTGCAGGATACAAATTTGTTGGCTAGCTATAAAAGGGTTCGTAACCTCAGGGATTATTTGGTTAACACAGACATTTCTAAACCTAAAGAGAGTATTAAAGTCAATTTTCTTAAAACAAAAATGGGATGCTTGAGATGCTCTTGCACTACATGCAGCTTTATGATCCTGGGGGATACCTTTAATCATCCCCATACAGGGAAGACATATTATATCAAACATAAATTAACTTACAATACAAAATTTGTTGTCCACCAAGTAAATGTCAATGTGGGCTCTTGTGTATAGGTAAGACCGAGCGTTCATTTAAAGAACGCATGACAGCTCATAGGTCAGCCATACGAGTAGCATTATATAGCGGAAATAGTGACCAACCGGTCGCTCGTCAAGTTACCATGTCCGTCATCCTTTGGCGTCATTATGCTATAGGATGATAGACCATTTCAACTTGTGGTGGTGATTGAGGCCTTTACTCCAAACAGAAAGTAGATAGATCTACAAATAAGGGACCCTGGTTCCCAAGGGACTTAATAATCATCCAGGATTTAATAACTTTTCATAAAGCTACAATTTGAGCAACCCCAGCTACCTGATT